>JAKWJA010002497.1:36268658-37642889 GCA_027704765.1 Solanum habrochaites | reverse complement strand
TTAACAAACATCTAGCCTAAAATAAGTGAACCAAATGACATTTGTTATTCCTTTTTCATCCCATATGTTTTACCAATAATAGATTTTTTTTTCCTTTTTTTTTTCTGTACAACCACCTTCGTAGGTAGATAATAATGTTTGGGCCCTGGTCCCTCTTGGACATTTGCACCTCACTTAGCCCAAAAGCATAAGTTGAGGGTGCTAATTCCGACACTGACCTCCGTCTTTGGCCTGACCCCACCTTGGGTAATGTTTGCCCGCGACTTATGGCAATCATAAGTTTAGGGTGGCTGGTATATTAGGCCCCCAAATGTGGGTAATGAAAAATAATTGGAAAAGAAAAGAAAATTGATCAACAGAGAATGACTCATCACAATTATTCATTGAAAAAAAGAAAAGAAAGAAAAGGGTTGACCAAAAATAAGTAAGATCCACTTCCACAAAGACAAAAGGAACATCAGAGGCAGAAGGACAAAAAAAGAAAGGTCGTGGTTCATAGATATGAAAGAGGTAATACCTTATTCCAAATTTCAAGGAGGCAAATCACTAAAAGTACCTATATTATCATCCCTGACCCCTGAGCCTACGTTACAGCCAAGGAAAATCCTATCGTGTCCTAAGATTCTATGTGGTGACTAAGCAGTGAAATAAGGGCAAGCCAAGCGACACGTACTAACTAGTGTGATTTGTTTGAAGCTTTACTGTTGAATAATATCCTCGTACCCCAATTTAAATCAATTTTGCGAAAAAAAGAGGATTTCTTGTGAAGTGAGGGCACTTTTCAATTTGGAATTGGCGACAACCAAAGAGTCAAGGTTGTCGGTTCATGTGATTATGTCATGTCTGATCCGTATGAGTTACTTATCAAGCCTAATAGTGGAAGCATGGCACTAAAGCAAATAAAAAGTTGGGTGATATCATGTTATGTGAAGCTTAAGAGGATACTGTGTTGCATAGTTTGTGTTGAGTAATAGTGTGTCGCTGGGAGGAAAACAACGAATTCAAGTTGGGGGTGTGATGACCGTGGATTCAGTACTTCAATGGCTTTTCTTCAGATGGTGTGTGGTCCCTAGAGCCTTTTGGTAGTAGTTTAACATGATTTTATCTTGTGTTGCAGGAAAGGTGTCCCAAACAAACGCATCAGCAGCTAAGATTACGGCATGTGCGAGGTGACCCCCGAGCCATCGATCTGCCCTTCTGCAATCGACCGGACCGTAGGTGTTGACCGTCGTTGAAATTTCAAGCATCGTAAGAATCTCAGAGAAATCGCCAAGTGTGGGGCTATGGAAGGATTTACGTTCGTCGATTGAATAACGGACCGGCCTTTTGAATGTCGATTGTAATCAAGGATAGTCTTAGTACTCGAAGTTCAAGACAGTCTCAGTCATGGAACGACGAAAGGCATCGACGGACCATAGACGCCATCGACGACCGTGTTTGTTTGTGCGGCCGATTGCATTCAAGAAGAGTGCTAACTGAATGAGAGAAAAAGCTGCTACGTTCTGGACTGCGGAGGCAGTCGACGGTCCATCGTTTTTGGGGTTGGATTCATATTACTTTTCATAGTTGTTGTTGGATATTGGGTTTTTTGCAACTTTAGCATCATTCATATTTCCAGATTTAGTTTTGAAGTAATTTTCTTTGTGTTTCATTCAAGTTGAATTTTTGGATTTTCTTTTCTTCGAGTTTATATCTTAATAGTTCAATGATTTTTGCTTATCTACTAAGAATGTGTTCTTCTATGCATGGGTAACTAAATCACAACTAGGTTGTGGGAACCATGGGTGGGATTAACAATTTAAAACCTATCTTAATAACATTTTCAAATAGTTATTGCATGCATTGTAATTATTTCGCTTAGAATTTTTTTTAACGAGTGCACGCGTTAGAAGTCACCTCAGTCTACTTGTCGCCAAGGAGTAAGTTAATAGGAAAAAGATCATACGTAGATTTTTGGTGAGATACCTATCTAATAGGCTCGTTTGATGGGCGAATTACTAACTATTCATACCTCTAATATGATGTTAATGCTGAAGTACAATAAAGGTAGTAGCTTAGACAACCATAGCCGACCAATGACGGGGTGGAAATTTTCTAAATGTCCGAACCAAGGTATTTAGAGCAATACCTAACTTATCACTTCGCGTTGCAAAACACTAGTAAAGAATGTTTACTAGGAATAAACATACGTCTTTATAAACATTTGGGAATACTTACTACCCTAGTTTCTCTCACAATTTGATAAAAATCAAAGCTTTACTTTATTACTTTGTTTTACTTAGATATAAAAGACTTTAGCTCACAAAATCCCCCTTTAATTATTTGGTTTTTTGAAATAACTTGACTAATCTAAGTACTATCATACATTGAAATTAAGTCTAAAACATTTTTTTTTCGTGGGCTAGACCCCAACCTAGTAGTTGGTTTTGTACTTGATTACACCCGCTTATACTCTTAGGGAGGTGTAATTTGGAGCGTCATCACTACTTGCTACTACTACTTTTGAATGCTTGAATTTTGAGCTTATAATTTGATATTTGTGGAGTATTATTGAATATGACGTTTTTTTTATATTTATGTTATTTTAATGATTATACAATATGAAGTAATTGGATTTTCGTAATTATTTTTCTCGTTTTTTCTAACCTCAGGTGTTTGACAAAATAAAATTCATCTATTGACATTCAGTAAATCTTTTTCCTCTTTTTCTTAGTGATTTCTTTACTATATATTTGGTCTTACATATTTTTATAATTTGGTGGATTATTATTTATATGCTTTCTTTAAATTATTGTTATTTGTCATGATTATGAACTATCTTGATTTTGTTTTTGTTGATTGTTCTTTTTTATCTTCTTCCTACTCTTGTGTTTTGACGAAATAAAAGATTCAACTATCAGCATTCGATAAACATTTCCTCTTTCTTAGTGATTTCTTGACTATATGTATAGTTGCCTGATTTTGAATCGAGGTGATTGATTTTTTTTATTATTTCTTTTTTTTTTCTCTCTTAAACATCATTTTTGACAATTAGAAATCATTATCTCGTTAATTTTTTTCCTCTTCTTTTCCATTTTCCTTTCCAGCCTTTTGATAGTAAAATTGTGTTAGAAAAAATAGAATGAACAAAAATTAAAATGTCATAAAGTAAAATCAACTGAAATATTTTTGTCAACTTATGTTGAAAACAATGTTTGATGTTGTCCTTTTGAAAAACGATAGTAGTGGCAATAAGAATTTGAAGTCGTTAATTGTATTGTATGAAAATTTAAGTATCTAACGAAGACTGCTAAGTTATTTGTCATAAATACGAAATCATTGGGAGAATTATGTAATTGTGGGTTGTTTTTTGGCTATTTATATTGTTCTATATTTATTTCATGTCATTCAATTCTTAATCTTATCAATTTCATAATACAATTCAATTCTTTTTTATCCATTTTCATATATGTTTATGTTCAATTATTATGAAATAGGTACCAAAGAGTATATTGTACTTTATATGTGTTTTGTTAGTTGAAAAAAATGCAATGATTATTAACTGTTGATTAACTATAACATTTTTACTTTGACAAGGTTTGCACAAAAATAAATAACGGATGATTTTTAGATAAATAACATATATTATGAACTATTATTTAATATGAAATCTGTTTTAAATATTTCTGCTATCAATTTAATACAAGGGCTCATTTCAATTATCTCTTAATATATGATATCCTTCCTTTTGTTTGCTTTTTTTTCCCGTTCATTTCCTTAATTTTTAATAAATATTTAAGGTGAGTTGTTCTAATAATCTTTTTTTGTCGCATACTTTTTATTCTATTCATTCCTATCAGTGGTCCTCAATTCTCTTTTACAAATCTTGCAAAATCATAAACAAGCATAATTATTTTTATTAATAATTATAAATTTAAAATAAAAAATCAATAATTTTAATTGATTTTACTAATATAACTATTTGTGGGACCGTCATTTAATAATGTTTTGATAACTAATAATAAAAATAGACAGAATATTTTTCTTCCTTTAATTTTGGTCCTCAACATACTTTTAGTTTTAAAAATCAAATAGTACTCTTTTAAGAATTCTTAAATACATATTAATTTAACATAAAAGTTATTACAAATTAAGAAAAAAGGCACTTCTAATTAAAGGGCATTAACTATGGCAATCATAAATTTTTCTATTTAATTTTATTTAAGTTAGAAGTGGGTTTAAATTCATATTATTTTCCATTTTCCTGTGGACTTGTTATGTCTCCAAGTTAATTTTTGCTTAGCATGACCTTTTTAACTTTTAAGAAACTCAATTGACATGAACAAAGATCTTCTTTAGTGTCTTTATGAAGTTTTTCATTAGTTTTTTCTTTAGTCGACATTCATCTTATTATGTCATTTCCTAAATTTAATTGTGAATCAAGTTTCTTTTATTAATTTTTTCCTCTCTTATCTTCGAAAGATTGTGCCTTTCATTTTTCATGATGTCCGATAGAAGTGAATAAGAATACTCATTTTATGTTTGCTTGTGTACATTCATATAGTTAATGTTTAATAAATCTTAATACGATCAAAACAATCAAAGTGTAAAGGTGGAGATTATTATTAAAACATCGATGCTTAAATTATTTCATGTTTGATATTGTTTGGGGTTATTAACTAAGACAATTGTCTTGGTCCTCAATCATAATTTATATGAATACAAAATAATATTTTAAATTTTTTCACCAAAAGAATTTTGTAGTAAATCATTTTTTAAAAAACAAAGATTACTAAACACCGTTGGCAAAGGGCACCAAATTTATTCGTGTACAAATTAAATATCCCAGTTCGTGTTAATGTTTTTTAACCAAGGGAACCATTTATCTGCTTGCTTTCAGTATGTAATAACTAGATACCCAACTTCATGTTTGTTAATATTTTTTAACCATTAAGAACCATTTAGCATATAAGGCTATAAATGAAAATAAATTAAAATTTTGGCATAATCTTTTTTTCCTACTCTTGAAAATGTCTTATCCTTGTTTAGGGATGTCAAGTGAGTAGGTTAGATTAAAATTTAAAACAATAAAATAGATTGAAATAAAAACTTTGTTAAGTCATGACCCATCAAATTTTTTTGGACTCCATGGACTAAAATTGAATTGTCATAAAATGGCTTGAAACAAAAATGATTTTTTTTTTAAATATCAATATTTTATCATTTAATAAGATCTCTTAACCACATTTTCACTATTTATTAAAAGTGTCAAGGAGAAACATACGGTGTTTCAATGAAAAAACTGTTGAACTATTGGATATCATTAGAGTATATGAATACCATCATAGTATATAAATACTACTAGAGTGTATATATACTACAATGATATTAAGGATGCAGAAGCAATGGTTCATTGTATAGAACAAGGAGATAGTCAGAGGTAAATAACTTGGACCGTGGGTTCATTCTAAATAAATATATTCAGAAAAAATATATTGGGTTTAATCCAATTTGATAATTAGTAGAACTTGAAACCAAGGTTGTAATATCTCTTTTTAGCTCCAATTTGAATAAATGTTAGCAACTGAACAAGGTTGTAAATATCATCTTCAATTTTACACAAACTTTCGCATTTTACGATTCAACTATATTTCCCAGTGCAGAAAATGTAACCTTTTGTTTTTTGCCACCAGTGGAGTATTTCAGTTGCACAAAAACTTTGTTGCGATACTCATCGCAGAAAGGTACCAATTTACATGCAGCAATAGATTCCAGAATCCTGTTGCTGAACGGTCCCCCGTAGAACCGATTTGCTCGGGTATATCCTCAGCTTCTTGCTAATCTTTGCTGCAAAATTCTGATTTTTTCTCAAAGCAACCCCGCGATAGATTCACCGTTATATACGACTATTGAGATTGCTGAGTTCCCTGTGCAGCGATTCTGTTTCATCACAACTGCTCCTCACTCTGAATGACCGGCCTCCCTCCTTCTCGACTAAGATCTAACAGGTCACTTTTGTAATCTAAGCATAAAATCTCCAATCAAATAAAACTCGCACCATCAAAAAGCTTTTGCCCCTGTAACAATAAAGGGTCATTGGTTACTCGATACCAAGCTTACTATGTGCAACGCTATTGAGAACCATAATAAAAAACTCTTAGCCATCAAGCTATTCAGAAGGAATATAATAACTAGTTTCTCTAGCGCTGCAATAACAAGATACTTTACATTAGTTGATGCATCACCCTTCCCATCTTTGGGGGCCCCCAGAACGGCATAATTGTCTTAGACTTATTTCATGATGTTCTTCATTTACTGGACCATTGCTTCACACCAGCGTTTCCCCTGTAAATAAACAAGCCATGGTAGGAGAATGGAAAATTAACACAAATTAATCATCCGTCTTTTCTTAGACACAATTACTATTGACCCCGGCCAAGCAAAGCTATTTTCCAAAAAAAAATGTCCACCATTCAAAGTGGCTTCCTGGAGAAGTCACACATGTATCCCAGGTATTTCTTCTCTTTCCCAAACACAAACAACCTATTCTTATATCCCCACACATTCTACTTTATTGCATTTCTTGACTCAAGCGATTGAACGTTCACCCCTCCTTCCAGAGAACCAAATGAAAAACCTAATCCCACAAACATGTTTTATATCACAAGGAACATGCTTGGCTTACGTCCATAGTTAGGATCCATTTTCCCTCAAAATCGCCGTGGGAACGTTGATTTCTTCTGTGCAGTGCACCCTTACTCAATTGTTGCAAACAGACAACAAGGGTTGACATTTGAGTTTCCAGAACTTGCACACTTGCAAACCACACAATCATCAAATTTCACCACCATATACTGCAAAATGTCAATATACCAATACGATGGATGAATAATGTCTGAAATGCACCATTTTCGGCTAACAATTTCCAAACAAAAAGAAGATACAATTGTGGTGTTTACTGTCCAACGGCGTTTTCCTAAAATAAAAGGGCATTAAAGTAGGCTCAAGTACACAATATCATAGAAGTAGCAATAAATGTGAAGATACTAAAATAAACATACATTGCTATTCCCACAGACTGCATCAATGATCAACCCTGACTAATACATCAATTACATTGACAACGTAGAGTTAACCAGTCTATGCATGACCATCAAAAGTGACCCTCTAGTATACCCGAGAGCTGAAATAAGAAATAAACAAAGGGTTTTTGACTGGAAACATCCAATGGCAGTTTTCTCCATGTGACTTGTAAGTGCTACATTTTGTCAGACTGATCAAATACTTTTAAATAGATACAAGACATATGATAGAACTAGCAGAGGTATAGTCACTGCCGAAAAGATAAAACCAACCTTATTTCTAATGATATGAGCAACCCACAAATAACCCTTTTCACCCCCCCACCCCCTTTTGGTCCATCTGATGATCTTGCCCAAAAAGTCAATTTCTCGGTGGTCTACAGGCACAATGGTCAAAAAGGAAGAGAGTTATGGACGTGCTTATAGATGAGGACAATTACCCATCATATTGTAATGACTATACATATCACACAATTGCCCTTCGATTACATGAAAAAAAAAGTGATGTGTTATAGTATACAAGCAGTTTGGTTATTTAATTTCTGAATTAATATAAAGTTCTTCAACTAAGAAACTCGATATTCTGTGGCTTCCTTCATGTACCGAGCTTATATCCAAATATGATTCCCAATAGATATGCTAGCTAACTTCTACTTGCTTGACAAGGATATTATTCTTCATTCAGTCCAGAAAGACCGCAGAAAACAAAAAACATTTTCCCAATTTTTAACAACTATGGATAAATTCAATAATGGACTACGCAATTTAATATTTAACCTAGACTTTTAATATCCTAAACAGATTACACATCTCTTCTAGTGTTGCATATGTATGTGAAGAATACTCCGATTAGAGCATCTAATACCTTCACAGCTCTTCTCCAATGACAATCAATGAGATACACTTGCTTATCAAAGGCATTTGGAACCTAATTATAACCATCCACTCGAGCAGTTTCTCTTACAGCTTCACTTAACAAATAGCAACCTTGTTGACTTTCACTACATTTTATGACAGAATACCATATACCTTGACATTCCATCAGGTGGACCAGGTGAGGCTAATATAGTGTTTAACCTCCTCTCGTTTTTTTAGTTCCTGAGTTCAAAAGACAAGATCTAAGTACTGTCCGAGGCAATCGCTTGAAAAAGCCTTCTATAAGGCGGGCGGCAGTGGGTTATCCATATTCTCTACTGAAAAGAGGTTCAGACAGTTATCATCTATTTTTCGGCTAGAATTGTGGCAAGAAAAAACTAGCACAACTGTGGCGATTTTTGTTAAACTTGGGGGCAATTATTTCTGGGTCAAAGAAAAAAATGCCTAAACAAAAATTAACTCACTTGTTTTTATATGGTTGGGATGAAGGTTTCGGAGTACGAGCGGCAGACAGAGACAGATGGAGAATTGTCCCAACATTGCATCTGGTGGACAATGGAAGAAAGGAAGTTCAGAGATTGTTTTCGAAAGCAAAAACGGTGACTCTACAGATGATCAACTAACCTGTTTTGACTTTTTTTGTTTCTGGTGCAAACAAATATACTTGAGGATAGCCGACTCATTATAGACGGATCTTGTCAGGATTTTTGAGTTAGTTTTTCTGTCTTTTGATATGATATGCACCTATGGTTTCAGTGCAACCCATGTTTACTGGACTTGGTCAATATCACAAAGTTACCTTCTCAAAGAAAAAGAAAAATAGGTGTCCAAGTAGATTTTCAAGATAAATGGCTTCCCCAATGGATAGAGTGTTCCCCTCTAATCAAAAGCTCTTAGCATAAATAGAGTCTTCAGTAAACCTGTCCAAAACGACGGCTCCCTAAACCGTTGAGTTCTGTTGGAATTAGGCCTCCAGAATATCTTGTCTGAGGGAACTGACCAAAGCATAGCTCTCACTCTCAAATACAAATGTCAGAAAGGAGTTCCCTTGATAAGTGGAAAAATGCTAAAAAAATTTGTTTTTCTCTTTGAGGCTTTTGTCCACTTATAGTATCATTCTCCCGCCAATACTTGTTTTTTGAAATTAACCAAGAGCAACATCCACTTTGTTGGCCACTAAAAAAAGGTTATTCATCCACTAGTGCAACTTAAGGTGCGCGGCCTCTTTTTACCAACTCTCAACTTCACATGCACCTACTCTTACTGGAATCTCGTCTCTTGCAGGACCAGTTCTGGTCTCTAACTAACTTACTTAATGGCCAGGCAGAAAGAGAGCTTCAAAAAACTTGATGTTCTGTAATAAAAGATCTACTCAAACATATAAAAGTGAACCCCCCAAACCGAACTAAAAGAGATCTCCACTATATTGATTATTGAAAGTGGCGATGCCGCTTTGATTGATCCCCGCTTTGCTTGATCATTTATCTTCTAGTTGTCCCCTAAGTCCTTTCCCTATTGAGTCTCAGTTTGGGGATAGAGTCGATTACTATCTCATTGTGGTTGAATGAGACTGTATGATGTCCTTTCCTCGCAATAGATGCAACAAGAGAAAGCTTAGGAATCTCGTATAAAAAGGATGTATGCAGTATGGCCACTATCCTTTATTTTACGGTAGTTTCATGCTCATTATCCGCTTAGGGCTAGACCTCAGCTCAGATCAGCCTCGAATGGGTACCGATCCTTTCACCAAACTCTTCAAAGAGGACTCTGGCTTTCTATCTTTTGAAGGGTTTACCAACAAACTCAGAGGGTTGAGGCTCTCACTTCTTTTGCAAATCAAAGAAGACGAGTCCTTTTTTTACAAACAAACAACAATTTTCTAACCCACTTTCCTCTGTGAGGGGAGGTTTTGTGCAAATGAATCAATAGTCAAAGTATAAGAAAGATTGCATAGCGCCGAAGAGATTTGATGTTTTGAATGCCGCTATTACTGGGGTTGTAATAGAAGGATTTCTTGCATTTCTGAAGAGTGAATCAACTATTGTGTCACTTGTTTAGAAGCGGAAGCATAGTTGCCCGTTAAACCATTTTTGTCCACGGTGAAAGAAACCCCTAAAGTGACGGATCTAGATAATATTTCCAACTGTCGATCGACATGACATCAGGCCTTCTTGAAAAAGCCTGTTCATTCCTTCTCCAAATAAATGAAAGAAACTCTGGTGACATGGAAGTTGTGCTCGACCTCTCTTTCCCCTATGCCACTAAGCTAAAGTGGTCTTGTCTTTCTTGTTTGGATGACTATTATGAAAAAAAGATGACAACTACTCCAGTTCTTTGGTCAATTCCATGTTGATGCTAGAAAAGTGTCATGTCCTCCCCCCTAAGAACACATTAAGATTAACCACTATTTTGCCTCAACCATTGTCTACTCGAGTTATATAGTTGAACTCGAGAAAGGACGGTTCACGCTATGGTTGCCCCCATGGATGCCCCTTGAAACTCTTTGTCCGGTCAATGCCGAGAGGTGATGTAAACATAAAGCAATGGAAGGTTTGTCAGTAAGCTGTCGGCCATTGATGGTTGCTCTTCTAGCTCTACTATACTCAAGGGATTAGATCAATAGAGGGTGAGAAATTCAACCCGCCGAACTATCGGATCAATTTCTCTTTTTTTTCAATCATAAAGGCAACTGTTAGTCGTGCTGTATCACAAACTACATCTCCTTTTACCCAAGCTTCGTTCATTGTCCAATCAATTGACCTGAAGCAAATAAGGAAGAGTTTTTGATCACCGTGTGGGTGGCTCCAATCAGGTTTCCATTCAAACACGTTTTTCTCTTTTACAAGCTCTGTTGGACTCTAGTCAAGGGTCAGTTTGAAACAACTCTCTATCTCCACGATGTACTGGTAAAATTTGCGTACACTCTCCATCCCTAACCCACCTTGTGGATTCCCACTGAGTATGTTGTTGTTGACACATATTTAAGATGACAAAAACAAGGTAACAAAATTAGATAAAAAAGTTAGAAAGAAAAATTTCTATGTTTACCAAAGATATTTTAAACTCGACATAAACTCCTAAATCTTCATACTAATAAGATGAAAATAGTCATGCATACCCCATACTACTAAAGAGAAAATAGTCCATGCATACCCCGCCCACAACCTATTAGCTAATGAACCAACTACACATATACTTCATCGTTCCTATTACCCCCTGGACTCCTTAAAATGTAATAAATAAATCCTTAAGTGTTAAGTTGGCACAGAGAATGCATTTCATCACTCTCTCAAAGAGGAACGAGTTGCCTTTTTTCTTTTTTCTTTTAGAATTTTTCTCCTTCTCTTTTTTCCTTTTAATTTCTTTTTTGTGTCGTTATTTACTAAACACTATATCTTCCCCACATTATCAATTGTTGAAGCTTCAAACATGAATGTCTGGTCTAACAAAATTACCAGTCAATTGAATGCATTATGGAACATAATCTTCAAATAGACTTGTTTTAGAACCACATCTAATAAATCAAATCCATTTTTAAAACGGCATACCCTTTAATTTTCCTCCTTTTCTAGCCATTACTCAAGATTAACACAACAAAGAGAAGAAAGCAATGGGGTGGTGTTTTTTTTGAACTTATTAGAAGGAACTTAATGGACACGATTCTACATGCAGAACGTACTAGGTATCCATAACTCCACCCTCATCCATATTTTTTTGAAGAACCCACTAAGAATAAGAACCAATCTCATCGTATAAATTTCATGATTTTTGGAGAGTAAATGACGGGTTTTTTAAATGACTTACGAGTTGATTTGCCTCTATTTGGACTTAAACAGTGTGGCTCAGAGAAGATGCACACAAATTTTGGTATTGATAAAGTAGTGCATTAGATTTGATTCTGATTTTTTGTTTAGCCAAAGAATTTTTTTTAGGTAAACACATGGTTTTTTTTTATAGTAATTAGGGCTGAAAATTATTTTTAAGAAAAGGAAGTCAAGGAGAACAAGACAAAGATTACCTGATGAAATACCCGTGTCAATCCGTATTTCTGTCACCATAAAACACATGACTATATGACCATGTTAAGGGGTGGAATCAATTTCACTTTGAAAATGGTTCATAGGTACCCATGAATCCTGTGTGTAGTTTGTAATTGGCTAATCGGTGGGAGGCAATTGACTATTGTTTTTTTTCTCTATTAATAATGGAAAGTTTTTAACAACACCACTCCAAGGTAATGTATTGGCAAACCCAAACGAAAATGGCCGGGAACATCTTGGTAGCGTAGAATTAATTCTTCTTTTGGTAAATAATAATGTTAGTTTTGAGTCAAAGTAGTAGTGTACATATTATATCTAACAAACCAGTATAAATTTGATGGTACTAGGGGAATTACACCAGTTTCAAAATTAACAAAACTTAAACCAAGGAGTTTAGGCAGTGGGTAGATTGAAGTGTAGCACCAGATTTTAAAATTCATATGAATGATGTTTTTAAAATTTTATCATTCTCAACAACTACCAATAATTTAGAGCCGTAGAAAACAAAATAGCAGTGCCTTAATTACTCTGTCTTACAGGAGAAGGCCTTTGGATGCATTTCCCTCCCGATATGTTCTATATCTTTTGTCCCCTCTTACTTGGAAATTTAACAGTTTATGAACTGGGCAACAGCATGACAAGTTTTCTCCTGTAAATTAAATAGGTGTAAACTTTTTAAGGGAAAATAAGAAGATGGGAAAAATTTACAATGCTGCAATTGATAAATATGGGTCAACTCTAGTTGTATTTAACTTACCATATCCCCATTGGCCCTCCGGGATTTTCAAATGCACAGGGCACAGATATCCTCCTTGGGGCCAATACGTCATGTAGCACCGAGCGTGTGCTTCGGCACCCTTCAAGCCACAACTACTACACTTTGTTTTTTTGTACTGTTTCCCAACTCGGTGTCCAAATGTTTATAATTTCTCCTTCATAATATACTGAGGTTGTCCTGTAACCAATGAAATTAAGGTTTCCGGAAAGGTATCCAACAACCTAGCTTACCTAAGTTTATTGACTAGCAAATAATTGTGGCTTTCACAATAAAGCAGCACACCAAAGGATCAACGCAAAGATGAAGTATATAAGAATGAGATTATGTGCTTTAGAGCAGTGGAATACAGTCATGTGAGTGAACAGCCTATACTGTTGCCTGATTAGCTCTATATAGTTACCTTTGGCTGGAGCGGGAGCCCGAAATCTGGATTATTCAATATGACTAAATTCCCAAACACAGATTCATAATACAACAGATTTACATGTTCGATTGTTACAACCACAGGTTACTAACACATTTGGATTGTGTTCTTGGTGCAATCTGCAGGAGGAAAACTCTTGCTCCTATGTTCTTTGATACCTCTATTTCCAGCATAAGCTGGAAAGACTTACTACATTGTATGGACTTAATAGGCAGATCGATCATGGGAGGTGAGGTAGGGTGGCCTTTCAGTCCAGGTGAACTAGAAGAATCTATGAATGCTAATCATGGTGTTTCTTATTTGTAGCCACTCTCCTTATCATCTCAGGCTAGATCGAAAAAGTTGAGATTCATTCAGAAAGCACATAAAGCAAAAGCTATCATTATAGTCATAGTTTACAGTTCCATCTAGTGGGTAATGGACAAGCTGTTTAGATGGCTTAGTTGTTTTTCCTTGTTTGTAGCTTTGGTTCTGTTTTGGTTTAGCTGAACCACGAACCATAGTTCCTCTTGGTTATTTTTGAGGATCTAACTCTAGTGTCCCATGAGCTGAGTAATGTGCATATTGACGCATCTAATTAATAAAACAAAATTGTTAGACCAACAAAAGAAGTTCCTTTTTTTCTCCAAATGCAATTGTCATAACATCTTATCCACAGCTAAAAAATAATTTTCCCCCAAGTGTCATAAAGATGAAAGACATAATGCATTAAAGTCCACTTGTTCCATCTCATCCTGTTATCAACACCTCATAAAAAGAAAATAAAGTGATTTCACAGGATGACTGTTCACTTAACGCTACTTAAAGCTTCCCTTTATCAGTTGCGCAATATCAAACATTATTATGTTTTTTGAAATGGCAATTAATTATAAAACAAACATATGTTCATTGGAATATCCTAGCAAAGTGATTTTTTTTAATGAAGAATACAAAGCCAAGTGATTTAAACCACCTATCCATTCAATGCACTTACTGTGCACACATATGACGTTGGAAAGAGAATAACCATTACCCACAACCTTCCCTTGCCTTTGCAAAGTCAAAAAAGGTCCAGTTTTCTACAATATTTGACAAAAAATTGAAGGGGAGTTAGTATCAAGGATGGATGGCTACAGTATAGGTGCATATCTTGTGGGTCAGGGGGGCTAAACAAAGGAGTGGACTGGCACCAAATAATTAGATACTATTCCAAATGATGGCAAGTGGAGAGTATTAAGAAAGTATAAAGCAAGACAGCTGATGCTTGAAGTTTCTCCTTACTGATAACTGTGGTCTTAGCGGAGAATGAGATCAGTGTAAGGGGAGCAACAAAAGGGGCTTGCCTTTTTCGGGAGGATGTTGATCTAGAACGCTTTTTGGGCTGAGAGGCGGAACGCTTAGAGATTACACATATTTTATACTCCAAATTGGGCCGTTGAATCACAACAATTTCAGAACTGGGCATCTTTGAGGCAAACTATGACATGACTTTCTAATCTCATGTTCTGACAAACCAAGTTTAGTTCTTTTGCTGCTTAATATCCATTTCATTAATATGTCTTAAACCCCCAACTTTTGTCAGTATCCTGTCTGACTATATTCTGGAAAGAAGAAGGATCAATTTTTGGTGTAAAGCGTTAAAAAAAAAAAATCATATGGATGAGAAACTAACAAAAAAAACTTTTGCATGTTCCATTTTTCAATCCTACAAACAATTAAAACTTATTATAACCCAAGCACAAAATTATTTAGTTAGCAAGCATGAACGCTGTTCCCTTGATTCGTCCTACTAACTGCTTCTTTGTTTTGAAAAATCGATAGTTTTATCCACCTTCATGATGTCAAGCAAAAGTGAGGTTTTCTCTTGCTTCCAGATGATTTTAATCTATAAAAATCTTGACTGATACGCCACAATATATATGAAGAATTTTGGTGCTATTTGGAATTTCAAGGGATAATCCATTGCCCTATACTAGTGTACGAAATGGGATTGTTACGAAAGAAAAATAAGTATTATTTACTCTCTTCTAAAAACCACGTCTACTTTAATTTAAAACAGAATTAAAGAAAATATTTTAATGTTGTCATTCTAGATTAAAGTTATGTTAATGTATTAAATTATCTTTTAATTTTGTGATCTGAAACATGTCATATGAAAAATTAAAGTGTTGCCAAAAAAGAAAAATAGTCATTCTTTCTGAAATAGACTAAAAGGAAAATATCGTCATTTTTTTTAAACAGAAGAAATAGTATTTATATTTTTATTTATTTTTATACCACATTTGAAGCATGAGTTCCATGTGGTAGGTCAACCTAATTATTTTTAGGTATGCTATTCTCAAGATAAGGGGATTATTTGTCCATTTTGTAATAAAATTACCTTTGTACTATCATTAAGGACATTTCTTTTGCTTTTGTTGCCACCGGGGGGACAATTTTATCGGTTTACCTAGCACATTGTTCTGACCATTTCATCAATAAATGTATACGCTCTTCATCTTTCTTTGCTGTCTTTGTTTCAATATACATGTTCTTTTATCCCCATTTTTGGATTCATCAAATTGCGGTTAGCTACTCCTTTCAATTTTGGGCGTGGGGTAATCTTTTTATTTTGTTTTTGTTAGAAAATCAAGCTCCATTAGGCAATAAGGAACCGAGAGTATCGGAAACAAGAGATTGAGATGTGGCTCGTGAAGGAGAAATGTGTTGCCTTCTTATTCAAGTATATATGTACAAGGATGAATGAGTATCTGCATGATAGATTAGTTGAGGTTTAAAGAAAATCAACCAAAGGTCCCATGTGGTGGGTGGTGAATGTCCAATTAATAGACATAGTTATTTACAAAGGTTCATGTGGTGCACCTTGGATATAGAGAACATGATAGAGGGATAAGGTCATGAAGTCGCATATGGGGGTTCGTGCGCTGGTACTATTGTCTGGAAGTAGATGTGTATAACACTGGCCCCCCTTTTGCCAATAGTATTGTGTGTAATGCTGGTACCTTAGGTTCACTCATTTTGTTGAAATTTTTATCAAATTAAATGTTTTACCCATCTCCGTCGTTGTCTCGAATTATTTTTTTACCCTGTTCGGCAGTTGATTTGAGAATTTTTACACTATTTTGATAACTTCGATTATTTAGTTTTGATGGTATTTTATTAAATCATTAATTTGTAGTTAATTTGTGGTTAATGGCAGGAATGTTGTAATTTTATTTAATACCCTAGTTTTTTAACGCTTTTTATTAAAATAAGTTACAGGAAAAATTTAAGTAATTTTCTATCATAACTAAATAAAAGCCGCGTGATACAAAAAATCGTCTGTATAGCATGCGATCTCTTGTCTTACAGGTAAAACTAATTCAAAGTTTCAATTTTTTTTTTTGATACATGTTGTTAGTGGGGAGAGATTTAATTAATTATATTATATTACTATATTATTATTATTATTATCGGTAAGTATGTATAACTAGCCATGTGGCAATTGTTGATTTGCTCCGAGTAGCGTTTTATAAATATTTTTTCAATATTATGGTGGCCAAGAGGGATGAAGTGATTATCTGCATAGGCCGATTGCGCATATTTCCTTGTGTTTAAGCCATTTTTTTAATTTTCTTGGTTTATGAACTTTGCTTTAATTTCGATTCTTTTTATAGTTATCATACTATGACTATTGTTTTTGAAATATCGTTTATATGACAATATATATATTAATTGGTATTTTTTTTTTTTTTTTCTTTATTAATATTAATATTATTAGATTGTATGAAACATGGAGAAATTCAGGCTTAATCTAGACTTGAAATTTAAGCAATGTGATTTTGACTATTCATTGAACATGAAGAATTAAACCTTGATTATGGATTCGGCATAAATTTTATGGTTCACTAGCCGTGGTTGGGGTATTTAAAATCTTATCGTGATTTATATTTGAATCGATTGCATTTATTTGGAAGTCCATGAAAGGGGGAGACTCAAGTCCCGAGAGTGTTTGTTCTTTGAAAGGCAAGTGAATTTTAAACTCTTGCTAAGTGTAGGAAAGCGTGTATTTCCTTGTTGGTATATGTTTAGGAGTATGAGACATGGTGATGGGTTTGACTTTTTCCATGTTATTAATTCTATTGATAAAGGTTATAAAAGCCATGTATGATGTTTGTTTGTATGTGAATGTGTTCAGAATGTACGAGTACCGGGTGTTAGAATGAGAAGGTCATTACTCTAGAATGCTGATTGTAATCGAGAATTCCAAAGCATATGGACATTTAACTGATATATTATGGATTTGATTATTATGTATGATTTGTGTTTTCTTCTATAAACTCGTATAGTTAATGATATTGAGGTAATTATATGTCACAAACGACCTTTTGATTTATTGAGATTTTTGCATCTCTTCTTATTTGATATCCTGAGTAGAGGGGTAGGCGCAATGCCTGGGGTGTGAATGTGAGATTGGATTGTGGGTAAAGGGGGTCTAAGGGCAACTGGAAGATTGGTCGCGGGCCGTGTTTGTGATCTATTATGATATTTGGGCACGTGGGAGATCGTCCTTGCGAGAGAAAAGTTTACTGCTATTATATTTGGTGGGGGGCGACAAGTGTGGGTCAGATCGTCGTGCCCAAATTTATTTGACTATTTATTAATGAATAGGTGCGTTGAGATCGTCTGCACAGACACGTGGAGATTGTCGTGTCGGTATATGGACCTCGCGAGTCCCACATGGGTCATGAACTCTCGATGTATTCCCGAGGAGTATCATGTATATACGGTTGAGAGAGAAATTGGTACTCTGAGGCATATCACTTCATGATGTCATATTGCATTGCATTCCATGACATTCTTCATTCTTGATGATTATGTGTCTTATTGATGGTTGGCAAGTACTTAATATCTGATTGCCTCTATTTAACGAACTTGATCTTGTGTGTTGCTTATATTGAAAGTGTTTTTGTGAAAGTTGTGATTGTTGAATATTGAGTTTGTAGTTGAGAATGTGTAAATTGTTAAAATGATTTTGATGAGCTGGATGCTATGAAAAATGTGAACTGTTAGGTTGGGTTTATTATGTGCAGGTTGTAGTTGTGTAGATTCGGTTGGTGTATAAGGAGTACTCGTATTTAATCCTTTTAGCTTGAGTTTAGACGTTTACTTGCTGAGTACCGTGTGTTTTGGTACTCACTCCTTGCTAATACAATTTTTTTGTAGGTTACTACACCAAACTTTGTGATATTTTCTCTTCTCCTTGTCTGAGGCTTCTTGTGGAGAATTCTGAGGTAGCTTCTTGTTATCTCAGCATACCTTCTTACTTCTATTTATGACCTTGTTCTATTCTAGAAACAATTTCATTTGAGACTAGCGTTTTTTTTTTAATCAATTGTAATACTTTAGAGGCTTGTACACGTGACAACCAAATTTTGGGGGTGTTTTGAATTGATTATGAAATTTCCGTATGTTATTGTGATGGTTGAGTTTTAGGCTGACTTGTCTTGGTGGGATAAGACGAGTGTCATTACGTTCATTTTTGGGTCATGACAACACGGTATCAGAGCCCAGATTCATAGTTCTCACGTGTGTACAAGCTGAGTCTAAGTAGAGTCTCAAGGATCGGTACAGAGACGTCTGTACTTATCTTTTAGAGGCTATAGTGACTTTTAGGAAAAATCTTCACTTTTTGAATCTCTATCTTGCGTCCTTGGTCCGATTTTTTTTCTTATCACTTCACTCTACTCTCGATGTTATTTGATGACTCGTGTATGGTTCCTTATGTAAGTAGTTGATGTCGTGTATGGATTTAATGTTAAATATGATATTAAGACGAAAGTAATGTACTTATGGAAAATATGTGTGGTTAGATTTAGAATGTTCAACCATTTGAAAGGGTTGTGTAAGGTTAGTTATCCTAGTAAAATAAATAGTACTCTTGTGGTTCGATAATTTAAAGTGGACGAATTAAATTGATGGTAAAATAATGAACAATGCAAATTGAGAAAACAAAATTAGTAAAGTGTGATAACATGTATGAATTTCGTAGCGAATGAGGAGAATGATGTTGAACCAATTTAGTTAAGAATCACTATTTGCAGTTTCATAAAATCTAGTTAATGTTAAGAAGGATCATAGAACGACTACTACAATAATTTGGATGCTTACTTTTTATAGAGGTCTTTCTCATATTATTGGAAACTGATCTACGAAGGGATTGCATATAATCGCTTTAACGAGAACCAAGCAATTTGGGTAGTGTATTTTTAGTTACTTAATTGGCAGAAATGGTATGCTTTTGGGTTCAATCTTCTCGTAATTAAGATGTGTTCTAGTGGTGGATCTAACGAACTTTCATGATGTGATACTAGTGGTATATGAAAAAAGATACATTGATTGTTAAGCGTGAACATAAACTACTTAAGGAATTATCAATTGTACCACATGATCGTATAATGAGATTCAATATTGCATTCATACTCAATTTGATAAAATAACTAGCTTTTTTACCACGAAAAAATAAGTTAATCATTGTTTGTAAGGGGAATATTAGTGGTGGATCGTTGGTATAGTATAAATATATTTAGGTTGTGAAGTGGATTCCGAAGGTTTTAGATGAGGACTGGTGATTTCATCGTAAGGTCCAAGAAAGTAGATCAATATTGAATGACCATATTATGGGTAAAAGATATCCTAAAGAGTATACTTATGTGAAGGCAATTAAGAATTTTTGTAAGAAAGTATGTATGGAATTAGGTCTTATCCTTTAATCATGATTTGTATACTAGGTTAGGTGTCATATTATGAAATGTTGACTTTATGGTGATGGCAAGGGCTAACAAATCATAACAGTGATAAAATTTTGTGATCGATTGTGAATGAGATGCAACTATATGATGAGGATTGCTAGTTAAACGAATTCTATATTGTAATGACAACTTGCAAGTATTTAAGGTTGTGGGTTAATACTAATTGGTGAGTAGCGTGGTTGCATGAAAAGTTATAGGGGGTGCTGAGACACCACGAGAATAGAATTGAAATGAACTAGAGTCATAAATGAAAAAAGTTAGTGGGAGATATTTTAGCCTTCGAAAAGAGGCGATGACCACAAGGATGGTTACTCAGATTGTAAGAGACAAACATATATCTTCAGAAGATTGAGTTTAGAGATACGTGATCTCACCCATTTTGCTCTGGTATGGTAATATATAGTGTCATAGGATCATCAGATTGGTTAAAGCTACTTGATAAAACTTGGAAAATGAGTGTACAAACGTTAAGCTTGAGTATGATTATCAGGTATTTTGTGATTTTGAGTTTGATAATGAGTATGGTAGGATTTTCTTTTGAAATATAATCAATAGGTCCGATGGAGAGAGGTGATGTAATGATATCTAACATACACAAATTCATAAAATAATCTTCAGGTAAAATGAGCTAATTGCTAATAGATAAGACTTGAGTTACACAGTTAAATTCCAAAATTCAAGTTTTTTCATTGTGATTTTTAGGTTGGTGTAGTGTAGGTTTGTCAGTTCTAAAATTATAAAGTAAGAAATTGAATAGTCACATTGAGTATAAAGTAATTGGAAGGGCATGTATATGTTGTGAGTCATAAAGTGTATTATTTTGATTTTCAAAGGACCTACGGAAGGGTTTCATATAATGTTTTTATTTAGAGGATAAGGTAAAAATGTTAAGGGCTTTGGCTAAAGAATAAGATTGATAAATGAGTTAGTGAAAAGAACAAAGGTTGATATATTGAAGAGTTTAACCTATTTGATATTTTATCATGGGAAGAATTTAAGAGATGTGAAAGAATAAGACCTCTCATATAGACTCTTGGTTCGAAGTTGAAGGATGTATGAATTTTCATATAAGTTCTAATATGACTATTGTTGTGAATTAGATTGGTATAGACTTATTAGAGATTTATCAACAATTTCTATAAAGATTGGATGTTGATTTAGGTGAAAAATAGCAATGTTGTATAAGATTATGTGTTCTTATGTGGAGCTAAATTGTTTAAATTATAATAGGTAACTTATTGATGTTCAGCGGTGTGAACCTACAATGTTACATGATAAATGAGGATTTGAAGGGATTGAAACTACCTTGTTGATCGGACGATACATATTGTTATGATGTGTTGCATAGGCAATTGATAGTAAGTAGAGGTGTGAGCTACCTTATGTAATATCGAGTTTATTCAGTGACAAGAAATATTTTTTGAGGTTTGGGCATGATGTGGCATGATGGTTAAAATGACTTTGTAAGTTTTGTGACGTTAAAATTGGGTGTGATTAATTTATTGTACCTCGATGGGAAAGTACTTAGATTTGAAATTAGTGCTATCAATCTTAGTTGTCATATCTGTCAAGTAATGCTTATATAGAGAAAAAAAAGAGCCATATTTTGAAATTTTTAGAGTATACAATGTGTTTGCTAAAAATATTTTGATACTAAGGACAATTTTGAGTGTAAGGTAAATGGTTGGTGTAGTTATGATGTTTTTTTTGGTATTAAGAGTGTTAGCTTCAATGAAGTTATGGGCGAACGTCTGTGGAGTTTTGAATTGAATCCCTATTTAGTTATTGTTTAGGTTGTGATGGGGGATCTGACTGGTTGATTGTGGGTGGTTAGAAATCGAGAGATGGAGTCAGATGAATGGAATTCTATTTATATGGGCCCTATGGAAGGAATATCTTGTTTTATTCTATTTTTCTTATGTGTATTATTATGTAACTACCTTCTTCATATTGGGAACTATTTGGAGTATGATTCCCTACTTAAATTACGCGTGTTTCCACATCTGTGGGTGACTTCTTAGTGGTGGATCGGATGAACCGATCCTCATATGTTCCTAAATATGATGAGATCCTTGGGAATAATTGATCATTTCGGTTGAGTTTTATTTGAAATTTGAAATATATAAGTAGTTTTACACGCACAAACTTCCTTGTGAGAATATATATAAGAGGTATGAAGATTTACAATTGTGTAAGAATGTTGATGGAGGTTGTGTTAGCTTAGGTGTATCGCTAGCTATGTGGTTACTTGATCGTGTTGTTCTTGGGTTAGATAAGTTTGATTCTCCCTTGATTAGTACTGGATGTCTAGAAGATCATTTCTCAGGCTTTTGGCAACATCGGTATCCTTTCTTCTTCTTTCTTATGTTTGAGGACGAACATAATTTTTAGTGATGGATAGTGAAATGACCTGAAATGTGATTTTTTAGAAATTTTTACAAAATTATCGTTTTACCCATCTCACTAGTTGTCACTGATTGTTTTTGATCTGTTCGAAAAGTTGATTTGAAAATTTTACACTATTTGATAACTTCGATTATTTAGTTTGATGGTATTTATTAAATAATTAATTTTTTATTAATGTGGTACATAAAATGGCATTTTGTAATTTTTATTTAATACCTAGGTTTAACTCTTATGTAATTATAAGTTACAGAAAATTTAGTAATTTTCTATCATAACATAATAAGAGTTGGCATGATACCCAAGCGTCTCGGATAGCCACGCCGATCTTTCGTGCTACAGGTAAAACTATCAAAGTTTCAATTTTTTTTTGTTGATTAAATGTATGTATATGGGGAGAGAATTAATTAATTCTATTATTATAATTATATATTGGGTATGTATAGCCATTTGACATTGTTGATTTGCTGCTATGATGGCGTTATAAATATTTTTCAATATTATGGGTGTCCAATGAGGGATATAAATGATTATCTGCAATAGGCAGATTGCTACATATTTCTTGTGTTTAGCCATTGATTTTCTTGGTTAATAACCTTTGCTTTAATTTCGATTCTTTTAATAGTTATCATATTAGGACTATTGTTTTGAAATATCGTTATATGAATTATATATTAATTGTACTTTATTATATTAATATTATTAGATTTATAAACATTGGAGAATTAAGGCTTAATTCTAGACTTGAAATTTAGCAAATATGAGTATTGACATATTAATTGACACTGGAAGAATATAAGACCTTGATTATGAATTTGGAATAAATTTATGCGTTCGACTAGCATTGGTTTGTTATTTCAATCTTTATCGTGATTTTTTTATATTTGAATAGATTGGCATTTATTTGGAAGGCAATGAAAGGGGGATACTCAAGTCCCGAGGTGATTTTTTCGACTTTTTGGAGGCACGTGGATTTTCTAAAACTCTTGCTAAGTTGTGTGAAATGCTGTATTTCAAAAAACAAAATTGTGGTAATTTTTAGGAGTAATGGGAACTTGTGCCGGATTGACTTGTCAATATTATTAATTCCTAATAATAAAAAGGGTAATAAAAAGTATGTGTTATTTGTTTGTATGTTGATGTTTTGAGAATAGTACGGAGTACCATTGTATAATGATGATTTTTATTACTATGAATGAGGAATTGTAGTCGGAATGCCAAAGCATATGACATTTAACTAATATTTATTAATTTGATATTATGTATGATTGTGTTATTTGCTGAACTCGTAAATTGGATTATAATTAGGTGATTAATATGTCACAACGACATTTGATTTTATTGATAATTTTGTCATACATCTTCTTTATTTTGAGTTCATATATGCAAAGGCATTGAAATGAGATTGTTATGAGTAAATGTCTACACGTGAGAATCGTCCGTATTGTATCTAATTATGATTATTTTGACACCGTGGATATCGTCCGTGCAAAATTTGTTTTGATTTATGAAAAGTCATTGAATCGTCGCACAAGCACGTGGAGATCGCTGTCGTATATGAACCTCGCAAGTGCCACATGGGTCATGAACTCTCGATGTATTAGCGAGAAGTATCATGTATATACGGTTGAGAGAGAAATTGGTACTCTGAGGCATATCACTTCATGATGTCATATTGCATTGCATCCCATGACATTCTTAATTCTTGATGATTATGTGTTTTATTGATGGTTGGGAAGTACTTAATATCTGATTGTCTCTATTTAATGAACTTGATCTTGTGTGTTTTTGACATTGAATGTGTCTTTTTGTGAAAGTTGTGATTGTTGAATATTGAGTTTGTAGTTGAGAATGTGTAAATTGTTAAAATGATTTTGATGAGCTGGGTACTATGAAAAATGTGAACTGTTAAATTTGATTTATTTTATGCAGGTTGTAGTTATGGAGATTCGGTTGGTGTGTAAGTAGTACTCATGTTTTATCCCCTTAGCTTGAGTTTAGACGTTTACTTGCTGAGTACCGTGTGTTTTGGTACTCACTCCTTGCTAATACAATTTTTTTGTAGGTTACTACACCAAACTTTGTGATATTTTCTCTTCTCCTTGTCTAAGGCTTTTTGTGGAGAATTCTGAGGTAGCTTCTTGTTATCTCAGCATACCTTCTTACTTCTATTTATGACCTTGTTCTATTCTAGAAACAAGTTCATTTGAGACTAGCGTGATAACCAGATTTTTGAGGTGTTTTGAATTGATTACGAAATTTTTACATTTTATTGTAATGGTTGAGCTTTAGGCTGACTTGTCTTGGTGGGATAAGACGAATGCCATCACATTTACTTTTGGGTCATGACAATTTGCCTCATTAAAACCTTACTAGAAAAAAAACCCAGTGGGAAAGAATTCTAGTGAAGGAAAAAGAGTACACATATGTTTTGATAAGCATTATTTGTTACCTCATTAAAAACCTTGCCAGGAAAATCCAGTGGGACAAAACCTCGGTCAAGAAAAAAAGAGTGCAACGCGTATTATACTCCCCTTGGTTAAAACATCAATTAATTTCTTGTGATGATGTCTCTAATCTTCGTACATTGTGGTTGATATATTTTTTTTCAAAGAAAAACCACATTTTGTGTGCCATTTATCCACGGGACCAAACTACTCAACTTGCTTCCTGAGGGGTTTTTTTTCTGGCAATAGCAACATTGCTTCATGATCATCAGAATATTATTTTTGGTGCCTTCATATGTCCAACAAATAGCTGTTTGATATTGTGCTTAAAAAATGGCGGATAATAAATATTCTGTATCTACATCATCATGAATTCGACTTGTAATTCTTCGGAATAGAATTTTAATAACCTCATATCTATGCCTTCAAGATATTCAAGTCTAATACATAACCACCATTTCAGTGTCCGTTTATTGGGGAGCGAACCGAATCTGCCATAAATTTACTACAAAATAGATATCTGGGTCTAGTATTGGTTAGCAAAGAGCCGTTAGTACCCTGATTGCATTAAGATATGGAGTTTCATCACCAAGAAGCTCTTCATCCTTCTCTTGAGATCAAAATGAATCATTATTTATTTCAAGTGATCTCATAATCATTGGGGTAGTCAATGAATGTGAATAATCCATTTAATATTGAATCAACACTTTTCTGTATATGTACACTATTAGACAAATATTTCATTTGTCAAATTATCAATCTGTAGGTCAATGATAATTAGGGCCATTGTCTTTGTACCCTTTTCTTCCTTGATTATTTCAATCTATATAAGGATTCTTGAAGCTTTATTGAAAAAGTTTTCTTCAAAATTTTATATGCATTCAAGTTTTTCATATGTTTCCAGATCAAAACAAACTTCATTGCATCCACTATAGGAGAAAAAATCTCCAATAATGTCAGGAATTTTGCGAGAAATTTTTATGTCCCAAGGCACAAGTTGTACTTAATATAGTACGATTATACCATCGCATAATAATTTATTGTACCCTACTGACATTATACCTTGATTGATGGACTATCAGTGCAAAACATCACTTTCTAAGTGAAACAAAAAATACTTGAATTATGCATTTTACTTGGTCAATCATTTATCTGTTCCACTCTATGACAAATTTGAATTCAAGACCCTCGTTATAATTTATATCATTAGTGATAGCTCGTATCAAAGATTACGTCGACAGTTATTTGATATCGATTCAAACAAGACATAACTTATCGAGATCTCTTCATTTTTCATTATTTTTCAGGTACCTGAACCTTTTCCGAGGTTTTATGAAGTGTTATGTCAATGTTCTCAATTATAGCACTTCTCTCATTATCATGATCATATTGATCATTTGCTCCTCTGCTTCTTCAAGGAATTTTATATTTGGAACCAATTGGTCTATTATGCTTCTGGCGTATCATAGAATCTGTCCTTGAAGGACTTCACATTTGAGCATTTGAAGCTAAATTATATCATAGGGTCAGTATATTCATCTGGCAATTGATTTGCAACATTATGCAAATGAATTATCACTTGAACTTTAAGTTCATATATTTATTTAACGAGGACCCAGATAATTCATAGTCAAACTCATAAATAATTTTTAGTTACGATCATCTCTTCCCCTAATGTTAGGAAATCTAACATTCGTCCCAACCTTATTTGGGAATTCATCCTTGTGCGTGGTGGAACAATTAAAATCATAACCTCACATGCAACATTTTAGATGAAAATTACTTGGTTCCTGACCCTGAACCAATTTTAATGGAGAAACCTATTTGTCTTCATGCATATATGTGTTGCTACACTCATCCCAAATCTTATTTGAAAGTTTTGTTCTTATAACCATGATTTTTTTAGTTATAATTAGAGGCATACAATTTATGCTAAATCAACCAGCATTATCAATATAATTTCATAGTTTGGAACTCGGCTCTTTAATTTAACAATTCCGAGCAAACAACCTCACAAGCACCATTTGTAAGTTGAACAAAAAACAGCAAAGCACATGTATCACACATAGAATACGTCTATCATAGTTTGGAAATGTCCACATGCAGATGAGAAGGGCCCCTCTTTTCCTTTTTATTGTTCCTAACTTCACCAGGGGATTGCAATCACATACTTAGCTGGTACAATGAAACAATAAACACAAGCGAATTCTTGAAGAAATATTTTTATTTCTTCGTCATATAAGCCACATAAATTCTCAATTATATTGCATCCTCAAAACCTGATGGTCCAACTGGTCCCATGCCAATTGAATAATTTATTTCAGTACACATATATTTACTTTTGCATGTATTTCATCAGCATGTTTCAATGTTGTCTGCAACCAACAACGTGGGGTTAATCTTTTACATAAGTAATTCTATAACCCTCTTCGATTGTAGTGATCTAAAGATATTAAATATTTTCATAATTTATAGTCTCAATATTTTTTTTAATTCATCCGAAGCTTAAGAAGTTTCTTTTGAGACTCACTACAACCTCAATATTATTCCTCAGATAATAGCACAACTCGTTAGAGCTTGCAATTTAATTTTGTGTACTATTACATATTCCATGACACCTCCATATGGTGAACATCTCCTCAAGGAGAAGTTATATCATTATTGTCATGGTTAAAATTATTACGAGCAAGACATGTTTCTTGCTTTACTTTTGTTGTACCATAGGTACACAACGAACGACAAATTTGTATTGCCACACAGTATACTTGATCAGTACCACAACTTTTATAGGCAAGAATTAATTACTTTTCTTTTGCCTTTTCGGTAATTCATTAAAAATATACCATAATATTCATAACGTATAAATGCACACGACCATTGACTGTTCATGTCAAATGAAATTTATTTATTTCTCTCAAACCTCCCAATGAGGTGAGATGTGGCATATATCATTTTTTCTCAAACCTTCTATAGAGGTGAGTTGTGACATATATCCAATCCATAATAATTATATAACATCTTGACCCATTCTCTTATAGAATGGTCAAACATTCATGATACTCATCATAAGTCACATTCTCTTCAAGGAATGGACTAATCATTTATATGTGCTTCATAAATTTGAATTATAAGCACATTGTCATGACTTTAAAATTCATCATATTTCCATGACACACCTCAACATCACTTTGAAAGATCAAGTGTGTCATCCTTTATCTTCTTGTCTTTTGATGGAGGATTTATAAACTTGTCAAATTATTGGATAGACAATATTCACAAGTCCAATGACCTTTAATAAAATTTTGATAATAAAAATTGTCTTCACATTTTGAAGGACTGTTTGGAGAACTCATATTATTCTTCCTTTTTATAATTACCACAATGATGACTATTATGATTTGTCCATTCACGCCCCTATTCATACATTTAATCACATGTCTTCTTTCATACTTATTATTCACTGCTACCATATCCATATGATAGAATGGAGCAATTGGGCGAATTTCAAACTTATCATATACTGCTACCACATTTGATTTAGGGAATGGAGCAAATTCAATGAGACGAATTTTATTTCATCAAAATATATTATTTTTCCTTAGTCATTATTTTGTCATCACTATGGTGCATTGACTCAAACTCCATGTCTTATCCATATAAGGCGTGTTAGGCCAAATTCTATGAGACTTGAACCCAATCCTTATCTCATGGTGTATCAAAACTCAAATTGATGTCTTACCCTCTTGGTAAGATAGAACTTGAATCACCGTCTTACCCTTAAATATTTTTTATGGTACATCCGTACTTTAACTTGATGTCTTACCCTTTTGGTGCGATCATACTTGAATCCACCATCTTACCCTTAACCAACGGTATAATAAACCAAATTACAACATGACTCACCCTTTGGGTCTTTCAAAATAATCTAAATAATATTCAAACAAATGCTATTAAAATTTTATACCTTGTTCCATTTTTTGTATAGCATGTCATATTCAACCAATGGTAATATATGCCTTTGGTTTATGATAATTATTAGTGACTGAATACTATTGTATTCTAAATCATAAAAATATTTTAGAAAATACATATTTGATTTTATGCATATAATACCTTGATTCTCATAACGAGATCAACCAAAACATGAGTTAAAGAAAAAATAAAACTCAATCTCAATTGGCTAGAGTCTCGTGCTGATAACGTGTTATAAAATCAAGCTCATAGCAATATAAGTACAAAGAGAAGAAGACAAGATATAGAGATGAAGAAGAGAACTTTTCTTCTTATTCAAGTGTATGTTACAATGATGAATGATATCTCTATTTATAGGTAGAAAAATCAACCAAAAGGTAATCATGTTTAATGTCCAATTAATAGGTACATAGTTATCTACAAAGATTCATGTCACCTTGGAAATGTAGAAACATGATAGGATAAGTTCATGAAGAAAGCAAATGGACAATCCACTATTTAATGGATTTATAACAATTATTTTATATTTTCATTATTATAAATGATGGCAATTTTTTTACATGGGTTTGATGAACAATTTTTTCTCCTAAATATTATTCAATTCCTTATACCATATTAGAAGCATGAGTTCCAATGTTGTATAAACCTGTTTATTTTTGGATATTATATCTCAAGATAAAGATATGTTTGTCATTTTGTTTCTTAACTTTGTACTACCATTTAAGGACGTGTCTTTTGCTTTTGTTGCCAACACAATTTATCAGGTACGTGACATTATTTCTGTCATTTCATAAATAAATGTATAAGCTTCTTCATCTTCTTTTCTGTCTTTGTTCAATTATACATGCTCTTTCCCATTTGGATTTCATCAAATTTGAGATTAGCTACTTTTTCAAGTTCAGGCAAATCTTTTTATTTGTTCTTTTATATTTTCATTATGATAAATGATGGCAATTTTTGATATGAGTTTGATGAACAAATTTTGCTCCTAAATATTACCCATTTTCCCTTTGATGTAGGATTCTTGATTCTTATCAAATTCATTATTTTATATAAAAAGGTTAGAGTGCAACTGCATGCATATTACAAATTTTTGGATTCATCTAAAAGTAAGTTCAATTTTAAATTTTATCTGCTTCATCATTTGGGGATTTTATGTACTTATTTTTGTGGCCTTCAGATTCTAGTCGCGACTATTTAAAATTAAAGTGCCTATTTGAAATTTCTTCAAAATTTTGTAATGATATATGGCTTCGCAATGATGTTTGGTGTGGATGAGTGTAAATTAAATTTGGATTTTGTCTCTGATCTCAACTCTTAATTAGAATATATCTTTTCTTCTTCCAATGTGCCTTTGGTTATTACTTGTATGTGATTATTGTTCTCGAGTGTGTTTAACTTCCTTCAATTTTGTATGTGATGCTCTTCCACTTACTTTGATTATTGTGTAAAGTCGGTGACTATTTGTAGCTATATATTACTTTGACACCAAAGTAGAGTTTGATCAATGCTTAGCTTCTTCATTAATTTATAAAATTAGAGGGATTTTTGGTCATCTGCTATCTTATTAGCATATCAGGACATATAATATATTTTCTTCAAACTTAACATGTCTCTATTTCGATTGAAATAGCATAATTGTAGTAGGTGAAAATGAGCTTATTATTACTTATGGTATATATATAGTCACAAATTAAGTTATCAACTCTTCATCTATCGACGTTTGCATCTTGAATATTAATTACATGAATCCTCAATTATTTTTGGAAACTATTAACCACCAAACAACTTACTTCTCTTATTATAGAATTTCTACTAAATACATGTACTATGTCTAACCTTTTAAGTTTTACATGAGGTAGACACACATTTCAGCATGATAACAGAATTGGTATAAAATTTGTTCACTCTAACTGACTTATTTATGTATATATATATTACACTATTGAATTACTTTTCAAATTATTCTGAATTTTTGAAGTTGTAATGTAAATAAAGCATTATTGATATACCTTTTATCCATCTTATATAATCTTACCCTCTCATTTGTTTGTTTGCAGGAATATTCTAAAGATATAAGTAAGCCCCTTATTTATAACCTCCCCATTTATTTTGTCAATCAGAACTCATACAACTACAACGATAACATGAAGACGACTGCCATCGGCTTAGCAGCTTGATGCGTAACTTTTTGATCTCTCTCATTTTTTATACTACTGCATTGTAAATGTAAATGTATATGCCAACAATTCAAAAATCTGCTTACCTAGATGTTTTTTTTTTTTTTATAAATAATGTCTGTAAATCACTCAACGGTATACTATCCTACCTATCAAAAAAAATTCTAAAGTCGCATGAAAATATTGTGCATTTGTGCCCTTAAAAATATTGGGCTTGTGCGCACGGGCAATGAACACCTAGTTTGTTAGAAGTGACAAGTTCTCATATGTTTACTACCCAAAACCTACCAGAGATGCCACTCTAGTTGTTGCCTATCTTATCAAAATAAAATGTCATTAAAACCCTCAATTTTCAAAGTACCCTATTGGCTTTAAAAGGTGATAATAAACAGGGTGACAATTTCAGCCTCAAATTAAATCATTTTGTTAATATTAAATTAAATATTTTCTTTCATATTTCTAAATCAGTTAATATCTTCAACCTATTTAAGCTCATATAAATATGGACAAAATAGGTTAACTATTCAACACATATAAGTGAAATGAAACATATATTTTTTTGTTTTTGGAAAATAAAAAAATTAGGAATCTATTGGTAGAAGGTGGGGTGGGGGTGTGTGCATTTTTTTAAACAAAAAATTATTCATTTTATTTTTGGAAAACAAAAAAAAATAGGGTAGGTTGGTGAAAGTTGGGTGCTGGGGGAGAGGTAAATTTTCTTTTGCAAAAACTTTTTTTTTTTTTTTTTTGGAAAACAAAATGTTAGGTTGGTGCGGTTGGGGTGGGGCGTGGGGAAGGAGTGTCAGGCGCATAAGGCGGGGTAATTGCCTCGTGGAGGGGGTAAAATTTTTCTTTTTGAAAAACAAGATTTTTTTTTCTTTTTGAAAAACAAGATTTTTTTTTGTTTTTGAAAAATAAATAAAAAATTAGGGGTAGGTCGGTGATAGGTGTCGAGGCACCCAGGGGTGAGGTGTGCGCGGAGGGATATAATTTTTATTTAAATTTTTTTTATTTAAATGGGTTAGAACCATTTTTTCCAAACCATATTTAACCAAATCTGTATTTTCCCATATTGTATTTGAATGGATTGTAATCCAAACCATTTTTTTCTCAAACTGTATTCAACTCATTTAAAGCGATCTAATCCAACTATTTATCACCCCTAATAATAAATATATTGTTCCTCCAAAGATGTTTGGGTGTGCTTGCTTTGATCACACTACAAATTCTGGGAAAATTGATCCTAAAGACATTAAGTGTGTCTTTATAAACTCCTATGAATTAAAAGTACAAACGATATCATTCCCCCTCCAGGAGATCCTTTACCAACATGGATGTTACCTTAAGATAGGTTGAACCTTAATTCGCCATTACACAATCACCTCTTCAAATGGCGAGCATTAAGAAAGAAGAGATGGTTCTCCCTAGTTCCACGATTGAAATATCTACTATAAGGGTAAGTGAAATTGGAGAAAATATTCATATGAATATTATTGGGCACTTGATTAGACTTGATTTAACAACTTACTCAAGGAGAAATAATAGAGCAGAAGAAGTCATTATGCAATATCTCGAAGCTGAATCCATTTATAGCAAAGAGTTATCTACATTTTCTAATAAGTTAGAATTGCCTATTGCTCATAGAAAAGGAGTAAACTTGTACCAAACATCATTTATCTAATTTTTTCTCTTATAATTTCCCGTCTCCATAGATGAAGCCTTTGCTTTGCCTGTTTCCTACGATTTTTACTTGTCTCCCTACAACCTTTGTGTTGTCTATTTTTTCCTAAAATTAGAGGGAAGCTTTTGTAAATCCTCAATGAAATCAATCTATGATTGGAAAGCCTAAGGCCTTTTCAAACAATAAGACATGGGAACTTGTTAGGTCACCACCAGACAAGAAGTTGGTTGGCCACAAATGGGGCTTCACTATGAAACATAAAGTTGATGGTTCAATTGAAATATTCAAAGCAAAAATAGTGGCTTGGTGATTCACTCATGAAGATACATTTATTTTTGTAGCTTCAATGAATATTGTTAGAATTCCTTCATCTTGTGTAGCTAATCTTGATTGAGATTTGATGTCAAGAATGTGTTTCTTCAAGAGAACTTAAAAGAAGAGGTGTGTAAGGAGATCCATCTTGGATTTGATATTGGACAAAGTCAAGGTATGCAGACTGAAAAAAAAAACCTAGTAGATTTCGCAAAGCAATTATCTCCTTTGGTTACAAACAAAGCAATGTTTTTTTTAGATAAGCGTAACTTTGTATTCAAAAATGAAATGCATCATACAAGAAATGATGAATTGAAAACTTACATTCCATGTGTGATGGCCTGATGGTTACACCCCATAAGTGTAATCAGATTACAAGTTTCGTAAAAAAACGCAACTATTTTTACCATCTCCCCCACAAATCTTGTTTACACCAAAAGAATAGAAGACTAATATAGTTTGTGTAATCCTCTAAAAAGTATTTTTTTTTGCCCTTCAAAGCACCTATCTTTCTTTCCTCCGATAAGGACCACCAGATACCTGATGAATTAATGAGCTTCCACCTTTCTTCCTTTTTACCTCTACTTCCAACTCTTGGCCAATTGTTCAGAAGCTCCGCAGCAGTCTGTGGCATCACCTAACTTACCCCCTTAATGCATAAAAACATATTCCACATACTGGAAACTATTTGTTGGTGTATGAATAGATAGTTGTTCACTTCAACTTTTTTTTTCACACATAAATCACCTTGAACAAATTTGTATGCCTCTTTTCTATAGGGCATCATGAGTGAGACATGTTTTCTAGATTAGTATCCAGAATAACATGAGACTTTCAATGGATATTTAACCTTTCATAGCAGCTTCTAGACAAATTTATCAATCAGTGAGAAACCTTCCAATTGCATGATTTTACTGTATAGACCTCTTTGTTGTGCATCTTCCATATTGGCTTACCAGATCTCTAGGAAAATTATTAAAGAACTAATTTCCAATCATAATGCTTGTTAAGTGTAGATTCCACCATATTGATTTCATACTTGTGCCAAAATATTATTGGTTGTGGACTCAATAATATAGGGGAGGTATTAGATGTCTCGAACTGTTCCTCTCCCCTATCACAATGCATTCCAGAACTTGTCTTTATTCCATCCCAACACTAATCATATGTTATTTCTAAAATGTGCGTCATATAGTCTTCTAATGGTCTCCAAAAATACATCCAAATCTTCCCACAACCGTTTGAGTAGTCCATTGGGTAATTAAACTATTATTCCTACTATAAATCTCCTCCAATGTCTTTATCTTTAGTACAAAATCTCCATATGGAGTAAAAAAATTGTGTTATGGAGACTTAGGTTTTTTAGTCTTAAAACATCTTTGGTTCTGGGAGAGTGTGAGAAATTCCATTCACCAAGTTTAGCTATCTTTTCCTGTTGCCTTACAAAAAAAAAAAGATATCCTCAGCTCATTATTTTCCTTCTAATGGTCTTGGCGACTGGGAAATAGATCTAACCACATAAGGAGGCAATCTATCCAAGTATGACTGACGACGGCCACATAACACCTCCTTAGAGAATAGGAATATTTTTTCCATTGGCTAGTTCTTCTAAATCTCTCTACACCACATTGTAGACTTCAACTCTTTGGATTGCACCCAAAGTAGTCTCAGATATTTTGTTGGTAGTGTATCTACTTTGAAACCTAATGTCTGGAGATTGTCAACTTGGTTGATAGGGAGAGACGACTCTCAAAAGTTTGACATGGATCCTACATATAGTAAGTATAGTCATTATGGTCTAATTATGCATTATTTGCCTCGCAAAATATAGAGCATCATTAGAATAAAATAATGTGAGATCTAAACTCCTCCCCTTTCGTAGCAAGGTGAACCTAAAATCCTCTACTCACTCATTATCATTCCTTCCTAACATATGAGTAACCCTTACTTAGCTATTAAATAAATAAGGGGGACTTAGGAAGTCCCTTATCTATGATCTTTCTCAAACTGGAAGAACCCTTCCAGTTTTCATTTGGAGAAGGAAGTTTTTACATTAAGATGTAGTATTTTGGTCATGCCATCACTTGCTACTGAATCCACTGTCTTTTCGAACTTTTTTAGGAGGGAAATCAAATTGACATGGTCATAAACTTCTTATCAAGGTCGAGCTTACATATAAAAAAAAAAATTTTCCTGGTTTTCTTCTACTTTATCCTTGATTCTACAATTCATTAGTCAACAATGTTGCATCCATTATTTGCCTACCTATCAGAAAAGTCATTTGGTGTTTCATAAAGTGATTTCCTATCAATGTATTCATTCTCTCATTCAGGCAACATAGAGATAGATTTTATAGACTTTGCAATATTCAAAGCAATGTTGAATCACACTTATTATTAAGAGAAGACATCAAAAGCAGACATCAAAAGCATGAAGCATTGAACGTACTCGGTCTGGAGGAGGTAAAAACAAGTTCATCCAATTCAAAGTTACCTTAACTCTCTAGCTGCAGTTTCTCCTTTCTCCACTCTGAAAAACCACAAATTTGTCCATGTAATTAGGCCAAATGTAACGACCTGTGTAGTCGTTTTGAGCAGCAGATTTGTTTATGGGAAAAAATAGGCTGAGGCGCCGGACCCCACGAAGGACCGTCATGGGCACGACGGACCGTCGCGGGGTTCTCGTTTCAAAAACACTTGGAAAATTGAAATTGGGTAACTGAAAAATCGACTCTCTGAAACTTTCGAACGAAATGGCAGGACGGACCGTCACAGGGTTGTGACGGACCGTCCACAGAGTCTCGTGGAAATCCACTCTCTTTTTTTTTGATGACGATTGCGAACGACCTGCAGATCTGGTGACCGTCGCAGTGCACGCGGCCGTCACGGGTTGCGAATCCCAGTTGGGGTCGGGATTTCTTTACACGTTTTCTAGGACGTTTCGGACTATCTTACTTTTAATTATAAAGTTAGAGGGTTAGGTTAATAAGTCTAATTACTTGGGGGTTGAAAACAGGTAACCTTAATTTAAATTAGTGGGTATATTGCCATCTTTTACCTAATTATATGTTAATTAGGGTAAAAGAAAAGAGGGTTGGTTTTGAATAAGAAAAATAAAAAGAACACAAGAGAGACAGAAAAAGGAAAAGAAGAGAACGAGTAGAGAGAGAGAGGCGAAGAGGATAGCAAGGATTTGAGAAGATAGCGTGTTGATCGCAATTTTCGGTGGGTGGAGGTAGGTTATGGTCTTACACTATTCGTAGTAAAAACTCTTAATAGCGAATGATATGTGTGGGGTGAGTATTATAGAGTTTATTTATGCTTATTGTGTGTATGCATGATGTGATTTTATATATATATTGTGAGGAAAACACGCATGATGAAGCTATTCGAATCCCAAATCTTGATAAAAAACCTAATCTCTTGTTAATGATGATGCTTGTATAAACGAAGCTTGATGAATAAGTGATGAGATGAGAGCATTGGTTAAAAGAAGGCTGCATGAATTACTAGAACGAGATTAGGGGATCGGAGTGTCACGTTACCGGACACATAGACTAGTGGGGTACGGGGTCACGAACCGCCACAGTAGATTGTAGGGGATCGCGAGTGTCAGTACGACACAAGAATTAGTGGGACGGGTGTCAGTTTATATTGCCGGAAAACCGACACGTAGAGGTAGGGGATCGGAATGTCAAGTACCGAAATAAGAAATTATGGGACGGGTGTCATTGAACCGACAAGTAGCTGTAGGGGGATCGGAGTGTAACGTATCGGAAAAATGGACTAGGGGATCGGAGTGTCCACGAACCGAACACGTAGAGGAGGGGAGATCGGCTAAGGTCACGGTTAGGACACATAGTAGTAGGGGAGATCGGAGTGTCATGCTTACGAACTACAAGAGGAATAAAGATTAATGAATATTGAAGATGCTAATTACTAAATATTAAAGAACATGTACCCAAAAAGAGTATGGTTGGAGGCTGAGGTCTCATAGAATGATCGGTGGGTGATATTATAAGGTGTTTGTACTTGTCTTTGCTATCACATGTGAAGAAAATTAGTTGATTTTATGATATTATCGAGATATAGGCTTTCTATTTTGAGTTGGCCGATGATACCTACTCATTACGTGTGGTTGTACGACCCCCTACTTTTATGTTTTCTTTTTGTATATATGTGGTATGCAGCAAAAGTCCTGTCATCTTTTGACTCAACAGTAATTCTAGCCATGTCTTCGTTTCAACACGGATCTTCAGGGGGGGGCTAATGCTTCTAGCTTGGACTGGATCTCATTCCTCATGTGCTTGATGCCTTGAAGTTCGCATAGACTTAGCTTTTATTTGTTTTAGCTTATTAGATACTCTTAGTTAGTCCAATGATCATTAGAGGTTTCTGTGGTTGATGACTTCCAGATTTTGGGGAATTAATAGATGTGAATTTAGAAGTTATTGAATTGTCTTTTATTTATGAGTTAAGTTTCCGCATTGCCTTTATGTTGATATTAAAGTGACATGATAAGGTTTAGATTGGTGGTTTCGCTCACATAGGAGGGTAAATGTTGGGGGCCAGTCCGGAACCGATTTGGGTCGTGGACAAACTTGGTATCAGAGCATTAGGTTCGTTGGTCAATTCACACAAAGAAACAGGTCTAGTAGGTCTTAAAGAACGGTGGGGAAGCCTTTACTTTTCTTGAGAGGCTATAAGGACTTTAGGAACATTCCATTTCTTCTTTCTTTCTTAGTGCTATTACTTGGATCAAATTGGATCTAGCGTGATACCAAAAATTTGTATCTGACCATCTTCCCCCTTGTTCGCAGATCGGTTAGGAACTAGAGCAACGACTACGCCAACATACAAACATCAGCAAGACAAGAGCATCTGAGGCACATCACGGGTGCTTGTAGCTCGAAGTGGAACAGTGGAAGAGGCCGCCGGTAGATGGTCGTGGAAAGGACGTACTCTAGGGGGGAGGGGGGGGGGAGAGGACGAGCACCTATGCCCAATCTGGTGTGCCTTAGGACGGGGTGACTCCTCCACAGAACTGAGGAAGAAGTAGTAAGAGAAGGGGAGGATGGGGAGTATGAACCAAATAACAAGAATGAGGAAATGCCACCCAAACCGACCCCTCAGAGATGATAATCAGGTCTCGCTTATATTTAGTGGGTTGTCTGATCAGGGTCCGGCACCCCCAATGTTTTATGCACAAAACCTCCGGTTTCCGAGGTAAACATGGCAGCAACTATGGCCCCTCGTATGGAGGCCTCATTGGAACATAGGCACTTTTCCACGCCTGACTACTGGGCCATATGACAAATGATCAGGCATGAACTTTTCAGTAAGTTCTTGAAATTTGAAACTCTAGTCTTCAAGGGTTGCAGAATCTGAGGGAGGCTTAACGATTTTCTGGTGACTGTCATGAGCTACGACACCAAGATGGGTATAGTAGAACGGTTTGGGGTTAGTCGGAGGGTTACAGTTTTCAAGGGAACGCCAAAATGTAGGTGGCGGGGTCAACATGTGGAGTGTCAACCAACAGAGGCACCACATATGACTTCCGGGCCTCATTTCTCTATCTTGTGTTATGGAGAGAAGTATAAATCACCCCGTACTTTGAGCATAGGAAAAAGGGATGAGTTCTGAGCCTAGGAAAAGGTAGGATGTCGGTCAATGCAATGAGGCCTAAGTTTCGTGCACTATAAGACATGCCACCCAAACTTGGTTTCAGGCACAAGGAGCGGATTCGACGTTTTGTGAGGGGTGAGATAAGAGTTGCGGAATTTTCAGCTTTACAAGTAGCAGGCCACAGCGAAATCTTTTCAAGAGGAGTGGTAGACTTCGTGGTTGGTTAGAGGTGGAAGGGTGATGAAGCCAGATGAATTCACCATGGCATCGACCATCAAAGAGGTTCGAAAGGGGGTTGAGTTTTCAGGTCCTTACTTCTAGAAGGCAGGGTTAGGAGGTTAATCAGTGACCCATTCAGTCTTCATACAAAACTGTAGTGGGGGTCACCTCAGACCGGTCAACATTTCTCTGAGGGACCCAATGCGTGAATCTAGAGAGTGTTATGGATGGGGGAGGAGGACTGGACATATTAGGAGGAATTGTTCCAAAACAGAGTACTAGACCCCATGGCAAGGGTAGATGTGGTCATGGCAGACGGCCGTTATTCTGGAGGGCGTGGTGGACGAGGAATGGTGGTCCACCAAAACGGCCGGGGTGGTGATGGGCAAACGGGAGGCCACTACATCACAAAATGGTAGGGACAAGCGACAAAACAAACGAAAGGGCCCCATTGTTATTGGCTTCCCTGGGAGATCGGAGGCGGGGAGGAGACATCTGACTGTTGTCATCACAGGTAAGCTTCGGTTGAGTTTGTGATTGCATGGCTTCTGTATTGTTTGACCTGGATCCAATTTTCTTATGGATCTCCTCATTTGCTAATGCGTCTAAACTTTACATTGTGGAATTACTTGATACGCCTATTCGTTTGTTATACTCAGGGGGGTGAAGTATGTGGTCGTTGACAAGAAAAAGGTATATGGTCTGGTTTGGTGAATTGGGGGAGTAGGAGTAGAGTAGCAATTATGTAGATTTTGGGTTTATCTTAGAAATGGTTGATTTTGATTGTAATTCTGGGTATGACTTGGCTTTCTCCGCAATTTGCGATCTGGAGGTGTAATGCTAAACGGGGATGACGTTAGCCAGCCTGGGACAGATCCGTTAGTGTGGGAGGGGACTACCCTTCCAATCAGGTGCGTATAATTTCCTTCCTTCGTGCTAAGAAAAATGGTTGTTAGTAGTAAATGGTGTTTAGCTTTCTTTGGCAACATCTCAAGGAGACCACTACCCAAGTACCTTCGATTGCCGTCGGTTTCGGGGTCCGTGAGTTTCTGGATGTGTTCCCTGCAGGATCTTCCGGGTATGCCACCAGATAGGGAATGAATTTTATGATCTTGAACGGTCGGGTACTCGCCCCATTCTATTACCCCCATAGAATGCTCACGCGGAAGTAAGAGAGTTTTAAAAGCCCACTTAAGAGTTGTGAGACAAAAGGCGTCATCTGACCAAGGCATCTCTTGGGGTGCTCCTGTTGTGTTGCAAGAAGAAAGATGGGAGTTTTCGGATGTGCATGACTACCGGCAGTTTAACAAGGTAACCATAAAGAACAAGTATCCTCTTCCTCGCATTGATGACTGTTTTCCCCTCCCCGCTCGGCCATTCTTCCCGCCGACAGTAAAAATATCGGTCGGGAGAGACAAAGTTAGTCCACACCCCACTTCCCTTCTAGATTTTTTTTCTGCCACAAGAGCAAGCTCCCCATATTATTTTGCGTCAGTACAAGGTGCTTGTGTCTTCTCTAAGAGGTGACTGAGATCCGTGCTCCATCACAATTGAAAATACGGGCAACGGAAATGTGCCACAGATGCTTTTAGAACCAGGCTAGGGCATTACGAATTTTGTAGTGATGTCCTTTTGGTCTTACGAATGCCCCTGCTGCGTTCAGTGAGTTTGAGGAACGGGGATTTTTAATCCATATTAGATCTCTTATGATAGATTTATTGACTGATATACTGGATTTATAATCCAAGAGTAAGAAGAAATGAGGAGCATTTTGAGAATGGTATTGGAAATGTGAGGGAGAAAAGCTTTATGCCAAGTTCTCTAAGTGTGAGTTTTGGCTAGATGCAGGTTCCTTATTGGGGCACGTGGTTTCTAAGGATGGAGTGATGGTGTGGATCCTTTTAAGATCGAAATAGTGAAGAATTGGGTAAGGACCTAAAATGTGTCAGAAATAAGAAGCTTTGTGGTTTAGCCGTATTAATGCGATTTGTCAAGGGATTATTTCTAGGCTTCCCAACTGACGAACTGACAAGAAAATTGTTCCCATGTGTATGGTCGGAGAGTGTGGAGGAAACTTTAAGAGCTCAAGACTCTGGTGCTACGCTCCTTCCTTACCTGCCAGGGTGGGAGGGTAAGGAACTCATTGTTGTGTCTTGTGATGAATCTTTATTCGGGTTTGGTGCAGTTGCTACTTAATGCAAGAGAAGAATGTGATTGTAGCTTCAAAGGACAATTAACAGTGCCATGAACGTTAACTATTCCCCCAAACTCATGATTTGGAATTGGCGCCGGATAGTGTTGCAACTTAAAAATGGAGAACACTATTTAAGGGGTTTTTTGGTTAAGGAATGTGAGGAGGTCTATACGGATCATCGTAAGTCTACAGAGTCTTCACTCAGAGAGCGATTTGAATTTGAGACAGAGGAGATGGATGGAAAATACTGAAGGACTACGACCTCACTATTTTGTATCATCCGGGGAAGGCGAATTGTGTAGCGGAGCTTGATTTAAGTAGAAAGGCGGGGGAACGGAGGGGGGAAGCTGGGAAGTCTAGTCACTTGCAAGTCTAGAGCCCCATTAGCTAGGGAGGTCAGATTCTGGCTACACGCGCTTATGAGATTAGAAGTAAATGAGAGGGAGGATTTAAGCTTGTGTTGGAGGGCAAGATCTTCTTCTTGACAATATTAAGGGAGGAAAGCAGTTTTAATGATGGAAAAATTTTTGATCCGGATCCGAGATAAAGTTGTTGCAAGGAGAGGCTAAAGAAGCGACAAGCGATGGGGAAGGTATTTGAGGATTAAGGGCAGGGTTTATGTGTACCCCGCATCGATGATTTGATCAACACTATTCTGACAGAGCTCATAGTAAGGTATTCGATAAATCCTGGGTGCAAAACCAAGATGTACCGTGACAAAGCAAACACTTTTGGTGGAGAAGAATGAAGCGTGATATTGTGGATTTATTGCCCAAAAATGCCAAATGGTCAACAAGGTAAAGTATGAACACCAGTGGACCGAGGAAAATCTTCAGAGAATGCCCATTCCAGAATGGAAATGGGAGAGAATCGCGTTGGTTAGGTGGTTGGTCTTCAAAGAACCCCATTGGGTAAGTTTGATTCCATGGGTGATTGTGGATAGGTAACTTAAGTCTGACTCATTTCATTCCGGTTAAGGTGAACTACAATGCAGAGAAGTTATCCAAAATTACATCTCGAAGTTGTTCGATTGCATGGGATGTTCCACTATCCATCATATCAGCTAGAGGTACGCAGTTTACTTCTAAGTTTTGGAGAAACATTGAATGCTGAATAGGTACTAGGTTGGACCTGAGTACTGCCTTCCATCCTAGGACGATGGTCAGTCTGACAGAGCGACCGATTCAAGTGTTGGAGGATAGCTTCAGGACATGCGTGATAGAATTTGGTGGCCATCGGGATAGTTTCTTACCCTAGAAGAGTTTTAACAATAATAGCTATCACTTCAAGTATTGACATGGGCCCCATCGAAAGCATATATGGAGGAGGTATGTAAGGTCTCCATGGTTGGTTTGATGCATTCGAGGTTAGGACCTTGCGGACTGATCTTTTGGGGATCGATAGAGGGAAAGGGAATGAATCTATCAAGAGATGAAGCTTCTAGCGGCGCCAAAGTAGACAAAAAGAAATATGCAGATCGAAAGGTTAGAGACTTCGAGTTCATGGCGGGGGTGGAAAAAGTCTTGTTGAAAGTTTTCACCAATGGAAAGGGGGTGATGCGGGTGGTTAAAAGAGGCCAAGCAAAGCCCTACCTAGGGTACATTGGTCCCTTTGAAGTACTATTAAGCGAGTAGGGGACCGGTGGTATGGAGTAGCCAGTGCCTCCAGGGCTGTCCGGAGGCATCCGGTTTATCTATACAATGTGTCTAGGTTGTGAAAGGGGGGTTGGTCCCATGGGGATGGGAAACTTAAATTATCCGTTGGGATTCAAGTTTTGCGTGTGATGAGTAATTTGTCCTTATGAAGAGGAGCCTCCTGTTGCCATTGTAGATAGAGAACTTCGCAAGTGAGGTCAAGGGAGATTGCATCCATAAGGTGCAATGGAAAGAATCGATCCGGGTGAAGAAGGCCACTTGGAGAAGGAGGCAGATATGCAAGAAAGATAACCAATCTGTTACAGCCCCTCCCTCAAGGTACTTCCCTGTCAACTCTTGTTTTCCTTCATTGTGATCATTCGGGCACGAACGAGGGTAAATTGGTATCGATTGTAAACGGGACCAGTTGGTCGTTTTGAGCAGCAAATTTTATTTCTGGAAAAATAGGATGAGGCGACGGACCCAAGACGGGACCGTCTGGGCCCGATCGGACAGTCTGTCGCAGTGGTTTCTCGTTTCAAAAAAAACTTGGAAAATCTTGAACTTGAATGGGGTACTGAAAATCGACTTCTGAACTTCGTAACGAAATGGCAGGGACGGACCGTCACAGAGGTCTCAGTGGAAATCCACTCTCTGACGATTGCGATCGGACCTGAGGACGGACCGCATCCGAGGCACGACGGGGGCCGTCACAGGGTTGCGTATCCCAGTCTGGGTCGGATTTTCTTGAACACGTTTTTAAGGGCGACGTTTTGGAGATTCTTACTTTAATTATAAAGTTAAGAGGGTTTAAGGTTAATATACGTCTAATTACTTGGGGGTTAAAAAGAAGGTAAACCTTAAGTAGTAATGTAGGTATGAGGGTATTATGTGCATGCTTTTAACACTTATTACATTATATGTTACTTATGGGGTAAAAGAAAGAGGGTCATTGAATAAGGGATAGGAAAAATAAAAAGAACAAAGAGGAGAAACAGGCAAGAAAGAATGAGAGACGAGAGAACGAGTAGAGAGGAGAGAGACGAAGAGGATAGCAAGGATTTTGAGAAGGATAGCTTGGTGATTGCAATTCTTAGGGGGAGGTCTAGGTTATGGTTTCCACTATTCGTAGTAGAAACTCTTACTAGCGAATGAGAGGTGTGGGTAGTATTATTAGAGTCTTTTTATGCTTAATTGTGGTGTATGGCATGATGTGATTTTGATAATAGTATGTTTGTGATGAAATCAAGCATGGAATGATAGCGATTGAATCCCAAATCTTGATCTTAAAAAAACCTAATCCTTGTTAATGATGAATGTTCTGATATAAAAGGAGGCTGATGGAATAAAAGTGATGAGATGATGGACGACCTTGGTATAAAAAGAAGGCTGATGAATAATAGAACGAGATTAGGGATCGGAGTGTCACGTTACCGACACAGAGAATTAGTGGGACGGGTGTCACGAACGGACACTTAGATGTAGGGGATGGAGTGTCAGTACCAACACATAGAATTAGTGGCGTGTGTCACGAACCAACAAGTAGATGTAGGGGGATCGGAAGTTATCACGTTACAGACACATAGAATAGTGGGAGGGTGTCACGGAACCGACAAGTAGATTTAGGGGATCGGAGTGTCACGTACCGACACATTGAATTAGGGGGCTCGGAGTGTCACGAACCGACACGTAGATGTAGGGGATCGGAGTGTTCACGTAAGACACATTGAATTAGGGGAATCGAGGGTCGGAAGTTCGGACACATAGAGTAGGGGATCGGAGGGTCAAGTCGGACACAAGAGAATAAAGTAAATGAATTTGAAAGATGCTATATACTCAATCTTAAAGAACATGTTCCCAAAAGAGTTGGTGTGGAGGCTTGAGTCCCTCATAGATATCATCTGTGATATTATAAATGATGTTTTGTACTTGTTGCTATAACAGGTTAAGAATATTAGTTGAATTTATGATAATCTGGAGATATATTGCTTCTATTTTGAGTGGCAGATGAGACTATCAGTACTTGTGGTGTACTGGACCCCCTTACTTTTATGTTTTCTTTTGTATATTGTGGTATGCAGCGCAAAACGTCCCGTAATATGTTGAATCACAGTAATTTAGCAGTCTTATCGTCAAACCGGATCTCAGGGTTGACGTTAATGCTTCGAGCTTGGAATGGATCTCTTCTCATGTATTGAGCCTTGAAATGCGGCATAGGGACGAGCTTTTATTGTTGTTTTGTTAGCTTCTTAAGAATACTCTTCGTTTAGTAAATGATCATAGATGTTCTTGTTGGTGAATGACTCAGTTTTGGGGAATTAATAGAGTTGAATTTTAGAAGTATTGGAATGTATTTTATTTAGGAGTTTAAGTCTTCCGAATGCTTTATGTGATATTACAATGACATGATAAGGTTTTAGATGGTTGGTTCGCTCACCTAGGAGGGTAAATGTGGGTGCAGTCGCGGACCCGATTTGGGTCGTGAAGCAAATGATGTTTGTTATTCTCCTATTAGTTGTGCTTCTCAAGAAGTGCCTTGAGGGTTACCTATCCTCATTGCAGTTGGGGTAGAAGTAAAACTAATTTCCTAATAATTGGAACTGCCAGGTTCTCTTTTCCCTAGAAGATTCAAGTCTAACTTCCCAAATCTTACATGATACACAGGGTGTTCTCAGCCCAAATGTCCCCAAACCCTTGTATTCTCTTCAAGCTCTCATTCCTTCTAGCAAAGTACTCTGTAAGATGGGGCCTTTGTTTTAATAAAGGGACGTCAATGGTTACAATACTTTGGACGATGGTACCAATCTTATCTACGTGTTCTAGCCCTCTTATACAAGAATCGGTCTTAATAAGAGCTTTTGGTATATACATATTTGGAAGAATAAATCATTATTTATACCTAACGGACATATCCTATAGAATATTTCCTTACTCGAGTTTAGGTTTCTTTGTTTTAGAGATTTATATATATTCTCTGAAAATCCAACAATGCCCCTCAAAAATTGAAGAGAGAAAAACAACTTGATTTATTTTGGAAACATAGAAAGCACCGCCCCAAAATCTCACTCAGAAGTAGTTCACAATCACAACTACAAAAAAAGGCATCTTGCAATTTTTCCCTTAGAAAGTACAGTAGCTGGGTAACTGCACAACGCAAGTTAATGTTGTTACAAATGCACATAAATAAGAATCCTATTATTAGCCACCAATAGAAGTTCTGGCGCTGCGACTCTCATGAATATCATAAAAGGGGCTTAAAATGACCAATAAAACAGAAACTCAATGTTTTGCTGGAGAGTGTGGGAGAGTATGGAGGAGGCTTCAATTACGTAGAGAGGGGCAGGATAGAATGGGGGCGAAGATAAAAGGAAGTAATTATCATAGAGAAAGGGAAACGGCCCCAATCCCCAGAAAACTAAAAAGAAAAGAAGACAAACTGCAGGCAAAGTGAAGGAAGAAGAAGATAGTTGACGAGATTATACCAAGATCATAAAAGACTCTTCACACCAGGACAAAAAACGCGAACTTATAGTGACTTGATTGTTAATTAAAAATGGGCAGATCCAAACATTGTTAAAGTCCTTCAAAAATTGATTAATGGAAAATTTCATAGATATTCAATGGAGTTGTAGAGAATATTTATGTAAGTAAATGAGGGGGAAATAAAAGGAAAACACGCATGTGGACGAAGGACATGACAAGTTCTGTAGGAAAAATAAAATGGGGGTGGTTGGTAACTTTGGTAAAATAAGGGATATGGATTTATGGAAGAGGTTTGGAAAACGTATTTCATTTCATTTTAGCTAGCGTTCAGAACAAAGATGTGAAGTTAAGGATAACAAGGGTCTGAAACCAGCATATGGCCTGAGCTTTTTGAACTTGAGGACAATTCAAAGAGCCTATGTGAGTGGTGTATATGGAGAGTTGATACGCCATCAAGAACATCTAGACAATGATACATGCTGACAATTTTTTGGTGGATATGGACCATAAAGGAACAAGAGATGTTAATAAGGGGTGGCTTCTCTAGCTTTTGTGTGGTGTAGGTTTAATATCCAACTAGCAGTTCAAAACGTTAAGTTAACTTTGGACTTATGATCTCTTTAGTTTTGTCAAAGTTTTTTTGTAGTTGCTAGGTTTTTTTTAAGCTTCAAACGGACATATCTATAACTACTGCATACTCTGATTGGTTTCCATTGATGATGAAAAATCAAATTTGTAACAAAAAGGACTATTCATGAATCCTTCATATTTATTTTGATAAAAGCGGACTCATTAAAACAACTTTTGGTTTTGTTTAAACAATTTTTAATATCAATAGGGTCCTCCCTGATGATCAAGTGTTTCGAGTGCTACATATAAAGGTACTTGGTTAAGCTATTAGAAATTCGATTCAACATCTCATATAAATATGGTTAAAAGGCATCTCTTTTAAACATAGATTCAGTTACTAAGGCCAATTAATATGGAATTATACCTACAAAAACTGTAGGGTCACGACCCCAAAAGGACAGCGAGTTGGCACCCAAATTTATCTCCTAAGTGATGGAGCGAACCAACAAATATAAAACCCCAAACATTCAATCATAATAAACAAAATATAATGCGGAAAGACTCAATATTATTAATATAACCCATCAAGAATTAAACTTCTTAAAATATATTACTATCATCACCAAGATCGGGAAGTCATCACATCAAGAACATCTATCCTCAAATTTCTACGTCTAAGAATAATTAAGAAAACTAAAATAAGTAAAAATGATGGTCCATGTCCGAACTTCGCAAGACATCAAGACGCGTAAGGAAGAGAATCAGCCCGTAGCAGGTAATAATAGCTCACCCTGGAATTCTGAGTGCTGAAGACTGGCTAGGAGTGCGGACGAGACGAAGTCACTGGTGCACTGCTGCACTCCACAAACAACAAGAAGACACGTAAAGTAGGGGCAGTACAAGTACTGAGTAGGTATCATCGGCCAACTCAGATAATAGAAGCAATATATATCAGGTAATAATATTTAACAATCAAAATACAACATCACAGGTGACAACAACAAGGTATAAACCCTTTGACACAAAACCAAGCACATCTAGAGGGCTCAAGTCTCCACACATAACTCGTTTGGGAAGAGGTTCTTAGAGTAAGTAATCACCATTAATTCAAGATTCATTCTCATTCTCTTTTTCCTCTTTGTCGGAAGTGACACTCCGATCCCCCTAATATACGTGTCGGTTAGTGACAACCCGATCCCCCAATTACTAAGCGTCGGTCGGACCCCCAGAATACCTAATACTACGTGTCGGTCGTGACACCTGATTCCCCTAAATAACATGTCGGTTCGTGGAACACCCGATCCATTAACCTCATTTTTTAGGTCAGCAAGCCTCTTTTATTGCCAGGCATCATCATTCTAATCCAGCACAATTTATATAAATCACAATCATGAAACAAACACAATTAAGCGCATAGAAGACTTTGACAATACCAACCAAATAAATATCAATCGCTATTTAGAGGGTGAATATAAAAATAGCATTAAACCATAACCTACTCACAGAAGAAGCGTGATCAAGACAATTATCTCACAAAGCCAATTTGCTTTTCTCTTCGTGCTTCCTTTCTCTCCGCTCGATCTCCCTCTCTGTCTTTTTCTTTTCTTCTCTAGATTACTTATTACCCTAATTATCATATCATTCATTATGATAAAGTTAAACCCAATGTAATTTTATTTCAAGGTTATCTCCTTTAACCCCCAAGTAATTGAATGTATACACTTACCCCACAAAATTTCATATTAGCATGAAAAATAGTCCAAAAACGCCCCTTAAAAAACTTCAGACGGAAATCCGACTACAGTCGAGGTTTACGCTACTCGTGACGGGGGCCCGTCGTAACCGGCGACGGTCCGGCCTGCACGTCAGTCACAAAGGTTCGAGACTCAATTTTGTAAAAGGTCTTGTGACGGTCCGTGGGCTCGACGTCCGTACGCAGTTCCGTGTGTGTGTCCGTTCACAGGAGTTGATCCAGTACCCAGATTTTCAGAGTTTAGTGGTTTTGGAACGAAACCCCTCGACGATCCGTGTGACCATGACGGTCCATCGAATGATTCCGTCGACCCCGCGTTTTTATCAAAAATAATCTTAATGTTCGAATCGACTACTCAAACAGGTCGTTTACAGTAGGTAATCTAGGACCTCTTATATACGTAGTTCTTTCTTGGATATTGTTAATCAGAAAATAAGAATATTTCTCTTATACTTCACGAACCTTTCTGATTGGTTTAGCGTCACCAACTCCTTCCCACCTTACGTGAGTTATCCCTACACCGCTTGGCCCGCAAATTGATTTTTTTAATTTATCGGTGACCCACTCTTTCCCACCTGCAAGGATCGGCTGCCTCCTTTTCTCCACCGAATCCGCCCCTCGCTGTTCCCACCGCGCCTCCCTTGCCATTCCCCCCCGCCGTTCCCTTTTTCCTTCCCCTTACCGTCCCCTTGCGTCCTTATAGAGCACGAATTGAAAGCCATCGTTGTAGAGGACAAAACCAACAACGATTTGGAGATCATTTGCAGTTAGTTAGGAGTAACAATGAGGCGAGGCACGGATTGGGGAAAAACTAAATGAAAAAACCATCACAACAAAAACTAATTATGTTGAGAGTATTGTAAAGAGACGATGATTACCTTTCAGATATTTTGATTGGATGGGAAAAATTGGATCCAGACAGGAGGAGAGGCAGAGAGGGAAAGTCTATTCCTATTCATTTTTAGTAATATAAAGTATTAGCAGTTCTTTTTAAAACTTTTAACCATAGCGCCACAACCCAATCGCAACCCAAAAAAATACTGGTTTGTCTTTCTTTTATCCTTTAACGTAGTCTTCAGTCGCATTCATTTTATACCGTCAAACTATTTTTTTTTTTTTTTAAAAAATTTCACTAATAGTTTAGGATGAGGATATTTTTTATTATATTATATGCAAAAAGTTTGCAACTTCTTAATACTTTTTATTAGTTGATATCTAAATTTTGGTTAATATTATTAAATACATATTCTAATTTAACTTAAAAATTTAGTCAATTAACTTTTGAACTGTACACATAAACAATTAAAAGTGGATCGGGGTGTTGGTGGTGAAAGACCGAGGGTGTAATACGACTAATGAAAATAGTCTTTACTTAAAATGGTGTTTGTAGTAATTGTGTTTTGGAGTTTTGCTCATGTATATGATTAAATGGATTAAATGAGGGTTTTTAAATTTTGGTTTTAATTGACATCTAGTCATATAATTTTAGGTGGTACAAGTAAACATAATAAATGTCCCTTGAGATAGGTCAATTAAATAAAAATGATTGTAAAGAAAATGAGCATGGACCCTTGCGCAAGGAGACACACCACAAATGAGGAATGATTCAAATTTCTTTTTAAACAAGATTGAACCAAGTAGTACCACGGTATTCCACGTGACTGATACAATAAAATGGTCATGTAGAAGTAAAACACATGTTTATGTATATGGCTTTGCAATATTATAATCCCTGAGTTTGGGGTTTGACGGAAGTGTTTTATGTTTAGAAAGGTGAGGACATTTAATTTTGTGTCACCTAGAACATCCAAAATATATATTTGTACATTTAACACAAATTGTCGTTTTTAAAAAAATTCATATTGATTCTTATGTTTTGAATTGTATGTACGACCTATTCGTTTCTATTACGATAACATGTGAAAGATTAAGATTGTAGAAGACTTCTGGGATGTTCTGATCTGAATACACATCTGAATATTTAAAATGTGTTTCTAAATTTGAACACTAAAGAATAATTTTGTTTATTTTCAAATAGATGAATGTGAAAGTGATGAAATTGAACATTAAACTTACTAAAATAGTATAAAAATTTTTTTTTCAACAAATATATCACTTTTGATTAATTTTTTTAAAAAGGTTTCGTAATTATGATGTGAAAGTATTTTTTTCATTCAAAAATCTTGATAAACAATAATGCATCAAAAATTGCAACCAGTGTTCCTGACAGACATGATAACAAGAAAATTATTAATATAAAAACCAAAATACTTACAAGGATTTATGAATAACTTAGACGTTGGGAAAAAAAATGGTGTATGCTGAGAAAGTGAAAAAGAAAGTCTTAGTATGAGATAAAAAATAGCACGCCCTAAAGTGAGGAAGATATGATTTATATTTTCGAACAAACTATCACATGAGTCTGAAGGTTGAAAGAGTGTCATATAGATTGTCCAGTTAGAGTATTCAAAACTCATAAGAGGTTTTTAGAAAAATAAATAATGAACTTAATGAGCGGAATCTGAATTGATTCAGATCAAGATCTAAAAAATCAAACATACTTAATGGGTTGAATCTGAATGATTAAGATTCAGACCTCCATAAGTGCAAACAAATGAGGTATACATGTCTGTTTCCTTACTCTATATTATACTGAAAAGACAAACACAAAGTTAGCCAAATGCACATTGATCACGGGTTGCGAGTCAAAATCTCGGCTGATCTATTAATTTTTCATATTCTAGCAATTTTACTATATATATATATATATATAATATATATATATCTATATTAATATAGATATATTATATATATCTTATATATATATAGATATAGAGAGAGAGAGCGGAGAGAGGGAAGGACGAGAGAGAGAGGATAGATAAGATAGATGAGATAGAGAAATATAAAGATCCCGTAATAATTAAAAATTAAATGAGCTCCTATAGTATGAAAGCAGTCACGGGGCATGCTGGTTTACCATGGAAACAAAAGGCCCGCAAAGCACCTAGCAGAGCGTCGAATCCACACGCACCATTTCTTTTTTCTTTTCTTTTCGAGCGAATTTTGCACCCTTCTTTTCTTTATTTTTTCTTTTTTTTCCTTTTTCTCTCTAATAACGGCTTTTTGTAACTTTTTTTCTATACTTTATGACGGACCGCAACACAGATATGCATCGGGACACCACAAGCCGCTGCCCGAGCTTGACGAGGGCTGTGCCGTGACCTGAGCGTTACGAGCCGAAATAGTTTAGTTAAAGCTCTTAGCGATACAGAGCTCGCTAAATTTGAAGAGTCTAAGATACGATCAGAATTAGTTGTATAGATAGTCACAGCTAGAGATGAGTAGACCGCATATAGTAGTCGAGGAGAGAAAGGGTTTTCCTTTTTCTAATTAAGGCTTTTTTATTGTTATTTTTGTTGAGAGTTTCCGTAGTGTAATTTATACTATGTTGATTCTAAAAGGTTTATGTTAAAGGACAGTGAATAAAAGAGTGCACCACAAACCTTTAAATCCTGGATCCGCCCACTGATACTGATTGAACGTTAATTTGTAGACCATGGTCATTAGTGAGTTTAGGTCATAGTCAATTTTGACTTTTCGTCATTATATTTCTTGGGGTGTTGAGCTAATGGCTTTAACCCAATTTTTCCCGTTTGTGTCAAAAGATTCCCAAAAATATATATTTGAAAAAAATTGGGAGAATAATGTTTGTCCATTACAATTTGCATTATTGACAAATATTGTTGGGCAAATACGAAATACTAAGTTTTTTCTAGTATTCGGGCCAAAACTCATTTATTGGATCATTTGAAAATTAAATTTTTACCCCCCAAAACTTTTACTTTCAAAAAATTACCGCTCTATAGTAGTTTGTACGGTTGGATATATATTTCTTTTACGTGGAACACAAAATAGTGATGGTGGAAATATTTACTGGAATATAAGTAATGATTTGATTGTTGATGAAAAGCAGAAAAAATTGCTCAAGGTAACAAGTTATGCACTTTGTATACTTCCCCGATGTATATAATGAGTTTGTTGCACTCATTCCAATTATCACATGCTCTAGATCATTGGACACTATTGTGATTGTGAAACAACATCCAAGTGACTGGTTAATACAAACTTAGAGTTAGTTTGCTAGTTCTAAAAATGGTGGGTTTTAGAAGTGGGAATGGAAAAGAAAAAAGAGAATATCAAAAGTGAGGAAATAATTTGAGGAAAAATGAAAAGCATGCAAAGTGCAAATGAAAAAGTCATTTCTTTGGATTTGATTTGGATTTGGGCAAATGAGTGATTGATAAATCGGTGGACAAAATTTATTTAATCAATTGTTGTTAAATCAAATAAATCTTGCTTAAAATTATCTCTTATAATTGCGGGTGGTAAACGATAACAGTTCAAAAAGGTCGTTACTTTTCGAAAAAAGTCGTACTTTCCAAAAAAGTAGTTTATTTTCGAAACAAACACAATTTTTCGAAAAGTTGTTTATTTTTTTCCAAAAGACACAACTTCTGGATAAAATGGGTTTGAACAGATTCATGAACAGGACATGTCCTGCTGAAAATGTGCTATAAAAAGACGTAATTTTTGATTTTACAAATATAGAAAATTTTTCTTTTTCTGCATTTTCATTTTTTCTTTTCTTCAAATAAATCAAAGTGTCGATCGAGCTGAGGTCTGTGGGACTGCTTGTTGATGGTTCTTGCAGTTGTTGATTGAAGTTTTTAAAGAACGTTGTGAGGTACCGTATTTCTTTAAACAGGTTTAAAAATTCACGGGGTTATTTCTTGGGAGTAAATTAATCCATTAACCTTGGGTACAGGTTGAGGGGATAAATTCTTAAGACACACAGTAGTTCTGTGGATCGGAGAGTAATTCTTGTATTGTACTTTTTTCTTGCTTCCATGCTTGTTTCGTTTATGTTTTTCATTAAAACTGATAAATACACGTATTGTAAAAATAACCAAAAAAATCCTTAAGAAATTTAGCAGTTTTCTGTATTTGAGGTTTCTGGGAGATTAAAACCGTTATGATTTTCTACTCTGCTGCTTGAATTTTTAAGAATTTCATTCGATAACGATTAAAAGAACATAAAAACTTTATCGTTAATCGGAAACAGTTGGTGTAAAGAATTTGTCTTTACTGTTAGTATTTTAAATACTTAAGTTATCTTGCCATTTGTGACAGGAAGAAAAAAAATGACTCTCTAATTCAAGGCAAAACAAAGCTGGTGGAACAGAAGTGCTTGACAACAACAAAAGGTTGCCACATAATCGTTTCAAATGCTGGCCTTAGCACCGGCTGAGAAAACCTGCAAAGTTTTCTGGAGTCGACTTCTTTAAGGGATGGCAGCAAAAAGATGTTATTCACTCACTACGTTGAGTCTGCCGAGTTCACAATGAGATGTTTCCTTTTTGTCAGAGAAAACTCCCGGACTGATGATACAATCTTGGTCCGGGTGGTAACAGCAGGCAGGACACACCTCAGATTTTTTGTGTAAAATATATTTGCCGTGGTCTGCAAGATGATCTGTACATGTGTTACACCAATTGCCAAAACCTCAAAGAACTCTGGGATGCTGTAGAAAAGAAAGTACAAAACAGGAAGGATGCCCGAATGAAGAAATTCATTGTGGCAAAATTCTGGACTGTAAGATGATTCGACACAGTAAGACTGTGTCACCCAAGTTCAAGACATTGCAGGTCATCAATCCATGATTCTCATGCAGGAAGGTATAAATTATTTAATGGCCTATGTTAGATATTAAGTTTTCCCTTAATATCACATAACCTTTAAGTAGGATTGATTGTGAATGATGCTTTTCAAGTGGCTGCAATTATTGAAAAGTTACCTCCATGTGTAAGGACTTTAAGAAACTACTTGAAACACAAAACGCAAAGGAGATGCCAAATGTTGAAGATCTCATAGTAGGTTTGTGAGAATCAAAGAGGATAATAAGGTGCAGAAAAGCGGGGGTCACGTGTGGTAATTCAGCAATATCTGGAGTTAATTTTGTTGAGAAAATTCCACAAAATTAAAGAAAAGGAAAAGAAAGCATCTGGTCCAACAAAGCAATCCTCATAAGAAGAACTTCATGGAAACTGGCTTTTCATTGTGGTAAACATGGTCATAGGGCTAATGAATTGATCCGGGGGGCGGTCCTAAAAGAGGACAAGGAAAAAGAAAATCAAGCAAACTGGTGGCTGAATCCAAGGAGAAATGGATGATCTCTTTTGCAATGCTTTCAGAATGTAAACTTGGTTGGAAATCAAGAGATATGGTGGATATATTCTGGTGGCTCTGCCATGTTTGGGCCAACAAAGAATTTATTTTCATCATAGATCCAAGCAACTTACAGATGAAAATACTATTTAGGGCAAACATCGCTGTTGCAAAGGGGAAGGAACTGGCAAGAAATCATATTAAAGATGAAGCATCAGGCAAGGTGGGTTGGTGACTTTGAATAGGGTCTCATATGTTCCAGAATTGAGGAAAGAATTAGTTTCAATTCAAGTTCTGACAAGAATGGATTTAAATGTTGTATTTGTTTTCTGATATTAAAGTAGTAGTAAGCAAAAAATGATATGTATGAGGAAAAGGCTTACTAGTGATGGCCTTTTCAAACTCAATGTAATGGCAGGGTTTGAAGTGCTAGTTGATATGAATAAAAATTTGCTTCTTCTGACTTGCTTGAGTCTAAAGTTTATGGATGGAACGTTATGGGACCGTTAATAACAAAAAACCTTGCGAAAAACTGATTAAATTAAATATTTTTACCAAAATTGAGTGGCAATAAATCAAAATGCAAATTTGTGTTGAATCTAAGTATGCTAAGCAGTCTGAATAAAATATGGTGAAAGGAATTCACTCCTTTGAATGATTCACACTGATATTTGTGACATGAAGTCAACCCATCACGTGGTGGGAAAAAAGTATTTCAGAACTTTTATGACGATTGCCACTAGATATTGTATGTATATTTGCTAAATAGTAGATGAAAGCAATAGATGCATTTATTAGGCAATATTAAAATTGAAGTGAAAATCAGTTAGATAAAAAGATCCAAATGATCGGAGATAGAGGTGGAGACATGAATTCCATTTGCAGGAATAATTTAGAAAATGGCAAAATACATCAAACTTACTGCTCCCTACACTCTCAGTCTATGGAAATTGCAGAGAAAGAAAAAATCGAACTTTAAAAAAAGAAATGATGAATGCATTACTTATAAGTTCAGGTTTACCACAGAACTTGTGGGGGTGGGAAAGCTATCCTTACAGCAAAATCAATACTTAACAGCAGTGCTCACTCAAAGACAATGAATTCCATATGAGAAATGGAAAGGTAGAAAAACCCAATTTGAAATATTAAAAGTGTGGGGGGTGTCTTAGCCAAGTCCAAGTTCTTAACCGAAGAGGGTAAAACATGGACAAAGACTGTGGATGTGTATTCATTGGATATGCCACAAACAGTAAGGCATGTCGATTTTTGCGTTATAAAGTCCCGAACTCCGGGATGATATTCATGATAATACGGTAATGGACTCAGATTAGTGCTGAATTTTGTGACAGAATCTATCCGTATTAAAAATAGGAATTGAGGTATCTAGTGGGGGGATCTAAACAACCCAGGAGAGAAGAACCAAAAGAAGAATGAACAAAATGAAGAAAGAACGTCAAGACGCAGTTAAAGTCATAAAGAAGATCTACTTCATTTGGGATCAGATTTTGTAACATGTCTGCTTGGAAAATGAGCCTCAAAACATTCAAGGAAGCAATGTTGTTGAGCGACTTCATAACCTCTTGGAAGGACGGGCAGTTAGTTAGGACAGTTAATAGTGAAATTGAATCAATCTTAAGCAATCCTACGGGAGTTGGTTGATTTCTTCCTCCAGGAGAAACAAACCTTGGGTTCAAAATGGATCTTTAAAAGGGAATGAGAAAGGACGATGGAAACTATTGACAAATAGAAGCAAGACTTGTTGTCAAAGGGTTAAGACACAAAGTAAGGTCTTGCTTATTTTGAACATAATCGCCAGTGACTAGGGTTACATCAATTCGGATTAATTGCACTAGCCTCCCGTCTACGGTCTTGAAATTCCATCAATGGATGTGGAAAACAGCTTCGTAAACTGGAGAGCTTTGAAGAGGAAGAGGAAATTTACATAGAAACAACTGGGGTTTTTGTAGTTCCTGGTAAAGAAAAGAAAGGTGCCAAACTGTTAAGTCACTTTATGCTAAAACAACAACCAAAAACAAAATGGAATGGCAAAAGTTGACAAATTTCCCATGTTGTCAATGGATTAAGATCATCAATATGAAGTGTAAATGTGTTTACAGTAAAAGATACTCAAATCAGAAGTTATTTTAGGCTTAGATGTAGATGATCTGCTTATAATGAGCAAAGAAATTGCTTAATTAAATGCTACAAAGCGGTATGCGTGCTAGTAAGTTTGAAGGAAAAGATTTAGAGGTGCTGATGTGATATTAGAATGAAAATTCTGAAACTCCTAACGGCTAGCATTTTCTAAAACTCATTATATTCACAAAGATACGTGGAAAAATCAAATTTGTGTTTTTAAAAAGGGCAAAGAATTTTTTCCCCAAAATTGATTGTAAATCTAATTCTTGCAAAGAAATAGAAAGGTGTGACAGTGAAAGTCAGGTCTCAAATTGGACATGCAGGTATTGGGAAGGAAGCTTAATGTAGGTCATGAATTTGTTACAGACCCATGACAAGCTTGCGCTATCAGTAAAACTGAGGCGATGACACAAGTAATGCCTAATCATAATCATTGTTGGCAATGAAGAGAGTTTGGGAAGATTGAACTTAGATGACACTCAAAACTATTGCTGACATTAACCACAAATATCCATCCGTCTTGACAGGATAAGGGATCATAAGTGATTGCAAATTGGAATACGGGGTCAACTGAAACAAAATCCACAAGTGGATACGTTTGTCTGATTGGGGAGGAGCAATATCGATTGGAAAAATCATCCAAAACAAAAACGAGTATTAGCTCGCTCCTCCAATGGACTCCCGCATTGAATTCATTGCTTTAGATCAAGGGGAGTGTTGCAGAAGCTGAATGGCTCAGAATTTCTTAGAAGATATTCCATCTTTTGGGCCTGCCCAACAACAATGGCCCCCCCCCCCCACCCCAGCCCATATATGAAGACCTTGTGAAGTCAAGCTGCAATAGGAAGGGCTGGCAGCATTAGTATAACGGCAAGTATCGTTACATAAGACTGAAGACATAAGACTCTGTGAGAAAAGAGCGTCACGCTATAGTGGATATTACAACATAGTTGGACTTATGGAAGTCAAAGAGAGATAACCCTGTGTCGCGATCCACTTAAAAAAAGGCAATCTAAATAGGAGAGGGGAGTTGAGAATTTGAGAAATCATCGCGAGGAGAATGGGACGATGGCCCGAGAACAAGTCATCGTGGACTGGTGAACTCTAGCCTAGAAGACTGGAGATCCCAAGATTAGGTTCAAAGGGATGTGGTAAAACAAATGTAATGGATGGACTGCGTGTGTCGATGAATACATTTTGTCAAAAAAAAAATATAGATATTATGTCCCTTCTCATGAGGAGACAAGTGTTAGTAACCAAGGAAAGACATAAGGACTTTTAATGATTTATCGTCCTTTGATTAAGGGAATATCAAATGGTGTATCTATGGTATTAAACACATTAGAAATCACCTATGTAAGTGGTGAAGTGTATAAGCCGCTTCAAGGAGAATCGGGGAAGGCCAGTTCTTTAAGCAACTTACTATTCAAGATGTGTTCATGGCTTGAAAACGAACAAAACCAATGATAACTAAGAAACAGGTCAAGGGTTGATTGTGTGCATATATGTCTCTAGGTATACACATCAAAGCTCGACGGGTCAAACGATATCAAAATCTACCGAATTTTGAACGAGTATATCCGGATAATATGTTCACTACGGAAGTTTAAAGGGAAAACCTACTTATCCAGATTGCGATTTACCCTTTACCGTACAAGACACACAAGTTTTTGTAATGATGCTAATATGTTTTTAACAATAGGCCTTCCCCATTCATGTGGGGATTGTTGGGTTGTAGCCAAGTGTCTTGTGAATGGGAAAGAAAAAGAGAATATCAAACGTGACGGGAACTACTTTGGAGGACAAATGAAAAGGTCATTGCAAAGTGCAAATGAAAAGTCATTTATTTGGATTGGATTTGGATTGGAAAAGATGTGATGATTAAATTTTTTGGACAAATGTATTTATTTAATCAATTTTATTAAATCAATAAATCCTGTTTAATATTATCTCTATTAAACTTTGCGTGGGTAACGGTGGTAACATTTCGAAAAGTTCGGAGTCTTTTTGAAACGTCTGTTAATTTCCAAAAAAGAGTTATTTTCCTAACAGACACAATTTCGAAAAGTGTTATTGTTCCAAAAGAAACAAATTTCGGATAAAATGGTTTTGACAGATTTCACTGAACAGAGAGTTCCTTGCTGAAAATGGCTATAAAAAGAAGTCATTTTTTGATTTTTCAAATATAGAAAATTGTCTTTTTCAGATTATTTTTTCTCTCACAATAAAATCAAACAAAGTGTTCGATGACGAGTCTGTGTGGACTTGTTGATGGTTCTTCAGTTCGTGTGAAGTAAAGAAGTTTGGATTTGGTCTAGTGGGGTACCGCGTATGTCTTTAACAGGTGTAATCCGTTTTATCTTGGGAGAAAATTAAATCCATAACCTTGGGTTACAGTGAGGGGATTTAAATTTCTTAAGGACACACAGTAGTTTCTGTGGACTCGGATTAATGCTTGTATTTTAAAACTTTTTTCTGCTTCATGTGTCTGTTTCTGTTCATTAAACTTTATAAATACAGGTGATTGTAAGTAAGAACAAAAAAGAGGGGTATATAATCATATTTTTCTAAAAAAAGGTGAATGAAATATATTTTCATGATCTAATAGGCCAAGTGAATGGAAGAGAGGCATACGACATGGTGAAATTTCACTTAAATTTTCACTCAAATAATATTTGCCAAGAAGTATTTAAAGAGGGGCTAGGCACAAACGCTAGAGAAGGTTAGAAAACAGTCTAAAGTAATTTTAGTACAAATTTGATTGTTAGGATGTTAGAAGATATTGATCTTATGAGGGTGTAGGTTTTTCGCTCCTGCATGCTACTGTGAGGTTAAGATCAACTAATAATATATGCTTTTAAGAAAAGTTATTTAGGGCTGATAGTCGATGAATTGTAGTTAAAATGTAAAAACTGTATTGGGTCCTGAGGTTGTAACTTTGCTATCAACTGAGTTCGTACTTGATCGAAGTTGAAGACTCTTATACCTCTAGAATAAAACATATATCTTCTAGTCTTTTTAGTTTTTCATTGTTGCGTCTATGTGTCATCGGTCTTACTAGCCTGATTATCGCCTAACAAAGTGGTTTGTGTGGTTGCATAAAATCCTTAAGGAGTCTCTCAGTTGATGGATGTTATCTTCATAATCTGATCTTCCACTACAAGAATTATGGGAAGCCTTTCATTATATCACTAAAATGTAAAAATCAGGGATATCATATTTAATGTATTAATTATACATATGAAATAATACTACAAAATTTTACCCTAATGTATGGGTAATATATAAGGGTAGTTAAGCCAAAGACTCGAAAAATCATTACTACCATGACTTCTCATTTTTATAGTAAGATGTTAGAGTAATAGCATATGTGTTCATGGTGTTGAATTGATCTTTGCTACTAATTAATTAAATAAATAAATTTAAATCCAAAAATTGGAGTTTTTTGGTTAAATACGTGAATGTTTTTACTGTCTAATTATTATATATTACTTAGTATGCCGACCCGCGTGTTGCACGGATATGTAAAATGTTAAAGTTATAATTTAAATTTCTTTTTTAATTATTATTAAAATTGTAATGAATATATGAGATGGGAACATTTCATGATGAAAATAAAATAAAGAAATATTTTTTTTTTTTTTTGAATATATGAAAAATATTATAAAAAATTGATTGAATATTTAAAATTATTAGCGTCATATTATTAAGGATAGTCGATAAAGCAAGTCATGCTGTGGTATAAAAGTTTGTAAATTTAATTGATGCAATACTTGCATAAATTTAAAAATTATAAGTTTTTATTTACTATTAAATATCTACAATCAGTTTTGACAATGAGTAGTAACATGATTAAACAAAAATTAATATAAATAATAATAATATTACTTAAAAAACTTAATATCATGAGATTAAATTTAAAAATGTGGTGATAAAATTAAATTATTATACTCTCATTGTTAATTTAAGTTGAAATGGAAGAGTAATAAATATTTTAAAATTTTAAATTAATGTATTGAAAAAGCAAAGGAACGTTTTTTTTTTCAGGAATATTGATGCGCGTGCCGGCATTATTTATTTATGCAAGTCATTTCATGTGTTGTACTTGTATATATAATATATTATATAGATGATTTTATTTGTTTAGTGTTTAGTAAATTGAGTAAAAAAAAGAAAATCAAAAAGACTTTGAACAACCCAAACATATAAACAAAAAGTGTATGGGGCAAAAGGTATGGGAAAAGTAAAATGGAAAACAGACGTTTAAAAACAACAAAGGATCTCTCTGGAAGAAATTATTTACCGTGAGTCACAAGTATAATGTGATAAAAAGTATATAAGGCATATTTATATTGTGGCTATGCAAGTGGAATCTATTCAGGAAAATTGACCCAAATTCTCTCTCTTTATTTTCAGGTTTTGTTTTTTACTTTTTTTTTAAACAATATCCTTTTCTAACAAGTGTTCCAAATGTAAACTTAACATGGTTTGATTCATAAAAAAAAATATGAAATTTAAAAAATCTGACTAACTTCATTTTATTTCAAATTTGTTATATTTTTTACATTTCAGATATTAGTATTTATATTTTTTTTAAAAAATATGTAAAATTATTTGTTAATGTCAGAAGATATAGTAATTATATTTTTTATTTTATTATGATAGTTAATTTTATTTAAAAAGTACAATAAAAGTGATGAAAGTTACCCCGAAAATTGAGGTGTAAAGGGTAATTAGTTAAAATGATTACGATTTTGATTTTTAAGAAATTTTAAAAAGAACAAAAATAGATTATTAATATGAAACAAAAGAGGGTAAAAATTTAATATGTTCTGTATGTGTCACTCAACCATTCATAATCAAAAAGCACTTCAATTCAACAAATACTCTTCAATAAGTAAATATAAACGAAAGAGAACATCATGATTTGACAAAAACAATTATATAAGTTTGATTACTATTGTAATGAAATTCAAAAACAAAATATATCATAAACACCAAATAAAGATTAATATTCTGGCAATTTATACGATATTTTTTTCGGAAAATTCAAGGTAGGTGAATGATTTAATATTGTTATTAAACTTCGTCCACATTTCTTAAGAAAAGTATCTATTTGTAAAACCAAATTAATTACTTAGCCCAAATGTAACATGGATTAGTTCAAAATTTTGTATGAATTTTATCCAATACCAATTATGGGTCTAAAAAGGCCCCCTTACTGCGAGATGTTGATGTGTAGGCTTTCGAAGTTGCGACAAAAGATTGATAGTATTCATGAAGTGTTTTCATTTGTGAAACTTGTCAACATAAGGCTTGACCGGAATTTGACGACGAGAGTTGAAGTCTTTTTGAAGCAAACAAATCACTCTTAAGACATGTGCTTGACACCATTTCTTCTGATAAATCAAGTTGCATGGTAGGGTCTGTGCAATTCCATATTTCAATGTGCTCCCTATGGAACTTTTGTTCCTTTAATCCAGCTCGAGTGTAAGTTTGGAGGACTCTCGTCGAGAGCTGGGATAAGCAAATGATATGACAAAGTTATATGAATTTTTATATTCAAAATAAACTTTCAGCATAGACTGAAACAAATTTGGACACCAACAATTAGCGTGTCATACAAGTCCTACCATTGAATCTTTAAAAAAAATAACAGGATTTGCTTCTTTTTGCAATATTGAAACGTGAAACCACTTGCTAATTTACATCACACCAAATTTCTTCCTTTACTTGATTTTGTAAGAAACATTCTTGAAATTAGACTTATTGCTTTCTTTTGAATGCGCCACTTCATTAGATGGAAAAATATTTATGTGATGTGATTTTCTCTTCCCATTTTGCCGAACAAAGCTTCTCACAAGAAATACAACTTGTTCAAAGAAAACATCGATAGGCAATTTCTCCCAACAATGGAAGGGTTGATCAGAGAATCATAGATAAAAAATAATTCGTAACCAAATCAAGTAGAACTCTAAACTTTGGTGTCTCTTCTCAATTTCGTGCCGTCCCACAAAATGTCATTTGCATAGTGTAGAAGAAAGAAAGGTCCAAATGACGAGCGGCTTGGTGGGGACGACCCAGAAACGAAATTTTAGTACTGCGACTATAAAAAAATCACGGTTAATTAACCCCTTCTGATTAAAAAACGGGAATCAATTTGTGAAGTCAGATCTAAATCTATCAGTTTTTCTCACAGCTACGCGCAATCTCGACAAAGCATCATTTTATTGGGGTAGGAGAATTCAAACGATGAGAGGATTTATTATGGAGAAAGCATACTTATAGTACTACAACATATCCAAATATTAATGTTAGAAACCTTCCGGATCGACGAAAATCAATTTTTGAAGTTGGACCCTAAATCTGGACGTTCTTCTCACAGCTATGCGCAATCTCGCCAAAACATCATTTTCTTGGTGTAGAAGCATTCAAACGACAAGAAGCTTGATTCGGAAGAAACTAGGTTTCGAGTATTACGACATATCCAAAATTCAATGTTAGAGATCTTCTGGATCGATGGAAATCAATATTTGAAGTTGGACTCCAAATTTGGACATTCTTCTTACAGCTATGCACAATCTTGCCAAAACATCATTTTCTCTGTGTAAGGGCATTCAAACGACAAGAAGCTTGATTTTGGAGAAACTAGACTTCGATGACTACGACATATAAAAAATCAACATTAGAAACCTTCCGTATCGACGAAAATCAAATTTTGAAGTTGGACCCATAATCTGGCCTTTCTTCTACAGTTATGCGCAATCACTCCGAAACATCATTTTCTTGGTGTAGGAGTGTTCAAACGATGAGAAACTTGATTCTGGAGAAACTAGAGTACTACGACATATCCAAAAATCAACTTTAGAAATCTTCCCTATCCACGGGAATCAAATTTTGAAGTTGGACCCAAAAATCTGACAGTTCTTCTCATGACTATGGACAGTCCTGCCAAAGTATCCCTTTCTTTGTGAAGGAGCTTAAAAATGATGAGCGGATTGAATCTTATGAAAATATAATCATATTACTATAGCATATCCAAAAATCCATCTCAAACTCTTCTTGAATTGACAGAAATGGTTATTATTATTTTTGAAGTTGGTCTTCGAATTTTAACGTTTTCCTCATGGATTTGTGTCTTTTAGATTTTCCTAGTTTCTATTTCTTGCAGGTAATGGTTGTGGTTGCATATTTATTTTGCATTGACATGTTTCTTAAACAAGAGAGGATGTTCAAGATCCAATTTGACTGTAATTCAAAACATTGTGTTATAGGCACTGCTATGTTGAACAAGATTGTTCTGCTGCTGCTCATGTTTTTCATATCATATTGCAGGGTCATGCACGTACTACATGTGTTATCAAAAGTACATCAACCAAGAAAAATTGAAGGTTTCGTACATTTGTCACCCATGACTCCATTTTTTTTATTGCAGGTTTTTGAAAGAGACTAAATCTCTTAGAAGTTGCACGAGTTGTTCATATGATTGGCGTGGAACCACTCATCTCCTCCTAGAAATGTTGATAGAAAACTCACTTGACGCATTCACCTTCCTTGCAGCCTTTGTAAAGAAACAATCCTTTTATTAGTGGTTCCACGAGAGAAACATTTGAAGTACGTTCATTCATTTCTAACGAGAAAGAACCTGATGTGAAAATGGCGAGAGAAACACTCGGTGTAGGCCTCCAAACATCAACGAACTAGATCGCGGATATTCTCATTGTTCAAGCTATAGTGTGGATTGACATCTTCCTCTCAATTTGGAGATGATCTTGGTCCAATCTTCTTACTTCTTTGGAGGCTCATCGAGCTCGAATTTGTTACACTTTGTGATTTCAACTTTGCACATCTTTGAAATATATTTATTTTCATATGTGAAAGCCATGAAATTGCAATCACTTGATCCAAGTGAGATAAAACTCAACGTTTTACAATATATCAAAGTTTCGTATAAACATTTCTTCCACATTTTCCGAATTAAATTCTGAAGTTGCTTTGGAGTTTTGATATTTCTTTCGCAGCTTTGCACGATTATGGTAGAAAATTCGTAACTTGGTGTAGGAGTATTGAAATCTTGATTTTCTTTTTCCATTGGAAAGCTGAATCAAATAACTAAACAATGTATAAAATTCATGGCCAAAGACTTTGTGGATTGGTACAGATTTCACTTCAAAGTCAGCTCATGGATTTGCCTCTCTCAACTATTCAGCTTTGCACGACTTTGGGAGAAAATCAATAACTAGGTGCACGAGCCTCAGAATGATGTGATTCTTTATGTTGGAAGCATAACTCATAGATGTACAACACCTGTAAAAATCACAGCCAAATCCTTCAAGAGTAGTACAAATATATTTTCAAAGTTATTTTCAATTATGTCTCGCTCAACTCTTTAGCTTTGAGAAATTTCAGGAGAAAATCAATAACTCGGCGTAGGAGCGTTGAAATGATGTGATTCTTGTCCCTTTGGAATCATAACTGATAGATATAAAACACCTGTAAAAATCACTGCCAAAAGATTTACAGATTAGCACAGGTAGCTTTTCAAAGCCTACTCAAATTCCACTTCGCTGAACTCTTGAGCTTTGAGCAATTTCGGGAGAAAATCAATAATTCGGTGTAGGTGTCTCGAAATGATGCGATTCTCATTCCGTTGGAAGAATAACTCATAGATGTACAACATATGTAAAAATCAAAACCAAAAGATTTCCAGATTAGCGCAGATATCTTTTAAAATTAAGCTTTGCTTAACTCTTCAGCTTTGAGCAACTTGAGGAGAAAATCAATAACTCGGCGTAGGATCCTCGAAAGGATGTGTTTCTTGTTATGTTGGAAGCATAAATCATATATGCACAACACATGTAAAAATCACAGCCGAAATATTTCCATATTAGCTTAAATATATTTTCAAAGTCAACTTGAAATCCAAAACTATGTGATTCTTAATTCATTGTGAGGAGTGCATCAAGCAAAACACTATATATAGAATTTGCAACAAACTTCATTTTAAATTGATGACAATAAATTTTTCAAGTTGACTATATGCCCAGAATGCCATTTCCTCAACTTTGTGCGCTCTTGACAACTACAAAAAACAGTCTTGAACTTGGAGTATTCACCTCATGATTTTTGAAACTATAGCATTTCAACATAGATCTTTGATCCGAAGGGTACGCCGATTTGATGTTGTAGGTAAAGATGCCCCTAATTTTGAATAATTTACTGAAGCATCAGTGAAATACACAAAATTATCTCTACCATAAGCAAGAAACTCATGTAGAATCGTACGTAACTTGATCCAATGCCAATGAATTCATCAGCCTGCCGCATATCAAAAATTCAAATCAAAATTCCTTTTGAATTGATTAGATTAATACCCGAAGTTGACTTCCGAATCTAGCATGTTTGATATGCAAGTTTGAACTATCATAGTTGAAGATCCATGAATCGATGTAGGAGTTTCTGTTCATGAGATTTTTCTTTTATTGCGGAGAGGACTTCAAAAATCTTCTCCTTTGCTCATTTTGACGCAATTGAACTCATGTGCTAGCTACATGATTTTAAAGATCCAACGTGATGATCACTCAATGCCACTGATTTTTTTAACTCATTTTACTAAACTTAAAGTGATTACTCCAAGAGCCTATGTGCCTCAGTCAAGATGATCAAATCATATCGTAGTTCAAGATTATGAGTCTTTTCTTTTGTTTTTTTGGGCCGTACACAACTTACACTCTTGCCGGCTAAGAGTAACATTGAGTTTATGCTCATACCTTAAGGAGCGTTGTAACTTGCAGTGTAGGATCGTACATCGAGGAGTATTCGGAAGAAGCCATCAACCGTTAACGGCCTTCTAACTTTCTGTATGAAGCATTAATGTACTATTCAGTTTGGTGTGTATTTGAATGATTCAAGATTTGCCTGAAGCTGATTCATACTTGATTTTGTGTTGGTTGACTTTGGAAAGTCAAATGTTTAGATTCCTTTGATGCTTTTGCCTTTGCGAGCGACCAAATCCAAGTGTCACACTCTCGTTGATTTGGAGAGTCATTTACCTTGGTTATGTTTTGTGTTCTTCTATTATGAAACTTCAACAATTGGGTTCAAGTTCCCAACATTAAGGATGACATTCTTCTCCACTTCTTAGTGATTCCACAAATTAGAAACTCTGAAATTGAATTATTTTTATGATCATTTGACACGCGCATGTTTGTTTAAGCGTCTCACCTCATCAATGATATCTTTCCCCTCTCGTACCAATTCCAGATGCTTTTCCTTCAAGTGAAGCATACATGGTGTGAACCGATCATGCTTGTGGATATTTGACAATACATAGGATCATCGACTTTATTAGATTCTTTCGGGTCGCTTTGACCGGGAGGTTACAAATGATTTCATTGGTAGCAGCTCATCACGACTATACAGAGAACTTAGAGTCAAAAAGGGATACCTTTTTTTGTAACCCTTCAAGGTAAATTGATTTTTCACTCTCGCGGTTTGTTGATGTGCCTACAATCTCTTTCAATTTTGTCTCGCGAAGGCTTTTTTCATCAAGAAGTTTCTGGTTACCCCCGCGCTGGACTCATGAGTTGCACTAGTCTAACGACTTTTTGTATGTGGTATATTTATTTTCTTGTATTAATCATATGTGATGTCTTTTCCATGACTTGCAATTCTCCACTCCATATCACTCAGGATCACGTGTCGATAATTCTTTCAAAAGTTGAGGCTTAATCCCCTTGACGGATATATGTACGGTCCCAATAAGTCGCTTGTATAACAAATTTCGACGTAAATTTTAGAAAATTTGATGCTAGTGAATCTAAAAGCTCACCATTCGCAACCGATTGATTGTATCCACTACTACGAAGTTCTCTTACAGTTGATTAAATTTTTGGCAATTCCATCTTGGCAATGTATGGAGGGTTCTATAGACAGGATTGAGAAGTGGGATTTCCTAATTGTTCCCAACTATCATTGATTCAACCTCTAAGTCCTGTAACCAATCAAAGGCGTTTTTGTTTAAAGAACCAACAAAATACTTCACCAAAGAATCATCATGGGTACCACACGGCCCTGGCTACAAAAGTCTCGACCAAATGGGCAAGATGGTTTGTCTTGGATTTCCCATTCCTCTAAAAAGGTGTGCCTGTTTTGTGGTGAGATTACAATTGACATTATTAGACCCAATTATCTTCAAATAGAACTTTGAATTATCCTGAAGGAATTTTGAATGACGGACCCCCATATTGAACTAGATTGTGTTTGTTATCGTATCTTGTAGTTGTTGAACCGTTAGAGTGGCACCTTAACAAAGGTTTTGCGCATTGAGAGTCAGTTGGACTGGGATAAATAAATATCAACCTTTTCTTGTAGTTTGTTTAGAAAGATTATATTTGACTCTCTAGAGTTAGTAGATAGCTACCTTCATAATTTGTTGTGCGTTTGAAGATTTTGTCATCAATCGACTTTCCTTCAAGGCTTGATGACTTTTCTCCAATCATTGTGCCCAAACTTCTCTTTCCATGTTAGTTGCGTCACCCATAAAATGATTTTAGCCTTTGTTGAAGTGGCAGAATCCTGTTACTTTTAATTCCCCCAATGGAAGCCAAGTGAGAAGAATCATCAAACTGTGATGCAATGTGTTAGACCCGAGGGATTGAGTTTTGACTGTCATTTCCGAGACTTGCATTTTTTGCTCTCCAAGGATGTGATATTCATATCCATTCAAGGAACTCTTCGTGAACTCGCATCGATTATTGGACAACATACTAAAGCAACAAAATGTGGCAACAATACCGTTCTTGTGCATGTAACCATTGATTTTCTCGAAGGGACTTGCAAGTTGAACTTGTGTTTGGGCTTGTTATTTGTAGAGGAAGAGATGACGAGCAAGAATTGTTTCCACAGTGGGCGTGCCAAATTTTTTTCACACCCTTTTTCCCTATGCGTTGAAAATCGATTGCAAGAAAAATACATAAAGAAAAATGTGATTTTTATTAATGAATCTTTGTGAGTACAATTATGTTCTCCTCCTAATTCCTCTCTCTAAGTTTCGGCATGATTCAAGGCTTCTTACGTAGTTTCTTGCCATGGAGATATTTATACTTCCTTGAGAGTATTTGCTCATCCGGGAAACGCGAGAAAACACTTTGTCCGTTGCAAGTCGATCTCCAGAAAACCTCCGTGCTCACTCCTTAGAAGAGCTATGCATTGATTTGTGCTTCTCTAAATTGCAGAATGACTGTTGAAGAGTTTTCTTACCTCCTCTTAGAATGTCATGTTCATCCCTATTTCTAGTTGTAGGGGTGACAGTTGCCTATTGATGGACAAAAAGGATCATTTTAAAACATTGGTAGGTTCTGATTGTTACGACACTCCTCGCTCAAAGATGAATTAAGGTATATAAGAGACTCACATGTGCCTAAAAAGGTGTAAGTAACATGTCAATTGTGTGTTAATAGTATATATACTTAATTTGAGGATATTTGAAGTGAAACGTCAAGGGAGGACCACGACTTCGCGACTATCACCACCCAAGGACGTAGGGGTTTTATGTGCTTATATGTGTGTGTATTGTCTTATTGAGTCCTTATATGAGTTATAAGGATGTTTATAAAGTCCGTGTATTAAGTTTTGTTTATGAGTTTGGAGGACAAGCTTCAAGAACGTCTAGAGGTTTTTGAAAGTTGCCTTTTAGACTGCTAGTTTAGGAAAACCTTGTAGGTTTGTCCCTCGTCTTTATGTGTTTTTTGGATTGATACGTTAGTGTATTTAACAACCCTAGTACCTAATATAGATTTTAAGGGTCAAACCTTGGGGTAACGACTTCCCTCCCCGGGGACCCACTCTGAGGGCCCCCAAAGATATCCCAAACATTTGGAGAAAGGCTGCCACAGATCAGCAAGAAAAGTTTCAAGAATTGGACCGTTGCCTTCGCGCGCGTGTCTGGAACACAACCTCACTGACTAAAATTATTTGGGACGAATGGATAGGCTGCTTCGCGACGTTCATCCTACTCCCAGCTCTGTTGCATCGTTTTAAAGTTAATTTTGACATGTCTAAGAGTCCCATTTCCGTGTGGGATGTTTTGGAACATTGGGGGAACGTTTTATTAAACAATGATTTTAATACCTTTTTAAACCCTTTACCACAGCCAAGAACCCACACCCCTTAAAATCAAATTCCCAGTCTCTGTTTCGTTCTTGTTCCCAAACCCCCAATTCCTCCATGAAGACCAAGCTCAAGAACAAGCTATTGGAATTGGATACGTGGAGCTTTATTCTCCAAATTATCATGGGCTTTTTAATGTTAAGTATGTTTATATTCACCCATAGATAACCATTCATTTATGGAGTCCTTGTCAAAGGTTTTCTAAACATGGAATTCTAATTCAAACATCCTAACTCTCTCTACCATGGGGTTCATTGTTTTAACCCCGGGATTTCAAAAGCATTATAATGATGAATAATCTTTTTATCTACTGGATTTTATGATGCATTTTCTTCGCAATTTGTTGAGCAACCCATGATCTCCTCCTCCTAATTTTGAAATTAGCCTATAAGTGGGTCTTATATTGACTTGATAATTTATAAAATTTGTTATTAATTGGTATTGAATGCTTATTACTATTACTTTATATATCATTGACTAGAGTGTGGGAGGGATGATCACAAGATGACATTACTTGGGAGATTTGGTATGTTGTCTTTTTTTCTAAAATACCTAGAGTACATTGAAAATTGTATTGATTGGTACTGGTCCACACTATGTTGCGGGTTTACATTCTGACATTCTTGTACATGTTTTTTATGTGTTTGATCCTGCTTGAAAGACCTTAATTCAATATGAATTTATTGAATGATTTTCTATGTGAGGGAAGTTGAAGATTTAGCGTTTATTCTTCTAATAGTCATGTTTAAATTAGTTGAGGTTATGTTATGTTTGTGTAGAGTCTTCTACTCTTACTTGTTTAAATATCTAGGTCGTAATGATGTTTGATCCGTATATGTGTGATGATTATATAGGGTTAGGTGTGGTTATATGGGCTAATGTTGTAATATCCTTTGTAGCATGACCCTACCCATTATGAACCCTCTATGAATGTTGACCAAAATAAGGCTATGAGTCTTATATTCTAATGTGAATAATGTCTTATCTCCTATATGTAATGTTAGTGTGTGTAGTCTATTCCTCAATACCTAAGGTGGTATGACTTGATGACTTGAAGAATTTATAACATATGTTTGTGGGTCTTTAGAGGGTGGCTTCCTCACTACTATGTGGAAATAATCCTTAATATGATCATGTTGACTTCAAGTCCACACACACTTCATGCATATTTATGAGTAGGATAGATCATGATGACGAAGGATCGTTCTCACTATGCATCAATTAGTTCTATTTTTATGCGTAAAGTATGATTTATGAAGTTAGGAACGTGTGTGCCTAAATGTGTTATGTGAGGTAGATCTCAACATATATGTAGCACGCACACATGCATGTAGGAATAGATATGATTTTGTGAAAGGGCACTTCTCAAATAAGATAGGTTTCTATGGTGACGTTGTAATTCCTCAACCCTAGATACATTTGCGCGATATGATATATGAGGGAGCAGTCCCTAGCCTATTCTTTATAAAACAAGTTATTTTTAAGGTTTAATGATTTTTAAAAGGGAGTTATGCTTAAGCACCAAAAGGCATGTCAATGAGAGGGGTTTTTTTTTTCATGACTTAGTAGTGTTGATTCCCCATATTTTTGTCTCATTAGAATGGAAACCTTCAACGCTGTAGTCAAGTGTTCTAGAAGCATCTCCTTGTGGCCTAACTATGTGCCAACAAAGACTCTAGCTTAAGATCCACCTAGATAAGCGATGTACGAATGGTTTGTCCTTAGGCAGTGTTAACCCCTATCTCATGTTCTATATACGATTGTGGGGCTATGTATCCCGAAGTCAATAATTAACTAAGATCAGAATATGAACTCCTAATCTAAATTTTCCTTGAAAGTGTACTTAGGTTGGACTATGGACCCTACCTTACCATTGCACTAGATACTTACAAGAGCGATTTGGAGACCCGTATAAAGTAAAGACTTAATGTTATTATGACTTGTATGAATGCTGATAATGCTTTGTTAGGTTAAGATATGACTTATGACTAATGCATGTGAATACACTTAGGACTTCTAAAATGGGTTTTACTTAGTGTATGTGGGGTATGGGACTCCATGTGTACATGCACAGTACGAGCTATGAAGTGGGTTTGAGGGTAGGTTCCTTTTATAATGATCTAAGTCAGTCGAGACTAAGTCTATAAATATAGAGTCTCTTAGGATGTATGATAATGATTATTTATGGACACGGTTGTAGTAAGGAAATCGGGCCTAAGTGATGATATGAAGTAGTGCCTTATTGCCTATTTGTAATGGAATAATTCCAAGTTGATGAATATTGTTATACATAGTCTAGGGTGACGTCTTAGGTATACTTGGTGGAAGTAGTATTCTGGGATCCTACCTACACATTGCCTATATTACTTAGGATTTGGCTTAGTGATGGTCTTATGTAAGTTGATGATCTTTGATGTGATTATACTTGGTAATTATTTGTGTTTTTGTTTATGAAGCATATTACGAAAGACTATTGTCAGGTGACCTCCAGGGGATACATTGCACTAGGTACACTTGAGGTTACATAAGAAAAGAATAAAATAAAAGGAGAGGTAATTGTATGATGTTATGTAATATGCTTGTACGTATGATAAACGACTTTATGTTCTAAGTATGCTTCTTAATCCATGTCCCTATATATTATGTTTTGGCTCTATATTGACTTATATGTGCCTATCTCCTGAAGTTACTACAATACATGTGCATGATTTTAAACGCAATTGTTCCTTTTAAATGCATGTTTTTTGCATAGGTTGTCATACTATGCATCTGTACTAATACCATCCTCTTTATTTATCTTATTACATACGTTAGTGGTCATGGCTAGAGATGTCTCCTATGAAGAGCTTGGATAGCTATCTCCCAGTTCAAGTAAAAGGGCCTTAGGATTCAAAAGGGTTGTCTGACAAAATGTTTATTTTAATTATTTATAGCTTAGATAATTTATGTTTTTAAGGGTCGTATCCCATTCTATTCTATGAGTTTATGTCTTAAGATGATAAGCCATATTAGAGTGTACTATGTATTATGAATTTTATAGTATATATATATTATATATATATATATATATATATATATATAGTATATATATGTATATACATCTATATATACGTATGTTGTAGCATATGATGTCCTATGAAAGTTTTTAAAAATTTTTTGCTATTTTCTATGAGGATGCAATGAAGGGTACCTTAAGCAAGGCTTGTGCTTAGACCTCAGAGAGTCGACACAGCGTGTTAAGATTCGAATACCATACCTTTCTAGGGTATAATCCCTGGTCGGAGCAACTTGGTATCACAAATAAGGTTTTTGGATTTTTCTTTAGGTTTCCAATGTCTCATTGCCGACGTCTAGTAGATCTCATACCTTGGTGGTGACTAGCGAGCGACACATCAATCAATGTTGATGAGTAGGCTATAGAACGATTAAGTTTTCCTTCTTCACTATTCTTATGTCGTGCAATAGAACTTAACGATATAAGATTCTCTCTCCCTAGTGTTCTGTCCGGTTATCTTTTTAGAGTGATTTGGGAGAGCTTGGAAGTGATGATTTTTCAATGCTCGAGGGAGAAAAGGTAGTGTTGATACTTTCCCTTGGTTGTAATTTTAAAATGGTTTGATAAGTATACGTTGAAGTGAATTTTAGTACATGTTGATATTATTCCATTTATGAATCTAGGTGTCTTATTATGAATGAGAGGTTATGTTAAAGTAGATTAGATATGGTTCGAGCTTGTTAGTAGTCGTTTGGTTGAATGGCGTTCCTTATGAAAGATGCATGTCCTTATGACTATGCAGATGGTAAGCAATGGATGTTATAATATAGGCTTGAAAAGGTCTTGGAGAATGTGGTAAATATGAATAGATGAGTGTTTATTAGTTATGTGAAATGCTCGAGTTTTTCTTTTGGGGTTAGAATATTTTTGGTATATGCTTGGTCTGAAGAGGGAGAAAGTTTTGTTGATCTTGTAGGTGATTGTGAAGTGGCTACTTAATGTATAAACTTTATGACCTAGTAACAATTCTCTAGGAACCTATTTCTAATAAGAGTGTAAAAGGGGAAAATAAGTTTTATATTCCATAAGTTGGAAGTATGATTAGACCCAAGTGACCTAGGAAATTCATGGTATGTACCACTTAGCTCTTCAAGAGAAGGAGAGAATAAGGTTTACCTACTTTGAAGTGGTTAGTTGTCTTTTAACATTGAATTTAAACATTGTCAACTTGAGGAGTCTAGATAACCTGGCATGTTGGTTGGCAGTTACCACATAAAGTGGATGAACCTTGTAAAGTTTGTCTTGATTGCCTTGACTTAATTTTACGGGCATGAATGTGATATGGTTACCCCAAGTGGGGGATAATGTGCATAGATGGTAAAATTTTTGAGCCCTGATGTCCCTAACTATGATGAGTTCCCCGTTTTTCTTCTATAATAAAATCACCTGAAGTGTTTGTGAGAAGGAGGTTCAATAGCTTAGATCCCAGAAGAGGGATGATGTGCTAGGTTAATTAAGGGTTGTAAGCTATCTCACCTAGGTTGAGATCAGTTGCCCTCGAACTAGTTTATCCTAAGTGGGGAAGCAATGATTTGAGTATGAAGGTTTTGGATATCCCAATCTTTTCCGTCCATTTTTAATCACAAGCTTGGAACCAAACAGTTTTCTAAGTAGCTTGTTCATGATAGGTAGTCTTAATAAGGTTATAAGTTGCATGTTATTCTATGTTATCAATGTTTAAATGACGCCTAATGTTGGCAGATTATGGAAAGGTCTTAATTGCATGAAAAAAAAGATTTTATCATAATTTGCAGTTTTTTGTGCATCCTTATAAATAAAATGTGCAATTTGATTTCATGGAAGCTTTAAGACAAAGCATGCTTGATGTCACTCATGATGTTGGTTTTTCTCCCCAATGAGAAATTGAGCTCTTTAAATAAGGAAAACAGAGTCATTTATGGATGCTTTGGAGAATCGAACCACAACTCTTAATGGTTGAACGTGAGAGTGCTTACCAGTCAGACCACTCTATATTATTGTTCCTTTTTTGTTTTCTTTTATACTGCATTCCCCTCTTTAAAAAATTTAACTTTTGTAGAAACCATATATATAGAATTATTTATACGCCTACACCAATGCATGAAATTTACAACCCACACAATTCGATTCAAATGGTATATGATATTTGAATTAAAACTGTGTATTTTGTTTGAATATGTTAGAATAGTTCAGTACAATTTTGTCATTTTATTTATTTCTTTTGTAAATTTTTTTAAAATTATTTTGTACATAATAATTATTTAAAATTAAAACTTTTGATTTTATTTAACACATTAATAATTGGTTCAATTTGAACATCCATACCAATACTATAGTACTTCATCATAATATGTTTGAAATCGCTTGTTAAGTTTCATTTCTTTTATTTTTTAGTTTATTTCAATTTTTCACACACTGATTAACAGTTCATATAATTATGAAAATTATGTGCCACCTCTTGGCAAAGTCTAAAGTTTGTAAGTCATATTATCTTTGTATAGTACCTACGTAAATATGTCAAATCACTATTAAATTATACATATACATACCAACGTAAATAGATTGACTTATCTATGTCTTTACAATTACAAATCAAAGAAATAACACAAACTTACACAAAGACTTGACAAATTTTTTTTGATTGTTCTTATCAATGAATGTCTGAAATAAAAAATAAAAAGTGGCGAACAACAAAATTATGGATCACTGGTAGAACCATGCCCCTCACTCCTTATAGACCAGGATTGTCTTTTTCAAATGAAGTTCATTTTATAATTGCGTTTAACGAAAATTGATGTATTGAAACTTTCGCGTTTTTATAAATTGACCGAATTCGTAGTTTTAAATTATCACCTTGCCAATTAATGAATGACTCTGTCTACTTGTTGTGGATCACTTGTAATATTTCTTTTTGTAAGTCTTCACTTGTATGATAAAAAATTTCAAGAAAAATTTGTATTTACTATGAAGTTTTATACGTCGCAGCAAATAGTTTATTATCCTACAAATTTTAAGTGTTCGCTATGTCACAACAACCTTACATATTTTGTGATCATTTCATTATTGTCACTAAATCCATAGTTGATTAGAGACATAATATTTGTCAACATTATTTATATTTTAGTGAATAAATAAATGTCCTAATTAATTATAATTTTTGATAACTAATTCATAATCGTTAAGTACGAACTCTAATTTGTCAATATTGTAACAACATATTTTTTTAGATGAAATTTTTTGTGACTAAAACTTAATAATTATAAAACTAAAATCTTGTTTTCATGATTACATACATTTAGTGACGAAATAATTGTCACGGCTACCTTTAATTCGTGACACACTATCAAATGACGTCAATGTAATTTAATTGGTTTGAAACTTTATTTGTAAAAACTTTGCAACGGTTTTTATGTTTCGTCGCTAAAAGAATGTGGCTCATATATGTTAAGCATGAAAATTAACTTTTGTCACTAAAGAAAGCGTTAATTAGTGATGAATTTTGTATTCGTAGTTTGTCATAATTACATCACTATTCAGTGACAAATAATGTGTCACCAGATAACTTTAAATTCGTGACTAACTCGTCTGAACAAAAGGACGCGAATAATTTTTTTGTGGAAACATAGTGGACAAAACTTGGCGTGGACTTTAGGGTTTCGTCACTAAAAGGATGTGTCTCATAATGTAAGCATGAAGATTAACATTTGTCACAAAAGCGAATATTAGTGACAAAATTTGGATGTCGTAGTTTGTTTTCTAAATTACAACACGATTTTAGTCGCCGAATATTTCACCATAACTTTCAATTCCATTACAACACTACTTAACAAACGATGCCAAATAATATTTTGGTGGTGAAAACTTTAGGGACACAACTTTGTTACAAATTCTTAATGTAACTCCGTTACTAAAGTACGTATCTCTATATTTCACCCGAAACGTGCAATTTTGTCACTAAAAGCGAATAATTATTGAAGATTGGCCGTCATAGCTAAGAATTTCGTACGCTCGAGTCAATAGTTGTTTGTAGTGTCTTGACAACAATCCAATATCGTATATTCCTAGTAAGTAATAATATGTTAACATTTTACCGAATATTTTTTTTATAATCATAATATAAATGCAACTCACGGAATTGCATTGAGGAAATCTTTAAATAAATGTAAAGACAACCATTACCTTTAGATAACTCTCAGAACTAGAAATAGGTTGTCTTTCACTTGTTTGGTGGGAGAAATTCTCATATCTCGCCTGATGCAATCAACGTATTTTAAAGTCAGAGATTAATAGTAGATCTATATTAATCCAAGTTTAGTCTGTACCAACACTACGACTAGAATGATTATCTTAAAATATTTATACGGTTTAAATCATAATAAATATATTCTGATAAATGATAAACAACTATTAACCAAAATAATTTTAAAATCATACCTCTAAATTATGTTTGTCTTAATTATTGAAGACAAACATTAAGGGTCAATCTGTTGATCCGTAAATGGATTGCATTTGAAAGGAGAGATCATGAAGAACCGTGGTTTTACGGTACTTTCATTCATCCTTTTTCCTTTCCCCTAAGTTTAGTGTGTGTCTAAAGCCTTTTTTGTATTGATTCTTCTTGATTAGTTTTTCTATTATTTTCAGAAATCTATAAAAAGGAGACGCGGAGATCGAGCTACATTGCAGAAGTGCTACCTACGACCCCACGACGTTCCCATTGGTCTGTTACGGTTCGTAGGAGTCCAACCGTCAATGCAATAATAAGGTTGCTGAAGGAAGTTGGGGAATTCGGACCAAGTGTTGGAACTACATACGGAAGCTCACACGAAACGGACCGTTATATAAGCCCACGACGGTCCATCCTACACATTCGTCAAGGCATTACGGGAGTAGTCCCGACCCAACTTCAGACGAATTTTAAGTTTCGTGGAACGAGCCCCTCGATGGACTCGTCATGCTTAACGGTCCGTCACACTTGTCGTCAAGGGTAATACAGAGTTAACCCTAAAGAAGCACAGAGATTTGTTCTAAATGTATGGAAGACGTAAGCCCCACGGTCTGTCATGAAGGTCGTCGACTCGGACACGTTTTTGGCTGATTTTTTCCTAAATAGTTTCTCTCTTTTATTAGTGTGTTTTATTATAAATAGTCAAAAAACCCTCATTTATGGGTTCTATCTTTCGGATTTTTTTCAGTTTTATGTCTAAGTAGTGACACCTGTTTTGGTGATTTATTCAAGTAAATTTCCCTGAATTTTTGTTCATTCTCATCAAAGTGTGCTTGAAAAAATTCTTTACATCATCTGATTGTGTAATTATTACATGGTAACTAAACTCCATACTAGGGTTGTGGAAACCTATGGGTAAATAACAGGTAAAAACTAGCTAAATAACATTCTCGAATTTGTCTTGCATGTATTGCTAAGTCTTCTCGCTTAGTATATCTTTATTTAAACGGATGACAACATTAGAAATCGCTATTGCTACTTGCTGACCCAAAGAGGTAGAAATAGGAAACGAAAATACATCACAGTTGAGATGTTAGTGTATATTATTTAATAGCTAGTGTCGGTTGGTACGAAAGTACGAATTTAGTCAAAAAATCATGGATGCTTAATATAGGTAATATAGGTTTAGGTAAAGCAACCCACCACGTAGCCGGACTAAGGTGTAGAGTGAAATTCTTCTCTAGATACCGGACCCAGATTTATAGATATCTACTTATCACTTTGCATGCAAGATACTACGAAAGAATTGGTTATATGCTAGAATTTTCCGAGTTAGGAGCCTATGGGGAACACTTACACCATAGTTCCTCATTATCGTGATTAAGCTCCAACTGATCTGTTCACTCTTTTAATTTTAATTTACCTAATTGCTTTGTATTAATCAAAACTCCTTTAGTTCTTTGTTCGTCCTCCTGGAAATAATTGACTAATAGAAGTCATAATAGAATCATTTAAGTCTGAACATTTCCTTGTGGGAACGATCCAACCTCATTATGAGGATTCCGTGACTTGATGCCACCCCTCTTTTACTTCTTTCGAGAAGTAATTTGAGCGTATCAAATGTTTTGGCGCCCTTGCCAGGGAAGTGGCGTTTAGATTAAACTTTACTTGGTCATTACCGAAGTGTAGCAACAGTTCCTTATTTTACATTTTTGGTTTTGTTTTTGGTCCTCTTGCTGGTTACTTTCTTACATGCCAACACACGGAGTCGATGATACTCATAATTGAACTACCCGACTACGAATTGGTACCTTAAGAATATAATTAATCAAAAGAATTTTGGGCATCCAAGGTGATTAGTCGACTCGCAAATTCCACATTGGTCGACGCTCGTGACCCTGTATTAAACCTGATATTCGTTGGGGAACAGGGTGAAATCACAGACCAACCTCCCTCCCCCGCTCCACTCCCTCAGAGTACTATAGATCGTATGAAATATGTGCACGACTCTGATTGGCCACTCGTCTTGCCTATCCACACGACCACACTTTGTGTACTTAGTAGTCTTATGCAATTTTCACTGCTCAGGTTATTTTCAAGTGCTACCTTATGAGATCCACATGCCCTACCTGCTAAGTAAGGGCAGTGTCAAAACTTGTGTAAGGAGGCCCGATTGAATATGATTAATCGGGCTGAGTTTTCCTCTCTCACTTACGTGAATAGGATGCTATTCTAGTTTACTGAGATACCCCATGTAACTTAATCTTCACCTTGGAATCAACTGAGGGATCTTTCTTACAACCTAACTACCCTGTTTCTAAGAACTAAACCGACAAAGACAAAGTGAACAACTTTGTGTCCTACCGAAGAGTCAGTTATCAGTTGTGGGATAGTTTCGCTCATCTTCCAAAAAAGTGTCTAAATCACCGATAGATGATGGAATCTCTGAAGAGTTTTGTCTAGTGGGACAAGATATAACTAACAAAGCACATCGATACAAGTGGTGGTTTTTATGGGGACTTGTCCTTATAACTGAGATTGCACAACTTTAGAGATATCTCCCAAAATAATGAACTTGTATACTAGAACGTTAAATATTAGGAGAAACAACCTGCGCATCCAATCCGCATACACAACATACACTCCTCCAGATGATCTTCAGGAGAGATGCTCAAATGAGAACTGAGCTTGTATTGGTGTTGAAACATGTGCCTGGGGGGGCATAAAGGTAAATGCGGTGAACTACTTTGTAAACCACCACCCCAAATGATGAAATATTCAATGAGAGCAGCAACAAAATGAGAGATGTCTTACGCGAGGACTCCTTATCAGGTACATTCACGTTCTTTTTTGACCAAACGCCCAACGGCTTCCAATCAGGAGAATTGGCAGCCAAGGTCAAGTCGGAATTGTTAAGTATAACTGCAGGGGCATTATGTCCGATATGGAAGTCAACGCGACAACAACTTCAAAACCGTGGTAACTATGTAAACGACAAATGATAGAAGTGGGTAGGAGTGGGCCTATGTTCTACTTCAAAAGTTGTGAAATTTGCTCCTAGGGATGGTGTAAGTAGTCTGTGTGGGGCGTTTGAGGATATGATGCTAAAATAGTGAGGAGATTCGATACTAGTGATTAGCACACTAAAGATTAAGGAAATGAAATTAGCAAAGTTTAGGAAGAAAATTGATACACACATGCAATCTCGATTAAGCATCTTGATTTCAACGGCCCTATTGTCTACCAACTGTGAACAACACACGACAACCGCACTCTTCCTACAACACTATCCAAATCTCTGAAAAAATGATGGCATTGTATGTCATCACTACTCGTGGTGGTAAGGAGCCATTGATCCACCTGCACCGTCTGGTTTATGCAAAGATGATAAGAGATTATGATACATGGTGGAAGGTTAGAGGGGAGTTAGAAGATAAACGGTCAAGCTTTGAGGTTCCCCAAAAGGTGACCCCAATTCCTAAAACACCACCTCCTTTCCCACAAAGGTTAGTAAAAGAGACCGAGGATGGTAAATACCGGCGTTTTATAACGATGATGAAATAACTTTCTATCAATGTCCCTTAGGTAGAAGCTCTTGAGCAAATGTTCGCTTATTCCAAATTCATGAAAGATTTGGTTACATAAAAAAGATCAATCACTTTTGAGGATGATAATAGAATGCAACACTGTAGTGTCATTGCTACTAGATCTCTAGTGCAAAACAAAAAAGATTCGGGTGCTTTCACTATTCCTTGTACAGCCGGGTTATTACATTTTGCAAAAGCATTATGTGATTTTGGGGAAAGTAGAATCTTATACCGCTATCGATTTACAAGAACTTGGGTTTGGGTAACTCCAAGCCCATTGCGATGCGGCTACTGATGGACAATCGAATGGTAAAAAGGCCCATTTGTATACTCCACGATGTGCAAGTAAAAGTGGCGTCGTTCATATTTCAGGCTTATTTTGTGATTTTGATTGTGAGGCCGATTTTGAGGTGCCTATTATTTTTGGGAGGTCATTCCTTGCTACGGGTAGAGCCTTGGTTGATATGGAAAAAGGGCAAATGAAATTCTTGTTGAACAATGAAGAGCTGACCTTCAACATTTGTAGGTCCATGAGGCACAGTGGTGAGCTCCAATCGGTATCTGCTATATCCTACCGAGTTGAAGAGTCATCTGAGGTAAAAATTGAAGATCATTTGGGTTTAGAAGCATTGGCGGCAGTGATTATGAATTTTGATAGTGATGGCATTGATGAGTATGGTTCATTGGTTGCGGCACTTGATCGAGGTAATGTTCGTCTTAAACCAAAGAAATTTGAGTCAGATATGCAACATCGAGAATCTCCACCCGCAAAATCGTCTATTGAGGAGGCTCCAAAATTAGAACTTAAGCCTCTACCACCTCATCTAAGGTATGTATTCTTGGGAAAAGATGACACTTTGCCACTTATTATTGCATCAGATTTGAATGTGCATCAAGTTGAGAGTTTGGTGAAAGTGTTAAAAGGGTTCAAAAAAGCTATTGGGTGTACTATTGCGGATATTATTGGGATCCCTCCTGGTATTTGTTCTCATAAGATCCAACTCTTGACCGATCATAAGCCAAGTATTGAGCATCAGAGATTTCTAAATCCACCTATGCAAGAGGTAGTGAAGAAGGAAATTATTAAGTGGTTGGATGCCGGAGTGATATATACAGTCGATGATAGTAGTTGAGTTTGCCCTATTCAGTGTGTACCTAAGTAGGGGGAATGACTCTGGTCCCCAATGAGAAAAATGAGCTTTTTCCAATGATACTGGTTACTGGTTGGACGGTGTGTATGGATCACAGGAAATTAAATGCATGGACCAAAAAAAGACCATTTTCCTAAGCCCTTCATGGATCAGATGTTGGATAGACTTGTCGGAAAGGGGTGGTACTGTTTTCTTAATGGTTATTCGGGGTATAATTAGATTTCCATTGCACCGGAAGATCAATAGAAAACTACCTTTTCTTATCCATATGGGACCTTTGCGTTCAAGAGAATGTCGTTTGGATTGTGCAATGCACCCGCCACATTTCAGAGATGTATAATGTCGATATTCTTCGATATAGTGGAGTACACTATTGAGGTGTTTATGGATGATTTTTCTGTGGCTGGTGACTCCTTTGAGAGGTGTTTGAGTCATTTGTCTGAGGTTCTTAAGAGGTGTGAAGACTACAATCTAGTACTAAATAGGGAAAAATGTCACTTCATGGTGAAAAAGGGTATTGTATTGGGTCATCGCATTTCAGAGAAGGGTATAGAGTTTGATCGAGCTAAACTCGAGGCAATAGAGAGACTTCCCCACCTATCTCTGTCAAAGGTGTTAGAAGCTTTGTTGGGCATGCAGGTTTTTACCGGAGGTTCATCAAAGATTTTTCAAAAATTACGCATCCTTTGTGCAAGTTGCTTGAGAAACAGTGTAAGTTTTATTTTGATGAATCCTATCGTAAGGCATTTGGTGAGTTGAAAGAAAAGTAGGTGTCTGCACCTATCATTATTTCATCGGATTGGATCAAGCCATTTGAGGTAATGTGTGATGCTAGTGGGGTTGCTCTTGGTATGGTATTGGGACAAAGAAGGGACAATATCCTTCACCCCATTTACTATGCTAGTAAAGCCCAAAATGAAGCCCAAAAGAACTACATTGTGACTGAGCAAGATATCCTTGCAGTAGTCTTTGCTTTTGAGAAATTTCACTAATATTTGCTTAGCACTAGGGCTATAGTGCATACTGATCATTCTGCTTTGAGATATTTTATAGTAAAGAAGGATGCAAAATCGATGTTGATTTGTTGGGTATTACAATTGCAAGAATTTGGCTTTGAGGTGATTGATATAAAAGGGACCCAAAATCAAGTTGTTGATCCCTTGTCTCATTTAGAAGATTAAGAAATGAGAGAGTTGGGGGATAAAACTTAAACTGATGATACTTTCCCCGATGAGCATGTATTGGCCGCATCTTAAGACTTGATTCCATGGTTCGCAGATTTTGTGAATTATCTGGCTAGCGATATCATCCAACCGTACTTTTCCTTTCATCAAAGGAAAAAGTTCATGATGTGAAAAAGTTCTTTTGGGATGATCCATACTTGTATAGGAGTTGTGCCGATGGGCTTATTCGGCTTTGTGTGCCAGAAGTTGAGATGATGAGTGTTTTGGAGGCATGCCATTCTTCACCAGTAGGTGGACATCATAGTGGTATCCGGACCGCTCACAAGATCTTGCAATGTGGCTACTATTGGCCAACTATCCACCAAGATTCTCATGAGTTCACTAAGGCATGTGATAGATGCCAAAGAGATGGTGGCATATCGAGAAAGCAAGAACTCCCTTTAAATCACATTCTTGTTGTAGAGCTATTTAATGTGTGGGGTATTGACTTTATGGGCCCTTTTGTGAGTTCTCATAGGATGAAATTATATTCTAATAGCGGTCGATTGTATGTCTAAATGGGTGGAAGCGATCGCACTCTCAAATAATGAAGGGAAGAGTGTCACCGCGTTCTTGAAAAAGAATATATTTTCCCGATTTGGCACCCTAAGTGCTATTATTAGTGATAGAGGATCCCACTTTTGCAACAAATTGTTTAAGGGATTATTGGAGAAATACGGGGTTCGCCATAATATGGCCACTCCTTACCATCCTCAAACTAGTGGGAAAGTTGAGATGTTAAATAGGGAGATTAAGCAAATTTTGTCAAAAACGGTGAATGCTAGTAGAACAGATTGGTCAAGGAGGCTTGATGATGCTATTTGGGTCTACCGGATAGCATACAAGACTCCCATAGGAATGTCCCCGTACCAACTTGTATATGGGAAGACTTGTCACTTACCGGTTGACTTATAGCATAAAATCTTTTGGGCAATGAAAAAGTTGAAAATGGATTGGACTGAAGCTGCTGAACATAGGTTAAATGGGTTGAATGAGCTTGATGAATTTCACCTAAAATCTTATGAAAGTTCAACCCTCTACAAAGAAAAGATGAAGAAGTAGCATGACCAAAAGATTGAGAAACGGGATTTTATGGTTGGGGATTCGGTGATTTTATTCAATTCTAGGTTGCATTTTTTTCGGGGCAAACTCAAGTCCAAATGGACTGGTCCTTACTTGATCACTTAACTATTCCCTCACGGAGTGGTTGAGTTAGATAAAAAGGAGGGAGTGTGGTTTAAGGTGAACGGACAGCGTATCAAAATCTATCAGGGGCACGCTGAAACGACGAATGAAGTGATCGAGGCATACCATCTCAATGAAATCTGAGTAATGAAGTGCCTACGTCGTGCCGCGACGTTAAATCAAGCGCTGGTTGGGAGGCAACCCAATATGTATCATCTAGCCAACTATAGGTTTTTCGTGATTTTCTACTTATAGTTGCTTGTTTCTTTGTTTTTTTTCCTTAAACATCGTTCTGAATATTGGTTTTCTTTTTGCTAGCATTGTTTGCTAGAGCATAGTTTAGGGTCTGTGTCCAAAAACACAAAAAAAAAAAAATAAAAAAAATATGTGTCCAGAAAATATAAAAAGAATAGCTTAATGGGTGTTAAATTTGCAGGTACTACATCACCAGAAAATCTGCAGAAAATTAGTCTGCATCACCCTCTGACGGACCCATCGACGGCCCGTCACACTTGGGATGGGCCGTCGCAAGCGTCCGTCGTGCGCAGGTATGTTTTTCAAATTTTCTAAGTTAGGGCACGCATTACGGACCCCCACGATGGACCTTCTTGCATGCGACGTACCGTCGATGGGGACTCATCGCGTCAAAAAACTCGTAGACTCGACCCGACCCGACCTGCGAATATTAAAAGTTTTAAAACGTTTTAACTTCCCACCACTTCATTAAAACCGTTTATTTCCCTTATTTCCTCCATTTTCTCCCTCTTCATCTCCTCTTTCACTCTTCTGTTATCTGATCTTCTGATTTCCTTCCTTTATCCACATTCCCCAAAATCCTTCTTCTCCCAACTCCCAAAGTATTTTTCCGTTCATTGCTGGTCGAAGTCTTGGTTAAATGCGCTACTCATCGCTTTATGGTGTTGCATTTCTTATTCATTGACTTCATTATCAGGTATGTGCTTCTGCTCTATCACTCATCTACATTTCGTTCTTGTTTTTCCATGCTAAAATAAATGTTTCTGAATGTGTGGGTGTTTGATATTTGACCCTTAATGCATGCTAATACCTCATCCCGACAATCCTAAGTGCCTTTAGACCATTATTATTGTAAAATGAGCGGGGTTGTTGTGTTAACTAAATTGAATAGGGGGTGTCTGTTTCTTACATTTGTTTCTTACCTAGATTGATAGTTCTCCGAAATTTCTTGATAAAACTTGAGAAATTATTGCCATAGGAATGCTAGAATGATGGGTAAATTTGTTAGGAATTATGGGTTGATAAGTTTAGTTCATATTAGCAAATTTAGGGGACGACTTATGCTTCTCAATTTTGTAACTCTAAGACAGAACGAGACCCTGACGATGGACTGTTGTGAATACGACAAATTTTCGTGGGGTCTGTCACACCAAGCCCCAGTTTTTTTATTTGTTATTCCCCCCCCCAGTTTTACGGGCACTTATGATGGACCGGCATACCCACAACGGTCCATCCTGCACAACCGTCACGATTGTCAAAGACCTTGTTTTTTAGAGTCTCAAAATACTTTCTAAGTGTCCACTTACGGACACTTACGACGGTCTGTCATACCTGCGATGGTCCATCCTGCACAACCGTCACGGTTTTAAGATATTTTGTTTCTGAGAGTCTCAATATTTTTCTGAAGTGTCCCTCGACACAGCTCTACGACGGACCGTCGTGCATATGATGGTCTGTTCTGCACAACCGTTACGGTCTTAAGAGACTTTCTTTCTGAGAGTCTCAATATTTTTCTCAAGTGTCTCTCGACGGACCTCTGCGACGGACCATCATGCCTACGACGGTCCGTTCTGCATAATCGTCACGGTTTATAGAGAATTTCTTCCTGAAAGTCTAAAAAAAAAAATTCCCAAGGGTTTCATGACGGACCCCCATGACGGTCCATCACACTTAAAATGGACCTTTAATGGATCCGTTGTGCAGTACTGCAACTGCAGCACTGCCAGTTCAGTTTTAGTTTGCCATTGTTGGTTTCTTCTATGCATGTCTTATTTAATTCTAATGGTACCAATTGTAGTTATATGCAGGTACTAACACTCATGGCACAAAAGCAAGTTCGAGTATACTCACGTGGGTGTTCTAAGTCTGTCTCCCCATCTACCCGACTAGTCATTCGCTCTAATGATGAGCGTGACCCCGAATACGTGCCCCCCAGGCACTGTCACTCCTGCACGGGCTGCATACACCACAGAGCCACCCCCACGAAGGTGGCAACCGGCGTAGTCACTGCCTCCCAGTCTGAAGAGGAGCACATACTGACCGGCACACCTTCTGGGTATGCTATACACTCTAGAGATGCTTCTGTCTCTAAGGAAGTATCTGGTTCAGAAGAAGTCTTTGGGTTTGAGGAGGCTTATTCTCCAGCCATTGCATCCCAGTCCTCCTCGTCTGATGAGTCCAATAGTGCTGATTCCACTCCAACACCACTAACTAGAGTTCCCGCCCTGATTGACGACTAGCCAAACCAGTGGTGTGTTAAGGGGCAATTTCAGGTGTACAGAGATGCCAAGCTTCTGAATAATTAAGGGGGTTATGACACGACCCCTTACACTGGAGAGGCTGGTCCTTACGGGGAGTCTCCCAACCATGCAGGCAATCCATGCCCTATTCACCAGGCACCGGCTAGAATGGACGGCTCATGATATTGGCCGATATAGTGAGGAGTTAGTCAGAGAGTTCTATGCCTCGTATGTGGAGACTCTCCGATCCAAGATAGACAGGTAGACGGCCCCAGCCAAACATGCCCCGCTAGATCACATCTGAGTCCGCAGCAAATGGGTCGACATATCCTTGCCAGCCATCTGTCGGTATCTATACGGTGAGACTGTTGATGGAAAACTGACTCCTCTCACTGCCGAGTTTGACTACCAGTGGAAACTGGTTAAAGATGGATAGTTCCTACGTGAGCCAGAGTTGAGAGAGACAACCAAGAGGTGGATTTCTCGGTATTTGTCCGTTGATGGAGAGGTTGATGACTAGGTACTTGAGCTGAAGGGAGCCATCAAGAAGGATAACCTGACTTTCACGGCCGAGTTTTTGTTGTTGATAGTCTTCCACTGCTGCAGACAATATTGTCACATGGGATCGTGCACTTCTGATGGCGGCGATGATAGCAGGTTTTAAGGTAGACTTCACTTGGCTTCTTCACGAAGTCATGAATGAGAGGGACTTCAGGTCACTACTACTTACCCATCTCTTTGCATGGTGTTTGTGTTGTGCAGGTCCACAGGTGTGCCCATTTGGCACATAGATCAGATCAAGACCCCGCCGAGAACTGTTTATAATTGCCTTATCAGGGATGAGGCCAATGAGTTGTCTCCACAAAAAGGGCCATGCCCGGAGGTACCTCTGCTTGGTGAGAACCTGCGGATACAGTAGAGCAAGCTGAAACGGCTACCCAGGCTACATCTGAACCTACTAACACCATCCCAGTCGAGTTTATTCCGGGTGGTAGCACCGCTCTGAGCTCATCTCGCTCGACTCCCTCCACCACTCTGGTCCCACTTGATAGGGTCCTGAAACATGAGGCCCAAATGGCCACTCTTCTGCAACACATCCAGCCATGGATGCTGAGGTCTATTGCTGAGGCATAGGAGCGTATGGAGCGGAAGATGTCCTAGCACACGAAGAGGAAGATCATGGAGGTTCATCAGCTCTTGGACGCTTTGGGGTTTTGTGTGCTAGACCGGCCAGCCCCTCAGGTGGACGTGTCGACCCTTCAGGCTGCTGTAGAGAGCCTGAGAGCGGACCTGGACATGATTTTAGAGGCTAGGGTGCCCGAGTCTGAGGCCCCTTCTACAGAGTCCGCCGAGGATACTGTTTTGGAGGCCTTATTTTCCACTACTGCAGTGCCACCACCTCCATCACGAGATCAGCTAAGAGGCGTATAGGTCGAAATGAGGATGAGGATAGGGAACAAAAGAGGGAGCGCCCCGATGTTGAGGCTACTATAAGGAGCCTATGATTTCTTTCTTTCTAAGCTCCGGAGTTGTTGAGAGAGGCAGAGAAAGCACACTGATGGCGCTGTTATTTTTTAGATAGGCAACTTTGAGGTGTTGTTGATGTGAGGAACAACTACTGAGGGTGCCCAGACTACAGAGGGAGTGGGGTCCGGGAACACCCAGACTCACCAGCTTGATGATCGACGACGCGCTTTGGCGCTCAGGTTTGCTTCACTACCTCGTGCTATTATTTTTGGATTCCTTTTCATGCATTGGGGCAATTGCTGACTTTTTGTGGGGTGGTGTAAATGGAAATGAGTACTAGGGTGAAGTCTAGTAGCCACTCAGGATCCTCTTTTGGGGTTTTCCTTGCTGGGGGTTCTTTTTTCCCCAAGAGACTGTTTATTTTTATTATTTGAACCGTCATGTCTAAATCTGTGTGTACATATTATAACTTTTGAAGCAGATGGCTAAATAATATCCTGATGAAATGAAAATGATGCATGACTAAGGCATAATAATTTTGATAAATGTGTGCTTTTAACCATGAAATATAGATACACCACTACTGACCTAAGTCTAAAATCAAACTAGGTGTCTGATAATCTGTAGAAATTAATGAGATTCGAAGTGAGTGTGAGGAATAATTTGAATAGTCACTATTTTACCGAGACTATGAACTTTCCTGATTAGTCCTGCTTAAAGAGTAAGTTGTAATAGACCCATTAGGACAGGATCATAGGCACTACTTGTTCATATAGCCAATTTTAGCCCTAAATAAAAAAAAAGGATGATTAATCCCCTTTTGATCCAAGATTTGAGCTTAAATAGAACCTTTCTTTTCACCCACTAATCTTTTCTGGGAATAATGTGGTTGACTGGTCCCTCCTTGACATGTGGCATCTCCTTGTTTACCAATGGCCAAAAGCATAAGTTGAGTGGCTAATTAGTAAACAACCTTTTCATGGAACTTACCCAACTTTGTGTATTGTGTACTTGACTCATGGCAAAGCCAGAGTTGAGGGTGGCTATTTGGGAATGCTCTGGAAAGTGGGGATTGAAAGACAAAGAGAGAGAAAGAACAAAAGCAAAGTGACTCAATAAAATTTGATAGAAAAGTGAAAAAATTAAAAAATAAAAAAATATTTGACAATGTGAAAAATCAAAGCAGAGAAAAGAAAAAGTCACTTACAAAAATAAGAAAGAAGGGAAAATAGAAAGGTGAAAGAACTCAGAAAATTAATATTGTAGTTGGAGCTATTATGCTTTATTGATATTTTGTGCAACAAAGTGAATTTCCTTAATTTTCTCATGATTGAGTGTGGATTATCCTATTTTGTGCAATTAAAATCTATTGCATATCTAACATGATTATGATATAAATTAACATGCCCTAAAAGTTGGAGAAGTAGGTCCTTCCAAAGGGACAATGAGTTTGAAGAAATATTATGCCCTTGAAATAGTGTAAAGTTAATCCATGTTTTGATTATGTTTATTTTTTTTGTTTTTAGTTGTCATGATATATGAGTTGGTGTCCTTGTAGTTATTGCATTGACTATTGTCATTGATACCATGTGGTTATATGTTGTGAGTTGCTATATCATTTCATTTAGTCCGCTTGATGTGTTTTCGAATTCCCACTGTCTTCGAGGACGAAGTGTTTCCTAAGTTGGGGATATTATCAAGACCCTCAAAATATCTAAGGTTTCTAGAGCCCTCAGATGTTCCTAAAAAGTTATACATTGTAATTAAAGTGTTTTAGAGCTTGTACATCTGATTTGAAGTATTTGGGAGGTAACATCTAAAAATGACAGACGTAACGAAAGTTAATCTTTAGATGTAATAGTTGTGTTTATAGTGTGGGCTTTTGTATGTTTTATTTTTGTTTGGGTCTAAATGTATAGGGTTGGATCCTAACTTGTTAATGGACATATTTATGTTCGCACCGTCTGGTCCACGACTCCCCCATGCACCACCCAAGTGTCCTCCCAGAAGGCTGGTAGTGGAATCCCTGGCATTGTCCAATCTACACAAGAGTCAACGTCCCGTACTCTCCTGTCAGGAGGTTAGATCATTGACCAGATGGGATCGTCAGACTAAACGACGGAGCAGAAGGGAGGCCGTCATCAAATGACGTGCATGTCCTTTCCCTTCATAGTATTCACCTGCACTCTGTTCTTTCATACGCTTGCCATACTTGGGGTGAAGCCGGAAATTCACCCCAACCCTAATTAAAATATGGATGTGTTATTTTCGGTATCTATGGTATTTAAGAAGTCCCTTTGGGCATAAAAACTCCAATTTAGAACTCACTCTTCCAAATCAAACCTTCCCCGCTCAAATATGAAACCCCAAAACGCCCATCGAAGCCCAAAATCAAGAACAAGCTATGAAGGTAAATTCTTAGGGATTTCTTCTCAGATTTCGTGGGATTTCCTATGTATAAGGTACGGTAATATTTCATGCTTAGAAAACCATTCATCTAAGGAGTCATGTCAAAGCTTTTTCAAACATGATTCTAAGTCAAAAATCCTATCTTTCTGTCTAGCCACGGGTTCGTTGTTAAACTGATTTCAAAATAATTCTAATGGTGAATATCGTGATTAATCTATATTTTTAACATTATTTTAAATCCAATTCCATGAAGAACTGATCTCTTTATCCTCTCAAATTATGATATGTTGTAGATCTTGTGATCTTGATAAGATAATGATTAGATTATGTTTAGGTTGTAAACAATTGATTTGTTCTATATTTATTTATGTCAATTGATTATGAATTTTTAGAATATATCAAGGATGTCATAAGCTTGGATATTCAGTAAGGTTTAACCTATTTCTTTGTTTAGCTAAGATGATATTGAATTGTAATTTGGTGGTATGGCCCTTTAAGGTGGGCGGGGGGGGGGGTTTTTTTGTTTTACATTCTTTTTTATCCTTATATTGATGATCGTTGGAATTTGAAGGTATTAGATGCCACTGGATTTGGTCTGATGAATTTTCATTTTATAGGTTTGATGGGTGTAACGCATGTATTCCGTATCACGTTCTAAGTGAATTGATTGTTATTTGAAGTTACATGTAATCCCTTCCACACTAGTTGCATGATTTAGGTGTGTGGAATGAGTTTATAGTATGGATGATCATGATAGGTTCGGTGTGATTCTCTATGGCTAATGATGAGAATACTCTTTAACATGACCGTTACCTATATTGAACCTAATAATAAGTGTGATCTAATATTCTAGGAGTCTTCTAGTCGACATGTCAAAGTTTCCGTCTTGCCTCTATGATGTATGTGAGTGTGTGTATTCTATCAGTCCCTTATACTCTATATGTTTAAGAGACTTGAGACTAAAGTAATGTTTCCATATGTTGTGATCTTTTGGAGGGTGGCTCATCTATACATGTTATGGCTATTGTTTGGCTCTGTTGACTTAATGTACACATACACACTTCATCGTATCTGTGAATCGGGTAGATTCATGGGGTAGATTCATGATGACTAAGGAAAGGATATTTATCTATTCATCACTACCCTATTTTCTATGCATGTAGAGAATATGATTTTAGTTATGGGAATATGTATGTCTAAGGATTTTTTATATGAAGTGATCTCACATTTGTATGCAGCACACTTACATGATAAATATTAGGATTACGTGAAAGGACATTGTCCACATAATTGGAAGGATTATTTAAAAAAGGACATTCTCACATAATATAGGGTTTGATGATGAACATCTCATCTTAGAACCTTTGAGCTATATGAATGTATGAAGAAGCACAAGCTCCTAAAGCCTTCTTTATAACTAATCTACTAACGGAATTAAATCTTTTAAAAAGTGAGTTTGAGCTTCGCCCCTGAGTGACATGACAAATGAGAGTGTGGGCCTTCACGTTTAGTATTCTGGATCTCCCATAATTGACCCTTCAGTTTAGTCACGTATGGGTTCCAAACATAGAATGTTGTCCTCATATATGGAAAACTACATGGTATAGTTAATGTTTCTGTAGCACAAATCTCCATGGTTCATAAATAACGTGCCCTGTAGGGTTTAGCTAGTGAATCAACCTTATAGCTAATGTACAAAGAGTTAGACTCTACGCAAATGTCAACCCGTGATTTTTTGGTTAGGGATAGAACATTGGATTCCATTTAGCTCCCATGGTCTATGTCGGTTAGGGGTATGTCTCACAAAGTCAGAATGAACTAATATAAGAATATGAACTCTAATAAAAATCCTTGAGAATGTTTACTCTTTAGTAATAGGGTAGGAATGTGAACCCTACCCATGCATTGGCACAAGTGAACTTCAAAAAGGAGAAGTTAGGACCTTTATGAAAGTAAGACTTATTTATGTATGAATTGGTATTAATTGCATTTAATTGACTTTGTTTGTCAAGACTTAATGTGAATCTCATTGAATTTCACTTGTGAATTCTAAATGATTTACTAGTCTTGTGGGGGTATGGGACTTCACGTAACTAGAACAGTAACTTGTGACAGAAGGGTTAGGGGTGGTTTACCTCGATATAAACTTAAATCAGTCATGACTCAAGTTTTATTATATGCATGAGTCCTTATATGAGGTTGTGAATTATTTGGCCTTATGTTTATTCATAAAAATTTCTTATGACTTTTGAGTATAATATGCCTAGTCCAGGATGACTTCTTTAGGAACACTTGGTGAAGTAGTATTATAGGATCTACCATCACATTGCACTAGTGTGACTTAGGGGGTTGTCTTAGGTGATGGTTCTTATTGAAACTATGTCTATGATATGCTTATGACCTATGATTGTATTTTGTTGTGTTGAATGAAGCTGTTTATGATAAACTATCGTAAGTGACCTCAAGGGATACATTGTACAATACACCTTGAGTGTTGCTTAAGGAAAGAAGTTAAGTCAAAGTTTTTGAGAATGTGGTTGATGTATTTGAATATGCCTTAACGTGGTGGATAGTGACTATATGTACTATTCTGAAGAGTATCCATGTCTTAGTTTTAATGTATATGAACTATGTTGTGGTTATTTGTGACAATGTTCCATGAAGTTTACTAAGACCATGATGCATGATTTTTCTAACTAAAAATTTGCCTTGTTAAATTCATTTTTTGCATGTCCACCATACTTAGTGCATTCTTTCTGTACTGATAACCAGTCTTCTTCTTTTAACCACAGTGTACAGGTGGTGAATGTATCTAAAAATGGATGTCTCCTAAGTGAGGAGCTTGGTAGATCTCCCAATTTCAAGAAAAGGGGTCCTTATATGATTCAAGATTTCCCTATGTCAAGTTCTTTTCAATTTAACTAATAGCTTTAGAAGTTATTTTATGTTTGGTAAAGGTCGTTCCCTATTTTAATCTATTGAGTTGGTGTCTGGTTGCAAACGAGACTTAGAGTCCTAATTATTTACTCACTATATTTTTAAGATATTGAAGTGATGATGCTAGCATAGATTGCTATGGAAATTTTAAATTTTTTGCGAATTTTCCTATGAAATGCATGGAGATGGTATAGGGCTGGTATAAGGCATCCGCGAGGTCAAGTACGCGTGTTACTTCTAGGGGTTCTCCCCGATCATGATAATTGGAGTTAAACTACTTTCTCTAGGGCTTCAATCAGAAAAGCAAAACCCTTCTTCACTAACAAACAAATGCTAAGGAACTACTCAAATATTCAAAATGGAAGATCAACAAACAACACACTATGCCACAACTCACTAAGTTAGACCTTGAGGATCATGTTCGCTGTAGAACGAAACTATATGGGTAAATGATTTGTGTCCCTCTTGTTTTTTCTGCTAAGCAAGCCTGATATTGTGTTCCAGTGTGGGATTAATGGGCTCAATTTCAAACTTGTGTTAGTGTGGGACTTATGCGCTCATTTCAAACGAACCCGAATGAATCTCATCTCCAGTTGGTTGAGAGAATTATGAAATAACTAAAAGGAACCCTGAATTAGTGACTATGGTTCCCAAAAATGACGTAATGTTTGAATTAAAAGAATATGTTGATGCATATTATCTTGGTCTCTAGCTAACATTAAGTCCCACATGCATGGCTCACTTATTAAGGATCTTTGCCTAATCTCTTGGGGCAAGAACAAACTCTGTTGCACTATCACTGTAAGAAGTTGAATCCAAGTAGCCGCAACCTCATGTGTGCTCCACTATTTGGATTAAGCAAACAATTCAGTGATTTTGGTCCTTAGTATTAGTGGTGTTCCAATCTTTTGTGATAACACAATGCATCAACATTGCAAAAAATCTGTACAACAATAAAAGGGACCGATTCTATTTACATCTGCCTCCATTTTCTAAGAGATAATTTGGAAAAGGGACAAATCTCTTGACTTTCTGTGGCCACGAACAAAAACGTGCTGACATCTTTACGAAGGCATTGGCAAGGGAACACAAAAAAGGAAACATGTTAGTAGTAGGATGATAAAAATCACTAACTAAGCTTCCTCGTACTAACTAGTGTAGGGTCCCTCTATTCCTTAATATATTATGTTTTAATAATTTGATACCTGAAAATTAAGAAACCTCAATCCTCTTGAACGAATAGCTCAGAGATGAAAACTTTTGAAGGCTATCATCTGACATTCAAAGGTATGTACACTTTATTTCTAACAAGATGGACAAAAATGATGTGTTGTCTCCCAACCTGTTCCTTCACTAAATAAACTTTGTCAAATATATATATTTAAACTGCCAAAATTAATCCATCCCTATTATAATCACATTAATCATATGCTACTCTTCCCTCTGGATAACCCTTCGCTTTCCCAACATCAATTCTCTAGAAACATCTAGCTTCTTCTCCTTCACAAAACCCTAAGCCCCAAATTGTCTCACAAATCCTGACTTCAATCTGAAAACTCCATCTTGTTGCAATTTGTACGTATGAAACCCCAGAATGTCCATTTCATCTTAAACATATCCATGCTTGTCGATTCCTTCGCGTGACATAATATTGCGTACCATCTCAATGGTAGACTCCTCAATTTAGGGGGAAGAACACCCGCAAGCAGTAATTATCACTTTTTTGAAGGGGGCACTAAAATCGACCAAGGAACATGGCCTATAACTACACACCACAAAGATGACGATACTCAATTACTCCGTTGGTAATGGATGTGCCTAATAAACTTCGATCTCGACTTCTTCAAGGCTCTGGCTAATGCCCACACTCGACACACGTTAACAGATTCCCAATAAAAGTTACTAGGCAAGTACAAGGGGACGTGAATTGGATTCATCTTTACTCACTAAGTCTCCTAGACGTCTCATTGCCTAAAAAAAACGTAAGTTGATTGCTCATGAAAATCCTAATGAGGATTCTTGAAGATATCGCAGAACCTACAAAAATAGAAAAAAATATTTCGTTCATTCATCCCATAGTATGGTTTTAAAGAAAAAAATATTGGTGTCCAAAATAGTCCAGAAACTCGATCTACTGATGACTTCTAACTGATGAATTTATATTACTGCGATCTCAATAAGGCTAGGATAAAGGCATTTAGAAAAGAAAGGCGTTAGGGGCATGATGTGTTACTGACATTAGGGGAATTGAAATAAGGAAATTTCTTATACTGCTATAGGCAGCCACATAGAAAGGTGTAAGATGAGGAGGAAGACCTAGTGAGCTTTGATTACTAGTTAGTATGAAGGATCCGCGTTCGCCCTAACGCTGAGGTGCTATCGGTTGGTGTAATTATGCCAGGATCAGTAGCCTTTGGCTCATGATCTTATGCTTAAGGGGCACCTAGGGCAGCGGCGATCTAGGAACCACCCAAGAGGTGTCATGGACACGGTTGATCGGAAAAATATGTTATATATATATATATATATATATATATAGATATAGTAGATAGTTATATCTAGATATAACATAAAAGAAAATATATATAGTTAAATTTGTGTTATATTTTGACCATAAAAGGTCGTGTAGTGTAGTTGGTTAAAGTGTGCGTGGTGTACTTGTAGGTTGTGAGTTTCGAGCCTAAACTCTGTTTCTTAGCCTTTCATCTTTTTCTGTTTTTTGTTTTTCTTCCTTTGTTTTTCAATTTTTTCTCTTTTGATATTAATATAGAATCATCTGTAGCACTAAAATATATGGTGAGATTATTTTCAAAATGAAAAATCTATTCATAAAAAAGCTAAAATGTTTTTGTTTGTAAATTATAATTTTTTGTTAAAAAAGATATAAATTCAATAAGTGAATTGGTTGTTGTATATATATATAATATATATATATCCATCCATATATATATAGTATATATATAACACAAACATATATATATATTAAGATATATACACACACACACATGGCCAATAATCTTGTTGTATGCCACTGCACTAGGTTAGACAAAGAATCTATGCTTCCTTTACGTAAAATGCTTTTTGATGTAGTGCATAAGATTCCTTCTTCCATATCACAGAAGCCATATTGAAGGAATTATTTTGGACCGTTACTCTCTGGAATGCTGATTTTCATTTCAACGTGCAAATCAATCCTCCCTAAATTTGGTTTTGGATTCATATTCACTGTATTGCGTGAATGATACTAAAGACATGGACTTGGATAGGGTTTCTTGTTAGAAAAAATGTGAATATTTTTCACGTCTCAGTAAGGACTTACAAAGTACAAACTATAACGAATGTATTGTGAGAAATGGACCCTGTTTTTCAATACCTCTACAATCTAGAGGAGCTAATGGCCGCCTATGAACGTTTAAGGAGTAAGTAGACACAATAATGAGGAAATTACTTGAATGCTTTTCCGCCCTCTACCTAACTGCTTTGGAATGAGTTGTCATTAAAGCTATGTTCTTGAGCACGTGGGTTTGGTTGAAGAAAATTCTAAGCTCAAGCTGCCCTTGAGACAAAACGCTCTTCTAACTTCTGTTCATATGAAGAATCTCGCGCTATGCTCGTAAGAGTTTTCCCTTCCTCTATTATTTTTGCACATCTTCTAATAGCCATACTTCCTTATGATATGTCAGGTGTTTTAATTGCAGGCCTCTTAAAGTTGTGATTGCTTTTACAAACTTTTGTGGGGATTAACTTTTAGTTACGTTTCTTATTTTGTTAAACTATAACTTTTGGTTTTGTAGTTTGTTTGGTATGATATATTTGGTTATAACTGCTTTGTGTATTTTTTTGTATGATGTCAAATAGGGAAGCTTGCTTGCATTACCTCCACTACACTGTTCGGTCCCATGTTTTATGTTTTGTTTTCAACACAATAAGATTCAAATACAAAAGCTTGAATTGTTAACCCTCGTTTCAAAAAGGAGGAATTTGTAAGTAATCAAATATCAATGTTTCGAAGAATGTAAAGAGAGCATAGCACCAAGTTGTGCAAATTGAGACAAAGTGTCCTTAGTTCAAAACGGTAGGAAAGAAGTTCATATGTAATAAAGTTCCTGTTTATTCATTATGAAATTATTTCTTATTTATAGATCCAACCGCAATGGAAATTTTGTCTTTCTATGGCCCCAAGTGAAAAAGAGGAGCAGGCGTGGGTGATCTATCAATAGGGAAATCGTTATATTTGAAGAACTAGTGCACTTACATACGTTGAAAGTAATATCAAAACAACGATAGCAGTTTGTGGAGTTTGTGATTTTTACATTGGGGATGCTGGTGAGTTTGACAGAAAAATCTGTACAAATGCTTTGCACAAGAGTTTTTTGTGTTTACATCAGTGTTTTGAGAGTAGGTCTTGTTTTCGAAAAGTTTAAGAACTTGATAACATTAGAAGAGCCGTAAATCACCTTTTTTTGTCTTGCTGTAGATAGGATTAGAGTTTATAATTCCTTAGGTTACATACTATTGGTAATCGTATGTTATTTGTAGGTTATATAATATAAAGTTTCAAGTAAATTACTAATTGAAAATTAAATTTGTTATAAAGAAAGTTCTAATACAGAGGAACCAGGCAGTGGGTACGTTTCCTTGTAAAATTCAGGAGGTAAAATTCCATCAATTTTTTTTATAACTATTCTTTAAACATTTTTATAATAAATAAATCAATTATAACCTCTAAATTTGTCCCTCTTTATATTGCGCTTTCTTCATAATTATTGCATATTACTAAAAACACAAATTAACTTATTTTTAATAACCGCACACGCGCGAGATTTTGACAATAATTTTGCTATTAAAAATGGTGCAACACTTTAGTTCTTAAATATACAACATACTAATTTTGAAACTCAAGAACAAATTCATTGCAAGATCCATTAGTGATTCAAATAATGATTAAAGTATTTACACTAAAGACGTAAATACATATTTTTTCATTGCCCTCGTCCAGTGGCGGAATTCTTAATTTTACATGGTTTATGGGTGCTACTATTTTCAATTTCAAATTTTTTTAATCAAAGAGCGTAATTGCTTGCTAAAATTCCTTCCTCAACGAGAGTGTTTTTTTTTTTCTTATAAAAAAGTAATAGTCAATATCAAATTTCTTTGAATTTGTTTTCAAAAAAAAGAAGAGGAAGAAACATATACCTTCACTTACAATGGCAACAAACGAGAAGAGAGATCTTTTTTTGGGCTTTTTGATTTGGGAGAACTTAATGAAGACGCTAAATATTATAATTTTTCCCTGCCATTATCATTTACCCTAATTAGGAGTATGAGAAAGAAAGAGTAATAAACAATAAAAATCAGCATTTTTTATATTTTTTAAAATTAAGTTTGCGTAAAGAGCTACATATGACCCGTCTTCAATTCTAAGATCGTATATCACACATATAAATGCATAATTTAACACTGGTCTAAGAAAATGATAATTTAAATACGTGGAAAAAAATAATAAATAACTAATATTCTAAGATCGTGGTTGTTTCGTTAACGATCACTCCAATATAATGTCAAAATTTACCATTGGTCATAAAAAAATCTTTAAATACGGGGCAAAAAAATACTAAAAAACTAGAGTAAAAATATATTGAAAAATTTAATTTTGCATTTTTTGTTTAAAATTAATCTAAGAATATCTAGTGGTACAATGTGAAAGAAAAAATAGTTCAAGGAGAAAAATATATAAATCAATAAATAAAAGAAGTATAATTGAAATTAGAAGGTAGAAAAGATGAATACAAAAATTTATTCAGTAAAAGTCGGGACAATGTGAAACAAAAATAGGTTAATGACAAAAATTAATAAAAAATATTAAATTACTTAACTAAATAAATAAAGTGTAATTAAGAGTTGAAAAGCGTAGAATAATGTGTTTATAGGGATTTTGGAACTCAGGCTGAAGCACAATGTAAACCTGGACACCACAAGGAGCAACACACCAACGAATCTTGTTTTTATTATGTAGTCTCACTACTACTTTTATTATACTTTAATTTCTATATACGTATATATAGCTTTGTACACAAGGTTAATGGGTGCTCGAGCACCCGGAAATCACCATGTGAGTTCACCCCTTCTCACTCTCGAATACTATTTGAAGAAGACTTAGCATCAGTCATATAAATGATTAAAGATTCCTAATTGATAGATTCTATTTATTAAATTTATGATGTGGCATCAACTTAATGTTACAATTTTTTTAAACCCTGAGTAGAGCAATCCTGTCAAATAATACTTGGAAAGAAAAACTACGTTGCTCCTTTATATGAAAATTGGAAAATAATGATTGGTGCATGGGGATGCAATTATGAGGAATAGGAAATTAGAACGTAGATTAAGAATATATATATAATCTATCGATAAATTTGATAAGGATAAAATTGAGAAGTTTAACTATTTTGTAACCCCTTTTATTTTGAACTCCTACAGTTTAAATTTTAGCTTATCTTTTAAATTCAGGGATAATGCACAAGTATTCCAATATATGTTCGAAATCTCATATACACCCTTATATATACATAAGAGATTTTCGGCATAATTGAGGGATACTTGTGCATTTTTTCACAATTCTAATTCTAACTTATATTTTTAAACATAACTTTTTTAAAGAACAAAAACAATGTTTTAAGCTTTGCTTAAAATACTGCGCATCTATAAAATATGGAACTTCTAAAATTTTTTTTTTAGAATTTGATAGTACATACAAAACAAAATTATGTTTTTTTTCACACATTGATAATTTTAAAAATGTTGAAACTTTTTTATATTAGTTAGTAAATTTAATTCCTAAAAATTAAACAATTAAATAAATCTCTAGTTAGTGTATAGTAATCTTGAAAATTATAATTAATTTAAATTTTAATATTTCTCAATGATTTAGAATTATTATTATTACTTATTATTATTATTATTAATTATTATTATTATTATTCTATTATTAAATTAACTATAATTGACTTTAACCATTACTTATTTCAACAATATAAGTTCACCATATATAATAAGATCTCTCTTTTTTGCTGTAAGTAAGGAGTTTTTGAGGAAGATAGTTATTTAAACTATATTAACCTAAAAAAAAAAAAAACAATTTTAAGTTTTTTTTTGCCCATTGGTACTTTTTTATTCTTTTGCCATATTAAATATAGTTTTATTTAAAAAATTTATTTACTATTTTATTTTATTTTATTTGTTGTGGAGTTTTTGACATGTGTCGTTCTAATCTAATTATTGACGTGTTTTTTATATTTTTTTTATATTAATTATTGATTGTTAATTATTTAAAATACAAAAAAATATGATTTTTGACATGTATCAATTTTTCTCTCAATTTTATATATAATAATTTTTATTGTTTTCATTTTACACGCTTCCCTAATTCTATAACAAAACAGAATGAGTGATAGGACCAAGTTAATTGATAATGAGTACAAGGGAAGTCGAACTCAGCTATTAATGTAAAATTTGGTGACAAATAGCATAAGATATTGGTCTACATTCATGGCAACAATTTCAAAAGTGGCAATTATAACATGTGTGTAGAATAAAGTTGACACCTAGTCAAATATTGTAATCAATATTTATTGATCTCACGAATATTAGTTATCTATTATATTGATTACAGTGATTCCTAACTAAGAATCAATCGATTGAAGAAATATTTGTAATTTAGAAAAACAAGACAATAATTAATGACTTGTGATTAGAGCATAAAAATGTTAAAAGTAATGGGATTGCAGAGTTATAATATATATTAATCATTTTGCTCCTATGATTCTTATTTACACTTGCAATAATCCTCTTCTACACTATAAAAACCTCTTCCACTTATTTTTAACTATTTACAATCTCACTAATTATATAACTCTTCTGATTGTTTGATTGTGTTGATATCCAAGCTTAAGAGATGAAAATGTTGAATAACTATTTTCGATCAACTATATTCCTCGTGACCATTACTAACCCAATTTGGACGTTGTTTAAAAGATGAAAATGGACGATCATGATCATGTGAAAATAGATTGTTAGGTGTATAACCCTTACTTCAAGCATTCCAACTAGTGAACTCAAAAAAATAAATTGAACTCGAGATAGTAAAATGTGGTAATTTGGTACTTAAAATCAAAGTGGTCCAGTGCGTATTAGTGTTAAGGTTCTGTAAAAAATTAAAGATTGATAAAATTGTAATAAAATAAGTGAAATTCCTTGCTTGACTAAATTATGCTAGTAGATGACAAGTTGGTACACCTACTTAAAATATATGGACCAAGTATGTGCATCAACCTATTTAAATAATGAGTCATATGGAGGACCTTACATTATAAGTGATCAATTTGATGGCCCAATTTTGTCCAAAAAAAGGGGAATGAAAGAATGAAAGTCCAAGACTCAATATTTCCAGCCTACTAAATATTTTGAATGGAAAAGTAGGTTCAACATCTCTTCAAAATGGCTTAAAGTAACACCCAAGAGGGTGGGTTGCAAATGACTACAATAGGTGGCAAAGAAAACCCACTAAAGCCAGAAAAAAAAAGTGATACAAATTGTATATTTTTCTCTCATCCAAATTTTAAAGTCGCTCCAGCTCTTATTTCCCTCCTCTATCTCACTTGAAAAAGCCTCCAAACATTCCATTTAGGGTTTCTAATTATATTTTTCATTTTGTTTTTTTTCAAATGTAGTCACAAGATCCACCTTCTCTCGACATGGTTTTTAAATATATTGGAGAATTAATCAAGGCATGAGTTAGAGAGAGATCCTGTAAGGTGTGGTCACCAAAGGTATTATTCTCTCTTACAAAGGATTAAGGTACAACTTATCATATAATAGAGATTGTGTTCTTTCCCTCATTTTCCATGTGGATGCTTGTTTTGATTTCCTATCCTATTTTGTGTTTTCTAAAAGGAAACAAGTACAATAATTGATGGAAGAAATAACATATAATACAACAAAGGTAAGGTTTCATTACCGAGCCTATACCCTGAGCGGGATTGACACTCGAGATCCTGTTATTGGCCTCGAGTGGAACCTTGTCCCTTACTTACTAACTCAGCGAAAGACTTAACCCAATAAAAATAATCTCGTATAATAACTGCAAGACTAATAAGTTTGGCCAAAATGACACTCAACAGTCTCATAACAAAATATCTCAATACAAAGGAGAGACTAAAAAATTTACTGTCCTATGAAGCCGTTATAAATACTAAGATCGATGTTGGGACAGACCCCCCAATAGCCTATAAAAGAAAGACTAAAAGCGATAAAAGTATCCTCTTAGAATTGCAAGGAGGCCGCACTGACTCTGGGTTCTCAGTTGGAATCAACGCGGTGCTGGATATGTTGTCCTCGTTACCTTATAAATGTAAGGCCCAACTTAGCATCAGTACATTGAATGTACGAGTATGCGAGTTGGAATTCTACCACAACTTAAGCTTGAAAAAAAGTAAGAAGGAACACCTTAGCCTTGGCTCTGCTCAACTCATGACTAACTTACTTAATATACAACAATAAAAACCCATGCAATATCTAAGAGCTTGTTAATATTTTTAAACAGCTTAGTTTTCGTTAAAGAAATCAATAACAAACTAAAATTTACTTATATATGAAGTATATAATTTATATTTGGGAGATTCTCGAACACCAACACCCAACACTATGACTTAAGTTATGGTACACATCTTACCATGGTTTGGCATGAGGATCGTCCTATATCGTGCCATCAGTAATAGAACCTGACCTACAAAGTGATCCACCAGGCTATGCTAAAAATCATTAAGGAATCAACTAAAAGTATGACCCGTCTTCTGTCCATGAGGATCCTAGTCTATGCTCAAACTTAGATTAAAAGCTACTCTCTTGGAAATCTTTGTCCTCTTTAATAAACTACCCAAAGGCTCTATGGTAGTCTCAAAACCTCTTTCTTTCTCAAAATGTGGAAAATATGTTTTGACTATTAGGAATACTTCGTTCCCGTATAACTTTTAGAATGAACTCAACGCTTTAATCTTTTGATTCAACTTGAAACTTTAGCCTTAGAGTAAAGTTAAAAATGTTTGTTTAAAGACTCTTGAAACTTTAATAACTTACATTACTTGCTTCTTAACTTGAGACTTGAATCTTAACTGCTTTATCTTTGGATCTTAACTTTACTTTACTTGGATTTATGGATGCAAGTTCATGATCTCATGTTTAATGGATGATTTTATGATGTTTTAGCACGTACCTTAAATTATTGAGAATCAACTAAAAACTTCCGATACATAACTAGAACTAGTTTCGGAAAGGGTAGAATTGGGTGAATTGTACTCCTTGGCCGCTCTAAGATTCTGAGCCACATCCCAAATTTCAGAGTTCTAGTTTTGGGGGGCCTCTGGCTGGTGCGGCGGCCCAATGCCACTTGGGAGTTGAGGTGCCCCAACCCTGTACAGATGTGTTCTCGACTTTTTCCCTTTCAATTTCATCTCTAACCCTCTAAAGTCCATGGTTTTTCCCAAACACTTAGGAAATCCTTATTACTCTTCATCACCACATAGATTTAACTCTAAAACAACAACCCGAACACGAAATCAAATCAACACTAGACATTTAACAACTCAAAGCAACAGAAGTCAAATCAAACGTTCTTCAAGAACTTCACATATTACATGTATAAACTCACCAATACTGAATTGAAATAATTTTTGTGTGTGGTTAATGAACAAACACTAAAAAGATATCATATCCTTTATAAAGGATCATCCCACCGAATTCCACTTGCAAATCTTGATGTTCTTGGAAAATTATTGCCTTCCTCTCCCTTTCTTTCTTTTTCTATCTCTTCTTCCCATGCCCTAAGCGTATTCCTAACGTTTCCAAACTGATCTTAAACTTCTTTTTCTATGAATAAAAACCGTAAAACGAAATAGGAAACTATTGGTGAAGAAACCATTTTTCCCTTCCTAAATCAAGATTTTGAACTTTTCCTCAATCCAATAATCAAATTCCAAAGGATACTTCAGTCATATATATTGACAATCGCACAAACTCCGCCGATATTGAAAATATCTTCTCCCAAAGGCCTTTCCAACCATATCAGAAACTACCTCTATCTCTCTTGACTAAATTATGGTTGTTTTTTTGAAAATGGTCAAACTCCTTTCTAACCTAGAAATTTTCCAAATTTTTTCTTTATTTGGAAAATGATTACTTTTAGAGTTTCGTAGTTTTTTTCTTAGATATTTCAGTTGCGAGATTTACAATATATCCTTCTTAGGAACATTCATCCTCGAATGAGATTTCTTCTTTAACTTAAGGTACAACATCAAGTTTCAACACCATCCAACAAAGCAAGTAACAACATGATTACTCATAATTTAGATAGTAAATAAGAAGAAGAAAACTGGTCCCTGCAAACATTTGTATGGACAATTTCCACCCGCACTTTCTTGGCTTTCTAGGAGTCGTTGTGAAGCTTTTACTCTTTTGCCCTGTTTGCCCGAACACATCTCTCTCACAGACCCCTATCAACAGACTTTCAGACCCTCTAATGCTCCTTTTGCAACATCATCTTCATTCTTTAGGTCCGTTATGTGGTCCAAGTTTGTTGTGGCCACATATATGACATGGAAGCACTTCAGCAACAATGCCATGTTATACACCCTGCCGTGGTAACTTATCCTCATACGATGCAGTAACCGACATCTACCTTGCTCAGGCTCAAGACCTCATCTCTTTCCTATCCTCAAAGTCCGGGGAATATCTTCTCCATACACAGCTAGAGAATGACGCCCAGTCCCTACGTGGTGCCTCTGTTGGTGACATTCCAACATGTTACCGCCACCACATTTTGGCGTTCCCCTTGACCTGTAAGTCACAACTCACCACCAAAAAACCGTTCTAACTAATACCCATCCTTGTATAGTAGCTCTGACAGTCACCAGAAAATCGTAGGCATCCTCAATTCAGCACCCTGAAGACTGGGAGGTTTCAATTTCCAAGAACTTAAACTGAAAATTCATGCTGATCATTTGTCATTATGGCCCTTTGGTCGACTAGGAAACGTTCCTATTTCCAAGGAGCATCCATGCGGGGAGCCCTAGTAGCTGCATGTTTTGTACCATCCGGAAACCGGAGTTGGTTGGTGCATAAAACACCTCACACTGGAGGCGTCTGGCCCTTTCAACAGATAACCCGGCTAAGATAATCACGAACCTGATTTATCATCTCTGGGGTAGGTTGGGGTGGCAATTCCTCATTCTGCACTTGTGCATGTCTCCCCATCCTCACCCCTCTCTTACCACTTCCTCAGTTTGTGGAAGGAGTCCCCGCCCCAGTACCATGAGGGGCTAGGTTCTCGTCCTCTTCCTCTAGGGACGTCCTCCCATGACCTCTTCCCCACCTCTTGTCACTGACTCCTCTTCGATCTACACCCCAGTGGCTGGCTCAGACGCTCTTGTCCTTGCCGATTTGGTGGTGGCGCAGTCGGTGTTTCTCTAGTTCTAAACCATCTGCGACTAAGTGAAGATGGTCATGATACCCATTTGTTCACCTAATACCATTGGATCCAAGTAATAGAACGAAAGAAAAAAGAAGAATGAAGTTTTCCTAAAGTCTTATAGCTCTCAAAGAAAAGTAAAGGCGTCCCCCCTACCGTTCCCTTAAGACTCTACTAGAACTAGACCTGTTTTTGCGTGTGTTGAGATGAGACCAACAAACCTCATCTCGATACCAAGTTTGTCACGACCCAAAACGGGCCGCTACTTTGCACCCTACTATCCTCCTATGTGAGCGAACCAACCAATTTAAACCCCAACAGTTTTTGCAACCATACATAACATGATATAATGCGGAAGAACTATCTCATTAAATGAAAATCGATAAATACTTCTAAAATTTAATACTTATCATCCCCCAAACTCTGGAAGTCATCAATCAACAAGAACAGCTTATCCTCAAATTACTAATCTAAGAGTATCTAAGAAGCTAAAAATAAGTAAAAAGCTGTCCTTGCCTGAACTTCAAAGGCTCAAAGACATGACGAAGATATCGTCCAAGCTAGAAGCATTAGCTCACCCTGAAATCCCGTGATGAAGACTGACTAGAGTTGCGGTTGAGTTGAAGACGATGGTACGTTTGCTGCACTCCAACAAATAACAAGAGAGAACATTACAGTGGGTCAGTCACAAACACAATACTGATTAGGTTCATCGGCCAACCAAAATAGAAAACAGTATATATCAAATAATATCATAAATCAACTACCAAAATACTCAACTGTACGCAACAACAGTTCTATAATCCATTAATAACACCGCCAAGTTCACCCTGAGACTCAAGCTCAATGCCATACCCATTGGGAATTAGATTCATAGATTGATTAATTCCATCTTTCAGAATCATTAATGATTCGTTTCTCGTCGTGTCAGTAACTGACACTCCGCTCCATATACTAGCCTGGTGTCGGAAACGTACACTCCGATCCCCTAATTCTACTTGTCGGTTCGTGACCACCCCCCGATTCCCCTAATCTCCGTGGTCGTTTTCGTGACACCCGATCCCCTAATTCTACTGTCGGTTCGTAACTACCCGTGTCCACTACTCTCATCACTTTAGTTCATCAAAGCCTTCTTTTAAACCAAGGCATCATCCACTCCCTAACAGGCAGATTAGGGTTTGTTCAAAGTTTGGTATTCAATAGCTTCATCATGCTTATTTTATCATAACACATTAAATAATAATCCACATTTCTTACAAGCATACATTACGCATATAGAAGGGTTTACAGTACTACCCAATACAATCAATTCGCTATTAAGAGTTTACTACTACGAATAGCATAAACATAAAACCTCCTCCACGAAGAATTGTGATCAAGCATCTACTTTTCAAAAAGTCTTTTCTTTCCTCTTCGTTCTTTTTCTCTTTCTCTTGTTCGTTTTCTGTTCTCTCTCCCTCTCTCTCTCTGTTCTTTGCTATTTTTCTTATTTCAAAACACCTTTTTCTTTTCTCTCACCCTAATAATCAATATTAATTTAAGTAATAAAAGAATGATACATACCCCCACTAATTGTTTTCAATGTTCTCCCGTTTACCCCAAGTCATTAAATATACACATTTAACCACTCACTTTATATTATAAAAGCAACTAGTCAAAACCGCCCTTAAAATATTTAAAACAAAATCCTGACCCAGTCAGGGTCACACAAGCCTGTGACGGCCCGTCGTTGCCTGCGATGGTCCGTTCTGCTGCTTCGTCACAAAGTTCAAGACTCCATTCAGTAAGAGGTCTGTGACGGCCGTCATGCCCTGAGACGGTCCGTCTGCCACCCCGTCGTGACTTTCAAGAGAGTCGTCTCAAGTACCCAAATTTCCTAAAATTCTAATGTTTGGAACGAGACCCCCCTGCCGATGTCGTCGTTCCTATGTACGGTCCCGTGGATCCGTCGCTCAGCCAGTTTTTTTCCAGAAATCAAAAATCTGCTGCTCAAAACGACTAAACAGTGCGTTACCGTATATCTGACAACGCTAATAAATCAACTTAAGGTTTTAATCACACTTTGATTTGATTGTGTCCTTTAGCAAATTGTTTGCCATAACCTCTTTCCCCTCCCTCAAACTCTCCTCGCCACTCTCTCTGTGGTCGCTCGCCTCTCTCGTTTTATACAAACACAAATTTATAAATGTGTTTGTGGTTTGTATAAGTGAAAAATGTAATATATACATGTATTTTCATTCCCATCTCCCCGATCTCACTCGCCACTCTCCCAAATCTCGCTCGGCCATCCTGATCTCTCACATAGACAAACATAAATAAATGCATAAATTGGGTGTTTCTGTTTGTATAAGCGAGAGACAATTGTATATACACATGGCAAATACATAATCTGTCGGGTTATAACCCTTATAATTATACCATACAAATATATTTATTCCTGCCAATTTTTCTTTGTCTTTCGCTCTTTCCTCGTTTTATACCATAGCAAATTATATCAATTGACTTTTGGTATAAAACAACTTTCTTTGTATTGTATAAGCGCAATTATACAACTTTTTTCTTTTTAACTGTATAACGAATTATACAACTATTTTTTTTTGTATCTGTATAGCAAAATATATATATTTATTTTTGTTTTATGGATCGGAGCGCAACTAATCAATTATAAACTAAGCAATAAATATATTTCTTTCTATGTTTTGCTATATGTGAAAGTTACTCTCTAAAAATAATACATCAACTGATATATTAAGTCAAACATAATTCAATACAATCACAAAATAAAATTATATACTATAGTACATCAAACAAAAGACCATAAGCTATGGTTCCTTGTATGACATTGTAGAATTTAATGGAGTTGGTTTGGTGTTTAAATTAAAGAAAAACTTTCGAAAATCACCACTATAATAAATTTATTTATGCTCATAGTATAGTTTACATATTCACGGCTTTAGCTATAGTAATGTGTGTTATCCCCCCCATTTGGTAAAACTTTTCGCAGGTGAGTTGTATAATTCACAGGTATCTTTGTATGATTAAGTTATTTTTATATAATTTAATAACAACTAACTTTATACGAAGACAAATAGCTAACTTTAAAAGTTTAAACAAATTCAAATCATACAAACTTTGCGAGTTATACCAAAATTAAAAAATTTAGTCTTATTAAACTTGTTGGTTGTAGCAGAATTGGATTGTAAACATAGGGAAGGAAGGAATTTGAAAGTTGAGTAAATTTTTCTTGAAGAGTTGGAGAACTTGAAAAGCCCTCTTATGCCTTTATGAAAAGGCTTGGTCCATCATCAGTGGATGGAAAGAAAAAAGGCGATTTAAATACAGAAACTCCTATTAATTATTTAAAAGGGTTGGATAATAGGGACCCCCTCGCGCCGTCGTCATCGCGCTCGAGCTCGTCTCGCTATCTACTTTGACTTTTGGCTTTGGCTTGTGGCAAATAATCGATCGAAGCAAGCTCTTTTTGCCCACCGTTTCTTTCCTTTCTTTTTTTTACCTTCCTTCCCTGTGCCCCCCTATTTCCCTTCCTTCTTGCTCACCGCCGTTTTCTTGCCGCTGGCGCCCCACTTTTCCCTCCCCAAATTTTTATTTTAATTCGTAGAACATTTTTAGAATGGTCAATATCCAATGGTAGAATTAACTTGATTTGGGACTAGTTGGGGTCATGGGTTTGAACTTAGGGTTTATAGTTAAATAGTTTTTGTTGTATTCAGGGAATGTAGTGTTTCTTCTTTAATTGAGTCTCGTATTAACGTATTGTTTGGTAGCACAAACAATCGAAAGATTTGAAAAAGGGAAGGATCCGGTTTGTCTAGGATTTCAATCAATCTTGTTTCGAGGTAAGTTGATCGTTGTGATTTTATGATGTGTGGGACATACACTTGCTTTGCTTCGTCGTGAATACTTGTATAATGTTATGGCATGTTGCAATATTTATCATCTATGGTTTGAAATAATATATATGAATATTGTTACCATGTAACCGTGAACTGAATGTATGATCTTGATGTGTTATTATGATGTGTGATTGAGATCGCTGCCACATTCGGCACACTTACTTACTCGATTGCCACATTCCGGTAATGCTAACTGGGATTGGGTCTCCACATTCTGATATAAAAATGGGATAAGATTACCACATTTCAGCATGCTAAACAATTTTTGACTTGTGTTTGACTGGGATTGTATATGAATGCATGTTGCAATAAACGTTTTTTATTCAACATGTTTGATTTAAATTTGTAATCTACAACCTTATTGAAGACTATTTGTTTAAATTTTTAGAAGTTAAATTTATAAATGATCGATTTGAACTTTTTTTTAAAGTTTTATTATTTTTACAAGGATCTAGTATAATGACTCTCGTGGTCATTTGCATGTGTTCGTATTTATTTCTTAATTTTCTCCTTTACGTAACTTTTGTATGTTGTATATTTGGTGTGTAGAGATGGGTCAATAAACTTTAAATTAAAATATCCATTTTGGATTAGTAGCATTGATGGTTCGGATTTCGAGGCCTTTGGCGTGTGTTTGAGCTGTTAGCTGAGATGTTGGGAACTTTTGACAATGAGTTGACTTCAGTTAACATTCTCTGTCAATGGGCTCAAATGAGTTATTTATCAACTCTGTTAGCTCAACAACATTAAGTTTCGTCTATAATAACCACTGGTTCAGATCCCAAGGTGATTCGGATAATGTTATGGTATTTTGCAACATGTTGTTATGGTTGCTTTTCATGAATGTTGATTTGGGTCAACATATCAAGAGAATCTCTGTTTGTCGTTTCGTTGATTTCATTGAGTCTAGAATATTAATTTTGGTGTGTAGTAATGTTTGTTTATTCACACGGGATTCTGAATGAATCGTGAACCCCTATCAAGACATTTCCAAACTCTAATTGAGCTAATGCAACTATTTCTAACTCCATAATTTCTCATCGTGTCCCTGGCTTGAATCCAAGTTTGTGAAGTCCAATGAAATGGTGTTCACAATCACAAGCTTGGCACTGTGATGGTAAAGACCAACTTCCTTGGTCAACACGGTGACGAACTTTGACCATCATGATTGCAATGAAGGGGCAATGAATCCGTTAATGGTTATTAATCACGATAGAGACCTTCTGGTTCATGCGATCGTAATGAGTAACTGAAAGACAATTATATTCAGTTCACAATTTTCAACATGCATTCCTCTTAAGTCAAACTCCATTGTTGCGATTTGGAGATGTAATTTAAGGAGAAATTAGTAGGTACTGCTGGGATTTGGTAATAAATATCTTAAGTACAATAGAAGGGTCGTTACTCACACATTTAACTTGTAAGTTTCAATTGATTTTCTCTTTATGATTCATAATTTTTTCATTGTTGAAGTTTCTTTTGTGTGGGTTGTTTATCCTACAATTATATTTAAATTGTGCCTGTTTTTGGGGCACAAGTTCCTCAAGCTGGTTGAGACCTTGTGATATATTCTATTTTGTGGTTCTACACATAAGTTCCACAATTCTCGTTTGACCTGATTTTTGGATCCGTGTCTTTTTTTAGGATTTAAGTATCTATTTTCTTTTTATAACATCTATATTGCTAATTTGATAGCATGAAATAATTGTGAGGCTTCTCAAAAGTATAAAGTTGTTGAACTGAGGTTCATGTGCATTTTTGGCCTTGAGGTAGGTTATGATCCCCTTTTGGGTTAGGTTAAGGTCTTTCCCTTTTAACTTAGCTTAGTTAGATTCTATATAAAATAAGTTTCATGATTGTTAGGAATTTTTTATGATGAGGAATGAGGCTTCCATGATCCTTAGTCACATTTAGGACATTTTTGGACATTAGCTAGTACTTAGCTCTAAGGCCTTAGATTAGGATTAAATTTAGTCTTGATTGGCGAAATAGGATCCTTAATGCGTTTATAGGTTATTTAGACTTAGATTTATGCGTTTTGTTTTTTTAAGTGTGGTTGTGTGATTTTTTTTAATCATTTTGTGCTTTAATTATATGATTGTCTTTTTATTGGCCTGAAGCCTTGGACTTGGATTGACTGAGTTTCAAGTTAGTACAGTTGCACTGTAATGGGTGCATACCGTGTTGTTTGTGTGGTGTGAATGTATTGCGAGTGAATTGATTGTGTTTTGTATGAAATCACATGAACGACATCTACATTTGACATGCTTTGAGCTAGAAATAATAAAAATGTGTATTTAAAACTTCTAAATTGTTTTTGCCTCAAGTTTATTGGTTTTGGGATTGAGAGAGTGTTTTATTATTTATTCGAGGAAAGTTCAAAATTTAATGAAATTTCATTAATCTCATTGGATTTTCATTTTTAAAAGCTATTATCTATAAATTGACTGATTTTACTATCAATACATAATATTTCTAGGAAGCACTTTTGGTGGTTTGAAGGGTTATTTTGAGTTTACTTTTATACTAATAAGATCGAGAAATCCCTCCCGACAGCCTGAAAGACTATTTCAGGTTATATTTCTTGCATTACAACATTTCTAAGCTCCAGGAAGCACTTTGGCTAGCCCATGAGATTTTTTCCAGATTTTTAGTCTTAGGCATTGACCACACATGCATTGTATTTATTTTGCATCATGTGTCTCTTCTTGATTGATATATTTTAGATATCAGGTTATTATTATTATCTGTATTTTCTATAGTGATACGTATGTTTTTAGTTAGATGTTGTATCATAGGTTAGCACTATCATGTCACTTTTATTTATATATTTTCTATCATAGATCGATCGGCCTATGATACCTATGAAGTACCCCGTATTTAACTACTTATACTATACTTTGGTAACAAGCCTTCCATTTTTTACGGAGGAACTAATCAAAAGATATCAAGTGAGAGAACTTTTAGGGCAATGAGTTTAAAATTTCATGCTAGGCTAGGCTTGAGAAAAATCTAAGCAAGATGGAAATCCGGGGAAAGGACCAAGTAAAACGCATAAGTAAATTTGGGCGACCCTCATGAATGCTTTTAAAGTTTGATTCAATGTGTGTTTGATTTTAACTAACATTGAAAAATCGTATGTGCGAATATGTACTTAGTAGGTAATGACTAGAACTAAAAGAAAGCAAGTGGTTACACCCGATATTTGGTTAGACGGATATGCTCCTCCTCCTCCTCTAAAGAAACAAAAGGGCATATCGATTAATGAGCTTTGAGAGGATTCCCGCACCCAAAAAGCCAATCCTCAGACCCTTAATAACTAGCGAGGGTAGAAAAGTACGAAAGCATATCGCCACCAGGCATGCCTCAATACAAACCGAACCAAATTTGTATGCACACACTTAGATGCGTCTGACATTGAATTTTTTTTTTGAAACTTTTTTTGCTAACACATCTTTTTTATTTTATATAATTTTTGTTGATTTTTAAAATCCTAAGCTCCCACCTTCCTCTTCATCAATTTCAACCTTTCTTCTTCATTTCTTCACCTCTATTCTATATCTTTTTCAACCTCCTCCTCTTCCTCATTTCTTCACCTCAATTGCATATGTTTTCAACCTCTTCCTCTTCGTATTCTTCTTTCTTATCCTCCTTCTCCTCCTTCTATATATTTCTCAAACTTATGAGTGAAAGTTTGGATGTATATATTACTGTAATGTCGGATTTCATCGTAATAGAAAAGCCAACGGGAAAATTTGGGTTTGAAATTTTTTTCATACTATTTGGAATTTTTCCAACCTAGTCCAGATTTGGATGAAATCAAAGTCATTAAGGTGTAGAAAAATGTGGTAGCATTAGTTTGATCTAATTATGATTTTGATTGCACTAGGGGATACCTACCTCGTTAAAGGATCCTTACGACTTTTATGAAAAATTGTAATTCGGTGAGTAGAACTCCAGAATCCATCTTATCGGAAGGGGATTTCTGAGTGTCTGTTTAGAGGTATGTTATGAAAGAGTGTATTGGAATTAATTACATAAAACCTCCCTATTTCATGCAAGGCGCTAGGGCGTTGGATTTTGTCGCTATGGCGGGTCTGTTTTAGCGGGGTGAGGGGTCCGCTGTGGCGGGCTAGCACGCGACTAAGTCGTAAATGAACAACCCTAACCACCTTTTTTTTTGGAATTTTCAATTTTTAAAAGCGAAGGAATGAACCCCATGTGATTCTCTTGACATCTTTCATCATTATGGAGGCAAAAGTAAGATTTTACCCTACGCGAATCTTATCTATTTTTCGTCCTTAAACCTTTAATCATGAGGAAAGTTTTGATTTAAGAAGAATGTTGGAAACAATCCCTAATTTGGGATATCTTGGATCTTGTGTTGATCTAGTGTTGTTAAATATTGGATACTAACGAGTACCTTAGTTTTTTTTATTATATCGATTTCTGTAGTATTGATTGTTTATAGACACAAAGATAGTGTGACGAATTCGGAAAGAGCAGGCTAAATTTTAATTAGGGCTTTTAGATTGTTTCAAGCACAAGGTAGGTGAATAGTTTGATTCAATGATTGTGTGTTAGTTTTTTTCTTGGTTCATTATGAGTATGTATGCAAATGGTGCATAAGTTATTCATCACACTGAATAGACAATGAACTATGTGTCATGAATCTTCTTCACGTTGTATGATTTTGAGAATATGCTTGTGATTGTTGTGTATTGAAGAGATTGATTACCAACGTTCGACATAATAACTGAGATCGTTTGCCACGTTTTCGACAGCAAGATGATATCGGTTTCTCACGTTTGCGACATAGACTATGGGATCAGATACAGACGTTTTGTGATACATTATAGTATGTATGCATTTGAGTTGGGTTCCCATGAGGGGACCAGCTACTTTACATAATTGTGTATATTTGAAATGAAAATTTCGGTTGTTCCTAACAAGTTGATAATATTGTATTTTTCGGTATATGCATGGATTTTATTGATGTAATGGCTCTACATGTTGCACTTCGTGGAAAGCCACTTGATCATAACCAGTACACTGTGGTGGTGTACAATGATTATACATTTGCTCTATTTTTGTTGAATACATGACATCTTCCGACTGCTATTGATAGTCCTCGCTTAGATATCATGATCGTTCCAATTCAAGGGTGAGTCTAGTTCTTTCTTCCGGTTTCCTTTGGATTCTCGCTAAGTCTCTGTCCACCATTTTCGAAGTTAGACCTAGTCTATAAAGCTTCTTATATTGGTTTTTTGGTTGTAACCATTTTCCTTTTAGACCTTGTGGATCTTATTAGAGTTTTGGTATATTGACTTTCAGGTTCTAGGTCATTTTTCCTTCGCATTGTTTTAGTCGTTGTTAGATCCTTGTTGAAGTTTTATGAGACTTTCCTTTTTAGTTATTTTAAACTTAGTATAGAAAAGCTTCTATATTGGTGGGGTTGTCCCATTTTCCTTTAGAACTTGTGGATCTTATTAGAGTTTTTGGTATTTGACTTTCGGTTCTAGGTCATTTTTCCCTTCGCATTTTTAGGTTCGTTTTAGATCCTTGTTGAAGTTTATGAGAACTTTTCCTTTGTTAGGTTATTTTTAACTTGTTCCCGCAATTTTAACTGTCTTGTTTTGATTTACTTGCTTGGTTTGGAATTGTAGTAATAATTCTCTCACCGCAAAATAATGTGAGTGTCAATCAAGACGAATTGCATCGTGACATTACCTTCATATTATGCATATAGAATAAATATAGAATGAAATGTTGAGGAAGAAAAGAAGACGAATATTTGGAAACCTCAAAAGATTGGCAATAGGGAAGGTGAATTAAATGAAAATCCCTGGCTAGTGGGGAATAGGGCACCATCCAAGTGGGTAATCAACCATGTTCCATCATAATACGGTGGTTGTCCACTTCTCGGTCCCACTTCTCCTTCTGCTCTCCCAATTAAGCCCCCTCCCTATTTCTATTGCTTCTTTTCTATCTAATCTTAATTAATATCCTCCCCTTTATATTTCTAAATATTGTTTGATCATACTTAATTTAATATAAGAAAAACATAAACATAGTTTTAACTTGCCTCATTTTTCATTCACAGAACTTGTTTTATAATTTTAATTCATTAATTTTGATATACTTATCTTTGAATTCAAAATTTTAAATTTTTAATATTTTATTATTTTCTATTATAATTTTATACTTTTAGAAGTGAGAGATATCAATTAATTTTTAGTAAAAATAATGCAAAATATCACAAATGTTTGATTCTTTTAAATCTCTTTTTTGTTTTCCTGGAAAAATAATTGATAAAGAAGTTTCCTTATTTTTTTAAAGTCAGATCGTATTTAATAAAAAGTTAATTGTACAACTCATATAGCCATCTCAAGATTTTTTTAAGTATTAATTAACCTTAATCACAGTCTTTCTTCATCGCATATTGACGATTTGAGTTTGTTTTCCTAGACTGAGTTTGGTTTTAAAATAAGAACGTTAATATTGTAGGTTTTAAAATCCCAGATGACAACAAAAATATGTTAACATATTCCTTGAATGAATAAAGTCTTTCTTTTATTCGTATTGAAGATATTAAACTTTGTTTTTTCTATTAAAGTTGAGTTAAAACTCAAAAGTGAATATTTTAAGGTTTAAATAAATTCACATGACAAAAAAATAACGTAACACTTCAATGGTAATGTTTAATATATTTTTTTTTTATGTTTATACCATGCTTTGATACAATTTACACACCAAATAATATTTTGGTATTTCATGAGCAGAAAAAAATATAATTGGGAGGATTAAATATAAAATACCCTTGATCAGAGTGCCAAAATTTTGTCCAGAATATATTATAATTTTAATGTTAATATTAATAATTAGACAATTCAATATTTGGGATTATATTTGCTTATGCATTAAAAAGATTTCCCGAGTATTATTTAGTAAATTATACTACATGCTCTAATTTAAATCAAAACATCATTAATTCTCCATGTTGGAAGTATCAAAATAACACACACATAAATAGCTCTTTGTAAAAGGCTTCAAATAAAGGCACACACGTAATTCTCATTACCATTTTTATAATGTATAAGCCCCACACATTAGCTTTTATTTCGGCATTAATTCGGTTGTGCAAATTATACACTTCTGAAAATTTAGATTTTGAAATTATTATTTGTGACACTTTTAGAGAAATGATCAAAATCCTTTTGATTATAGTTTGAATTTTTACCTACATATTTAAATTTTCGAGAGTTCTATCACTATTGAGATTGTCTAAAGATTTATATTATTATCTCTCTGAAGGGAGGAGCGGGGTAAACAGGGGAGGGCACACGGCTTGGAGAAGGGAGCACGAAAAATAAAGGGGAAAGGGGAGGTTGGAAGAGCGCGGGTAGAAATTATGATGTCGAGGGAGTGGGGAAAAGGGAGGCGGGCGGCCCACACCACAAAGAACCAAAGCGGACACCAAATCACCAGGGTGGAATTGAACCAAACTTGTAAACTCTCTAGACCAATTTTAGAGAAAAAACATCAGGCAATAAAGAAAAGACAGGGTGGGGCATCACCCAAAAGTGAAATCTGAATCAGATTGAAAAAATAAATAAAGTGGGTTCCATCAAACGCAATTGAACTTTCTAAGTGAGAATATTTTTCGTTTTGTTATGTAGATCTTTACTTATCCCCTTTCATCTTCATTAATCCATATAGATTCAATCTCATTGACCCCCATTAGTGGCATGCTAGGATTTTGTTTGTTCTCCCTCTTTTGCTACTCGACCATCACCATTATTGTCTACGACGCGGCGAAACTCCAACCAAACCACCAACAAAATCCCGTTCGTCCTCTTCCCCTCCTCCTCTTATCTCTGTCTCGTTTTCGAGACACCACCATGAGACTACCCTTTTTCACAACAAGGTCAACTACAACAAACAACAACAACAAAACCTGCGACTGCACTGCTCCGACCACGAGTCCGAAGACGCAAACACACTCCGATGTAGCAGCGTGGCAGATCCTTTTAATTATTTTTTAATGTTCTCTGACAGAATTTGAAGCCTGGGGGGAAGACGTTCCATTAGCGATTTTAAGAAATTGTGGAGAGTAGGGACCCACGTGGAACGGAATTATAAATTTTTTTTAAACAACTACTACCTTCACTTCATTTTTTAACCTGTCAAGCATGAAGTTAACGCCCAAGACAAATTGAGTTGTCGCTTTTTAGGTGGCTATTATCACTACTTTTTAAATACAATTCCGGTGGGTGATATGACTCTTGTAAAGGTAAAGTGTGTAGTTGGAAATTCGATATAGATTAGGGAGGCTTTTGATCATGGTTCCTCAAACATTTAAGTTCTACTTGTATATGCATTGTTCTTGAAAATAATAAAAAATTTATTCTTTCAATACCACATTTCTTTTTACTTGTTAAATTTTATTTGACACATTTATATATAATTAACAAAATAACCTATTGATATATTAGTTATTTTTTTTTCTTTAATTAATAATAGAATTTCAAATATATTTATTCACTATATTTCTCAAAAACATTATTCTAGATTACTATAAATTCATATATAATATAAAAATTGAATAATTTATTTTAGCAAACAAAACATCATCTTGTAATGTTATAACTATATTTATAATTGCGCTTCAATAGCAAACATTTGTTTCATGACTATTGAATCTCTAAATTTTTGTGTACATTACATAAAAGTTTATTGTGTATTTTCAGTATATAAACTACAACATAGTAAGAGTATCCAAACAAAGTACTACATATATACAACCCCTTTTTCAATATCAAATGATTCTATTATAATTTCGATATACAAAATAGGTCCCAGATTACTTTTTATATAAACCTTATGTATACGAATGAGTCTATTGTAATATGGTGTATATAAATGGATTGCAATTAATTTTTTTTATAGGGAAAAGGATTAAAAATTCCTTAACTATGGTGAGAGAAAGAAAAATATTCCGTTATAGTTTGGATCAAAAAATTCTTATCATCATCCTTTGACTCAAAAATAAACTTTTAGGTCAATACTTTAATCAAAATGACAAAGTAAAATTTTAAAAAAAAATAGAAAATATTGATGAGTAAATGTAACGGAGAGCACAAGTGTAGGACCTCAACACTAAGAGAAAAGCCCCTCTATTTCCGTATCTCCGCTCACCTCCAATTTTGCCCTTTTTCTTTCCTCTTTCCTTTTTTCATCTGCCATTATCCTAGCCACCCACGCCCCATCACCACCTCACCCCTCTTGTTTATTTTTATATTTTTTGATATAAATATATTGTGTGTGTCAGAAGTCGAGAAAACCTTAAGCTTTCTTTTTTGTCGTCATTGTGATCAACAACAAGCTAAGGTCCCTTTGTGTCAGAAAAACATATGTTTGTCCAAAAACCCTTTTTTTTTTTTTTTCCATAAAACCTAATATTAATTCTATGACTACTATAAGAATTGCATGTAACGACATGTTTAGTCGTTTGGGAGCCAATTTTATATTTCTTGAAAAACTGGCCGAGTCGAGGCACCCCACGACGACCGTCATGGGCACGACGGACCGGCGTGGGGTTCTCGTTCCAAAACACTTAGAAAATTAAACCTTTGGGTACTGAGATCGCTCTCTGAACGTCACGACGAAATGCATGACGGACCGTCGCAGGCCGGACGGCCCGTCACAGCACTTTTACAAGATCATCTCTGACTCTTTGACGGAGCACAGGGACACCTTCGCAAGAAGTCGCGACGGGCCGTCACAAAGGCGCGACGGGCCGTCACAGGCGCGACGGCCGTGCACCGGATGCGTACTCCCATGTTGGGTCGGATTTTCTGTTTAATTAATTTCAGATGCGTTTTTGGAAACTATTTCCTGCTTTAATTATAAAGTAGTGGGGTTGATGTTAATGAAGTCTAATTCCTTGGGGTTTAAAGGGTACCTTACGTTATTTAGTGGTTATTATTGCCTCTCTGTATACTTAATTATATACTAATAGGGTAAGAAAGAGGGTTTGAATAGAAGAACAGAAAGAGGCAAGAGAAAATCGAGCAAAGAGAGAATGAAGACGCAGCTTTTGAGAGATCGCTTTGAATCGCAATTCCCTTGTGGAGGTCGGTTAATGGGGTTCCATGTATTCGTATAAACTCTTATATGAATATATGTATTCGTAGTCTTGTAAACCCTTCTATATGCTTAATTGTATCTTTTAATGTGATTCTACAATTGTGATAAAATAAGCATGATGAATCTATTGAATCTTATCTTGAAAGAAACCTAATCTACCTGTTAATGAGAATTATGATGATGCCTTGGAAATAAAAAGAAGGCTTGATGAACTAAAGTGATGAGATAGGGGATCGGGTTGTGCACGAACCGACACGTAGAATTAGGGTGATTCGGGTGTCATGAATCGACACGTAGAATTAGGGTGATCGGGTGTCCACGACCGCAACGTAGAATTAGGGGCATCGGTTTGTCACGAACGCGACACGTGAATCAGGGGATCGGAGTTTCACGAACCGACACGTAGATTAGGGATTCAGGTGTCACGAACCGACCGGAGAATTAGGGGATCCGGAGTGTCACGTACCGACACCAGAGGAACAAAGATAATGAATATTGAAAGATGTTAATATACTCACTCTAATGAACCTATTCCCAAATGGTTATGCATTGGGGCTTAGTCCTCATGGTGACCCATGGGATGCTTATTAATGATTAAGAACTTGTTGATTGCTACTGTTGAGTATTGTATTGATTTTGAAATGATTTGATATATCCTATTTGTTCTATTTTGAGTTGTCCGCTGATACCTACTCAGTACTCGTGTTTTTGTACTGACCCCTATTTGTAATGTTTTCTTGGTTTTTGTGGAGTGCAGGCAACGTACCGTACGTCTTCAACTCAACGCAACTTTACCAGTCTCATACAATAACAACCGATTTTCAGGGTGTCTAANTTAATTCCCCAAATCTGGAAGTCATCACCACAAGAACATCATATCAATTTACTAAACTAAAGAGTACTTCTAAGAAGCTAAAACAAATAAAAGTTAGTCTATGCCGAAATCTCAAGGCATCAAACATGAGGAAGGACATGGAAGGAGATCCAGTCCCAGCTAGAGCATTATCTCACCCCTGAAGATCCGGTATGTGACCAACTGGCTTTAACTACTGTTGAGTCGAAGTGACGGCACTTGGCTGCCTCCACAAAAAACAAAAGGAAAACATAAAAGTAGGGGGTTCATTACAACCACAAGTACTGAGGATGTATCAACATCATCGGCCAACTCAAAATAGAAAACTGTATAATCAGTAAACATCATAATCACTAATATCCTATCATGGCAGCATTTAGCAATACCATAATCCTTGTTAAACACCAAGCAACATCAATGAGGACTCACGCCTCCTCATCATACTCATTTGGGAAACATGTTCTTTGATTGAGTAATATAGTATCTTTCAAGATTCATTATAATTATTTACTCTCGTGTCGGTACTGACACCCGCTCCTCATTCTATCCTGTACCGGAACGTGGCACCCTCTCCATATACTATCCTGGTGTCGGACGTGACACTCCGTCCGATATTCTATCCTGGTACCGGAACGGGCCCCCGATCCAGTATACTATCCTGGGGTCGAACGTGCACTCCATCCTCATATCGATCCTGGTTCGGAACGTTACTACTCCTATCCTCATATTCTATCCTCGTGTCGGAACTGCACTCCCATCCTCATATTCTATCCTGTGTGTCGGAACGTGCACCTCCGATCCTCATATTTTATCCTGGTACCGACGGAACGTGGAACCCGATCCCCTAATCTCACTACGTTCGTTCATTAAGCCTTCTTTATACCAAGGCATCATCATTAACAAAGTAGATTAGGGTTCTCAGATTTTAAGATTCAATAGCTTCATCATGCTATTTTATCACAACATATATATATTATACGAGCAATCATCATACACCATTACATCATTAAAAACTTAATAATACTAACCCAACACATAATCATTCGCTATAAAGTTTACTATCGAATAGTGCAACATAACCTTATCCTTCACCGAAGAATTGCGATCAACAAGCTATCTTCCCAAAGCTCGTTCCTCCCTCGCCCTTGATCGTTCTCTCTCCTCTCTCTCTTGCTTTTCTTTTTCCTTTTTCTAGTCAAAACCCTCTTTATTTACCCTAATATCATATAATTTAAGTTTTTGAAAAGATGCACTATAATTCACTAAATAACTTAAGGTTACCTCTTTTAACCCTCAGTAATTAACTTATTAACATTAACCCATACTTTATAATTAAAGCAGGAATATCCAAAACTCCCCTTAATTAATTCATCAGGATTGCCGACCCCGCCTGGGACTACTCAGCCGTGACGGGCCTCGTGCCGCCGACGGTCCGTCTGCGGTCCGTCGCAGGGCAGAGAGTGAATTTTCACTGGACTCTGTGCGTCCTCACACCTGTACAGTCGTCCTGCCATTTCGTACGAATTCAGAGAGTCGATTTTCAGTAACCCATTTCAGATTTTTCCAAGTGGTTTGAAACGACCCCTCCACGACGGTCCGTTGTGCCCCGGCGGTCGCGTCGTGCATCCCGTCACTTCTCTGTCCAGTTTTTCTATATAAAATCTGGTTCTCAAACGCCTAAACAGTCCGTTACATTATTAATGATTATAGAACTTGTGTGCTACATGTTAGTATGGTAGTTTTTATGATTTTATTTGATATATATCTGATTTTCTATTTTGAGTTGGCCGATGATACCTAATCAGTACTTGTGTTTGTACTGACCCCTCACTTGTATGTTCTCTCTTTGTCATTTGTGAGTGCAGCAAACGTGCCATCGTCTGTCAACACTCAGCGCAGCTCTAGCCAGTCTCATCAACCAATTTCAGGTGACTATTGCTTCTAGCTTTGACTGGGATCTTCCTCGTCATTCTTGTATGCTAGAGATTCCGGCATGGCTGGCTTTTTACTTATTTTAGCTTCTATATACTTTAGATATTAATTTGAGGATAGATGTTTCTTGTGGTGATGACTCGGGTTTTGGGAATAAGAGTAATGAGTTTTTTTGTAATTTATTTAATCGATTTTCTTAATGAGTGTTTTATCTTCCGCTTATTTTTTGTTATTAGGGTGAAAAACGTTGGGAATTGATGGGTTTGGTTCGTCACATAGTAGATAAGTGTGGGTTCCAGTCGCGGCCCGTTGTGTGGTCGTGACATTTATGGATAGTAAAATGTGAACACCTAATTTTACCAATAAATAATAAAATAAATTGTAAATTAATAAAAATTATAGATCAATTATAGTTTTATAAAAAATTGGATAAATAGAGTTGGAAATTTAAGTTATTTTGTTAATCATCTAGTCGAAAAAATAATAATAATATAGAAAAGATTATGAAAAAGTATAGAACAGAAAGAAAAGAGGAGTGCTAAAGATTTCAAATTTGTTTTAGCCTTATCCTAATTAGTCCAACTTTGCGAACTATTTTCTAAAAAATCTCATCCCATTTATTTATCTTTTATTTTTATTTTTTCTCTCTCTCCCTTTTGGACGTTTGTTTACAAACTTTATACATTTTTTTTGGTTTTTTGTTAATTTTATATTATTATTATTTATTTATTTTATATCCTTATCTCAACCTCAATTCCCTCAATAATATTTCAAATTAAATCCTAATCCACTCTATTACGTTCCTTTTAATTAGCACCAGACTCTCAGCCAAAATCATTATAAAAAAAACACGTTCAGTTGAAAAAAAGGAAGGGACAGATTACAGAAGAATACCGAGAAAATATATAGAGCAAACACAAAGAGAATAAATTGAGTCATTCTTTTGAGAATCATGTCAGAGTTAGAGTTTTTTCTTGTCGTGTTCCCAAATTCGTGGTCAAAATCAGTGATCATAGAAGTTATTTTGTTCGTGATATCCATCTCGCAGCGAGGTACTTCTAAACTCTCGCTTATTTAAAAGTAATGTTGTATCAAAATTTAAATCTAATATATGAAGTTCTTTGAATCATATGTATTATTATCAAATTAATATGTGATCATGTTAGATTTTTATTATTTTTTTTTTCTCGATCTAAAAACGAAACCAAAATAAAATATTTCTTGCTAACACAAATATATAACATAAAAGATGTATCATACTTTTGTTTTTGCATTATTATTAGTGGTTCTGTTTTTTTTTTAGATGCATTATATTAGAATTTTATTTGTGATATTTAATATCTAGAATGTTTGTGTGGAGCCTACTTTTTCACTAAAAAATAAATAATACCAATTTTATAAACTTATTAGATTAGGATGTACACTAAAATTTTTAATTGATTAAGTTTTAAAAAACCTTATGTGTATACTATTTCAATTTTTTAACACGTTATTTGAAATAAAAATTTATCTTTAAATAAGTATAAAGCTAGTTATCTAATCGTTATTAAAGTTATCATTGAGAATATATTAATATTATGCAGAGTCATAACTAAAATTAAAAATAATGAAAAAAGTATTAAAAAAAAAAAACCATAGAATTAAAACAAAAACCAAAGAAGAAAGCTAAAAAACACTAATCAGAATTTTTTTATAAAAAAAAAACAGAACAGAAAATAAATACAAAAGAAAAAAAAAACTGAACAATCTTTAAAAAGAAGAAGAGAAAAGTAGAGATGAAATAAAAAAATAAAAAATAAACTAATACCACAAAAAGTATATATCAAAAAATGAAAAGAACGTAAAAAAAAAAAGTAACAAAAGATTATTTTTTTAAAAAATGAGAAGAAGACAAAAATCTATAACATATAATAAATAAAAATAATGATAAAAAATAAAAAAAGAAACAATTTGTACAGAAAACAAAACAAAAATAATAAATATTAAATCAACAATAACGTGGAAGAAAAAAAAAAGAAAAAAACACAGAAAAAATGTCCAACCATTACAAAAAAGCGATATAAAAACATGCGAAAGAAACACAAATTTAACAAAATACCCAACTTCAAGCTCAACCCCGCGAGGCTGCGTACAAACAGTTATTTTTTTTCGTACGGCCCGTCCCCTTCTTTTCTCTCTCTCTATCACCAGCACACCTATCCCACGACGTCCACCCCCCGCCTTGCGCGCCCCCTCCGCATTCCATTTTTTTCACCAGAAAAAGAGACAGAAGGGTAAAAAGGGTTACAGGCATTAAAAAAAGTTAAACCTTTGCGGACAAAATACATAGAAGGCCGATAGAGGGGAGGAATGGGGTGGGGATGGTAAAACGAAGGGCAAAGCTCATAAAAGGGAGTCTGGCGAGGGGAAAGGACAAAGAGAAATAGAAAGCCGAAGGAACGGGAACGCTAAGGGGGGGGGCGAACGAGAAAGAACCGAGAGAAAGCAGCCCCAGGATACAGAAAAAAGAGAAAAAAAAGGAAAAGCAAAGAAAGAAAGAAAGAATAATAATAAATATAGAAATAAGGGGATGTGGCAAAGGTGAATGAATACACACACCAAAAGAATAAAAGATGTTGAAGAGATGGAAAATAAAGAAACGAGTTTGTTAAAAGGGGTTCAATAAATGAGAGAAGGAAGTAAAAAAAAATATTTTATTATTAAGTTAAATAATCTAATATTTCAAAATTCAGTCTAGTCCTATCAAGTTCAATGAAGCACCGTGGGTAGAACCACGAGACTCGAGGGGTGCCTACCACTTCTCCTCGGTCAACAAAATTCCTTACGCGGAATTTGAGGTTGCAGACCAATAAAAACTGAGTCCAATGGCCTTTTGATTAGAGCTTTAATAAGGTGATTTGAAACCCAACACTCCATTCCAGGTGGGCGACTCTGAATAATAATTAGCTCTTTTCAAAATGTCACTTTAATTTGGAAAACTCGTTTCTTCAAAAATAAAATCAAAAAAAATTTGAGACAAAAAGGGGTGTGACGTGGCGACTCTGCTGGGGACACCAGAATTCCGCGCTTATAATATTTGCCTTATGTATGACTATTACTTATTTAGTTTACGTTTTTTAATATTGTATTGTATTGTCTTTATGTGGCTAATTGGTATATTATTTTCTATATTATTTGAACGGTAGTATAATTGTTTTCTTACGCACAACTATATTATTCATTCAATCTAATTATGGAACTTGGCGACTGCGCACCCCAACTTTGTAAAGATAGTCAGTGGATCTTCGGTCCATGGTGAAGATATTTAGTCACCCCTTTTAGGGATTGGGAGCACCCATGCACAAAGCCGGAAAGCTCTGCTACCGACGTTGCTACTTCCTGACTCGAGTTATCCTCTCATTTAACAGCATTCTAATATCTTACCTTAGTAGAATTGAACTTTCCAGACATGATATCCATTATAAGTCCGATTTATTTCATCATGTCCGTGTAATTTAGCGAAATTTAGCATAGGGGCCAATCTGACTAGGCCAATATCTTTTCGTGAGACATCATTTGCATTTTTGTGCTACTGTTTGCATCTGTGAAGGACTGTTAACAATATTTTGACGGCTTAGGATAATTGCTAAAAAATACATATCTATTTTCACCCATTTTCACCCAATGATTCAAAATACATAATTATACACACACACACACACACACACACACACACCACCACACACATATATAAATATATATATATATATATCTATAATATATATATATATATATATAGTATAATCTATAAATATCTATACTTATATCTATATATCTATATAGTATATACACACTAATCCTCATTTTATTTTCGCTTTTATTAAAATACTCTAAATAATATATTAATAAATAACTAATATGAATAATATAGCGTATATCTGTCTTTGATTGTCCATATACACCTTCCTTGTATTTATTTTCTTTTTAATCAAAATTGTCTCTTGATCTGGGGGGGGGGGTAGGGTGGATTGGGGGTCTACGGAGGTGGGGGGGGTGGGGGGTCCATTCTTAACACCTTGACTCAATTATCACTTTACGACATTTCGAATCATTTTTATTTTTTTAACTACTCGCCTAAATTAATTTCGAATTATCAAATTTCACAATTAAATTTGATGTTAAAAATTACGATTTTTTTTTCTAACTAGGTCATCATTGAGATCTATGAGGTGTGATAAAAGACCAGAATTAACTAGTCGAATGTCCAATGATCCCCAATAGTTTTGATCACAGCTAACAACCCACAATTCTAATGGATCTGGGGAACGATATGCAGAAATTAGCGACTGAGATATCAACATCTGTTTTCTTACAGATAATCATGATATTTAGTCCTGACAGAGGTTTGAGTGAGACGTTGATATCGTTTTTGGGATTCCCAAATAAGGTGTTTTGATTTAGTGATTTTGAAGTTGACACCTACATTAGAAGAACTTGGGATGTTTCACGAGTTAGCCAGATTTTCGAACTAAAACACTGTAGCCCCCAGTGAGTGTCAGCAATGTAATTTTCTAGAACAATGCCATCATTCATCCTCATAAGGAGTGTGTGTTTTGATATGGGTTGGTTTCTTTTGAAATTCTTGTACTCAGAGATGGAAAGAAGGACAGGATTTCAAGCTATGGAAAGGAACTTTAAAATGGACACCCTCCCTACTTGGAAAACATAGTACGAAGCAGTCCATGGTAGCATTCTTGGGAGCTATGGTTTTTTCCAAGAAGGATAAAAAATCGATATTCGTCAGTCAGGATTAGTCCACTGTTATGAAAAAAATAAAATCACTATATTGTCGATGATGTTGGCTGATATTTATTGTGCCTTTGACTACATGTAGAAGGGGGAGAATTTTTTGAAGGTTGTAGCATTTATTGCAAATGTGGTTTTTAGAGCACTTATTCGCCATCGTTTTGCGGACAGATTGTCAAATCTGATTGGACGAATTAATTTTGAGCCGCCCAGAAGGATGAAAGAATTCTGAGACAAATTGCCAAAGGTGCAAATCAGGGACATTATCTTATAAATTGACGGCATCTAAATTACATAGACTGATCAATTGTGTTTCCTACTAGTGAGGTAAGTGTTATGTGCTTCCTATCGTCCATTCTCGTTCTGACAGCCTTCGCGGTTCCAACCATACATACCCCTCCGAGTCTACGCCCAACTAGACACAAGTAAATTTACCTAAAGCCGAGGATACGCAGAATTTTGTGTGGGAGTAGCATTGAAGATGAGATCGAGATCAAACCAAATGACGCTCCAAAGATTTGGGGTGTAGTCAGAACTTTAAGTTCGAAGCTATGGTTGATGATCGTGTTGAGGAGAAGTTGGCCCCCTTATCCTACATTTAGTTATTTGATCAGCCCCTCTCAAAATAAGGCCCGAAGGATCAGCGTGAGAAATCATAGTCGAGAAAAGGAAATTGAAAAGACATCAAGCAGGCCGACTCGAGGTGGAAAGAAATATAGGTCTACTTTAGATATCCTAGCATGACCTAAAAAATGTTAATAAAGTTGCTTGACGTGATGCAATATCTGAGAAAGAGTTACATTGATTGAACAAAGGGTTGAAAAGAAACTATCTATCACTATTTGAACCCACATGAAGGATTTGAGCATGTCACAGGTGCTATTGACACAGGGGAAGAATATAGAAATAAAGAGCTCTTAATACTTCGCAAGCTAGTTACAAAAATCAATTAAAAGCCGCTATGGACGAGAAAGGACATCGCAAACGTTTCATATTGTCCCAAACAGAAGTGGGCTATTGAAGAAATCATGGATGGAAGAGCGTGAAGAATTTCATAACCAAATTTAAAATCTTCAAGAACATGAAGATCATCTGAGTGATGCAGTTGTACTACTGAAGAAATGGTTGCAGAATGGTCACGAAATATGGAGGAGGCAAAGGACAAGTGCTTCAGTTAGAGAGGAGCGTGATAGTTTTTTTTTTTATAGTGGTTCATCTCATCGAAGTGAGAGAGGCAATGGGTCGAGAGGCACGGGCATTACCCCAATCGCCGAAATCTTTGTTCAGGTCTGCGTCTAGCCTAGGAGGTCATTGATATCAAGAAATGTCGAGATGGACTTTTCCCCCTCGTTTTAGTTCGTCAAAAGTTTTTTTTATTCTTAAGTAACTTTGATGTTTTTATTTTGGTCATTTTGATTTGAGTGTATTTTCAAGTTCAAAAAAATATCATCTTTTTCTTTGATGAAATTGATTCCACATGATCTTATGTCTGATTCATGTTCAAACATGATCCTTAGGCAACCTTTTAATAGGTTTCGATCATGCACTTCAAATTATTCAAGTAATTAAAGTAGGGGACCAATTGACATAAGCAGTCGTCCAAAGGCTGGATGAAACATAAATGTCTTCCAAAACACCTTATAGACATTGGAAAGCTAGTGCATAACTACCAACGTAATTTATATCCTCGATATGTTGAATCCTAACACATGTTATATATATATATATATGAGAATTTAGAGAGTTAAAAGGTGGTTGCGTTTGTGAGGCCAGAGAGGCAATCATAATATAACACAAGATCAAAAGGGAAAGAAAAAATGACACGTAAAGACGGAACAGAGTCAGAAAATGACGACGCATAAAATCAAATGGTTGCGCAAGAATCGGGTACTATAGAAAGGATGAAATGTTAAGACAACGATGCTCGAATGGCTACGAAGCTTGATGATGGACAAGCTCTTCCGCCTTCAATTCGAGAATATTTGATGCAAATATGCCATTCCCCATCCAAGTCTCAAACAAAGTAAACACGGTTTATACACCTGGTTTTGGACCCTACCATTAACACATCGTAATATGGTCGGAACGCCTCAGTGAACCCGTTAAAACCATAAATGATGAATAATCCACTTTTTCAGTCCTACTATCCAAACTAAACGATCCTCAACCGACAGTGGTACAAAATCCAATGAGACCCTATACTCAAAGATCAATACGGCCAATGTCATGCCCATAAATTAACTTTCAATGTCCTAACTCTTACCACCACCAATACGTTCTCGTGTGAAGTTAAGAAAAACATAAGAATATGGAACATGGAATAATGCAAGGAAAATGAGGAGTTTGGAACAAAACATAAGGAATATGCAAGGTCGGGACACAAAGTGTCTCATTAAGGACCTTATGCATGTTTCTAAGATGTTCACTTGCCTCTAGGGTTCACAAATCTAAAGTTTGATAAATCTAATGGTCATGGCGAATCCAATGGCCTCATTGGAGCAAGATCTGTAATAATTGAGAGGAGTGGAGGAAAAAGAAGAACTTTTATGGCTTACTTTGGAGAGAGTTTAACGGGGTAGTATCAGAATGGTTTATCGATCAGGACTTCTCATCGGCACGTTTGGGATGATATGGCCACAAGATTTTGTCCCCACAAATTTCATACAATAGCGATATTATGCACGATCGCAATCCCTAGCTAAATGAAAAAAATTATCAGCAGTTTTAGGGGAAATAGCAATAAGATGGAGGGAGCAGGCGGCCTGAGTCAAACAGCAGATGAAAGACCTATGAGTTAATTGAGGTTTTTCTCAAGGATCAAGAACCTGACTACTTCATTATCTATCGCCGCAATGGGCAAGCCTTTTGCCGAAGCGATTTTTTTTTTTTTAAGATCGGAGAAATGGTAGAGAATGGAATAAATTCGGGTAAGATGGTGAGCAAGCAACCATTAGAGATACACACAAGCAATACAAGTGGATCAGCTAATTTTACCAATCAAAAAAAGAAGGAGGAAGGGTACAGGACGGCATCTGGATCAGAGGTGTTCAAAGAACATGAACAATCCTTATTGTCAAGTCAAACTAGAACAATATAATTCTCCCGGCACGTATGTCCGTCCCATATGCAGTTCTCCAACACTCAGGCATATGTCGTCCTCCTTTGCACAACAATAGCGGGGGCCTTCCCACAAGTTTCTCGCCCACAACAACAAAATTTCCCCCCCCGCGCCCATAAAATCCAAGTCCCGGACAACTATACGAGAGACACAGGTCCCCCCCCCCCCCACAAGAAAATTTACCCCAAGCGGGAATAGTATACGAGTTGTTACGGAAATTGATACAATTGAGACTGGTTGAAAAACTAGTCCATCCGTAATTGTAAATCCAACTGCAAGAGGTTTGGATCAGAACTGTTATACATGCGGAGTATGACGCAAACGATCCAGGTCATAGGACAGAGAATGTTGGACCATGAAAAAGAGTCATTGAGAAGTTAATTGAGGAGAAGGTATCGAGGTACGCAAGAGGAAGCACGAATGTCACCAATACCCCCTCCCTGCCTATAATAATGAGGGGTTGTGGGGATGGTTGGACATTTTTGAAGAGTATGAGCAAAAAAAGTAGAAAAAAAGTGCGAAAACAAGTTCAAAAGAAGGAGTCTAGTAGGTTTTAGAAACCATACAAAGGGCAACGATAATTGTTAAGGTGCGCATTCGAAATTCTGGAACTCGAGGAAGCTAGTGTTGTATGTCCTGTGTATATAAAAAAGAGGGACGTACCGTTGAAGGGACCAAAATGCTACATCCTGGTAAATTTTCAACATTGATCAAATCAAGACAGATGAAAGAGCATTTGTGTACACAAATTGCCAGAACACTCTATAACAAACCCCAGGCCGTCTCGTTGTAACTACAACAAAGTAACGTTACTCACAAGGGAAAGGGATTGCGAGAAACAAATGAAACAAGAGGCTTAAACTCTTTCTGGAAGATGTTATGCTCCGAGAATTAAAGAGGGGAAACAAATCAAAGCAAAGTAGTTGCCGATGAAAAAACCAGTCACTGACGAAGATGTGAAGAGTTCTGAAAAGATGAAGCCAAGATATTCGTTATATATCAGTGAGGAAACCGCCTGCTCAAATCTCTTTATTGTCATTACTCATACATTCTAAGAACATCGTGAAGGGTTGACCATAATTTTTTTTTTTTTTTTTTTTTTTTTTCAATGAGCACATATATAGAAAATTTACAGTAGGTCACTTGGAAAGATGAGTCAATCAAATGTTTTAGGTAAATAGAATCACTTTCACCGATGATGAATGCCTTTGAAAGGATCTGGACCTAATCGGGCTCTACCATTTTAACCGTGAAATGTGAAAAACACTATGTGAAGAGAGTCATGGTCGATGGAGGCTCAGGGTGTAGCATATGCCCTATTTCACTAACAAAGCTTGAAAATCAAAACTGATAGCTTCGTACGAACAATGTTTGGTACGGCATTTGATGGTGCCAAACGGGGATACTTGGTGAAATAACTTAATTGTTACAAATTGGACCCAGCGGAGTTTGGAATCACTTTCCAAGTTATGGGACAGGAAAGTCTTACCAATCTTCTTTTGGGTAGGCCAGCGAATCACATGCTAAAGCTGTGCCATCACTCTACACCAAATGGTCACGTGTGAACATGACATAACAGAAATCATGTCATGGTGAAGAGATTTCCCAATCACACCCGAGATCCCTCATACCACGAGTGAGGATAAAAGAGGTTGTGAATCCCTCAACTATCAGGGCTTGGAGATAATTAACGGTTAATCAGTTCTTGGAAGGAAAGGAAATCTTATCCTCCAACAAGCGTCTGTCCTCTTTCGCTCATGGTGGTGGCTTAAATGGTACAAAATGTCTATGAAACGAAAAGGGTTAGGGTGTCGTTGCAAGGAATTGTGAACCTATATTCCAATGGGTAATCAAGATAATGAGGTTTTGGGTTTCAAGCCAATAGATTTATAGAAAATGCGGAAAAGATCGTAAAGAAAATGCTTGGAATCTGTCGAAGCCGCTCCCCATATTGCTCACTCCTTCATTAAATCCAGGTGAACCGTGTCCAGACTACCACTTCCAAAAATGATGTTGTAGAAAGTTCAAGGTATCAAAGAAATGTTTTATGAGGTAAACAGACTCAGAGGGGTGAGGGCACTAGTCATATGAATATGCGTTCTATCGGCCCGAATGTCCAACTCAATACACTGGAAAGCACTCCCTCCCTTACAAAAAAAGGAGTCATGGTGTTTTGTTTTGCTGTTTTTTTTAATTTTATTTCGTGGATTTATTCTCAGTGTTGAATTCACACATCTCTAGCTGTTAGTTTATTGTTAACCGTCTATCCTTTCCCTTTCAATGCAATAAAGTTGTAGGTCATTTCTTTGTCCTACTCTTTCTAATATTTGCCATGTTATTTTCATTTAAGTTACGTTAAATTTAATAATATGACCTGCATGCGGGGTTACAATTAGATCCTAAAAAGTTGTCTGATCTCTAACAATTGAATCCTAAGTCTAAGGAATGATGAAAATGAAGTGATGAAGAAATAAAAGGGTTCAGATCAACTTGAAAATAAGCATAAACCTAATTTAAGGAAACCAAAGGTGTTTTAATTTGGGAAATACGAAGAGTGAAAGAATAACGAAAGCATTCATGTCGATCGAAATATTTGAGACGATAAATTCAGTTTAATGAATACAAAGATGTCTTCTCTGGTGCATACGATGACATGCGGGTTTAAGTGCTGATTTGGTAGTTCACAAACTTCCAATACACCTGATTTCCAACGTGTCCAGCAAAAGTAGAGTAAATTTAGACCTATATGAGCGATAAATCAAAGAGGACATCATGAAAGCAATAAATGCAAAGTGATCAGGGTCGTCCAATATATTACGGGTTGGCTATGTGTGACAGTACAAAAAAAGGATGGAAAGATCAGAGTTTGTTGTGATATCGAGTTTAAACAAAGAAAGTCCAAAAGGCAATTTTCCACTAACCCAACATTCATATCATTGGTGACAATTGTTTTTTCTGCTAAACACGAGATTCATCTTTCGGGAATGCTACGCCGGATATCACCAAAATTCTCATGAGAAAAGACGCCAGAAAATTGCTTCACTACCAAGTAGGTACAATGGTTATGGGTCATGTCATTTTGTCTAAAAAGCAGGGGCAACCTAATGAGAGCTATGACTACAATATTGCCATGACATGAGGCATAAAGAAGTTGAGGTATAGCGTGGATGATGTCATCTATTAGGCTAGAACACAAACTGACCATGTGGTGATCTAAAGAAATTTTTTTGAACGATTGAGAAAGTACAATCTCTAGCTTAATCCGACTAAATGGCATTTGAGTTCATCTGACCAAGCTTTGGTTTATAGTTAGCAGCAAGAGGCATTGAATTAGACCCCTACAAGCAAAAGTCATTCGGAATTGCCACCTCCAAAAATTAGAGTTGAAGTCATGAGTTTTTGGGAAGGGTAAACTAGATCAGACGATTCATTGCGAAACTCCCTACTACATGCGAGCCGATATTCAACGTTATTTTTGGACAAAAAAAGATGATGCACTATTAAATGACAAGTGAGGGTTCAAAGGCTTTTGACAAATAAGGATATTTAGCAATCTCCGGTACTGGTCCCCCAAAGCATGGTAGGCCTTTGTGTTATACCTCCGGTGACGGATAACTCCTTGGTTGAGTTCTAGACACATGGAAGTCAGGGGGAAAAAGGACAAGCCCTCTAGTACTGAGCAAAAGTTCACACATCCATGAGGACAAAGTACACTTATTAGAAAAAACATGTTGTGCTTTTACACTGGGATCACCAAAAATTGAAGCACATTTTTGTCATACACCAATTACCTCATATATCGAATGGTTCTCTTAAATATATTTTTAAAAAAGACATGCCGACGGAAGGTGGCAAAATGGCGATTTTTGCTTACCGAATTTGATTTGTGTATGTTCACTCTCATGCCTTGAAACCACAAGCGGTTGGCCTATCATCTGCAGAGAAATTCCGATTTATGATGTGATACGCTCAACTTACTCTCACAAAGAAGTAAAGCGGTCGGTCAAGAACTACCCAACTAGTAAGGTGTGATCGTTCCCACGAGGAAAATAGTTAGACTACACTTTAAACTGTTATTACATCTGTTCGGTTGATAACTTCCTTAGAAAGTAAAAAACAAAAAATGTAAAAAGGGGGGTTTTTATTTCCTAGTAAGTAAAAAGACTAACTAAATTGAACGAGACCACTTAACAGTTTTGAAAGGTTGGGTTTTATTCACTGAATCAAAAGTAAACTAGGGTTTACGGTTCCACAGGTTCATAACTTGCTAATTCTAACTATAACAATTCTTTCTAGTATCTTGGCATGCAAAGTGATAAGTATGTATTCTTAAATCCTTGGTACGGCATTAGAAAATCTCACTCCGCACCCTTGGTCCGGCTACGTTGTGTTCTTTCTAACCCTAGTGTTACCCATATAAGCATCGTATTCGAATTTGACTAAGTTACTACCTCTACCAAGCAATATAGCCTATGAGATAGGATACACTAAATCTATGTTAATTCTTTCTTTGATCGACCTCCTGGTCGGCAAGTAGCATTAAGGCGAGTTTGACGTTGATATCCGTTAAAAAAGACTTATAAGCGAAAGAATTATTATACATGCCAAGACATTTTCTAGAATTGTATTTTAGTAGGGTTTATCTCATTATGCCTATGTTCCACAAAAACCCTAGTAGGCGTTTAGTATCAAGCCATAAACACAATAGTCAAATATATTAAATAAGAATTCATGTACTTACTCAATGAGACAAGAATTAAGTCCGGAAAAAATTGCTTGATGATCACCAAAAATTACTTTGCAAGGAATATCCAAAGAATCAAACACTAATCAACACAGGTCTAATCACTATGATTTCTAAATCGTGCAGAGTCTAACCTCAAAAATGAGGTTTTTCTAACTATTTAGATGAAAAATAAAAACATAATTAAACAAGGGTTCTAATTCATGGAAAATCTGCCAAAACGCGGCTGGGCGACGGACCACGCGACGGACCGTCGTGTCATGACAGGACCGTCGTGGACCGTCGTCCCATATTGCGTTCAATTCTTCTACTGCGTTCTTCATTCCCTCACGGCAGGGTGACGACCGTAATAGGCACACGGTACGTCGAGGGTTCGTTTCCAAAAAGACTTCACTTCTTGGAATTTGGGTACTGAGGATCACTTCTCTGATTTCACGACGAACCTGCGGAGGACCGTCTAGCAATGACGGACCTTACAAGCTTCGTATCCCACACTTGTCAGAATCCCCAGCTTCCTCAGCAGCTTCTCCTACGCTGCCACCTACGACGTCACAGGCATGACGGGACCGTCATAAAGCTCCGTAGGGTGTTGTCTCTCTGCATTTCCTTCTCAAAATTCCGCATTTGGCGTTGACAGATTTACCTGACAAAACAAAGAAAAACTGTATAAAAATTAGCACAAAAAGGGCTTTTGGACGCACTAAAATTAGGAAAAAGAATTAATTATACCGTGAAACCACGGTATATCAACACCCTCAACTTAAATTCGTTAGTTTGTCCTCACGCCGACGCACTATGACTCACTACACAATCTTTGTAACAATAGTATTCATGTTTATTCTTTGCATCATGGCTATCAATCCGATAATCATCAAAATCTATGCATGCTATCATATTAGACTGAATTTTGTGGGATTCGAACATGACAAAGACGCCCATGCATAAACCTATCCTCTTCAATCTCACCGAGGTGCTAACAATATTTTGGTATTTTGCAAACTAAGGTCCTCACCTTAGAACAATCCTCAGTTTTTCACACAATGATTTCAGTTTGAGTATAAGGATAATTTACACTCGCTCCAGAACAACAGTCACACCCATTCATTACCTATTGCCATAAGCTTGCCCTTATCTCCACGGGCCTTATTCTCTATTACAACCTTAGGATCACGATAGGACTTTTTTAGCTTGTAACATAGGCTCAGGGTTAGGTAGGGTACATTTTTGGGTTAACGTTAGGAATTTTTTTCCCTTGAAATATCGGCTTAAAACTTACATTTTTATCATCTATCTCGCCCAGTTTCTCAATACTCTTTCCTTGCTAAAAAATTTTCTCTTATTTCTTTCTTTGTGTAGTGATTTTTCTTTTTCTTTACTTTTCTTCAACTAATTCTGAGTCACTTTACTTTTGTCTTTCTCTCTCTTTGTTCTTTCAACCCCACTTTCCAGAGCATTCCTCATAATAGGCCCCCTCAACTCATGGCCTTTGCATGAGTCAAGAGGTACACAATACCACAAAAGTTGGGTCAGGCCGCCACCAAAAGACAAAGAGAAGGTTGTTTACTGTATTAAGCCACCTCAACTTATGCTTTTGCATAAGCTGAGGTGCACATGTCCAGGAGTGGACCAGGGCCAACACATTGTTCCCGAAAAGAGCAGTTAGGGTGTTGAAAAGAAAGTCTAATTCTAAGCTCAGATTTATTTGGATCAAAGAAGGAGCAAAAACTGTCATGGTTCTTTATTTGGGTTATAAATGGGCTTTTTGATAAGGGACCTATGATACATTTCCTAATTGTTTGTTACAACTTAATTTAGCAGGGACTAACAGGCAAGTTCTAGCTCAGTACCGATAGTGGACAGTTCAAAATTTCATCACTCTCACTTGACATGTCATCACTTACCAGATTAGTCGACACTAGTTCGAATTAAAAAATGACCTTATGGTGGTAATGCAATGGTTTGTAACTATATTTCACGATTAGAGCCAAACAATTGTCAGTTACTATTGCCTAGTCAGCGTTATTTCAGTTTATCAGGATATCATTTTGCCATCATGCTCTAGAATTAAACATGTACAAAGATATAAAGCATGCCGGTCAACAGAAAAAAAAAATCAGTCTTTTGGGAAAAAGAATCAGCAAGAAAACCCCAAATAGGATAAGTGAGTTGGGCTACTCAGACTTCACCCTAACACTCACTTGTCCATTTAACCACCCCAACAAAAAGCATGAATTTTCCCAATGCTAAAAAATCTAAAGATTAGAGGGGTAGGTGAAGCAAATCGTGGGCCTAGCGCGTCGATCAACAAGATGGTGGGTCCAGTTTCCCACCAGAACCCACTCATCTGCAATCTGGACACCCTCAGTGGGGTGCCTCAGCAATCTGTACACCCTCAGTGATGTCTCAGCAAACCACCGCACATCAGTAGGGGCATCCTGTTGTCTCTACAGTGCGGGAGCTAGACGGCACAAAGACGCTAATGTGATGATCGATTTTGGTGTATGCCTCCGCCCTCAGCAATTGAGGCTCTCCTCGCGCCCTCCATCTTCTCGGCGATCCTATTCCTGCTCGCGCCTCATCTTCTGATCGACCCCTCACGCCTCTTGGCACTCTCTCGAGGGGAAGGTGGGTGAATGTCGAGCGTGGGGGCAAACAGGGCCGCCAATACAGTGTCCTCAACAGGTCGGACAAGCTCGGCACTCTCGCCTCTAGGATTGTGTCGATGTCTGCCCGAACGACAACTGTTACTGCAGGATTGAAGAGTCGACACATCTATCGGAGGTGATGGGGCGGGCTAACACTCTCAACTCAAAAGAATCTAGTCGCTGGTGAACCTCAGCAAATCTCCCCTGCATCTTCATCTCCATACGCCGCTTCAGACTCAGTAATAGATTCTGCATCATGGCTGGATATGAGGGCAGTGAAGGAGGGCCATTTGTGCCTCCAGTTTTTGGACTCTTACAAGCGGGGCCGGGAATGGAGAGGGGCTGTGCGCGAAGAGCTCGGGGCTGGGCTACTACCGGGATAGACTCGAACGGGTCGGTGTGTCAGTGACGCCTGTGAGCGGTGCGGTCATGGGTCACCGTATCCGCAAGATCATCAGTAAGTGGTGGCGCTCTGTACGGGGCCCTCGATGGGGCCAACTAATTTGCCTCGTCTCTGATGAGGCCGAGTCAACGGTGCCGCGGGGTCTAACTGATCTAGTGCCATATGGGCCACCTGCGGTCCCTTTCAAAGTGCAAAAATTCATAACGGGAAGGGATAGTAGTAGTGACCTTGATGCCCTCCGTGCATGACTTCTGAAGAAGCCATGCGAAGTCGACCTGAATCCGGCTAGCATCGCTGCTACAACACTGCTCGATCCCAAGTGACGATGTTCTAAGCAGCTGTGGGGGAAGGCAGTGACGGACGAGCGCCACAAGAAACTCGCGAAGAACGTGAGGTCTGGCCTATTGATGGCCCCCTTCGGTTCAGTGACCAATCTGCACCCTCTCCGTCGACTGATAGGTGAGTGCAATCCACCTCTTGGTGGTCTATCTCAGTGCCTGCTCGCGCAAAAACTGGCCATCCTTCATATCTGCCAGCGGTAGGCGAACTCGAGGTGGGGAGTCCGCGTAGGCATCGTACTCTCGCCATATAGGAACCAGCGGATAGCTGGCAGGGAAATGTCAACCTCAGCCCCGGACTCAAACCTGCTCCAGTGAGGCCTGTTTAGAGGAGCATACCGCCTACGATTGGATCGGAGAGTCGATACGTAAGGATGCGTAGAACTCTCGGACCACTTCCGCGCTGTATCGTCCAAAGGCGGGCGGTCACCTAAGCGATGCATGGGAATATGTTGTGGATCTCCGACATCGGATGGGAGACTCCCTGTAAGTACCGCCGCTCCACGGTGAGTGTCGAGTCAGTACTCCTTTATCAGTCAGGAATGTGGCGTCGGAGTACACTTGAAACTTGGCCTTCGACGCACCAACCGTTGGCGCTGCGTAAGAGGCTGGGGTGGTGACCTGGGATGGTGCGCGGATTGTAGAGTCTGAACGTCAGCTCATCAGACGAGGCCGAAGCTGCGGCGGGAGGGTGGGGAACTCAGCAGAGCCTGAAGCTGTCCTCGGACCAGGATAAGCATAGGAGCCGAACGCTCCTTCCTCATGGGGGCTTTGACCCAGAGGGTGTGCGGTCAGTGTGCGCTCTCATCAGATGGGAGGCAGTGACTACAACCGGACGCCACCTTTGGGGGTGGCTTTTGGGGCACGTGAAGCACCGGGAAGGGGCGGAGTTTCCTGGGGGCAGTACTCAGGGTCCCGCTATCATCAGAGCCGTGACCATGCGGGCAGACAGGGCGACGAATTAGATCGACCGCGGCATAGTGCGGTCTTGGTTGGGTGCAATAGCGAGAGTACCTGTAAAGGAGCAATATGAGTATATGAGTAGTAGAAGCAAGACAGGCAAGCTCATCTGACATTAAAATTTAAAAAAATAGTGTGGAGTAAGTATTGAAACTGTATCACACGACGAGAACGATGACGGCTCGTCGTGGCTATGATGGACCGTCGTGTTGTACTTGGTCTATGTATATATAAAGAACCCTGAAGGAGGGGTCTCTGATATTATGACGTCGTTGCAGGACGGGACGTCTTGGGTATGACGGTCCATCGTAAGAGTCCGTCGTAGGAATTAGAAAATGTTGGGAGACCCTTATCAGACGGGGTCTCGACCATCATGACGGTCAGCAGGGAAACGACCGTCGTGGGACGACGTCCATAGTAAGAGTCCGTCGTATGACATTTGAAATGTTGGGAGACCTTATCAGAGGGGTCTCTGACCATTATGACGGTCGTGAAGGACGGACCGTCGTGGGTACGACGGTCCATCGTAAGAGTCCATCGTAGGGACACTTAGAAAAAGTGTTTGGGAGACCCTTATCAGAGGGGTCTCTGACCTTATTACGGCGTGCAGGAAGGACGCGTGAATAAGACGGTCCGTCACACATGGTCGTTTGGGCAGTGTGCTAGGGTTTGGTTTGGAAAGGACCCTACCGACGGTCAGTCGTGTGTGCGGACGGTCCGTCACGGGGCTCGTTCCGAGTGACCGTGCGCAGAACTATAGGTACCCTAAGGCAACCCCGATGAACCCACATGGTCTTGTAGTGTTGTGGACTACTTTGGTCTATCCCAACTACCAAGAAAAACTACCAAGGCAACATCACTTGCCTAGGGTTATAAACATGGCATATTCGAACAGTTGAGCCTAGGTTTAGACATATAAAATAAAGGAAACAATATCCGACTAAAAATAAGCTAATACTAAAACTTACAAACCAAAAGCAAGATAAATGAGTAGAAAGTTAGAGACACCTACCCCCCCAACACCCACCCCCCAACCACTTGGGAAATGGAGAAAACACAAGGAAGGATGATTCAGGTGGCAAGGTAGATACCAATTAGGCAACCAGAACCCACTAGTAGATATAATGATAAGGTGTGGGGAGATGTGGGAGTGATGATCAGTGGGGGGGAGTGTGCGAAGTTGAAAAGCGAGCGGGAGAGGAGAGGGAATTTGGAAGTAATGGGGTGAAAGATGGAGGGGTGGGAAGTATAAACGGCCAAATTTGAAAGGGTCAAGCGGGTCGGGTAGGAATTCATTAATCACGCGACGGTTACCCGACGACGGTTCCGTCGCATTTGGACGGAGTCGTAGGTTCCGTTGTGTGTGCCCTAATATTCAAAAGACAGAACTTTACAGACCTGGTGTGACGGATGCCTACGACGGTCCGTTGCATTGTACAATGGATCCGTCGTTGTATCCGTCAGTGGCTACTGCGAAGTAGTGTGTTGCAGAATTCCTGGTGATGTGCCTGCAAATTTAAAAACCATTAATAGAAAAAAACTGAACCATAAAAAAATGATAAGTATGGGGTTGCTCCCACAAGCGACTGATTTAAACATGTCGCAGGCCCACGACTGGGGACACTCATTACTCAGACTTCATCAAGATGGTTTGCCGCAGTACTTTATTCCCGAGGCTTTTATGCCCAAAAAGAGTTTTATCTATCTCTATCCTCTTAACCGCAACTCCCTCCTTGGAGTTTAACTCAACTGCTCAATGAGGGAATACTTGGGGAATCAAATAAGGGCCGGTCCATTTGGACTGACTTGGCCGGAAGACAAGGCAACCCGAAAAATGTCTACAAGCACCAAATCCCCCACCATAAACTCATTGTTTTGGCTTTTCTGTTCGTCTCCTTCTTCATCTTTTCTTTGTGGTCTATGGCAGATACGATTGGAGTTCACCACTCTGCCTCGTGGTCTTACAAATGTTGAAGGTCGCTTATTCATTATCAGCGGAAAGTCATCTGTCCCTTCTCCATATCAACTAAGGCTCTACCTGTAGCAAGGAATGGCCTCCCAAGAATATAGGCACTTCAAATCGAATCACAATCCAGAATAACAAAAATAAGCGGAAAGATGAATGATTCCACTTTACTAAGCCACCCATATGGAGTTATCCCTATAGGTGTTGTCATGTCCGATCAGCACTCAGTAGTCGCATGTAGGGGTTTTGGATCCCCCATCCCAACTTTTTAATTGATAGGGGCATGGAATTATGCGTGCCCCCAGATAACTAATGCTTTCGCCAAAACTATAATGACCCAAACTGTAAAGGGATAATGAAGCACCAGGATCTTCTTTCTTTTGTACGAGGGATCTCGTCGCGAAACACTACAGTGCTGCAGTCTATCCATCATCTGAAAGTGACCGATCTTTCCTTGTGAACCAGACTTTCATAAAATTTGGCGTAACCGGGCATTGGTTCTAAAGCTTCTACCAAAGGGACATTGAAGAAAGTTTCTTCAACCAAGTTATGAAACGCCGTATTACCATCCTCGGTCTTTTCATAACTCTGAGGGAAAGGTTGTGGTGGATAGGCATGGGAATTACCTGGATGGGTGTTCTGCATCGTTTCCATTACTTTCCTCTGCTTCACCACTAAATCTTTACCAACTTATCAATCCTTTCTCACATTTTATCGGCAGATGGCGCATAGGGGGGTCAATGGTTTGCCTACCAACCCGAGTAGTGATTGCCATACAGTGAGCCTCATTCTTTGGATTTTGGACCGTGTGCTAGGAAGAGTTCCCGGTTTGCATGTGTTCACTGTCGCAGATAATTGGGCCACTTGCATGCGATCTGTTTAATCGAAATTGGTGTGTATCAACTTTTGCCCCAAATACTAGCTAAATCACCTCAATTCTTTATGTGCTCATCACTGCATCGAACCTCCTCATCATTTTATGCAACATATCCTCAACTTGCGCCATACTATCTCCACCATCCATAGGAGTAACTTCACGATTTTGAGGAGGAACATAGGGTACAATCGGCGTTTCTATTACAATAGTTATCCTGGGAAGTTGTTGTCGCGGTCTGTAGTTACATCTCGGACATAAATGACCCTTACGGTTGTAGTACCGTAGTTCCGACCTGGCTTCCCTTGACATGGCGCCAATTATCCGGATTTTGAGCCTTGGGCGCTTGGTCGGAAACCCCCATTGGTTCATTGAATGCATATGAACTCCTCTTCAAGTAACATCACCATTAGGGGGGTGGTGGTTTAGCCAAGTAGTTGACTGATTATATTTTCGGCACCACACAGTGACATGTTTAGTACACAACCAAATATACGCGTCTTCGCTACACATCTCCTGTCCTCCTTCCACCATCTTCCGCCGCAGTTCTCATTTGAGCCATTTATTCACGAATATCATCTGTGGCTGGGTTGTGAGTGGGAATGCACTGCAAAGGTGTTTCGCCCTGTATCAGATTTCCTGTACTCCAAGCTTGTTATGCCGGGGAGATTTTTTCTAATTTTCAGCGATCTCCGCATAAGGACATGTCTCCATACAGATCCACCGGCTATAGTGTACCAATTACCGCTTTGTTGTATCATCTGTCCCCTATAGAGTATCTTTAGTGACTCACATCTATATGGTGATTTGGAACCCTCTCAAGAATGAGTGAATCTATCCCAAGAAACAAACTGACTCTCCTGGTAGTGCCACAAAGTTATTCACCCTGTTCTTTGTGGTTTAGTTCTTGGAGGACCGGATAGTAGCCGTGCTAAGAAAGACATACCTTAGTTTGATTTTAGTAAAGATGGAGTTGTATGGGGCTCAGTGAACCACTAGCAGCCTCTCCCGTCAGGAGAGAGGAGGGAAACACTCTGAGCCCTATTACATTAGAGCCCCAAATCAGGCCTCCACCACAACTTGACACACTGACCTTACCTTAGCATATGGGCATGTGACTCAGAAAGTTAGCCCTAAAAAACAAACATTGACTGTGAGCATTTGCATCAGGGACATACTAGTTACACAAAAGTGTGGAATCTGGGTAGAGGAGGCAAAAACCAGTGGCCCCATTTGAATCTTGATAGGTATCATAGCCATGTAGATGCTTGGGGCCGTGGAGCGGGATTCTGTCCCCTCTGTTGAGTTCACCCGGAGCATCGGGTAACAGCTGACATGAACATCAACAGAGCTGGGATGTTCTGGGGGGTTTGGGATCCTCATCATTGATCCCAAAATTACCGATCATGTTTCGCAGTTGTACGCTCTAAATAGTGATCGTAGGGGAAAAACGGTTCTATTCCTCTCCGTGTATGTGTCTACAAGGAGGATAGCTTCTGAAAGAAAGCAAAACAATAAAACAAAGTAAGAATCAAGAAATGTCAAACTAACTTAGAATAAGTCGGTTAATCTAAAAGCTAATTTTCCCGGCAACGGCGCCAAAATTTGATACGCTCAAACTACTTCTCAAATAAGAAGTAAAGCGGTCCGGTCAAGTAAAACCCAACTGAGAGAGGTTGGGATCGTTCCCACGAGGTTTTCCAAATAGTCAGACTTAACCTTTAACTGTTATTAATATTGCTCGGTGAAAACTTCCTTAGAAAGTAAAACATAAAAATGTAAAAAGGGGTGGTTGTATTTCCTAGTAAGTAAAAAGAAACTAACTAAATTGACAAAGAGAACTAACAGTTTTGAAAGTTGGGTTTTAATCCATGAATCAAAGTAACTAGGGTTTACGTGTTCCCCACGGTTCATAACGTGATAATTCTAACTATAACAATTATTTCCTAGTATCTTGCATGCAAGTGATAAGTTAGTATTTCTAATCCTTGGTCCGGCATCTAGAAAATTCTCACTCCGCACCTGGTCCGGATACGTGTGTTGCTTTTCAAACCCTTACATTACCTAGATTAAGCATCGTATTCGATATTGACTAAGGTACTACCTCGTACCAATCAATACTAGACTATTAGATAGTATACAACTAAAATATATGTTAATAATTTCTTTTCCTATTATTCTACCTCCTGGTCCGCAAGTAGCATAGGCGAGTTCTAACGTTGATCATCCGCTCAAAAGACTTCTAAGCAAAAGAAGTATTAATACATGCAACACACTTTTTCTAGACATGTTATTTAGCTAGGGTTTATTCATTATTTGGGCCTATGGTCCACAACCTTCCCCCCCCCTAGTTATGGAGCTTAGTTACTAAGCCATAAACACAATATTCAAATATAGTAATAAGAATTCATGTACTTACTGCAATGAGAAAGAATAAAGTCGCAAAAAATTGCTGATTAATCACCAAAAATTACTTGTAAGAATCTCAAAGAATCAAAACCTAATCACCAAAAGTATACTTTTTTTAATATGATTTCATCATATTGCAGAGTCTACCTCAAAAAACGAGGTTTTTTGAACTATTTATATGAAAAATAAAAACCTAATTAAACAAGGTTCTAAATCATGAAATCTGCCAAAACGCGGCTGGGTCGACGGACAACGCGACGGACCGTCGTGGTCGACGGACCGTCGTGGACTCCGTCGTCCCATACTGGTTCATTCGTCTGCTGCTTTCTTCATTCCCATCAACGGAAAGTGTGACGGACCGTCATAGCAAAACGGTCAGCGAGGGTTTCGTTTCAAAGACTTCATTCTTGGAATTTGGTACTGGGATCATTATCTGATCTTCATGACGAACCTGCAGGGCGGGACCGTCATAGCCATGCCGGACCGTCAGCTCGTAATCACACACTTGTCAGACTTCCCCATCTCCTTCATCAGCTAATCTACGCGCCACTACGGACCGTCAAGTAATGGACGTGACGTCATAAGCTCCGTCGGTTGTCTCTTCTGCATTCTCCTCAAAATCTTCGCATTTGGCGTGGACAGAAGATCCTGCAAAAAAACAAAGAAACTTGTATAAAAATTAGCCACAAAAAGGGCTTTGGACGCCACTAAACTTAAGGAACAAAAGCATTAAGTATACCGTGAAACCAAGGTATCATCAATGATGAATACGAACCTTAAAGACATTACTTCCTGATGAAGAGATCAACTATATGAGGGAATAAATTGGACGCTATGGACCCGTATGAAATTATATTTTGATGGGCTGTCACAAAAACGGAGTGGGAATTGGGGCTAGTTCTTATCTCACAAGCGGTTGTCATATCTGCCACAACAGACTTCGATTCTTACGAAGCTTGCGTCATGGGTTTGAATAGGACAATAAATTTGGTGTACTGAACTATTAGTATTAAGGGAATTCCTCCGATGCTTCTTCGACAAAGCTCGAGGCGAAGGGAAACTCCGAGCATTAAGCCTCATCCATCAAAACAATGTTTAGAAGATTCATCAAAAATTCAAGTCCATTGATTAGATATATTCCCAGGTTTTCACAATGAGTGGTGATGCTTGGCCACCTAACATCGATGCTTCCTTACCCAGGTAATTTACCTACATGACCGTTGCGAAATCCAAGTTAGGGATCAAACAGGTTATTGCAATATAATTTGCGCAGTAGAGGAAGATGGTGAGCCTTGGTATCACGAATCAAACAGTTATAAAAGTAGAGAATATCCACTGACATGCGGATAGAGATAAAAAAGAACTATTAGGCGACCGCCAACATGGGTTCCTTTAAGTAGGATATCTATATAAAAAGGATTCGGATTTGAATTTATTACGATGTGTGAATAATCAAGGGCGGAAATACAATTATGAATGAGGTGCACTCAGGGGTATGTGTCCCACACATATGAATGGGTTACGTCCTAGCAAAAAAACATTATCGGGAAGGATACTATTGGTTGACCATAGAGCGAGATTGCTTCAATTGTTCGCAAGTGCCATCAGTGCAAATTCATAGCGACTTAATCCACTCACCCCTTTAGAGTGCATCCTATGACTGCTCCCATGGCCTCTTGTTAATGGCGAATAGATGTTATTGGGCCAAAGAGCCAACAAAATCTAACGGTACGATTTATTTTAGTTGCCATCGAATACTTTACCAAATGGGTAGAAGTTGTCACGTTCAAATCAGTTACCAAGAAAGAGGTGGTGGACTTCGTTCATTACAACATCATATGTCGTTTTGGCATACCAAAAATCATTATTACAGACAATGCAATGAATCTCAACAATAACCCCTTGATTGCATGTAGGGCACAATAACCCCTATCAGTTTTCTTTAAAAGGCACAATAACCCCTGGTTGCATATAGGGCACAATAACCCTATTTTATTTTTCATGTCTTCAGAGGGCACAATAATCCCTTGATTGCATATAGGGCAGGCACAATAACCCCTATTTTATTATTCATATCTCCACAGGGCACAATAACCCTAGATTGCAATTTGGGTACAAGTCTCCCTTTTGTCTTATTGTTGTTTACATTTTTTGTTAATAGGCTACAAAAACAATTTACTTTTCTATTATATTAGACTTTATAGCTTTCATCAATAAACGAACAAAATTTCCTAGTGCAAAACTAGGCAGAAAAAATTTTGTTTTCGTGTGCAGATTTCTACATAAGTCCACCAAAATTTGCAGTTCAAAAAACAAAAAGAATTCTCCTTTCAAGAAAATAAGTTTCAAGAATATCATGCGGAAAAAAAACGTCAGTTAGATCAAGTCAAGTCAAAAGAAGTTTCAAGTCTTTTAACCTCAGATGTCCGAGACAAAGTTCGGACTCGATGAACTACCAAAGAGGGTGAAGCGATATCTGAGAACCCCCAAAATGAAGATTAGCACACACAGAGTTGATAGGACATTATATCTTTCCGTATGCATTTTGTTCTTTTTATTAATAGAGGAGATACGAAATGAATCTCGACAAAACCTCACTCGGAATACTAACTCATTGGAAAACTACGTCTGACTCCTTATCATCAACTTAGGATCGGTAGTTTTTTTTTAAAAAAAAAAAGTTAGACACAGTCAAACCTCTTTTCTATTACATTTTTTCAAATTTGTGCCATTTAAAATATTTCAGTAAAAACATTAGTCACCTTGTTCACGTTATTTGCATGAAAATTCTTCAATTTTCAAGAGCAAAGAGGGGCACTATGTGAACACCTAATTTTACCAAAAAATTTAATATATTTTACACCAATTTAAACAAGGGGTATATTTAAAATAAAAAAAATAATAAAATAATAAATTGTACATAATAAAATTAAATGTGATCAAGTATAGTTTGTTAAAAAAAATGCATAAATAGACGTTGGGAATTAGTTATTTGTTAATCATCTAGTCTAAAAAATAATAAATAATATAGAAAATATTCTGAAAAAAGTATAGAAAACGAAAAAGAAAAGAAGATTCAGAAAGATTTCAAACTTGTTTTACCTTATCTAATATTCCCAACTTCCTAACTTATTTTACTAAAAAAAATAGCATCCCATTAATTTATCTATTTTATTTTTTCTATCTCTCCCTTTTGGACGGTTTGTTTTACAAACGTTTACATTTTTTTGTTTTTTTGTTTTTTGTTAATTTTTCGTATTATTATTATTTATTTAGGTATACCCTTACTTCAAACCCAATTCCCGTCAAACAATATTACAAATAAATGCCTATCCCAACTTATACGTTCCTTTAATTAGCACCAGACTCCAGCCAAACTCATTATAAAAAAAACCGTTCAGTTGAAAAAAAGAAGGGGACGATACAGAGAAATAACAGAGAAAAATATATCGCGCAAACACAAAGAGAAGAAGAGTGAGGTCATTCTTTGAGAATCAGGTCAGAGTAGATTTTTGTTTTTGTTTTTGTCGTGGTTCCAAAATTATGGCTCAAATCAGTTAGGAGTCATAGAAGTCTATTTGTCGTGAAGATCATTCTTCGCAGCTGAGGTAATTCTAAACTTCATTATTTTAAGTAATGTGTATGAAAATTTGAATCTAATAATATAAGGTCTTTGAATCGTATGTTATATTATGCAATATCAATATGGGATTGCAGTTTAAGATTTTTTTTTATTTTTTTTCGCGATCTAAAAAAATGAAACAAAAAAGAAAATGGTTATTGCTAACCAAAAATTAATATAACACAATTAAAAGATTTGTATCAGACATTTATTGTTTGCATTATTGATTAGGGTCTGTTTTTTTTTTTAAGATGCATTTCATTATTAGAATTTTTTTGTGATATTAATGGAATGTTTTGTGGAGCCTAATTGTTCACCTAAAAATAAATAAATAAAACTTACAAACTTGGTAGATTAGGATGTAAACTAAAATTTTAATTGATTAAGTAATTTAAAAAACAACTTATGTGAGAAGATATTTCAATTTTTTAACACGTTATTGATGAAAACAGTTTATCTTTAAATAAGTAGAAGGATGTTATTATTCGAATTATTAAAGTTTATCATTTGAGAGAAATATATAAATTATTATTCAGGAGTCTAACTAAAATTAAAAATAATGAGAAAGAGTAATAAAAAACAATAATTAAAAAAAAGCCATACGAATTACAAAAAAAAAAGAAACGAGAAAGCATAAAAAAAGTATCAGAATTTTTATAACAAAGAACAGACAACAGAAATAAATAAAAAAGGAACAAAAACGTGAACAACCTTTAAAAATAAAAGAAGAGAAAAGTAGAATGAAAAGACAAAAAAAATAAAAATATTAAAACTAAAAACAAAAAGTAGATATAAAAAAAATGAAAAAGAACGTAAAAAAAACAAAGTAACAAAAAAAATTTTTTTTTAAAAAAGGGAGAAGAAGACAAAATCTATAAAATAATAATAAAATAAAATAAAAAGAGAAACAAATTTTACAGAAAACAAAAAAAAAATTCAAAATCAAACAAAACGTGCAGAGAAAAAAAACAGAAAAAAAAACAGAAAAAACGTAAAAAAAAGAAGTTAAAAACATAAAAAGAACAAAAAGTAAAAAATAAAAAAATAAAAGATAAAAAAAAAGAGAGGATGTAGCACAACATTTATTTTTTTAGTAAGGAATGTAAAATTTCTTTTATATATATATAAAAAAAAGATAACAAACGTAAACAAAAAGAATTGATCTAAAAATAATAATGATTTTTTTAAAAAAAAAAAGACATAATGTTAAAAATTGTTACATGCATTAAAAAAAAGAAGGTAAAACCTTTCTTAAAAAATATAATATAGTTCCAAATCTATTTAGATAGAATTTTTGTCTTTTAAAACTAATTTCAAATCTAATAAAATTTATCTTTCTATTTTAAATTAAAAAATAAATAAAGAGAAATCCTTAAATTAACGGGAACTGTCTAAATTTTTTTGTGAGACGATAAATTTATACCTAGATAATTATCCCCATAATAATAAAAAAAAAAATATAAAGAAAAATGTAAGAGGCCAAATAAATCAAATAAAAATAATAAATAATAAATATCTAAATTAAAATCGAAGTGTTTCAAATTTGAATGATATGGATACACTTATTCTATATTTATTATTTACTTTATATATTTTGCTTTAACAATTGTTTTTATAATTTTTTTAGTTATTGATGGATTAATTATAAGGTATGTATAGTTAGAAAATAATTTTTAGAGTTATACTACATGTAACATGATGTAAAGTGGTGTGGTAATTGGTAACATGACACATAATCGAATCAACAACACCTTGAGGCTGCCAACCCACTCTTAGCCCATAATAATCTTTCAAAGCATAGTAGACAACACACAACCACACAAAGCATAGGCGACAAAATCAACTTCATATTGCACTTAAGACTCCTAACTTGGTGCATTCAACATTCAACATAGGGGTAAATAGGTAAGAGTTATTAAAAATTTAATCATCAATGGGCCAGCACCTATTTACTTACCGCTAACATGGATTTATAAATGCTTATACATAGTCATACATCCTAGATCACAAATAGATAAGAAAGTAGGCATAAATTCACATTAGTATCATCATCTAACCCACACACTAATGGTCTTCATCATTTGACGGTTCAAGACCATTGGTCAACACATATATAAATAAAAATAAAGTAAAAACGCACACAATTATTTAAAGTGGACCATACCACATAATGACATACAAGGCTTCATCAACTACGATACTATCAGAAAAGTAGAGGAGATAAGCATTCTCAACAATTTCTCACCATTTGATCATCATTGATCAATACACCTTGTTTATCAACAATTAATTTATAGGGAAGTATATATATGCACTTTAATCATAAAAGAAACCATGTACAAGTCGCTACAAGATCATACTATAGCATAATACAAGGCATCACATCCATACTAGAAATAAAGAGTTATAGGTCATCAAGTAACTTCCCTAGTTTAATTCATCAATCATCTTGTATCATTATCACTCATTTAAGGCAGTAACTAAGGAAATGATAGCCTAGATGAGATCCTACTACTATTGCCAATAAGCTCGAGATCACTAAGAACATGCTTCATATTAGGAATTCATGGAAGAGGAAATTGCTTTGATTTATCCTATTTAAAAATACCATTGCATTTACGTGTAACTTAATTAAATCATCAAACACATTCGAGGACAGTATTACCAAGCATATTACATTACTTTAATCAACTTTTATACAATTAAAGGGGACCCCCCCCCCCCACATTACATGAAATAAGTGACTAACTTTAATAAGGCTAGGAGACATAGACCCAATTAAGACGAAAGCCTTCTTTACTTTGATCATACCATTTATATATTTAAAATTCAACCAACTAATTAACCTAGAGCAGTAGCTACAAGAACCACAACATAATCGATTTCCACTTTTATACCTTTAAAGGTCCATATTACAGTGATCACATTGATAATTAGGCTAGGCATGTTCAAACCTTCATACATTAATCCACATGGATTCTTCATCATCAATTCAACACCAATTCACGTAAACAACACTAGATATAACCACTTCAACGTAATAGAATCACAATTCAATCGATAACAAGTTATGATCACCATGCCATGCAAGGGCTAAATCGATTTACAGAAGGAACATGGGTTCATCATGCTATTGGATTAACATAACATTCAAACCAATACATTAACATCAATTCATCATGATTTAACCATTTAATTTTTTTTTAAGAAAGAAATCATGATTAGATTGAAGAAGAGGAGATTTGATCATAAACCTTCTTTGAAAACTTTGAGAAGAACTCTCCAAGTGAAAGGTTACTTAGAGATGAAGCATCACCATACGTTTATCTAGTTGAAAACCTTTAAAAATTGGTGAAGAAACCATGAGAATCCCATCTACAAGCTTTTCTTGAGCTTCAACAACAATGGAGGTTTCTAGGGAGAATTGGTTTTGGAGGGAATGGTTATTTCGTGAGAAGGGATTGGGAATGGATTGTTCACGTGTTTGATCCCTTAAATATACCCAAAAATATTTAAATTAATCAATTAGAGTCAGTTTAGGATGTCGGTGAATTTCCCGTTCACCTCTTAAATAAAATAGTCGCAAGGCAGTGTTGCAAGCCACCATCGACGGATTACCATCGGCTGGCCGTTGGTCAATTGACTGGTCGTATGTGGTTTCTGTCAATTGGACCTTGGCCTGTTTTTGGGTTGAGACTTGACCAGGATAATTTTTCTATCAACGAGACCTCACCAATGGGCCGTCATTTGGTTCAGTCGATTGACACTGCGCAGGCAGTGTCTCGACCAGCCTTGGGTCCTTCTTGTGGGCCATTTTGCGGGGCCCTTTAGAAGTCGTACCCCGAATTTTCCAACCTAAATAAAACCCCTTAACAAGTTGTAGACCTTCCACATACGTTTCACCCAAAAGAAATGCTCACAAATCGTCCAAACATGCAAGGCCCCATGAAGACACACATGAACGTCTAAAGGGCTAGCTTTCGAATGTCTTAGACGTTCTTGGACGTTTGACCTCCATACTTCACGAAACTCCACATACTACCATTAAACATAATTATAACTCATTTAAAGACTTATTAAGCTCATGAAATACACATATAAGAACGTATAGACACATGAGGCACATAGGCGACTAGTCGTCGAACATCTTGGTCGTCCCTTGACGTTTGACTTCCATATCACCTTAAACTTTACACACTGACTCTAAACCATATTATAAGACATTTAGGTCCTTATAATGTTAATACAAACATGTTATACTATAGACACCCTAACTTATTTTGGGGGTCTTACAGATTGGTCCGTAGAGTCAAACTTCAGAAATCAGAAAATTACCCTGACTTCTACACACCTCTTTCACAGTTTGTGGATTTTTCTACGATCCGTGAAAAGTGTCCCTAGATGAACTCTAACGATTTTTAATGAGGGTTATTTTGATCTTTCCTCACTTGTTAATAACTCTATCATATCATTTGAGCTAATCCAAATGGGTATAAATGATCGTAATCTCCTCATTCACTCTCATTCCCCAAATTCAATTTCTTCTCTCCCAAGTTTTATCTCAAGTCAAAAACTAGAGATTTAGATTTAGGTCTTCCATCTAAGATTCAAGCGCTATGGTTTCATTCAAGGTATGTTAGAATTTTATTAGTGGGTTCTTCTTCACCTATTGATTCTCAAACAAAACCTCAATTTCTCAAATTATAATTTTCCCAAAACTAGGATTTATGTGATCTTCATGAGTTCTTATTGAATTTCAACTTTTTTTCTTCGTGATTGATATTCAATTGCATGAATTGATTATAATTCAATATTTTCAATGACATTATCATGAACTAATATCCTGTAACTATTTTCATGATCATAACTTTGTTATTTTCACATGCATGTCTCAAATTATTAGATTTTCATGAATTATGATGATTTTGAATAATATGTCAGTGTATATGATTATCATGATTTTGTTAGGATATAGATTAAACATGCCGTTTTGATATAGTGTATATTGACATTGTTTACTTCATTAATTCACTCAATAGAGTGTTTTGTTTAAATTAAATAGATCAATTGTTATATATGTGTCCTAACTTATGCAGTAGCTGATTGGTGTACAGAGTTAAGCTTATACATCGAAGATTTAAAGATCGGAATTTATAAGTTACAAGTTAGTTCGCAATTCATAGATTGAAATGATGGACAAAAAAGTTCATATGGAATGAAATAGTTGTAGCACCAGATTAAAGTAATTTATCTTGATATGAGAATCGGTTATCGTTCCAACTTCCGCGCCAGTGCATTTGGTATGTAGTGAATGTGACTGAGCCAAGATAGATGTTTTAGATTGACGATGTAAAAAACATAATCTTAACCTGGTAACTGTACTTATACTCATAACTTGGTATAACGATTATGATCTGTATACATTAATTATTATTTTGGATTTATTAAAAGGTGGTGAGATTCGAGGAGGTGGTCAAATGCCGTAGATTGGATGATAATAAATATATAGGATAATAATTAGTTAGTTGATGGAATCCTGTCTCAATAGAGATTGACGAGACACTTTGTATAAGACGCTTATAAGTTTCATTGTGTAAACTCGACCAGATAGATTATGAATCGGCCACATGAAATAAGGTTAAGTATGCTCAAAAAGGAATTAATCATAAATTAAAGGTTCGTTTGTAATTTATATATCTATGCTTAGTATCGGTATATAACATGGAAAATTACATTAAGGTTTACTGGTGAGTTCGAAATTACATAGAGGAGGGTGCAATTACCAATTTTTAGTGGAAATGATTTGTTAATTTATTGTATAAGAGGAAGCTCAGTAATAAATTATGTGGTCCCTAAAGTGCACCAATTTAACTGAGAAATCAGAATCCTATTTTCCAGTATAAAAGAAAAAAGAAAGTGTTTTTTCTTGAATAAGAAGGAAACCTGTGTTCTTGAAAGAAAATGAATTCTCTTGGGACTTGGAAGATATTCTCTAAAGTAGGACTCTTTGAACTAGGAAGACATTTATTCAGATTATACATAATTCCCAACCAAGATTGACGAGAGACAAATTCTTAATTGGGTGCACTGTAGAAAGATGTAGGTAGAGGTTGGGGAGAATGACTACTTAAAGAAATTTGCACACGCTTCAAAAGGTACTGTAAGTGCTTTTTCAGCATATTTGTATTGATCTATTTGTGACTGTGTTTGTCTATATTCATGCAAGATGTATGATTCTGGGATGCGTTAAGCTTGGGTATGTTTTCAACAATCTGGTATAAGACAATGCTTGCATTCTTGATTTATAGAGAACTAAATATATGTGTATGTAAAAAAATTATTGGTGAGTTCAATTTGTCTCTTAATTTGTGGTTTAGCTTGATTCTAAGAGAAAATAATTAGTATGGGATGTAATTTTTTTCGTGAGTGGTGGCTGCTTTTGACGTGATGAAATTTTTTATTTTTTATCTTATGTATTGTGTCGCCTGGAATTGTTTTTCATAATGATATTGTTGGTTGTTTCTTTTTTATTACTCAAGCAAAAAATTTGTACATAAGGTTGAGGCGGTAGTTTTTGTGAGTATTGCTTTACTTTTTTTTTCATATTGGTACTGTTTTGTTGTTTCCTTATGAACTAACAGAAAGTATATCAAGTATTGGTTGATGTGTGTTTCTTGGTCTCACGTAAATTTCCTTATTGTGATTTTCTTGTATGTGGTATTCTTTAATTGATAAACTATTAAAATAAAAGAACAAAATTTTAGAGATACATGTGGCGGCTAAGCTACAGGTCAGGAAATTTATAATTTCTTTGTTTTATAATTTATATATCCATGTTGAGTGGAAATTTTATTGATAAGATAGTAAGCACTTTCACACATATGATTGGAAGAGAATTATCCGTGAATCATTGAAAATTTTTTGGCGACATTAACATGTAATTTTTTACCGCAAGAGTTCTGATAATATGAGTATGAGACTATGTTGTATGAAATGGAATTTGCTTTTGTTGCATATTTTCTTTCTGGAAATTTGGAATAAAATTTGGAAGAAAACAAAATGGTGATGAGAATTCTTTTCTTTAATTATAAAGATTAATAGTCTAAAGTATTAAGTTATCTGTGGGTTTAGGAATTGCCTTCCATAGGATGATGAATTTAACAAGTACTGCTATTAATCGCTTAGTTTGATAATTCGTATACACTCTCCTAAACTGGAGTATATATATGATTGGACCAATTGTAAATAGACTATTTTCACGTTGACTTAAAAACCTAAACAATAGATTCTCCAACTGGTTAGGTTGTATAAGTTTATCGAGGAATAATAAACAGCCATTTTATTGTATATTGTATGAATAGTCTCCGATTTAAATTGTGGCCTTATCCAAGATGCATAATGTATATGTATATGATGAGTTTGATGTAAATATTAAAATGTTATATGACTGTTTGATTGATCTATGTAACTATTTCTCAATCTCATATTCAAACTGTCTCCTAATTCCATTAGTATTATTTTGGGTTCATAAACAAAAACTAGGGGTTCTTAACTATATTGCCCTGGGGGAGAAAAGAAAGTCTGGACTTCGTGTTAAATCTAAAGAATATAGTTGTGCTCATGAGGAATGTCCATTGAAACCCAAATGAACAGTTAGTGAGGAGGGAATAAGTAGCTTATCAGAATGGAGAAAAGCTGACGAGAGGGGAGATGTTACATTTATGGCTTCAAGGTCAATAGTCGCAACATCAGCATCAAAGCTATGTTGTTCCTGGCTTTTGGAAATTGCTGGAGGAATCACAAACAACTGTGTTGGAGGAACAGGGTCGATCAACTACAGAGATTTCCATGAGAAACACTCATGAACCACAAGAGGTTGAAGGCCACTCCAGTAGAGGAACCATGTTTGAAGATGAGAGGTCTTGCTGAACATGGAACTACAGGTCTTGGGGTTGAAAAGTAACAATGACTCCCAAGTTGAGATGATATGCAGTCTCTCTGCTTTCAACAAGTTTTCCTTATGCAATAAGATGAGGTCTATCTTGGGACAAATTGTTGAACGGGCTGAAGGTGAAAATTGGAAAACGACCCTGTAAAAAAGGCACCATCTACGGCACTAAATGTTGAGAAAGGTTCTAATTCTAAAACCGTTAAGGTGAAACGAAGAACAAAAAAGGCCACAAAGCTAAGCCAATTGCACCTTTAAGCTGGGGGGCGTGAAAAAGTCAAGGACAAGATGTTTTCATTGCAAGAGTCAGACCATTGCAGGCACATTGTACGATTTTCTTAGCCAAGAGAAAAACAAATCCAGTTAACTCACTTCATTGGTGTGAAACATTTTAGTGGTTGTTTCTACCACTTCTTGGTGTCCAGATTCAGGATCCACCGACCATATCTACACTTCTTTGCAGGGGTTTCAAGAAAGGCACAAGCTAATTAGAGGTGAAGTTAGTGTTTTTAAAGCGGATGGTTCAACAGGTACAGTTTTAGCATTAGGAAATATTATTTTTTTCATTTGGTAGTGATAGAGTTTTAATTTTAAAAGACGTTCTATATGCACCCGGTGTTAGAAGAAATTTACTTTCAATTTCTGAAGTTTTGAGAGATGGTTATGATGTTAGTTTTTGTGATAACGGTTGTGTTATTAACTATAATATATTCTCTCTCTTGGTACATTGATTGATAATATTTTTATTTTTAATGTCTCTCTAAAATTACAATAAACCATAAAACTGAATAATGTTAACCTATCAAGTAAAAGAAAGTGTACCTCTGATTTTAATGAGACTTATCTATGGCACTTGCGTCTATGTCATATAAATCTAGATATGATTTCAAGGTTTATTCGAGATGGACCTTTAGTTCATTAAAAATGGAGGCACTACCAGCATGTGAATCTTGTTTTCAAAGAAGAATGAGTAAGAGACTTTTCCCCTCAAAAGGAAATAGAGTCAATGATAAACTAGGGTTAATTTATTCTGATTTATGTGGCCCGATGAACATTCAAGCGAAATGTGGGTATGAGTACTTCATGAATTTCATTGATGACTACTCAAAATATGGATATATTTATTTGTTGCACCATAAGTTTGAATGGCTTTGGAGAAAATTGAAAGAGTTTAAGGCTTGAATGGAAACAAGAGAAACGACAGGAAATATATCAAGTATTGCGATCTGCTTCGTGGTGGAGAAACCTCTCTAATGCGTGTATAGTTCTTATTAGACAAGGAATTACATCTCACATGTTTGCCACCTATAACACACACAACAAAAAAGGTTTTGTTTTGTTTTGTTTGGTAGCAGAAAGAGGAAACAAACTCTTCTAGAAATGTTAGATCATGAAGATACTTGATTTGCTTATTCGTGGGGTTAGCCTTAGAAACCTGCCAAATTACATTCTGAAAATTAGTTCCTTCGAAATTGTTCCTTTGACACCCATTGCAACTATGGACTGACCACAAATGTTTGGAAACGTTATTCGAGTTTGGAATGTCCAACAAATGTGATGGAAAGGGAAAGAAAGAAAGAAAAATTAGACCTATTAAAGAAGTATGTTACTGTTAGTGGATACCAATAAAGAACAAAAAGGTGTGTTGGTGGTGTTTTATAATCCTAAGAAAAGAGGGTCTTGGGACTACCAATTGCCATTTTCTGGAAATGAAATTTTTTAATAACCATATTCCTAGAAGTAAAACTAGTTTTACATGAATTACAAGAAAGATATAACAAATCAGTATACTAAAAATAATAAAAAAATCAAATTCAAAAACCCCACCAGTGTAGAGTTAAACCTATTCATTGCTATAGTAGTGGAAGAGATGTTAATACACATATAATTCCACAAGTACAAGATCTTGAAAATTCATTGCATCAAGGTAGTGAGATTAATCATGAGCACATTGTATTAGAGGAAGAAGTTGTTGATATTTATGCACGACAAGGCGCTGAACATAACATGGACACTCAAGATCCTAGAAATGATGTGGTTCCACCACAAGATCATAATAATTCAAATCTCTCTCTGAACATCCCCCCTGCAACTGTAGTATATCTCCGTAGTGGGAGAGAGATAATAAAATCACTTCGGTATGCACTCTTGGGAAGGTCTTTTGACAGAATTCCTGAAGAGTCGAATACTGAACTTGTGAATTACGACGAAGCATTGTTTCTATGAAATCAAAAATGGAGTCCATGTACTCTAATAAAGTCTAGGATCTTGTAGAACCACCTGTAGATGGAGTCAAACCCATTAGATGCAAGTGGATCTATATTAAAAAGAGAGGAGTAGATGAAAAAGTGCAAACTTACAAAGGTAGACTTGTTACAAAAGGGTTTACTCATAAAGAAGGGATTAATTATGAGGAAATTTTTTTTCCAGTAGTCATGCTTAAGTCTATTAGAATTCTCTTATACATTTCTTCTCATTATTATTAAATTTGGCAAATGGATGTCAAGACAACTTTCCTTAATGGAAGTCTTGATGAAAGCATATTTATGCGACAACCGGACAGTTTCATAGAAAAAGGAAAAAACACATGTTGTGCAAGCTTAAAAGATCCATTTATGGATTAAAGCAAGCTTATACGGAATGGAACACTTGGTTTGACAATGCAATCAAGACTTTTGATTTTGATCAATGTCTTGATGAGTCTTGTGTGTACAAAAAGTGGAATAAGGATAAAACAGTGTTTTTGATATTATATGTAGATGATATCTTGCTCATAGGAAATTATGTGGGATTGATGTATTCAGTTAAGGAATAACTGTCTGCTAATTTTGATATGAGGGATTTGGGAGAAGCTTCTCACATCCTTAAGATCAAGGTTCTACGTGATTGAAAGAAAAGGGTGTTAGGTTTATCTCAAGTTTTTTATATTGATAGAATTCTTACCAAGTTTAGCATACATGATTCAAAGAAAGGTCTTTTCCTTTCAGACATGGAATTTCTATATCTCAGGATCAATGTCCTAATACAGATGAGGAAATGTTATTTTGTTTTTTTTTTAGAAAAGCATTGGAAGAAATCCCTGATACGTCTTCTATAGGAAATCTATGTATGGTGATATATGCACTGAACCGCTCTTTGTTTGTTTTAGGCTTAAATCATGGGTTAGCAGATATCAATCTAATCATGGGACGAGAACACTGGCCAAACCGTAAGATCTAATTAAGTACCTAAAAAGGGACTAGGGATTACATGCTAGTTTATCATTCGAATGAGTTGGTGAACATAGGATACACAGACTCAGATTTTCAGTCTGATATGAAATCTAGAAAGTCGACCTCAGGAAATTTGTTTACTTTGGGAGGTGGAGCCATTGTTTGGAGAATCATCAAAGAAACTTGTGTTGCTGATTCTACCATGGAAGTCATATGTAGCGGCCTCTAAGGCATCTAAGGAGGCAATGTAGCTCAATAAAATTTTTGAAAGACTTGGCATTTGTTCCTGTAATAGAAATGCCCCTTACAATGTTTTGTGATAATAGTGGAGCGGTTGCAAATCCAAAGGAACCACAAAGTCAAAATAAGGCAAAACACATTGAGCAAAAATACCATTTGATTCGCGACATAGTACAGAGAGGAGATGTGATGGTGGCGAAGATTGCATATGAGAACGTGGCAGACCCTTGTCACAAAAGCTTTACGCAAAGGCTTTGATAGAGGTTGAAGGAATGGGTGGTAAAGTTCTAGGTGCATGATGATTATGGTCTAAGTGGGAGAATTGCCTAGGAATACTATTAACCATGTGTTGTTGATCCTATAGTATTATTATTCAAACAAGTATTATTCATTTATTCAAAAACATTCCATAAAAGTGTTACATTCCAATAGATCAATTGTCATAGATCGTATAACTTATATAGTTAAAATAAAAGTAGTAGTTATTTGAGGAAATCATGTCTCAGTGTAAAGATTTGGTGATCGACACTTTTTTGAGGAAACTTATAAGTTTTGGGTAAAACCCCGACTAGTACGATTTTATGAATCTAGGCACATTTTGAAAATAGTTAAAATATTGCTCTAAGGAAATTAATTATCGGCAGTAATTAATTTATTGATTAATACAAAATCTTTACTGGGAAACTACACAAGATGTTTAATGGTGAATTTCAAAATAAATAGAGGAGGCCGATTACGAATTTTAGTGAAACATAATTCTTTTAAGTTGTCTGGTTAAAATAATTCAAAATTAAATTATGGGAAATTATGTTCATTAATAGGAAGCATCAATAAATAAACTTTGTGGTTCCCTCCAATGGCTCAATTTACTAGAACTCAGAATCCTATTTTCTAGTAAAAAGAAAAATGAAACGTGTTTCTTTTTGAAAAAGAAGAGAAACATGTGTTTCTTATTTTTCATGAAATAAAAGGAATTCTCTTTGGACTGGGAAGACATCTCTATAAGTAGGAATCCTTCTGACTTATAAAGAATTAATTTAATATTCTATACAATGCTTGTCCACCCAAGTACTGAGGAGCACTTAAATGAATGAATCTCTTATCATGAATTTCCTAAAACAGAGTCTTGAGTATGTTTAACTTTGTTAAAGCCATGTGATAGAGACGCGAAGGCCCTACTCCAAATGAATATAAAAGTCTATGTACTTATTCGAGGCATACCAAGCATATATGTAGGGAATACCTCTGAATTTTGAAACCACAGGGATAGAATCAATGGAAGGGGACTCTGCATACATCCTGAGTAAGATCCAAGTAGGCGAAACATTTCTAGTACACTAGTTTGTTAGTACGAATAAATAATATGATCTTTGACCAATAATTTTGTACAACTCTTTCCACTGTTATCTTTGCCTACCCGGAATCTCTTGAGTCATTGTCTTAACATTGCAATTTAGGACAAAAAAATAAGAAGACAACCAAGTCATACCCAAGATCACATCAAAGTATAACATATCAAATATGACTAAATCCATATAAGTCTACAGACCCATAAATATCATGGAAATATTACGATACACATGGGTTACTACTTCTAACTCTCCAATCGGGTTGAAACATAGATAGGGGCATCAAGGGTGTCATAAATCAAATCAAAATCCCAGAGAAAAACAAACATACACATAAGAATATGTAGAACCCGAAACAAACAACTTTGTAGCTATTTGGTCATAGAGAAGCATAATACTTGTTATCACGACGTTTGATGCCTCAACCTCTAGTCTTCTTGTAAAAGTTTAACACTGAGCTCTGTTATCATTATTGGAAACCTCTCTTTTGGTCTATGCCGCTCCTCTCCCTGCATTACAATTTCCCCTATTTTCATGGTCCCTGACTAGCTTCTCACCCATATTGTGAATGTCCTCTACCAATATTACCTCCAACCAGTCAAACCATATCTCTAGCCTACTGTAAAACCTAGCCAACCATCTACTTGTGCGAACATTCCCTCTTGAAGTGTCCCGACTCATCATAATTAAAACATCTACGGTCAAGTGAGGGCGTGTTGGCTGATGCATAAGAAGCTCTTTGATAACCTGAATCAAAGACTATTGTCGAACCTTGAATGACCACTCATAGAAGTTGACATAGAAAAATGAATTGGTCAAGATGAATACACTTGTGAACCGGAAACCTTAGAATACAAACTGTTGTAGTTTCCCACATTTTGGTCCTCTTAGTAGATGTTTTTGCCCGCCTAACCTATCGAACTCCGTCTAATTTTTCACAAAAGAAGTTAACTCATTGAATCTCTTACGTGCAGAGGTCATATTTACATTAAAAAATTCAATATTCAAAATTCAAACCTTTTTCGAACAAGTGATTTCTCTCTTCTTCGGTGTTCACCAATTGCGTAGCGTGATGAGACAGAGCATTGAACTTAGCCTCATAAGTAACCATAGTCATGTTTCCCTCAAGAGCCATGAACTCATCTTTCTTCATATTTTTTAGAGGATAAGGCACATATTTATCTAAAAATAAAGCATGAAATTATTTCTAAGTTAGTTAAGGAAACACCAATGACCGATGATGTAAGGTCAAAAATATATATCTTTAGTCACTATTTGTCTCACTTTAGTATATTTTTATTTGTTCTTTTTTGTGCATGAATTATATGAATTATGCTTAATGGTATATTTTATTTGTAGGATTAAATTGGTGTAAAGATGAGAAATTTAGAGCCTAAATGAATTAAAGATGAAAGATGATAGAAGGAAATCAAACAGGAAGCTAAATGCATTAAATTGAATATAACAACATATATTATATAAGGGGAGCTGACAAAAGAAAATAGAATTGCAATATGAATTTGCTTTGTGTCACAAATTGAAAGCATCAACAACCATTGAATGTGACACATCTAGCAGTATTTCACACGGAATCCTATTATTTTAGGTTTTGAGTTATTCACTTGTTTTAAACTTAAATATTTTATCTATAAATAGTTCATAAGGATCGTTCTTGAGGGGAGGAGGACACAATGTACAAAATATTTTTTGATCTAGTTTCATCTTTTCTTCTCTTATATTTATTTTACTTTTTTTTGAATGATTTGTTATAATTGTGTTATGTCTATGTGTAGTTAAACTTCTCGTTCTAAGATTATGTTTACTTATAAAATGATCGTTTAGTGATTTTTTTTATTCAACATACTTGCTTATCATATTAGTTGTTCTTATACTCTTGAATTACTATTTTGATGTTTTATCATCACTGTAATAAATTTATTTTTTGTTCTTGAACTCAGGAGAGGAATTGGGAGAGATGGAACGTGTAATATAAGGAGCATGTTCTTTTCTTGTCATTAAAACTAGAATTGATTTGTATTTTGGGTAGAGATATACCTAGTTGTCTTGCTTGGTTCAAATAGAGTAAGACAACTTAATGCTCCATAGTTGGTTCAGTCTATTTCCGCTCAACGATGTAGTAAAACTGTTAATTATGATAGACGGTTAGAGGTTGGGAGATCAGGACCATATAATAAACCTCGTGAGTCAACAACTAGATAATCAAATGAGATGATGAAATTGATGTTAAACTTGATTTTTAATTAAATCATAATCCTAAATCAATTCATTCATCGATTCTGTTAAAAATTTATCTTGTCTTGGCTAATTGTTTCTTAGTTATTTTACATTCATTTTTAGTTAATTTATATTCATCTTTGAAATTCTCCCCTTGAATAAATAATCAAAATTAGTATAACTTAGTAAATAGTTAATTGACTAGTCTTTTGGGTGTAATAATTCGACTCGTCTAGAGCCACTACATAACTTACGTGACCGGATACACTTGTGTGTGCATTTGGGAGCAACAAGTTTTTGATTTCGTTATAGTTTTAGAAATATGATGCTCCTACCGTCTAATTTTTGGAGCGTGTATACCCTTGTGGAATAACGGAGGGACACGTGTCACGATCTTAACAACCTATCAAAATTTTATTTGATTTTTATTTCCATTTAAATAATCCGACCCGGATAATTAAAAACAAACCCAAATAAGACCGCCCAAATAAATCCCAGTTTTCATTCTTCTTTAGTTCCAATGACTATACACCCCAAGAACCAGTTACCCAACACGATGTCACAACTTCATTTCTTCGGTGAAGCTCCATATACAAAACCACCTCTAATTGCTATCGAATTCAACCTCCCCTGTTCTAGCGACGCTCCAGCAAAATCAGTGAGACAACAACCATTCATCCACCATGAAACCTGACAATGACTCACCCATATCCCCCTCACTATTGCTCCAACAATTCCGGCGTATCGAACCGCCGAACTTCATCGAATAGAAGTCAAGGAGAAAGTGTTTGGTCCGGGAACCGTGCCTTCCGCATAACTATGTGTCTCCTCCCTCTGCATCCACTACCAATATTATTTTCCTATTTGATTGACGACCCCTCATCTCTAGCTTGGGTATCCAAATTGTTTCCTCTCTATTTGGGTGAATCTTAAATTATTTGGATGGGTTTTTTTATTATCTGTATCAGAATATTTAATGAAAATAAAAGTTAAACAAACTTTTGATAGGTTGTTAAGATCGTGACATGTGTCCCTCCATTAGTCCAAAAGGTATATACGCTTCAAAAATTAGACGGTGGGGGTATCAGCGTTCTAAAAGTATAACGAGGAGTATTTACATACCATTTACGAAAATTTAGGGGTATATTTGTCCTTTTTCCCTTATTATTATTATCATTAATTTAGAAAAAAAAGAAATTATTCCCTTTAAATAATTAGGTACTCTTACTGATATTAATAATTGTGAGAAATTGTGGTTAGGTGGTGGGTATCCTAGTAAGTATTGTGATGGACCCACTTGAATATAGAGTGTCCTATATGTCTTATATGTGGTGATCAAGATGTCCCTGAGAATGGTTGTCCTAAATCTTACACCCCTATTATGATTCTTCTGTTATTTGTGATGTTGGCTGGAGTGTTGAAGTGGAGAATGTGGAACAAGAGGCTCACATATTGAATTTATTTGAGAAACTAGTGGAGCAAAAAGAAAAACGTCAACCATTCAATACATTTTATTCCTTAGTGTCGATGCTAAGAAGGAGTAATCAAAGGAGAATGTTATAAATGAGGTTGCTTTGGAGTTGATCCATATTGGACCTTATTAAAATTTTTGTCTACATTATGATTGGATGAAAACCTGAAATTCGAGTCATCTGAACTAATGAAGGAGTGTCTAGTTGAGGAACAAAGTCCATACATCCTAAATTTTGACATTCCTCACATAAGGATCAAGAAGTGCAAGATGAACGACATATGTTACTTGGTTTCTTTATCTTTATACCAACCTCTTGAGCGAAACAAAAAATTGATGTAAATTTAGGGGTGTTATTTATAAGTTCAAAGAGGAAAGAAAAGCGGTGAACTTAATTAGGCCGTGTCGTGACGTTAGATCATGTGCTTATTGGGAGGCAACCCAGTTCAAATGCAACTCTTTTAGTGTCTTTCTTGTGTTGTTTTTGCAGATAAGGGAAAGTGTGAGTAACCATGATTTGAAGCGAGGAGCATGTTTGAGTTTAATTGTGGGGTGCTAGGACGCTCGATGAAAATTGAGAGAACTGGCTACTAAGTAGGCATAGAGGCCTTAGGAAGTTTTTTAAATCCTTGTTTTAAATTTTAATTGATATTTGGGGATAGAACAATTTTTCAAGTCAGATGTGGGGTTCTTCCACATATGTTGGTTAGGGTGAAGTGTGTGTTAGAGTTATTTGATATTTTTTTAAAAAAAAATGATAGCAAAGTATATATCTAGGTTGTATCACAAACCTGGGTACAAAAAAAATTGTTAAAAATATTTATTCTTTAGTAGAAGCACACTTAGACCACCCTTTATTCCTTTTCATGTCATAGGTATGAAAAAAAGTTCTTTACGTCCACAAAAGCTCTCCACTGCTGCTTCTCTTAACTTAGAAAGTCATAAACTCAACCCCATGATGTTGCACAATACCCAACTTATTATAGCTCTCATAGAAATCCAAGATGAACTGAAAGGTATCTTCCCTCTCAAATCCATGGAATACTGGAGGCTTGGAATTCAAAAATTTTATCAATATCTCATATTCAGTGTCAATCATTACAAGGCCAAGTAATAGATTGAAGAATGCATCAGTTCCCAAGTTACCATCTATCTTAGAGATCATAGTAGCAATAGGTCGAGTAACTGGAACTTGAGTACCCTACATTGTGGGAGTGGCTCAAGTATTTTCCTACCCACTCATAAAAGCTAACACATGTCTGATCACCCCATAGTTCATTAAGGGGGAAGATCTGCAACCCCAACTTGTGTTCTCAACTTTGGCTCAATCTCTATCTCAACCTATTCTTCCACATTATCCTAAGGTGGGGTTAGGGTTGCTTCCCGTGATACACTATGTAAACAAAATAGTGGAAGATTTTAGATACGAATTCGGTCCATCAAATACCAATTAGAATAAGTTATAATACAAAGAAATAACGAAGAGAGAATGTTCCAACAGTCGTGTAGCCTATTGCAGAAAAAAGAAAAGTATTAGGACGTCTTCGATGGACTCTCCAGACCACTTTTTGATACGAAGAATCAACAAGCTTGGAATTGATTACCAAAATTTATCACGATCATACAACTTGGATGATACCCACACTAATCCTGGTAGGAGAACTAACTACCATTCCAAAACATAACCCAACGCGCCATGTTCGATTTCAGAAGTTCTACTCGCCCGAATTCGATTTCATAAAGCTTTATAGGTTTCTTCATGTCTTCGCTACTAGAATGTACAAACCAATCCTAGAAATATCACTCACTCATTCATGTATGGACCTAGACCTCACCTCGCCCACATTTCGTATAGACTAGCTTAACCTAAAAAATTTAAGTCACCATCCGAAAAGTTTTCTGGTCCAATGGCTTTCACCATTGGCCTACTCATAACGTCGAAAAGGGTCGTTATATTTATCTCTACTTAGTGGTATTATTATGTCTCCAAATCTTCTTCTACATTAAGGGGTATATGGCCCAATCAACCACTCACAAATAGGCGTGGACATAACTACCATAACATCAAAAAATCGATTTGAACTAAACTAAGCGGTTATATTATTATATTTATAGTATATATATATATTATATATATATACTAGATACTAGAGGGTTGATGCTCGTGCTAGCACGGGCTCACATTTATTTTAGGACAAACTTACCAAACATCTCATATATATTTGGGGAATAATTAAATTCTATTCCGAAATGTATCCAAGAGAGTATCGACATGCATATGATAGAGGAAGATGTACTCGAGGGGGTCGTAATTTTATTAAATGATAGAGAAGTTTTAGTTATGTATTTATGTAGCTTCTCCTTTTATTAATTATGTCTTACATGGTCATTTGGATATGAAGAATAGCAACAAAGAGTTCTTTTTTTAAAAAAAAAGTAACAGCGTAGTCATATAGAACATACAACTAAAATTGCATAAGACGAATGACGCAAGCAAAAGAAATGTGAAATAGGTTTAGCTATCAGCTATGTTGAGAAAATTAAAATGTATAATCAAAGTAATCAGTGATTCTTCAACTTTGTAATGATTTTATCACACAGATTCTCTATCGTCTTTATAAAGCTTTTTGGCTTAGTCAATTTCTGCTTCTTTTACGAAATCTAGTTAACTTGTATGTGCAATATTAGTATAAGAAAGACTCATTATACAGAAAAACTAATTAAGCTCAACAATAAATTACACTCATTTTTTGCATTATGTTCTCACAATTAATACACATTATATCAATTAAATAACTCGCTCAACTTTACAAGTGTTGTTTCATCTTGCAATCCTAGCTATCGTAATTTGATTGACCATTTTAGAACAAAAATTGGATGTGCTTTGCCCTATGCTCCCTCTTCAAAGTTAAAAATCAATTGAAGACTATTTAAATATAAAGAACGGTGATAAAATAAATAAAATTATCCATTTTTTGGCGAACCTGGGTGTAATAATTTAAAATATAGTATTTTACTTTTTAGCTTCGGCTTCTTCAACATATGCAACACAGAGATAGGAACTACATCATCTGTTAAAGAGAGAAGAGTTTACCTGATAGTTTAGGTTCATTCGTATAGTGGAAGAAATAAATGGAAATTTCACATATCGGCTACAACTTCTAGTGGGAGCATGCAAATTCTCTCGAGTCTTGTACGCACTCTTCACTTGATGCCACATTCATGTCGAATTCTATAAAAATATATTATTTAGAGATCGAACGTGCACTCATTAATATTTTAAAAGAGCTCGAGCAACTAAAATTCGCTCAATAATAAGATGAGGATATGATTTCCATCACACACCTTGCAGAAAAAAGAAGAAGAAGAGGTCCTATTTGTTTTTGACATCTTCATTTCATTCACATTCATGTCATTTAACTATTCGTGTACAAAAAAGCTAAAATAATTACCGGCAAGGGAAATCTTAAAATAAAATGCCAGATTCTTTTTTAATTCTTTTTGCACCCAAAGAAAGTCCAAATATGTATATGTTAACTCTTGAACATTGCATCCAATTCCTCAGGTAAATCCTCTTATGCAAGGGTCTGCATTTGATGCGCTTATTTTAAGTGCTTTTGAATTTAAAATTCTTATTTTTTGGTAGTTTTTGATTTAGATTAAGGCATTAATAAGATAAAATCTAAAAATTGAATATGACCAACTTATGACTTTTAACTTTTAGCTTATAAGCCATCTTGACCAATCCAAACATCCTCTTAGCCAGATTCACCCGTAAATCGGTTACTAGCTCAAAAATTTGGAGAACCCCTTCAATTTACATATCAACAAAATGACAATTGCATATAAAATATGAAAAAATTTAGATTGTGAACCTTCCATTCTACCAATATGCAATCTCTTTATCCAACCGAAATTCTCACCCTTTTTTTTTTTTGTCATTCTATTGTGAATCTTTATCATCAAAACAAACAAATATATGGGGACAAAAGAATTCTCGTCTTAGCACTCTAAGAGATTTTAAGAAACCTTGAGGGTTCCCATTGATGAGAACAAAATTTTCACTATAGATATGCAGAATTCAAAATGTCACATGAATCAAACAAAAAATCTCATGACAATATGGGAATTGTCACAGAAAGTTTCCGACTAAAACTTTATATATGTGCATTAATGTACACGATAGAGAAACATAACAATATATTTACTCAAAAAGTCATCACTAACATCTCTGTCAGAATTCACGAAATATTAAAACAAATTAATAAGAGAAACGTTTGATTGTTATCCAAAGATGTATGAAACTTTAAAATAAGATTACTTGTCAAAATAAACTGAATAAACCACGTCATCTTCCAATGAGTCAAGTGCATCATGAAAGTTCCTGATTTCCTCGTTTTAACGACCCCTCTCCCCTACTTCTACAACTTTTCCTTCCCCTCCTGTTTTTTTTTTTTCTTTTCCCTACTGAATAGCATTTGTTAGGATCAAATTGATAAGAAACGAGGTAGTGTATGAGTTTAATTGATAATACCAAATAATGAAATTCATAGCATCTATATTGAAATCAAAATTAAAGTAATCATGAAAAGTTACCTTTTTGACCAAAAAAAGAGAAAAGTTTCTTATAGTTTACCAAGGAACTAAATAATTCATTTTTAACTTGGTTAATAAGAGCGGACCACATATATGATTATGAAGTTCATTCTTAGATTCTCGTTCATTTAAATTCCAATGCCATCACATTGATATTGTCTTCCGTAGGCTCAAGGGGAGGACAGTGCGAGAAATCAAATTTAGTTATTTATCATGTCTAAATGATAATACAAATATAAAAAAAATGTGAATACAGAGTATAAAACGTTATCAATAAAAAGGTGATTTACTTGATCTTATAACTAATGAAAACGGAGCAGACAACCTTTACAGTCTCACCACTTGTCCTGGCACAAGTCTGCAACCACAGTACCTTGACAAATTACTTCACTGACAAATTATAAAGATAATAAAACATATGACATGACGAATGATGACTTCTGTATCATTGGGATTACACTATATGTTGAAAGCATAGGCTGATTTACTTTTTTTATCACCAAAAAGCATAACAAAAGAACTTGAGAATTTCTCCAGCATTAAAAAGCTTCCCTGTAGTCATTTTAAACGATTATCTCATAACTACAATCCTCTGATCAATAATCAATTCGTGTAAAATATATCAGTGAAGTTTCAAAATTACAATTTATGTTATTATAAAGATTGTAGCAACTCTATCTTGCGTGCTATGAAGCACGTCTTTTGGGTTGTAAGCCCAAAAATAGTTTCGTATAATGATCAGTCGAGTCACTATTAATTAAATTCCCTTTCATAGTAATACTTCTTACTTCACTGCTATACTATCACATGATAAAATATTTCTTCAACTAAATAAGTTTGCTTATATTAGTCTTTCCTTTTCTTCATGGTCACAGTTCAACAGATGTAAATGTCACACAATCATCAAAAACATATAAAGACATATAACAATATACATTACTCTCTTCTAGAAATAAGAGAGTGAATACCACTATGTCCATTATACAAAAAGCAGTAAAAATTATACTAAAGAGGGGTTGAACACTACTCTATTAATTAGTTGTACAAAAAGGAATGAAGATTATACTTTTTAAATTATCCCCAACTTACTCAGGAGGAACATAAAGTTATTCCATCTATTCACCTCTTGGTTATCAACAAAAATTAGTCCTGTTTTCCATTAAACAATAGCTTTAGGACTACACTTAGCAATTCTTTAGTTCACAGAGTATCCCAACAAACATGTATAAGTTCTCGTGCATAGTATTTACTTTATCAAGATTATTCAGTAGAAGAACAGAAAGTACCTTTTTGAATTTTCTTTTAATCATGGCTATATACCTATCAAATGGTCGCACAATATATCAAAATATTCTGGAAATTTTAAAAGAAAAAAAAATGTTATCAATAATATGAGACTAAGTTGCTCAAACTTTCAAAAAGTGTTGCTGCATTGGTGTGGGATGCTTCAAAAATATACTATTTTAGGAGGATCCGACACGCACCCGTCGTCAATATTTTAAAGAGTCTGAGCAACATAGGTATGAGGAATATCATCAAACACCTTGTGTGTGGAATGCTATTAGTACTGAGAGGCATTACGTTGCATTTACTATTTATGGTAGTGTTATCTGATCTCTAAATGCTTTCCTTTTGTTTTCTTCTTTCTCTTCTCATGTTGCATGCAAGGGCTTCCTGGAAGATGAACAATTACGGAATACTTAATAGGCTCAATAGAATGTACCATTCACTGAACTATTGGTACAATATAACTGATAGCAGTTTTGTTGTACCTTGTTGAACTAATGAGACAAACAAAGCAATAATTTTGTTCAAATTTAAGCTCAAAAAGATTGTTACTTGAACTGTATTCTACACCTCTTCTTCTCCCTAATTTCTGATCACTATGTCAACTTTTTTAGAATTCGGCCCAAATCGTTTTACTTTGCATTACCTGGACAGTAACAATGAAGAGAAATTTGAGGAGAAATGGAGATTAATGGAGAGCAAATGTTGAGGAGAAATCAATGTAGAACAATGGAATAACAAATGTGGAGGAGAAATCGATGTAAGTAGTGAAAGACCTAAAGTAGATACACAACAAATGTACCGATCGAAAAAATAAAAATAATAAGATAAATTACCCATGGCCCTGTTTCATCTTCTCGAAAATCTCATCAATGTATGGAAAAATGACATAATGTTCCTTGTTAAATAAAGTAATATATATATATATATGTATATATATATATAGATATATATATATATATATATATTATATATATATATATATTATATTATTATTTTTTATTTTTTTTTAAGTACAATGATATTGCTTTGGAACAATTTTTTAAGCTGTTGTTTCTTTGTCTTCACAACTCCCTCTTCTAAATAAGGGGAGATGATATATATATATATAGATAATAATATATATGATATATAGAGATATATAAGCTAACGTAAGTATATTAAAAAATCAATTAAACAATTAAATCATTCCATGAACAAATTAATATAACAATAAATGTACAATCAAACCGTTAACTTCAAAATATTAATTTTCAAGAGAAACTCAAACATATTTTTAACAATGTACATTATGTACAGGAATTGTCTTCGTATTTTTTTTCTTGAGAAATAGTTAAAGGCACAATGTTCTTGATAAACAAATATAATCTTTTAGTTAGCATAATAAGTATTCCACTCTGATAAACATCATTTCTTAACATAGATTTAAATTTCTAAGTCTCTTATATTTTATTCTTAATTTAATTTTTTTTTCACACCGAATTAAATCGAACCGAAGTAGAAAAAATTAATCGAACCAAATTAGTTTGGTTTAATATACAATGCATACTTTTCTAGAATCGAAAATCAGAAAACCGAACATGCACGTCTACTCAAAAAATATATTAAAATTATATTGTCACATATCTTGTTATATCGTTGTATTTTTCGAATTAAGTATGACACACACAAAGTTGATGAAGTAGACAAACCAGCATAGTTTCAAATAGTGACAGCCGTGTAGAGGAGAGTAACAAAATATAACTTATGTTCATCATCTTCTGACAGTTGAACCATCTATCTTCCTCGCCAAAATATTTCATGTGTGTTGGAAGTTATATGGAATATACATCATTACGAAAATCTGTACAAAATTATCATAGCTTGAGTTATGTCAGAGAAATATCCTTAAAGATATTTCACGTTTGTATTCTTTCTCAAAATTTAACAAACTCTTCTACCATAAAATTAGAAGTCAGAAACTAACAAAGTTTCCTTTCGAAAGAACAATATATATGAGGAAGAATTTGTAACAGGACGTGTTTTTCTCTGTATAAGATGAAGATGTCATCTTTTGGTCCTTGTGAAAAGATTTAACAAATTAATTCCCATTAATATATATTGTTGTATCTTGAATCATTCTATCACAAGTATAAATAGGAATTATCTCACACATTTGTAAGCAATCTAATTATAAACTTAATTCAAGAAGTTTTCTTCCATGATTAAGTTCTCCTATCCAAAATCTTCTTTTTACCTTAGTAGCAATTTATTTTTGTTTTACTTCAATTTTTCAATTCTAGTTAATGATATAAGATTTTTCTATTAGATATCGTTTTCTTGTTTTTTTCTACGTAATTTTCTCTATCAAAAGGATAATCATACGATGGATTCTGAACTTTATTTTAAGGCCAGAATAGTGGCAACTTCAACTAATTTTTTGAAAACCTAATTATAAACTCAATTCAAGATGGCTTCTTTCATAATCAATTTCTCCCATCCAAAATCTTCTTTTACATTCATAGTGATTTTTTCCTTTACTTGAATTTTTCGATCCTAATTAATGAACTAAGTTTTTTTCTAATTTCTTTACCTGCATTTTGTAATGGACTAGGAATGGAGTTACTTTGTATATCATTTCAAAACGATAATCATAATCATATGATGCCTCCTGATTTTATTTCAACACCAAATTAGTGGCAAAATCAATTTATTTCTCGATATCTATTTAAGCGATCGTGCTAATGGATTAGGAATAGAGTTATTTGACCTAACCAACAAATGTTGCCTAAACCATACTTTTTTAGAGAGCTAAAGTGATGATGAATTAAGATTGCAACTTTTAGACATCAAAGCTCCAATAAATATTTCTTTTATATTTATGATTTTAATTTTGAAATATTTGTGTTGTTTAACTTTGAAGTAGTGAAGACTATTAGTGTTGAGGGTTCTGTTTGGAAAAATCAAAAGCAAATGAATCGGTTTTAAAATTTCTAAAACCAAACAAAAAAAAATTGTCAGTTTGGTTCGATTTGTTTTTTTTTTTTTCCGGTTCCATAGTAATAAGTTTGTTGAGAACATTTACATCTCAATACACACGAACACCTAGCTAATACATGAATAATTCACAAAAAATTACACAAACAAAGTGATTCATCCAATGCACAAAGTCTCATAAACTAAAAAAACACATTGTCAATAGCATAAAGTTGATTTAATATCCTGGAGATCTCAACATCTTATCAATGGACATTTCAATAAAATTACACCTTAAAATGTTGAGAAATTACTTCTAAAAAAAAAATATTTCATAGTCAAAACTAATCAATTACCATCTTCTTTAGCTTGAGCTTTAAAATTATTCAATGTTGCTTTACAAAATTTTATAAAGCACACAAAAAATGTGATCTTTAAAGTAATGAATAATGAGGAATTTAGACTTAAAGTTTTAATAGTTGGCTGAAATTTAAATGTTGGACTTCAAAAAAAAGAGTAAAATTAAGGATATTAGAATTAAAGACTTAAGTTAATTAAAATTTATCAAAATACTTATATTTGATTTACAAATAATTATAAAATTTATATTCATAAATTCTAAGTTTGGTTATTTTTGCGATTAATGTTCAGTATAATCAAATTAAATAGTATTGATTTTTCAAAATTTAAAACCAAATCAAACCAAATATTATTTTTTAATAGATTTGATTGAAATTGCAGTTCAATTTGATTTTATAACCATAACCCGTGAAGAAAAGGAATACTCAAGGTTAAATGGCTAAAACGTTGCCTTCTCCACATAATTGTTGGATGTCACTGCCGGAGTTCAACTTATTGAACTTGAAATCAATAGGAATAAGAAATACTTCTTTGTTCAAATTATAAATATGTTTATTTCAATTTTTATATTTAGTTAAACATTGTGATTTCTCTTCTCATTTTATTTCTCATTTGCATTGAAAACCCGTTTTTAAAACATCAAACCCTACCAAATTGAAGTTGAAAAATCAAACCAAAATAGTTTGGTTCGATATTTGATGTCCACTTTTTCAAAATCAAATTAAAATTTGATACAATCAAACCGAAGAATCGACACTCATACTACTAACCCATATTATTACAAGTCAAATATGGGCTAATGCCCAATTTTTACCTACTTCAAAATATCACTCTCCATCCAGTTAAAATATGGGTGGATTGGGCGTATAAATGTAGTCTCATTTTACCAGAACTAAATGTGTGTGCATCAATATTATGGGACGCAAGGAACCTTATGGGGTGTAGAAGCACCTTAATCTTCTTGGATGGTGAGGAAAATATTACAAATGTACAAGAACTTGAAACTGTTGGATGGAATGAGATGTTTATCAAGCAGATGGAGAGGTTCTCTATCAAACAATTGTACAAAACTCTGAGGAAAGAGTATGAGAAGGTAGAGTGGAGAAGATTAATCTTCATTAGTGTTGCATGCCCAAAGTAGAATTTTATACTATACTAAGCACTGGGAAAGAGGCTACTCACAAGAGATCGACTGAGGATGCGTAGAAGTGGTTCAGTGTGTGTCGTGTGAAGCTGAAGACGAAAGCCATAACCATTTGTTCTTTCAGTGTATGTTGACAGCCCAGGATAGGCAAACGATATTAATCTGGCTAAGTATACATAGAGAGGCTCGACGATGGGATGAGGAAGTGGTGTGGGCAAATACTCATTACAAAGGTAAACAAGCAAGAGCAAAGGTGTATAGGATGGCAGTGGCTGCAAGTGTTTGTGTTGTATGGCAGTTGAAGAATCAACGTATCTTCAAGCAAACAATCAGATCTCTAATCCCTGAATGCATATCCTGTTTAGTGTAAGGCAGTTGATTGAATGATGTTGCTAACCATAGTGAGACTTGATAGTTAATTGATGCAAGTCTGGGGGCTGTCCAGCTTGCTTTTCTGTTTTGTAATTTCTACTTGGTAATAAAATCATTTATTTACCAAAAAAAAAAAGAATTGCCAACATGAGCACTAGCAGCAAGTTCAAAGAGGTTTTGCTAAACCCACAAAGAAATTGTGTTCGCAGCATAACCATTATTGTCAGTTGGGAGCAATGCTCCCTTCACAGTCCCAAGCTAAGAAACTTCCCACAGGTAGCACAGTAGAAAAGCAACAGTGTAGAGAAGTCTTCTTCCGAATTATACAAGACACTAAGCACACCCCTTTATGGATATCTGAATTGAGCTCATGCAGGTGACTTCGAAGGAATTTATTGTACATTTTCAACATCGGTCTCTTTCTTCATGCAAGTCTACTGGTTGATCAAGAAAGCCCCATAAACTTTGTTGTGTTGTTGCAATGCCCTGCTTGTACACACATTAAGTTATCATCTGTGTCATGTGAAAGGTGCTCGCAAACAAAATAGACAATTGATGCTAGTTTCTGAAAGGTGGCCGTCTTTTCGGTCAGTCAATGTCACTATCGCTGTCAGATATGTATCTCCGAGTGTCAGAGGCCTGGTACTTCGGAGTTGAGTAATCCATACCAATGTTGTTTGCTTCACTCATAGGTGCAAATGCTGTAAATTGGCCACAAGAAAATAAAATATTAGTACTTAGGAAGTAAGCAGTAAGTCAAATATATCAGTAGATTCATTCCCTTTGTAGTGCATTTGAGATGAGGGACGTTGTTGTTCATACATAAATCTATCTACTTCTTCACATGTAATGAACAGAGTGCCAGTAATAAATAGAGATGGCAAACAAGCAAACACCTGTATCACTCAAGTCAGAGCAGGGAGATGATATAAACGAACCAATGCTAATTGGTAGATATTCAAAACGAAGGCTACCAGAAAATACAATACTAACTAAATGTACCCCCAAAAACTTTCAAGAAGAGAAGGGATGAGAAAGAATAAGTAAAAGAAAAGAACACCAGGCTGTGCTAAAAAATAAAACAAAATGTGTTGTCAAATTTTACTAACAGGAAACAATTGCAACCAAATTGAAGGGGAAGGTAGATTTGAAATTGATGCCTACACAGTTTTCACCAAAAAAAAAAAAGAGAAGACAGTACAGTACCAGGTTATAAGTACATCAACGTAGGACCCAACATGCAAAAAGAGGACAAGTTACATGTAAGTTCTCTCAATAAGTAATGTTTTTTCTCTGCTATAACTTTTCAATTTCTCCAGAAAACAGTCAACAAATATAGTGTATCCAGAGAAGAATGCTGGACTAACCTTTTTCTCTCATTCTTCTCTCTCTGTCGTACTCAAATTTATCACGGATTAGGCTAACCTTTTCCCAGTTATCACCTTGTCTGTTTCTCCCTGTAACTCCTCCTTGTTCCTGCAATTGAATGGAAGGCCAGGTGGAAGAGCAATCAATAAACTAATGGACATGGAGAGAGTTAAAAAATGATCTAGCACATTGCAGCTTGGGCAGCCATGTCAAAGACATTTTCAAGCAATGTCACAAATCATATAGAGCTACTAATTTAAAAGAAAAAAGAAAAACATGAAATGAAGAAAATAAAGACATAAAAAAAAAGTAAAGGGAGCGTGCAGCCAGGAAACTTGAGAAAAAATTTAAGCAACTTAGCTATTTAGCAATCTAAGTGAATCACTCCAAAATAAAGAACAAATCGTGCTAGTATACAAAATTGAGGTCTAAGTCGAACCAAAGAAAGATTACTTTTTAATTATTTACTGCTTGCCCTAAAAATGCATCATCTAAAAACCAATCACTAAAAGCTGAAACATAAACTTATAAAAAGCTTAACCACCCACATATTATTACTATATATGTTTATAATAGAAGAGCGAATTTGAGGAACTTAGGGTCAATTGGTCAATTGACCGATTTTCCCTTCTCCTCAAATTTTCTTTATTTTATGACAACATAAAATAGAGAAAATATGAGAAGGGAAAATTGATTCAGTATTTCTTCATTTATTTTCTTTTTTGGTATATTCTGCATTTAAGAATTACGGAGGAAATAGTATTATTATTTAATTGAGGGAGTATCTCTCAAAATTTGACACATAGTACATAATTGGAATTGCGGGAGCAACATATATTATTTAAAAATTATGTTCAAAGTACTATAAATGTAATAAATTACAGTAACTAACAACTTAACATATTTGAAAAAACATTATAATGTGATTGACTCTTGAAATTTCACATGTGCCACATAAATTGAGAGAGTGAACAATTATATATATATTTCAAAGAGGGAGTAATATATATTATTGAGAATGTTGAGGAGCTTAGGGTCAGCCGGTGAATTGACCAATTTGCCCTTCTCCTTCAACTTCCTCTATTTACATTTAGTATTTTATCCGTTTTAATTTATTTGTCTTATTTTCATACAATAATAAACTAACAATATGGTGTCAGCTTGCAGATCACAACTGTCTAAGGATAAGATCTTATTTACGTGGCAATTGAACCTAATCTAAAGGATGTATATAGAATTAATCCAGATTACCAATGTTGATCATCCACAAAACAATAATTTCCAGCGACTTAAAATTCAAAATACTAACTTAAGCATGATGAATGAAATCAGATTAACGGGACAACAAATTGGCAATTTCTGAACCCAGAGAATGGGGCCATTTCAACACCAATAACATAATGTGGGGAACATGGAGTATTTCAAGGAAGGTGCTTCTCTGAGGTATTTGTGTGTGGTTTATTTATTTAGTGTGCATACTTGATGGGTGTTTGAGAAGAAAGAATTCATATAAAATATACAAATATTATAAAAGATAAGTATTAATCTATGGATCGATTTGTAAGTATCATTGCTATTTTTTTCTGGTAAAGATGGAGAACAAGAACAAGACACTGGGTGGCATGGGAAAAATTGTGTCTCAGTCTCCCCAGATCTGAAGGTGGAGGTGGCTTTAGATCTATGAAAGACTTTTGCAAGGTTTACTCTGCAAAAATCTGGACTTTCAGAAATGAGATCTCCCTTTTGAATCAGTTTCTATTGTAATAGGATAAATCCTCTTGCAAAGATTTGGAGATATGAGGTTCCTAATTATACTCCGGGAGATAACCTCATGTAGTTTCCAATTATGCTCCAGATGTTCTTTTTGTGAATGTGAGCTAGAGACAATAAATCATCTCTATCTACATTGTAGAGAGACAGTTAATTTGTGGTATATTTTCATCAACCTAAGGGGCATTAGCTGCGCTATGCCAAGAAACATAAAGGGAGCTTTAGCTTGCTGGAACAGGGATGGGAATCAGCCAGAGCACTGGGAGAGATGAAACATTGTCCCAGCTTGCATACCTATAGTGTATTCCTTTGTTTAAAATACATGTTACCTTTCTCATAAAAGATTTGGAGATATGGGCAGTCCCATATTTGGAGAAGAATGATGTAGAGTAGAGATGAGATGGAATCTTTCATCCTGTGGAACGTTGGAAATGGCGAAGCCTCCATTTGGTGGGATAACTGGACTGGTATGGGAGCATACCACTAGCCAGATTAACTAATATCAGACCTATTCCAAGAAGTATCAAATTAAAAAAAAAAAATATAGTCGATGGTAAATGGAGATGGGATAAGTTGAGCGTCTTCTTGCCTGCTTATATTGTCCAAAGAGTTTTAAGTGTAGAGATTGAAGTTGGCAAGAAAGATTGGGCTTGTTGGACCTTGGAGAGTTCTGGCAGTTCACTACAAAGTCTGCATGGAAAAAATTGTGAAGAGTTCACGATGAAATTTTATCTGGTAAACTAATGTGGCATTGAAGATCACCTTCTAAAATTTCTTTTTTTATGTTGAGGCTTTTTCATGGAGGAGTAGCAACTGATGACACAGTTCAAAAGGAGGGGTGTGGTGCTTAATTCAAGGTGCAACTGTTGTACCAACTATGAACTGAAGAACATCCCCCATTTGTTTGGTAAAAGCTTAATTGCTAAATGGGTATGGACTTACTTCAGCAATACTTGTTGTATCAATTTCCTTCCGGGTCCTCTTAAGACAATTTGCAAGAAGAGGTGTTTGTCAATATTTGAGAATATGAATATGTCTGACAGGTTCGTTATTCATCAGGTCTGTTCACTACATGAGTCTCATCTTCCAAACTCGATTCCCTGAACTTCAACTTCCCATAAGTTGGGAGGAAAATGCGTTCACTTGGAAAATTTGCACCAATCCATCAATAGTCAACTGGTGAATGGCATAAACCAGAAGGAAGAGTGGGTGGAAATATATGTGGATGGATGCTCAAAAGGAAACCATGGGAGTGCTGGAGGCGGTGGTATCATTAGAGATCATCGTAAAATAGTCATTACAGGTTTTATTGATTACTGTAGAATGTGTTCCAGCATTGTTGCTGAGGCGACAACTCTTTTACAAGGAATCAAGCAGTGTATTGATATTGGAAAGGGGTTTGTTGTTGTGGTATCGGACTCTCTACTAATAATGGAGATTATCAATAAGAGTTGAAACACCTTTGGCATACTAGAAGCATTATTGAACATATTTGGAGGTTGGCTAGAAATGGCAACTTCCTTTTTGTTCATGTTTTTAGAGAGGGTAATACAGGTGAGGATCAGTAGGATCATATGGAGAAAGTGAATGCGAACTTACTGTCTAAAATGAGGTTCTTTCCTTGCCTGGTCTAGTTAGAGCTACAATGGAGCAAGATCAAGATGAAATTCAAACTTACGGTTCAAAGTTAACAAAGAAAAGTTTTAGAAGCCAATGATGTTGTCCAAAGAACCTCTTTTTGCTGGAAATATGATAATGGTAGTTAACCTAACAACAATGTCCTAAAGTAATTCAGACGTAATTATGGTAGAAAAAAAATTACAAATTTGTAGTACTTTTTCAGCTTGCATTATCCTTATTCCTTTGAGTGACTAATTTCACTCTTACTTTTATGATGGAGGTTAAGGTTCATGTCCTCCTCCATCTTCTCTTGTTTGATATATGAAATTGATTAGAATTATTCCTAACCTCCACCTAGTAAAGTGGACTTTTATTTTTATAAAATGAGCAATCATATGGGTGAGAAAACTTAGTGGAGATTACAGAGGAGGTTCCAAATTCCAATTACTACTGGTTTACACCAAGGATCTACCTATATAATCTGAACTTGTTTACACTAACTACAGATGAGTTAATCAATAATATCTAGGGAGAGGATCCATGTTGCATGCTTGACGAAATTAGCAAATGTTGGAAGTTAGAACTATGCAGAAGTACTGTAGAGTGTAAAGGTTTCAGAGAAGCAGACACCACAATTCTAGGTTTTGCCTGAAACATGAAGGTGAAGTGAGATAAAATAAAATTGACTGCCCAAATACAAGACTAATCAGATATCTAAACTCAGTTTTATAAGTAATAAAGGAATATTATTGATGTGAAACAAACCAGCATTAAGGAAATGTTGGGTCTAAAGAACATCCAAAAGAGAATTTCACAATGTGTGTAAAACAGCTAAAAAAAGTTCAACAATAGTTTTCGGCTCTAAAACATATCTCATAGTATTGTTGCGCCAGAGACTGAGCAAAAATAAATACTTGAGCTTTAGATTAACAAAAAACTCTTGCATTTCTTTCTCCATATGACCCTAGCAAAAAATTCCACAGTATTGTTTGCATACACCATTGGATTCCCAGATCGCTAAAAAGATATGCTAGTAAAAGCCAAAAGGGAAGTTCTATGTAACAATCTTGGATCATCACTAGCTATAAGGGAGTGAATGTTGAGTCACTAATGCATAGCCTATCCACAAGATGAACATTGTAAAAAGAAAAGTTGAGTTAAAATGTATGTTTGGACATGCTAGATTGGACAGGATTCAAATAATCATATCTAATACACAATGCAACTAGCAGAAACAGAAGGTAAGATGAGAGAAAATAGCCTAAGACGGTTTGGTCATGTCTTACGTACCATCAGATGCACTAATTCCTAAGTTTGATAATTGATGACTGATAAAAAGGAGTGAATATATCTAAAAGCACATGGAGTGAAGTCGTCTTACAGAATAATATAAGAAGAAACTCCCAGAAGCAATGCAGATTGCTCAAAGAAAGACAGTGAAAGCAAGGGATCAAGCTAGGAGTTGTAAGTAGTGACAGATAGAATGTAAAAGTATGGGATGGGATTGTGAGTGGTGACTGATTGAAAGTAAATGTATGAGATCGGATTGTAAGTGTTGACTGATAGAAAGTAAAAGTATGTGATGGGGTCGTAAGAACAATCATTTTAGTCAAGAATTTCTGATTTCAACCGATCAGTGATTACTCAAAACATATAATACTGAGGATGAACTTCGACTATAGATTGAAAGATCAACAAAATCTTTTGGACATCTCTGTTAGTATGGGAGAACAATCAACAGGGCTTAAAACTCAAAGCTTTTTGCAACTTATGACAAACTGGAACTTATCAAAAGGGCACAATAACTTTATCTTGCCAAAGGAGGCAAAAATGTACATATGGAAACATGTGCTATTAGAAAATATGTAAATGTGGTAATGCAGTAGAGGAATTTTATAGGTACCTTCATTTGGTCAGCATTAGGTCTACTTCTCCTGAAAGAACAAATACAGATCAATTTAGATACGCATAATGGCTCGATAGGTCACTCTTCTTAACAACACTATATTAGATCAAATGACATAATTAAGAAATGAGAAAGTGCTGAAAAGTTTAATTCATGAAACAGTTAATGTCCTCCCAAAACTAATAACAACTGAGTGTATGATAAAGGAATGCAGAAAGGAAGAAATAAACTAACCTGTATGGAGAGAAATCTTCATCATCATCTTCAGAAGAACCATAGTTTGCATGATCTTGAGCAAGCTTTTTGGAATAACCCTCATCCCAATATAGCCTCTCCCAGTTCTCTCTCATCTCGGATACAAGTCCATAATTCTTTGGCACCTGGTTTTTTTTTGTTTTTTTTTTCTTCATGCTCCCAATTATAAAGTGTAATAATCAAAATGAACCGCAAACATAATCCCAAAGTTTGAAGGAAAAAAGGACAATTTCTAACATATTTACAAGCTGGAATATATACAAGTCAAACAATGTTCAAACAATAAGAAATGATAGTTGCAATCTGACGAAGCAGTATTTCAACATAGTTTGTATCCATAAGGAGATCAGTATGCTATGGTAGGAGTAATACTCTACATAACAACCCGACTAAGTTTTTGTGGAATGACATAATAAAGACTATTAAACATCAACCAAGAACAGGTTCTCTAAAAAGAAATTGTTCCAATAGTGACGCAGTAAAATCTGTGTTGCCCTTTGAAAATCCCTGCATCCTTGCCTCCAATTCATTCGCCCCACACTATGCACTAGAATGAAATTTACCCTGTGCACACCCAACCAAAAGGGTAACCGCTGCGGTTGTCTCTTCATACAAAAAAAAAAAACATATGTTGGCCCTTTCCTAATCGATCCCATAAGAGATGCAACTAGCATAAAACAGATATTTTCCTGAGAAAAGGATATCTGAAATTGATCCCTAGCAATAGTAGAGGCAAAGTATGATAGGTACTAACAGATTCTTTAAGGACTAGGCGAGTACGGCGCATGAACTGTTCGCGAAGCTGCTTACGACGCTTGTTAGGGATGTTCTGCCTTGAGATTACGAATCTCTCCCTGGGCGGTACATTTTCACCAATTTCGTGCATTTCCCCGTCAACAACCCACCAATCTGACTTGTCGTCGACTTTCTTCAACATTGCTGACGGAGAAAACTTGGACCTTTGCCGCCGAGGTGGGGAAGAACTCCCCGCGGCATGAGCAGACCGGAATTGGAGACCAATAAATTGGAGGGAATGAAGTGAACTTTTAACTCGTCGAGCGATTGAAAGCATGATAGACTGTGGGATGACTGCTTGCTATTTCTCTTATGCCAATTGCTCAGTTAGCGGAGGGTTGAACTACTTCTCAAAGCATTTTTGGTCTTTTTAAATTTTCTTTTGTCAAACTCAGTAACACATATGTGTTGGGTTTTCAACCTCATCTATTTCGATTACGTCATTTTTCTATAAAATCATTGAATTATTCATAATTTATTCTTTTTAAATATTATTAATTGATTTTGATCGATTTTTTTTTATAAATATTTTTTATTGTGTTCATATAGTAATGATTTTAATTGAAGGAATAAAGACAAATTGTGTGTTAGTCTCATTTGTTTTCTAATGTGTTCAAATGACTTGACAATTATCTCAAACATTTTCACTATCAATTGGAGTAATGAGTTCTGGAACAACATGTGTATCATCTATTAATACCCCCACATTAAATCTGATTCCACGTCAGCCAAGAGTGTTTCAAAGGAAGAAATTATGGGTAATTCAATAATTCAATCGGAAAATAACCTAGTTAAGGTACCACGGAGGAGAGGGGGGGGGGGGAGTAATGAAACAAGTTTAGAAATTTGTTTATGTATTTGACCTTTTTTCTTTTAATCCAAGTGCCCCACCATACTCGTCCGTCCGACCTTCATCTTCTGCGCATGTGAATGGGTTAATTGAGTCAAATTTGGACGGATTAAAAATAAGTAATAATTTAATTTATTTATATTTAATATAGGTAAAAATAAATGAATTGGATAAAATATAAATTTATTAATATTTTGAAGAGTATATAGTATTTTACTTATTTAATTAAATGAAGACAATATTTTAGTTTTTATTTTTTCGAGATAAAATAAATTATTATTTAAATAAATACGGGGAGGAAAATATTTTTAATCTGCACTGTAAATGAGTATTTACATTTAGACTAAAATACATTTTACTTCACTTAAGAATATTATATATGATTTGTTATTTTTACAATATATTGTCATAGTATTATTATTATTATCTAGTATATATATATATAGATTATATATATAATATAAATAATATATCTATGATATATATCTGGGACTATTTCTGGAGTTTGAACTTCTTGACGTAGTAGGGGCGGTGTTCATATCTCCTGTGTGTATTTCTAATTTTTTTGGCTTTAGTTATTTACTGTTCTAGAATTTTGGTGTATGTCTCACTATATCACTTAGTTTGATTTTGGTCATGGACTGTATATGATTCATTTTCGTCTATTTCATTTACATCAAGGTCCTTTATTTAGTTTTTGTTCCATCTCTTATATTCATAGTTAACTCTAGCTCTTTTCTGTTCTATTGTTTCTCTTTTTGTTTAGTTCATATAATAATGTTAACCTAGCTAAATTCGTTTTCTAATTCACCTAGTCTTGTTATTTATTTCTTCTAAATGTTGACTTTTTTTGCTGTTGTAGTTTATTTTTTCAATCTGTTGATTTGTCTATGTCTTCATTTTCTTTGTTATTCTTATCATAGTTTTGTTAGACATCTTCTAATTTTGCGTTTCTTTTTTCTAACCATTAAATATAAATTATTTCCTATTTTTTATATCTTCTTCCTTAATGAAAATATTATTTTTATTATCATTCGGCTGATTTTATATGTTTTGTGTCCTACTGCAAATTCTTCTTTATTCATTATATTTATGTATATGTTCTGTTGTAGTTTATATTCAAGGTGATCTATTGTATTGTTCTAACATAAAATATAACTTTTTCTTTGTGCTAATATTGATTTTTTACATACTCCTGCTACATGTTTTATCATTAATCTTCTTTCCTATGTTGTAGTATGGCTTTTTTCATATATTTTTTCTATACAATTGTTGCCTATATATTCTGTGTTCATACTGTTTTTCAAATAACAAACAATGTAATTCTGTTTTTGAAAGTATATTATCAAAATTTGTCTCATCATTACTGTTTAGTTAAGTGTGATAGTTTATAGTTGCTTCTAGATTTGTTTTCCCATATCTTATTTGTGAACTAGCGTCACTACAATTTGGGGGGAATCGACTATATGCAGAATTGTAAGAAAAGAGAGATGTTGTGGATGGTTAGTGATTGCTGTTTATTTACAAAGGCAAATGACACTATAGACAAGTTCAAATGACCTTTCGTCCTTACTCTAAAAGACGATGACCGTTACTATTTACACAGTAACTTACTTTACATTGACAAAGTTGCTTGAATCCTATATTCATGAATGTCGACTTTTTATCCTCTTACATTTCATAATAGGACACACTGATTTTTTTTTTCAATGGGCATTCTTGGCGGTACAATTTACAGACTCAAAAAATAAAACTATACAGTGTTAATAAAATAAAATTGTAAAGCTGTACTTACTAAAAGCATTCTTTTGACTAATTGGTACAATCTTCTTTATGTCTATTTTTCCTTTGTCTTCTTCTTCTAGTTCATTCAGTTGTAAGTCGGGGACATAGTTTCTCTCCATTGCATTTTGAACATGTATATGTTCTGTTTTCTTCCCTTGATCCTTATGTGTACAATCAGTGTTTGCAATATTGGTATTAATAATTCTTCGAAATTAAAAACATCCTGCTTAACGCTTTAGTTGTTGGTGATAATTCTGGCTTTAACCAAAGATATATCCATCGCTTACTTCTGCCCTATCTGCGTCCAACTTATTTGGATTTGGCTATATCATAAATGATCTCTGGAATAATAACCCAAATAGCCAATTCCTGTAGATAAATTGTAGATAGTTCTTGGATTATAGTTGATAACCCAATTGTTCTTTATTGGCATAAAAATTAGGTAGCCTCAACTTTAGTATTTCTGGCGTGTGCCGATATATCCTTGGTATATCATTTCCCGTGTACAATCCCAGTTTGACACCTGGATAGTTGGTTTTATTCGTCAAAAAGTATTTGGCTGTGCTGTATAAAATTTTTAAAAAATAGGTGCCTTTGTAATTCTTTGTTATGTTAAAAAGGCTTGTGGATCTCAGGAATGCCAATTATTAGTACAGCGTATGATATAAGTACTACGTAGTCCATAAATGTACCAAGTTCTAACCAAGTTTGGGTTGTCTTAGGTTGTGCGATTGTTTGTTGTAGCCTTGCAAAGTGGGTACATAACTCCTGTGTTTTTCTGTAATGGTAGTTAGATCTTGCTTGGAGGTTTAAAAAAAAGGTGGGATGTATATATGTTTTCGATATAGTGATGGGCTAATTATGTTATATATCTCCTTTCTCTGTTTAGGCTTTCTGCGTAGGTAGAAGAGTTGTGGATTGGGTATATATATAATTTGTTTATATATATATGTATATATATATAACCAAAAACACTTCACATTTTGAATTATAGAGAAGAATAATTAGTTTATAAAAGAACATAAATTATAGAGAAGAATAATTTAATTTCACAGAACATCATAAAAGGTACCCTTACTTTTATAGATTGAATATGGATATAAACCCATAATTTATCCATATATAAAATCAATCATCTAATCCATTAAATATCACGAATTGAGTGATTTATCAAAATATAAACTCATTTTAGCGGTATCAATAACGAGTTAACAAAAATAATCATTTAAATATGTAGTGTAACAATTTGATCCTTCGAATGTATCAAAAAATAACACTTTTGATCTGTATATTTGTTTAACTATTTCTATTTAATTTATCAAAAACTATTAAAATAAAAACATCAAGCAATAGTATCAAATTCTAAATGCAAAAATAAGAAATATTAGAGAAATAAAGGAATGATCAAATGAAAAGTTACTTATAAAATAAGTAATTTTATTGGGATAATGCACAAGTTTCCCCTCAACCTATGCCTGAAATTTCAGAGACACACTCATACTATACTAAGGTGTAATTATATAAATTATTTGGGGAAAAAATTAAAAGGGATCTTTGTCACAACCCAAAACGGGCCGCGACTGGCACCCACACTTACCCTTCTATGTGAGCGAACCAACCAATCTAAACCCTGAAATTTCCAATTATAATATCAAACAGAAAGTTAAGGCGGAAGACTTAAACTTATTAATAAAAACCATTCAATACTTATAAATTCAAAAGCTATTTTTCACCAAAACTGGAAGTCCATCACAACAAGAACACATCTATGATCAAATTACTAAAACATAAGAGTATAAGATTCGTCTAAGAAGCTAAAATAACAAAAGCTAGGCCATGCCGGAATCAATAGGCATAAAGACATGAGAAGAAGGTCCGTCCAAGATAGAAGCATGAGCTCACCCTGAAATCCGGTTTGTGTATGATGTAAGAAGATGGTAGAGTTGCAGTGAGTTGAAGACGACGGTATGTTGCTGCACTCCACATATAAAACAGAAAAGAAGAAACAGTACAAGTAAGGGGTCAGTACACAAACACGCGTATGAGTAGGGTATCTCGCCACACTCAAAATAGAAAACATAATATCAATAATATCATAAATCAAAACTACAATACTCAACATGTAGCACAACAAGTATCTCTTAATCATTTTAATAAGCACGCCAAGCTTCACCCATGAGGACTCAAGCCTCAATGCCATACCCATTTGGGAATTAGGTTCCTTAGATGAGATATTAACATCTTTCAAGATTTCATTATGTTATTTCTCTCGTGTCGGTACGACACTCCTCTCCATAATATCATGCGTCGGAACGTTGACACTCGATCCAAATTCTACGTGTCTTGTTCGGTGGAACGCGATCCCCTAATTCATGTGGGCGGTTTGTGACACCGATCCCCTAATCCTAAGTGTCGGTTCGTGACACCGATCCCCAATTTACGGTCAGTTCGTGGGACACCCGTTCCACTAAGTCTACGTGGCGGTTCGTGATCACCCGTTCCACTACTCTCCTCACTTTAGGGTCATCAAGCCTTTTATACCAAGGCATCATCAATTCTCATAACAAGGCAGCAGATTAGGGTTTGTCAAGATAGATCAATAGCTTCTTCATGCTGTATTTATACTAATTTATGTAATCACATTCATTACAAGTATACAATTAAGCATATAGCAAGGGTTTCAATACTACCCAAACATATCATCTCGCTATTAAGAGTTTACTACGAAACATTAAACCATAACCGACCTCCACCGAAGAATTCGTGATCACGCAAGCTCATCTTCAAAGGTCTTTGCTTTCCTCCGTTCTTTCTTCTCTCGCTGTTTCCCTCTCTTCTCTCGTTCTTTCTGGTTTTTTTTTTTTTCGTGTATTCCAAACCCTTTTCTTTGACCAATAGATCATACAAATTAAGTATAAACGATGGTTAAAAGTAACCCACTATTTATTCCAAGGTTGTCTCCTTACCCCCAAGAAATAAATTATTAACATAAACCACTACTCTTATAAATAGCAGGAATAGTCAAAACGCCCTTAAAAATTAACAAAAAAATCCGACCTAGCATGGCGATTACGACATCCTGTGAGGGGGCCGTCGTGCCTTGCGACGGTCCGCCTGCGGAGTCGTCCAGAATTCAGAGACTGAATTTACTGAGGGACGAACGGTCCGTCACGCCTGTGACGGGTCCGTCACTGCCATTCCATCACAAAGTTTCAGATGAGTCCAATTCTACCCAAATCTCAAAGAAATCTGAAGTGTTTTGGAAATGAGCCCTCTCGACGGTCCGTCGTGACCATACGGTCCGTCGTGGATCCGTCGTCTCAGCCAGTTTTTTGTCAGAAATTAAAACCTGCTGACTCAAAACGACTAAACAGGTCGTACCAATAGATACCATCCCCATCGTTCGTCCTCGAAAGATCACGAGAAGAAAAGAAAAACAAGGTGGAAAAAGGAACCGAATCTGTAAACAGTGTGGGATCTTTCTTGCCAATCAGCCTCCTTCTCCCAAGTGGCCTCTTCAACTGGTCGATCTCATGGACTTGATGGAGCAATCTCCCCTTTGATATCAACTGCGAATTTCTCGACTAAAATGGCAACAACAAAAAAAAACAGGGCTCCTCCTCATAAGACAGTGAGTTTCTCTCAAGAGAACTGAATCCCAACGAATGATGTAGTTTCCATCCATGGTATCTGTCAAACATAGAACATCGAATACCGGTGCACTCCTGACCAGCCCTGGAGGGCAAGGCTAATCATAGCCACTCCCTCGTCTTCAGAACTTAAATGGACCATATACCCGAGGACTAAGCTTACATCTTTTACCAAAAACCGCCAATCACCCTTAATGGGCCGAAACTTCAGCAAGACTTGCTCACCCTCATGAATCCAAGCCTAAACCTTTGCGATCTGCATATCCTTTTTCCTACTTTGAGCCCGCTTTTTTAAAGCTTTTTCTGCAAATAGATTTCACCTTCCTAAGGTAATCCCTCAAAAGATCGGACCCCAAGGTCTAACCTCAAATGCCATAAAAAACCAACAAGGGAGACATACAATCTACTTCCATACAAGGCCTTCGACGGGGGGCCATATCCAATACTTGAGTGATAGCTATTATGGTTATGAGAACTGGCTAAGGGTAAGAAGTTATACTAATGACCACCAAAATTCTTATCACACATGCACGAAGCATATCTTCCAACACCTGAATGTTTGCGCTCAGACTACCCTTTTATCGTCTGAGGGTGATACTGCAAGTACATAGGGCCAACCTAGTACATACTTAAGCATGCACGTTCTCCAAAACTTAGAGGTAATCGGCGTACCTCTATCTGATATGATGAAAGGGGAACTCCATGCAACCGAACAATTTCTGAGATGTAGAGTCATGGCTAATTATAGAATGGAAGTCCATTAACCACAAATTTGAATAATTTTATCCTAATTTTATAAATTAACAAGTGTCACACCCCTTTTTCGCGCGGCGACGTAAGGGTTTTTCCAATTTAAGTGACGTTATTAATTAAGAGAATATTTTGATTTTTTCAGAGTCGACACTTGGAATTGAGTTACGGTGTTTCAAGTCACCTTTTTTGTTTAATCCCTAATCAAAAGAAAATGACTCTTTTTCTGGTCTGCGCACGAGTTCGGTTAAGGAATTATGTTGACCAATGGGAAGGCATTAGGCATCCCTCGAATCCCGTGGTTCTTGCACGGTCGCTTTATGGACATTTATGACTTAAACTAATTTATGAATATTGTATTATTAAGACAACTGTATTTACCCTCATTCTTTGATTATTTAAATATATAAAACTACCTTATTTATTAATCTATGCCCGTAATTAAAAATATATTATAAGCATATAAATTAAATCAAACAAAGCAGAATAAAATAAGATATTCTTTATTTTTTACTTTTTCTTTTCTTATTATTATTATTTTATTTTTTTTTTATTCTATTTTTCTTTTACGTTTTCTTTTTTCTTTCGTTATTATTATTATTATTATATTTATATTTTTATACTTTAAGGTTTATTGTTGTGTTTTTTTCAACTTAATTTTTTTTTTTGGACAAAGAAACTTCAAAAAAAATAAAAAAATTTCTTCCTCACAATTGAAATTTTTTATATTATTTTTATACCTTTTCTATTATTTTTTTGTTGTTCTCTTCCCTTTTGTTAGTAGTTCTCACAATTTTTTTTAACTTTCCCTTTCTTATTATTTTATATATAATATATATTTTTTTTTATTGTTTATTTCGATTTTTTTTTTTACGTCACTAACATTAAACAAAAAATTCTACTAACTAAAATTAATATATTTACATAATAGCTACACATGTTATCATTATAAACTAAATATTAAAAATTATATGACGTGGACGATAATTTTTGTCACGACCCAAAACCGAAGCCGGACTGGCACACATTTACCCTCCTATGTGAGCGAACCAACCAATCTAAACCTTACCATTTCAATTGTATATCAACATAAAGCAATGCGGAAGACTTAAACTCATAAATAAAAGACAATTCAAAACTTCTAAATTCAACATCTATTATTCTCAAAATCTGGAAGTCATACACACAGAACATCTATGATCAATTAATAATCAAGAGTATTCTAAGAAGCTAAAACAAATAAAAAACTAGTCTATGCCGAAACTTTAAGGCATCAAGACATGAGGAAGGAGATCCAGTCCGAGCTAGAAGCATAGCTCACCCTGAAGATCCGGGTGTGACGAAGACTGGCTAGAATTGCTGTTGAGTCGAAGATGAGGCGCGTTTGCTGCATTCCACAATATACAAGAAGAAAACATAAAAGTAGGGGGTAGTACAACCACAAGTACTGAGTAGGTATCACGGCCAACTCAAAATAGAAAGCATATATCTCAGAAACATCATAAATCAACTAATATGCTTAACATGTGATAGCAACAAGTACAAACATCATTTTTAATATCACCGATCATATCTATGAGGATTCAAGCTCCACACCATACTCTTTTGGGATAAATGTTCTTTAGATTGAGTATATTAGCATTTTCAAGATTCATTATCTTTATCTCTCTTGTGTCGGTACGGGACACTCATCCCCTACTACTAGTGTCGGAACGTGACACTCCGATCCCCTCAATGTGTCGGTACGTGACACTTCGATCCCTTACATCTACATGTCGGTTCGTGACACCCGTCCCACTAATCTATGTGTCGGTACGTGACACTCGATCCCCTACTCTACGTGTCGGTTCGTGACACCCGTCCCACTATTCTATGTGCGGTACGTGACAACTCCGATCCCCTACATCTACGTGTCTGTTCGTGACACCGTCCCACTAATTCTATGTGTCGGTACGTGACACTCCGATCCCCTAATCTCATTCTATTAATTCATCAAGCCTTCTTTTATACCAAGGCGTCACATTCATCACTTTAGTTCATCAAACCTTCTTATACCAAGGCGTCATCATCTCATCACTTTAGTTCATCAAGCCTTTTTATACCAAGGCATCATCATTAACAAGAGATTAGGTTTATATCAAGATTTGGGATTCAATAGCTTCATCATGCTTGTTTCATCACAATCATATTATAAAATCACATCATGCATAAACACAATTAAGCATAAAGAAGATTCTATAATACTACCCAACACAATATCATTCGCTATTAAGAGTTTACTACGAATAATGTAAAACCATAACCTACCTCCACCGAAGAATTGCGATCAACAGCTATCTTCTCAAAATCCTGCTATCCTCTTCGTCTCTCTCTCTCTTACTCGTTCTCTTCTTCTTTTTCTGTCTCTCTTTGTTCTTTTTATTTTTCTTATTCAAACCCTCTTTCTTTTACCCTAATTAACATATAATTAAGTGTAAAAGATGGCAATAAACCCACTAATTAACTTAAGGTTACCTCTTTTAACCCCACAGTAATTAGACTATTAACTTTAACCCTCTAACTTTTAATTAAAGTAGGAATAGTCCAAAACGTCCCAAAACGTGTAAAGAAATGACCCAGACTGGGATTACGCAACCTGTGACGGCCCGTCGTGCCTGCGACGGTCCGTCCTGCAGGTCGTCGCACACGTCAGAGACTCAATTTCCACCATAGAGTCTGTGACGGTCCGTCACGCCTGTGACGGTCCGTCTGCCATTTCATCGTGACGGTCAGAGAGTCGATTTTTAGTACCCAATTTCAGATTTTCCAAGTGTTTTGAAACGAGACCCTGCGACGGTCCGTCGCGCCCATGACGGTCCGTCGTGGGGTCCGTCGCCTCAGCCTATTTTTCAACAGAAATAAAATTGCTGCTCAAATGACTAAACAGGTGTTACAATAGATACCATTTACCCATCGTTCGTCCCCGAACGATCACAAGNTCAAAATATTGCATCTTACTCTTATAATTTTATTTTTTTTTAAAATAAAAAAGTATAAATAAGTCACAAATAAATAATAGTTTAAAAGAGTAAATCAAAATAATTGTTTCTGTTACATTTCGACTTTTTTAAAGGAACAAGGGAGGGGATGATTTTTTTAAATGAAAAACTATTTATTTATTACGACAATTTATATGCACTTTTCTAAGATGGTGCATATTCCAATGTATACGCTAAAACAATTAATTAAAGTGTTTTTTCTTTTCACTGCTAGTTCTGATTCTCCCATCTCTAAGCAAAGCAGCCACACACAACGTAAAATGCTGTGTTTTGTGCCCTATTTTAAACCTACAAGCCTCAACGTAAAATGCTGTGTTTTGTGCCCTATTTTTGTTATGTGTAAATTAGGTATATAACATTTTCTATAGTAATATTCTCAAGATATAGCATTAGAGTTTGTATTTCAATATATAACATTTAATATCTCAAGCTATAGCATATTATTATAAACTTAATGTTAATTTGAAATAATTAAAAAAAATTGTTTTAAAAAAAATTGAATAAAAAAAACTGACAAAAATATAAATGGAAAATGGCATCCTTATTTACTAAATTAAATGACAAATTATTAATTGGTGTTAATGATTAACATGTTTTAAGGAAATTTAAAAATCTTTCAGATAGTTTAGTTTGCCTTAAACTCTCAAATTGTTCATTAAATTGAATAAATTTTGATTTAATTCCTTATAAAGCTCTAACAAAATTGACATCAACGTACAAACTATTTTTGTTCCTCCAATTTTCACTATTCTTTCCGATTTGCAGAAGATATCAGTTCATTTTTTTTAGTAATGAAGAAAGACAATTTGCGTTTTGAAAAAAAATTGATTTGCTAGATGGAGAACATTGTGTCGATATTAATTAAAATGTAGATGTGGAATCATCAGGTTGTTTAATTATGATTGTTGATTTTGGATATGATTTGTGGGTTTCAACATGGAGAACATTGGTGTCGATTTTTTTTTTTTGATTATTTTAAGATCTGATATAGATTATAGCTTATTTTTTTGGGATTGATTGATGAAAACAGTAGTTTGGGTAGATATATCGTATCTGAACAACAGTTGTAAATGTATATGTTTTGAGTTTTAATAAAATTGAAGATTCGCGTTAATATTGATTTATGAACAAAATATTAAAAAAAATGAGTTTGATGGTACAGTTGTTATTTAGTTCTAGTCAAAAAAAAGTATTTTAATTATGGGATCGTTGATTTGAAGGAAAGGTGTATTAATTGTGTTGAACCTTATATGAAACTCTGTATTAATTTAGTAGAAGTACTTTCTTTTTTTGTTGGAAATTAGAATATATGTTTCTGTTGGGCAAGATGAAGGTAAGTTGATATAATTTGTATGAAAACTGTCTTTTTTGTTTAGTTTTTTTTTTTTTTTTAGTAAAATTTTTTTTTGGATGATTGAAAGCTATATTGATTTTTTTGTTTAGTAATCTTTTTGTATTTATTTGTGGATATGTGTAATAGTAATGGAATTATTGCTTTTGAAAAAAATAGTATGTATATTGGGCGGAATATGAAATGCTAGTGTTTTGTCTGTTCTGATTTGTTTCAAAGCAATGTTTGTATTTTTTTGCAAGTTTAGTATGACAAGGTGTACTATTGATTATTAATATTTTATTTTATTTTTTAATGAATTATTTTTTTGGAATTGTTTTTAATGAGATTAATTTTTAATGTTAGGTTAATACCATCTTTTTTGACGGTTGGATACGTAGTTCTTGTTGAAGGACCAAGAAGCAGTACATAGTAAATTTAAATACAAGGTGTGTAGTTGCGGAGAAGAGTCACCTTATGAAAACATGTGATCATGTAATTGCAGTTTTAGATACAAGAAACTGCATGAAAAATATTTTCTATCTGTCTTTTATAGCTGAAGAATTTCAGAGGTGCATATGTCATTCCTGTTGAAACCTATCCCAGCCGTAGTATGTGAGTATGCCCAAATTATATTTCAAAAGCCTAAAGTGATGGAAACCAGACCAAGTAGATCAGTTAGAAAATGCATGTTGAACGTTGGAAGGAGTTGCTGAGTAAAATTGCAAAAAGGTCAAAGGTTACGTGTGTAAATGTAGTCAAGTTGGACCATAACAGGAAGACATGTTCAAATTATCTTGTTAAAAACAATGATTTCATGATTTTTACTTTTTGTTACATAAGATGTTTTGTTTTATGGAAGAATTTGGTATAAGTAATGGTAGTGAGTTGTGTGATTCGTTCTTAATATTATCCATATAAATAATACTGAAAACATCTTGTGTCCTTTTTCAAAATTTACTTCGTATACTAATAAAAGTTTTTAAAACAAGAATCGTACATAATTCATACAAAAAAAAAAATATAGTATGGAACAAATTTTTAACATATAATTTTACAGTGTTTAAAACTCTTGTAAAATAGTTCATACTAGTTGCTACAAATGTTCATACATATGGATCAAAAAATATTGATAGTGTCATAACTAAAACGATAATAAATCCAAAAATGTGTCATCATGTAATACAGTAGTAATCATGACTTTCATCCATATTTCATTCAGGAACAAAATCAGACTTATACATAACAATAAAAGGAAGAAAGATTTATAACAAAAAAGTCAACAAATTAGAAATGTAATGGCATGCCACACCATTAGTAATCAGTACTTTAGAAAAAAGTCAACAAATTAAAAATGTTGTAATGGAAATGCCTTATTACAATTAGTACATCAAGACTTCATACAAAAAACCCAACAAATTAGAATGTTTTTAATTGTCATGCCCATACAATTAGTAATCAGGATTTCATACACACATCAATTTATATATCAATTCAAAACATCATCAAACAATGGGTAATATGTATTAATATTCATATGAATTCTGTGTGGATTGTGTATTATTTGTATGATTGGTATAAATGGTGTATGAATTGATATGACAATTGATGTATTATGTTGTATGATTTGTGTATTAAAGTACCTTAGAATTCATTTCATTGGCTTTGTGTAATGAATTGTCTTTTGGTTGTTATTGAGATGACGTGTTTGGATTATGTTTTAATTGATATATAAATTGATGTATGTATGAGTCTGATACTAATGGTATGGGCATGACATTACATTTCTATTTGTTTTTTAATTTTTTGTTAAATCGTCTTCAATTATGGATTAGTATGAAGTCTGATTACTGTCTGGATGAAATAGGTATGAGTAGTGATTACTACTAGTATGACATAATATCACGTTTTTATTTATGATCGTTTTAAATGACAAGATATTATTTTTTTTGATCCATATGTATGACTTTGTGCGACTATCTATGATAATATGTATGAAATATTCTAAACAACGTAAAATTATTGAACAATTTATGTAAGTTGGTTCCTATATATTTTTTCGTATGAAATATGTAGATTCTTATTAACATATATTAATATAGAAATAAAATTGAAAAACGGACAAAAAAATGGTTCAATTTATTTATAGTGGAAAATATTAGAATCACAATTACTAACTATTAATTATACCAATTTGATTCCATTAAAACACACACATGTTGTTAACAAAAGTAAAAATCATGAATTGAAATATTTTTAAAACAGGATAATTTGAACATGTCTTCCTGTTATGTCCAACTTGAAAGCCATATACTACAAGTAACCTTGACCTTTTGAATATTTCACATCCAGCAAACTCCTTCCAACGTTCAACATGCGATTTTGCTAACTGATATACTTGGATCGGATGCATCAATAAGGCTTTAAAATATAACTGGGATATCCCACGTACTCTCGCGGACGATAGATTCAACAGGGATGACATGCATCTCTGAAAGCTTCAGGCTATAAAAGGTAGAAAGAAATATTCTTAATGCACGTATTCTGTATCTAAAGAACGCAATTATATGAATGGTGAAATATCCCAAACACACACCTTGTATTTTAAATTAATATGTACTTCTTGGTCCTTAAACAAACAGCAGACATATCAAATGGTGATATCACCTAACATGAAAACAACTCAATGCTCATTAAAAACATTCAAAAAAAATATTTGCCATAAAAAAAAATAAAATAAAAATATTTAATATTGAAGTAATACACTTTCATAGATTAAATGTCAAAATAAATAATACAAACATTGCTTTACAAATAAACAACGACAAACAAACTAGCGTTTCCTATTTCATACCATATTAATAGCATTCAGACAAATAAATTATGTTGCCAATTTTATACGATTTTTTCACCTACAAATTTATTATAGTACACATATCCACAAAAACAAAAAAAAATACCAAACAAAAAAAATAACTATCATAAATCTTAAAACACTCTTAATACAATGAATTAACATTAGATACTAAAAACAAACAGAACTATAACATACCAACATGACGAATTTCATCTGCCCACCATGTTCTGATTAAATTGGATAAGTTATTGTCCATCAAAAAATAAAATCACAAATATTTCACATGAAAAAAACTCAATAAAAAAAAGAGTAAAATTCTATGCCAAAAACAGGGAGAGTGAAAAATGTGATAGAGGAGAAAAAAAGTAAAAACATGTTTTATTGATTTAAATTAGTTGAGAATTTGTGAAGGAAACTGGATAATTGAAATTTTTTGAGTCCTTAATAAGTGCTAAATTGTTTAATGATCCATTATTAATTAAAATTATTCAATGCCACAATTGGTGCTACTTACCAATTAAGACATAACGGGTTTACCTTTATTTTTATTTTAAAAATAATATAAAATTTAAATATAAAAACAAAAATAAATATTTAAACTTATTAATTAGTATTTAAATAATTACTTATAGTTTGTTTTTAATTAGTATTTAAATAATTACTTATAGTGGGTAGTTATTATGGAATGATAAAATCCCTATTATTTTGTAATTTTTTTAAAAAGGTAACTATATAATGTTTAATTTAATTAATAATAGTTAAAGAGTTTTGTTTATAGAAGATAACTTAAAAAAATAATGTAATCAAATAATTTGGTTTTAAAAAGGTAACTTAAAAAATTAATTTAATTAAATAGATTGATTTAAAAAAGGTAACTGAATAATAAATATAACTATTTAAATTAAAGTAATTTATTTAAAATAATTAATGAGAACAATATATGGTTTCTTGATTGTTTAACTGATAATAAATATGTTATAGTAGTTTATATCAAAAAGTATGTTGATAACTTTGATATTTATCACTTCTTAAATGTGTGTGGGGTTGTTTTGCTGTTTTTTTATTTTTGTTATTCCCTCGTTCAATAGTACTCTGGTTCGAAAAGTTTCATACATCACAAATAATAATTAATAGAGTAATATTATAATATGATTTTTGATTTTATCAAATTTAATGTTTGAAAAAGATGTTAGATGACAATTATATTTTCTCTGTTTCTAATTATTTGTGTATTTTATTAAATTAAGAAAAAATATTTCTTAATTTATTATCTCTTCAATTTATTATTTTAAAAAATGACAATTTTTTTTGAGAATCTTAAGTTTTAATTTATCAACTTCATAAGTAAAAGGGGCAAAATGGTAAATTCACGATGTTAATTATATATATTTTTAATAGATATGTCAGTTCAAAAGTGAATAAGTAATTGAAAACAAAGAAAATATTTAAAGGTAATAATATAATAGAAATAAAAAATAAATAATTTCTTAATTTTTTAAATTTAGACTAATATTATTGGACAATTATTTTTAGTATCGTGAAAAGTTATTGTTGGATCAGAGAATATAATATTTTCTTTCTTTAATAATAGTTGCTTACTCCCTCTCCCTCCGTTTACCGTTTTTCCTTTTTTTACTTGTCCCTTTTTACATAGAATATAATATTTTCTTTTTTTAAAAATAGTTGCTTCTACCTCTGTTTACCATTTAATTTTCCTTTTTTAACTTGTCCCTTTCTACATGTTTATTTTAACAAATTAAAAAATTATAAATATTTTTATCTAGTAAACATTCAATTAATTATTTTGAAAAGGATATAATTTTTTAAAAATTTTAATTTATTCACTGTATTTTATTCTTGAGATTATTATACCTTGTGTTTCAGATCAAATGATTCTTAATTATTTATTTTTAATATTATTTCTTAAGATTCAAAATTCTATGATAATATTTTTTTTTCTCAAAATTAATAAAAAAAAAAGAATGAATACGGAAAAACAATTCTTGAAAACCAGTACTGAAAACTAATAAAACAAAATCTGAAAAAACCAGAAAAAATAACGTCACAAAGTAAAGATGAAAACTATCTTATTCACTTTTCGCCTGAATTTACTATGCATGCTTGTTCCCTTTATTTTAATTAAAGAAAAAACAGATATTATAGTGCAATCTCATAAAACTATTTTAAATTGTTATAAGAAATAAACAGTATACTGTAAAAGAATATAGATCAAAGATATGTAGAATAGAATTAGAGATGTCATTATTCAAATGTCTTTTAAGTGCATTTTATAATGGATATAAGCAGTTCACATACATTAAGTAAATGAACAATTCAAATTTTATTGAATTTACAACACTTTTTCTAAGATATAATTCATATATAATATGCTTCGTTAAAATCTTAATAGGAAAATAAAAATCTAAGTGAGAAAAAAAGAGTACAAACATATCATAATATGTCCTGAGTGTTGCCTTATTAAAAATCTATTAAGAAAATCCAATTGAGATAAGCCATGATTAAGAAAAAGAGTACAATGCGTATTTCACTCATATGAAGAGAACTTTATTTGATATCTTGGAGATAATGTATTCCAATGTTATATCTCAACTTCTCAAATATTGACATGACAATGCCTAAGTGTATAAATCTGCAAGATTGTAATTTGAACGGGTCTGTTGAATTTCTATCTCACAATTTTTTTGATGATCATGTATGAAAAAGAATTTAGGTGAAATATGTTTTGTCCGGTCTATTTTGATGTGTCCTAAATAAGTCACTTGACATAAACATGACGTAGTAAAATACAATTCAAGAGATATAATCAATATAAATCTCAAATCATAAGATGACATAATTGATACCGACAAATAAGAAAATTATAAGATGACATAATTGATACCAACAAATAAGAAATACGCGGACCTCTACTAAGTGTGATATAAGCCTTTCTAACACCGTATGAGTCATTGTGATGTAACTCATATACAATGCACCATGTACAAGTCTGAAATTCAAATGACTATAAAAGCAAATATAGTATCCATGACTGCCCTCGGACCATGATGACTCACCAATCCAAGCAATCAAGCAGAGCAACCCTGATAAGCCCGTCTGGGGCGGGGGGAGCATCACACCATATATTATAAGATAATATAGACACAAATATATATTAGTACGGTGAATGTACTAAGTATGGAGAAAATGCACAAAATATAAGCATGATGATATGCATGACCAAGTAAACATAATAAAAACCCTAAGAGAGAGAAAATCATAATTCACGGTCAATGCATACTTGAAAATCATAAAGAAATGCTTTCATTAGATTTTTTAAGAAAACATAGTTCATTTGTGGATATTTACATGTAACTGACAATAATACCATATGAGATATAACATGAAATTCGATATTGACCCTCACACCAAATGAGAACCTACATGTCATGGTAGAACTCTGTTTCATTAATTATTGCTATAGTAGATCCACTAGTTATGTTATTTCAAACAATTCTACGAGGCACATAGTTAGGGACAAGGAGAATTGTTCTAGACACTCGACCACTACTAAAGATAGAGACTACACCTCAAAGTTCTCTCAATTCTAAGTAAATCCCAAAGAAAAAAGACATAGCCGTAATCTTATCAAAATACTTGGAAAGACAACAATACGAAATATCAATCCAATCATCAGTTCATAATAAAGTAGCTCATTTTAAAATCATGATTTCATAAACTTGTTCATAAGTCACTTTGTTTTGAAGTATCTAAATCATGATCTCTTTCATATGTGATAAACCTTTCACAAATCATTAACACTTTATCTTAAAAGCATTGTTTAGTCCTACCACATCATTTTCAAAAAACATGATCATAATTCAAAAATTCATAAGCTATCATTCATATCAATAAATAGGTATAGGCATAGGTATGTGTTTATGTGAAATCAATGAAAACTCATGTAATTGTATCAAATCATGCATAATAAGATTGAAGATAAGTAATTGAATCACAATAAAAATTGAATTAATTGAGAATCACATAAAACTCTAAGAGAACTAGGTGAAATTGAATTGAAGATTTGAGTTTTCTTTTGGAACCCAATCGATGAAAGAGATTCACTGGTGAATTCCGACATACCTTAGCAATCAAAACCAAAAACAAAAGGAGAAGAAAATATTGAAGTTCTTGAAACCCTAGTTTTCTTCCTTGGAGCTTGAAAAAGAATTGGACAAGAAATTCTTTGAGAGAATTTGTGAGTTTGAGTAAATGGGACACAATGATTTAGGTGTTAAAGAGTAAAAATATTTGTAGGGCCAAAACGATATAGTTTAGGGGTTAATTAGGCAGGAAAATATCAAAACACCTTTAATACAAATCTGTCGGACAGGGTCTACGGTTGGACCTACGGTCCGTAAGACTTTCTACAGATCATCTTGGTCAACTGTAGAACTCGTCACTGAAACTCAACATTTTTTCGAGTTCCACAAAACCCTTCTTATGGGCCGTGGAACTTTCTACGGTCTATAGGACCAACCCCCCAAACCTAAGTTTGTGCCCAAAATCTCACTAAGTTTGCATCACTTCTACAAATCCATTCTATGGTCTGTAACATGAATTTGTACGATTCGTTGTGTTCATCCATAGACCATCATTAATGACTTGAAATTTTCCAAAAACTCAAATTGGTTCTTAGGAATTTCTTTCTACGACTGATAAAACTTTCTACATTAGTAGGTCAACTCGTAGAACTCGCTTCAACAAAATTTTTTGTTACTTTCCTTCCAATTCGACTTTTCAATTTCTGAGGTGTTACAATATCTTCCTCTTGAAAACACTCGTCCTCGCATTTGACTCAGCTAACATGAAAATATTATAGAGAGAGATCTAACAACCCAATATGCATGCATATCACATAAAATGTACATAAACAAGAAGAAATCACTCCAACCTTAATCATGACATCAAAAATCAAGTTTCATGAACATGCACGCATATGGAAACATGAAATGACTAAAATGCATAAATTCGAATGAATGAACCATGATGAACTAATACCTTAATCTAGAATAGGAGTAGAGAGAAATAGATAAGGATACTTGGACATCATATCGATTTTGATTTTTCAAGTTGCACCATCAATTAATTAATTCCTCCAAAAAAAATTCACGAAAGCAACTTCTTTATTTCTCAACTTTCGAACTTGATGTTCCAAATTTCAATCGGAACCTCTTCATAGGATAGAATTTCCTTAATTCCAAGAATTTCCAATGGAACTATGATAGTCAAATCTCCAACACACTTTTTCTCTACAAAGTGATATGCAATATCGGATGTAGTGATACTAACTCGGTAGGTAACTATAACTCATAGGCAACTTTTCTAACAAGCCTCAAAAATCTAATATGAGCCCATATATCAGGGACTAAACTTTCCTTTCTCTCTGGATCTCATCACACCTTTCATGGGTGATTTTTTAAGTAAACTCAATCATCAACATCAAGCTATTTTCTTCTAACATCGGCGTAAAATTTTTGTCAATTTTGAGTCATATTCAACCTTTCTTGAATAATTTGAACCTTTTTCATAGATATATTAACTGAGACCCTAACAAAACAACCTGATCAGCCTTGAACCAACCAATATAAGACATACACCTCCTACCATAGAGATCATCAAATGGATCCATTTGGATAATCGACTAATAATTATAATAACAATAATAATTATTATTAAAATCAAACTCGATCAAAGAAAAATAATCATCGATTACCCTTCGGGTCAATCACACAAGCTCTTAACATATTGTCCAAAGTCTGAATAGTAAGTTTGATTTCTCCATCAGTCTGAGCATGAAAAGTTGTGCTAAACTTCACTTGAGTACCAAGGCCCTTTCGGAAAGACCTCTAAAATTTAGACGCAAATTGAGTACCACGATAAAAGATAATGTACTAAGGCAATCCGTGTAATCTTACCATTTCCTAAATAAAATTCTTCACATAACCCAAATTAAGTCAAACCAATAATGAGTACGAGGTAAACTCGTAACGAAGTCCATATTCAAATCTTCCCACATCCAAGTAGAGATGTTAATATCTTGATTCAAACCACCCAATTTATAATGATCAAATTTCACTTGATGATAATTAGGACACTTAGACTTATATTCTTCAATATCTTTCTTCATCCCATTTATTCAATAGACCTCTCGCAAATCACAATACATCTTTGTTGCTCATGGGTGAATTGAATAGCAAAAACTTTGACCTTTCACAAGATTTTAATTCCTCAAATCCTCAACATTTGGAGCACATAATCAAAAAACGTAGTATCGAAAGGCACATCCTTTTGTACACGACCTGTTTAGCGTTTTTGAGCAAGCAGATTTTTTTTGGAAAAAACTGGCTTGAGACGACGGATACCACGGCACGACCGTCATGGTACAAAAGGACGTCGGGGAGAAGGTTCTCGTTCCAAAACACTTAGATTAGGGAATTTGGGTACTGAAATGACTCTCTGAATTTGTGATAGATAGGCAGGGACGGACCGTCACAGGCGTGCCGGACCGCGGTCACAGGCGTGACGACCGTCCACAGGCCCTTCAGATCAAATTTCAGTATCGGAAATTTGGTGACGACTCAGCCGGACGGACAGTCGCAGGGCACGATGGCCCGTCCCGGCTGCGTAAATCCCAGGAATGGTTTCGGATTTTATTATACACTGTTTAAAAGGGGCGTTTTGCGACCTTTTCATGCTTATAATTATTATAAGTGAGGGTTTAATATTAATAATCCCAATTTCTGAGGGTTAAAGGAGATAAACCTTAAATTAAGTAGTGGGTTACTTTTCATCTTTTATACTTAATTATATGTTATTAGGGTGAAAGAAGAAAAAAGGGTTTTGAATAAGAAAAAAGAAAGAACAGAGAGAGAGCGGGAGAAACGAACGAAGAAAGAGAAGAACGAAGAAGGAGAAGCCAAAGACTTTGAAGTTAGCTTGCTGTGATCACGAATTCTCGGTGGAGGTATTAGTTATGGTTAGCTCTAGTAGTAAACTCTTAATAGCGACATGATATGTATTGGGTAGATTGTAAACCATTCTAAATGCTAACTGTATGCTTGTGTTAAGAATGGATTATATAATTGTGAATAAAATAGAGCATGATGAATCTAGGGAATCCTAAATTTGAAAAACCCTTAATCTGCCTTGTAATGAGAGTGATGATGCTTGGTATAAAAGAAGGCATTGATGAACTAAAGTGTGAAATAGTGGAACGGGGTCACGAAACGACACGTAGAAGTAGGGGATCGGGTGTCACGAAACGACACGTTAGGAATTAGGGGATGGGTGTTCACGAATGAACGTAGAATTCGGGGATCTTTGGAGTGTCCACATTCCGACACCATGATAGTATATGGCGCGAGGTCACGTACCGACACCGAGGAGAAAATATAAAACATATGAATCTTGCAAGTGTTAATTATACTCAATCTAATGAACCTAATTCCCAAATGGGTTATGTTATTGAGGCTGGAGGTCCTCAGGGGGAACTTGGCGGTGCTATCTTATAATGATTATAGAACTTGTTGGTGCTACATGTTGAGTATGTAGTTGATTTATGAAATTATTTGATTATACTGTTTTTTTTTGAGTTGGCGATGAACCTACTCAGTGTTTGTTTTGTATTGAACCCCTACTTGCTACGTTATCTCTTTGCATTTGTGGAGTGCAGTAAACGTGCATCGTATTCAACTCAGCCGCACAACTCTAGCCAGTATTACATCAAGCCAGATTTCAGGGTGAGCTATTGCTTCTAGCTTGGGGGGGAAACGGGGGCTCTTGCTCGTCATGTCCTTGATGCCTTGAGATCCGGCATGACTAGCTTTTTTACTTAGTTTAGCTGCTATATACCTTAGATTAGTAATTTGAGGATCTATGTTCTGTGGTGATGACTTGAAGGTTTTGGAATAAATAGATGAGTTTTTATAAGGTTATTAATGTTTTCATTAATGAGTTTTAATCTTCGGCATTATATTTTGTATTGATGGTTGAAACGTTGGGAACTGGATGGTTTTGGTCGCTCAAATAGTAGGATAAGTGGGTTGCAGTCGCGGCGCCGTTTTGGGTCGTGAACAAATGGTATCAAGCATTAGGTTCGTTGGGTGTCATCACACAAGAAAGAGTCTAGTTAGAGAGTCTTAAGGAACGGTAGGGGGAGACGCCTTTACTTTTCGTTGAGAGGGCATAGGACTTTAGGAAGATTCCATTCTTTCTTTCTTTCGTGCTATTACTTGGATCCAATTGATCTAGGTATACAAATGGTATCCTGACCATCTTCACTCTATTTCGCAGATGGTTAGCACTAGACAACGATGCCAGCCAACACCAGCACCGGCAAGACAAGAAGAGTATGACCAGCCACTGGGGCTTGTAGTCGAAGAGGAAGTAGTGACAGAGGCCGTTGGAAGAGGTTATGGAGGACGTCCTCTGAGGAAAGACGAGCACCTAGCCCATCTTGGTACTAGGGCGGTTGAGGGTGGTGGGAATCCTCCACCAACTAAGGAAGTGGTAAGAGAGGGTGAGGATGGGGAGAATGAAACAAGTGGCAAAATGAGGAATGCCACCAACATACCAGAGGATGATCAATCAGGTCTGCTTATCTAGCGGGTTATCTGATCAGGGCAGACACGCTCCAGTGTTTTTGAACAACCACCTCGGTTCCGGAGGGTACAACATGCAGCTACTTATGGCTCCCCGCATGGATGCCTCTTGGAAATAAACGTTTCCTCGTCTGACCACAGCATATAATGAAATGATCAGCATGAACCTTTTAAGAAGTTCTTGAAATTGAAACCTCCAATCTTAAGGGTGCTAAATCATGAGGATGCCTACGATTTTCTGGTTTATGTCATGAGCTACTACACAGATGGGTAAGCGAACGGTTTTGGTGTTGAGTTTGTGACTTATCAGTAGGTTTCAAGGGAAACGCCAAAAGTGTGTTGCGGTCACATGCTTGAGTGTCAACCAACAGACGGCCAACCCACCTATGACTTGGGCATCATTCTCTAGCTTGTTGATGGAGAAGTATTCCACGGACTTTGAAGATAGGAAAGAATGGTTCTTGAGCATAGAGCAGGTGGATGTCGGTTACGACTATGAGGCTAAGTTTCGTGCATATCAGGTATACCACCAAACTATGTTTAGTACACAAGAGCGGATTAGCCTTTTGTGAAGGGGTTGAGTCAGAATTGAGGATTTTCAGCCTTACAGGTAGCGGTACCGCAAAATCCTTTCAAGAAGTGGTAGACTTCGTGATTAGAGGGGAAGGAGTGAAGCCAGATGACTTCACCTGGCCATCGACATCAAAAGGTTCCGAAAGGGAGGTGAGTGTAATGTTCCTTACTCGAGAGGACAGGGTTCAGGAGGTTACTAAGTTCCGACCAATTCAGTCTTCACTACAGACTGTGTTGGGGGTCCACTCAGACCGGTCAAACAATTGCTATGAGAGACGTTATGATGACTCCAGGGAGGTTATGGAGGTGGGGAGAAATGGACATATTAGGAGGAAATGTCCAAAACAGAGGTTAGACCCCAATTAGCTAGAGTTAGACGGGGTCATGCGGAGAGGCGTTATTCTGGAGAACGCGGTGGCCGAGGTAATGGTGGTCGCAAAAACGGCAGGGGGTGGGTAACGGAGCAAACATGGAGCACTAAAGCACAACATGGTAGGGCAACGAGAGACGTGATTAGGGCCCATTGTTATGCTTTCCCTGGGCGGTCTGAAGCGGAGGGCATAGATGCTGTTATCACAGGTATCTCTTGGTTTGTGATTGCATGGCTTTTCTTATATTTGATCATGGCTCCACATTGTCATATGTATCTTCCTCATTTGCTACAGGTCTTAATTTACATTGTGACTTGCGTGACATGCATTTTCGTGTTTATTATACCCAGTGGGGTGAGTCTGTGTGTGTGAATTGAAAAGGTATATAGGTTTGTCGGTGACTTTTGTGGGGACAACTCATGTAGACTTGGTTATCTTAGAAATGTGTATATTTTGATGTAACTTCTGGGTATGAGTTGACTTTCTCCAAATTTTGCAATCTTGGATTGTAATGCACTAAAAACGTGACGTTAGCCAGCCTGGAATACGTGAGTGTGGGAGGGTGAACGACACTTCCAATCCGATTCGTATCGTTCTCTTTTTCTTGTGCTAAGATAATGGTTAGTAAGAGGTTGTTTAGCTTCGTGGCACACCTCGGGATGAGGATACCAAAGTACCTTCAACTTGAGTCTGGTTTTGCGCATAGTCGCGAGTTTTTAGATTGTGTTTCCTGAGGACTTCATGGTAGGGCAACCGGATAGAGATATTGACTTCGCAGATCTTGAACCGGGTACTCGCCCCATTTCTATATCCCCTTATAGATGGCTCCCGCTAGTTAAGGGAGGTTTTAAAGGCTCAACTTCCAAGGTGGTTGAGCAAAGGCTTCATTAGACCAAGTGCATACCCTTAGGGTGCCTCATGTTTTGTTTGTGAAGAAGAAGATGGGGAGTCTTCGGATGTGCATAGATTACCGACAACTAAATAAAGTAACTGTTAAGAAAGGATGCCTCTTCCTTGCATGATGATTTGTTCGATCAGTTACAAGGTGCTTTGGGTCTTCTCTAAGATTGACTGAGGTCTGGTTATCATCAATTGAAAATACGGGCAGCAGATGTTTCCAAAGATGCTTTTTGAACCAGGTCATGGGCATATGAAGTCTTGGTAAGTCATTTGGCTAAAGAATGCCCCTGATGATTTCATGAGCTTGATGAACGGATTTTTAAGCCATATCTGGATCTCTTTGCGATCGTAATTTTATTGATGATATACTGGATACACTCCAAGAGTAAGAAGGAACATGAGGAGCATTTGAGATTGTGTGAAAATGTTTGAGGGAGAAAAAGCTTTAGCCAAATTCTCCAAGTGGGAGTTTTTTTGCTAGATTCAGTGTCTTATTGGGGCACGCACGTGGTTTCTAAGGATGATGGAGGATGGTGGGATCCTTCTAGATCGAAGTAGTGAAGAATAGAATTGGGTAAGACATTACTAATGTGTCAGAAATAGAAGCTGTTGGTTTAGCCAGTTACTACCGTCGATTTGTCAAGGGATTTCTCTTCATATTGCTTCCCATGACGAACTTGACTAAGAAGAGTTCCATGTGGATGGTCGAGAATGTGGAGGAAAGTTTCAGAAATCAAACCTTGCTGCTACCGCCACCTATCTTAGCTTGCCAGGTGTGAGGGTAAGAACTTCATGTTTATGTTGATGAATCCTATTCTGGTTTGGGTTGCGTCGTGCTAATGCAAGCAGAAAAAATGTTAAGTGCTTATGTTCGAGGCAATAAGGTGCTATGAACGTAATTATCCGACAACGATTTAGAGTTGGCGGCGGGGTTGGTGTGCATTAAAGCTGCGAGACACTATCTATCTTGGGTTAAGTGTGAAGTCTATACGGATCATCGTAGCCTACAATATGTCTTACTCAGAAGATTTGGAATTGAGACAGAGGAGATGGAATGGAACTACTGAAGGAACAGATATACCATCTTGTATCACCCAGGGAACGCGAATGTTGTGGAGACGCACTTAAGTAGAAAGCCGGGAGCATGTGGTAGTTAGCTCATTGAAAGCCTCGATGACGCCCATATGGCTAGAGAGTTTTAGACTCTCTGGCTAATGACCTTATGAGGATTCGGAAGTAAGTAAATGAGAAAGGGGGGGGGGGTGGGGGGGGGGTTGGCCAGTGTGGAGGCAAGATCTTGCTTCTGACAAATTAGGAAAGAGTTACTGATAGAAACTGCTTCGGATCCGAGATAGGTGTTGCGAGGAGAGGACCTAAAGAAGCGCAATAATGGAGGAGGAAGCATTTTGAGAATTAGTGAAGGGGCGTGTGTGTGCCCCGTGGCGATGATGTGTTCCACAATTCTTACAGAGGCTACATAGTTTCGGATTTATTTCTAACATCCTGGTGCAACCAAGATGTACGTGACCTAAAGCAACACTTTTGGTGGCAGTAGATGAAGCGCGACATGTTGATGTTGTTGCCAAATGTCCAAATTGTTCAGCAAGTAAAGTCATGAACCCCAGAGCCAGGAGGAGGAAACACTTCAGAGAATGCCCATTCCTGAATGGAAGTGGGAGAGAATTGCAAGGGACGTCGTGGTTGGTTTTTCCAAAGACATTGGGCAAGTTTGATTCAATTTGGGTAATGTGGGACCGATACTAAGTGTGCTCATTTCATTCCGGTTTAAAGTGACTTACAATGCAGAGAAGTTAGCCAGAATCTACATCTCAGAACTTAGAAATTGTTCGGTTGCATGGAGTTCCACTTCATCATATCAGATAGAGGTAGTAGTTACTTCTAAGTTTTGGAGAACATGCATGTGAATAGGTACTAGGTTGGACCTTAGTACTGCATTTCACCCTCAGACCGATGGGCAGTCTGAGCGATAATTCAGGTAGGTTGAAGATATGCTTCGTGCCTGTGTGTGATAGAATTGGGTGGTCATTGGGATAATCTACCCTTAGCAGAGTTTTCATACAATAATAGCTATCACTCAAGTATTGATATGGCTCCTTTTCGAAGCATGTTAGGGGAGGATATGTAGGTCTACCATTGTTGCGTGGATTGCATTCGAGGTTAGGACCTGGGGGGTAATGACCTTTTGAGGGATTATAGAAAGGTGACAATCTATTAACGAAAAGCTTTAGCGGCTCAAATAGGTAAAAAGGAGTATGCAGATCGAAAGGTAGGACCTTGGAGTTCAGGAGGGGAGCAAGTTTTGTGAAGTGTCAACCCGAAGGGTGTGATGCGCGTTTGGTTGGTACAGAGGGTAAGCGAAGCCGAGGTATATTGGAAACATTGATGTACTTAAGCGAGAGGGGAGGTGGCTTATGAATTAGGACTTCCTCCAGGCTGTCAGGGAGTGGCATCTGGTTATTCATGTGTCTTGCTGAAAAGATACCATGGGCGTGGAACAAACTATATCATTCGCATTGGCGATTTCAAGTTTGCTTGATGAAAATTTGACTTATGAGGAAGAGCCTGTTGCCATTGTAGATAGAGAAATTCGCAAGTTGAGATCAAGGAGTTGACCATCAAAAGTCAATGGAAGAATAGACCAGTTGTAGAGGCCACTGAGAGGAGGAGGGAATGCAAGAAAGATACCCACACCTTATTACAGATTAGGTACTCCTTGTCACTCTTGTTTTCTTCTCGTGATCGTTAGAGACGAACGATGGGTAAAAGTGGTACGTATCTATTGTAACGATCCTGTTAGTAGTTTTGAGCAGCAGATTTTATTTGGAAAAAATGGCTGAGACAACGTGTACCACGAGGACTTCATGGTCACGACGGACGTCGGAGGGAGGGGGTCTCGTTCCAAAACACTTAGATTTCTGGGAATTTGGGTACCTAAATCGAACTCTCTGAACTTTGTATGGATGGCAGGAGCGGACTGTAAAGGCGTGACGGACCGTCACAGCATAAGTAAATTTCAGTCTTGAATTTTGTGGACGACTCGCAGGGACAGACATTCGAGGCACGACGGCCGTCACAGGCTGTGTAATCCCAGGCTGGTCGCGAGGATTTCGTAAATGTTTTAGAGATTTGGACTATTCCTGTTATAATATAAAGTGGTGGTTTAATATTAATAATCCCAATTCTTGAGGGTTTTAAAAGAGATAACCTTAAATTAATTAGTGGGTACTTTTATCCATTTTTCTATACAATGTCTGTTTATTAGGGTAAAAGGAAAAAGGGTTTTGATAATAAAATTGAAAAGAACAGAGCGAGAGAGAGGGAGAGAAACGAACGAAGAACGAAAGAGAAGAACGAAGAGGAAAGCAAAGACTGTTGAAGATTAGCTAGCTTTATCACGAATTCTTCGGTGTAGTGTTTATGGTTTATGCATTCGTAGTAAACTCTTATAGCGAATTGATAGTTATTGGGTAGTAGATTGTAAACCCTCTAAATGCTTATATTGTTATGATTGTAGAATTGTGATTTATAATGGTGATTAAAATAAGCAATGAAGCTATTGAATCCTAAATATTGAAAAAACCCTATCTGCATTGTTAATGAGAGTGATGATGGCTTGTATAAAAGAAGCTTGATGAACTAAAGTGTGATGAAAGTAGTGGATGGAACGGGTGTCACGAAACCGCACGTGAATTAGGGATCGGGTGTGTCAAGAACAGACACGGTAGAATTAGGGGATCGGGTGTCACGAAAACCGACACGTTAGATTAGGAAGATGGGTGTCACGAACGACCAGTAGAATTAGGGGATCGGAGTGTCACGTTCCGGACACCAGGATAGTAATGGCGGAGTGTCACGTACCGAACGGAGAGAAATAAACAGAGTGAATCTTGAAAGATGTTATATACTCAAATCTAATGAACTAAAGTCCCAAATGGGTATGGCATTGAGGCTGAGTCTCATGGGTGAACTTGGCGGTGCTTATAATTATTTATAGAACTTTGTGTTTCTACATGTTGAGTATTGTAGTTGATTTATGTATTATTTGATCTATACTGTTTTCTTATTTTGAGTGGCCGAGATACCTACTCAGTACTTGTGTTGTACGACCCCTACTTGTATGTTTCTCTATTGTCATTTGTGGAAGTGCAGTAAACGTGCCATCGTCTTCACTCAGCGCAAACTCTAGCACCAGTCTCATCAAGCAGATTTCAGGGTGAGCCTAATTGCTTCTAGCTTGGAACCTTGGACTTTATCGTCATGTCTTGATGCTGAGATTCGGCCTGGACAGCTTTTTACTTATTTTAGATTATAGATACTACTATAGATTAGTAATTTGAGGATAGATGTTCTTGTGGTGATGACTTCCAGGTTTTGGGAATAAAATTATTGAGTTTTTAAAGTTTATTAATCGATTTTCATTAATGAGTTTTAAGTCTTCCGCATTATATTTTGTTATTTATGGTTGAAACGTTGGGAATTGGATGGGTTGGTTCGCTCACATAGTAGGATAAGTGTGGGTGCCAGTCGCGGCACGCGGCTCGTTTTGGGTTGTGACATCCTTTCCTTGAGAAAAATCTTTAATGAATTTTTTTGAAACCAACTTCGTCAAATCAACCATAACCAGGTCAAGGTCTTGCTTAGCCTTCACATCCTATACGAGACACGAATCCAAACCTATTTTAATAACATACCGCCCTTATTAAAATCGACCAAGAGACCACCCAATCAGGACAATCTATGAACATTGCGAACTAACTCGTTCTTACCATATTGAACATGAGCAACACTTGCCACCGATAGTCGACTAGGAACATCTGCCACCATATTTTATTACATGGATGACAAAGGATAGTCATGTTATAATCTTTTAATCAATTCGATCCATCTCATTTGGTAATGATTTAAGTCTTTTTGGGTGAACACATATTTCAAACTCTTGCGGTCGGTAAATACATCCACATGATCACCATAAATGTAATGTTTTTGAATATTTTAAGCGAAAACCACCGCATCCAATTCCAAACCATGTGTTGGATAGTTCATTTCATGTACCTTCAGTTGCCTTGAAGAAGAAACAATGACTTTCCCATGTTGCATTAAGACACAACAAAGACTAATTCTTGAAGAATAAAAATATACCTAAAAATCATTCGATCCTTTTGGTAAGGTATATAAAAGGGATGGAATCTATCTTACAACTCTTGGAAACTCTTCTCACAGAGTTGTGACTGTAGAAATTTCAACTTTTTGGATAAACATCGTCAAAGAAAAAGCAATAGAATAAAATACTTTCACAAATTTCTATAGTAACCGACTGAACCCAAGAAACTACATATGCATCTGAAGAAGACAAAGGTCTACACCAATACTTAAATTCCTTGGTCTTCTTAGGATCGACTTGTATACCTTCATAGGACACAATATGCAAAGGAAAGCAACTAACCTCAATCAAAACTCACATTTGCTAAACTTATCAAACAATTAACTATCCTTAAGAATTTGAAACAAAATTTGTAAATTCTCAATATTGCTCTTCCTCACTCTGAGAGTCAATCATACTACAAAATAAATGGCATCACCAAAAATTTAGAGTGACCATACATAGTTTGGAAGCCATTTTTATAATGTCACTTTTCTCTATTTTTCATTGGTGATAACTCGTCCGAAGTTCAATCTTTGAAAAGAGAATCCCACTTTAGATCGATCAAGAAACTCATCAATCCACATAATTGAATACTTATTTTTTTACTATAACCTTATTCAATTGTCAATAGTTAATGCATATACGAAGATAACCATACTCCTTTTGTACAAGCATCATCGGAGCACCCCATGACTGAGAGTACCCGGATGAAACCCTTAGCCAACAAATCCTTCAATTGATCCTTGAACTATTTAAGTTCTACCAGATTCATTTGGTAAGAAGGAATAGAGATAGGTTGTGTATTTGGAGTAGGTCAATACTGAAGTCTATTTTTCTTTAGGAGGGAATACCAGGACAATCATTAAGAAATATCTCTAGAAACTCATTTACGATCAAAATTGACTCAAGAGTGGGGGGGGGGGTTTCCAGAACTCGTATCCCTAACGCAAACAAGATGATAAGTATAACTCTTTGAAATATTTTTCTATACATTAGGTATGATAAAAACTAAACCTTAGGCACTGAATTTCCCACTTTTCCATTCTAAGATCGGTTTCTTTGGAACCTAAAATATAACCAATCGGGTCTTACAATCTATGAAATCATAACAAGATTGAAGCCAATTTGTCCCAAGAATAACATCAAAATCTAACATATCAATCTCTAGCAAATCAACATGGATGCCTCTATGAGAAATAGAAACAAGATATTTTTTATAAATTGTTTAGAAATAGTAGAATGACTAATTGGTATAGAGATTGAAAATGGTTCTAAAAAGAACTTGAGGACCACGTAAGGAGTCACAGAAGAAAACGTAACACCCGAATTAAGTAACACATATATATTATGATGATTCATTTTAAACAGACCAATCACAACATCTAGAGAACCCTCATGATCCTATCGAATTTGAAGTACATAAAAACATATTTTGAATAGGAGAACCCAAAACAAAACCACTAGGCTAAGCTTGCCTACCATCATTTTTCTTAGTGAGAAAAGGTCACTCTCTCACCTTGTGACCACTCTTCCCACAAATCCAGATCAAAACATCGGGTATGCATTTAGAACTTCCAGTATGACTCTTGCATACTGTGCAAGCTTTGAATAGAAGGTCCACAACCACCTTATCATTCAGGCCTAGGGTTAGACTCCCTATCTTTGTTGAACTTTGGATTCGGAAAACGTGAAGAACCTTGACTAGATAAATCTTGTCATAATTTAGGATGACCATGTCCATCTGACTTAGAATTAGAAAAGTCACCATCATCAGTCCTTCACCCATTAGACTCCCAATATTTGTTCTTTATATTTTCCTCTTCAATCTATTGGGTATGTATCATCAAACGAGAGATATCCATCTTCGTAATAAACACCTCGAAAACAAGACCTAGAAAAAAATTACAGAAACTTACCTCAACTAGTTAGCCACGATAGGGTTCACATGTTGTGATAGGGTCCACAATCCGTTGCCTTGCCCGTGGTGTAGAGTTAAAATCCAGCAGGCCCAGACGTCAGACCACAAGACCCTTCACGGGACGTTGTTTTAGAGACACACCATGGCATCGTTCATAGTGCCTCAAACAGTAGCCCTATAAAGCCTATCCCTCATACCCTCTCATCAAAGTAAGGACCACTGCAGACCTTCACGGTCCGTAGTACTGAAGACGGGTCATGGTGGAATCCGTGGAAGTTGAGGCAGTAGCCTCCCCTAGACAACCCCTTAGAATCCTACGCCTTAGTGAGGACCACGAGGACCTTCCTAATGACAAGTCATGGGAACGTCAGTGAATCCTAACCAATAGGCCTCCCAAACGTGGGCCTCCATATCTCAGTCCAAGTGGTCCTTTACATGGGTTGTGGTAGTGGCTCGTGGACCAAGTCTTCAGAACCACAGGACCAAGTGAAGACCATGGGAGCCTTCACGATCTGTGGTCCCTTTCATGGTCCGTGAAAGTGGTCGTGTTATCAGTTTAAGTCAGTGTCTTTGGTCTTTTCCTATTTTATAGGACTCCTAAACTACGTCGTTTTAATCCTAAACTACATGGTTTTGGTTAGTTTTAGCCTAGAAACATAACTAGAACTTACCTATGTCAAATCTTTCATCAAAACATAGAAAATTAAAACCTAGAGATAAGAAAGAGGCATAAAAACTCCTATTCAATAACACAACAAGATTCCATCAATTACAGCCCCGAAATCGAAAGATTTCTCCATGGAACCCATCACCATGTATGTGGGATTTCACTAGTGGATTCCTTTCACTCAATAAATCCCTATAAATTCAATCACATTCTTGATTATTTTATCATAACTAGACCTAGGAGTTCTATAACTTCAACACATCATCATGAGTTAGTTATTACATGTTCCAAATCAGATTGTCATGTTATTATTTCATTTTTGCATGAATTGCAGAACCCTAGTTATGTATTTCTTTAGGTCTTTTGATTTACACATGCTAGGTTAGATATATCAGTATTTTCAGATATACATACCTTAGTCTTGAATATGTCATTGTCAGTATATCAATGTGTATATATTCCCAGTTTACATGTTAGTTTTAAGATATCTAGTATATTACAACAATTCATCCATAATGTGTTAGTCATTTAGTTTATTAGTAGCAACATAAGACTGAGTTTGACAAGGGTCAGTCACCCATATAGTCCTAGAACTACGAGTCACGTAGGGTGTAATTCTCCTATATAGACATCAATTTAGTGATCACACGAGTGTAGTGGGTCCTCTCGATGGGGCGTATACATCAGATTTTACATTTAGCTCGTGTCATTTTATATTGGTTATTAGTAGCTCTCGTAGTTTAGTTAGACTCTATTTCATTGATCAAGTTACTATTCAGTATTAACATTTTATAACTTGGTTGTTACATTTAGTTTAGTTATGTTCAATATTTCAGTATCCTTATCATGTTCAAATTATGTTACTACTTTATTGTTTTGTGCAGTTATATGTTATTTCAACTTTATACTATCTCTCATTCTCAATTACTTTCAAGTAATGACACATACTCTATGCTATATCTTCTCCTGATATAGGTTCAGATCCTCAATAATCCAATCACACATAAGTTTGTACCCGATCTTCAGCTCAACACCATAAGTGGTTAGCCCTCATTCTTCGAGTATTAGTGACATGACTATTTTTATCACTTTTAGTCTTTAGTTTTCAGTTTTTCTAGTTTTAGCTGGGGTATGTCCCAGAACATCTAGTCTGTTTAGAGGCTTATTTCAGACATAATTAGTTTCAGCTTTAGTTTTAGAGTTTTATTTCTCTTTTTATTTGAACTCTTAGCTTTATTGCTTTGTTAAGTTATATGTTATTTCAACTTTACTCTATCCCTCATTCTCAATACCTTTCAAGTACTGACACATACTTTCCACTAAATCTTCTCATGATGTAGGTTCATATCCTCTATAGTCAGATCACGCATAAGTTGGTTCTGGATCTTCAGCTCAGCAACATCAGTGGTCAGTCATTATTCTTCGAAGACTAGTGACATGATTATTTTTATTACTTTTAGTCTTTAGTTTTCAGTTTTTCTAGATTTAGTTGGGGCATATCCCAACACTTCTAGTCGGTTTAGATGCTTATTTCAGGTATAGTTTGCTTCCGCTTGAATTTTAGAGTTTGATTCTCTTTTATATTCTAACTCTAAACTTTCGTATATTAAGCTTTAGTATATGGGTATTCCCCATCATTTCAAATTATCTCATGATCCTCATAATATTTATTGATTCAATTTACTTTAGTATGCTTATAATATACAACAGTTTTAACTTAGGGCCACTTGTGATCCCAGGTCCGATATTCGTGCCCGAGGGTAGTCTTGAGGTGTGACAAACATGCTGGTGTGACACTCTCGGACCACCAATTTATACACACTAGGCACAAACTTACTCATCCTTGACCTAGAGTTGACAATCAAGGTAGTAGAAAATGTAGTATATTAAGTGAACTTCAATGCATACGATTTCACATTGATATTCCCTTGACGAATATTGATGATCTCAAGCATCTTCACTTCCTCATTTAATAGGAAAGAAACGATCAAGTAAAGCCCCTTTGGATTTCTCCCAATCAAGAGGACTCACATCGATTACCCTCTCTTCATTCTTTTTGTTGAACAACACTTCAGAAACACAGGTAAGTTGGTAAGCAACCAATTCTTCCTTTTCTACCAGTGCAACTCCCATAATCTCCATAAACTTGTGTATTTCCTTAACAAACTCTTTTATATATTCACCAACTTTTGACCCAAAGAACTCTGAGGAATTCATCCTAGTGAAGTCCCTCACATTATTGCAGTTGTAACCATATTTGTGTTCATGGGATCAACAACCTCAATTAGTTTGGGATGTCATAGCTTGAGCCAACACTTAAAAAGTGGTTGGAGATTTTGCATGAGACACTTGTCAAGCAAAAGGATTGACCGACACATGACAAACTTTAATCTCCAAATCATTACCTGCATTCCTTCTTTCATTAAGTCTTTGAGAAGACATATCCTATAAAGCATCGAACAATAGTTAAGAGAAAAACCTTTATAGAGAAGATCTCTAAACTTTAGAGTAGTGAAAAAGTGACATTTCCTAATTGCCTTGTATCCTCCTATTCATAAATGTGATGCCGTTCACACTACGGAACAAGACTTTACTCGGCTCGCTTGTCAAACATCATAGGGCCTCTTCTAAAATATGATGCTCTAAATACCTAGTTTGTCATGATCCAATGTACACCCTAAACATGACATATCAAATAGTACCTAACATGCCCTAAACAAGACATTTGACATAAATATGAGGTAATAAAATACAATTCAAGATCTACACATTATTTCTTAAACATAAGATGTCCTACACAATACCAATATAATACATAAGAAATACGCAGAGCACTACTATGTTTTCCATAAGTATTTATAAAATCATAGGAGTGGTTGAGACGTAACCTATACACCATGGATTTACCATCGTACCATGAGGACTCATCAATCTAAGTGCTCAAGCGGCGCAATTCAAATTAAGCATGTGCAGGAGGAGGAGCATCAAATAACCATAATCTTATAATTATACTTGTAAAAGCAACAAGTAAGACTATAAAATCAATCATAAGTTCATAATAGAGTATCTCCTTTCAAAACCATGATTTCATAAACTAGTTCATAAGACACTCCCTTTTCAAGCATCTAAATCATGATTTTTTTTCAAATATGATAAAACCATTCACAAATCATTGATACTTTATCTAAAAACATTCTTTAATGATACCTCATCCTTTTCATAAAACATGCATAGATTCACAATCATAATTCATCAGTTTGTAATTATAATTGATATCCATAAAATAGGCATAAGGACGGGTTCATATGAAATTAATAAAAAAAATCATGTAATTGTATCAAATCATGCATAATAAGGATAAGTAATTTAATCACAATGAATTGAACCCATTGATAATCACATAAAACCCTAAGAGAATAGGGTGAAATTTAATTGGAGATTTGAGTTTTCCTTTGGAACCCAATGGATGAAAGAGATCCATTTGTGAATTCCCATATAACTTAACAATCAAATCCAAAAGGCAACGAAGAAGGAAACCTTGAAGATCTTGAAACCCTAGTCTTCTTCCTTGTAGCTTGATAGAGAATAAGAGAAGAGATCCTTTGAGAGAATTTGAGTGAAAGGGTAGAATCGAGTTAGGTTTTGAAGAGTAAAAATGGCTATAGGGATATTTATAAGTCAAACACGACATAGTTTAGGGGTTAATTGGTTAGAAAAGACCAAAACACCTTTAATACCAATCTATCAGACATGGTCTACAGTTGTACCGACAGTTCGTAGAACTTTATACGGATCTTCCTAATTAGTCATGGAACATGTTACTGGAACTCAACATTTTGGTCATTTCCATGAGACCCCTCCTAAGGTCTATGGTACTTTCTATGGTCTGTAGGACCAATTCATAGTTTCCAAGTTTGTTCCAAAAATCTCACTAAGTTTGGATCACTTCTACGGATCTCTCCTACAACCTGTAACGATTCTTGCAATTTGTCCTGCTTATTTGTACAACAGCATCTCGGACTTGACATTTTCTAAAATCTCAAATTATTTCCTACGGCCCATAGAATTTCATACAGTTTTTAGATCGACTAATCATTCGTACTTCAACAAAAATTTCTACAACTTTTCCTTTCTAGTTTTTGAGGTGTTACATATACATGTAGATTGAATTTTTTGCGATTTGAGACTATCCATTAGTCGTACTAAATTATTTAAAGGCACAAATGATTCTAAGCTAACACTAAGTCTATCATAACAATAAAATTCAAATAACTACTGAATGTGTTTTAGCAAAAGATAATAATAAACAAATCTGAAATAACTTAATAGTCAAAATATAATTCATTTTAATAAACCATAAAGCAAAAACTATTGCCTAACTTTCTGAAAGGACTTATTAAGATGAGCTGATAGGACAAGCCCCCAGCTAACTCAAAAAGCCTAAAACATAAATACTAAATGAAAGAACACTACATCAAAAATGATCTTTAAAGATAATTTATTAGCAACTATCGCTAAATATGTATTTTTACCGGCATGTATATGTCCCTAATGACTTTAGTGATATTTGATCTAATGAAACTTAATTAATGTTGGTAAAAACATTAGTAATCTTTGTTAATGTGTCTATTTATTGCCACTAAAATTTATTTTTGTTGTAGTGGAACTAACAATAGTTCTTGTCCTTAAAAGATGAGGATTTACCAAACTCTACTGATGAGAGGATACAAAATCATACTAACCACGACTTGAATACTAAGCGTTTATTATAGTTGAAAAGACTATGTGATTGATACTTTGAATGTACCAAGATGTGAGATAAACATAATAATCTAATAAACTAAATATGATATAAGGAGATAGATATAAACTTAAATAAATAAGTTGATATAGTGCCTAGTAATAAGTATGTAACTAATCGACACTTAAATGAGCAACTAAAATACAAGGTCTTTCAATATCTAAGTGATATACTTCTGCTGAGCTAACCATAGTCCAACCTGTATGTACGAACACTGTCTAACATGGATCCACTATTCTTATATTGGAAAAAGAGTTAGGTGTTACTCCTGATGGATAATCCTTAAACCTTCGGTTACACATAGTTGTATGACTTTTAAAAATTTCTGAAAAGGTCTTAGTGCTAACTTACATATGAACCTTCATCCGTATATCCATTTGATGCTAAGTAATACTCCCAACTAAATTGTATTAGTAAAATGAATAATACCGGATAGTTTAATTACACTGAAAGTTGAGTCTAAAATAATATCACTTTATATGAAGCATTATATTCATTTGGAACTAAAATACCGAAGGTACAACTAATCATGAAAAATTCTACTAGTCTGAATAAAACATGTAATTTAACCAATACAATCTCAAAGAAAAAATATTTCCTATTCGGAGGTCTAATGAAAACAGCTAAAATATCGAGTTTTAGGTTAAATAATGTATTCATGAACTTTTCTGGAACTCAAATATGAAATAAGTCATGTTTTTTGTAGGAACCTTAGATTCTATAGAATTTAATTAATTGAAAAATAATGCTTTCATTGGGATTTAATGGTAAAATGATATCTATTGATAAACTTCTACAGAGATGAATGGAAAAATCTTGATAGAATCTTTGAACTCAAAGCATGGTAATGATGAACCCTAGTTTTCTTGAAGAATCTAGAGATTTGAAATTTGAGAAGAGGATCTTGAATGATGAAATTGACAGTCTTACCCTAATAAGACGTATAAAATCATTTACAAGAGTTTCCAAAGGGTTTTAGACAAAACTACTGATACACCCAAATTACACCTCCAATAAAAAATATAATGTGCACGTTATCAAATATAAAACCTTATAAGATTAAGAGTCGAATCCCATCAGAAATAAGGTGAGAACTAATTCATATGTGATTGTTTACTATTACTTTGTTATTTAACAATGGAAAGGAAAAGTTTGGGAGAATTTAAATTCTTTGAATTATCAACATATAACTAGAAACTTTCAAAAATGTTAATTTTAATTGAAAATTTATAATTAGATTATGCTCACCAAGGATGTATTACTTATTTTTGGTTCTTACCAAATTCAACCTTGTAAAGCCAGTTTACCAATTTATCTGTGTCATGCCACATTTAATAATTTCTAAATCAAAGTGAATGCATGCCCTTTTTAGTTTCTTGAGATAAAAGTGGTAGCCTCAAATCAATGACATTTACAAAATGTTGGTTAGTCTTTCTACAACATCAACTATTAAATGAGTTTGAAATCTTGAATCCTCGTATTAACTTTTTTCCTAGGTTTTACACATTTTTCCTCAAAGAAGTCAAACCTAGGGCAGGTTTTAATGTCTACAACCATTAGAAAACAATTGTGATACAAGAGAAAATAAGATATACAATCACGATATCGATTTTATTCAATAAGTAACCTTTGTTTAGGTCAAGTTGTCATGGATTCTAAAACCCTAGGTTGTGGGTTTTAACCACTCATAAAAATTTAAAGTGTAGCATGCATTGCATTCATTGAATAGGAATTTACTTAGAAAAATAGGAAATCACACAAGCTTTAATCTTGAAAATCAAGTCTGAACAAACTCTCGTTCAAGCATACCGTGTTCTTCGCTTAAACATGATAAAATAGATCCTAAAAATACTATTTATAGTTCTACTATGTTTGGAATTTAAAAATCAGAAACTATCCCCCTTAGGTTCACCTAACGCTTCACCTAATGGCCCGTCACAGGTGTGAAAGTGCATTGCTTACTTCGTCGTCCCTTGTCTGTGGCTTGGTAAGAAAGACCTTCATGATGGTCTTCCTAAAATCTGTTAGAGGTGTGTCAATCTGTAAGGTGGATCGTGAGAAGCCACTTTTTAACATCTCTTGTGTTAGTCTCCACTATTGGCCTCTCTAAGCGAACTCCTCAGTCGTCCTCTCTAATAATTCAATAATGTCGGCCTGAGATTAATGAACTCAAGCACCTTTGTAAATCTCACATTGAATAATGTCGGCCTGAGATTAATAAACTCAAGAAACTTTTCTTCTCTCATATTAAAAGGAAAGAAATTATCAAGAAACGTTCCTTTGAATTTATCCCCAATCAAGAGGACCCGCATCGACCTCCTCTCTTCCTTGCTTTGGTTGAACCAAACTTTAGCCACACCTTTGAGTTGGTAAGCGGCCAATTATGTCTTCTCTACCATAGAAAATCCTATAAGTCGCACTATATTACATACCTCATCGATGAACTCTCGAGGATCCTCATAACCCTTCACAGCTTGAGACAACACTTGGGAAGTGTCACAATATTCGACATGAATCACTTTCTCCCCCAAAGGATCAATCAAAACTTGAGTAATCTCGGGCTCCACATTTTCGTTGTCTGCATTCCTTTTCAAGTAAGATCTTTGAAGGTCCATGTGGTGAAAAACATCTTACAATACTTAGGAGAAAGATCTTTATAGAGATAAACTCCATGACACAATTTTAGAGTAATGAAAAAATTTAAGTTTCCTAAAAAAATTTTGTAGCCTCTTATTCATAAATATGACGCGCTTCACATTCATGAATAAGACTCTATTCAACACGGATTTTCAAACATACAAGGACCTTTTCATAAACCTTATTCTCTGAATATCACGTTTGTCACTAACGAAAGTACACACTAGAAGTGACATAATATATATGACCCCGAGAGGACCTACATTAGCCACTTGATATGCATACACCACAACATAATAAAAAATATGAGAAGTTAAAAAGAACATCTTATATCATAAATTATTTTGACTTAAATCAGAAGTATAATCATAGTATTTACAAGCCATTCTAATATATCAAACAAAATGGTCAAGAGGTAAACCCTACACTACGTACAATTTATGAAGACTGAAATATAAGAAATAAAGTAAAGGTGACATGGTCTTTTAAACACTAGGACTCACCAACTCTTTGAACTTGGATGATCAAGACACTAGCCACAAGTGGAAGAACAAGAAGTTTCGCACCCTACATAATCAGACAATGTAGACACAAATATGTATTAGTAAATGGAATGTAGTAAATAAGAGGGATATGCATGGAAATGTAAAAATATGATAATAAGGGGACATAAATGAAAACCTTGATATGCGTGATCAAGATAAAACATAGTAGAATCTTTAAAGAATAATCATAAATCTTCAACATGGTTAATGTATCTTAGAATCATAATGAAATGCTCATAAAATCTTAAGAGAAAGCATATATTATTTTGTGAGATATTTACCATTAACCGACATAAATCATGTGAGCTATAACATGGAAATTGGTGTCTTGCTCCCGCATTGAAAGGATATGTCCTTACTTGCCAAAGTAAGGACCTTAACTTTTAAGTTTGATGGATCCACTAGTTATGTCTTTCTAAGACAAATCCTTCTGGGCCATGTAGTTAGGACAAGGAGATTGCTACTAAAGACTCAACCATTACTAATAGGAGAGCCTCTATCATAATATCCTCTTTGTGCTAAGTAAATATCACAACTGAATAGTCATTAACATAGACATATCATCATACATGAAAAATTGCAATTAAGTTACTTATCCAAGCTTAAGCAACCATGTTGAGAAAACCTTTCAACAATTATTATCTCATAATGTGAGAATAACTTTCACAATTTATGCATGTATGAGAAAAGTTTTCACAAATTCATTGATGTTTATCTCAAATAAAACTAGATTACAAAACATTCATTTTCATAAATCATGCATAACTTTCATGAAAACATCATTCCTAGATTCATAATTTCGTCATAAATTCATGCCTTTAACAATTGATAGTCAAAATCATGAATAATGTGTGGGTTCATGTTTAAAAAAATAGGAAAATATTCAATTGACTCAAAATAAATATAAAAAATATAAAAATCAAATAATTGAATCAACGCAATTCGAACCCATGAAGAATTGATTGTAAACCTAATCAATTTAATGAAACTGAACTTCAAGAATTGAGAAATTTTTGGGGCTCAATGGGTGAATGAATCCATTGATAAAACCCTAGATACCTTGCGGATCAGATCCTAAAATAAAAGGAGGAATATGAGACTTGAAGCTTGCAACCCAAAATTTTCTTCTTGAACTCGAGAGAGAATTAGGGAAGATGAATATAAATGAGATTTGGATATTTCAGTAAATGAGAGAGTTGGGGTAGTTTTAGGGCTTAAGAGTAGTTGTAGGACTTAAAAATAGGGGTAAAAATACATGGAATATTCATTTAATGCATAGTAAGACTCACATACCCTTTAAAATAACGGTCCGACGACTTCTACAGTTCATACCTACGGTCCGTAGAAGTTCTACTGACCGTGAACTTTAGAATCAGCTTCAGAAACCCAATTCACCTTCCTTACCATAATACCTTCCTTCGGTTCGTCTAAATTCCTATGGTCTGTATATCCTATGTGCATAACCTAAGGTTAAGTTCAAAATATCACTAAGTTTAGAACCTTTTTATGGAACCCATCCATGAACGTTGAAACTTCCTACAACTCTATTGTCCATTCGTAGGTCAAACTTCAGAAACTTGAAATTTTAAAAACTCAACCCCAAGTCTACGATTCCTTTTATACGGTCCATAAGACTTCCTACGACCTGTAGAAAGGACTTGTAATCTGCCTTAGAGCCAATAATCATAATTTTCACTTTCTTTTTTAATTTTTATTTTGTGAGGTATTACATCTTAACTACATTTTTAGGAAAATATTGTTGCACACAATTATAGCAAAGCACATTTGGAAAAGTGCAAAATTAAACCACTAGTCACCATTGGTCGACCATCACAAGTGAGACGGACTATCACTTTGTTTGTTATTGGTTCTCAACAACATAGAACACATGTGACAATAGCCCTGATAGATCGTCAAAATCTCCATCATTGTCTTTCAATTACTAATTTATTTTTCCATTTCTAATGGTTATTTTGACAGCTCATCACTGGTATGACAGTCAGTTGGACAAGTTATCAAGGACTTATTAGTAACCTTAATTTTTTTAGATTTATTGATGATGGCTCTCCAGATTTGCCACAATTGTAATGGTCCATCAAGTGTATCAACATTAGCCATATTCAATTTTCTTCATAGATATTCATTGATGTTTCACTATGTTATTTATGTTATCTAATCAAATGAGTCGTGAATATCATAGCTTAATAAAATATCAACTATCATAAAACACATCAAGGGTTACTCAGACTTCACTTTCATAATTCATTCGAAAACACTATAGGTACTTAGACTTTTACTTTGTCTTACGATAATCGAATTTCCAAAATGATGATTTCCCTTAAGAATTTCATCAATCAATCTATCATTGGGAACCGTCATTTAGCACTTCAAATTCAAAATCTTTTTGGGATTTTTAGTTATTATTTGTTTGTATGTATATATATTTACACACACACAAGTACAAATTCACACACAACCTAAACATTAAAATCACTATTTAATCTCCTGGGTTTCTTAGAATTTGCCCACGTGCAATACCAATGTCTCGATAAGAACACACCATAATAATTTAAATCAAGTTTAAACCAAGCAACATACTTTTTGACATGACAAAATGATATGGAAATAGAAAATAAATTTTATGAAGCTTCAATTCCAATTTGATCATTCTCTTTTTGTGCTTGTTATTCGAGTTGTGGAGATAAGAAGTTAGAGGCAAAATGATATGGTGTGTACTGGTCAAGACGTGGAGGATGATTGTTTAATAATATAGGGAATCATGTGTTTTGTTGTTTGGGAGTTGATTTGGTTATTTTGGATACCTAAATTAATTGGATTAGGGTTATATGAATTCTAGGTCGGTGGGTTAGGTTAGAGGGTAGATGTGTTGTTTTTAGGTTAGGATATATGTCAGATTTGATGTTAGGGTTAAATGAGCTTACTTGGGTATGAAGGTTCACATGACAATCTATCAAACCTGTGATGGTCATCATTTATTATATTACCTTCGTCAAACATCCACAAATGCGGTGTGAAAAATGGATCTGATGGTTGAGTGTAACAGTCCGTCATAATTATGACAACATGTCACCCTTCACGTCATTCTAAAATAGTATGCTTTAATTTTAGGCATTTTTTATGGCACATAGTCGTGAGAGTCCGAACAGTTTGTTATATCAGCCCACAATCCCCCAATAGTAAACTTCATCTTCCTAGACTTGCACACTTAATAATTCTTTCAAACATATCAACAAGATACAAAACATACAAATAATGTATATGTATATAATTTCAGTTGCCTCTTACATAGCACATGATTTAACGTCGCGACATGACTCAAGTATCTTGATTACTCAGACTTTATCAAGTTACACAAATTCCATCTCCTAAACCCCTTCTGGCATCTTTATATCTTTCTTAAACCTCTGTCCATTCACCATGAAGTACTTACCTTTTATAGCAAAGCTTTGAATGGAAAAATTGTGCCTCTCTAAACAGATCTAACCATTTGGATCTTAATTTGTCCAAAAATAATTAGTGTCTGAAGTTAAGAAAGAGCACCAAGTCCTCAAGATTGAATTCCTTTTTCTTAATCCACCGACAATGGTATAGTTTTATCCTCTCCTTGTAGAGAGCAGATCTTCCATACACCTTCAACTGGAATTCGTCTATCTCATTAATTTAATCCAGCCTTTGATTTGCAATCTCATCCCAACCTAGATTCATCTTCTTCGATGCCCACTATGCCTTATGGTCTTGCTTCACAGGAAAACGACATGTATTTCCAAGCACTAACTTGTATGGTGACACACTAATGGGTGTCTTGAAAGTTTTCTATTAACGTTCATAGTGCATCATGAATCTTCCTTGCCTAGTCGATCCTATTCGCATTTAAAGTCTTTGTCAATATCATTTGTATCTCCCGATTTGACACTTGAACTTACCCACTTGACTGCGGATGGTATGGGTAGTCGTTTTAAGGGTACCAAACCTAGAGAAAATATTCTTCTTTGAGAATTCAACAACACTCTTCCCATCATTGTTTGCTAATGTTACAACTTTTACTCATATGGAGACATAATCAACTGCCCCACGAATGTAATTTTGATCATAAGATCTCACAAACTCCCATAAAATTGATGCTCCATATGTCAAACAACCTCACCTCCAAGATTAGATTCTTAGGGAACTTAATTTTCCTTGATATTTCTCCCCGCCTTTTGCACATATCACAACCTTTCAACAAATCATATACATCTTTGTGAATAGTCGGGCAGTATAATCACTCAAGAATACTTTTTTGAGGAGTGAGAACCCACCCATGGTTCCCTCCAAGTAGGTATGAGTGAAAGAACTCTAAGATACTCAACGTTTCATCTTCAGGAACACATCATATAATCAATTTATCAGCATACAAGCTGAAAAATATGGATCATCCCAGAAGTAATTTTTTTACTATATGCAAATACTTGTTTCTTTGTTGAAAGATCAAGTATTTTGATATAATATCACTAACAAGTAAGTTATAAAAGTAAAAAAACAAGGAATAAAGTGAAGAGTTGTGTCTACTACATGTTCATCTAGAAATGATTCATCAATTTCTAGCTCATCAACATCTCTTTTTCAGCCTCAAGCGGGGATATGTGATCGACTACTTGGTTTTAATTACCATTTATTTCTTTGACCTCATAATCAAATACCTCGTTGCAACATGATGTGTGTGCTCTATCACCTTTGTACCCAAAATATACACCCTGAACTTCTAAAAAAACATAGACAACAATGATCAACTTTTGCTCTATGGCTGTGTAATTCTTTTGTGCCCTATTCAGTGACTTACTCGCATAATAAATGGGGTGCAAGATATTTTTGAACTTTTTTCGCAAAACAACTCCCTTGTATATACAACTAGAATCATACATTACCTCAAAAGGTTTAGAACAATCTAGAGCAATGTTGGCCGATGCTAAAATCAGTTTCTCTTTTAGACACTTGAAATCTTGTAAGAAGGCCTTATGAAAAGTAAACTTCACTTTTTTTCCAACAATTTGCAAAAAGAGTGTGAATTCTTGGAAATGTCCTTGATGAATCATTGGTATAATCCTCCATGACCAAGAAAAATTTTGATTCATATAAATGAGATGATAGGGGAAATTTCTCAATAACCTCAATCTTTTTCATATCCACCTCCAAACACTTCTGAGTAATTTTGTAATGAAACATAATGCTCTTATTCACTATGAAGTGACATTTCTCCCAATTCAGTACCAACTTGACCTCTTCACTTCCTAGTAGTGCCCTTCTAAGATTCATCAAACATTTGTCAAAATAATCACCAACTATATTCAAGTCACCGTAAATATCTTAAGTATATCTTTAACATGTCAAAAAATATTGACGTCATACACCTTTGAATGTGGATGGTGCATTACACAATCCAAAAGAGATGCATTTGAATGTAAAAGTGCCAGAAAGGAAGTAATACAAGCCTCTAAATGCCAACAGATCTAGCATCTAATCAAAAGGCATTGGAAAATGGCATTTTAGGGTTCGTCTATTCAATTTCCTATAGTCCAACTACCATCTGAGATGGGATACACATTGCATGCATCCTACCATTTAATGATTATTTTTTTTCACCAAATATTTCATAGGTGGTTTTAGCCTCTTTGTTCATCTATACTCCGGCTACGATCTTTATTCAACTAGGTATTCTGTGTGTAGATTCCAAGTGGTATGACAATTATGTCAGTAATGGTCCAACCAACTGCTCTCTTGAACCTTTTCAGCACTACCACTGGTTCTTGTACATGCTCCTCAACTAAATATACAACCACAATAATATGCATGTTCTTCAGGTCTAGGTCTACCTCTTTAGGGAATAAGTATATGATCCCATGCCCTACAAAGTAATTGAAGTTTCCATATTGTCTTTAATGAACTCATCATCAAACTTCATGACCAATCAAACCTCAGCGCACTCTTCATAATCTACATCAATCAATGGTATAACAATAATATCTCGTGGTTGCTTAATTGATTGACACACATTGAATTTCACCTCCTCACTGTTCTGCCTAAACTTGAGCTAACCATTTTCTATGTCTACAGGTGCTCCACCTATGGAGAAGAATGTCCTCCCTAAAATTATAGGAACTTTATATTCCACCTCGGAATCCAAATAATAAAGTCTACTAGAAAGACAAAACTCTCAAACCTTACAAGCACATCATACGGAATACCCACATACCTCTTGACAAATTTATCAACCATCAATAGCTTCATAGTAATTGGTTTTGCGGCTCTAAAGCCTAATTGTTTGTATATGGAAAATGACATTAGGTTTGTGTATCCCCTTAGTCGAATAACACTTTGGCCAAATTGAATGCACAATGATCTAGGATCTTTTTTTTTCTGGACCAAGGATCTTGTAACAATAGTTCTACAATGATGGATATTATTCACCTGCTCAAACTTAACTGTCTTGTATTTGTAACCAGATCTTTCATGAATTCGGCATAATCTTACATTTGATAAAAAATTTCTACCAAAGGTATATTCATTGAAAGTTATCAAACCATAGAATTAAATTTCAAGAACTTACCATTCTTATCTCTCTTCCTCTACCTTTGCGGAAATGGAGGTGGTGATCTAGGAATATGTGGTAGAGGTTGTGAATCCTCTATTGTGGCTCATCTTTTCTCTTGGATCCTTTGACCTGCTCTGGGGCGACTTTCATACTCTTCGACTCTCTGGAATCAACAAGGAGCTTTTGATCAACCTCTAACTCAATACTAGTTCAAAATCGACATATTATTTCTACTCAATATTTGCACGATTTGGATCAAGGAGTATCTTGAAATTTTACTACTAGTAATAGTCATACACTTTCCATCCACTCTTGGGTTATGAAAGTATCACCCAGAAATGTACCACACTTTCTCTATTTTAGTGTTGTAGATAATTTCTCTATTTGGTACTCTAACTGCTTTATAGAAATAGAGTGTGAATCCACTTGACTTATGTTTGATAAATCAGATTTTAGATATTCTATAGATTCCACCCTTTCCAGTGCCTTGACTAACATATTTTCCATTATAGAGATACCTATTCCATTATCATTCCTATCTCTATTTGTAGGAGGTACATAAACTTCAGTACAATCATTTTTGAAGTTCTCCTTGTTGTGCCTATTTGCGTGATCACGATTTCCAACTCTTTCATAATAACTATCCATTTGATAATTTAAACATTTATTCCCTGTATCATAGGTCCAGAATCCAATCATAATTTAAATACTTAACCTCTTAATCATAATCAAATTCATTCTCTTCATGTCTACCTACAGTTCCTACTACATTAGATTCTTCAGAACCACTATCTAGAAGATGCTTGGTCAACAAGTCCATATGTATTTTCATGTAACTTCATAAGCATTTCTTTAAATCTTCGAATCTTGAGTTTTCAGGCGAGTTATTGGCTAAAATCAACCCTTAACTATGACTCAAATCTAACATACATCATTATATTATCTAAGTGAGCAAAAAATATCCTTATACTATATAAAAAATCGCTACTAATAAACAACCAAAAAGAGACAAAAAAAAAGCTACACATTTTGTTACTTTTTTTGGGAAAAGCGACGGTTGTGCGATGCAATTTTGTCGTTTGCTTTTTTGCTTGATGCTTTTCCCAAAGCGACGGACATTGTCGCGATCTTATTATTATTATTATTATTTAATTTTTTAAACATAAGAGACATACTCCGTCGATATGTTTTAATTTTTTTTTGATTTCCAAAATGCGACGCCGTTTGTCACTTTTGTAGAAATTTCGTTTTTGTAGAAATTTCATTTTTGAAATATCCCAAAAAAGTGATAGACAAAAGGAAACTGTCCGTCGCTTCTCTAGAAATTATTTTTTAATAAAACCAAGGAATGCAACGGACTAGACCACGCTGTCCATTGCTTTTTTGCAATTTTTTTGACAATAGGTTATTTTCTGCTGCCCACGTTGATGTACAGTGAGTTTTTGATACTATGATACATTTCACTCATGATTTGTGCGTGTTTGAGGGTCATTTTGTGTTAGTTTTATGTGTTTTTTTTGTAATTTTAGGAAACAAACTCAGGTGCGAAGATTTAAAGAGATAACTGAAGAAATTGCAGAAAAATTTCACCTACGGAGGCACTTACAGGTGAATGAGTTATGGCCTGTAGGTGAGGATCCTAGGAGGACCGGGCGAAGTTAGTGTGAAAGCTCAGGGAAATCTGACTAAGTGTGGAACCACGATGTAACACCTCTAAAATGAATTAGGTGAAGCTAAAGCCTAACATGTGCTTCATTAATTTTTAAGCTCTTTAAATAGTTTATAGTTGTGTTATGAAGCAATTTCTAAAGTTTGGTGATGTTTGGAGGTCAAACGTCCATGATGTTCGAAAGATTTACAATGAGACGTGCTTGTATGTTTAGTTGTTCCTTGGCATGCTTTACATGTTCATTTTGGTCGAAATTGATGTGAGACATTCCTAACATGTATGCTAGTGTACTTGGGTTGGAAACTTCTAGGTAAAACTCCCCAAGGACAAACCTAAGGGTCCTTGAGGAGGACCCAACTTGTTAGCAAAGACAACCAAAACCAGTCTCAATCGATGCCTCTTAGGTCAATTGATGCCCCATTGATAGGGGTGTGGGTCTATACTTATCCTGGGGAGATTAAGATACCATTTTTTGATCCTCTAACACAAACCACGGACAACCATAACGGTCCGTAGGTGGATCTAAGGGGCGTAGATTGATCCGTCGATTGACACCTGCAGATTTTCTACATGTGTCTCGGCCAAGCCAAGACTAATTTGGGAAATTTACCTAATGTTATAAAAATGGTTTGGGCGGTTTTTACGGTATATTTTAGGGTATTTTAATTAATTTTTTTAAATCTAGAACTCCAAGTCAAGTCATTATTCAAAAATCAAACCACAAACCCAAAGAAGAACTCTCTTGAACACCATTGAAGCTTGAAGGGATATTGGAGCCTGGAGCTTGGTTTATCCATCTATTCTAATTCAATTTCTTGGCTAATCATTACAGGTATGGGTTTTCATCCTTGAATCTCTTTTCTACAAGGAACCAATCTTCAAAGTGATTTCTAAGATATTTTCAAAAGATGAATTGTCCTATTTTGTTATCTAGCCATAGGTTCTTGCATTAAATGTTTTAAATCAATGAATAATGATTAAATTTTTGTTAATTTGATGATTTTATACTAAAAACTCCATGAAACCATGCAAATCATGATTTCTTATTTTGACTATATCATGGATGATTTGATCATGTTTCAATTATATTGATTTCTTGGGTAGTTTGATTTAGGCTATTTAATTATTAAAAAAGCATGTTAGAATTGTATGTAGGCTGTCCTAAATTGATGAATTCTTTATTATCTTGGATCATTATATATTGTGATTATTGAGTTGCATTGGTGACAATGTCTATTGGTAAGAGCCTTTGAGAATTGTATTTGTTGAATTGGCTATGGATTGGAGTTGTTATGGTTGGAATGGTGGTATCTTGATCTAACCTTCTCTATATTGTGTAGTATAGGTATTTCAATTATGATTTTTGGTATGGTCCACTTTCTACTGGCGGTGCTTATGTGCTATACTTGAGAACAATGTGGCCTGGTCTGCATTATTTTATGAATTGTGAAAGAATGTGACCTTGTCGGTATTACTTTATGAATTATGATATTTTCATGTTATAACTTGAATATGTGATCATTGTGAAGGCCTACATGGTTTATGTGTATATGTGAAGTTCAGGTATATGTTTTTCGAAGTACTTATATGTGACCATGATAGACTATAATGATGCCTTATATGTCTATACTTGATGTTGGAGTGTGAATCTTCCTAGTTGACTATATGAGTCTAGTTATGGATTATAGTGATGTTTTATGAGGTGTTTAGGGTGATCTGTAGTTTAATTGGTTGTCCTTATATTCTACTTGAATGATATTTTACATGTGATAAGATGATAATGATGTATGTCTTGTTTTGGTAGAACTTTGTCCCTTACTTTATACATGAAGAGTGTGAATATAAATCCCTGACTTAGTAGGCAAAAGCATATTTGTTATGTATGTGTATGTATGATTGAAATATGACCTTGAGCATAGTTAAGAGGGTCATTTATGTGGAACCTTCAACCTAGTTAGAAGATTATGATATCCTTGATGTTGAAAGCCGTACGATATCCTTCTTGTGTGAATGATGGACTTAGGGGTAGGTTGGCCGGAATGGCATGAATCCATTCTTAAGAAATTCATTGAGCTATCATGTTTGACCATTGTGTGGAATCCCTACTATACCCCCTTTGATGAGGTCTATTATGATGTGGTTGTGACTTATATATAGTACCTATTCATATGCCCTTAGATGGAATTACTCTGCGAAAACAAAGGCTAGCACCGAGAGATTATGCTTGGGGGTGACTCATCTTTAGATAATACTAGAGTACAAAGAAACTTAATATTCCTTATCCATGTGTCAACATGGGATGTGTCCTAGTTCTACCCTTGGCAAGTAGAACACCCTCCATCAGAGTAGGGTTGACTCTGGATTCCATGCCTAGTTAGTATGGTCTATGTCGGTTGTTGCCTATTTTCATCATGTGCAATACATTCTAGTATTTGATAGGTTCTACAAAGTTTAGATAGTGGAATGGGATGCTATCTAGAAATTGCACGAGTAGGCCTTGAAGATGCTAGTGTGTAGGTTCCCTAGGTCTTCTCCAAGACCATTATGTGAAAATCCTTAATTGTTGAATGTCTCCTAAATGACTTAATGAACACAATGACTTAAGTTAAATGGTATGTTAAATGGAAACAAGTTAACTTTATATAGAAGTAGCTTTAAGGATTTGCTTGGAAGCCTTGACAAGTGTATGGACGTCTCTTCATTCGTTCCTACTTAGGTGAAGTCTTAAAGTAAACTTTAGGTAGGGGGTTTTAATTGATATAGGACCTACTTGAGGATCTCTTAGGTGTGTGAAGGGGTTGTATGGGCGGGCCACTTTATGTCTTTCACTCAAGGTGAAATCTTAGGAGGACCCTTGGTAGGAGAGCCTGTGCTGGTATGGTTTGAAGTGATAGTGATTGAATGTTATATGTGTAATTGGACTTATATGCGTATTTGGACTTGTAAGCGGCTCTTATACTGGTCTGATAAAGTTTTCTACAAAAGAGCATGTTTTAGCCAAATGTTCTTGTAGATGGTTTAATTAGCATGTCACTATACTGGCATTTCTAAGGTACTAATTTCCATTATATTTGTGTATCTTAAAGGTGTAGTGTAGGTGGATTTGATAGGAGTCTTTGAAGTGTAAAACTTGGCTTTAGATTCACTTCAGGAAAAGTTGGGGTTGTCCTCAGATAGATTCGAGGACATCCACTATGTTGAGGTTTTCTTATTAAAAAGTATTGTATGGACGTAGCTATTTCTATATCTTGATGTATGGTCCGTGTTCCAAAATATTCGTGTGTCTAAGATGGTGCCTTTGAGATTTAGCCTTTCCTTATGATATTCTATAAAATTTATATTTTGAAGTATTATTATTTCTTGTGCAAAGTTTAATTCCGCACTACTTTTCATACATGTATGCAATGAATGATGTCAAAGGGCTTGTACAAGACCTCCAAGAGGTCAAGTATGCCGCGCCATGATTTGAGAACACCATATCTTCTAGGATATACTCTCGGGTTGTGACACACGAGGATGACTTACGGACAATCGAATGACTTACGGTCCGTACTACAACTCCGTAAAGTGCTATGAGAAGTGTTTCTAGTACATGATGCTTAAATATTCTAGAAGTATAGAGTGATGCAGACACTTACAGACCGTCATCTCAATGACGGACCGTACTGCTGAACCGTAGAAGTTGACTGAGAATTTGAAATTTTTGATGATGAAAATTAGCTATGTATGGAGCCATGGAAGGGACTACGGTCTATAACTTGACATACGGAGCATAGGTCAATTTCGTAGAATGAAAACGCCTCCTACAATTTATTTCCTTATTTTGGTTAACTTTTATTTAGGATTAGTCTTCTATAAATAGAGGACGTAATCTTCATTTTGGGGGTTATACAATATTACATTGTTATATATTTTTTATTTTAAGACTTTGGAGATTAAATTTTTGCACACATCAACAACTATTGATTTCTTAAGTTGATTTTGAAGATTTCGGTGTTGATATTCAACTAGAAATTTTAGGTTTATTGTTCTAATTATGTATGTTCATAATTCTTTCTTCTACAATAATGAATTGTGTTATGGTGATTATGGGTAACTGTACTCCATAACTAGGGTAGTGAAAACCATGAGGATTAACAAAGTATGAGTTGTAATTAAGAAATTCTTAAATAGTGTTGCATGCGTTGATAATTCTTTCGTTTAGCAGTATTTTTAGCGGTTGCAAACGTTAAAACTAGCATTTTTGCTACTTGTCAGACTAAGGAGGTAGTTCATAAGAAAAGAATTATTAACATAGATTTAGTTTGATACTATCTAATAGTCTAGTATCGATTGGTGCGGGCTGAAATCTAACCCATACATAGAAGCAATGTCTAATATGATGTAAAAGGTAAGGGTTAGTAAATTATATATGTAGCCGGACTAAAGAGCGGGGTGAAGTTCTCTAGATTCCGGACAAAAGATATAGATATACATAACTTATCACTTTGCATGTAATACACTATGAAGAGATTGCTATTACTAGGATTACCACGTTACGAGCTTATGGGGACCATGTATACCCTAGTTAATTTCTCCTCTTTATAATAACCGAAGCTAAAATTTGCTTAGTTGATACTTATATAATATTTGGAATTTGTTTCACAACCCCCCCTCTTTTACTAACTTGTTTTAAGAATACCTTGACTAAACGAATATAATCGTGCGTTAAAGTTAAGTCTAAACCATATTCCTTGTGGGATATACTCCAACCTATAAGTTGAGTTCTTTACTTGATAATGATATCTTATTCTTATTTAGAGATGTGTAATTTGAGCATATCAAATTTTGGCACCATCGCCGAGGAATAAGCCTTTAGATTAAGTTTGATTACATTATTGAACTTTAGTCAAATATTTCCTAATTTTACTTTTCTTTTTTTGTATCCCTTAGGTTCTTCATCTAGTGTATGCCAAGTACACGTAGAAGAGGTGAACCACCCACTCCTTTCGATCTATAATCTTTTAGGATCTTGTGTAGAAAGAAGAATCAAGGAGTCCCAATTTCTCCAATCGGAGGAGGATTAGGTGGTGGAGAACGGATGCAACCACCATGGGAAGTCAATGAGAACAATCAGGTTCAACCTGACAACAGAATGGGAGAAGCACTAAATCCCAAAGACCCTCAAGGAGAACGTCTGAATGATAATAAAAGGGTCAATATAAATATGTTTGCAAAAGTTGCATTAGTCGACCAGAACTGAATATGAATGTCATTGGGTTAAGGGTGTTCCCGCTATCATTAACAAGATATGTTGTTATATGGTTCAATGAGATCCCCTTTATCTCTATTTGTACAAGGGATCAGTTGACAGATGCATTCCTAGAAAAAAATCTTTGTAGGATCCAAGAAGTTGAACAAGAAGGACAAGCTCAACAACTTTGTAGCTCAACCTCGAGAGTGTGTGAGAAGTTCTTGGGATATATTCATTACCTTTATGAGAGATGGCCCAAATCACCGTATTGATGATGAGTCGTGGAAGGAGTACTTCTATCGAAGGCAGGATGACAATGGAAAGAAAGTGCTTGATACTATTATAGGCAGTTCATATGATGAATGGTCGATTGCGCATATCACTGAGAAAATAGAGAAGATATATCGCAAAAACACAGCTTGGAGCACTAGAATGTCAAACACTGGAGAAACACCTTCACTGTTCAACCTTCAAACAATCCATCCGTAGATGAAATTCGCGAACAGATGGCGTAGATGAGAACTGAACTTGGGTTTGTGATAAAATATGTGAGTTGAGGGGGAGAGAATGTGAATGCGGTGAATTATTTGACTAGAACTCCACCCCAGTAGAGAATTATTATTATGAAGAGGATGTGTATACAGTGAATGATTAGATGGGGATTTCCGACCAAACGCTCAAGGGTCGAACACGGATATTGGACCCAAGGTCAAAGAAACCAAGGTAGGAACTATGACAATTATTACCGAGAAATCCAGTATGTACGGGATGGAAACTACAACCGCGATAACAATTACAACTGGAACAACTATAGCAATAGAAGCTATCGGGTTGGACCTTATGTTCCCCCTCAAAACAGAGAATCTGCTCTTAGGGATGCTGGAGGTAACCTGGCTCGTATTGAGGATATTGTGCAGAAGATGATGAGAATGTTGTACTTGACTAATGAGAATGTGAAAGAGATGAGGATTGACATATCCGATACTGGCAAGAACTTGATGCTCATGTTGTATCGATCAATGATATACCGTGGCTTCACGGTATAATTAATGCTTTTTCCTTAAGTTTAGTGTGTCCAAAAGCCCTTTTTGTGCTAATTTTTATACAAGTTTCTCTTTGTTTTGCAGGAAATCTGTCCAAAGCCAAATGCGGGAGATTTTGAGAGAGAATGCAGAAGAAGAGACCACCCATACGAAGCTTCTGACGGTCCTCATGACTGTGAAGGTCAGTCACGTTGAAGCGTAGAGAAGCTGCTGAAAGGAAGAGGGGGAAGTCTGACAAAGTGGTGGGATTCCGAAGCTTGTGACGGTCCGTCATGGATATTGCGGGTCCGTCCTGCAGTTCGTCGTGTGAAGATCAGAGAAGTGATCTAGTTACCCAACAAATTCCACGAGTGAAGTCTTTCTTTTGAAAACGAGACCCTCGACGGACAGTTGTTGGCCTAGGACGGTCCGTCACCATTGCCGTTGAAGGGGGAATGAAGAAAGCAGCAGAAGAACATGCACCAAAGTTATTGGATTGACGGAGTCCACGAGGTCAGTCATGACCAGACGGTCCGTCGAGCTTTGGTCCGTGACCCAGCGCGTTTGGGCAGATTTCAGCACTTAGAATTCTTGTTAATTAGGTTTTTGTATTTTATAAATAGTTTGAAAAACCTCGTTTTTGAGGTTAGACCACCTGATAGTTAGAATCTGGATTATTGAAACTACCGTATTCGTCAAACATTGTATTGTTGAGATTTAGATAATCATTAGAATTTCGTGAGATATGAATACTTGAGAATTCGGCCAAGTAATTTTGTGATTAACCAAGACAATCTTTGGACTTTTATTCTGTTCTCATTGAAGTAAGTACATGAATTCTTTGTAATATATTTGATAAATATGGTGTTTATGGCGTGAGAAACTAAACTCCATAACTAGGGTGTGTGGGAACCATAGGCAATAATGAGGTAAAACCCTAGCTAAAATAACAATCCTAGAATAGTGTCTTGCATGGTATAATAATTCCTTTCGCTTATAAGTCTTTTAACGGATGCTCAACGTTAGAACTCGCCTTAATGATACGGCCGGGACCAGGAGGTAGATAATAGGAAAAGAATTATTAAAATAGATTTAGGGTATACTATTCGAATAGGCTAGTATTGATTGGGTACGAGGTAGAACTTAGTCACAGTATCGAATACGAGCTTAATATGACAGGTAACGATAAGGGTTAGGAAAAGCAACACCGTAGCCGGACCAAGGTGCGGAGTGAGATTTTTAGATGTCGGACCAGGATGAGGAAAATACATAACTTATCACTTTGCATGCAAGATATAGGAAAGAATTTTATAGTTAGAATTATTCACGTTATGAAACCTGTGGGAACAAACACGGTAAACCCTAGTTTTCTAGTTACTTTGATTAATTGATTAAAATCCCACTTTCAAAACTGTAAGTGTCTCTTTTAATGTAGTTAAGCTCTTTACTTATTAGGACTACAAACCCCCTCTTTACATTTTTATGTTTTGACTTTCCTAAGGAAGTTAGAAACGAACAATAGTAATAACAAGTTAAAGTTAAGCTCAAAACTATTTTCCTCGTGGGGAACGGATTCCCAACCTCACTAGTTGGGTATTTAATTGACGAGACGCTTTAACTTCTCAATTGAGAAGTAAGTTTGAGCGTTATCAATTTTGGCCGCCGCTGCCGGGGAATTTAGGCTTTTAGATTAATTTAACTTATTACTATAGTTTAGTTGATATTTTCTTGATTTTACTTTTTGTTTATTTGTTTTGATTTATTTCAGAACTATATCCTTGTATGGCAAAATAAAAAAAAAAACACGGAGGAGAGGAAGAAGAACCAGTTCCATCCGATCCGAGAGAAGCGTTTAAACGCGAAACATGATCGTAATTTGGGAATCCAGGATGAGGATCCAAACCGAACATCCCAGCTCGGTTGATGGTCATGGTCAGAGATGTACACGAAAAGATACGGGTGAACCCTTAACAATGAGGGGGGACAGGAATCCCGTCTCGGCCCCCAGCATTACTAACAGAGGCTATGATTCAACATAGAGGATTCGGATAGGTAGGCCACTGGTTTTTGCTCCTCTACAACAGGCCACACTTTTGTGGGTAGGGTAACTCGTAGTCTGATGCAAATTCTCACAGCCAGAGGTTTGTTTCAGGCTACCTTCGAGGATCCACATGCCATATAGCTAGGTAAGGGCAGAGTGTGTAAAAGTTGTGTGGGGGAGCCTGATTTTGGATATAGATGTCATCGGGCCAGAGTCGTTCTCTTCCACTGAAGGGTTTGAGGCTGCTATGTGGTTCACATGAGTCCCATACAACTCATCTTACATGGGAATCAAACTAAGGGATGTCTTATTAGCACGCTACCTATACGGTCTCCAAGAAACTTAAACCAACGAAGACAGGGTGAATAGATTTTGTGGCACTACCAGGAGAGTCGGTTGAGTTCTGGATAGATTCACCTCATTCTTGAGAGTGTTCCAAATCAACGTATAAGATGATGTGTCACTGAAAGAATACTTCTATAGGGACAAGATGCTAACAACCCACACAAGCGGGTATTGGACACTATAGCCGGTGGATCTTAGGAGAATGTCCTTATGCTTGAGATCGCTTGAACAATTAGAAAAAATCTCCCGGAATAACAAAAAGCTTCGAGACTAGAAAATTGATACAGGGAGAAACACTTTTGCAGTGCAGTCCACTCAACAACCCCAGCACAGATGATATTCGTGTAAATAAAGTCTCAAAATGAGAACTGATCTGGGTTGGTACTAAAACATGTCATGGGGGTGCAGAAAAGGTTATGCAGTCAAACTACTTGGCTAAACACCACACTCCAAACCATGGAGTGTTATTATGAGGAGGATTTCCTATGCAGTAAAAGGAACAGATGGGGGGGTTTCCGACCAAAGAAGCCCAAGGCTCAAATCAGGAAATTGGCCGGCCAGGTAAGGGAACCAAGGTCGGGAACTGTGGTAACTACAATCGTGTGAAGTCTGAAGGTTCATGATGTCAGAGAGATGGAAACTACAATCGCGCAACAACTTAAACAGGAGGTACTATTGGTAATTAGAAAACGACAGGAGTGGACCCTATATCCTCCTCAAAATCGTGAAAGTTGAAGTTACTCATAGGGATGGTGGAGATAGTATGGCCGCGAGTTGAGGATATGTTGCACAAAATGATGAGGAGGGTTCGAATGCTCGTGATGCGCACCATAAAGAATTAAGGGGTGATTTAGTAGTATTGGGAAAAAGTGTACACACGCAGTTCGATTATTAAGCAGATTGAATGGCAAGTGGCCAAATATATGCGACAGTGAACACACGCAACCGGGCACTCTTCTAGCAACCACTGTCCAAAACCCAAAGAATGATTGCGCACGATATGGCATCATACTCGGGGTGGTAGGCAAACCATTGACCAACCTATGCCATCGGCCCGAGGAAAAAGTGAGAAAGGATAATGATAAGGTGTGGTAAAAGGGTTATGGTGAATGAAGCATGAAGCAGAGGAAAGGAATGGAAAAGATGCAGAAGTACCCATCAAGGTATGCCATGCCCGGCCTCCACCACCTTTCCCTCAGAGATTAGTGAAAAAGGACGAGGATGGTCTACCGGAGTTTAATAATATGTTGAAGCAAACTTTCTATTCAATGTTCCCCTTTGGGTAGAAGCTTTAGAACAAATGCACGGTTACGCCAAATTTATGAAAATCTGGTCACAAAGAAAAGATGGGTCACTTCGAGGGATGATGATAGGACTACAGCATTGTAGTGCTATCGCTAAGATCCCCTCGTACAAAAAGAAAGCAAGTATTCCTGGTGCGTTAATTATCCCCTTGTACAGTGGGTCATTACATCTTTGCGAAAAGCTTATGTGATCTGGGGGGCAAGCATAAAGCCATGCCCCTCTCAATTCCAGGAAGGTTGGGAGTGGGGGATCCGAAACCCCACTTAGATGCGGCTATGATGCCGATCGGACAGGGATGATGAAACTGGCCGATAGGGATACTCCATGATGTCTGTAAAAGTGGAATCATTTAATCTTTAAGGTGATTTGTATTCTTGATTGTGAGGCGACTTTGAAGTGCCTATTATTCTTGGGAGGCCATTCCGCTCAGGTAGAGCCTTGGTGCGATGAGAAGGGGCAGATGACTTTCGGCTGAATAATGAAGAAGAGACATTCAACATTTGTAAGGACCATGAGGCAGGAGTGTAGTGTGAAAACTCAATCTGTACTGCCATAGACCACAAGAAAAAGATGAAGAAGGAGGACTGAACAGACAACTGTTCAAAACAAGAGTTTTGGTGGGGATTTAATGTTTGTAGACAGTTCGGCGGTACCTTGTCTTCGGGCAAGCTAAGCCAATGGACAGGCCTTATTGATTACCCAAGTATTACCTCATGGAGCAGTTGAGTTAAACTACAAGGAGGAGTGAGGTTTAAGGGAATAGGGAAGCCTTAAAACTCTCTTTTGGGGCATAAAGATCAAGGAATAAAGACTAGAGGCGTCTCTTGATGATGTCTGAGTAATAAAGTGTCCCCAGTAGTGCCCAGGGGAATTAAATCAGGGCTTGTTGGGAGGCAACCAATACTGATCGTCTTTTTTAAATAATGATAGCATTTTTTTTTCTTATTAAGGGGTTTTAACTTTGCAGGCACATCACCAGAAATTCTGAAGAACATACTTCACAAGTAGCCCCTGACGGATAAAACTCGGAACGTTCACTGAAACGGACCCGTCGTAGGCATCGTTCACACAAGGTACGTACGTAAGTTCTGTCATTTTGAATATAGGGCACATCACTGACGGACTTATGACGGCCCGTCACAGATGCGACGGACAGCGTCGAGGAACCGTCGCGTGATTAATGAAATCCTACCGACCCGCCCCGGCTGACCCTTTCACATTTAACCGTTTGATCCTTCCACCCCCCCATTTCCACCCCATTTTTCCTTATTCCCCTCATCCTCCCTCTCTTTTCAAAACTTCCACCTTCCCCGCACTGCTCATTGCTCACGAATCACATAAGCATTATCATATCAATACTGTCGGTGTCGACCTTGCCAGATCATTCTCCTTTGTCTTCTTCTCCATGCCAAGGTATGTGGTCTTCTAACATTTATAAGTATTTATCTTGGATTTGGTGTTTGTAGTTAGTATTAGCTTAGTTTTTAGTGTATACTGTTTCCTTTATTTGGCTTATGTCTAACCGAGGTTCAAATGTTCATATGTGCCATGTTGATAACCAAAGAATAGTGATTTGCTTTGGTAGTTTTCTTAGGTAGTGTGGTATGGACAACATCTAGGTCACATCATACACCACCATGTGGGCTCATCGGGGATGCGTAGGGTACCCCCCCCCAGTTCTAACACTGCTACTCAGAACGAGACCCCGATGACGGCCCGTCGCACACACGAGGACCGTCAAAGGGTCCATCGCACAAGCCTAGCACCCTGCTAAAACGTTGCATGTTATGGACCGTCACACCCACGACGGTCCGGCCTGCACGACCGTCAGGGTTGTCCGGAGACCCTGTTTCTACGTCTCTCAAAATTTTCAAGTGTCTGTACGACGGACTCTTCGACGAACCGTCATACCCACGACGGTCCGTCCTGCACGGACCGTCATTAATGGTCCCAAGAGACCCCATGATAAGGGGTTCTCTCAACATTGCTAAGTGTACTACGACGGACTTTACACAGGATTCGTTCGTAATCACGACGGTCGTCTGCTTTGCCCGTCATGATGGTCATAGTCCTCTTCAGGGTTCCTTATATATACATATACAAAGTATAACACGACGGACCTTCATGACGGTCGTTCATAGTCTGACGACGCCGTCATCAGTCCCGTCGTTGTGATTACAGTTTCAATATTACGAACACACTTTTTCAAATTTGAATGTTAATATGAGCTTGCCTGTCTTGTTTGACATTACTCGTACTCATAGTGATCCTTTGAAAAGTCTAACTTTTACTAGGCACACAAGCAAGGACCGAGCTACGGAACGGCGGGCGATCCAAGTCTGTTGCCCCGTCTGGCACGATTGATCATCGGGTCTGGATGGATGAGTGGGACCCTGATATGTTGCTCCCAAGGCACCTCCGCTCCTTCCCTGCTACACGTTGCCCCCAGAGGCCACACACAAGAAGGTGCGTCCGGCGTAGAGACTGCCTCACCGTTGATGAGGAGCGCACATGACGGCACACCCTAGGGTCAGCCACAAACGAGGAAGGGAGCTCTGGCTCCTTAGGAGTATCTGGTCCGAGGAAGCTTCAGGATCTACTGAGGTTCCGGCACCACCACTACTGTAGCGTTGGCCTCGTCTGATGAGGCTGGACAGTTCAAGACTGCCACATCAGTCGCCCCAGTTCAGGTCCCCACCCCAGTTGCTGAGCCCAAGGCCAAACCCGGTGGTGTGTCGACGGCCAGTTTCAAGTTTACTCGAGCAAAGTCTTTACCGATTAAAGTCGGAATGACTTCACACTCACACATGGAGCGGCGAGGTACTCACAGGGAGCCTTCCCCGATGCCGGATATTCATAACCTCTTCACCAGGCGCTTAGAGTGGGACAGCACGTCCATTGGGACGGTGATACAGCGAGGAGATGTCGAGGAGTTCCTACGCGTCCTATGTAGCGGGACTCTCCGATACCAGATCGAAGGCGGGATGCTCCGCTAAACAGGCCCATTGGATGCAAGGTTCGAGATCCGGGCGTTGCAGGGTTGGTTGACATTTCCCTGCCAGCCATCCGCCGGTTTCCTATACGGCGAGGAGTGCAGATTCTACTCGGACCCCCATCATGCCGAGTTTGACTATCGCTGGCGATAGTGAAAGGGAGGGACAGTTCCTGCGAGAGTCAGCATGAGGGAGACCACCAAGAGGTGATGGCCCTCAACTATCAGTCGACGGAGGAGGGTGCCAAGGGGCACCGAAGGCCTAAGGGGGCCAGCAAGAAGGCCAAACTCAGGTCGCCAAGTTCTTGTGGATGCTCGTGCGTCACTACCTGTCCCCACAGCATGCTGAGAACATAGTCACCTGGGACGAGCGAGTGCTGATGGCGCGATGGATAGAGGCTCGAGAGGGACTAGGCATGGCTTATCCAGGCAGTCATGCACGAGAGGGCATTCAAAGGTCACTAACCACTAAAATTCCGTGATGATCTTTGCCCTTTGCAGGGTTTGAAGGATGTGCCCATATGGCACATAGATTCATTGAGGACCCATCCGGGTACGTTGACGTCGGCCTCACAGAGATTGAGGCCAATGAGTTGGAGACCCACGTCGAGGCCTCCGTCCAGAGCTGCCACACTAGCATGATGAGCTTGCGGATGACGGTGGCCCAGGCCCGCACAGTACACAGGCATCCCGGAACAAGACCCCGGTCGAGTCTATCCGGGGTAGTAGCACAGCCCCTCACGACACCGGCCCCACTTGCTCGAGTCCAAAAAACTGGAGGGGCACAAAATGGACCCACATCTTCTGCATCATATCCAGCGGTGGATGAAGAAGGTTATGCTGAGTCTGAAGCGCGTATTTGGAGAGGCAGCTGCAGCGGAAGATGTGAGGTTAACCAGCGATAGATGCCTTGAATTGAGCTTATTAGCTCGACAAGCCCCTCCGGGTAGATGGTGTCGACTCTCAGGCTGCAGTCGACAGGTCTTCGTGCAGACATCGACAGATACAGAGGCTAGAGTGCTGGAGTCTGTCGAAGCCTGCTGGGATAATGTATTGGCGGCCCTGTTTTTACTACTCCAGACCTTCCCCCATCTTCACCGAGAGAGAGAGTTTGCCAGAGCGGGGGTACGATCAGATGCTGAGGCGTGAGCAAGTAAGAAGGAGCGCCGAGGAGAGAGATGGAGGCCCGCGAGGAGAGGGCTCACTGTTTGAGGCTGGAGGAGGCACACCAGTATCAGAGCATCGCAGATAGCGGCTAGGGGTTCTAGCTCCCGCCTGTAAGCGACAGCAGGGGCATACTGAGGGTGCGTTGTGCTGATGAAACCACTGAGGAGTGTCCAGATGCCAGAGGATGTGGGTTCTGGGAAACCGGCCAACCAGCTGTTGATCGAGGGCGCTAGGGCGCCACAGGTTGACTTCAACGACCGTTCTAATCTTTAGATTTTTTATGCATTGGGGACAATTGAATGATTTTTTGTTGGGGGTGGGTGGTAAGTTAAATGGACAGTAAGTTTTAGGGGTGAAGTCTGGCTAGCCCACTCACTATCCTCTTTTGGGCGTTTTCTTATTGCCTGAGTTCTTTTTCCCCAAAAGATTGATTATTTTTTTGTTGAACCGACATGTTTATATTTTGTACATAGTTTAATTCTAGAGCATGATGGCTAAAATGATATCCGTGATTAAAACTGAAAAATAACGCATGACGAGGCATAGTAACATGAAATTGTGTGGCTCTAAGCGTGAAAAGAGTACACCATTGCATTAGCCCTAAGTCTTTAATTCACAACTGGTGTCTAATATATGGTATAGTGATGACATGTTAAGTGAGAGTGAGGAAATTTGAATAGTCCACTATGGTACTGAGCTAGGAACTAGCCTGGTAGTCCTTGCTAAAAGTAAGCGTAACAAACAATTAGGACAGGATCATGGCCCTTATTCAAGAAAGCCATTTCTAACCAAATAAAAGAAACCGAATGAATTTTCCCTTCTTTGATCCAAATAATCTGAGCTTAAATTCGACCTTTCTTTTTCACCCTAACTGATTCTTTTCGGGGAACCATGTGTTGGCCTGGTCCCTGCCATTGGACATGTTGCACGCTAGCTTATGCCAAAAGCATAAGTGAGGGTGGCTAAATTACAAGTAAACAAACCTTCGTTTGGCCCTGACCAATTGGTATTGTGTGGATACCTGACTCATGGCCAAAGCAATGAGTTGAGGGTGGCTATTATGAGAATGCTCTGGAAAGTGGGGTGAAGAACAAAAGAAGAGAGGAAAGAACAAACGTAAAGTGATTCAGAATTAGTTGAACAGAAAAGAAAAGAAAAGTAAAGAAAAGTAAAGAAAAAGAAAAAAATCACTTACACAAATGGGGAAAAGCAAAGAGAGGACAATTTTGCAAAGGGAAAGAGTATGAGGAAACTGGGCGAGATTAAGATGATAAAAAAGGGAAGGTGTTAGCGATATGTCAAGGAGGGCAAAAAGTCAAAAAGTATACCTAAAAAGTACCCTACCTAACCTGAGACTATGTTTACAACTAAAAAAGTCCATCGTGATTTAAGGGTTGTTATAGCGAATTAAGACGTGAAAATAAGGGGCAAGCTCTATGGCAATATGTAGAATGAGTGTGACTTTGTTCTGAGAGCGAGTGTTGAAATGTAATCCTTATACGTCAACTTAAAATTCCTTGTGTGAAAATGAGTGATTTTGTTCTAAAGTGAGAAATGTTGCAATACCAGAATTGTTAGCACCCGGCGAAATTGAAGGGATAGGTGTTAGGCATGGTGAGTCGTGTCATGTTCGAATCCACAAAATTCAAGATAATAGTGATAGCATATGCATAGATTTGATGAGATTAAGCGGGGATTGCTAGCCAAAATGATTGCAAAGTATTAAAACATGACGATATTGTTACAAAGATTGTGATAGTGAGTCATAGTGCGTCGGCTTGAGGAACAAACACGAATTAAGGTGAGAGGTGTTGATATCTCGTGGCTTCACGGTTATAATTAATGCTTTTCCTTAAGGTTAGTGGTCCACCAAAAGACTTTTTGTGCTTAATTTTAACAAGTTTACTCATTTTGGTTTTGCAGGAAATTGTCCAAAAGCAAGGTGGAGATTTTGAGAGAGAAATGCAGAAGAGGGACCACTACGGAGGATTATGGACGTCTGTCATGCTGTGGACGGTCGTGAAGGTGGCAGCGTTAGAGCAGCTGCTTGAAGGAAAAGATGGGGAAGTTGGGACAAGTGTGGGATCACGCAGCTTGTGACGGTCCGTCATGGATATGACGGTCCGTCCTGCAGGTCGTCGTGGTGAAGATCAGAGAAGTGATCCAGTACCCAAATTCCAAGAGTGAAGTCTTTTGAAACGAGACCTCGACGGACCGTTGTTGTGCCTATGGAAGGTCCGTCACACTTGCCGTTGAGGGGAATGAAGAAAGAAGCAGAAAAGAAACCTGCACCCAAGTATGGGATGACGGAGTTCACGACGGTGCGCTGACCCGACGGTCCGTCGCGTGGTCCGTTGAAAACAGCCGCGTTTTTGCAGATTTCCAGCAATTAGAATTCTTGTTTAATTAGGTTTTTTGTATTTTTATTTAAAATAGTGGTTCGAAAAACCTCGTTTTTGAGGTAGACACCTGAAGTTAGACTCTGCGATTATTGAACCCGATTCGTAAACATTGTATTGTGAGCTTCTCGATAATCATTAGACTTTTCGTGAGATTATTGAAATACTTTGAGAATTCTTGCAAGTAATTTTGGTGATTAATCCAAGGCAATTTGGAATTATTCTGTCTCATTGAAGAAGTACGTACATGATTCTTATTTTAAATATTGACTATGTGGTTATGGCGATGAGTAACTAAACTCCATAACTAGGTTTGGGAACCATAGGCAAATAATTGAGGGGTAAAACCTAAGCTAAAATAAACAATCAGAATAGTGTTTGCAAGTATAATAATTCTCGCTTATAAGTTTGTAACGGATGATCAACGTTGAAACTCGCCTTAATGCTACTTGCCGGACAAGGAGGTAGGATAATAGGAAAAAATAATATTAACATTAGATTTAGTGTCTACATCTAATAGGCTAGTATTGATTGTACGATGTAGGGGTGGTAGTAACTTAGTCAAGTATCCGAATACGATGATTAATAATGAAGGTAATAACGATAAGGGTTAGGAACGAAACACACGTAAGCCGGACCAAGGTGGGAGTGAGACTTTTCTAGATGTCGGACCACGGATTTAGAAATACATAACTTATCACTTTTGCATGCAAGATAAGGAATGAATTGTTATAGTTAGAATTATCAAGTTATGAACCTGTGGGGACACGAAACCCTAGTTACTGTTGATAATGATGAAATTAAAATCCAACTTGCAAAACACTGTCAAGTGTCTCTTTTAATTAGTTAGCTTCTTGTGTAAGTATTAGGAAATACAATAACAACAGTATGTACAGTGGTGGGTATATTGTTTACTTTCTAAGAAGTTAGAAATCTATCCGAACAATAGTAATAACAAGTTAAAGTTAAGTCTACAATATTTTTCCGCGTGGAACGATCCCAACCTCACTAGTGGGGTATTACTTGACGCGACCGCTTACTCTCATTTGAGAGTAAGTTTGCAGGTATCAATACAAGCATTCTGGATGTACCATATGAACAGTGATCGACCCACAATGAACCCAAGAAAACAAGCCACCCTTCCGAGCAACACCATCCAAAATCCAAAAAATGATGGCATTATATGGTGGTCACTTCTCAAGGGGGTAAGCAAACTATTGATCCACCTATGTCATATGTTGTAGAAACTGATACTAGAAAAGATGATGAGTTGATAGAGGTTAGAAGAGAGCAAAAAAATGCAACTGAGAAAGAAAAAGTGGTCTTAGAGAAAGTGGTTTCCTTGTCCAGTCCTCCACCTCCGTTCCCACATAGGTTAGTAAAAAAGACCGAGAAGGAAAATACCGTAGGTTTATAAGTATGTTGAGGCAGATTTCCATCGATATCCCTTTGGTATAAGATTTAGAGAAAGTGCATGGCTTTGCAAAATTCTTGAAATATATAGTGTCAAAGAAGAGAGCAGTTATTTTTGAAGATGATGATAGGTTGCAACATTGTAGTGCTATTGCTACAGAATCGTTAGTACAAAAGAATGAGGATCTTGGCCCTTGCACTATTCCATGTAGTATCGGTGTTACACTTTTCGAAAGCATTGTGTGATAGAAAAAACCTCATGCCATTGTCTATTTATAAGAAGCTAGGGTTGGGTGATCAGAATCCCACTGCAATGCGGTTACTGATGGCTGATCAAACTGTAAAGAGGCCAATTGGTATACTTCACAATATTCTAGTGAAAGTGGAGTCATTCATCTTTCCAGGGGATTTTGTGATCCTCGACAACGAGGTTGATTTTGAGGTTCCCATTATCCTTGGATGACCATTCCTTGCTATTGGCACGTTTTGTTTATATGGAAAAGGGACATATAATGTTCAAGATAAATAATGAAAAGGCTACATTCAATCTTTGTAGGTCTATGAAGCAAAGTGGTGAAGTCCAATTAGTGTCCACGATAACTCATAGAATCGACAGTATGTCTCGGGTACAAATTGAAGAAAGGTTGGATGTTGAGTCACTAGAAGAAGTTATGATGAACTTCAAGATTAATAGTATCAAAGATTATGATGAGTTGGTAGCTACATTGGAGAAATATGAGTATTGTTCAAAACCGAAGAGGTTGGAGATAGACATGAATCGTGAATCCCCACCGACAAGGCCATCTATTGAGGAAGCACCTACATTAGAGCTTAAGGCTCTACACCACACTTAAGGTAAGTATTCTTTGGAAGAAATGAGACGCTACCGGTTGTCATTGCGGCAGATTTGATTGGAAGGCAAGTAGAACGCTTGGTAAATGTGTTGAAGAGGTTCAAAAGATCTATTGGGTGGAATATTAAAGATATTATTAGGATACCTCCTTGTATTTGTTCTCATAAAATCTAACTCATGCCAGATCACAAGCCTAGTATTTAGCATCAAAGAAGATTGAATCCACTTATACAAGAGGCAGTGAAAAATAAGATTATAAAATGGTTGGATGACACTGTCATTTATCTTATTGCGGATAGTAGTTGGGTGTGTACTTTTCAGTGCGTACCTAAATAAGGTGGTACGACTGTGGTCCCTAATGACAAAAATGATCTTGTTCCAATGTGACCCGTGACTGGATGGAGAGTTTGCATTGACTACCTCAAGTTGAATGCTTGGACAGAAAATGACCATTTTCCTATGCCTTTTATGGATTAGATGTTGAATAAACTTGAAAGTAAAGGTTGGTATTACTTTCTTGATGGTTATTCGGGCTACAATCAAATCTTAACTGCTCCGGAAGATCAAGGGAGGACCACCTTAACTTTCCCTTATGGGACATTTGCATTCAAGTGGATGCCATTTGGTTTGTGTAATGCACCGACCACCTTTCAATGTTGTATGATATCGATATTCTCCAATATGGTGGAGGACACTATTAAGGTGTTCATGGATGACTTCTTTGTGGTAGGTCACTACTTTGATCGTTGTTTGGACAATCTAGCCGAGGTACTCAAAAGATGCAAAGATTGCAATTTGGTACTAAATTGGAAGAAGTTCCACTTCATGGTGAAAGAAGGTATCATGTTTGGTCATCGGATCTCATGAAAGGGTATTGAGGTTTATAGAGACAAACTTGAGGTTATTGAAAGGCTTCCAACACCCATCTCCATAATGTTATAAGTTTTCTTGGGCCCACGGGTTCTTATCGAAGGTTTATAAAAGATTTCCCAAAACTTGCACATCCATTGTGCAAGTTGTTGCAAAAGGAGAGTAAATTTAACTTTTATGATGCTTGTTCAATATCATTTGAAGAGTTGGAAAAGAAGGTTGTCTTTGCCCCATCATTATCACTCCAGATTGGGGGAACATTTGAAGTCATATGCGATGTTAGTGGGATAGTGTTTGACGTGATTTTAGGAAAAGGCGTGAGAAGATACTTCACCCTATTTGTTATGCAAGCAAAGCTCTAAATGCAGCCCAAAAGAATTAAACAATCACCGAACAAGAGATTTTTGGCGCGATGTTCGCATTTAAAAATGTTCACTCTTATTTTATTTTGGACTACAGTTCTAGTGCAGATGCACTATTCAGTGTTAAGGTATTTGATGGAAAAAAGGATGCAAAACCACGACTTATTAGATGGGTGCTGTTGTTGCAATAATTTTATTTTGTGGTGAAAAAACATAAGGGGACAAATAACCAAGTCACCGATCACTTGTCTAGATTAGAGGATGAAGCTTTACTTGAGCTTGGTGACAAGAGTGAGATGAATGATATGTTTCCAGATGAAAAGGTATTGGTTGCTTCCCATGAGCTCATTCCTTGATTTGTTGACTTCGCTAATTATTTGGCAAGCGATTTGGTACTTTCGTATCCGTTGTCTCACCATGATATGAAAATGTTATTTTTGTATGAGTCATACTTGTATCATATTTGTGCTGATGGGATTATTCATCATTGTTCTCCCGAGGTAAAGATATTGAGTGTTCTTGAGGCGTTTCACTCATTGCCTGTTGCTGGACATCATAGCAGTGTTTGTACTGCATGCAAAATTTTGCAGTGTGGCTACTATTGGCCCACCATCTATCAAGATTTTCATGATTTTGCAAAATCTCATGACCATTGCTAAAGAGAAGGTGGGATTTCTAAGAGGCAAGAGCTTCCTATGAACCTAATCATGGTGATTGAGTTATTTGATATAAGGGGCAATGATTTTATGGGGCCATTTGTTAGTTCATTTGGGAGAAGTATATTCTTGTTGTGGTTGATTATGTATCAAAGTGGGTGGAAGCAATTGCACTCCCAAAAAATGATGGCAAAAGTGTCACGACATTCTTGAAGAACATTTTCTCAAGATTTGGTACCCCAAGAATAATTATTAGTGATGGAGGTGCCCATCCGCAGACTAGTGGGCAAGTCGAAGTGTTCAAAAGAGAGCCAAAACAAATCTTAGCAAAATTGGTGAATGCCAATAGAACGGATTTGTCAAGGAAGACTAATGATTCTCTATGGGCCAGTCGCACCGCATGTAAGATCCTCGTAGGTATGTCACCATACCAACTTGTTTATGGGAATCCTTGCCATTTGCTGGTAGAGCAAAATCATAGAGCCATGTGGGCGATGAAGAAGTTTAACTTGGATTGAGATGCCACATCAACTCAAATTGTGAATGACTTCAATTTGTCCAATGAGTTTTTCCTTAAAGCCTATGAAAGTGCAACCTTGTATAAAGAGAAATTGAAGAAGTACCATGAACAAGGATTGAAAAGAGAGAGTTTTAAGTTGGAGATATTGTGCTTCTATTCAACTCCAGGTTACATTTTTTTTCCTACCAAACTCAAGTACAAGTGGTTCGGACCATTTTTAATCAAGAGATTATTCTCACATAGAGTGGTGGAGCTTGATAATAGTCAAGGACAATGATTAAGGTTAACGGGCAAAGAATCAAGCTCTATATGGGAAATACAAAGAGTGTGCAACAAGTTATTAAGACCTATTATCTTGATGAAGTTTTAGTAATCAAGAGGCATGTGTTGTGTCGCGACGTTAAATCAAGCGTTACTTGGGAGGCAACTCAAGGTGTAATATCTAGCCAACTATAGGCTTACGATTCCGATCAAGTATTTTTCTTTTATTTATTTGATTCATTGTACCAAAGTAGTTACTTATTAACTTTTAGTTTTAGTGTTTGCTAGATATAGAATAGGTGTGTGTTTAAAAAGTGTTCAGAAAATACAAAAAGAATGGTCTAAGGTTTGTTACATGTGCAGGTGTGTGATGTTAAAAATCTGTAAAAAGTGTCTTGGTGTAGTGGTCTATGGACACCATTGATGGTTCGTCGTTCCTTTTGCGGACTGTAGTTGGTGCTGGTAGATCCTAAATATGTCCTTGTAATTTTTTTGAAGTGTCATGGTGAGTTACGATCTGGACTTACGGATCGTAACTCGACCTACATACAGTAAGCAGGGTCTCGTAGGTCCAAACCTTAGTTTGCTCGACCCGACCTGGACACTCTCCGATTTAATAACCACCATTTTCTAAATCAATTCCCACCACTTTCAAACCCTTTTAACCATCCATCACTCCCCCAAATCCGTTAAATCACTCCTAAACTTCCCCAATTCACTCATTTTTTCCACCAATCCATCCCTCCTCCAATTCATATCATCCCCAAAATTTAATCCATCCCAAATTTTTCTTACCCTCTTTTCCCATATTACTCCAGTGTCCTGGTTTAGCGAAGTTGGAGCGTGATTAATTGGAGTCTTAGTGTCGCTGCACATTCACACCACTCCTTGTATCATGTAAGGTAACTTACTTCCTCTTGAAAGCTTGAATTTTGTTTCATAGTTAAATTCTTTGGAAGTCGGGAGTGGGTCTTGACCATGGGTGTTGTGTCGTCCATAAATGCAGGGCTATTGTTTAATTAGAAACACCTTTCGGATGATGGAAAGTGTTAGTGTGGTCATACCGTAAAAGAACTAGATGATCTACATGCAAGTTTTGACTTAGGGTTCCATAATTTGTATGTGCAAAGTTAAAATTGAGTACTTGGAAGCCTTCAAATGAACAACTAGTATGGTTGAATGTTGAAATACTTGCTTAGAGTAGGACATCTACTTAAGCGTTTCAAAATTTTGGTCCATATAGAATGACACAACTCGAGCCCATCTTAGATCCAACTTACGAGACCCTCGCTACGTACTGCAAGTCATGTTATGGACCGTAGGTCAAGTCCGTATGTGGGTGTGCATAATTGAAAGACTAAGTGTAATACTACGGAGATGTACTACAATCTGTAGTTTGATCGACGGACCGTTCGGCGTGGCTGTAGTTTCCATGAAAGTCCCTTCATTTGATTTAACTTTACTTACGGAGGGATATACAGACTGTAAGTCTCCTTACATACCTTAATTTCCCTTTGTATGTGGCCACTTTAACTTTTTGTTGTTTCTTCGTTTCTTGTTCTAACATTAAGTCAGTTGTGTGTTAAGTTGATTCTAGGCTCTGACAACTCTTACACAAGTACGATGGCACTAAAAAATACACTCGTCACAAAGGGAGGTCCAAATCCACACAACCCTCCTGTCATTTGGTCTTCGATGACCCTGAGAGCGTTAATGATCCCGGGTATGTTCCCCACACAAAACGGACTCCAATAGCTACAACTTAGAATAATCAGGGCCAGCCTAGGACGCTGAATACTGACATAGTCACTACCTTCCAATCTCATGAAAAGGTACACTGATCGCCTCATCGAAAGGGTCGGCTTCAAATTCCCCAACAAACTCTACTGTCGCGTCCATGTTAGGCTCCATATCTGGGTCAAGTAGGCATAACCAAAAGGCCTCGTCTGAAGAGACCACCAACTCAAAAGTTTCTTAAAATTCTTTTCCTAATGTAGTAGCTGATGAACAAAACAACTAGTGCATTGATGGACAATGACAAATCTATCAGGATGCCAAGATGCGAAATGGAAAGGGGAATGTAACTCATACCATCACCGAGGAGTGTTGAGTCCTCACAGGGATTCTTCACAAAGTGAAAAAATCCCACGATCTATTCAAGAAGAACAAGTGGGAGTGAATGTCTCGCGATCCCTGAATGTACAATGAGGAAATTGTTCGGGAATTTTATGCCTCCTATGCTGCCACTCTTTGAGGGTCCATATACAAGAAGGCCAACCCAAAAACTCAGGATCCCCTAAGCTCCACTATGGTTTGAGGGGTTCGTGTGATCATCACCTACACTACTATCAATCGGTTTCTTTACGTCCCTAACCCCGACAATAGTTGGGCCGCCAACACAACTGATTTTGATTATCAATGGGAGATTATTCAGTCTAAAGCTTTCACGAGGATTGATAAAAAAAAGGAAGTCGTCATATCTTGTCTTGCCACGAACATGGCCCTAGACAGCGGGAGGGCAGAGTGGGTTGTATCACCACAGTTGGATATCATAAAGGCCACCCTAAAATTGGTAGACAAATTCTTTTGTCTGCTTCTTTGAAGGAGATTATCGCTGACCCAAGCCAATAACCTCATCACATGGGATAGGGAAGTGATGGTGGGGACGTTAGTTTTAGGGATCAAAATAAACTTTGCCAAATTTATCCTAGCAGAGATACACGAGAGGGCATTCAAAACCACCAAAACTTGCCCTTTTTGTGTATGATTTTTCCAGATTTTTTGGGATGCTGGGCTGCAGTTTTTGCACAATCACAAACTGGTCCACGCTACAGGGACCTTGTATATTGGACTCTTTCAGGATGAGCCGAATGTGGTAGCACCAAGGTGAGGAAACCCTGTTGATTTGCCAATAGGTAATAATATGGTTAATGTGGTAGACCAAATGAAGAAAGATGTGACTGCACCTACAACTGATGCACCGACTTCTTCCTCACAAGTCGGTAGTCAGGATCCATGTTCATCTAGAGCCACTACTTCCTTAGGAACATCGATAATACCAATGGCATGCCTACTAAAGTAAGAAAACCAAATGCCCATGGTACTGCACATTTTAAATCCTTGGATGAGGAAGTTGATTGCGGAGTCCAAGGATCTTGTTGAAAAGAGGTTGGAGGAAACTATGGACCACAATGTCCAGGTAAGTTATAGGCGCTAAAAGCTAGATAAAAAGTCAATAAAGGCTAAAAAGTAGCAGCAAGAACCAAAAGATCAAGCCCTAACAGACAAGCTAAAGCTTTGAAAAAGCTCAAACGTCAAAAAAGCTAGCTAAGCTAAGGCTTAAACCAAAAGCTAGAGAACAAAGCTAGTAGATGCGTTCAAGGTGCAAAGTTTGGAGCAGAAAGCCCCACATACTGCTTATGTTGTCTTCCAGAATGAGCTAGCTAACCTCCGGGCTGATGTTGATGCTATCCTGGCCATACTTGTTGTCGTACCACAAGTTGCACCTTCAACATTCGGCGAGGATACTATTATAAGGGAACTTTTTAGTGATGATGATGCGGGTACGAGGCCTGAGGCCAAATATAAGTAGCACTAATCCGTCCAAGAACCCGAGCTCACAGAGGAGGAAAGGGCAGCTAGAATCAGGTCCACTAGAGAAGAAAGCGAGGGAGAATTCATTGTGAATGAGTAGATGAGGCAACTTAGGGTTCATGAGATTGGTGCAATGGCATTGAGTTCAAGGCATGAGGCATTGATGATGCGGGCAATACTGATGGTGACCCAAGTATTGTATCTACATTCGGAAAACCAGACCCACCCACTTTTTGATGATTCTTCAACATGATGTGCCACAAATTTGCTTCACCCAAATCCATTAATTTTTCCCATTTTTTGTGCGTTAGAGACAATGACACTTATTTTGTAGGGCGGTGGGGTAAATGGATTGTGAGTAATAGGGTGAAGTATGAGCAACCCAACTCGCAATCCTCTCTTAGGGTTTTCTTGTCTGTGTTCTTTTACAGACAGTCTAATTTTTGTTGAACCAACATGCTTAGTATATGTAGAAGCATGAATAAGAAGAAAGCATGATGGCATGGACCTATTAAATAAATAAAATAATACCCGTCCTGATGATGTGTAGATGTGCTGAAACTATGGATTAAAATAAGCTAAATGTGTTGGATTTGGGTATGACATAAAAGAGATGATTTGATTGCATGAATTAAGCTAGAACTTGAACTGAGAAATTTGACGATCTAATGATGAAACCAGGTGCCAAGAGTGTGTGAGAACTGTAGAGGAATCAAACAATGTGGTGCCAATCTAGAACTTGTCCAGTTAGTACTACTAAGATAAGCTACTCTAGAGACTAGGAAGTAATCATAGGCCCTTATTCTGAATAGTCCACAGATAGCCTAAAAAAGAGTCCGACCAAATGAAATGAATTTCCTTTGATCCAAATGTTTTGAGCTAAAAAGAGACCAAATCTTTCTAACTCCCTAACTCATATTCCCATAATCAAATTTTTTTGGCCCCCGTCCCTCCTTGGACATGTCCTCAACTTAGGCCAAAAGCCAAAGTTGAGGGTGGCTAATACAAAAGTGGCCTTGTTCTTCGCCCTGACCCTACCTCGGGTATTGTGAACCTCGACTCATGGAAAATCCATAAGTTGAGGGTGGATATTAAAGAGTAAATCTTAGGAAAATAGGGGTGAAAAGAGTTGGATGTTGAACAGAAAAGAAAACAACAAGTGAAAAAGAGGATGTCACGTTGTATAAGTAGTGAAGATAAGGCAAGCCTACATTACAAGCTAAGAAAGTTATAGTGATCCTAGAGTCTAGTGTGTAGAGTGTAAGAAGTGAAGATAAGGGCAAACATATTGTATTGAGCACTACCTGTACTTGATAATTACTTCTGAGTGTGAGAGTTGAATGAATCCCTATACTCAAAACATCTTTTACATTGTGTGAAAAGGGTGGAATTCTGTTGAAGTAATGACACTAGTGACAGTATCGGAAAGTCGATACTCTAGGATAATAAAACACTGTATGTGGTGTGTTGATTGGTCTAATATTTTATTATTTGATCACAAATTATCTTGTTTGTGTTTAAGAGAACAATTCTTTACTGAAAATAAGAGTTAGGATGGAGAGCCACGTGATTTCTTGGGTTTAAATTGATTGCTTCTAGAAAAATGTCATTTAGAGTCATAGTAGGTTTCTTGAGGACAAACAGTGATCTTAAGTTGAGGGTGTTGATATACTGTTATTTTGTGGTACTACTTATACTTTTCAATCATAATTTGTGCGTATTTGAGGGTCATTTTGTATTAGTTTTATGTGTTTTGCTAAGAATTCAGGAAACAAACTCAGGCACAGAGATTTGAGGATATAGCTGAAGAAACTGTAGAAAATAGTCACCTACAGAGGCACTTACGGGCGATGGAATAAGTTACGGCCTATAGGAGAGAATCGTGGGAGGACATGGCAAAGGCAGTGGGACAGCTCAGGGAAATTGAATTAAGTCTAGAACCACGAGGATGACTTATGGATCGTTGAATGACTTACGATTCATATTGCAACTCCGTGAAAGTGATCCTGTGAGTTTCTGTAACATGGGTTCCTCGGTACTTTCGGAGCTTTTTTCCTTTTGAAAAAAAAAAAAGATGTTTTTGGTGTGTTCTTATAGCCTTTTGTAGTAATTTTAATAAGTTTCATCTTTGTTTTGCAGGAAAGTTGTCCAAAACTGATACGTAGAAGGTTGTGCAAAATTAAGTGCAGATTCGACCCACGAAGACCATCGACGGCCCGTCGTCTCATCGACGGACCGTAGGTGGTGACTGTCGATTAGAGGTTTAGGCATCTGGAAGAAACTATGGAATTATGACTAAGTGTGGGGCTATGGAAGGATAACCAGTCCGTCGATTGATCGACAGACCGTCCTGTCAAATCGTCGATGTGATCAGAGGCTATCCTAGTACCGGATGTTGAAGAAAATCTAAGTAAGAAATGACGATAAGCATTGACAGACCATAAGTGCATTGACGGACCGTGATGTTGGTCAGTAGATTGGATCAGAGAAGATGCATAGTGAAGCATGAGAAAAGATGTTAAGTATAGATCGACGGAGGCATTTGACGAATCGACAATCGACGAACCATCTGTGGGGGTCGTCGATTGAAACCACGTTATGGACAAACTTTCCTTATTTGAACTCCTTTTTAATTTAGGACTCTTTTTATAATAAAAGGGGTGAAAAACCTTGTTTTTGGGGTTTGATTCATTTACTAATTTCATACTTCTGTTCTTGGAGATTTGTTTCGCAATTAATTCAAATTTCCGGATTTGGTTTTCAAGATAATTGTGTGATTTCAAGTTTAATTTATGGATTTTCTTGGAATGTTTCAAAGTAAGTTCATGATTTATTATTTATCAATTATGAATTGTGTTTTCTAGATGGGTAACTTACATCCACAAATAGGGTTGTTGGGAAACCATGGGGATTAACAAAAAAAAAACTTACATATATAACAATTCTCAAATAGGTTATTATATCGCATCGATAAATTCTTTCGTCAATTCTTTTTAACGAGTGCACGGATTAGAATTAGCCTTACATTTATTCCGGGACACAGGGGTGGTAGGTAATAGGAAAAGGAATTATCGACATAGATAGGGGATTACTTATCTAATAGCGTCAAGTCGTTGGTGTTGTGAGGTAATCACTATGCCCAACACTAAAATATGATGACTTAATATGAAGCTAAAGTAAGAGTTGGTAACTTGACATACGTAGACGGACAAGGTACTGGGGAAATTCTCTAATATCGGACCAGGATATTCGATGATACATTAAACTTATTCACTTTGCATTGCAAAACACGACGAAAGAATTGTTATAGCTCGGGCTTAGGGGTTATGAACCTATGGGAACACTACACCCTAGTTTCTCTCACAACTTGATAGACCCAATAATCACTTTGCTACTGCTTGATTTCCACACCATTGCAAACACTTATGTTAACCCCCTACCCCCCCCCCACCCCCCCCCCTCCGTTTAATTACTAGTTTTTGAAAGGACTGATAAAAGAGGTAATTGTACATTAAAGTTATGTCTAAATCATTTTCCTCTTGGGATCGACCTCGATCTAATAGTTCGGTTCTTTACTTGATATAACCGCTTATGCTACTTTAGGGAAGTGTAATTTGAGTGTATCACTCTGAGAAGTGGTTCTAGTACATGATGCTGAAATATTCTAAGTATAGAGTGACAGAGACACTTACAGACCATCATCTCAACGACGGACCGTACTGGTGGATCATAGAAGTTCACTGAGAAGTTGAGACTTTTGAAAATGAAAAATTTGTTATGTATATGGAGCTACGAAAGGTACCTATGGTCCGTAACTTGACTTATGGGCTATAGGTCAATCCCGTAGAATAAAGACGCGTCGTGCATTTTATTTTATTTTTTTGTTTCCCTTTTTATTTAGGATCGGTCTTCTATAAATAGAGGATGTAAACCTCATTTTTGGTGTTAACATTTTAGAATTATTACATTGTTCTTTTCTGTGAATATTTGGAGATAATTTTTGCAGGACTTAGCGCTATTGATTGCTTTAGTGATTTGTGAGGATCATTTGATATTCAAGTTAAAATTGTGGGTTTATTGTTCTCATTACATAAGTTAATAATTCTTTCTTATACAATATGAATTGTGTTTTGGTGATTATGGGAAACTAAACTTCACAAATAGGGTTGTGGAAACCATGAGCGATTAACAAAGTATGAATAGGTAATAGGCAATTCTTGAATAGTGTTGTTGCATGCATTGATAATTCTTTCATTTAGAAGTCATTTTAGCGGTTCCAAATGTTGAAACTCGCCTTATTGCTACTTGTCATACCAAGGAGGTAGTTAATAAGAAAAGAATCATCAACATACATTTAGTGTGATACTATATAATAGGCTAGTATCGATTGTGGAAGGGTGAAAACTAAATCATGCATCGATGTGATGCCTAACATGAGGTAAGATGTTAGGATTAGTAAATTATGTACATGTAGCCTGACCAGGGTGCGGGGTGCAATTCTCTAGATTTCGGAACAAGAATTTAGAGATACATAACTTATCGCTTTGCATGTAATAAACTATAAAGCGATTGCTTACTAGGATTACCGCGTTATGAACTTGTGGGGAACACGTATAACCTAGTTACTTTCTCTTTTTATAACAATCGAAGTTAATACTTGCTTACTTGATACTTATAGAATTTGTTTCATAAATCCCCCATTTTTACTGACTAGTTTTGGGAATACCTTAACTAAACGGATATAATCATGGGTTAAAGTTAAGAATAAACCATATTCCTCCTAGGCTCGACTCCAACCTAAAACTTGGGTTCATTACTTGATAATGATATCTTATGCTTCTTTAGGGAGGTATAATTTGAACATATCAAACCTGCAATGCAAAAATAATTCAACCCAAACACAATTTTATGTAGACCTAACAAAAACACATTTATATAAACAATATAAACAACATAAAACAAGAAATTTAAAATAACATTCAAAACTCAAATAAAAATTTATATACTTATAAAGTCTTTCAAAATTAACTTCAGTCCTGGTTGTGGTTCTGGCTGATCCACCGACATGCCCGTTTCATAGATTTTTCCCATTATTCAAAGAGGACATTTTTTTTTCAAATTTACAAAAAAAATCGTAAGTTTCTAGAGATGTAAACTAGATAAGAATTGTCTCCTACACAATAATCCTCATCATCAAAACTCTTGTCGTAGGTGTCATCAGGAGTCACAGTAGTATATTTTAACGAACGAGGTTCGTCACTTGTTCTTTGATTTGCTGAACGGTCTCTCTCATGCTTTCTTGTTCAACTACTCTTCTCCTCTCTGACTCTTCTAGTGCTTTTGTAAGTTTAGCTATTTCATACGACAAAGCAGCAATATGAACACCTTTAAGTGCCTCGTCTTGGCTTGACGGTCCAATTTTCTCTAATCCTAACTGGAGTCATATCGTATCATTTCGAGAGCCTAGACCATCGACTCTACCCTTGTGTGTCTCCCCTACCACCTTCTTGGTCCAAATCTAGGTGGAAAGTTATGGTGTTAGTTGCACCAAACTATCTAAATTTTCAGCAGCGTAATGCTGAAACTCATTCTGCAGATTAAATTTTAAAATTGATATTAATATATATACATATCATAAATGTATTTACTCTTAATATTTATTTCGTGAATTAAATAACTTACAAAAGTTTTTTCGGTTCTTTCCTCCATCCAAACATCCGGATCCAACTCTTTTTTTTTCTTACTAACATGAGTCATCGTAAAAACCTCCGGTGCAACGGGAGTGCACCCCTATTGTTTCATATAATTAAAACTTAAAAATTTATAGGGATATACACATGTATATATCTATATATATATATATATTAATATTATAGAATATATATATATATATATTATAATATAACAGTATATATTGTATGTATTGTATGCGTTATATATACAACACAAAAATCAACTAATTTATTTATTAAAATTGAATTAGAACTTACCATCTCTCTTGTAATTGTTTTGACAGACTTTGCACCTACGTGTGCAACAAGCCACCTTTGAGACTGCCTCTAGCCTTTTTGCCTTAGTCCTATATTGCCATAAATTTGTATTTGTTCCAACACAAACTTAATTCCTCATAAATATGCAGCAATATCTAATCGGACGTTTAAAATTATGCCGAACTTTCTTTAGCAAGGCAGATAGTGTGGAGGATGCTTTCCTCTCAAATGTTGTTACAAATGACATCATTGTGTATTGGCTCCCAAGTGCACATAGTTTGAATTAAAAAAACTGAATAACGGTAATTAGATTGATAGTAAAAAAAAAGTAAAGTATACTAAATTTAACTAAAAGATGTATAACTTAAAGCCATCGTCTGGCGTACACATTTGGGATCTTCCCCAGGAGTGATAAGCCATATAATCACTTAATACTTTCATTTAAAGCACCCGTAGCATTCTTTTCCGAATGCCACCTGCAAAACACATAATACATGTGTTAGTTCATGAGTAATATATTAAAGTATAATAAATAAATAAATGAACTAACAAATAGATAACAAAACAAACTTATGATGATCCATCTGGCTCAATTATGACTCTACCAAGTCTGTCCTTCTGTCCAGGAACTACGGAAGGTATTTCTTCAGGAGTAGCATTAGGTGTAGTTGTAGTTGTAGTTGTAGCTGAGAGTGATACATGAGGATGCTCATAATGTTGAGTCAATGGAGGCGTACTATCCATAGAATCTGACTTCTTGCTACTAGAATCTCTAATACTCATGGAAGATAAATGAGGAGATGCACCTGTGGGAGATGGAGTACCTACCGATAAGGGTCTTCCTCGATGAATAACCAATAAAGGTAGGTCCTCTACGCGTATTAAAGGCACAACTTTTGAAGAAGAGGAAAAATCGACTGATTGTTTGAAATTCAGATAATACCGTTGAAGATCTGCTGTATCAAATGGCATAGCAAGTATATGTGTATCATGGCTAATGTGCTATGGCACAGAAGAAATAGATCTTGCAATATCCTCATGATATATGATCATGGGTCGCTGAGGCTTCTTGTTTTTTTAGCCTGTTTAGGCTGGCTAACTCCAACATGCTCGATATGTCTATCATTGTCACCGCATGATAACATCCATATGCAAATTTACATGTATAATATATATATAAATCATAAATTCAATAAAATCAGCAAATACTATATATATATATATATATATATATACAGAGAGGAGAGAGAGAGAGAGAGGAGGAGAGAGAGAGGGAGGATGAGAGAGCAATATCACAAACAAAAGAGCTAGATTTCATTCTACCCCACTATCCTCCACGATTGTTTCAAGTTAATCAGTCTTCAGTTCTTCCCATAAGTTGTTGGAGTTACTATCTCATTTCTTCTTCGTCAAGTGATTCATTTTCCTCATTCTCGTACATTTATTTTTCAACATTCATTATCTCATCATCATATACTTCTTGTAATACGTGTTGAGGATTTTGTAGTGTGGTTTTACAATTCAACATCAACTTGTTGTTGAACAATTGCAACATTATTTTCATATGCCACATCTAAGACATTGTCAATTGAAATTCTTCCCACAGGCTTACTTTTTATAACAACCCACCAATCAGCTTTGTCTCTACGCAATGGTTATGAAGTGTAATACACTTGTTTGTTATTTTGTGCAATGATAAAAGGATCATAACTTTTGTATTTCCTAGTGTATAGTCCACCTTTGTGTCTCAATGTGATGGGTCAAGTCACTCACACCGAAACAATACAATTTTCTTCTTAGGTCAACCTGAATACTTCACTTCAATAATCTCATGAATGACACCATCATATTCAATAGTTTCATCAGTACCATCAACATCACCTTGTGTGTAGACACAACTATTATTTGTTTTATTGTTCCTAGAAACTTCTTCAGTTTTAAACTTAAACCAATTGACACAATACTTATTAATTGTCAGTACTTGAGATTTGGGTCCAAGTGCTACTTCTTTCACTAGTTGCAAATTTTGGACACTTGACTTTTCATCATAAATCTACATGATTGTTATTTCAGGTAATATAATTTAGTATAAATTGAATATTATATTAAATACTTAGTTATTGCACACTTACACAGTTGTATAGCCATTTGGAAAATTTTGTATAGATGACTTCATTAACCCCTTTGTTTGCGAACAAGCTGATCATTTTACATTCAAGTATTTAGTTAGTTAACGAACACTTATTATTATATAATTTGATACCATATTTTAACACTTACTTGATATTTGGTTGAATCTCTGGACAATTAAGCAAAATATTTTTCATAACTGATTGCATTGCTATATCAGTGAAGCCTCGCTTTCCACGGTTTTTAGATCCTCGGGCATTTTGATTAAAACTTGATATCTGTGGAAATAAAGTATCAATATTGTCTTCATCATTGTGATTGAGCCTTTACTCATACATGAAACCTTATCACCAAAGTAATAACAGTAAAAATCATCAGTTTCTTCCAATATGATCTTGAACAAATGATCCTTTGATCTTTCCCCTTTGCATAATTATTTGGTTGGATCTACCAATTATTCTTTATGTATATGTGAATATATATGTTAATAAAATAATTGGTGAATATATATATAACTTGCTGAATATTTCAAATGGATACATTCATCATGTTTGAACCGAACCTCCGAGTCGGGCCTATTATACAAAGTGAATCGGAAGATGCTCCATCACATCAAAGAAATCACATGGAAATTATCTTTCAAAATAGTATCCCCCCATAAACAACAATATGTTCCTCTCTGATCTAAACTTACTCTCCAAAAAATTTCCAGAACATAAGTCCTTAAAACAAAAAAAAAAAAACAAAAAAAAAAAAAAAAAAAAGAACGTACCTCTCGTGATTAGTTTCTATCATTTATGGTAGGATGGCTAAAAGAGATAGGAATTAAGGTTCCATGAACACTGACAATACTTATTTTCACCACCTATCAATGTTCATTCATCCAATATCTTCCCTCTTCCGGAATTGAAGCAGAGCCTCCAGCATTCATCAAAATTTTAACCCTTTCTCATCCAATGTGAATGAAAAGTTGGCTTTTGGTTTAACTATTCTACCATTAGGTAATTTTTGAAGCCATCACTATTTTCTCCTACAATATTCCTTTAAGTCCATTCTTGCTTTTGAATTGTCTTTTTTCTTATCCTTAACATCCATCACTGTGTTAAACAAATTATCAAAGTAATTATTTTCAATGTGCATCACATCTAGATTATAACATAGTAGATTTTCCTTCTAATACGGCAACTCCCAAAATATTCTTTGTTTGGTTTAAATATGTTCCACACCATATCCAAGAAGTCTATAAGGTGAAGCTTTTATAATTTTAGGTAATTGAGAATCTCTTTCCCAAATTTGATGCCCTGTGAGTAATGGAGTTGCGGGGTCACTTTCGACCTTATTTTTTCTAAATGCATTTTTCATCTATCTAAACTCATGGTCCATTGTCACGAACATGCAATGACAATCAAACCATGTATTTTTCAGTCATGCTTTAAAGTGAATGCCTTAGTCTTTATCATGCAGTATGGACAAGCTATATTCCAAGCTATCATCCATCCAGACAACATCCCTTAGGAAAATCTTTAATAATCCAATTAAAGAAGAATACATAACAAAATTCGGCCTAGTTGATATATCATAAGTCCAAACACTTCCAAACTACAATCGTTTGAAATCATCTATCAATGGTTGTAGATATACATCTTGGATTACGGGTACCTGGAATAAAATAACTTAGAAAGATGTAGGGGACTGGTCTTGCACATTTCAGGAGAAAGATTATACGGAGTAAGAAATACCAGCCAACATTAATAAGGCGAAGCTGCATTAGAGAATGATGTACAGTCATCTGAACACAATCCTAATCTAACATTTCTTGGTTCACTTGTAAAATCAGAATATACGTTGTCAAAATATTTCCATGCTTCACCATCTGATGAATGAAATGAGTCACCCAGTGTCCTTCTACATTCACAATGTCATCTCATATGTGGGGAAGACCTCCAATGTATACAACCTCTTTAACCTAGGAATGTTAGGTAGATAATGCATCGCCTGAACTGGGACCATCTTTCCAGCCGGAGTCCTCTTATAACGAGCATGTCCACAAAACTTACAATTTTTCAATTCACTATTAGCCTTGCAAAATAACATGCAACCATTAACACAACAACGAATTTTATCATACGTCAATCCTAATTCGGACACCAAACGCTTTGCCTCATAAATTTCTTTGGTATATTAAACTTCGGATTAACTAGCCCACCCAAAAGATCAACCATTGAGTCCATAGACATATTAGGAACATTCCAATCTAATTTAATATTCATTAATCTAACCGCAACTGACAAGACAAAATATGGACATCCTTCAAATAGTGGACTACTAGACTCTTCTAATTGATCATAGAAGTGTCTTGCTTCTTAATTAGGAGCTTCATCAAAATATTCTTCCGATTTTATCACGCCTTGAACCCCAAAAGCATCATTGATCATTTCATGAACCCTTATGCACCGAGACTACACCCTGGACGTGGACGGCACCCGAACACCATTGTTGGCCTCGAACAGACATTTATCTTGGCATACATCACTAAGTGGAAGACTTAACTCAAAAAAATATCATATAATAACTTAAATAAATATAATATGCAAAAGATCTGCAATACAAAGATAAGAGACTCAATACTAATTGTTTGACTTTCCATGAAGCTTTATAAAACAAATATGGATGTTGGTACAGATCCCACAACATCCCATAAAAAGAAAGACTAACAAGCGAATAAATGTGTCCTCCAGAATGCAAGGAGGCTCACCACTGACTCTTAGTGCTCACTTGGATCAACGAGGAACTTGATGATGCTACTCCTGGTTACCTGCGTCTGCATCATGATACAATGAAGGCCTTCTGGCATCAGTACATTATATGTACGAGTATGCAAGGTGGAATTCTTATAAAAACTTAATCTTCAAATAGAGTAAGGAGGAACACTTACCTTCCCTCTTCTCTACTCAAGAATAACTTAACACAATATAAATAAATAAGAAACATGCAGTATATATAAAGCTTGTAAAACAATGTAAACAACTTAGTTTTAAAGAAATTCAATAACAAACTGAACTCTACTTATATATGAAGTAATATAGTTTCTGTGGGAGATCCTATAATCGACAACAAGTATGAACCTAAGTTTTGATACAAAGTCTTGCTCACGTTGCATGAACAGTCCTATACTTGATAACATAGAAATATTTCACTTTGTGCATTCACTAGCTTATCTTAAGTGATCTTCAATAAAGTATGACCCGTTAATACCCACGATGGCTACATGGTTTTCATGGAGACTTTAGTTAGCATAAACTCTCATCCCCACATTGGTGCTTAATACTTGTTCCGAAATATACTTTAATTCATGTTTTAAAAATAACTTCTTTATTTAGTTTGATAATTACTCAATGCTTAACATAAAGGCTATTTTAGGATTGATATTCTCTTTTCTTGCTCAAAACTCTTTTGGAAATCGTAATTTCCTTTTATCTTAAGTATGAAAAATATTTATAAACTCTTGGGGAATACTTAGTTCCCTTATAATTTTTTTAGAAATGAACTCAACTCTTTACACTTTAGTTATCTTGAAACTTGAGTCTTAAAACACAGTTATAACATTGTTAAAGACCCTTGATAACTCTTAAGAAATTTTCTTTGACTTGCTTATTAACTTTTACACTTGACTCTTAACTTCTTTTACTTTGATCTTAAGTTTTCTTGAATTAGATTATGGACTCAAGGTTCACGATCTCATATTTATGGATGATTTCATGATGTTTATATGTACCTTAAACTGTTAAAATCGATTAGGAAATATAGGTATATCAATTAGGAATTAGTAAACAAAGATGGGGTAAGAATGGGGAGAACTGGCATCCTTGGCATTCTCAGAGGCATGGGGCGCTAGCCCATAAAGTTAACAGAAATTTTTGTAGTGTGATGCGCTAGAGGCCAAAGTTTAGAAGAACTTTTATGGCGGTCTAGCAAGCGCGGCGCCCCAGCCTTGCCGAAAAATCTGTGACTTTCTCCTTCATTTTTCATCTCTAAACTTCCATGTATCTTTCCCCAAGCACTTAGGATCATTATTACCCTCAATTCCCAATATATTTGACTCGAAAACAACTCGAAGACACAAATCAAATCAACACTAGGCATGCAACAACTCAACCAACAAGAATTCAGCAATGTTTTTCAAGAACTTCACATTTTATCATTCAACCAACTCAAAATCGCTGAATACAAACAAGTTGGTGTGTGGGTGAACTAACACAACACGAAAGATCTCACATACCTTGATAGGGATCACCCCCGACGAAATCCACTCGTAAACCTTAATGTTCTTGGCAAATTCTTGACTTTTCTCCCTTTCCTTCTTCTTTTCTCTCTTCTCTGAGCTCTTAGCATGATTTTTTGATTTTCCCTAATAAACCCCTAAAAATGAAATAGAAAATTAATTGGTGAAAAGTCTAGTTTGTCCTTTCTTAATTCTAGATTGGGACTTTCCTTACTTCAACAACCCAACTTTCTATAGGAATATCTCCCTCATACGATATTGGAAATATGAAAACTTGGCGGTGTTGAAAAGTCTATCCAAAGTCTTTTCAACCATATCAAGAAATATCTCTTACTCATCCTGATCTAGAAGTTATGGTCGTTTGAAATTGACCAAAACTTACTTTCTTGACATTAGGACATTTTCCAGATTTTTTCTTTTCTTACTAAAAATAAGTATTTTAAGTTTCTTAGCTTATTCCTAGCTATTTTAAATTGTGGGATGTTACAATATCTCCCCCTTGGGGAGAATTTGTACTCGAATGAGATTTCTTTCAGTATGCTAAGAATAGCAACATCATGTTCAAAACTCAACAAACAAAAGCAAGTGATCACATGCTTACTTATAGTTTATAAGTAGTAAGAAGAGAATTAGTACCTTTATTTGCATTCTCTACGGATTCAAAGAGATATGAATCTCTCTTCTTCATATCCTCCTCAGCTTCCCTAGTCACTTCTTCATTGGTTCCTTCAAAGAACCTTCACTAATTAAACCTCCTTTGTTCTCTACTCGCAAACTTGGCTATCTAAAATTTGAACTGGAGTCTCCCCATAGGATAAGCTATCCTTAATCCCCACATTTTCAGTTGGTACGATCAATGAAGGATCGTCCATTCACTTTTTCAACATAGAGATGTGAAATATTAGATGAACAGTTGCCAACTCTTGTGGTACCTCTAACTCATAAGCTACATTGTCAATCCTTCTGGCTATGTGATAAGGTCCAATATACCAGGGACTAAGTTTCCCCTACTTAACAAACCTCATAACACCCTTCATGAGTGAAACCTTCAAGTATACCCAATCATCCACTTCGAACTACAAAAACCTTCTCCTAACATTTGTATAGAATTTTTGACGACTCTGTGTCATTTCAAATCTCTTTTGGATAACCTTCACCTTCTCTATGGCTTGGTTAACTAGATTTGGTCCTATCAACCCTGATTCACCATCTTTAAACACCCAATAGGACATATGCATCTTATCCCATGAAGAGATACGTATGGAGCCATTTGGATGTTCAAATGATAAATGTTGTTGTAAGAAAACTCAACGAGAGGTAAGTGATCACCCCAATTTCTTTGAAATCAATCACACAAGCTCTCAACATATATTCTAGGGTCTGGATAGTACGCACCGCTTTTCCATTCATCTGAGGATGAAAAGCAAAGCTTAAATTAACCTTTAAACCAAAACCTTTATAGAAAGATTTCTAGAACTCTGTAGTAAATTGTGCACCTCTATTTGAAATGATCAAAAATAGGACTCTATGAAGTCTCACCACTTCCTGAATGTTTAGCTTTGCATAATCCTCTGTCGATTGAGTGGTCTCTACCGGAAAAAAGTGCACCAAAATTTTTCATTCTATCAAAAATCACCCAATTTGAATCATGATGCCTGCGAGACCTTGGAAATCCTGTTATGAAGTACGTATTAATAACCTCTCACTTCCATTTCGGAAGTTCTATATTCTGAGACAGCCCTCCAAACCTTTGGTGTTCCACTTTCACTAGCTTGCAATTTGAGCACTTTTCAATAAACTTATCAATGCCCTTCTTCATACCTTCCCACCAATATGCCTCTCTTGAATCGCGGTACATCTTCGTGGAACCCGTATGAATGGAATATCCGGATCTATGATCTTTCTCCATGATCCGCTCTTGGAGTCTATCCACCCGATGTTTATACAATCTACCTTGATACTTCAGTACATCATCTCCCCTTTGTTGAAAAGCTAATACTCTTTGCTTATGAACATTTGCCTTCAAATCAAGCAAAATGAGGTCTTGGTCTTGTTTTTCTTTCACCTATGACACTAGTGATGATTCTGCCTCATTTGTCACTACTATCCCCCCTTCTATGGAATACATAAGCTTGACTCCAGGCATGCAAGTTTGTGCACATCTTTAGCTAACTACCTCTTTTCTTTCTGAACATAGGTGGTACTCCTTATGGATAACCTACTTAAAACATAAATAACCACATTAGCCTTACCTGGGTGGTAAGGAATACTTATATCATAATCGTTAAGCAATTATAACCACCCCCTTTGTTTGAGATTAAGCTCTCTCTGAGTAAACCCATATTGTAAGCTCTTGTTATCAGTGAATATATCGACATAAACACCATACAATTAGTGTCGCTATATCTTCAAAGAAAAACCTACCGCAATCAAGTCTAAGTGTGGGTTGGATAATTATTTTCATGAACATTCAACTGTCTGGAGGAATATGCTATAACCATCCATTATGCATTAACACATATCCCAACCCAACTCTAGATGCATCACAATACACTACAAAACCTTTATTACCTTCTGGTAAGGTCAAAATTGGGGCAATAATCAACTTCTTTTCCAATTCCTGAAAGATTTTATCGCAACCTTCAAACCATTGAAATTTAATTATTTTATGAGTCCGCTTGATCAAAAGAGCTGAGATAGATTGAAAACCCTCAACAAACCTTCTATGGTAGCCATCCAAACCCAAGAAACTCCTAATATCAGTTGGAGACATGGGTCTAGGCCGATTCCGAATTACTTATATCTTTTTTGTATCCACTATAATTCCATCATCGGAAACTATGTTTCCCAAGAATGCCATAGAATTAAGCCAAAACTCACCCTAGGAGAACTTGGCATATGACTCTTAATCTTTCAAAGTCTGAAGAACTATTCTGAGATTTCTAGCATGATCTTCTTCATTCATTGAATAGATTAGTATGTCATCAATGAAGACGATAACAAACATATATAAATAAGGCTTGAAGACTCTACTCATAAGGTCCATGAATGTTGCAGGCACATTGGTCAACCCGAAAGACATGACAAAAAACTCAGAATGCCTCTATCTATTTCTAAAATTTGTGTTTGGAATATCACATTCCCTAACTTGCAACTGGTGGTAGACTAATCTGAAATCAATTTTTGAGAAAGCAAGAAGCACCCTAAAGTTGGTTGAAAAGATCATCAATCCTTGAAAAAGGATACGTATTCTTGATGGTAACCTTATTTGATTGACGATAGTCTATAGATACCATAAAGGAACCATATTTATTTCTCACAAACAAGATCGGAGCACCCCAAGGTGAGACACTTGGTTGAATGAAATTCTTATCTAATAGATCTTTCAACTGTTCTTTCAACTATTTTAACTCTGTTGGTACCATTCTATATGGCGAAATGGAGAAAGAACGAGTATCTAGAAAGATGTCTATACGAAAGACTATTTTTATATGGGGAGGGACTACTAGTAGATCATCAGGAAAGATTTTGGAACTTCTTTTACTATAGGAACTGAATGAAGGGTATGTACCTTAGCACTTGAGTCATTAACTCAGACTAAGTGATAGATACAACCCTTTGAAACTAAATTTCTTGCCTTAAGGTACGAAATGAAATGACCCTTAGGCAATGTTGAACTGCTACTACACTCTATGACTCCCTCATTAGGAATCTGAAACTTTGTAAATCGAGTTTTACAATGTATTGATGCATAACAGGCATGATGTCAATCCATACCTAGAATGATATCAAGATCTACCATGTCTAACTCCACTAGGTCAGTCATGTTTTTCTTGTAATTGGTGGACACATGTCAATCACGATAGACTCTTTCTGCTAGAATAGACTCCCCAACAGGTGTAGAAACACAGAAGGGTTCACAAAGTTTCTCAAGAAGAATTTCAAACTTTTTTGCAATATAAGGAGTTAGAAAGGACAAACTTGCTCGTGGATATGGCAAAACCTAAACGTCAAAAGTAAAGACTTTGAGTATACTAGTGAAAATATCTAGAGAGTTCTCTTTCTCTTGGAGTCAAGTGATTGCATAGAGGAGATTTTCCCCCTCTGCCGGTACCAAAAATAGCTCCTCTAGTGAAGCCCTTTCTGGTGGAGCAACAGATGAAGATTGGGCTCTGTTTCCCGAATTTCCACTACCCTACCTGTTCTTAGGCCACTACCTTATGAAGTGACCCTCTTTCCCACACTTAAAGCAACATGTCTGGCCATCACAACATTTACTTGGGTGGTTCTACCACACTTAGCACATGCAGGAGACCAACTACCTCCCTATAACAAAGTTCTAAGAATTTTGGCCATGACGCTCACCTTTGTTTCTGACTGCAGGTGCACTAGTAGATGATGGTGTAGACCCCTTTTGTTTATAAAATTGTGGCCAATTCATACCACATTTCTGGTGTACAGACTCATTCCCAGTCTTAGATTTCTTGCTTTTATTTCCAGTTTCTCCTCTTTGACATGCTGCACATAAACTATCAACCTAGATACGTCCATGTCGCTTATAAGCATCGCATCCCTTCCCGCTTCACTTGATGCACAACCCAAGCCAGCGACAAACAAACTCATTCTGCTCTACATGTCCTTAACCATTTCAGGATCATAGAAGGATTGCTGGGTGAATTTCAACCCATACTCATGCACACTCAAAGAGTCCTGTTTCAGTGCAGAAAACTTTCGTACCTTAGCATCTTTCAATTCTCGGGGAAAGAAACGCCCCAAGAAAACCTCTTCAAAATAGTCCCAACTCAAATATGGTACATCCTTATCTGTACCCTCCTTTCACTTATTGAACCAAGTTCTAGCCACATTTTTTTGTTGATATGCATCTAGCTCAACTCGTTCAGTATCAGCAACATGAATCACATCAAAAACCTTTTTTAGTTCCTGAACAAAATTCTCTGGATCTTTAGTAGTAATCGAACCCATGAAACTGGTATGATTCATTATCAAGAATTCACAAATCCTCGAAGTGTCATCCTCTGTTTTTTTGCTCCTATTTGCTGCCCAACTTGATTAGTTACACTTGGCTCAGCATCCAGATAGCCTCAAAGAATTCAGCATTAGTGACCTCGCCTTGAAGTTGCACGTCAGGTGCATTAGTTACCTCTAGTTCCTCTTCATTCCTCCTATTTAGAGGACCTTTTACTGCTCTTCACAAAGATATGGTTATCTGGAACACGCGCAAGGAAGAATTTGAGAGAGACGTTTAGAGATAAACTTTAACGCACGAAAAGAAATATGAAAAGAGTGAGGGATTCCTAAATGTTGCAGCCTTTTAATTATAGATGTGGCGTGCTTCACACTGATAACAAGGACTCTACAGACACAGATTCATAGACTCCCTAGGACTCTTGAACTATGTACTCTGATACCAAGTTGTCAAGACTCAAAACTACACCCTAGACGTGGCTGACACCTAAAGACCATTATAAGCCTTAAGAGGACCCTTGGTCTTGCTTATTTAAATCAGTGGAAGACTTCACTTAAAAAACAATCTCATAAAATAACTTAAAGAAATATAATCTGGCTAAATTAACAGCTTAAGTCTCATAGCGAAAAATCTTCAATACAAATATAATAGACTCAATAATAACTATTTGGATGTCTATGAAACCTATATAATACTAATGTGGATGTTGGGACAGACCCCACAACATCCTATAAAAAGAAAGACTGAAAAGCGAATAAATGTGTCCTCTAGAATGAATGGAGGCTCAACACTGACTCCGAGTGCTCAGTTGGATCAATGAGGGCTGGATGATTTTGATCCTGGTTACATCTGTCTGCATTATGATACGATGCAAACCAACTGGCATCAGTACATTGAATGTACGAGTATGTGAGTTGCAATGCTAACAACAACTTAAGCTTGAAATAGAGTAGGAGGAACACTTACCTTGGATCTACTCAAATTGAGAATAACTTAACTCAATGTAAAGCAGTAAGACACATGCAGTATACATAAAGCTCGTAAAATAGTATAAAAAAACTTATTTCGGTAAAGAAATTCAACAAACAAACTCAACTTTATTTGTGTATGAAGTAATATAGTTTCTATGGAGATTCTCTAACCGACAACCACCACTATGAGCCTAAGTGGTGATACAAATTCTTGCGCACGCTTTCGGAACTGTCCTATACTTTTCCGTCTCATAGAACTACTTAACTTAGTGGATCCACTAGCTTCTCTTATGTGATCATCTAAAAAGTATGTCCAGTTAATACCAATTATGGCTACATAGTTTTTTTGTGGAGATTTGAGTTAGTATGAACTCTTATCCTCACAGCAGTGCTCAATACTACGCTAAAAATATACTTTAGTTCATGCTTTAAAAGCAACTTCTTTCTTTAGTTAGAGATAATTACTCAATGATTAGCGTAAAGGCTCTTTTGAAATCGCTGTTCCCCTTTCTTGCTCAAAACTCTTTTAAAAATCTTAGTTTTCTCTTATCATAAATGTGAAAAACATTAATGACCTCATGGGGAATACTTAGTTCCCTTATAGATTTTGAGAATGAAATCAACTATTTATTCTTTACTTAGCTTGAAACTTGAGTCTTAAAACAAAGTTAAAACATTATTAAAGACCCTTGATAACTCTTAAGAACTTTTCTTTGACTTGCTTCTTAACATCTAGACTTGACTCTTAACTTCTTTGATTTTGATCTTAACTTTCCTTGAATTGAATTATAAATTCAAGGTTCATGATCTCATGTTTATGGATGATTTCATGATGTTCAGATGTACCTTAGAGTGTTAGAATCAATTAGGAATTATAGGTACATCACTTAGGAATTAGTACGAACAGATGTGGGGAAAATGGGGAGAATTGGCGTCGCTGCCGCTCTAAGAGGTGAGAGGCGCCAACCCTCAAAGTTAAGAGAAACTTTTTTGGTGCTCTGGCTGGCGCGACGTGCCATAAACAAAATTTCAAAACAATTTTTGTGGTGCTCTGGCAGGCGCGGCGCCTCAGCCTTTGCCCTAAAAATCTCTGACTTTTCTCCTTCATTTTTCATCTCTAAACCCTCTAAACTCCCATGGTTCTTTTCCCAAACACTTAGGATCATTACTACCCTCAATAGCCAATAGATTTGACTCCAAAAACAACCTGGATACATAAATCAAATCAACACTAGGGATGCAACAACTCAACCAATAAGAATTCAACAATGTTCTTCAAGAACTTCACCTTTTATCATTCAACCTACCATAAATCTCTGAATTTAAACAATTTTGGTGTGTGGGTGAACTAACCCAACACAAAAGTATCTCACAAACCTTGATAGGGATAACCCCCGATGAAATTCACTCGCAAACCTTGACGTTCTTCGTGAATTCTTGACTTTTCTCCCTTTCCTTCTTCTTTTCTCTCTTCTCCGAGCTATAAGCATGATTATGATTTTCCAAAACTAAAATAAACTTAGCTTTTACCCCAATAAACCCCTAAGAACGAAATAGGAAATTAATTGATGAAAAGACTAGTTTGCCCTTCCTTAAATTCGAATTGAGATTTTTCTACTTCAACAGCCCAATTTTCGATAGGCATATCTCCCTCATACGACATAGAAAATGCACAAACTTGGTGGCGCTGGAACGATCTCCAAGGGCTTTCCAACCATATCAAGAACTACCCCTAACTCATCCTAAGCTAGAAGTTATGGCCATTTAAAAATGATAAAAACTCTTTTTCTTAACATTAGGCAATTTTCCAGATTTTTCCTTTTCTTCCTAAAAATGAATATTTTTAGTTTCTTAGCTCATTCCTAGCTATTTCAAAATATGGGATGTTACACAATCCTAACATGTTGAACCCTAACTTGGACATATGGTGCAATCCTATTATATACATCCACAAGCATCGAATTACAAAATATGCCATTCAATCCATCAATTTCTCCATAATCAATCCATACAAAAATATCTATGCTTAAATCCATTACGTACAAATGAACCATATTTGTATCTGGTTTAAAAAAATTTAAGCACTTAAACTACAAGGACACCTAACAAATCCATTATTCTTTAAAATGTCAAGTGTCATTGTACGTTCAATAAAATTTCTAACACAATAATAAAGTCGGTTAACAAACCAGCACCAGTTCATAATGCATGTTATACATCTACAAACGATGATTCATCTACAAAAAAATAGATATTCAATTAGTTTAACATTTTTTTAACTTTAACCACATTATGTTTTCCAACTTATTTAAACGACTTTAATAATTTTTTAACTTTGACAAGTTTAGTATTGATTTAATTCTAACAACTATGTCCACCAACTAAATAATATTATTTATTCTAACTTATCTAAACAATTTGAAATTTTTAATTAGTTTAGTTTTTACTTAATACAACAACTAAATCCATCAATTAAACCACATCATTTTTTAATTTCTAACTTATTTTAAAACTTAACAATTTTTTAACTATAACTACTTTAGTCTTGATTTACACATTATATTTTCTAACTTATTTAAACAACTTTAATTAGTTTAGTTTTGACTTAATACAACAATTAAATCCACCAACTAAACAACATTATCTCCTACTTTAATGAAAGAATCAATATAGTGTTGTATCAACTTTTTTAATATAAAATTTAAATCCAATCAAGAATATTATATTCAAGAATGTGTGTATGTGTGTGTGTGTGTGTGTATATATATATATAAAAATCAAGTTTTAAGAAGTTTGAGTTTTCATTTCAAGTTCATATCTAAGTTCTAAACTTAATAGTTATATATTCAAGTTAATTAATTATTTTCAAGTTCAAGTTCTAATTTCAAGTTCAAGTCTAAGTTCAACTTCAAATTCTAAGTTCAAGTTCAAGTTCTAATTTCAAGTTCAATTTCAAATTCTAAGTTCAAGTTCTAGTCTAAGTTCAACTTCAAATGTGTTTTGTTTGGTCTAATTAAGTTCAATTTGTTCAAGATCTAGAAAGTTAATGCTTAAGTAGTTAAGCAATACTAATTAATTAAGTTAAAGTTAGTTTTACTTATATATTCTACTTAAGTTGTAATTCAATTCTTTAGTCTTAAAATCACAATTTCAAAATACACTTAGAATTCAAAAAACAAACTAGTCCTGAAATTTCAAATTCAAACTAGTCCAAAATTCTAAATTCAAACTACTCTTAAAATCATAAATTCACAGTACGCCTAGAATTCAAAAATCAAACTAGCTAGAGTACTAAATGTCAAATTCAAACTATTAGTGGTCTTATAAAATCTTAAATAAAATTCAAACTAGTCTTAAAATCACAGTTTCATACTAATCCTAAACTAGTGCTAAAATCCTAAATTCAAACTAGCAAGCTGTTCCTAATTCCAAATTCAAACTATTTGGATAAAATATCAATAGTAATTCAAACTCCAGTTAGTCCTATAATCCGAAAATCAAACAAACTCAAATAATATCTATATTCAAACAATTCCTTAAACTAAACCCAATTCAAACTAATCCTACAATCCCAAAATAAAATTAATTAACTTAAAATTACACAAGTGTAAATAAATCCTAAGATCATACCCTAACTCAAACTAAACCCTAACAATAAAATTGTCAATTCACTAACTAACTAACAATCCTAATTCAAACTAAACCCTAACAATAAAATTTTCAATTCACTAACTAACTAATAATCCTTATTAAAACTAACAATCAATAAACTATTATTATTAAATAGCTAGCAAAATCAAAATATAATTCAATTTTTTTTATTTAAAAAATGAAACATTAATTTATAACTTTAACCTTAAAAGGAGAAGAAGATATCAAAGAGAGAGGAGAGCAAGGGCGGCGGCGGAGGCGACGTCAGGAAGGAGCGGCGGTGGAAGCTCTGACAGAATCTACTAACGGCGGGTCCGGTTGTGGAGGTGGGGAGGATTGGGAAACTTTTGAACTGGAAATAAAGAAATGGGAGAAAATCGCGAATCTGTTATACATATTTAACAAAAAGTGACGGACAACGTCTCCATGTCTGTTGCTTTTTAAAAAATGTTTGACCAACATTTTGACCAAAAAGCGATGGACTAAGAGACAGTGTATGTCGCTTTCTTTTAATATTTAATCAAAAAGTGACGGACATAAAGATGTTGTCCATTGCTTATTTAAAAAAAATAATTAAATATTTAAATTAATAAAAAGTCGCGGACTTCTTTTAAATTAATAAATAATTATTTCTAATAGAAAGTGACGGACTGCATCGCTTACTATAAAAATAATAAATTATTAATTATATATGTATTTGGCGCATAAATCCGCTAAAAGAAGTGACAGAATAAGTGATGTCGTCAATGAATTTTTGAAACAACATTTAAAAGATTATTTTTATTAAGAATCGATGCACACGGTGGCTAATGGCGTCGCTTTTTTGAGCGACTCATCCGTCGCTTTCTATTTCGTCATTTTTTAGTAGTGAATAACAAGAATCATCCTTCAGCCTATTTTTGTTAAGAAATTGATTGAACAAATAAAAAAATTAATTTGGTCTTGTCTTGCAATGATGAGAAGATCAAAGTTACCTAAAAAGATTAAGGATATGGATGAGAAATGAATCTTTCACTCTCGGAATTTAAATTTTTTGTGTTGTCAGTTTATATGCTTTTTGCATCATCGAGTAAATTGAATTGCAATAATACATAAGTTTTGAAATATTTGTATAATGAATTCCAATGGTTAGAAAGATTATGTATAAAAATTATTTTAGAAGTATTACGTCCAACTATTTAGAGATTTTCTTTGATAAAACATTTAGGCCGTATGTACTATATATTCAATGCAATCCGCATTTTATACAATGTACATAAATGTTGAAAATTTAGTGATTATATAGGTGTTTAGATATAAAAATAAAACAAATATTATTGTATTTGAAAATTTTGAAGATGGGATAGCATTTGGCCATATTTTCACAAGGATATTTAGAATATGAATATCTTTTGTCTGAATATGATTTAAATCCTCAATTGCTAAAAAAAAATCACTTAACTTGACTAGCTTAACTGCTTAATCATGTGTATATATATTCATTTGACTTGAGATATTCTTTGTTGATGGCGTGAGATTTTTTAGAAAATAGACAGAAGCATAAATATTAGTTCAAGGATATTTTTTTATTCGCTCATTTAACACAAGGATGTACTCTTTTTAAGTCATATTGTTCTTTTATACACAACCCTGTCTAGCATAATTTCTACATACGTGAAAGTAACGATTCACCGTTATTGGCATTCACTAATATATACCTTTCATTAACAAAAAAGTAAAATTAAGAAAGAAGACTGAGAGTCAAATAATACACACTAGACTTAATTGACAATTGTTTTTCCATAAAATGACATCAAAATTTGATACACTCATATTACACCATTAATAAACAAGTATAATTCAAATATAGAAGTCAACAAGGTTGGGGTCAAATCACTCGAAAAATAAGGTGAGAACTATATCATATGTGATTATTTACTACTCTTTCCGTTTCATAAAGAATGGTATAGTTTGACTTGATATTGAGTTTAAGAAAATAAAGACGGCTTTTGATCATGTGGTCATAAATTAAAGTTATGTTAACCGTACAAAATCGCCCTTTAATATTGTGGCCTTAAATATGTCACGTGAAAAATTGTTACAAATAAAAGAAAGAGAACATTCTTTTTGAAACAGCATGAAAAGGAAAAAAGGTCATTCTTTTTTAAATGGAGGAAGTATTAGTTAGTTTCAAATGAAAGGAAAAGTTTCGGGATGTTTGAATGCTTCACAATATTAATTAATAACTGGTAACTTTCAACAATGTAAATTTTTTTAAAAATTTATAGAGAGAGAAATCAAGATTATGTTTAATATGACTTATTCTAAGTTATTATGAAATTCCACCTTCTAAAGCTAGTATCCATGTTTTTAATTTACTCATGTATTAAAAAGCGATAATTTAAAGTAAAAATCTATTTTTGTAATAATACACAAGTAAAAATAAATAGGGAGTTTTTTATTTTATTTTAGAAAAAAATTGTGATAATTGAGTTATACTCTTGTTCTAAATGAAATAGGTCAAACTCATCGGTGGTCCCTAAACTCGGCACCAATTTCCACTTAGACACCTTAATTAGGCGATGTTCAGTTTAGACACCTCATATAGGGTTCTGTTGTGTCATTTTGACACTTTTTGCTGACATATCAAAGTGAGTGTAATACACTCAACAATAGCACGTGAAAGGCTTAATTTAGTCATTTTTTATTTTATTTTTTATTTTTCTTCTCCTTTTTGAAGTCACCACCCCCTATCTTTTTTTCAAGTTTAAATTCCTTCAATGCTATGTTGATCCCGTGACATCTATAGTTGATTCGATTGCTAAGAGGTTTGGAGAATTGTTTTGGAAGAGGCATGCATATATCTTCAAGTCAATGGATAATTAAATGGTGTCGGCTGCCGAAAAAATTTCAAGAAAAAAATGATCAAGGTGACTCCTTATATGTGGAAAATGTAAACGGGGACGACAATCAATTTACCGTGTTCGGTGTGGGTGTCACTGCCTATGTGAACCTACTGGAAAAGTCATGTTCATGTAGGGAATATGATTTGATGAAGACACATTGTGCTCACGCGATGGCCGCTTCGCGATCGAAACATGGCAATGAGTATGGTATGAGCATCTATGAGTATTTTTTGCCTTTGTACAAAAGTTGAAGCGTACATTCTTGAATACATAGATTCTATTAATGTTGTCCCTCTTGAGTCAGAATGGTGTGTTCCAGATGAATTGCATAATGTGAAAATTCTTCGATCTCTTGTCGATACCAAGTTTGGTAGAAAAAGAATAAAGCATGTCAAAGGTGTCGGTGAGAATGTCAAGAGAAAGAGAAAGAAAAAAATGTTCTATTTGTATGAAAAACAGACACAAGAGAAGTACATATGTGAACAACAACAAATCTTAACAAGCTTGATTGGAATTTGTTTTGGTAATTAAACTACTTCTTGTTTTCTGCTACTATAATTAAGTTTCTGCCAACATTTTGGTCAATCTATTGTCATCTATTATCGTAACTAGTCATGATCTAATATAGATCAATCAAAATATGACATGCATTTTGTACGCTATTGATTAATTTTTATTTTCGAGTCCATCCGTTTTCTGTGAAATTGTATATTATTAATATATTAAAATTCACGGTATTCGTGATGCAATGATTTTAATGCGTGAAATGGAATAATTAAAGAAGGGAGTGTTTTAAAAAAAGTGATGATATGAAGTTGTGTATTTTAGTGCATTTGTATTATTATTATCATGCATGTTATTTCTAATGCACCAAATCAACTATCCATAAGAAACGATCTAAGTATAACTAATCCAAAAATGACTAAGACAATCATTATCAATCAAACTATTCATAAGAAATGATCTAAATATAAAAAATCCAAAAATGACTAAGATAAACATTATCTGAATATACACTCTACCAAACGAACCTTGAAGAATTATCGAAAAATTATACGTTATTATGAAATTTGTATGCCAGAATATGTAATGGTTGTCGAAATGTATAGATACATTAATAATCGAAGCATTTATATGTGTGGCGTGTGTATTACCAATGAGAATTACGGTCTGACATTAGTAAGGTATATTCGGTTTATAACTATGTTACAGTATTGTCGATACTGCACCTACTATAATATGACACTTATACATAGACCTAAGCTAGTAGAATTTATAAAAGACAACAAAAATTAATAATAAATTATATTTTTGAAATTTATCCAATTAAATAAGTTTAAACAGGTTGTATGATCATGTAAGAGTTCACATAAATTTATTGTGTTCATTAGAGATGTATGAGGAAAACTTGTGGTTATACAATCAACATCATTAAAACAATATTTGAGAAAGCGTAAGTATGTTGTGAGGATGATCACATGCTGTTCAACCACACATTATTGATTGTCACCCCCAATTTATGTAGAGTCATACACGATCACATGCATATTCTAAGACTATTGATTGTATAACCACACACAACAAGTGATATCCTCACAATTTTTTACGCTTTCTCAAACATTGTTTTAAGGATGTTGATTGTATAACCAGAAGTTTTTCTCGTAAATCTCTAATCAACACAACCAATTTATGTGGACTCTTACATTATCATATGACCTGTTTAAACTTATTTAATTTGATAAATTTTAAAAACATAATTTATTATTAATTAATTATTGTCTTTTTTTTAAAAAATTCTACTAGCTTTGATCTATATATGAGTGTCATATTCTAGTAGGTGGAGTATCGTCAATACTTTTACATAGATATAAATTCGAATATACCTTAATAATATCAGAGTATAAATCTCATTGGTCATACACACACCCCACACAAAGAAATGCATGGAATATTTAAGGGGCCTATATATTTTGACAATCAGTACATATTTTGATAAACAAATTTCATAGTAACGGTATTAAAAGTTCAAATGCTACTTTTCAACTGCAACATTTGATTATTTTTTTTGTATAAAAGGACGACAATCTCTTATAAACAACTCAAACACCTTCATTTTTACAATATCTCAAGCATCTCAAACATCCATGCAAAAAAGTCTTACAATTGTCATTGTGATAATCCAGCTACGTTGAGGACATCACACGCTGATACAAACAAATTCAGGTCGACAATTCTTTAATTAATCAGTTGATATATGCTATTTTTTAGGTGGCTTGAAAATGAATCATCTACGAGTAACACATCAAATTTTCAAGGCGTCGCCAAATTTGAATTATTAACAAAGCTACGGAAATTCAAAGAAAATAGAGATCTGCTAATGAATTTTTTAAAAGAGGTTGAATAGCAGAGAAATCACTTGAAAGTATTGCTAAAAGATGCTAAAATAGTTAGAGATCAACTAAAAGAAAGGTTGATATGGTAGAAGAAAAAGAAAAAACGCTTAAAGCTATATTGTGTGGTTTATATTTGGTGTTTGATTTTTGGAAATGTGTAACAAATGTGTATCAGGAATGTAGTGCTGGATAAATAAAGTATTTCTCTCTATTTATTGCACTCTTATTTCTTTTATTTTAGATCAATAGTGATAATAATCTATAGCAATAGTCATACAAGTTTATTGTCAATAATTGACTACTAAATAGATCAACAGTGATAACAAAAATCACATACTATTAAGGGTGATTAATAAGAAATCTAAAAACTCTTCATAATAAAGTATGTTAAACCGTCTAATGTATATTTTTGTTGTCAAAAAAGGAAAATAATAAACCACTTTAACCATGTTCTTAAATATTAACTATTTTAAAAACTAATTTTCTGAAAAAATCATTTTTCTTCAAACACCACAAAAACCAACAATCACAAAAATCAACTATTCCGAAATTGTCTTAAAACACCACAAAAACCTACAAATGCCCTTACTCATTACCATAAACTGCACCATTAAGCTCCATCACAATACCCATCACGTCTATTTCTTTTTCTACTTATGCCACATTAGTGACCAAGCCTTCTGCTTCCACTTTTTCCTCTTCTCCATTCTCTATTATCTTCTCCCCTAGTTTTTCTTCTCTTCTTCTCAAGCGGAAATGCCCCTATGGCCCAGTCTTTGGTCATGACCCCCCCTACCCCCCTTACCCCGCTTTTGGGACTCGCTTACGACACATTGACCCAATCCCTTTTTTTTTTTTTTTCTTTTGTAGGTACATCCCTTTGTATTTTTTTTTTTATTTTCGCATTATACCGTTTACTATTTCGTCGTATTTTTTCGCCGGGACGCGCTTTTTTATTTTTTTAATATTTCTTCATTTTTTTTTTTTTTTTTATGGTATCACCCCCCGCCCCCCCCCCCTTTTATCTTCCCCTTGTGTTTTTCTTCTACATAACCCTGGATTTCTAAGGTTAATTAAACAAGAAACAGAAATAAGATGAAGCAGAAAAATATAACAATACAAGAATTATCCGAGTCCACAGAAATAATGTTGTCCTAAGAATTTATCCCTCACTGTACCCAAGGTTATGGATTAATGCTCCCAAGCTAAAACGGATTAAACGGTAGAAAAAATTAGGGGGTACCTCAAACTTCATTTAATTCAACGAACTTTAAGAACAGCAAAAAGTCACAGAGACTCAGTCGATCGCCATTTGATTTGATTTGAGAGAAAAAATAAATGCAGAGAAGAGAACGTTTTTTGGGTGTGTTTTAAAAAAATTCAAAATGACTTCCTTTTATAGCCATTTTCAGCAAGGAACATGTCATGTTAAGTGAAATTGGTCAGACCATTTTATCCAGAAAGTTGTGTCTTTGAACAAAAATAATAAGTTTTCGGAAAATTGTGTTTGTTTAGAAAAATAACGGACTCTTTTTGGGAAAGTACGATTTCGGAAAGAGTAACATTTTCGGCATTGTTACCGTTACCTGAATTATAAGAGAAATTTTAAGCGGATTATTTGATTAACAAAAATGAGTAACTTAAATTTTTTCCAAAAAATTTATCAATCAAATCATTTGCCAAATCCAAATCCTAATCCAAAGCCAAAGCCGAGGCCGAGCAGAGCGAAGCGACGTCGGCGCGAGGGGGGCATCTTTTCTTAGCTCTTAAGAAAGTAAATGAAGTTTTACTTCTATAAGGACAACCAATTTCCTTTCTTGCCGAAATGGAGAAATGGCTGTTCATTTGCACTTTGCAAGATTTCATTTTCCCCCAGTAGTTCCCGCACTTTCATATTCTGGTCTTTTCTTTTACCATTCACACTGCTAAATCCAAAACTCCCCCACATTAATGGGGGGAAGGCTATTGTTAAAACATAGCAATGAAAAAACTTGTTGTTTGATTGTAGGTAAAGGTTAATCGTATCTGGATAAGTAGGGTTTCCCTTTAAACTTTCCATATGAAACAATTCGATCGGATATATCGGTCAATCGATAGATTGATATCTTTGAACCGTCGAGCTATGGGTCCCCCCCCCCCCTTATACCCCCCACCCTAGCCCCCCCCCCCCCACACACCAACCCAACCCATGTCACACAATCAACCCTTGAATGTATTCTTAGTCTCATGCTTTTGTTTGTTTCAGCCATGAAACAAATCTTGGATAGTAAGTCTTAAACAACGGCTCTTACGGATTTCCTTGTGAAGACGGCTTACATTCACACTTATATAGGTATTTCTAAAGTGTTAATCCCATAGATAACCATTGGATATCCCTGTATCAACTTAGAAACCATAAAAAGCCTTATGTCTTTATCCTGGTACTAAAACATTGTCTCATCATGAGAATAGGACTATAAAAACTAATTTTTTTTCCTTTGACAATGTTTGAACCGTCATCATGACTTTGTTTTATATCCTTGAACCTAGAGATCTTGAGATCTCCAGTCTTCTAGTAGAGTTATGCCACGTAGGACTTGTTCTGACCATAGTCCCATTCTCGTCGATGATTCTCAAACTCCCTCTCTATTTAGGCATTTTGTAAGGGGATCCGACACCTTATCTTTTGACTTCAATAGCAATGTGATAATTCACAGAGAGTAGTTGTCCACAGAGTTATGTCTTCGTTTATGTGACGAGACTTGCCGTTATACATAATGCTTACAACCCTTCCTATTGAAAGATGACTATCACCAATGTAGCATATAGGGGCCATTGGTTTGGTCCAAAGGGAATATACTTCTAAGAAATTCGGAGCCATTCAGCTTATTCACCTGCCTTGTCTAAAGCAATGAATTCAGGACTCCATGTAGAGCGAGTTTAATGTTGTATACATGTTTTTTTGGATTGATTCCGAGATATTGCTCCTCTACCATAGTCTAAAAGTAATAACTTGTGGATTTTGTTTCAGTTGACCCCGTAATCCAATTTGAAATCACTATATCCTTCAAGAAGGCTGGATATGTGTTGTAATTGTAAGCATTAGTTTTGGTGTCATTAAGAATCCCAAAACTTCTCCATTGCCAACCAATGATTATGATGTAGGCTACACTGTGTATCGACTCTCATTTTACTGATTAGCGCAAGCTATGTCTGGTCGTGTACAATTCATGACATACATTTAAGCCTTTCAATACGCTAGCATAGTCCAATTGAGGACTGACTTTCCACCTGATTCTTTACAAGATGAAGATTTACATCAATTGGAGTCTTTGCCCTTTTACATTCAAAAATTTGATTTTGAAGTGCATCTTTGAATTATAATGAATTGAGACAATGCTAGACCGGAAGGATTTTTAAGAATTTTAATCTCTAATATCACATCAGCAACGTCCTAAATCATTCCTATCAAACTTACTAGCACGCATACGCTTGGTAGGCTTTTATATTAGCAATGTCTTTTCTCATTTATAAGCATTCATCTACTATAGGCATAAAAAAGAATTTCCTGATTTGGAGTATCTTAATTTAAACACATTTATCACATCATGATTCTTAAAATCCATTGACAACACATTGGTTTTCTCAAAACTTTGCATGCCATGTTTTTGGTGCTTGTTTTGAGCCCCATACAAGTGGACTAATAAGTTTGCACACTTTCTTTCTTTACCAGGAACTACAAAACCCTCCAGGTTGTTCTATGTAAATTTCCTCTTCAAAGCTCTCCATTTAAGAAGGCTGTTTCACCACCATTTGATAAATTTCAAGAACCGCCTTATACTATAATATGCAATTAACACCGATTGATGTAATCCTAGTCACTGGCGAGTACTGTGTCAAAAAATAATCAAGACCTTCTTTTGTCGAAAACCGTTTGACAACAAGTTCTTGCCTTTATATTGTCAATAGTTCGATTCGTCTTTCATCTTCCTTTAAAGATCCATTTTGAACCCAAGGTTTTTGTCCTGGAGGAAGATCAATCAAATCCCAGGTATGATGCTTAAGATTGATTCAATTTCACTATTAACAGCCTCCTTCCAAGAGGTTGAGTCGCCTAGACAACATGCTCTTGAAGTGTTGAGTCTCAATTTCAAGAAGAAATGTACAAAATTGATCCAAATAAGTAGATGTCTTTTGACGTTTACTGTGTTTGGACTTTCTTCATTTTGTTCTATTCTCTTTTGTTCTTATCATGGGTTGTTTAATCCACCACTAGATGGACTCAATCTAGTTTATTATGGAGAGATAGTTCAAAAAATTCAGCACTATCGTGATTCCATACGTTGTACATGAATTATCTAGATGTTCCAACTTATGAACCAAAGATCGAACAGACTTACTGTTTGTGGCATATCAATGAATACACATCCACAGTCTTAGGTTATTTTCCCTCTTAGAATAGGAACTGGACTTTGGTCTAGACACCCCCACAATTTGAATATTCAAATAGGTGTATTTTCTACCCTTCAATTTCTCATATGGAATTACATTGTCTTTGAGTGAGGAACTTATTAAGTATCTGATTTGTGTAAGGATACTTCCCCCCACATGTTCTGTGTGGTTAAAATGGAACTTGGAAGTAATGCATTCATCATTTCTTGTAAAGTTCAGTTTTTCTTTCTTGCAATTACATTAGACTGAGGATGTAGGGAGCAGTGTAGTTTGATGGATTATTCGCATTTTCTAAAACATATTTCTGCAAGTGGAGATTGCATATTCTACACCTCTATCACTTCATGATCATTTTGCTCCTTTTGATCAATGATTTCAACTTCAGTATTATTATTGCCTAAATGCATCTATTGGCTTCATCCTTACTATTGTAGCAAATATGACATAAACAATATCTAGTTGCAATCGTCAAAACAAAGTTATGAAATACTTTTTCCCACCACATGATGGTGTTGACTTCATATCACAAATATCAGTGTGAATCAATTCTAAAGGAATTTGAATTCCTTTCAACAGATTTATCAAGAATGCTTGAATACTTAGAATTAACACAAATTTGACATTTGATGTATTGCACTCAAATTTTGGCAAAATATTTAAGGTAATCAGTGTCAAAGGTTTTTTTATTACGTGTCCCAAACGTCATGCCCATAAACATTTTAGGACTCAAGACAAGTAAGAAGAAGCCAAATTTTATTATATCAACTGCAAGTACAGAGTTTTAAAAAGGGCCATCCTAAGGTAGCCTTTCCTACCTCATATCATTTTGCTTACTACTACTTTATAGAAACAATACACATTTAAAGTAATTCTTGGTCAGAAATGATATTTTTGTGAAACGAAATTTTTTTCTCAATTCTGGCAACTATGATACCTCCTATTCAAAGTCACAACATGGTCTTTTGAAGTCATCGTAATAGGATTCTTTTGCCAGTTCCTTCCACATTTGCCAACAACGGAGTTGCCATAAAACAATTTTTCATTGTAAGTGCTGGATTATATGATGAAAAAATTCTTCTTGGCCAAAACATGGCATGAGGGGAAGCAGAATCTATCCACCATTCTCTTCGGATTTCCAACCAGTTACTTATGAAAGCATTGCACAGAGATCGTCCATTTCTCCTTTGGATTCAGCCAAGTGCTTGATCATTCTTTTTCTTGTCCTTCTTAGGACCCCACCCCCAACATTCATTACCCTATGACCATGTTTACCACAATTCAAAACAGTTTCCATTGATATTTCTTCCTAGGAGGATTTGCTTTTGGACCAGATGCTTCTTTCTTTTCTTTATTTTGTGGATCTTCCTTCAACAAAATTTACTCCAGTATGCTGAATTACCACGTGACCTCTTTTCGCAGCCTTTATTACCTCCTTCGATTCTCACGTACTATGAGATCTTCAAACAGTCATCTCCTTAGTTTGTGTTTTCAAGAGTTTTTAAAGCTTCCACAACGGAGGGGTAACTTTTCAATAATTGAGCCACTTGAAAAAACACATTCACAATCAATTCCTACATTAAAGGTATGTGAGTATTAAGGGGAAAACTTAATATTTCTAACCATAGGCATTAAATAAATTTATTACCTTCAGTAAAGAGATCAGGATTATGACCTGCAATTCTTGAACTTGGGGTGGACGACAGTCTTACTGTTATCATCTTATAGTTCAGAAATTTGCCCACATAATTGCTTCATCATGCATCTTCTGTTTGTACTCTTTTCTAAAAAGCATCCAGAGTTCTTTTGATGTTTTGCATTGCGATACAATTGTACAGATCATCGGCAGACCACTCAAAAATAATTTTACACAAAAAAATCTGAGTGTTGTCAGCTTTCTGTTACCAAGAATCGTTCATCAGCCGTGAGTTTCATCTGACATAACAGGAACATTCTCAGTAATGAACTTCTGAAGACTCAACGACGGATATTAGAGAACATCTTTTGCTGCCATTATCTGAAAATCGACTCCAGAAACTTTGCAGGTCTCAGCCAGTGCTAAGGCCAGCATTTGAACGATTATGTGCAATCGTTGTGCCAGCACTTACGTTCCAGCATTTGTTTGACTTGAATAGTCATCTTTTTTTTTCTGTCACAAATGGCAGAGTAAATAATTATTTGATAATCCTAACAGTAAAGGAACAAATCTTATACACAAAGTTTCTGAGTTAACGAAAGTTTTTTGATTTTATGTTATTTTAATCGTAATGACATGAATTTTAAGAATTCAAGCAGGTTAGAAAAACCATCAAGGTTTGAATCTTCAGAAGCCTCAAATACAGAAAACTGTTAAATTTCTTAAGATTGTTATCTTACAATAACCTGTAATTTATAGGTTAATAAACAGAAACTAGAAAAAGATAGATGATGAAGCAAGAAAAAATATTAAAAAAAAAAATTACAAGAATAATCCGATGTCATAGAAATACTGGGTTCCTTAAGAAATTAATCCGCTCACTGTACCAAGGTTAGGGATTAATTTCTCCCAAGATTAAAACGGAATTAAAATGTAAAGAAATGACGGTACATCAAACTTCTTTAACTTTAACAAACTTAAGAACAGCAATCAATGTCACACAAACTCAGTCGATCGACACTTTGATTTTATGTGAGAGAAAAAAATAAATGCAGAGCGGGAGAAGGAGGAAAAAAAAATTCAGTATCGTTTTAAAAAAAATTATAAAATGGACTTTCTTTTATAGCCATTTTCAGCAAGGAACATGTCTGTTCAGTGAAATCTGTTCAGCCCCTTTTTATCCAGAAAGTTGGTTCTTTTGACGAAAAAAATAACAACTTTTCGAAAAAATTGTGTCTGTTAGGAATATAACGACTTGTTGGAAAGTAACAACTTTTCGGAATGTACCATTACCTTGCAAATTATAAAGAGAATTTTAACAGGATTTATAAATTTATCAACAATCACATCATTTGCAAATCCAAAGCCAAAGTCAGCCAAAGCCAAAGCCGAGGGCCGACAGCGAGCGGACAGACGGCGGCGCGAGGGCATCTTCTTCTTAGCTCTTTAAGAAGTATGGAGAGTGGTTCCTCTATAAGGACAACATTCCCTTTCTTTGCCGATATGGGAGAAATGACTGTTCATTGCACTTTGCATATGACTTTCATTTTCCCTCCCAAAGTAGTTCCCTCACTTTTCATATTCTCTCTTTCTTTTCCCATTCACACTTGCTAAATCCCAATAATAGTTTCTCCTCTTATTTTTCTTCATCGTTCTCTTTCATCTTCTCTTCTTCTTTTTTTGTCATTTTTCCTCATCTTGTTGTTTCTCTTCTTCTTTCATCTCTTCATCAACTTCTTCAATAAAGTATGCATCAACTTTAACAAGATTATCATCGACTATAACTAATAGAAGTATATCACCATCAATTGTTGGTGCTGAAAAATTGTTATCATCTACTGCAAGATTACTCGTTAAGCATTAATACACGTAAATTATTTTACATAAATAATATATAGATTTATCTAGATTTTTTTTTCTTGTTCTTTTCATTTCTTCTTAATTTCTCCTCTGGTACATAAGCAATGATTTTCATAATTGGTTGCTCGAGGAATACAATACACTTACACAAACTTTCATTTTTAGAAGTATTTGGTACAGAATTCTCACAAGATTGATTAGGATAGTGATAACTTAAATACTAATCCTCCACATTGTCTACTGATGAAGTAAGAACAACCACACCTCTCAAATATGACTTTAAGGCATCGATGAATGTATCTTTCACTTCTTCCACATATGTCTTTAATGTTGCCAAGTAATTCTTTCTTGTCTCACTGACAGTAGGTGTGAGGTATGGTTGCACAACCTACGCAAAAAAAAAAAACTTCCTCCGTTTAAAAAAGAATGACCTAGTTTGACTTGACATGAAGTTTAAGAAAATAAAGAAGACTTTGAATCTTCTGGTCATAAATTAAAGTTATGTGAAATGTATAAAACTGTCGTTTAATCTTTGGCCTTAAACAGGCTACGTGGAAAGTTAAAATAAAATGTTACCAAAAAAAAAGTTGTCATTCATTTTTAAATAGACTAAAAAGGAAAAAAAGGTCATTTTCTTAAACGAAGTGAGTATAAATATTACATGACATTCACCAATTTATAACTATTTCTAAAAAATGATAAATAAACCTTGAACCTTTGTACTTTTTCCTTTATACTTAAATGGAAATCACCTTCGATAATACTATCGTATTTTGTGGTATGCCATCTAATTAAATCGGGAATGGGTAAAGGAGATTTCGATGACTTCTTGACATACTTTTCAAGATGAGGAAAAACCTCATATATTCAAACCTACATTAATAGAAGAACAAATAAAGGAACAGAGGCTATAAAATACTACACAAATATATAAAAATCTATCATAACTCAACTACATAATTTATAAGAATTACCATAAATGCCCAGGAAAAGCCATATAGAGCATACGATGCATTTCCTCTTTCATTAATCACTTGACTCTACTTCTTCAAATTGATTTTATTTTTCAGATACTTTTGTATGCGTCTAAAGTTTCGTTCATGAAAAATAGTAAACAAGAAAGGAAAAATAAAGAAAGCTAAACAATATAGTTGTATTGACCTTTGCGAAGTTATAAGTTTATAAAATCTTTAAGAAGAGATGTAACCCCTGATTCTTCTTCCATGATGTTCTTGATCTATGGAATACTTTGGTCAACATTTTGGAGCGCAAGAATTTTTTGTACTTGTGGTCTTAACAATGGATCGAAGAATTTTTCTGTACTTGATGGCTTTCTTACAATTTTGGACTCGAAGATTTCTCTAATGTGAAGGATTGTAGATCACCACTGAACAAGCAAGGTTCTCTATGGTCTTTTCTTCTTATTCTCCTCTTCTTTGGTCTTATGAAGACCTCTTATATAGGCTTGAGCTAGGGTTTTAGCGGTATTTTTTTTTGTCCAAGCAATTTTGGTCCTTGGGCTTGAAGAATATGAGTTGGGCTCGTTTGTCAACTTAATAGATTGTCCCAGATGTAATTTAGACTTGGTCAACATATCATGAATATAAGATTTAATCCAAATTTAGTTTGGATTTATCAATAAAATGTCACTGTCTACAAATGCCCCCGGCTTTGAGGCTTGTTGCGGTATCCAACTTGTTGAACCTGTAAAGATCTGAAATACTTTTTTATGGAGTCTTTTAAAATTTCCATATTTGATTCCAATGAAAATTTTCCATAATTTGATTCCTATAAAAACTTACAATAACTCGGTTCCTAGAAAATTTACCATAATCTTTTTTAAATATGACTTTTTCATAATTTTTAGGAACACAATTTATGTACTTTTGATTTCTATAAATGCACATATTCTTACAATGATTGATGTCAACTTGAGGAATACAAAACTCAATTTACATCACTTTTTTTTCAGAACAACACGTTTGTGATGGAAAATTCATAACTTGTTATAGAATCGTTGAAATCATGATCCATTTAATGTTCCAGAAACTACAGTCAGATGACTATAACATATCAAAAATTCAAAATAAAAACCTATATAATTTGGCGGAATTGATTTATGAAGTTTGTTATCAAATTTGTCTTCTTTTTTTTTTTATAGTTCTATGCAATCCTACCAAATCGTCTCTATCTTGGTGCAGGAGAATCTGAATGACAAACGACTTGTTTCTACAGAAACTAGACATTAAAGTCTACTTTATGTCCAAAAAGTAAGGTAAAACTCTTGATGGATTGACAAGAATTAATTTTTGAAGTTGGTCTTGTCATTATTGTTTTGCAGATTGTGGAGTCTCACCAAAATGTATGCATCTTGGTGTAGGAGAGATCAAATGGAGAGCGACTTGATTCGATAGGAGAGTTGGAATGGAGAGCGACTTGATTCGATAGAATGTAGACTTTTAAGTCTACAAACCTATCCAAAAATAAAACTCAAAGTTGTGATGAATTCACCAAAATTAATATTTTTAAAGTTAGCTATCCAATTGACTTTGGACAATATCCATGAGTTCACTTCTCTGCATCTTCGCCAAAGAGCCGCATATTGACTTCCGTATTGATTGAGATTTTTTTCTTCTATATGGAAAGACAACATAAAACTCTTAAGCTGATAGGACCATATTCATCGTGATGAGCGCAATATTATATGCAATGATTTTCACCATGCCGATTTGAAGCTTTTTGCAATTGGCACCGTGAGACACATCGTTCATCATGATTAGCGTGAGAGCATATGCCATAATTTTCATGATGTCAATTTGAAGCTTCGTGTTATTGGTACCGTGAGACACATCATTTATCATGACAAGCGTGAAGTATATATACTATAATTTTCACCATGCTGATTTGAAGGTTCGTGCAATTGGCACCGTGAGAAACATCATTCACCATGAAGAGAGTGAAAGCATATGCTATAATCACTATGCCAATTTGAATCTTCGTTCAATTGGCACCGTGAGACACATCATTCATCATGACGGGTTGACAAATCACTTCTTGAAGTTTGATTTTTTGTTCTATTCAAACTTTTTGTATAGGATGATACATCGATTTTTTTTATCATTTCTTGTATTTTTAAAGAAATAAAATATGTTTACTCAACAGTTCAATGCAAATCGCGCGAGTTTTTATTTTATTTTTTTCTTATTTGTCTAAGCCACATATTTTAAGGTTTTCAACCTATTGATTTTTTTGACATATAGGTTTAAACTTATGAGGGCCAAAAGTAACAACTTGAAAATTTAACTCATTTTCATGAAGCTTTTACGACTTGATTACTTCGCTCTCATTTGAGAAGCATCGTGATTTGAAAACTTAGCTCAAATTTGAAGAGTTTCAAAACTTGAGACTTACCTAGAATTTAATGAGCTTCCTCACATGCATTTTAGGCCCGTGCATCAAGGAGCATTTTGACTTGAACATTTTGCTCAAATTTTATGAGCTTTTGATACTTGAAGATTCTGCTAGAATTTTGATGGATTTATGGCATGCATATTAGGCTCGTGCATCGAGGAACATCTTGATTTGAAGATTTTGCTCGAATTTGATGAGCTTTGGAACTTGAAGATTCAACAGAATCTGATGAACTTTATGACATGCATTTTAGGTTCATGCAACGAAGAGCATTTTGATTTGAAGGTTTTGCTCGAATTTGATGAGCTTTGAAACTTGAACATTCTTCTCCAATTTGAAAAACTTCTTGACTTGAAAACTTAGTTCGAATTTGATGTGCTTCATGACTCATATTTTTTTTATTTGTGCGTCAATGGACATTTTGATTTGAAGATTTGCTTGAATTAGATGAGATTTTGAGCTTGAATTTGATAAGTTTTGTGATATGCATTTTATATTTGTACGTTGATGAGCATCATAATTTGCAGTTTAGGCTCGTAAATCAAGGAGCATGTAAACTTACATAGAATCTTCAATTTTGGTTTCAAATGAAAACGTTTCCTCATCCTCAATGTCAAATATATTTTGTTTGTAAGTTTCGAAGTTGGACAACTTTTGATCTCCATTTGAAGTCATACTCAGTTCCATATCATGAGCACGTGTTGCTAGTTCTTCAAACGTTTCAGGCTTTATAACTTGCAACATGTAACAAAGATCCCAATGCATACCTTCGATGCGTATTTCAATCTTAGAAGTTTCACTAAGTCGATCTTTGCAGTTTAGACTCAAGATCCTCCAACAATTTATGAAATCAATGACTTGTTCATCATTTTTTTGACGGGCGTTTGAGATCTCTATCATGCTCGAAACACGCCTTATTCTATTGGAACGACTGAGGAGTTCTTGCTCCATTTGTTTTAAACTATCAATGGAACCAGACTCAAGGTCCATATACCAATCGAAAACATTGCTCTTAAGGGAGCAGACAAACTATTTGACAAGATAATCAATGTATGTTTGAGCATTATTGCAGGTTTCAATGAAGTGTGCTATGAGTTATTTTGGATTTCCATTGCCGTTGAATTGCCTCAACTTACGAGGTTGATAGACAACATGTATTTGTAGGTCATCAATTCTTTGGAAATACGGCTTTACATATATTACAAATGACTTAGATGTCGACTCAAATTTATCTTTGATAAGCTTTTAGATGAAATCTTAAATTAGTCAACATGAATCAAACCTTCGGGAGATACTTCAAACTCTGTGATGATTGTTTCTTGTTTTGTGAATGACTCTTTTTTTCTAGAGTTTCATGAAGATATCCACATAATTAGGTGGATTCTCTTTTCTCCATATTCTACATCATGTTTGTAAACATGGTAATTTGGACGTCTTGACCTTTGATGTACTTTGATAGACCTTCAACTTCTTTCGTCAAATTTGCATGTTGTTCTTCTATTGTGAAAGTTTCGACCACCATCGTGTGCATTACCATCAGAGGTGATGGAGAATAACATTGATTTTACCAAACATGAGATGCAAACATGTTGTGTGGGGTAGATCTTGTGCGTAAGACATCATTGTCGGCTGAAGCAAAGGTTTTTTTTGGATGTAGATAGGTTCAATTGGGCAAGAATCCTTTCAAATATTTCGGCGATGTATTCTTTTGCAAATTTTGCAGGAGATTTCACACATTTTGGGGATAAATAAAAGACAATAGTAGATTCGGACGACACTTGTGAGGCTTGTTGTCCTGGCAATTTGGCTTGGTTCCTTGTGATAGGTCCTATGTTTCCCGCAGTAACATCACAAATGTTTTCCATATCGATGTAGAATTTGGATCCATCAATGTTTGCAGATGCATATGCGAGCGCAGATGTGGATATGGATGGAGATGCGAATACGGATGTAGATCCTTATCTGGAGGTAGATGAAGATTTGAGTTGATCTTCTTGGAAGTCATTTCGTTGTTTTTTAACTTTTCTTTTTTTTAAGAGAAGAGATGAGAGGTAAAGATTGTCCCACTGGGCGTGCCAATTTGTTTGCGTGTAAAGTTTTGTTCTTGAAATACATTAAACAGGAAAGAAAAAATAGCAAGCAAACAATAATATTTGCAATTTAAATTTATGTGAAGGTTACAATCTTTATAAAATCTTTAAGAAAAGGTATGTAATCCCCTAATTCTTCTCTTTAGTGATGTTCTTGATTAAATGGAATACATGCGGCTCAACTTTTGGAGCGAAGACTTCTTTGTACTTGGGGAACAACACTAGGAGTGAAGATTTCTTTGTATGTGGAAGACTTGTAGATCACCACTGAAGAGCAAGGATTCTCTACGTGTCTTCTTATTTTCTTCCTTGTTTCCCTTGGTTTTATGAAGACCTTTTTATATAACCTTGAACTATGGTTTTAGGGGTATTTTTGTCCAAGCAATTTTGGTCCTTGGGTTAAAGAACATGAGTTGGGCTCTCCTTGTCAACTTAATGGATTGACCCACATGTAATTTGGACTTGGTCAACATATCATGAATTTAAGATATAATCCAAATTTAGTATGGATTTGTCAATAAAAATGTTTTACTGTTTACAACGTCGATGTTAAATTAAAATTCTCTTTCCCCACGGATAACTATTGAAGAAATCTAAATCATCCACCATCTTAATGTGGCTTGAATTTACAATATTCGATCGATCGTGGGCAAGTAGCATTGTGTGGACGAACAAAACCATCGAGCACTTCAACTTCTTTTCCTTACTCAGCTTGGAAACACATCAATTTGGTAGTAGTAATAGACTTATTCTTAGTCACCTTGTAGTAAAAATTCTCTCCCTTTTCAAGAACTGTTTTAAATTTTGCATCACCGGGGTATGCTGAACAATTCAACCCCGTAAGCAATGAAAACTCTTTTACGCCAAAACAAACAGGCTTATCATTAACATATGACTAGATTTCATGTATTTTTTTGTCATTTTGACACGTCTCAACAACATGTAATGAACCATCTGTCCATTGAATTTAAAATGTTCTGGAATATGCCTCAAATGTCCAAAACAAGTGCCTTTAAAATTATCATAATTTTTCTCTTGATCTAGAATATTTATTAAATCACGATAAACAACCATCCTTACTCTGATAGAAATTTTTGCTGGAAAATAACCTATTTCATCTATTTATGTCCTTAAATCATACAACTTACTAGAAATGTCTTTTGCCAAATTGGCAAAGACATGAATATTCATCCTCATCACCAGTTTGGGTATCTCTATTATTTTTCATCTTCACTTTTACTTTTGTCATTACTGGATTCAACATCATCACTGTTGTCCTAATTGTTTTGAATCTCGGCCATTGTATTACAATTAGAGTTTTGACTCATGTTCTTCTACAACAATTTTTTTCTTTTTTTGAAGCTTTGAATCTTTTACTTTTGAAAGCATTAGGACCTGGTCGTTTAATAATGTAACCCCTCGAATTTTAGCCATATTGTATTATATACTAGCAAAAATAAATTTGTCTTATCAAAATATCGACAACTAGTCTATTAGCACAATCAAACCTTACATTAAAAACACATGCAAATGAAGTAGCCGTTCAAACAAAAATCTATAGTAAAATCACAAACATAAACTCGAAAATCTACAAAAATACAATAAAAGTTTTCAAATTGCTAGCATAAAATGTTCCACAAAATATCTATGCATTATCCAAATCAAAACGTCATTAACGATGCTGAATGAGAAACATAAACTAAAAAAGGGTCAGATTTCAAAAGTTATTTTCAAAAGTTTAAGCAAAAATCTAAACTTCACTAACCGCAAACTAAAAATAAATCAAATAAGAGTAAAAGTTACTGGAAATACAATGATAAAACTTATCTAAGAGGAAGAAGATTGAACAAGATTCAACGAAATTTGAGGATGAAGATTGAACAAACTAGATCTGATTCACTTCGTTTGAAATCTTCAGAAAATGTTATGGGATCTTACGTTTTTCTTATAGTTTCAAGAATAGAGATTGGAAAGTTAGATTTGAGGCTCAAAGTGTTAGTGTTCATGGAGATTATGAAATCGATAAAGTTGGTATCTAGAAGATCAAAAGCCACATTGAAGTATAAAGCTCTGAAGATTGGAAAGGTTGGTTCATTGGGAAAAGGGTTTCCTCTGATAACCCAATATATTAAAAAAAAATTATTTGGATTGTACTTTATTTTTGGAGGGATTAAATTTATTTTATATTTGAAATGTTGGAAGAAAATGATTTGTTTAAACCTTGTATTTTACCTCCAAATTTTTAATGTGTTAAAAAAACCCTTGACCCCACAAGCCAATCCCATTTTTTTGACTTTTTCTTAAAGTAGACGTAGAAAATAAATATAAAAAAAAGGGTGGTTATGGACTATAAGTTATATTGGTGGACACAACACCAAATCTTCTCCACTTTCAAATGGGTACACCCTTGAAGAGACTACCTTGAACCATCAAGTCCAATCTATTGCTATCTTATTCCTATTCTGTAAATAGAAATTAAAATGAATGCAGTTACTCACAATTTAATAAATTAATTTTAATATGAATGAAGTTCAGATAAAATGAAGGTTTGTGGAACTCATATTTATGATTGTGATGTTTCTGTAACCCTGCTTGTTAGATAGTGAAAAAAAGATGTAAAAAGGTAAAAGTTTAGCTAAGTTAGAATATTTTGTTAAGAGTAAATTGCATGTATTCACTCTGTTCATATATATTTCTTACCCCTCTATAAAAGGTCAGATAAGCATACTAATGCGGAGTTTTGAGTGAATATAAGCGTTTTTAGAGGGAAATAGGGGTGACAATTGCAGACATATTAATGATATGAGTCCATTTAATTCATATTTAATGTCTTGGATCAATCATACTTTAATTGGTTTAAAATGAGCTTCAAGTTATTTTAAGAGCCCCTACAAATATGGTTAAAATGGGTAAAATATGGAGTATCCATATAGAAGATCCGTAATAGATCTTCACATGTGGATGAAATATGGGTAAATCATATCTAATTCATCCATTAATTATCCAAATCATATTTACCCATATAAAATATGAACGAATTGAACAATTACCTATTTTTGTTGAAAGTTCAAATCATTTTAAACTTAACCAAATCCAACCATTTGCCACTCACAGACGTAACTAATCTTCAACCTAGCTTTAAATTTTCCTTTATCTTAATTTGGAAAGAAGTAGGTAAAACCTGATCAATTTTAATGTGCGATAAACAAACCTTAATTGTTCATTATTTAAGAAATGGTCTCATCCAAAATATATAATAGTGGTCAATAGTTGGTACACCGTGTTGAGCCACATTTAATTTATTTTTTTCAACTTAAATCATTGTGATCAAGTTGGATTGATCAAGATTCAATTCGTTTATTTACTGTCAAGATCTATTTAGCTTTAGGGAAGCAATTGTAGACACCTACCTGCTAATACATTTAACAATCTAAATTACACATTTTGTGTATATGGGGAAGATGTATCTTCTTTTTCTTTATCTTTTCGTATTTTAGCATATATAGATGTATCTTGAATTTAGTGAATTGCTTCAAATTTATATTATTCGAATAAACCATGGTAAAAGCCTACTTCTGTTGGCTTTGTTACAATTGTTTGATTGGTCTAATTATGACATTATGTACATTAATTGTAACTTGATTATAAAATATTAATAATTATGAAACATAGAACTCCTAAAAGAATGTTCTTTCAAAAAATATTCCATAACGTGGAGAACATCTTCTCTTGTAAGTAACATAGTGGTCCCTCTATGATTCCTTCTAGACATTTTGACAAATATTCATGATCAATGAGGTCCATAAAATACATGCCAACTAGCTTGCCTCTTTTTTTGACTGTCATCATATAGTTACAGTCAACAATCCAAATAACATGTTTTAAGGTATTCACTAGGGAGTAGGACTAACTAACCTACAACATTATCCTCTTACGCTGATTTAAGGCGATTTCAGAAAAGAATCTATTCGAGAAGGGTATTATCTTTTGATAAAATTAAGCATAAATTTGTATTAAAATATGATGAAACAAATATATTTGGACAAAAAGTATAACTGAAAGGATATATTTAGACTCGAAGATATATTTAAAGTAGATATTTGGCCCTTTTTCATTCAATATAACCAACTTCGTCAATTAGGAGGCAATTGTGGGTCAACCAAGTCAACTAAATTATCCAGTTGCCAACTTGTATGAAAAAGCTAATACTCTTTTGTGAGAAATGCAAGAGAAACCATGGCTTTCTTACACTATAGTTTCCTTCTCATACTTGTCTTCTACATTTGCACTGCTGTGTCTGTCAATCCTCTGGGAAATTTTTGCTATGACGCATCCAAATCCAATGATGCTAAAACATCAGCAAATATCGGAAAGGTGTTAGCTGAATTAGTATCTGTTTCTGCTAAAGATACCTTCAGTACTACCTCGTACGGTGACGCTAAGAACCAAGTATATGGCCTCTATCAATGCAGAGGAGATGTTATCCGCAATGACTGCACAAGTTGCATCCGTGATGCAGCAAAGGAGATTCGGAAAAGCTGTCCGGACCAGACTGATGCCAGAATTTGGTATGATTATTGTTTCTTGAGGTACCAAGCTAAGAATTTCTTTGGACAAGCTGAAACAGTTCCTGGTATATTCTACTGGAACATCAACTTTGTATCTGATCCAGACTTCTTCAATAAAAAGCTAGCGCAACTCAAGAATCAAATAATTGAACAGGCTATTGTGCAAAAGAACAAAGGGCTCGGAAAAGGCAAGATTAAAATCTCACCTTTTCTCACATTATATGCCTTGATGCAATGCACAAGGGACCTACCAAAGATAGACTGTGCCCAGTGTCTGACTGTAGCTGTTGGCAATTTCCCCACTACTTGCTTAAACAGGAAAGGATGTCGAGTACTCTATAGCAGTTGCTATGTTCGTTATGAACTCTACCCATTTTTCTTTCCCTTAGAACCGAAAGAGAAATTGGCCAACGTATCAATGGATTACCACACATTCAAAATGTCTAAACCTTAATAGGTAATTAATGTGTAGTACTACTTTATGTATTAAGAACTTGAAATGCCATTTACAAGTCTGTTTTCATTGCATCATTTCAAATAATTACAAATGTATGAGCAAACTCTGCAGACAGTTCCATAAATGTTATCTGCTCAGAGAAAAGCTGTACTGGTATGTATGCGATATGTGTTACAAATTGATCAATTTAACTAGCAAGCTTTTGAATGATTCGGTGGTCTATCCTTTTCTTGAGGACTTAGTTATTAGCTCTGCCGAAACTTCTAGGGAAAGGGACAACATCTTTGACATCATTCAGGCCAGTGGCATAAAGCACCAAAGGTTCAAGCATCAGGCTGAAACCGGAGGTTTTGACAGAGCCATGTCTGCGAAGATCTAGATACCATTCGTACTGCTGTTTCTGCAAGTCCAATTCTTCCATCCTGATAACAAAGAACATTGAATGGCTTAGCACAATATCGCTTGCCCTGAGTTCCATTGCTCAAGTGACGAAAGAAAACGTGTCTGGATATCTATGAAGGGCTAAAACAATACATCTGAACTTCTAAGCAAACACAGTTTATTACCTTGAGCTCAACATATTGAAGCGTTCTTCACTTTGGCTTCCCCTAATCACAGTTCCTACCTGCAAACAAAAACTTAACCTTAGCATGAATACCTATTCAGATTGTTATTAGGACTATGTTCACATTCTTAGTAATTAACTACAAGTACACAGTCTCTACTCTGGAAGCGACTACAATCCCTAATGAAATTGTCCGATATTACCTTTGGTAAAACCACATCAAATGTTGCAACCGTCATCCCATCATCATTCAAACGGACATAAAATGGTCCAAGTCCTTTTGGATGGTTGTATATAATGACTGGCTTTTTATATATCTCATCAACCAAATAACTGCAACCAAGAGAAAAAGAAACTAATGAGCATGTTCGCCCTTAATCTAGCAAATTTTACTCAGGAAAGTTACGAATGCATACCTTTCATGTTCTTCGGTCAATGAAACTCCGAATTCTATCTTACCCTGAAATCTCTTGCCAGCAGCCTATTCTCGTACCATTATACAAGTGTGAGATACCCATCTTCAAAAATTTAGCTACACGTTCAAGAAATTGTGTCAAAAATACTTACATGTCTCAGAACTTCTATGACTTCGGCATAGGAAATCCTTTCGAATGAACTTGATAGTGTTAACTGAAGGCGCTCCATAACTTTTTTGTCTATCCGTTTCAAGATAAATTGTAGATCTTCCATGCAACCCTCCGAAATCCTTTTGCATACAAACTTCAAAAAGTCGTTCGCACATTCCATGGCATCCTGAAATTAAACCATGTAGTTATGGAAAAAGTAGAAATCTTAATGGTGAACAAGAGAAATATGGGAAATATCCCGCTGAAATTAGAGATTAGAACAAATACCTCTAACTCTGAGAAGGCCATTTCAACATCTACCATCCATGTTTCAGCTAATGACTTTTTCGATTCTGATTTGACTGCTTGAAATCTGGGGCCAAATGAGTAGACATTTCCAAGACCACATGCTTGACTCTCAAGATGAAGACGACCAGAAACAGTTAGATGTGTCTGGCGTGCAAAGAAATCTTTAGTGAAGTCAAATTTTCTTGTTTCAATTGTGACTCCAGAGTTCGCTTTTTGCCTAGTTTCTAACTGTGAAACTAGCTCCTGTGTTTTCTTCAAGTCCTGTTGTGCAGCAAATAGAGCTTCCTTATTGCTATTTGTTCTGTTAAGTTCTTCAACTTTCTTGTATTTTTCTTTAATAGAAGCCCGTATGACTTCAACACTCACTACAGCATTTTCGGTGGAACTAATTTGGTCACAGTTTTTGCCCTTGTTAAGAAGAGTTGTAACAACAAATTTCTCACTAAAACCTTCAGAATCAGTGCTTGTAAGTATGGGTAGTTGAACGTGAAGGAACCCTTGATCTTGGAAGAATCCATGAGTTGCCGAAGTAAGTGCATTATGAATTTGCATGACGGATGCCACCTACAAGAAGAAGAGAATCCAATTAAAAAGGTAATAAACGCTCATCAAAGAACATAAAATGAACTGATCAAAGAAGTTCAAACTTCGATTTTCGAGACACCATATACTACTCCAATTCATAATTAAAAGGCTTAAAACAAATTATGTATCTATCTCTACGAGAAAGTATGAACTGCCATCCAATTATATCAAGTGCACAAAAAGTAGCTATCAACCCAAGACAAAAGGGAGGCACCCGATTAACATGAGGAAAAAGGCAGTAAAATGTAAAATGGAGAAAGTATCACCGTGGTTGTCCGAGGTCGAAAGTGAGAACAATCTCTTAAAGATTCAAGAGGCAATCGCTTCTTAGATAACGGATAATTAGATTGATCTACCAAACCAAGATGTAGGATTTTCTCTGTATGGAGCTCAATAATGTGTTTCCCCTGCAGTGATGGCTGCTGCAACATACCTTTAATTAATAAACATGTCCCCGTACCCATAACTTGGCACGGGGTCGCTAATGCCGAGTCCACTAGAACCTGAACGATTGATGGTGAACCAACATAACATTATATCAGATATTCGACATTTAGACAAACAGATAAAAAGTAATAAAATGTACCTGAAGACTGGCCACACAAGAACCATCACTAACTTGCAATATTGACACCGAAGGTTGCGGCTGACAAACAACATTAATTTTTTCACGTACACGATATTCCCCTGCTCCAAAGACCTTCATAATAGACCTGAGTAATGGAATCCGAGATTGAAGAACCTCAGAACATGTAACATCTTTTGTACTCACCACCTCCTGTGCCGGTACAGAATGAGGCGTTACAGGTTGTATCAACCTTATCTCCCTAGAGGACTTAACCCATCCTCCAATTACAACCCTCTGACCAATTAACCCCACCCCACCATCACTACGTCGTAATATAGTTTTCAATATTACCCTTTTCGAGTATTTGGAGCACTCAACCATCGGTGATTGTTCTGAATCCATATTCTGTAAACGAGTTTAAGAAGGAGAAAGAAAATGAAATGTACAGTTGGTGGAGGTGTTGTATTGATGGGTAGATATTTATATTGAAATAACATTGGAGAATTATGATTCTTTGCTTGAGAAGACATTGAGGAGTTGCAGAGGAAAGAAATTGCTTAGAAAGTTTGGGAAAGAAGGAAAAGGGTTATGAAGGAGGCTAAGGTTTGGTATTCTTCAAAGGTTGGAAACTCGCGGGGGTTTATATTCAAATTGGATAAAACATACCGGCACCCGTATATGAACGAATTAAAATAAAAAATGATTTTGATTTTCTTTTAATTTAAATATTTGATAAATTTGAAATACTGAATGATATTTAATTTAGTTTAGGAGTAATGCTAAAAAGTCAGAAATGTGAAAAAGACTATACTATTATTTTTGCATTTATTCCATCATATTTTTTCCTTCAAAACTAATGTACTTTAAAAAAAAAAACATATTTTGACTTAGAACGGAATTTAAGAAAAGAAAGAAGATTTTTTAATTTTGTGCTTTGAAATTAAAGTTATGTCAAATATATCAAAAAACCCTTAATCTTGTGATCTTAAACATGTCACGTGGAAAGTTAAAATTAAAGTGTTATCAAGAAAAAAGGTCATTCTTTTTGAAATAGACTAAAAAGGAAATAGGATCATTTTTTTTAAACGGAGAGAGTAACTTTTTTTTAATCCCTAACTCCTTGAACTAGTAAAAATACAATTTTTTTGGCTATCAAGGGAAATAAAAGTGTTTTTGTGTATATTTATATATGTATAGTTCATTTGATTTATTTTTAAAAATAAACATTATTCAGTTAATTAAAAAAATTGCATGCTTTACTTTAAAAATATTTTTTGTAGTTTTGTCTTTATACATTAAAATTGTTTTTATATTACTATCTCATACTTCTACATACATATATAAAGCTTAGCTTACACTCCTTCGTCTACCCCTTCCCCGAACTCAATTATACATAATGTACTAATGTATACGTTTGAAAAATTATTTGTCACGACCCAAAATGGGTCGCGAGAGGCACCCACACTTATCATAGTATGTGAGCGAACCAACCAATCTAACCACATTTCATTCCATAATAAACAGAAAATAAAGCGGAAGAATTACAACTAATTACGACATCAATTAATAAACTTCTACAATTAATACTTAATCCCCCAAAATCTGGGAAGTATCATCACAAGACATCTAGCCTCAATTTATAAATCTAAAAGTATATAGAAAGCTAAAATAATAAACTCTAGTCCCATGCCGGAACTTTAGGCATCAAAGACAATGAAGAAGAAAGATCAGTCAGCTAGAGCGTTAGCTTCACCCTGGGATCTGACGTGATGAAGACTGGTGAGTTGCGGTTGAGTTGAAGAACATGGCAGTGTTGCGGCACTCAACAATTAAAACGGAAACACAAAAAAAGTAGGGGTCCAGTACAAGGCAAAAGTAATGAGTAGGTATCGCGGCCAACTTCAAAAATAGACAAACAATTATATTTCATATAAACATAAAAACAACTAAATGCCTTAAACAGTGATAGCAACAAGTATAAGAATCATTTACAACAACACCAAATGCATCTATGAGGACTCTCAAGCCTCCCAAACCATACTCGTTGGGAAAAAGGTTCTTAGATTAAGTATATTAAACCGATTACAAGATTAATTCTCTTACTATCCTGGTATCGGAAAGTGACACCCGATCCAATTACTATCCTGGTTCGAAACAGGACACCCGATCCACACTATCTTGGGGTCGGAAACGTGGACACCCGATCCACTAACTATCCTGGTGTCGGAACGTACACCCGATCCACTACATATCTGGTGTCGGAACGTGACACCGATCACTACTATCTGGTGTCGGAACGTGGACACCCGATCCACTATATCCTGGGTGTCGGCACGTGACACCCGATTCCACTAACTATCCTGGTGTCGGAAACGTGAACACGCGATCCACTAACCTCATTCTTTTAGTTTCACCAAGTCTCTTTTTGCCAAGACATCATCATAACAAAGAGGTTTTTCAAGGGTTTAGATTCACAGCCTCATGCTTTAATTATCACAATTATATATAATCACAGTGCATTTGGATTAAGCCGATAAGAGACTTTACATTACTACCCAACACATATCATTCGCTATTAAGAGTTTACTATGAATAGAATAAACCATAGCCTACCTCCACCGAAGAATTCCCGTGATCAAAACAAGCTCTTCCTCCAAAGTCTTTGCTTCTTCTTCGTTCTTCCTTTGCTTCGTTCGTTTCTCCTTCCTTCTTGTTCTTTCTATTTTTCTTATTTTCAAAACCTTTTGCTTTTAACCCTAATAATCATGTAATTAGTATAAAATATGAGTAAATTAAAAGTAACCACTATTATTCCAAGGTTGTCTCCTTTAACCCCCAAGTATTATTAACATTAAACCACTAAATTTATAATTATAAGCAGAATGTCCAACGCCCTTAAAAACTTTTAACAGAAATCCAACCTATCAGGGTCACGCAGCCTGTGTGACGGTCCGTCGTGACTGCGACGGTCCGTCCTGCCTGCATTCGCACAAAGCTCAAAAGACTAACTTCCCTAAAGGGTCTGTGACGGTTCGTCAGTGCCCACGACGTTCGTCTGCCATGTCGTGCGACGTTTAGAGAGTTGTTTCAGTACCCAAATTTTTCCAAAGTCTAAGTGGTTTGGAACGAGACACCCGACGGTCCGTCGTGACGATGACGAGTCTTCGTGGATCCGTCGACGCAGACAGTTTCTATTACCAGAATAAACTTTAAATTGCTCAAAACGACTAAAACATGTCGTTACAATAGCAAAAATTACCATCGTTCGTCCTTCGAACATACTACAAGAAGGAAAACAAGGGTGATGAAAAGGAAGTACATGAATCTGGAAACAGGTTCCAGGAGTATTTTTCTTGCATACAGCTCCTTTCCCCAAGTGGGAATATTCCCACTGGGATTCTTCCATTGAACTTTGATGGGGATGCAATCTCCCTGATCTCAACTTGCGGATTTCTCTATCCAGAATGCAACAGTCCTTTTTCAAAGACAAAAATTATAATTAACAAGAACTAAATCCAACGAAAATGAGTTTCCATCCCCTGGTATCTTTTCAAAATAGACACATGGAAATACTGGATGCCACTCCTGACAGTCCTGGGGCAAGGACTAATTCATAAGCCACCTCCCCTACTCGACTTAAGTCTTCAAATGGTCCATATATACCTTGCTTTAGCGTACCTCTTTTAACAAACCGCATAACACACCCTTCATGGGTGAAAACCTTCAGCAAGGACTTGCTCACCCTCATGGCCCTCCAAGTCCCTAACCTTTTTCATCTGCTATTCCTTTGCCTACTTTGAACGAACTAAAAAGCTTTTATTGAATGAATTTCACTTTAGATAATGATTCCCTCAGAAGATCCGTACCCCAAGGTCTAACCTCAAATGCCATCAAACCAACAATGGAGCCCTACTCTCTCCCATACAATGCTTGCGAAAAGGGGGCATATTCAATACTTGTGATAGCTATTATTGGTATGAGAATTGCTAAGGGAAGAAGTTATCCAAATGACCACCAAATTCTATCACACATGCCGAATTCAGATCTTCCAACACCTGAATGTTCGCTCAGAGACCATCGGTTGAGGGTGAATGAAATGAGTACTAAGTCCAAAACCTAAGTACCTAATTCAGCATGCAATGTTCTCAAAAACTTAGAAGTAAATGCCTACCTCTATCTGATATGATGGGAAAGTGGAAACTCCATGCAATTCGAACAATTTATGTGAGTAGAGTCGGATAGGACCTTCCTCTGCATGAAGTCACCTGAACTGGAATGAGTGAGCAGACTTAGTTAATTCTGTCCACCAATTACCCAAATAAAATCAACTTGCCAATAACTTGGAAGACCAACCACGAAGTCCATTGCAATCTCTCCCACTTCCATTCAGGAATGGGCATTCTCCTGAAGGGTTCCTCAAGGACTCTGGTGTTCATAACTTTCCTTGTGACAATTCGGGCCAATTTGGACCACAAATCACAATGTCACGCGTCATTCACTCCACCAAAAATGTGCTTTAGGTCACGATAACATCTTGGTTGCACCAGGATGTATAGAATAACCTTGAACTATGAGCCTTTGTAAGATAGTGTAATCAATCATCGACACGGGGTTACAATGCCCTTCCCGTAATTCTCAAAACACCTTCCTCTCGGATTCTGCTTCTTTAGTCTCTTCTCGAAAACACCTTATCTTGGAATTCCGGATCAGTTTCTCATGGGTAAAACGACTTTCCTTTAATCTTATCAAGAAAGGAAGATCTGCATCCACACAGGCTAAAAATCCTCCCTTCTCATTTACATCTAGCCTCATAAAGTTATTAGCCAAAAGGTCTGAACCTCGCTGGCCAATGCGGCGTCTAGAAACTGAAAATGGGCTAGCACTTCCATGCCTCCTGCCTTTCTACTTAAAAAGCATCTGCCTCCAACATTAGCTTTTCCCGGATGATACAAGATAGTGATCTCATAGTCCTTCAGTAGTTCCATCCATCCTCCTTCATTCTCAAATTCAATCTTTCTGGTATAAAGACATAATGTAAACTACGATGATCCGTATAGCACTTCACATTTAACCCCATACATATAATGTCTCATTGCTTTAATGCAAACACACTGCAGCCAATTCAAAATCGTGGCCGGGCATAATTACGTTCATGCACCTTTAATGCCTCGAAGAATAAGCAATTATTATTATTCCTTCGATTAGCATGACACCCAAACAGAATAGGAGGCATCACAATAAAAAACGAAATTCTTACCTTCACTGGCAGCGGTAAGGATTGGTGCAGTAGGTCCAAGGTCTTGAGCTTGTGAAAAGCTTTCTTCGCACTCGTTCGACCATAACAAATGGAACACTTTGCTTAGTCAAATTTGTCAATCGGAAGAACAGAGGGAAAATCCCTTGACAATCGATGGTAGTAGTTAGCTAAAACCAACGAAGCTCCTTACTCTGTAACATTGGTAGTCTTACCCAATGCTCACCGCTCGATATTGGAAGGATCACATCACTTCCATCCTTAGAAACTACAGGACCATCAGGACACTTGAATCTAGCCAAAACTCACATTGAGAAAATTTGGCATAAAGCTTGTTCTTATCAACATTGCCAATACAATTCCTCAAGTGTCCTCATTGTTTTTCTGATCTTTTGAGTATACCAGGTATATCATCAATGAATACAATGACAAAAAGATCCAGATATGGCTTAAAAAATCCCATTCATCAAGCTAATGAAAGTAGGCAGAGGCATCGTTAGCCCAAAAGACATTACTTAAGAACTAATAATGCCATAACTGGTTCAGGAAAGCAGTCTTTGGCACATTGGCTACCCGTTATTTTCAATGATGATAACCAGAGTCAAGTCGATTTTTGAGAAGGTACAAGACCTTGTAATGATCGAACAACTTCATCAATGCGAGGAAGAGGATTACTTGTTCGAACAGTTACTTTATTTAGTTCTCTGTAGTTATGCACATCGAAAAACTCCCATCTTTTCTTCTCACAAAGAAAACCGGAGCACCCCAAGGGGATTGCTTGGTCTATAAAGCTTTCCTAACAAACTCTGAAGTTGGGCCTTTAACTCCATTAACTCAGCCGGGGAGCCATTCTATAAGGGGTTGGAAATGGGGCGAGTACACGGCTAAAGATCAATGGAAGAAGAAGTCAATATCTCTATCGGTGGATAAAGGGAAGGTCTGCAGGAAACACATCCAGAAACTCCACGGACTACCGAAACAGACTCAATTGAAGGTACTTGGGTAGCATATCACATGAGGTGGCCAAGAAAAGTAAACACCCCTTTTACACCATTCTCTTATGCACGAAAAAAAGAGATGATACGAACTGGAGTGGAAGTGTAGTCCACCTCCACACAACGGAACTGTCAGCAGGCTTGGCAACGTTACAGTTTAGCATTACATATAAGATGGCAAATCGGAGAAAGCCAAGTCATACCGCAGAATTAAATCGAAACAACCATCTCTAAGATAACCAAGTGTAATGAGTATTGCTCCACGAAAGTTCAGACAAGACCTATACACCTTTTCAACTATCACAGACCACCCACCGGAAAGAAACACGAAACAGGACATGTCAAGCAATTTCACAATGAAAATTAAGACCAGTAGCATAATGAGGGAAGGATACTATGAAAATGTGGAGGCCAGGATCAAACAATACAGAAGCCATGCAATCACAAACCAAAAGATTCCTTGATAACAGCATCAGATGTCTCGCTTCCGGAACGCCCAGGGGAAAGCGTAACAATGGGCCCGATCCACTTGTCTGCCCGGTTCCTCTACCATGTTGCACTTGAGTATAAAGTAGTCCCATTGCCCGTCACCCCGGGCCGTTTTGGTGACCACCATTACCTCGGCCACACGTCCCCATAATGGCGTCCTCTATCATGACCACCTCTACCCCTGACTATTGGGGTATGTAACTTGTTTTGGACAAAAACCCAATATGTCCGAGCTCTCAATCCATAACACTTCGCTGGTCAAGCATAGGGCTCTGGAGAACGACGAAGTTTGGGGATAACTCCAGACTCAGAAAAATGTTAGGACCGGTCTGGTCGGTGGAACCCCAAGCTACAGCCTGCAGTGAAGACTGAATAGGGGGGCTGGATACCTCCTGAACTCTGCCCTCGGAGTAAGAACACTTAAACGCACCATCCCCTACGAAACTTCTTAGGTTTTATGCCAGGTGAAGTCATCTGGATTCACTTCACTCCGCCTTATCACAAAAGTCTATCCCCACTTCTGAAAGGATTGCAGTGCAGCGCCTGTAAGGCCCGAAAATTTGGAATTTATGACCTCAACCGTTTTTCCACCCAACACAAAAAAACGCGAATCATCTCTTGTGGGACTGAAGTAACTGGGTGAATTCACATGGAAATGCACAAACTTAGCCTATACGCATTGTGACCGTCATCTGCCTTGCTCTTGTCAGGAACTCACTCTTCCTCTATCCCTCAAAGTCCGGGGTATATACTCCCATAAAGAAGCTAGAGAATGACGCCCAAGTCATAGGTGGTGCCTGCTGCTGGTTGACACTAAACATTGAGCGCACCAACATTTTGGCGTTCCTGAACTGATAGGTTACAAAACTCAACACCAAATCGTCCCCCCACCCATTTTTCCCCCCCCCTCATTCCACTATGCCCATTTTTTTTATGTAGTAACTCATGACAATCAACCAGAAAATTGTAGGCCCCTCGATTCACCACCCTGAAGGACTGGATGGTTCAATTTCAAGAACTTACTGAAAGTCATGATGATCCTTGTCATTATCGCTGTAGTCAGCCGAGGAAACGTGCTATTTCCAATGCGGCTCCATGCGGGGGAGCCCCAACGCTGCCTGTTGTACTTCGGAACCTGAGGTGCTGGTGGAGAAAAAACACTGGAGTGTGATGGCCTTGATCAGATAATCCGTAAGATAAGCAAGAACCGACTAATCATCTTATGGGGTAGGTTGGGGTGTAATTCATCATTCTGCAATGTCATTCCCTTTCCTCACCTACTTTTATACTTCCTCAGTCGGTGGAGAGTCACCGCCTGTACAGAGGGCAAGGGATTGTCCTCTTTCCTCTTGAGGACGTCCTCCCGCGACCTCGACCACGGGCCTCTTGCCACTAACTCCTCTTCGAGCTACCGCCTCATGGCTGGCTCAGAGCATCTTGTCTTACCGGTGTTTTGGTGTTGGCGCAGTTTTTGCTCTTTCTAACCATCTGCGAAAATAGAGTGAAGATGGTCAGATACTAATTTGTATCACCAGATACCAATTGGATCAGAATAGCACGAAGACAGGAAGAATGGAATTTCCTAAAGTACTATAGCCTCTCAAAGAAAAAGTAAGGCGTCCCCCTACCGGTCCTTTAAGCTGTATCACTAGACTCATACTATAGTGTGAATGAGACTCGCAACAAAATCAGCTAGCCATGACCCAGTACCTTCACTTTGTCCCCCCTCCTCATAAATTTCCCAGACACCGCCTCCCCCAACCTTATCCCACAACTAATAACATCCAACCCAACTCACTTAACCAACCTTTTCTACCCGCCCCCCACTTATCCCCTCTATCACGCCCATCCCACGTATCCCTATCGCCCTCAACACGCCCCTTACATGATCCGTCCCACCGCGAACCTTAATTGCTCTGATACCACGTTGTCCGAACCAAAACGGGTCTGAGAGTGGCACCCACACTTATCATGTATAGTGAGAGAACCACCAACCAATCTAACCCCAAACAGTCAACCATAATAAACAGAAACCAATAAAGCGGCAAGACTTAAAACTCATTAACGAAAATCAATTAATAACTCTAAAAGTTAAATCATCATCCCCAAAATCTGGAGTCATCATCCAAGAACAAATCGATCTCCATTTACTAAATCTAAGAATATCTAGAAGCTAACATCAATAAACAGCTAGTCCATGCCAGAAAACTCAAAGAGCATCAAGGACAATGGAGAGAAGAGGAGCCAGCCAGCTAGAAGCATAGGTCACCCTGAGATCTGACTGATTGAAGATGGCTAGAGTTGCGGTGAGTTTTGAAGACGATGGCAGTTTGCTGGCACTCCCACAAATAACAAGGAAAACAATACAAGTAGGGTCAGTACACGGCACCACAAGTACTGAGTAGGTTAATCATCGGCAATCAAAATAGAAAACAATATATTCAGATACTAACATTAAAATCAAATAAATGCTAAACATGTTGGATAGCAACAAGTATAAGAATCATTTACAACAAACACCCAAATGCATCTATGAGGACCAAGCCTCCACACCTACTCTTTTGGGAACAGGTTCTTTAGATTAGTTATATAACCTATTAAAGAGATTCATCTCCTTAGTATCATTCGGTGTCGAAACGTGACACCCGATCATTACTATTCATGGCTTGTCGAAACGTGACACCGATCCACTACTATCCTGGTGTAGGAACGGGACACCCCGATCCACTACTATCCTGGTGTCGGAACGTGACACCCGATCCACTACTATTTGGTGTCGGAACGTGACACACGAGCCACTTCCAATAACCCATTCTTTAGTTCATCAAGTCTTCTTTTATGCCAAGACATCATCATTAACCAAGAAGGTTTCATGGTTTTAGATTAAACAGCATCATCATGCTAATTCATCACAATTATATATAATCACATCATGAATGCACACAATTAAGCAGATAAGAGACTACATTACTACCCAACACATATAATTCGCTATAAGAGTTTTACTATGAATAGCATTGTGACGAACCCAAAAACCGAGCCGCGACTGGCACCCACATTTAACCTCCTATTGTGAGCGAACCAACAATCTAAAACTATCATTTCAATTTAATATCACATAGTAATGCGAAGACTTAAACTCATAAATAAAAGACACTTCAATAACTTCTAAAATTCAAACTTCATTAATTCCCCCAAAAATCTGAACGTCATCACCACAAGGAAACATCTATGATCAATTACTAAAACTAGAGTATTCTAAGAAGCTTACAAAATAATAAAGCTAGTCTATTGCCGAAACTTAAAGGCCATCAAGACATGAGGAAGGAGATCCAGTCCAAGCAAGAGAAAGCGGAGATTAAAAGGAAAGAAAAGGCATACAAGGGGGGGCCAATACCTCCCCCCGGGGGGGGCGGGCGGGTACCACCCTCCTCGACCCCACCCGGGGCGGACTCAGCAACCACAGGACGGGGGCGGGGGGGGAACCGGGGGGCCGCGCACTTCCCAATCTCCCTCTTGGGCGGGCCCGGATACCCCCTGGGGGGCGTGGCTGGGTGGGGGTTGGGGCGAGTGTTGCCGGGGAGGGGGGCGCGCGGGGGGGGAGGGGGGGGGGGGGAGAGGGGGGGTGCGGTGACCCCCCTGGGGGGGGGGGGGGGGGGGGGTGGTGAGGGCTGGGGGGGGGGGGTGGGTGGGGGGGGTGGGGGGGGGGGGGGGTGGGGGGTGGGGGGGTCGGTTGTGGCTATAACACACCCCCCCCCGCCACCCCCCCCCCCACGAAAAGACTGGCTTGAACTTATGTTGCGTCGAAGATGACGGCAAGTTTGCTGCACTCCACAATAAAAAAAGGAAAACATAAAAGTAGGGGGGGTCAGTACAACACAATATCTGAGTAGGTATCATCGGCAACTCCAAAAAGGAAAAAAAAAAAACAATATATCTCAGATAACATCATAAATCAAATAATAGTCTAACATGTGATAGCAACAAGTACAACATCATTTATAATATCACCGATCATATCTATTGAGGACCAAGCCTCATGGCCATCTTATTTGGGATACCATGTTCGATTAGATGAAGTATATAGTATTCTTTCTAAGATTTCATTATCTTGATTCCTCTTGTGTCGGACGTGACACTCCGATCCCTATTTACTATGTGTCGGAACGTTGACACTCGTCCCCGACTACTATGTGTCGGAACGTGACACTCTGATCCCCTAATTCAATGATTTCGGTACGTGAAACTACGATCCCCTAATTACGTGTCGGTTCGTGACACCGTCCCACAATTTCTAGGTGTCGGTACGTTGACACTCTGATTCCCCTACATCTAACGTGTAGGTTCGGGACACCCTGTCCCATAATTCTAGGTGTCGGTACGTGGGCATCGATCCCATACAATCTACGTGTCGGGTCGTGAACACCCGTCCCACTAACATGTGTCGGTACGGACACTCGATCCCCCTAATCTCATTATATTAATTCATTCAAGCCTTCTTTTATACCAAGGCGTCATCCTCTCATCAATTTAGTTCTCAGCCTTCTTTTATTTACCAAGGCGTCATCATTATTAAAAGAGATTAGGGTTTATATCAAAATTGGGATTCACGCTTCTCATGCTTGTTTTATCACAATCATATATATAAAATCACATCATGCATACACACAATTAAGCATAAAAAGACTCTATAATACTACCCAACACATATCATTCGCTATATTAAGAGTTTACTACGGATAGTTGTAAAAGAAACCATTACCCCTACCTCCAACGAAGAATCGTCGATCAAGCAAGTAAATTCTATTTCTTGTTGTCCTCTTAGTTCCTCGCTCTCTCTTACTCGTCTCCTCTCTTTTTCTTTCTGTTCTTTGTTCTTCTATTTTTCTTATTCAAACCCTCTTTCTTTTACCCAATTATTATGTAATTAGAATGAAAGAGGAAAGAATAACCCACTAATTAACGTAAGGTTACCTCTTTTAAACCCCCAAGAATTAGACTTAACATTAACCTTAACTGTATAATTAAAGCAGGAATAGTCAAAAAAACGTCCCTTAAAAGTGTAAAGAAATCGACCGAACTGGGATTGAGTAGACCGTGACGGGCCGTCGCGCATGCGACGGTCCGGTCATGCTGTCCGTCGCATGCAACGGAGACTTATTAAGTGGATGCGGCCCGTGACGGGGCCGTCGAGCTCTGCGACGGTACCTTCCGCCACTCCGTCACGCGTTCAGAGAGTGATTTTCAGACCCAATTTTCAGATTTTCTAAGGTTTTGAAACGACACCTCCACGCGTTCGTCGTGCACGTGACGGTCAGTCGTGGCTCCGTCACCTCTGCCAGGTTTTTCCAAAAAAAATCTATTGACAAAACGACTAAAAGGTCGTTCACTAGATGCCAATTTACCCATCGTTCGTCCACGAACGATCACACGAAGGAAAACAAGGGCGAAAAGGATACTGAATTGTAAACAGATGTGTGGGTATCTTCTCGCATATCTGCCTCCTTTCTCCCAAGGTGGCTTCTTCAACCGGTCGTTCTTCCATTGCACTGATGGATGCTGCAACTCTCTTGACCTCAACTTGCGAACTTCTCTATCTAAAATAGCAACAGGCTCCTCCTCATAAGGACAAATTCCATCAAGCCAAAACTGAATCCCAACGGATACTGTAGTTTCAATCCCAATGGATATTTTTCACATCGACACATGGAATACCGGAATGTACTCCGGACAGCCTGGAGGCCAAGGCTAACTCATAACCACCTCCCCCTACTCGCTTAAGTACTTCAAGGCCAATGAAATCTTGGTCTTAGCTTGCCTCTTTTACCCAAAAACGCATCACCCCTTTCATTGGTGAAACTTTCAACAAGACTTGTTCACCCTCCATGAACTTAAGTCTCTAACCTTTCGATCGGCATATTCCTTTTGTCGACTTTGCGCCGCTAAAGCTTTTCTTGAATAGATTTCACGTTTTCTATCGAATCCCTCAAAAGAAGATCAGTTTACCCCAAGGTGCGACCTCGAATGCATCCAAACCAACCAATGGGATACCTACATCTCCTACCATTACAGGCTTCAAAGGGAGCCATTATCACTGCTTGAGTGATTAGCTTATTATTGTGGGAAAACTCGCTAAGGTAAGAAGCCTCCAATGGCCACCCGAATTCTATCACACATGCAGAAGATCATCCTCCAAACATTGAACGTTCGCTTCAGATGACCTCGGTCTGAGATGGACCGCGGACTAAGTCCACCTAGAGTACCCAATCGAATGCCAATGTTTTCCAAAACTTAGAAGTGAAACTGGTCCTCTATCGATATGATGGATAGTGGAAACTCCCTGCATATCGAAACAACTTAGGAGATTAAAGTTTTTGGCTAACGTCTCTGCAATTGTAAGTCCCCTTAACCGGAATTGAAATGAGCAGACTTAGTTAACCTATCAACAATCACCCAAATAGAGTCATACTGCCCAAGGTCTGGAAGACCAACCACGAAGTCCATTGCGATCTCTCCCACTTCTCCATTCGGCATGGCATTATCTGAAGTGTCCTCCGGGCCTCTGGTTGTTCGATACTTTACTTGTTGACAATATTTGACAATTGGCAATAAAATCACATATCACGTTAATTCTTCTCCACCAAAAAGTGGTTGCTTTTAGTCACGGTTACATCTGGTTGCACCCGGATGATCGAATTACCTTGAAACTATGAGCCTCTGTCAGAATAGTGTGCTCAAATCATCGAGCGAGGTAAAATACCTTCCTTAATCATCAAAACACCTTTTCTCATCGAAGTTCGTTATTCGCCTTCCTTGACAACACCTTTATCTTCGAGATTCCGGAATCAATTTTCATAATTAAACTGCTTTCCTTAATTTTATCAAGGAAGGAAGATCTTGCCTCCACACAAGCTACTAAAAAATCCTCCCTTATCATTTAATCTAAATCTCATAAGGTCGTTAGCCAGGAATCTGAACTATCTAGCCAATGGGCGCCTGAAGCTTGCAAGTGAGCTAGACTTCCCATGGCTTCCGCCTTTCTACTTAAGCATCCGGCTACAACATTGCCTTCCCCGGATGGTACAAAATGTGATGTCGAGTCCTTCAGTAGTTCCATCAATCTCTCTGCTCAATTAAAATCTTCTGAGTTGGAAGGACCCAGACTGTAGACTACGGATGATCCGTTGTAGACCTCACACTAACCCCATATAAATAGTGTTGTCCTCTTGGATTAGTGCAAACAATACCGCGCCCATTCCAAATCGCCCCTGAGTTGGATAGTTACGTTCAATGCACTTTTAATTGTCTTGAGATAAGCTAATAACATTCTTCTATGCATTAACACTGCACACAAACCCGATAAGATCATCACAATACACAATGAAATTATTGCCTTCCACTGGCAAAAGGGAGAATTGGTGCAGTAGTCACAGAGTATTGAGCTTCTGAGCTTCCTCACACTCGCCGACCATACAAATGGAAACATTTTTGCGTAGTCAAGTTCGTTCAGTTGGGAAGCAATAGAAAGGAATCCCTTGACAAATCGGCGAGGTGGTGAGTAGCTAGCTAACTCAACAAGCCTCCTTAGTTCTGACACATTAGTAGGTCTTAACCACTTTTTTCACTACTTCGATCTTAGAAGGATCCACCATTCTCCCCATCCTTAGAAAACACTGCCACAAGAAGACACGGCCAATCTAGCCAAAACTCACCACTTGCGAGAACTTGGCCTAAAGCTTTCTCCCTCAACGTTTCCAATACCAGTCTAAAATGCTCCTCCGTTCATTCTACTTATTGGAGTTATATCAGTATATCTCTCAATAAATACGATCACAAAGAGATCTAAAATATGGACTTTAAAAATTCCCGTTCATCAAACTAATGAAACGCTAAAGCTAGGGGCATTCGTAAGACCAAAAGACATCACTACACATTCGTAATGCCCATACTGGTCTAAAAGCAAGTCTTTGGCACATCCGTGGCCCGTATTTTCAATTGATTGTGATAACCGGGATATCAAGTCAATCTTAGAGAAGACAACGACTTGTAACATGATCGAACAGTCATCCAATGCGCGGAAGAGGATACGTTCTTATTAGTCACCTTGTTCGAACTTACGGTAGTCTATGCCATCCGAAAAACTCCAATTTCTTCTTTTACCAACAAACCGGAGCACCACAAGGAGATGAAACTGGGCTAATAAAGCCTTTGCTCAACAATTCGTGAAGTTGGGGCTTTTAATTCTTTTAAACTCGCGGGGGCCATTCTGTAGGGGGTTATAGAAATGGGGCGTGTAACCCGGGTCAAGATCAATACAGAAGTAAATATTCCCTATCTGGGGCATACCCGGAAGATTGCAGGGAAAACATCAGAAACTACACGGAAAAAAAGCCACCGAAACCGAATACATAGATGGTACTTGGGTAGTGTCATCCTTTAGAGTGCCAAGAAAGCTAAACCACCCGTTACTAAACCATTTTTTAGCACGAAGAAAGGAGATGATTACGCACCGGATTGGAGTGTAGTCAACCTCCCACACTAACGGATTCGTCCCAGGCTTGGCTAACGTCACGTTTAGCATTACAATCCAAGATCGCGAATTGCGGGAGAGAAAGCCAAGTCTCCAGAATTACATCAAAATCAACCCATCTCTAGATAACCAAATGACAAAGTGTTACTCCCCAACAAAGTTCACCCAAACGGACCTATATACCGTTTCAAACTACCACAGACTCCACCACCGGAAGTGAAAACACGAATGGCGTTATCGACGTAATTCACAATGTAAATGTAGAACCTTAGAAATGAGGAAGTTACCTAAGAAAATGTGGGAAAATCCAGGATCAAAACAATACGGAAGCGGAAGCCATGCAATCACAACCAGAAGATTTACTGTGATGACAGGCATCAGATGTCTCGCCTATCCTGATCTCCCAGGGAAAGCATAACAATGGCCTTTCGTTGTTTGTCCGTTGCCCCTACCATGTGTGATGTATGGCTCCAGTTTGCCCACATCACGGCCGTTTTGGTGACCACCATTACCTACGACACCACGTCCTCCAGAATAACGGCCTCTAACCATGACACCTCTGCCTCTATGCTATTGGGGGTCGATAACTCTATTTTGGACAATCCTTTACAATATGTCCAGTCTACCAACATCAATAACAATCTCTGGGTCGGGCATGGGTCTCTCAGAGAAGTGTTGACCGGTATGAGGTGACCCCCAACCACAGTCTGTGTGAAGACTGAATGGGTCGAACGAGTAACCTCCGAGACCTTGTCCTATAGAGTAAGAAACCATTTAAACTCACCCCTTTTCGAAACCTCTTTGATGTAGAGGCCGTGGTGAATTCATCTGGCTTCACTCCTTCCAACCTACACGAAATATACCACTTCTTGAGGATTTTGCCGTAGCCGCCTACCTGTAAGGCTTTAAATTTCGCAATTCTGATTTCAACCCTTCACAAAAACGGCGAAAAATTCGCCTCTGTGGCTGAAACAGAGTTGGGTGGCTATCTGGATAGTGGCACGAAACTAGCCCATATGCGATTGACCGAATCCTACCTGCTATAGGCTCAAGAACTCGTCCCTTTTCCTATCTCTCAAGTCCGGGGAAATATTTTCTCTAAAACAAGCTAGAGAATGAGGCCCAAGGCATAGGTGGGTGCCTTGTGGTTGACCACTCAACATCTGGGACCCCACACATTTGGCGTCCTGGTGAAACTGGTAACTTCACGAATCAACACCAACCACCGTTATTACTATACCCATCTTGTGTAGTAGCTCAGGACAGTCAACCAGAAAATCGTAAGCATCCTCAGATTATGTACCTTGAAGACTGGAGGTTTCAGTTCAAGAACTTAACTAAAAAAGTTCATGCTGATCATTTGTCATTATAGGCCAAAGTAGTCAGTCGTGAAACGTGCCTATGTTCAAGAGGCTCTACGAGGGCCATAGTGGCTGCATGTCGACCTCTGAAACTGAGGGTTGGTGCGAAAACGTTGGGGGTGCCTGACCTATCAGACAACCCACTAAGATAAGCGAGCCCTGGATTGATCATCTCTGGGGGTAGTGGGGGTGCCATCCTCGCTGTACTTGTTTCATTCTCCCCATCATCCCCTTCTCTTACTACCTCCTCAGTCGGTGGGAGAGTCAACGCCAGAGACCAGATGGGCGAGGTGCTCGTATCTCCCCTCTAGAGGAAGTCCTCCCACGACCTCCTACCGCGGCCTCGTGCACGTTGCACTCAGAGCTACAGCCCCAGTGATGGTCAGATGCATCTGTGTTCTTGCTGATGTTGATCTGTTGCAGTAGTGTCGCTCTAGTCTAACATCTGCGAAATAGAGTGAAGATGGGCGATACCAATTTGTATAACCTAAGATATTAAGTGAGCAAGTATAGCACGAAAGAAAGAAAGAAGAATGGAAGTTCTAAAGTCTTATAGCCTCTCAAAGAAAAAGTAAAGGGTCCCGCCTACGTTATTAAGACCCTTAATAGACCTGTTCTTGTGTGATAGACCAACGAACCTAATGCTCTGATACCAAGTTTTGTCACGACCCAAAACGAGCCGCAACTGGCTACCCCATTTACCTCCTATGTGAGCGAACCAACAATCTAAACTTATCATTCAATTTAATATCAAACATAAAGTAAGCGGAAGACTTAAACTATAAATAAAAGACAATTCAATAAACTTCTAAATTCAAACTTCTATTAATTCCCCAAAATCTGGAAGTCATCACCACAAGAACATCTATGATCAATTTATAAACTAAGAGTATTCTAAAGAAGCTAAAATAAAGAAAAGCTTAGTCTAGGCCGAAAACTTCAAGGCATTCAAGGACATGAGGAAGGAGATCAGTCCAAGCTAGAAGCATAGCTCACCCTGTGAGATCCGGTGTGACGAAAGACTGGCTTGAACTAATGTTTGAGTGAGTCGAAGAAGATGACGGCACGTTTGCTGCACTCACAAAATAAACAAAAAAGGAAAAACATAAAAGTAGGGGGTCAGTACAACCAACACAGTACTGAGTAGGTTATCATCGGCCCAACTCAAAATAGAAAAAAAATAATCTAGATAAACGATAACATCATAAATCAAACTAATATTATTAACATGTGGATAGCAAAAGTACAAACATCATTTATAATATCACCGATCATATCTCTGAGACTCTTTAAGCCTCCATGCCATACTATTTGGGATACAGTTCTTTAGATTGAGCTATTATATCTTTCAAGATTCATTATTCTTTATCCTCTGTGGTCGGTACGTGAAACTCAGATCCCCTACTATATGTGTCGGGGAAACGTGACACTCCGATCCCCTACTACTAGTGTCGGAACGTGGACACTCCGACCCTACATCTAAGTGTCGGTTCGTGACACCCGGTCCACTAATTCGATGTGTCGGTAGTGACACTCCGATACCTACACTACGTGTCGGTTCGCTGACACCCGTCCCACTAATTCTATGTGTCGTACGTGACACTCCGATCCCTAATACTATGTGTCGGAACGTTGACCTCCGACCCCCTACTATTAGGTGTCGTAACGTGACCACTCCGATCCCCTAATTCATGTGTCGGTACGTGAAATCGATACCCCTAACATCTACGTGTCGGTTCGGACACCACGTCCCACTAATTTATCGTGGTCGTACGTGGGACACTCCGATCCCCCCTACCCTCCTCCCCACCCCCTTCTTTCCCCCCCTCCCTTCCCCACACCTCTTTTCCTCCTACATCTACGTGTCGGTTCGTGACACCCCGTCCCACTACTTCTAGTGTCGGTACGTACACTCCGATCCCCTAAACGCATTCTATTCATCACAAGCCTTTGTTATACCAAGGCGTCTCACTCATTACTTTCGTCATCAAGCATTCTTTTTATACCAAGGCGTCATCATTAACAAGAGATTAGGTTTATATCAAAATTTGGGATTCAATAGCTTCATCATGCTGGTTTCATCACAAAGCAATATATAAAAAATCAATCATGCATACAAACAATTAAGCATAAAGAAGACGATATAATACTACCCAACAATATCATTCGCTATTAAGGTTTACTACGGCTAGTGTAAAAGAAACATTAAACCTACTCCACCGAAGAATCGTGATCAAGCAAGGAAAATTCCTCCAATTTCTTGTTGTCCTCTTCGTTCCTCTCTCTCTCTACTCGTTCTCCTCTTTTTCTTTCTGTATTTGTTCTTCTATTTTTCTTATTCAACCCTCTTTCTTTTACCCTAATTATTATGTAATTAAAGAATGAAAGATGGAAATAATACCCCACTAATTAACTTAAGGTACACTCTTTGAACCCCCAAGTAATTAGACTTATTAACATTAACCCTCTAACTTTTAATTAAAAGAGGAATAGTCAAAAACGGTACCTTAAAACGTGTAAAGCACTTCGACCCGAACTGGGATTGCGTAGCCCGTGACGGGCTCGGTGCGGCCTGCGACGGTCCGTCTGGCTGTGTCCAGGCAACAGAGACTTGTTTTAAGGGATGGCCCGTGACGGCCGTCGCGCCTGCCGACGGTCCGTCCTGCCAATCCGTAACGACGTTCAGAGAGTCGATTCGGATCAAATTTCAGATTTATAAGTGTTTGAAAAGACCCCTCCAAGACGGTCCGTCGTGCCCAGTGACGGTCGTCGTGGCCCGTCGTTCACCTCTGCAAGTTTTCCAGAATAAAAAAATCGTTGCTCCAAAACGACCTAACCCGGTCGTTGCAAGCATAAACATGAACCCTACCTCAACCGAAGAATTCGGGAATAAAAGCAAGCTATTCATCAATGGTCCGTGGCTTGCTTCTTAGTTCGTCTCGGTTTTCGTTCGTTTCTCCCGTAGATTCTAGGGGATGTCTATGTTGGGAGGAGGGGCCACAAGTAACACCTTTTTCTTTTACCCTGATAATCATTATTTAAGTATAAAAGATGGTAAAGTAACCCACTATGAATTCCAAGGTGTCTCCTTTACTTCCCAAGTATTAAATATAAATTAAACCACTAACGTATAAAAATTAATAAAAAAAGCAGGAATAGTCCAAAAGCCCATTTTAAAAACTTTTAACAGAAATCCAACCCAGTCAGGGTCACGCCAGCCTGTGCCACGCCCGTCGTGCCTGGACGGTCGTCCGTCCTGGATGCTTTCCGTCACAAAACTCAGAGGAATATAATTCCACTAAAGGTCTTGGCTGTGACGGTTCATAGTGCCACGACGTTCCGTCCATGCCATGTCGTCCGAAAGTCAGAGAGTTGTTTCAGTAACCCCAATTTCCAAAGTCTAAGTGTTTTTGGAACGAGACACCTCGACGGCCCGTGATGACGATGACGGTCCGTCGTGGGATCCGTCGACTCAGACAGTTATTACCAGAATAAACTCTACTGCTCAAAACGACTAAACAGGTCGTTACATTATTTTTCGGTCAAAATAAATCTCTTTATTGAAGAAGATTAAACTTCTCATTAATAATAACTACAGATAAATACTCTTATCTACTTAATATTATATTTAATTATTTTGTAATACAAATTTAAAAAAACATAATAATTAAGTATAAATTCAAAAAATTATAATTAAATTTTTCTTTAAATATAATCAACTAAATAGATTCTTCTATATAATGGATGTTTTTCAATAGAAAAAAAATGTAATTTTGGAAATTAGATATTGCTAAGAAAAACAACTAATTAACAAAAGACTTTTATAACTATTAATAACACGCTAATTTTTTATATTATAATCATTAAAAAAAGAATTAACATGTATAAAAATTGATAGAATTGTTTCACTAATTTTAACCATAAATATAAAATTCAAGTACTCATATATTACTAATTACGATGATATTTCAAGATGAATAAATAAAAGATCACTCAATACCTAATAATCAATTATATTACTTTAAAATAGATGTATTTTATTTAGGATACATAAATTATAATATGTATAATGTAGTAATGCATAATTAGTATATACATTTTATAAAAGAATATTTTCATTTAATATATAATTTCTATCAAATGAGACAATTAAAAATTATGTTAACAATAGACAATAGTAGATTATTCTCCAATTAAAAATTATACTAACTATTCGATAATACATAATTTAGTTGAATTAAGTATAATTTTCAAATTTAAAATTGACTTTTCTTTAAATTGAATCAATGAATAAGCTTATATAATTCTACCATGATTAATGGACCGGTCATACAACATGTGTTTTTTTTTTTTTTTTTGTGAAAAACATAAGAATATGATTTTGAGGATTAGATGTTTGAAATATGAAAAAGATATAATAAGACATTTATAACTATAGCGCAAATAACATATTAAAATTATTTCACCATTTCTAATCATAAATACACGATTAGTTACTCCAATTATATTAATTAACAAGATGTTTCAAAATAAAAATAAAATCATATACATATGTATGTATTGTATATGTTTATAAAAGTTAGACCCCATTCTTAATTAAATAATCGATAAAATCAAATATACAATCAATAAATTCTATTAAGGCATATTTTTAAATTATAAAATAAAAAAAAAGTAGTAATTTTAATTAACAAGGTTAAATAGTACTCCCTATGTCCCTATTTAGTTGTCCACTTTAAAAATGACACACATTAAATTAGCAATAATTAGCATAGTGGAGTTATAATGGACCCTATTAATTATGTTTCCAAAAACTTGAAAATTTCAAGAGTTAAAATGAGGGGTACAAAATAAGAAAAAAACTTGGCCTTTCTTGATGTGTCAAAATGGATAAGAAATAGGAAAACAAATAACAGAGAAATAGGGGAAAGAAAAGGAAAGGAAGAAAGGGAGGAGAATCTCACCCCTCCCCCCCCCACGCTTCCCCCTACTTCCTCATCTTTCCTACATCCCATCTCAGTAATACTGTCATCCCCCCCATCCGTTCTCTTTGCATTTTTTTGGGTAATAACGTAAAACAATAAATGAGTTACAAATACATTCAATGGATAAAACTATTGATTTGATATAACTTAATCAAATTATTTTAAAAATAATTAAATATATGATTTAAATTTATTTAAATATATCAATTATAAATTACTAAATTAGAGATTATGTTAATAATTAATAAATATAACTAATCATGTTCAAGTTATCAAGCAGACATAACACATGGGCATGAAACAACACTAGTACATGATTTTATGAGGTTTCTATTAATTATATGACTAGGATCAATATACATGAAATATATGATTCTTATAATTTTTAAAAAGTACTGATGATCCACCATGTCTAAAGTGTATTGAATTCCTAAATATTGTTATTGAAACAATTTTAAATAATATTTAAATAAAAATTAATGTAAAACAATTTTTATAATGTTTCGATTTCTGTCATTTTTTTTATCTTTATAAAAATATTGTGCAAATTATGTTGGATTATTATTATTATTATTTTTATTATAACTTTACAATCTAAATTTGATATATGTTTGTTAAATAAAATTGCTCACATATATCTATTGGTACATAAATAGTTCACATAATTTTTTTGCTTGAGTGAAGTAAAAGTAATGATTTTTCAGAATTTATTTGATAATTTTTTTATTAATACAAAACTCATATAGGAATATACTTGATACTTCTCAGAAGAGATTTTTTTTTTTACTTTTTAGTTTCAGTGATAATTTCCTTTAAATATATACCATTGGTGGATTTATTTCGTTATCATTATTTAAATATTTTATTTTACTTAATTATTTATTTTGAAAAGGATTAAAAATAAAAAGCAAGAGCGGGAATGGAATAAAAGAGAGAAAGAAAAAAAACTAAAATTATTTTCTTTTGTGGTTATATTCTAAATTTTAAAAAATTTGTATTTTAAGTATCAATTTAAATTTCGTATTCTTTCTAGATTTTTTATCAAAAAATTAAGGAAGAAAAGAAAAGTAGATGTGTATTGGCCTTTGACCATTTCTAAAACAAATTAAAATTCATGCATTCATGGGAGTTAGAGAAATTAAAAAATTGTCAATTTACTATGTATTGAATTTTTTTTCATTTTTTAAAGCATAATTAATGAATAAATTAATAAGAAAAATATAAATTGACAAAGAAGGGTATAATTGTCAAAAAAAATCAATTTATAGTGTGAACATGTATTTGGATCATTATAGCTAAATTTTCTCGCCAAAAGAATTTTTGCCTTAGTTGATTTATTAAATAAGAAAATGGGAACGATATCAAAATGTTATGAAAATATATAAATTAAACAGAAGAAGAAAGTAGGGAGAAGAGAAAAGACTTCTTATGTCTCTTGAGTATATCATGATTCATAGATCTTTTAAGAAATTTCTTTACAATGAAGGAAAAACCTTTATTCTTATAGGAAAACCTACTTGTCCACAGTAGGGTTCCTACACCATATCCTAGTAGGACTCCACATAAATTAGACCTTCACTATACTACAATAGTTTTAACACTCCCCCCTTGAATGTGACAGATTATGTGCCCTCGTTAAAACCTACTAGATAAAAAACCAGTGGAAAAAATCTAGTGAAGGAAACAGAGTACACATATCTAATAATACGCATTATGGATGCCTCATTAAAAACTTACAAGGAAAAACCCAATGGACAAAACCTTGTGAGGGAAAAAAGAGTACATCGCGTATTAAACTCACCCTTATAAGAACATCAATTAGGAGGACTAGAATCTTCTTTTTCCCAGCTGTGCATCATCTTCTTGAAAAAGTTGTAGTTGATAGAGACTTGGTGAATAAATCAACAATAATGTTGACGGACATACCTCTTGCATTGTTGAATAGTACCATTCTTGGGAGCTCATGAGTGTTAGAAAAACCTTGCGAAAATATGATTCTTATATCTTCTGCTTTTAGAATCTTTCCTTCAGGGTCAAACATGTCAGCAAGTCCTTACTTCAACTTCTTAAGCAAAATAATGCAAAAGTTTCATTTAGTCATCAACTGCATAATAAACTTGTAAGCCTCTATGCATTTTGAAATCTATTTAATCCGTGTGAGGATGATAAACAAGTTTCCAAAAATTGTATATGTTTATATTTGAACCTCGGGATATTTTCATATCAATTTGTCAAGTAACAACATTCAATATTAGATGGATGACATTTCTAGTGCCTAGATGCAAGTCAAATAAGCTTTACGCTCACCAAGATGCATCATTCCATTGTACTTGATAATATTTCTACACCAAGCATGCTTTAATAGATGTAGAATCATAGTCCTCATATCTTTTGCAATATTTAACACTTTTTATTCAAAGATATCGTAACGATATACATTTGTATCGATCCACTACGACAAAACTTTTGAGATCTCTCACTTCATTATTTTTTATGGTAGCTTACCCCTCATCATGAGGTTTCATTAAGTGGATGTGTAAGGCCTCTCCAAGAAAAACATTGTCTCCTTATTATGATCATTGATCTTTGATCATCCCCCTTTTACCACGGATTATTGTATTTAAAATGATTAGTCTTATTAATATACTTTATCCTTAAGACATTCAATTGGAGTATTTAAACTCTCGTTACTTCTAGTCTCCCCCTTATGTTAGACAAAACTAACAATATTTCAATCTTTTGGAGAATCTATATTTGTGATCTAGTATATTCATTAATCATATATTGGACACATCAAAAATATCAGATGAAAACTATTTGGTCCCTGACCATAAAGCAATTAACAGAAAAATTGCTCATACTTATTGGTTGATTCATACAATTAGTTGTTATTAATATAATATTTCAGATCAACATAGAAACTTTATTTTCGTAAGCATGATTCACTATATGAGGACATTTAATGTCACATCATATTATATATTTATCCATACATAGATGATTATCTTGATGCCTATTCTGAAAGTTGTGCTTTTAGCTCAATTATCTTGCACAAAACAATTTTACGAATGTCACACTGCAACTGTTGACAACAAACGCACATGTGATTATCTTATTGATTGCATTCTTTTTATTCATATACATGAGAGGTATAGTGACCATATCCCTTTTTATATTTTTAAGAATTAGGGATTAGTCCCAATTTAGTTGATCCAACTCCATTGATTTGTGTATTACACGGAGAACAAGCAGCGTATAAGATTTCTGGGAAAAATCTTCTAGTTTTCAATGTATGTCCATTACTCAGTATGCACATCTTTGGGATGGACGAATTATTCATGCAACTAATAAAAGTATACGTACTTGTAAACTCCCAAGTTACTACGTCATGTGCCTTTTGCTTTAAGTTAAATTTATGATTTACTCTTATATGAGGTAAATTTCAATTTATACTCCAAGGTATTTTGAGATTCTGATTTTTTCAATTACTTTACCCTTTAGGGAGTCCGTTGATTCCATTCATTGAATGTGAAGAAAAGGTGCGTATAAAAAATGATTATTTGCGCTGCCACATTTTTGCAAACATCAAGTTGCGACAATAATAATAGGCAACATGAGACCATAAGAAGAAAACCATTTATTAGGACCATTAAATATCTAAACAATCACGTAGTAGATGACCTAGGTCCACAAAATCTGTATACGTTCCTAGAACGCAGGCGAATTCAATCCACTTTCGTTTATGATGGTCTCACAATTAACTTGCTTGGTTAACAAGCAGTAGGAACAAAAAAACAATATTCTAGCATGGGGGCTTATAAAACATGTAACTCTAAAGAATGGATCTGTATTTTACCATTTATCAAGGCTCTCATTCTCATGAATGGAATACAATCATCTAAGTCATCAAATTTTGATAACTTAGTACCTATTATATGTCATCATTAATCAAATTGTTTCTTAGAATTTATGCACTTGACTACATTCACTTTGGAGAATTGATCTGCTTTAAAGAGATATATTTCAGACTAATTTGATCAAAACTTCATTATTTCCCTTTTAGTCATCATAAATATCATAATATGGGGCATGAGACTCAAACCCAACGTAGTATGCATAAAATCCAATGAGGGACTTGATCCACCATCTTTACACAAAGCATCAAGATTCTGAATGTCTTACCCTCTTGGTGCGATTGAACCGTTTATTTCCATCTCTTATTCTTTTGGTGCGATTAACTTAAATTATCGTCTTACCACAATGAGGCTCAACCTCAAGACTTCAGAATAATTTATGTTAATCACTTTTGATGATCATTATTGAGCGTAGATTATAATTACACATAGATTGAGATTATTGATTTCTTATTAATCTAAAAATAGTAGTTAATAAATATGCTTAATAGCATCAATACCTCATATAAAGGTTTGGAAAAACATATCTTTTCACTAAATTGTGCTTATTTAATTATTAAAATAAATAAGAATCTCTTCTCAATTGCTTAAAATTAAACGTTAATAAAAAGTCAACAAGTCTTTTTAAATACTTTCCTTTAGATGGTAATCCAGGACCTGTCACATAAATAAGTATAACATAAAGATAAATATACCTTGAAGAATAAGACCTTTTGCATAACTATACAAGAGCTCCTTTTGCAAGTTTCTCGTCTTCTGCATCAGTTCTTAGAGAAGAACAATCGTGCTGCTTACGTGTTATGAAACTATTAGTAAATTTAGAAGAAGAAGAAAGTAGGGAGAAGAGAAAGACTCTTATTTCGCATTGCAGATATTCATGATATAGATCTTTCAGAAATTCTTTCTGAAAAGAGGAAAAACCCTTTATTTATAGGAAAACCTTACTTGGTCCCCAAGTAGGGTTCCTAATTATATCCTACTAGGACTCCACATAATTAGACATTCACTATAATACAAATAGTTTATAACAAAAACAAGTATTTTTAGTTTTGTATTTATTTTGCTATAAACCTTTGTAAATGTGTATGTTATAACGACTCTCCTAGTGGTTTTGTATCTATTTTCTCCATGTTATTCATTTTTGTAGTTTCTATAGGTGATTGGTGACCATATTCTTGAGATGGTTGGATAAGTTCCCGTGAAAATAATTCATTCGAAAGAATCCAATCAATAAATTTAAGTTGAGAATTATTTAATCTTTCAACAAACAATTGGAAAACAAAAAAGGGAATATTTTCATAAATAAAAGAGAAACTTATAATTATATAATCTTCAACAAACAATAGGAAAACAAAAAAGGGAATATTTTCATAAATAAAAGAGAAACTTATAAAAATGACTATATTTTAGGGTTATTAAAGTTTAATAATATAAGTATGGTAATTATAAATAAAAGTGAAACGTTTTTTCTTATATAATAACTATTTAAAAATACAATTCCTTTTTTAATTTTATTGGTCCACTTAATTTTAAAAGATAGTACTCCAATATATTTATCAGGAGAGAGAAAAATGAGTCTATTTTTTGACTTTTTCTTAAGGACAATTTGATAAATATTTTAAAGTCTTCATATATTTCTTAAATTTCGTGTCCGATCAAATATTATCAGATTAAATAAAACAGAGGCAGTATAACAAAAATGTTATTATTATCGTTAAATTCTTTATTCGTCGTAGTGATTGTCTTTTTGATTTATATGACTACAATTCTATCACCATTATAAAAAAAATTTAGATAATCAACAAATATGAATTGTACATACAATATGTTTGACTCCACAAAAACAAAAATAATATATTTTGTCAGGTATATAATATATATTTTAATATTTTTATATTAATTAATAAATTTTAAGCTTATATATTGAATTTTCTCTTCATGATTAGAAGATGTTTTCTATGTGATGACATCAAAATATTATTTTGGTGTCTTCATGGATTGATGCACTCAATATTTCGACGGATATTTTAATATAGTATTGGGACTGTTTTTTACTTTAAAAAAATTGGTGGGTAATAGGTAGATTTTACATTATATTAAATAATTAAATTTCAACGAATGGTTGAGTGTGACGTAATTAAAAAGATTATTGAATTATTTTAAATGGTGTTCCGTTAATGAAGTGACTAAAATTGGACCCATAGGTGGATGGGGAGGGTGTTTGTGAGCAATAGGTAGTTGAGAAAGGTATTATGAAGTCAGGATGTGGATGAAGGGTAGTTGCGTACCATTTTTAATTCTTCAAGGGTATTTTAGGTACTTTTCGATAAATAAATGCAATACATATAGATACAATATGTAAAATGTGAGTTCTTCAACATTTACTAATTAAAAATGCAAATATATCACCACATAACATTTTTGATCTAATTTCATTTACTATTTGTTGATTTATATGTGATTTCTAATTATTTATATTTTGAACAATTTATAAATAGCATATATATTAAAAAACAACTTGTTATTTTTATGTGTTAATGTAGATAAGGATTAAAGGAAAGTAGGATTGTGTTACTCATAACACTACTTATAGTGTTCTTTCATAATTGAGTTTCAGGCAATGTATCTTTATAAAATCTATGCGAGTTAACTTTATTCGACACTTCTCAGTCTAATCAGATAATTCTCACTCACGTCCTCTCGGCCATAGAATGTTACTAATTTTACCCTCTCTTACAATGGTGTTAAAGTTCTCTTCTTTTGAACTCGAACTTTGACTCCAATTCGTTAGGTTAATTCGGTTTTTTCTAACTGTCATTTTTCTCTCGAACAAATAATAGATACATGCTCACTCTAATGCGTGCACTCGGTAGAATACATGAATAACGAAAACTAAAATACAATTTGTAACTACGCATTACCTTTCACTCGTTTTACAAAATTAATAAATGTTCAAAAATATAGATTGAAAATATTTTAGAAAATACTTACGAGAATAAGCAAATCAACAACCTCTTTGATAATTAAAGAATAGGAAATTGACCTTCCAACTTAATTCATTATTCAAATATAAAATCCAAAACTTTGAATACTGGAAAATGTGTTCTTCGTTCAAGGTCAGATAAGATAAAAAACAAAAAAGAGCTAATTCAATCAAATAAGTTTTTTAATGAGAGTCTTACTCGATATAGGAGTGAATTATCAGGCCCTACACGCCCACTTCTATGACTTGTCAAGGGCTTCACGGTCTGTGAAGCCCTTCGTGGTTTTCACTTAGATTCTTCTAAAGCAGGGTCTTCAAGACCTGTACACTGTGTCTGGTACGACGCTCAAAATGACAGGTTGAAATAGAGCCTTGACATGCGTATTAAGTCATGAGTTATGGAAAGTAAGTTTCTCAAGGATTAAGCATGTACTAGACCCCTAAGTGTAAATGAGTTTCTAAAGGTTGAAGGGGGGTAGAAGACCATTGGCCAAGCTAAAAGGGGCAAGCCTAAGCCAAAGGGCCAAGGCTACCCCAATGTGGCCAGATAATGCCCAAGGGCCCACAACCACTTTCCCGCGAATGGCCTTGCCCATCAGTTCCGTTGTGAAATCCTTGTGAAAGGCCCTCGGCAAGTTTGAAAAGCATAAAAGGGAAGCCTACCATGCCTAGGAAATCAAGAGTTCACACGACCCTCGTGATCTTGACCACGAGCCGTGGGATGAGTTTTGGTCTTGCTTTAGCAATGTGGGAGGCTATGGTGCATGAGCCACCATGTGGACACTGCCTCACCACACCACGAGGGTCTTCACGAGTCTTGGTGGCCACCACGAGCCATAGTGACACTCTTGGTTGGAAGGAAAGGCGACTAGAGAAGGTTCCGAGACAAGGCACCCCTTCACGAGCCACTTCACGACTCGTAGTGAAGACCACGAGCCATGGGAAAGATTGTGGGATTGACTTGGACTTGTGAGGGGGTCACAAGTTAAAGAGGTTACTGAATCAAAGACCAAGGGCACCACCATGACTCGTGGTGCCCTTTACGTTTCGTCAACAAGGGCGTGAAGCTTACTTAGCTTCAATCAAGGCAAGACAACCTTTCCTAGCTACTGCCCCAAGTCCACGAGCTCAACCATGACTTGTGGTGTCAACCACGGATTGTCGGAGCCTTTGTGAACTTGACTTGGACTAGGAAGAATTGTCAAGGTATAGGAGCACACTGCCTCAAGGACCAGGAGCACCACCACGAGTCGTGGTATATGATATATATATATATATATATATATATATATAGTTGTAAACCCTTAAACACCTATTTTAACTCATTGTTCTCAATTACCCAAATCAAAAGACTCAACTCCTTTTCCCTCCCAAAAATCTTCTCTCTTAAACCTCCATTAAAGAACATGGATGGAGCTCAACAAGGACTTAAAGATGGGATATTTTCACACGAAATTCATCAGGAATCTAAGGCTGAAGTATGGGAGTTCTTTATCCTTGACTAGCTATCATCAAGGAGCCCTCTCAAATGTGTTTTAAAACTTCCCCAAATTCTAGGTTTTCGCCCAATTCATGTGTCTCTTTTAAACATTATTTCTTTGATCCAAAATGGATTAATCATGATTGAGTATGAATGTTTATGGATGAATTTAACTAACTATTATGTTCTTGATCTAAATCCTTAAAGACCCATGAATATTCATCTTTTCTTAATCCTATACCTTAACTTGAATTGAATGATGATTGGAGATAATGTAATTTAGTATATTCTTGTATAATTCATTATAGTATTGTTATATTATCATATAAAACATATTAATATCAAGGAATTAGGGTAAATCTTGAAAGTAGCTGTTGAATGCTAAAGAGTGAAGGTTTTCAATTGGTAAGTAACCTTCTCTAGAATTGGTTATCCACTTGTGGTGGAGGTATTTACTTATTGTTTAGTCATATGTTGATTGGTTTGATCCACATATGGTGGAGGTGCTACTTGTTAGTATAAATTGTAGTATTATGATAAGGTCTTTCTTCCCTACTAACCTAATATGTTTATATGTGATATGTGACGAGTGTGGGTGATGTATTATGAACATAGTGTGGTAGGTAAGAGACCTAATATTTCTTCCATACACCACACTATGTTCATAATACATCACCCACACTCATCACACATCACATATAGCCATATTAGTGTTATAGGCAAGAGAGACCTTATCACAATACTACAATTTATACTAACAAGTAGCACCTCCAACATAAATGGATCAAACCAATCAACCTTTGACTACACAATAAGTAATTACCTCCACCACAAGTGGATAACTAATTCTAGATAAAGTTACTTACCAATTGAAAACCTTCACTCTTTAGCCTTCAGTGGCTACCTTCAAGATTTACCCTAATTCATTGATATTCATACATTTTATATGATAACATAACAATACCATAATGAATTATACAAGAACATACTAAACTACATCACCTCCAATCATCATTCAATTCAAGTTAAGGTTTAGGATTACAAAAAGAGAAATGTTAATGGGTCTTTAAAGATTTTGATAAAAAACATAATCAATACATAAATTCATCCATAAACAGTCATACTCAATCATAATAATCTATTTTATATATAAGAAATCATGTTTGGAAACGACGCACGAATTGGATGAAAACCTAGAATTTTGGGAATTTTGGAAACACATTTGAGAGTGCTCCTTGATGATAGCTATTCAAGGATAAAGAACTCTCATACTTTAGCCTTAAATTCCCAATGAATTTCTGGTGAGAATATCCATTTTCAAGTCCTTGTTGAGCTCCATCCATGTTTTTCAATGGAGGTTTAAGAGAGAAGATTTTTGGGAGGAAAAAGCAGCTGGGTCTTTTGATTGGGTAATTGAGAACAATGAGTTAAAATGGGTATTTAAGGGTAAAGAATTTTTACATTTTTTCTTTTAAGAATAATAATTTGCATTTCCTTTTTTAGGTTGTCCATTTTTAAATGTGACATTAACCTAATGTCGTTAGTGTGAGACACTTATTTTACTTTATTGGTTGTTCCTCTAAAAAAATGTGACATATATTTTTTTAAGGCTTTGAAATCACAAGAAAGAAATATCAGTTTCTATTGCATCATGTTTCTGTGTACATGTACTGACGACCTTATACATATCTTTGGCCAATATTAATCAAAGGACTGAACTATCTTGGCTTGAATCTTCGATCAACAAAATATGTAAGGCGCCATCATGGGACATAATTGATCATTACTAGGGTAATTTTCATTATCCATAAAATAAAAATTGCCGGTGGGATATTATTATTGGAGATTTGATATTTATCAAGTGATCTACAAGGACAAAGTTTGGAGGAAGACTAAAAAAATTTTTTCAACAAGTCAGTGAAAAGTTTGAGATCAAACGTAAAATGATTCTAGAATTCACTGAAGGTCAAAGTAAACTTCAAAATCTCCAGCATTGAATAAGGGGCAAAAATAAAATCAGGCATGAGTTCTAATCTTGTCTTTTACCAAGAGACCTAAGACTCAGATAATTTTCTTCCAAACTAGGATTGTTCCCCATTACATGTTCCCTGCCATAGCTCCATCTCTATCATTAGGTGGTAGTTTTCCTGAAGTGAGATATAAAAGTTGATTTTCGTGATAATTTGTTCAGAATGGTATGAACGATGAAGGGATGTCTCTGAAATTCGTGAAAAATGTGATGTGTATGTCGGACATGATTTTCCATTTTTAAGCATTAAAAATGATATGTTTTTATGATTGAATTTTATGTGCGAAATGTTGTGTAAATCATGAGGAGTTAAAGTGGTGTATGTGGTAATGTTGCTGGATATTTATGGAATTATGGATGTATGGAATATAATAATGAAAAGAAAGATTCACTTAAAAGATTGCAATAAATGATCCACGAATGCCTTAACACTTAACGATGGAATGAGGCTAAAAAGAATCTAAAATCGTGAGAAAATTCCAGCATTTGGTAGGTGGGGTTCGTCAAACAAAGTGGTACAAAATGCAATTGAAAAAATAATGTAATATAAATGAGATCAATAAGGATTTGAACCCAAAACACAATTATTAGCATGAAAGATTTTAAAAAAATCAAACAAAAAGATTGATAGACAAATGGATGAAAATTGGGTCTGGCCAAAGATGAGGAACTTAGCTATGGTTTTTATATTTTTTTTAAAATCGGTCACAGGGGGAATCGAAACCATGACCTCAACCAAAATGAACATTCATAAAAATTTCATGAGAAAAATGAAAGGAAAAAATAGAGTCGTGAGGGGTATTGAACCCACAACCTCTTGAATGGATGAGAGAGGTAGGATAAAAATAAGGAGAAAATAAAATGTGGAGAGTGGGGATTAAACCCACAACCCTCTGACGGGATGAGAGAGTTAGGAGACAAATAAAAGAGAAAATAAAATGTGAGAGTGGGATTTGAACCCACAAACCTCTTGAATGGATGAGAGAGTTAGGATGAAAAAATAAAGGAGAAAATAAAGTGGAGAGTGGGGATTAACTACAACCTCTTGGATAGGTTAAATATAAATAAAAGAAAATATGAGCTTGTGGGGGATTGAACCACAACTCTTTGCCTTAAATAACACGAAAAAAACGAGAGGAGGAGAAACAAGAAAGAAATATCTTATATGGGAGTTGATGGGGAATGGAAACTAGGCCTCCCAAATCTGAAAATTGCAATTATCAATTTTAAAATAAGATTAAGTGTTGTTCAAGGGATTCAAAATCGGGTTTCCTTGCACATTTCCGTATTGACACATAAGTCATACGTAAACAAATATTTAATGAATGCTGCCTCTAAGTGCATTGGCATATGATGAAATGAACATTCACGTGAAGGGGTGAGTAATTATGAAAAACAAATGTGTTAAATTTAATGAATGAGGTGACGATATGATAAGAGGCTAATGTGAAATATGAGAGCAATCTAAAATGAGCCTAAGTAAATGTTACCAAAACAAACTCACCTATGAAAGTGTAAAGTTCATGAAGAGACCAGTCTCTATGAATACTCTAATGAAAGTATTGAAGTTAATTCAAACTTAATACTAATGATTAGATGAGAAATCATCTAATGAGCTATGATGTCTATATGCTAGAAGCCAGCATCCTTGATGTTATGAGTTTAATCTAATGGAACTTTATACTGAGCACCGATAGGCTAGCTATGAGCGGTGATGCCTTCCTTAGGAAAGAGTGGAGGTTCACGTCACTTTCATGAGATGAGACTGTCTGGCATGCTGGGTATGGGTCTACTTATATCTCCTAGTCTTTGAACCTATACTGCCAATATAGGGATCTAGCAAGGTTCGACTCCCTATATACGCTAGCATGTTCGGGTCACTTTGGCTAGTGATTCCACCTCTTTTTGATATTTCATGAATCTCATGTGATCTATCTCGGTTAAGGTTAAAGTTCCTAAAGAAAGAATGGGTGCAGGATTAACGAATGCACATCACTAAATGAACGATACCAAAGGTGCTAGGATAGGATGATCAAGAGGTGAACTAGACTTGAGTAATAACACTAGGTTATTCTTAGTCAATGCACATCGAATCCAATGAGAGTCTTAAACTACATTTTAGGTATAACTTATCGCTGCACTAGTATATGAAATAATGAAAATGAAGTACATATGAATGAATGAAACAGACTCTGTGTTTGTTAAATAAGTCTCCCTAGTTGAGGTCCCATATGTTCAGCCTTCATTTGGGAAGTCCTAATGTCACGTCCATGATTCCAAGGTCTCATGCCATATGAAAGAATGATATGAACTATGTGATATGATATGTGTAATATGTTATGTGCTATTTGAAAAATGATAAGTATGATGATACATGTTACACTCATGGCATGACATTCCTAATCCGAAATGTGCAAGTCCACTGACTTGACTTTCCATAATTCATATTGATTGGAAAGATCTTTTCTTAATAATGCATGTCCTTGGTGTGTTCTTGCATATACCTATACTTAATACAAGTGTATACTATTTCCATACAACTTAACATTTTTAGGTGCACACACAGGTGGGCGTTAGAGCTTGCAGGTTGACGCTGAAGCTATCTGGACGTGGAGCATTCGTTCGGATTTGGTAGGATCTCATTATTTCAAGGATGCTTTCCCATTATATTATAGATTAGATATAGGTTTGAGTTAGTAGAGTACGTTCCACTAGTGTTTCTTTCTCATCTTATTTATGACATTGTATTGGTGTCATTTTGGCAAGTATACACTTAATGCAGTATGGAACTATTTCTTTCATTTGATGATATTAATATTAGATGGTTGATTGTGAACGTTTATGAGTTTATGTAGAGTGTCTTATTTGAATGTTATGTAACAAAAAGTTCAAATTTTCCACTAAATTAACCCAACCTTAAGTGGATCTTAACTTAACAACCTTTATTTTTCATCACTTACAAGTGACTACTACTTTAGAAGGATTTACAATAAGTTATCATAGGAACACTGTGGTATTCTAAACCTTATCATTTAGGAAATTTATCCCCAATTATAATGTTAGTTCATCTCATTAGACCACATAGGTCTCGTACAATACAAGTAGGCACCAAGGTCACACATCATTAGGGGAAACAATATAGGAGACTTAGTCTAAAGGACTTCTTCTTTTTTCTCAACATTAATGTAAGGTAACTTCTAGGTCAATCAAACCCACATCATCACCTTACAAAGATAAAAGTACTACCCTCCATTCTAGGGAAACATCAATTCCACAACTTAAAGGGACTCACAACACAATAGAAGTTAGAAACAATTCTACAACTCATCATGCCATAAGACTCTCATTCTTTATTTCTAATAGCAATTTTCCTTTTTTACATTCATTATAATGTTCATATGCATTAATTATATACACATTTCATCAACTTCCAATCAAAGAACAAGTTAGTTGATACTTCAAAAATCTTACAGTGAACATGCATTAAAACTCCAAAAATGCAACATTTAGGCAATTGATGGGGAAAGCATGACAATATAAGATACAAAACTTTACCAAGGAAAGAATACTATCATAACACCTAGGATCAAGTCTTTACAAAAGACTTCTATCCATGCTAGGCAACTTATCAAGGACCACACGTATACAAAGGGAAACATTGAGCACTTTTAAGCACATATTATTAGGGTAACATGCTTCCATAGGTAGTCATTAAGCATTTCAAGTTCAAATTGTATCATAAGTCTACCATCATGCAAAACCATATAGTAACACATTATTCCAAAAGAAACTCATGTCAACCATAATAACTTCTAGTATACTTTAACTATATTATGACGTACATTTCTGAAAATAACATTCTATTTCACAAAAATATCATATACATATAGCCATAATTGGCATCACATCATCAGAACATGCAAAAATTAACATTCACAAGTAATCAATCAACCATAAAACCAAGATAAGCATTTAAACTCACCTTTTCTCCCTCAAGCATATAAAACGATCTCATCCAAGCAATCACATCTAAAAGACCACCGGACAAGAAAACATAAGAGAGAGAGATCGTATAGACTTAAGTTCTATGGCACAATATAATAATGATGAAGATGGGAAACTCTATCGTCCTATAGACTCTCGTACTATTTGGTGTGTCGCGACTCACCACCAATGATACAAGACTCTACTAGACGTGGAAATATAAGACTTCTTGGACCCTAAACCAATTTTAAAACCTCATGCTGTGATAACATGTTTGTCACATCGTGGGAGCATCCCCTAGGAGTAACATAGAGTACTTGACCTCTCGGAGGTCTTATACAAGCCCATATTTATCATTCATCGCATTGACATAGTAAATTTAGCGAAAACTTTAAAACTTTTTATAGCACATCAGATGCTAGAAACTTCACTTCATATAAATATAAAATATAAGTCATAATACATATTTAGACCTTAAGTCTCTTTTACATCTTAGACTCAACAATCTGAGAATACATTAGGGACACGACCCTTAAAACATAAGACATAACTATACAACATTTATTAAACTTTACATTAAGACATGAGTAGGGAATCCTTGGAACTTAAGGACCCCGTTCCTTGAGCTTACGAATCACATATCAAGATCCTCAATCATGACATCCTTTTAAGCATCCATAACCTACACTTTGTGTAAAAAGTAGAGAAGAATGAGATTAGTACAAGAATGCCACAAGTATGACAACCATGCAAAAACATGCATTTAAAACGAACATTTTCTTGAAATCATACTTCATGCATTTTTGAGTAAATCTTTATTAAACTTTTAAACAATAGCATTTATATCATTAATATACTTCATATAAAAATATTCAAATTCCAAACATAACATAAGATTACATATAGAATTTATGACATTTTTGAGTCACATTACAGTTAGCTCTTTTCCCTTAACAGTGAGCATTATATCCTTTTATTCATTAACTTCCCAAGTAAACCTCTAGTGATACTTGGTGCAATGCATCACCTTGCGATCACAAAGAAAGCATGCATAAAACCTACATAAACCAACAGATATCCTCATATAAGCATAATACATCAAAGACACATTTAAGTCAAAACCTTAAGACATTACAGTTAGCTACACCAATTTACACATATATTTATTTTTCTTCATATACATCATTATTAACCTTGTTCATGACCCCAATATTAGTCTACTAGTGCAATGAACATATGAAGCCCCATAACCCCATACATTCTTAGTAAACCCTTCATGAGACCACAAACCTTAATGAATATAAGGATATGATAACATCTTATAGATTTATACCATGCACATCTTCATAATAAGTAGACCAATACTACTAAGTCATGCATACAGACATAAACATAATCACATATTAGGTCACCTTCCTAGGACTTCGTAAAAAGATACTTGTGCAATGTCTAGATGGGTTCATTACTTCAACATATCCTAAGTAACTTACCTTAAGTCCTCCTAGTTAAGATCCTACTCATTTACTTCCATTGTCAATTTTACTTTAGGGAAACTATAGCCTTAATCGACACTAAGACCTTGGGTGCTAAACATGGAATTCGGTGTTGTAGAGCCTTACACCAACGGAAGATGTTCCTACCAATACAAGGTAGAACATTAACACATGCTAGCATACTAAGTGACATCACATTGCTAGATCCTATGTGGCAAGCATAGTTATGGAACTTTGAGGTACATGTGAAAACCCTCTTTATGCAAAAATGGGGCATTATGGTTATTCACTTATGGAAACCCTATTTATGCTTATTGAGGCATTATGGTTATCTACCTTATGAGGTTTATGGTAACCTACCTTCCTACCATAGGAAGGGACACACACTCATATTCAAGTTCACTCGGTGCTAAGCTAAGTTCCCTTTATTGAAAAGCCATTATTACATTACTTTTATGAAATATAGGCTGAAGAGATTCATCCCCTCATATGCTTAGCTCATAGGTCCTAGATGAAAGTTCATCAACCTAAATCATGTGAGAAGATCCTTTCACATTGACATAGCATATGTATTAGCACAATCTAGTTTAGGATACAATTGAGCTTACCTTTTCAAGGATCCTCTATTGACTAGATTATCATTCATGTGTGTGTGTGTATACTTATATATGAGAAAAACTTTTACATAACACCTTAAATCACACATGTTCATATATTCATATTCGTATATGTTGAAACCAAAACTAGAACTATCCTATCAAGGTACACATGTGCAATGTATAGGCAAAGTCCCATACCCTTACCCATACTAGTACACCTATCAAGTCATCCTAGCTAAGAAAACACATATCATATTTTCATAAATATCATCTTAACATGCATAGTAGTAGGCACTAGCGAATACGAGAACTATCCTTCATTTAGTCACCATGACCTATACTAATTGTAACATACATGTAAGTGAGTGTGTGTGTATATTGGTCAACATGATCACATAATGGATAACAACAACAGATTGACGCAGCCACCCTCTTATTATAATACTCTTTCAAGAATAGACCACACAACAATAGCATAGGAGAAAAGTAAACTTCATATTACACTTACGAGTCCGAAATTGTACTATTCATGCATTCACATAGGGGTACATAGGTAAGGAGTTATTAAAATTTTTTATCTTATTAATGGCAGCACCTATACTTTACCCTAACATGGATGTATACATGCTTTTACAATGGTCATACAACATAGATCACAACTAGAATAGGAAAGTAGACATAAACTTCTTATAGTATCATCATAAACACATGTTCATATGTTTGTCAATTTGCCTTCAAGGAAAACACATATATAATGACAATAAAGTAAAAACCGCCACCATAAGTGGTCCATACCACACAATGTCATACAAGGCTTAATAAACTACATTAATATAGAAAAGTATAAAGAAGAGCCATTATTACCAATTCATCAATCTTTGATCATCTTTGATCAATACTTCTTTCTCATAAGCTATAAATTATAGAAAAGTATCTATTAGTTCTTAAATCATAAACGAAACCATGTACAAGTTGTCACAAGAGCATGATACAACTAGTGCAGTACATCACATAAATGGTAGAAAGTCGAGAGTTATAGATCATCATGTAACTTCCGTAGTTTTTCTAATCAATCATCATGTCTTAATAATATACATTTGCGGAAGTAGCTAAATATATATAAATAAAATTTAAATCATGCTTCATCTACCCTAGAATTAAGATCACATAATGTTAATTACAACATTCAAATTGTAGGCTAGAAGAATCTAGATCAATTCATGCTAGGACTCCTTTTATTTGGTAATCAAGAATTCATACCCACAATTCATTAATATCATCAATATAAGGCAGTATCTAAGGACAATATAATCTACATGAAATCTTACAACAATTGCTATAACCTCTAGATCACAGTGAGCATTATATTTTTGACATCAATGGAAAGTAGAAGAATCATAGGCTAATTTACATTGATCAACATCACTTATTTACAATTAATAAATAATATCAAATTAAGACAGTAGATACAACCATCCCTACACAATCGAATATCACATTAAATCATTAAGAGGCCAATGTTACAGTGAATTATAGAAAACTAAGATAAACATGTTCAAATTCTCATACAATAATTCACATGGATTCTTCATCCTCAATTCAACACCAATTCACGTAAGCAACATCAGATATAACCACTTCAACATAATAGAATAATAATTCAATCGATAACAAGTCAAGATCACAAAGCCCATGCAAGGACTAAATCGATTTAGAGAGGGAACATGTGTTCATCATGTAATTGGAGTAAAATCAAGTTCAAACCATTAGATTAACACCAATTCATCATGATTCAATCATTAAAAACATTTTGAGAAGGAACCCATGGATAGATTGAAGTAGAGGAGGCTTGATCATGAAACTTTCTTTGAAAACATTAAGATTAACTCTCCAAGTGAAAGGTTACTTAGAGATGAAGGATCACCATATCTTTTTAGACATGAAAACCTCTAAAACATGGTGAAGAAATCATGACAATCCAATCTCCAAGCTGTTCTTGAGCTTCAACAACAATGGAGGTTTCTAGAGAGAATTTTTTGGAGGGAAAAGTTCAATTTCGCGAGAGGAGATTGTGAAGGGGTTCTTCACGTGTTTGATCCTTTATATACACCCAAATATAGGTAAATTAATCAATTATAGTCAGTTTAGGACGTGGGGTGAATTTCCATTCACCCCTTATATAAAACAGTCACAATGCAGTAGCTACAGGCCACCAACCACGGAACCCATCGACTGGCCGTTGGTCAATCGATTGGTCGTCCTTTGGCTTCCGTCGGTTGGTATTTATCCAATTTTTACGGGTCCCTTAAGAAGTCTCACCAAGAAATTTCCAACGTAAATAAAACCCTTAACATGTTGTAGACCTCCAACATGAGTTTCAACCAAAACAAATACTCGAAACTCGTCCAAACAGTCTAGGCCCCATCAAGACACACTTGAGTGTCTTAAGGGTCATTTTTCGAACGCCTTGCACGTTCTTGGTCGTTTGACCTCCAAACTTATTGAAATTCCATATAAAATCTTTAAAAATCATTATAAATCATTTCAATATTTCATAAGATCATGAAATAAAATATATAAACATGTATAGACACACGAGGCACACAGGTGACTAGTCGTCGAACATTTTGGTCGTCCCGTGACATTCAACGTCCAAATCACCTCAAAATTTACACACTGCCTCTAAACCATATTATAAGTCATTTTAGGACCTTATAAACTTATTGAAAACGTTTATGTATCTAGACACCCTATCTCATTTTTGAGTCTTACAAAGCCAAAACATATGAGGAACAAATAATGGAAGTCTCAAAAACTTGTCTCATCATAGCAATATAATACAACTGAAATGAAGTTGTCCTATCCCATAAATCATGTTTAAAAAATATAGAAGATATAAAGTGAAATAATAAATTCCGTCCGCAAAACATAAGGATACCGAAAGCACAAAAATATGTCAAAGCAACCTCTAGACACGAAATTGAGTAACCTCACCGTCAAACCCTAAATTTGGGGATATGTAGGACAACGTATGACTAAGTACAAAACAATGTACCAAGTATTACAATAATACATAAAATATTTAAATGATTCTATAAGGAAAATTTTATTACATGACATGCAATTGAGAAAGTTAAAACATGATATAAAAGAGTGAGAAAACATAATTCGTTGAATCTTGGTAAATGCAAACTAACTTAACCTTTAAATTATTGAGCTCATATGCGATACTCCTTGAAGTAACTTTGTAAATTATTACCTATGGGATTAGCCTCTACCCACATAGACAACATGTGAGTTATAAAATAATCCGAGTGTCTCCCACAATGAAAAGGGTTGTCCTACTTACTATGGGGTAGAACCATGAACTTCTAGCTTAAGTGGATCCACATTCTATTCAATGTATGGGGGTATATTGTTAAGGGATAGGGAGATTGCTACTAGAAATATGACCTCTACTCATGGAATAGATTCTATCTCATGACATTTCTTCTAGAAACCCGACATCTACTACGAGAAAGCTTCCATCCCATCATAAACTCTCGGTTATAAGCATAAATTCCATGGAATAGTTATTTCTCACTTGAGTTAATTATTCATTTAAAGGTTTCCCTTGGACAACCAATACAAGATAGTTTCACTAATATAACTCTTACAGGTTGATTCAATTAGGTGAAAAAGCCTTTCAACCTAAGAATCCTCTTCTATTCGAGAAAACCTTTCAAATCATGCTATTATATGTTTATAATAATATTGTTTCACAACACAACATCATCATGGAACTTTACTCTCAAATCACCCTTAAAACATTTGCATATATATAAGTAGAAAATGCATAAGCCTATAATTAACCTATTGAGGTTCATATCCCTCTTTCAATCATCGATACATAGGAAATATTAGATATTACTTTCATCATAAATACATGTAAATATTTCAAGACATAATGTTATAAAACTATTCCCTGAACATTAATACCCACATCATATGATTAATAACATAAAACACATGGGGATTACATGGGTTCATAGGAAAATCTCATATTTCATCAATTCACTCCTAAGACATCATAAATAAATAATTAGAGTCCACAATGAAGAGAACCCATGACAATTGAAGAAAACCCTAATTCAGTTGGGGAATTCAACCCTTTTAAATACAGGAATTTGGGAATCAATGGATGAAAACTATCACACATTCAATCCAAAACTAGTCTTCAATGGAGGAATAGTGACCTTTACTTGAAACTGTAGGTTGAATCATTCTTCTTCTTTATGTTTCTAGAGAAAGAAATATTTGGAGAGGAGATTTGGTTTTTCTTTTATTGATTTTTAATTAATTAAGTGAATGGTTTAACTTGGGGGGTTTAAAAAATCTTATATAGGGTTCATAAATATAAGAACTAATTAACTAGGAAAAGACTCAACTACCCTTTATCATAATTGAAAGCTAACCACCAACGGACCCACTTGACGGACTGTGGTCTGACCCATGGTTTGTCGTTGTGGTGAGTTGTTGGTCATCAAAAACCTGATATTGTTCCATTGAACAACAGACTGTTTTCTAACCTGTTGTCTGTAGGTTGAGTTGTGGTCTTGGAACTCAAGTAACTTGGCAGGGTAACCACCTCAGAGACGCTTCTACAGTTCTCACAGACTATGGTTGACTGTCACGACCAAAGGGTACCCCTAGATGTAATATGGCACATAGAACTCGAAGGACTCCATACAATACAACAGTTCTCATAACATATGCAATAAAAATATAGTAGTGAAAACACAATTCAGGTCTAAAAAATTATAGACATTTAGTCTAAACATAGCCATCGATTGCGATTAAATAGGGCCTTGCCCATGTAAAAGCCCGAAAAGGTAAAGTATATGAATGAAACTAAAACATATGAAAAACAAATCCTAGAACCATGAGGACTCACCAAGCTCAGAAAGATACTCAAGTCCAATATATAGCCACAAAAATTATCACCTCGAAAATCAGACCCTACACTGAGTCAAATGTAGGCAAAATTAGTATAAAAATACACTAAGTATGATATCTATGCATAAAAACATTAAAAAACTCTAAAAAGAGATATTATATTTCATGTCATGCAATTTGACGAGTATAACTTTCATATAAAAGGTTAGAGGCCATAAATCACAAACATGGTAACTCAACATCATCTTTCAAACGTTTTAACTCATGAAAAATATTTCCTAATGTAACCTTTCTTCATCATTTATGTCCACGTTCTTGTTATAGGAATAAGCCCTAACTTATATGAGACTATATGAGCCATAACATAATCACCTGGTGTTCGCCACATCGAAATTATCTTAGTGTCCTAAGGAAGAACCATTATTTGGTAGCTTAGGTTTATCCACTAGCTAAATGACCTATTGGGAACGTAGTTTATGGAATATGGAGACTGTTACTAGAAACCCCACCACAACTAACGGGAGATCTTCAATCTCATGAGAGATCTTCTAGAAACCTGATCTTTTCTAACAGTAGAGATTCCATGCTATTGTCAGTATCCACTCGGTGCTAAGAATGATTCCCACAAAAATACTTATTAAATCTTACTTATATTATGTCTCATGGAAGGATGTCCTTGGAAAAAATATCTGAGTTAATTCATTAGGATAGCTCATTAGATCATTCATGATGAAATCTTTCACCATCTATTTCTACATGTGTATCATATCTTTGATTCATTTAGGTGAGAAATCCTTTCAACCTTAGAACCATAATTACATAAGAGAACCATTAACATCATGTTAATTATGAGTTCATGAGAATAAACTTTCAATAGATGTTAATTATGAGTTCATGAGAATAAACTTTCAATAAGCCCACAACAACAACATAATCATTGACACTACACCCTCAAGGTGTTCTAAAAGCATTTACATAAACTTCATGAAAACATGCATAATCTCATAAACTTATCATTTCAAAATTCAATCCCTACTATCAATCAAGACATCTATAATTTAAGCATTACATATGGATTTCACTAAAATATATTTGATTGTATAACGTCATGTATAAATTCATCAAATTCACCTTTCACCAAAAAAGACTCACATTATCAGAACAAAATTGAGAAATAAGGGAATCACATGGGTTCCTGCGGATACATCATAAAACTATATGAAATCATGAATTATGCTTATAATAGCATAATTCAATCATTAGAATCAAATTTAAAAGGAATCCATCACTCTTGGATCAAACCCTAACAATCGGGGATTTTAAACTTTCTTTTGAAATTGAGTTGTGAAGGAACTACATGAATGCAAGATATCATTCATGGAGTTCTAAAGGAACTCCATGAATTTTGTGTGGAAAACCTTGCTTCTTGAATTCTAGTTTTGAATTCCTTCTTCTCCTACATCTTCAGTGAGTTTTTTAGTGAGAGAATTTTTGGAGAGGATGAACTTTTGGAATGTATTTGGGCTTTGGAAATAATAAGTTGAATAGGTTGGTTTTTGAGTAATAACTACATATATAGTAACCTTAAGTTATATAAAAATGACCTCACTTATGTTCGACTAAAATCGGAATTACCGGAAACATCCTTCACATTAAGGGAGCTTCCAGGTCTAATGAGGGGTCCCATGAGACGTGGTCATGACTACGAGTTTTGGTTCCCTGCGTCGACTTGAGGTGTTGGGTAGGAAACAAGTGACTTTAGCCCACAAGCCCAAGGAATCTTCATGTGAGATCTATGAGTAGTGGTCCCTTTATTGCGCCTTGAAACATTGAATAAGCTATCTCCCATTCATCCACTACCACAAAACTCCCCTCTACGAGCCTTCCAACGTATTGTGGTTATCACCATGATTTATGAAATGGCTCGTAAAGAGGGGACTGTTTTGGGCAGATTTTGTAGTGCTACTATCTAGCCGACCACGAGCCGTGGTGGTGGGCGTGGTAGGTGGGGAAGTTCCTTCACAAATAAAGGTTTACTTATCCCACTCCTTTGTCCCTTGCCCTCCTTCCTTTAGTCTAACCTTCACAATTAGCTCTATTTTATCTTACAAGTTTTCGTGTTATTAAGATATCTCCACTTGATAACATTCTCCCTCGAATAACATTTTAGACACCTCGTGGAAGAAAAGTCGTAAGACTAGAATCTTATCATGCATGAAACATCATAAAATGCACAAAATGAGAGAGGAAACATAACCTTCATATGAAACACATTCAATGCATCACGATGAAGTAGGAAATACACATAACAACCCATTATGTATGCGTTTTAAATATTTCCCATGTTCGTAAGGAATTACATACTCCATGCTATAAGGATACTCAACAAAATCTCATGGAGACTTTATGCAATTTACTCTAAAAAGGCATAAATAAAGCATTATCAAGAATTCATCACGTAAAGCATATAGAAAACTCACATTTAATGCACAACAACATGAGCCATCATAAGCATTCATAAGTTATGAATATCATGGAACAAATTAAACACACATGGCTCCAAAACATAGAACGAAACAAAAGGAATTATTAGATCAAGCTAGATTAGGGGTAGAAGGAAATATATGAGGATATCAGAGTATCATATCAGACTCGGTCTCCAATGTAGAATCCTTAACCAATTTATTCCTCCACAACACATTTACGGAAGAAACTTCCTTATTCCTCTACTTCTGAACTTGCAGGTCAAAAAGCAAAATCGACTTCCCTATGAGAGATACTGTCATCAAATACAAATCCTTTCATATGGAATTATCGATGTTAGATCTCCAACACACATGTTAAGCATAGAAATGTGGAACACCAGATGCCTTGATCCTAACTTATTTGGAAAATCTAACTCATAGGCAACCTTACCATTACCCCTCAAAATTTGATATGAACCTAGATAACAGGGACTAATTAGCTTCGCTTTCATACCAAATCGGATCCCCCCTTTCATAGGTGATATTTTCAAGTAGAACAAATCATGAACATCGAACCAAAGATCCCTTCTTATAACATCAACATAAGATATTTGTCATCTTTGAGTCATTTTCAACATTTCTCTGATATGTTGAAGTTTCTAAATGACTTCATAAACTAGGACCTATAACCAAAACATCACCCATCTAAAACCAACCTATCGAAAATCTAAACCTCCTACCATAAACAACCTTAAATGGAGCCATACCAATAATCGAGTGATAGATATTATTATAGAAAAATTACATCAATGAAAAATTGCCATTCTAATTACCCATAAAATCAATCTCTTAAAAAGTTTTCAAAGTTAAGATCGTATGCTCCACTTGCTTATTGGTTTGGGGATAAAAAATCGTGTTAAGCTTAACCTTGGTACCAAGAAACTTTTTGAATGACTTCCAAAATTGGGAAGTTAAGCAATAAAAAAATAAGTGAAAAATTAAATTTAGAGTATAATATTTTCAAAAAATCAAAAGTGGAAGTGTAGACTCTAGGTCTCACCAAAGCCATCTATTACATTATTGAAATTAAGAAAGGGACATCACCCATACAATATAGTCCAAAAAAATACATGGAATGAAACTACAATGTGAAGTCATTCGTCCTCGAATCATGAGGTTTCATAATGCAAGGATAATAAGAAAATCTAAGCTTTAATCACATTGAGGATATCAATTATAAGTGGACACTACAAGTGGGAAAGTATTAAGAAAAATAGGCGTTAGTATAAAAATTCACTAAGTGAGATAACTATGCTTAAAGAATTGAAAATGTTATAAAAGAGATATTTCATTTGAAAGCATGCAATTTACAATTTTAAACATCATCATTACATAAGAGAAACACATTATAAATACCCTCAAGGATCTCTTGTGCAATACAAGAATAAGACCAAAAAATCTCACATATTCTATGCAAACAACTTAGGCTAGCATCATATTTTACTGCAATTTAGTAAAATCCTGAAAGCTTTTGAACACTTACGGGATACTTCTTCAACCACGCCTTATTTCATTATTCAACTTCTTGATCATAAGATAAATACTCCTTAACTAACATTAGACCATTTTAGTTTTACATGGATTTCTGCGATACCTACACAGAAAAGGGTTGTTTAACTTGCTTAAGGTAGAACCGGTAACTCTTATCTTAGGTAGATCCACTAGATAATATCCTACAGGGGTACAAAGTTAATGGGATAAGGAGATCGCTACTAGTATAATTGTCAATTAGAACTAGGGGAGCATGAGAAAGAGCTCCTTGATCAACATTGGCTCTCTCAGATCCACTAGCGAAAGGTCCTTGAGTAGTCATTTCATGTACATCAAAGAGTAAGGATTAATATAGAGATATTATAGAGTTAAACTCTATCACATAAATTATGAGTAATAAGAAAAGCGGAACTACCTAAGTATGTTGTAGCTTCTCATTCATAAATGTCACACTCATGAACAAGAATCTACTACACATGGCTTATGAGACATAATCCTTGAATTATTCTAATACTGGTGATCTGATTATAAAGCCTTTCATGACCTCAGTACCCTTTAGATGTTACATGGTGTATAGAACCCCGTAGGAATCCATACGACCCACTTAGCATATCATAACATAAGCAACAAAACAATAAGAGTAAAAGCGCATTTAATGTCTAATATTTCCATAAAAGAAACACGGAATTCTAGAATGTAAGTATCAACAAAGAAATCTATTACAATATTATAAATGAGAAAGGGACATAGCCCATACAAGAAAGTCAAATAGGAAATATAAGGAATGAAACTACAATGTGAAAACACCCGTCCTCGAATTACAAGAACTCACCAACAAGCAAGTAGAATAATCAAATCAAAGCTTTAGCCACAACAAGGATTACCTTGAGAGCCGGCCACTACACTTTGGAAACATGTTGGAAAAGTAGGAGATAGTACAAAAATTCACTATGATAGTCCTGCACACAATATTGAAAACATACAAAATCAATATTTTATTTGAATGAATGCAATATACCAAGTTTAAACATCATCATAATGTGTAATAATCTTTTTATAAATTCCCTCAAGGAGTACTTGTGAAATTCATGAACAAACCCCCATAATCTCACCCATGCTAAGTAAACCCCTTAGGCCATCATCATCTTTTAATACAAGATAGCAAAATCTTTATAGCTTTAAACACTTACAGGATACTTATTCAAGCATGGCTTAGTTCATTATTAAACTTATTATTCATGTTCTATATATGCCTAATAAGCCTGAGACTATGTGAGCTTTAGCATGGAATACAGTGACCCTTACACCGAAAAGGGTTGGTCTACTTTGAAAAGGCATAACAGGTAACTCATAACTTAAGTGGATCAATTAGCTAATATCCTACGAGGAAACGTATTTTATAGGATAGTGAGATTGGTACGTGAAACCCAACCTTTCTAACAGAGAGCTTCCATCTCAAGGTTGCTTCTAGAAACCTGACCTTACAATGGGAGAGCTTCCACCTCACATAATATCCCCTCGGTGCTAAGCAATAAATTTTCACGGAGTACTTAATTCTCTATTAATATAATTACTTATTAAAGGTTTCCCTTGGCCTACTATTTCAAGGTACATCATCAGAATCCTCTTTTTTTAGTTACTCATGAATGGGTGCCCTTGGCCTATTAAGTCAAGGTGCATCATTAACTCAACTGTTTAGATTTTAACAGGAAAGGGTGTCCTGGTCCTACCAATTTAAGAAACATTATTATCTCAACTCTTTAGACCGTGCGTGAGAAACTATCACCATCCATATTCTAGTCAAGCAGAATCTTACGCCTTAGATTTAAGTAGGTGACAAAGCCTTTCCAAAATGTTAATCTTCATCATGTGAGAAATCTTTCACATTATGTTCAATGTTTATTATGAGAAAGTACTTTAAAAAACACAAAAATATCAACAAGAAACTTAACACTTTACTCTCAAATCATCATTGAAACTATTGCATAAATATTACAGAAAATGCATAATCTCATACTTTACCTCCTTGAGGTTTAAAATCTCGTCCAATCATCACATCAAGAATTCAAAAATTAGACATGGATAAATTCATAATACAACTAAATCAATCACTACATGCATAATTTCATAACATTTTTCTTTCATCAACAAAGACCCACATTATAAATTACACTTGAGTAATAATGGGGTTTCGTGGGTTCGTGGGGGATTCATCATAAAAAAATAGGGAAACCATCAATCAATAGAAAATATAATATAATTTAAACATTAGAATAATTTTTGAAAGGAACACACTAATTTGAAATCAAACCCTACTTTTTTGGGGATTTTATCTTTGAAATTGGGTTTTTGAAGGAACTCGATGGATGAAACCCATACATGGATGAAATACTACAATACATTAGAAATTAAACCTAGTTAATTGGTCTGAAAACCTTTCTCCTTTAACCCTTTATTTTACTTCCTTCCTCTTCTTCTTCTTCTTCTTTGAGTTTACAAAAGAAAATATTTTTTTAAAGAATATATTATCGGCATTGATTTGGGTTTTGGAAATAATGAGTTTTAATGGGTGATTGGACTTAAACTAGAATATTCCAATACACCCATCACATTAAGTGAGTTTCCTAGGTTCCACGAGGGGATCCACGATCCGTTGTACCCTCCGTGTAATTAGGTATGAAGCAAGGAAACTAGTGCCTTTCGCCCACAAACCCAAGAAAACTTCAAGAGGGGCTCCAAAGCCATGGCGCATTCCAAGAGCTGTGGTCCATCTAGTGGTTTTTGAGGTAATTCCTTGCCAATTCCTATCAACCATCACACACTGAACGTTCCTCCATGAACCTTCCCACGAGCCGTAGTTTTCACCATGACTCGTGAAGAGGAGCTTATTTTGGGCAGGTTATGAGGAGCTTACAACCTAGTCCACTACGGACTATACCACGTGCCTTGGACGTTACAACAAGTCATGGTAGTGGTGTGGTTCCTAGGGTAGTGTCTAAGGTATAGTGGACATCCTTAATTCTCTCCCTTGACCTTTTCCCACCTGTTTGATCTAACCCTCACGTTTTTGCTCTTGTTTAGCCTAGTAAGTTCCAGGGTGTTGCAATATTCCCCCCTTGGGAAAATCTTTCCTCAAATTACAATCTAGAAACCTTAGGGAAGTAAGGACTCAAGAATAGAAGTCGATCATGCATGCGACATTAAAATAATGTACGATGAAAGGAGGAAACTTTCAACTTTATCTCAAACATAAAGAATGCATCAAAGAGATCTAGGAACTACATCTAACAACTCTTTATCCATGAAAAGTCAACATTTCACATCTTTATAGGAGGAACTACCTTCTCCTACTAAAAGCATGCTCAACACAATTTCATTGAGCCCTTATGAAATATACTTTCATAAAGCACAACTAAATCATGATAAAAAAATAATTTATCTCATGAAGCATATAGGAAATTCGTACTCAATGCACAACAACATGGGGAAAATAATCTAACCTCATTTTCTTAATAATATAAATTTCTTAATGACACGAATAACATAGGTAATCATGGAAAAACACATATTACTTTAGAGCATACACCCTCACAATACAAAGAAGTGTGGTCTAAACTGTCAAAAGTGGTTCTTGATCAAAGGTCACACATTTCGACATTAGAAAACACTTTTTTATGGGTGGAAGAAAGTAACATAACCTTTTACCTAAGTCCACACTTTCCAAATGTTTCGTAAGAAGTCACTCTTTAAAAGCATGGCCAATAAAGTAAAAAGTCCACGATTATAGCTTCTCATATGGTCACACTTTGAAACTACATTCTTAAATGATCCCTTTAATACCTTATAGGCCACACTTTGAAAGTGTTTGCTTTACGAATGTACAAGTCATAATTCACATAAACTAAATAAGCCACACAATTTAACGTCCCTATTGCCACATTATTATAGTGTAGAAAGTAGTCTAGTCTATATAATATTAATCTAGCATATTGACATGCCGCTAATTTATTTAGCATATACCCAATAATCAAATTATACCTTACTATTAGAGCACTAAATTATCCAATAAATAAATTAAAATGTTTATATTTACAATAAACTTTGGGAAAGAAAAATGTGATATACAACATACATAACTAAAGAAATATTTCAAGTTGTAAATTAGAAAAGAATTCACCAAAATAAAATTCAAATATCACAATAGGTTAAAATTCTTCATCATTCAATTAAATAAATGGGATTCAATTGTGTCCACCATACAAAATTTGAATGCAAACAATTCCCCATAGATTCAAACAAAACTAAACACTAGAAAGAAATCAATTTATGATATGTATAGATATTATGTATCCACGATATGCATATATTGCCTCAACTGCACCTTTACTTTCAAGTGTTGCAATCCATTGACATATTGATTTAATTGTCATCCTCAAAATTTTTATTCTTGTTTCTGAATTACATTTTATATAACTAAATACAAAATAGTTTCTTCCTTCATAAATCACCTTAAGGAATGCAAAAAAGATCACAATAATAGTTGTATGATATCGACGTATAACAAAGATCAAGACACCAAGCCCAAGAACAAAATATTTTTGTACTAAATTCGTTAGCTATCTTATTCTTCTCCTAGTGCTTTTCTATTGCAAAATAAATCCACTAACGACAAGTATTAAAAAAGAGATTCTAATCAAAAAGTAGAGGGGGGGGGATAGATTTATCACACTTAGAATTAAAAAAGCATTTACAATGCATGATGGTTGACGAAAATATGCTCGAATTTGCAGAGGAAGTTCTCATGAAGAAACCTTAATAGCTTTACACTTATCAACAACTCCTCTATGTGTACAAGTCATCAGTAGTGGTAAAGTAACCTAAAAACGATAAGAAGAAGTCGAGTCATAATTGGTATCAGATGCCACCAAGTATTAGTGGAAATGCTGGTTCAACAGTAATCACAATGATCATAAGAAATTTTTGAATGATCTCTATCAACAGTTGTTCATTCCTTGGGAAGACACCAATTATTTTTGTGAGAGCATCTATCCCAACGTTTATGCTTCAACCAATGCATGAACACATGAAAATGGAAAACCAAATATTAGGAACATCATGGCTTCATTTATTTGTCCCTTTGTACTTTGATGATTGACTATTGTAATGCTTTGAATCCACTATACAACATCTTCCTGCGGAAGATACCCCTCCTTCCCATTTATAAATTATTCCGAGTAGAAACAAACCTTTAAAGGAATATAGTAGGTTAGTGCTAATAAAGTTTCTTGTCTTTCAAAAAAATGAAAATACACATACCCATTCATCTATTTTTATACATATTTCTACAACTTTTGGACTTGAGTTGACCCAATATTTCCTATTAGCATATGATGCAGCCTCAACTTCAACCAAGTGACATTTTGGTGTATCTACTACCTTTAATCGTTAAAGTTTTGTTTGTTTGGAATTGATAATAGCACGATGAACAAAGAAAAATATAACATGATTAACTCTTACCGGAAAAGGATCATCAAGTTTTAAGAATTCAACGAACGCTAAAGTTTAGCTTGATCCTTTTGTTCATCAAACTACATAAATAAATTTCTAGTGTCCAAAAAAGTACGTAAAGAACTATTTGATGAGGTAACACCACAAAAAATAGAAGACTTTTGACGAACACACTATACATTCATATATGGGTTATAGAGAGTTACTGCATCAACTCGTTAAAAATCTCAAAACGTCAACAAACTATAAGAAGAAATATTTGTCTAACGTGAAATATATGAAGTGACAAACCAAAACCTTCTTCTGTATAAACAACTATTTAGTGGTGACTTAACGTTAAGTTGTATTACATTTGAATTGTAAGATGCATTCTTTCCTTTTTCTTAATATTATGTTTTGAACAACATATAAATGAACAATAAAATTCACATCTTGTAAATCAGTAGACAAGATAAAGTGACGAGCCCACAAATTGGACTCATTTAATGCTATATTTTAATAAAAATAGTTTCCTCAAATGCTTCTTTTATTTCAATATCTGATGAAAGCTTGATGATCCCCTAGTTCAGTTGACAAGTTGCCGCATGGCCTTATTCGCCTTTTATTCTAGTGTGCTGAGCCTTGAAGGACACAAACAAATCTACGCTAATAAGGGGCAATAGGTGCACCCCAAAGTAGTTTTACAAAGAAGTATAATATCACCTAATGATCAAAAGAACGATGATGTTGAAGGCTTGTACGAGATGGAGATGAACTCTTCCAATGGTCGAATCTTCGAGTTTATCGGCAATTCCGCTAACGCCGTTAATTGATCCACTGCAGCACAAATCTTTAAGAACTATAAACACTAGTTAGAGTTGTAGTTTTATGAGTCAAAAAATATTATAATTTTTAGATTTGAATTGTAATTTTTCATAGTTTTGTTCTGAGTTGGAGAAGGTTTTGAAGACTTGAAAATACAAAAGGGTTTCATCTTCAATAATTGGACTTGTCTCTTGGATTCTCCATTCTTGGCCTATAACACGACTTAAATCATCATAACCATTTTAATGGAAGCTCATCCAGGTATAATTTTCTATGTCTTGATGTGTGGCGAAAAACCTCAATTCTTGGAGTATGATTTTGTAAATATGGGTTACATTATTTTTTAGATATTTTTTGCTCTTAGATTCATTGTATATTAATTGTGATTTTGTTTAGTAGTTGTGGATTAATTTAATGAATTTGTATTTGAAAATACAAGTTCATATATGTGTTGGCTTTCTTGAGAGAGAAGTCGGGAAACTAAGACTACTAAATTGATGGTCGGTGGGAGAGGGTCACCATGAGGTTCAACACGAGAGAGTAAGCCCTAGTATAATTCCCACACACTCAGCTAGAGAGAGTGAGTGGCTTAAGGTGTAGACTGGCATTTATGCGGCAAGTGGGCGTACGAGAGGAACCCATTTGAAACGGGGTAAGTTGCTGGATAGAGAGCTTATATTATCACTCTTATAACTAAGTCTAGTCACAATTACTCTGTGAATTCTCTATAAAAAAATATGTACCCAATAATTTAGTCTATCATGTAATTTTAATCACATCCCCAAAAAGCCGCTCTCATTGATTTCTATTTTTGATCATTTTTCTTAATTTTTTACTTACCACTGACAATCCCTCAAATTTTTAATTGACACTTGCTTCACCTTTTGATGTATGATTCTTTTAATTGGAAATATATTTAAATACGACTTACTAGAATGAAATCATAATTTTCTACTAAATCACACTAACTCTCCCTTGGGACACGACTCTAACTCGTGGTTGGGTTACTATAGTATTGCACTATTGTAGACACTCGAACTATAAGTTGTGTCTATGATTACACAAAACATCAAAATGGATATGCTTCCACGGAGTGGTCTTATGTGAGAATATGTATTTAAGCAGAGTTTTCATTCTTCTTTGGTATAGTTTTACTAACCTCACTTTTAGTTATTTTTCTTTGAGTTGTTGTGTAAGTTGAATATATCAAGCATGCGCAAGATAATGGAGTTTCCTCCATTAGAGGTAATGATGTTTTGGGACCGCATCCTAACCTTCAAGCAATTGGAGGGTGAGAAGATCCATGAGTCGTGGGAAAGATTTAATGAACTATTAATCCAATGCCCCACTCATAGAATTCTTGGTGTAGTCCTCCTTGATTGTTTCTAGATATGTCTTAATCCAGGAAACAAGTTGTTGGTTGACCAATTTATTCTGGGTGGTATTGCAAAACAAACATATGTAGTGGCTGCCCAACTGCATGACAACATTGCTAAATTGAACCAAGAAGTTGAAAGGGACTTCATGATGGCCGCGCTGATGACCCAAATGGATAAGTTGGATTAAAAGATGTTGAAGATCAATTCTCAGTGCAAGAAGAAGGATAAAAATAAACCCCCTCATGAGAGAAAAAGTCTTAAGGAAAATGAAGTTAAATGCATTGAGAGATAGAGTGTTGGAAGAATTCAAGGAGGACATACAAGGGATCAAGCGAATGATTTGGTCTCATTCAATAGATATCCAGTTGCTTGAGACTTAGCATCTTTTTTTTCTCCTTCAGCTATTATCTTCTCTAAATCAATTGACGAATCAATAGCACGGTCTGTCGATGCATCCACGGTTCGTTGATGCCTTCCATCGTTCCATACTTAGACTTTCTTCAACTTTGGATACTAGGACTATCTTTGACCCATTCAACGATTAAACAGGACGGTTCTTCGATCAATCAACAGACCGTTAATCTTTTTGTAGCCCCACAATTGGTCAGAATTCCCCAAGTTTCTCCAAATGCCTGAAATTTCAGTCGACGTTCACCATTTACGGTCCGTTGATGAACGACGGGCCATCGATGGCTTTCGTGGGTAACCTCTATAATAAATCTCAGCTTCAAACTGCATTTAGGTTTTGGACACCTTTCCTACAAAATAAAGATAAAAACATGTTAAAACTACTACAAAAAGGCTCTAGTCACACACCAATCTTAAGAAAAAAACATTGAATGTCCCGTGAAACCACGTTACATCAACACCCTCAACTTAAATTCGTTATTTGTCTTCAAGCAATGCACTATGACTCAACACAACACTTTGTACAAAAGAATCCTCTTTTAGACTTCCGCAATCACATGGCTAGCAATACCAACTTCTTCTTTGCTTTAGTGCATGCCTCTACTCTTACGCTTAATAAGCTCACTCATGTGGATCAGACCATGACATAAACTCACCATGCACCGACACCTCTACTCTTTTGTCTCTCGCCATGGTATCAATTTTCCGATATTGCAACTAGTGCCCTCACTTTAAAAGAAATCCTCCTTTTTCGCACAGTGATTTTAACTTTAGGTACAAGGATCATTATTCAACAATCACGCTCAAAACAATCACGATAGGACTCTCTTGGCTTGTAACGTAGGCCCAGGGTCAGGTATGGTACATATGGGTACATTTCAGTGACTTTTTTCCCTCCTTGACATTTCGGCTAAGCATCCTACCTCTTTCATTGTGTATTAGTCCATACTTTTCTTTTCTTGTCATCTTCACCTTGCTTTCTCCATTGTTCTTATGAAAGTGACTCTTACTTCTTTTCGTTCAACTCTTTTTTTTCTTTTCTCTTTTTATTTTATTCACTTGATAATTTTGACTTACTCACTTCTCTTGATCACTTTTGCTTTTCTTTTCCGCATTACACTTTTCATACCCTCTTTTCGGGTCATCAATCATAATAGCCATCCTCAACTTATGGCTTTGCCATGAGTCGAGGTACACATTACCCAAGGTTGGGTCAGGTCCAAGACGAGGTAAATTTCTACATTATCTACCCTCAACTTATGCTTTTGGCCTAAGTTGAGGTGCACATGTACAAGGAGGGACTAGGGCTAACACATTATGCCGAGGAAGGTGAGTTGGTGAAGAAAAGAAAGGTCTACTTTAGGCTCAATATATTTGGATCAAAAGAGAATGACACTTTCATATGGTGAACTGTATTTTAGGCTAGATGTTTGCTAATTCGAACATGGGCCTATGATCCTTTCTTCATCTTCTAGCACAGATTACTTTTGCAGGACCAACTGGGCAAATTATAAATAGGTACAATTCCTCACACTCTCTTGACACCTCGTTACCCTATCAGATTTTTAGAAACCTAGTTTGAGTTTTCATTTTAGGGTCATGCAGTGGGTGCTTCTTTATGTCATTATTAGAGCCATCACATTCAACTACTTTATACCTTTCCATTCAATCATTTTCTTAGAAAGGGATATCATTCATTCTTATCTATCATGCTTTATATTTCATTTTCATAATTTGTAAATTACGACATGCCGGTTCAACATTAAAGTAATCAGTCTCTTGGGGCAAAAGAACAGAGGCAAGAAAACCCCTAAGAGAGGATCGTGAGTTTGGCTACTCAGACTTCAACCTAACACTCACTTTCCATGTACCCCACCCCCCCAAAAAAACATTCAATTGTCCCCAATGCATAAGAAATATAAAGACAAGGTGGTAGGTTAAGCAAAACCTGAGGCCCATAGCGCCGATAATCAACAAGCAGGTAGGTCCAATTTCCCGAAACCCGCAACCTCTGTAGAAGGGACACCCTCAGTGGTTCCCACAACAATATCCGTACCATCAGTGGTGCTCCTCTCAATATCCTCAGGTCTGGAACTAGATCCCTCAGCAGCCAAATCTCGAGCCCTTATCTGACGGGTCTCCTCATCAATGAACAAGGATCTCCTCGTTGCCTGAAGGTCCGTCCGCTCCTTCTTCCTCGTACATGCTTCCTCTCCCTTAGTGGTGCGGCTTGAACGGTGCCTCTTGGCACACTCACGTGGATCAAGCGGCGGTGCATTAGGGGGAGTGAATAGTGCAGCAATCACTATGTCCTCCGCTAACTCAATGTGTGTAGTCTCGGGTTCATGTCCACTCATCTCAAGGATACTACCAACATCCGCCCTCATACTTGCCACGACCTCTCGAAGAGTAATCAAGTCAATAGTGGGGGTTGAGCGTGCAAGAATCCGCAACTTAAATACATCAAGGCGCTAGTGAACCGCTTGAATATTCTGCTTGTCTGTTAGGCCACCTCTTGTCAATCTGGTCCTCAGCCCCGGTAATGGATTTCTGCATCAAAGGGTAGATATGATGCAACAAGCTGACCATCCGGACCTTTAACTTCTGGAACCTAGCTATCGGGACTAGTGCTGTAGACGGTGGAGTAGACTAGGAGGAACTCGGTGCTCTACTATTTCCATGGGTGGACTCGGCCGAGGTGGTCTCATTAGGCTCTGAGTGGCAAGATGAGCCGCTTGGGATAACTCTACCATATCCACTAAGTTCTCATTCTATGTTTGCAACTCAACTCTAGGACCTCTTCGTGGTGCCGTAACATTTTCCTTATCCCTAGTGAGACCTATATCCATAGTCCCGACCGGAGTACGGAGGCCATCACGATGACAAATGGGCACTCCAGCATCCCTCCATAAATGGAAGATCATACAAGAGAATGGGTAAGTAGTAGAGGTCTTAAAAGCCATCTCATCCAAGTAGGCTACAAAAGTTGCTACTAAAATTGCTCTAATCCACATAAAAATGTTATTTGCTATCGTGGGATATATGCGGTGGCGAACTAACACCCAAAAGAACTTGGATGTGAAAGTGATGTTGGCCTTTAAGGCCTCTTGGGTCTAACACCCAGTCTGCTCCCTTACTGTCAATGGACAACTGTTGTGTAAGCCACCTCTTGGTGGAATCTCTATGATTGCTGGTCATCTGAAACTAGCCACTCTTGAACATACCCCACCTATAATCGAAATCTGGGGTCAAGAGGGTCCGAGATATCTATTGAGGTTCCATATAAGAAATGACGGGTTGTGGTAAGAGAAGTGTCTACCAGGCAGCCTCAAACTAGAACCTATGTGAGTGGGTCCTGTTTGGCAGGTTTTGCCTGCCTGTCAAAGAACCTGGGAGAGTCGCCACATATGAGGCGTAAAACTCTCAAACAATATCCTCGCTATACGACCCTATACTCATAGGCATTCACTCGAGCCTGTGGCGGGTAAACAATCTATGAATATCAGGGATTGTGTGAAGTCTTCATGTGAGAACTCTTTGCTCGACTGTCACCAACCTGGTCATCACCCCCTTGTCATTCAAAACTTTTGTGTCCATCTAGACCTGATACTTGACGTTTATGCACCACCGGTTGGGCTCATCCGGAACTAGTGCAGGGACATCATCCTGGGGTGTCAGAGAAGACTCCGAACTATTAGACTCATCAAATGAGGCTTAGTGGGCAGTCACCTCTAGTTGAGTGGATCCAAGTGATCTTTAATCGGAATGAGTGACCTTATTCGATCCCGTAGAGTGGGTTGACTCTAAAATTGATAATGCGTCGAAGCCAGAAACTCCTTCAGAACTTGAGGCTGGACCAGATGGTGTGTTGGTTAGTGTGCGCTGCTCATAAGACTGGGAGGCAGTGACTGCGCCGGAAACCACCTTCTTGGGGGTGCTCCGAGTGTCCCTTGCCGTTGGTGTAGGGGTTTGGGTTCCTGGGGGCACGTATTCAGGATCTCTCTCATCGTTGGAACTGCCAATCATCCAACGAGATGGTGCCACGGATATGGACCTGCCCCTGAAATAAACGATGTTCGGTTTGGGGGCCATATGTAACTGTAACACCGTTGTTAGTCTCGTAGCAATCTTACTACACACACAAAACAAATAAACCATAAAAAAACACAAAGCACATTCCAGTTCAGACTGCAGTACTGGTTGGCGGGCATTATCGACGGCCCATAGATGAATCATTGATGGTGTCCATCGTTAGACACTTGGAAAATTTTTAGATTCTTCATTCGACAGACCTCTCAGCTTGAAATGACGGACATGCAAAACTGCTCATCGATCAATCAACGGACCATAGTCCACTTTTGTCATTTCACACTTAGAATAATTCTAGAACTCTCACAATTCAGGGTTTCAGTTGGAAATGATGTACATGCAGAATGACCCGTCGATCAATCGACGGACCATAGTCCACTTCCATCATCTCAGAATTCATCAATTTTAAGGTTGATCAATCAACGGACTCCATCGGTGGACCATCGATGAACCGCCGACGGGGTCTCGTGTTGTTGGACAGAGACAAATTAGACCTTGTTTTTAGTAGCACATTTTGACACATTTTAGACCGTCATAAGTTTACCCATAACATAACAACAATTACAAGACCATTTCTTCATTCTTAGGGTTTTGATTTTACAAGGTTCATTATTGGATTCAAAGATGCTACCAAACCCTAAATTGGGAAGTCTATAACTTATATTAGACCGAACATACAACTACCCGTTCACTTATTATCATTCTAAGGGAAATACAAATTTTTTCCCCTACGTCAAGACCTACATTCCAATTTTCATTTCCAACAACAAATGAACGAGAATTCTTCAAGAAAAGGGATTCGAAATACTTGAAAATCGTAGTGGATTGATTGGGTGAGTGATCTTGTCAACAACCTAAGTGCCCGCCTTTGAACACCGACCGGAGAAATCAATATAAAGTAGTAGAATTTGGCAAGGAGAGGATTTTGGGAGTTTTTGAGATTTTGAGGAAAATAGAAAGGGGAATTATGGTGATATGATGGGAAATGAAGGAAATAAGGGGAGGGAAACGGTTGGTAAAGTATTTGAAAAGGTTTTGGAGGTTATTTGAACTGTTTTTCTTTTAATATAACCGGCCGGGATGGGATGGGTCACTGGTTCTTTGGACTTATAACACCCCATCGACGGTCTGTTAGTTAGTCAAAAAATCATCGATTGCAAAAAAAAATTAGACAAAATTTAAGATATATCTGGGATCTATGGACACCATCAATGGTCCGGTGATGTAACGACGACGCATCGATAGAGTCCGTAGATCTATGCACTAGACCATTTTATGGAGAATTCTTTGTTTTTGTCCCTGGACATTGAACACACATTAAGCTAATTTTTTTGTGTTTTTTAGATACTTTTGAGACACAGTCCCTAAACTAATCTCTAGACAACACTAAAAAAATAACACATGAAGATGAGTAAAGCAAAACGAAATAAGAGAATGCAACTATTGCTACAAAGAAAAGAAAGACCTATTGTTGGCTAGAGGATACACCTCGGGTTGCCTCCCAAGTAGCGCTTTATTTAACGTCGCGGCATGATGCACGATTCTTGATTACTCAGAATTCATCAAGGTGATATGCCTCATCCACATCATGGACACCCTCCGCATGCCCTGGGTAGTTATTTATTCTTTTGCCCGTTGACAGTGAACGTCGCACCTCCTTATTCTCCAATTCAACCGATCCATATGGAAACACTTTATAATAAGGAATGGTCCCGTCCACCTGGACATGACTTTGCCCGGAAACAAGCATAGCCTCTAGTTGGGTAGAAGAACCAAGTCCCCAACCGTAAATACTGGCTTTTCAATCTTTTGGTCGTGGTACTTCTTTATCTTCTGTTTATAGATGGCTGAACCTTCATATGCTTTTAGGAAAAATTCATCAAGCTCATTCAATCCATCAAGTCTCTGTTCCACTGCTTCATTCTAATTAATCTTCAGTTTTTTCATTGCCCTCATGGCTTTGTGCTATAACTCGACTAGCAACTGACAAGCCTTCCCTTATACAAGTTAGTATGAAGACATTCTTATGGGGGTCTTGTATGCAGTCCGGTAGTCCCAAAGAGAATCATCAAGCCTCATTGACCAATCCGTTCTATTAGTATTTACCATTTTTGATAGGATTTTCTTAATCTCTCAATTGGACACCTCAACATGCCCACTAATCTGAGGATGGTACGGAGAACCCCATATTTCTCCAATAGCCCTTTGAACAACTTATTGTAAAAGTGAGAACCACCATTAAAAATAATGGCCCGAGGTATGCCAAATCTTGAGAAGATGTTCTTTTTCAAGAACGAGGTGACACTCTTCCCTTCATTGTTGGAAAGCACTATGGCTTCCACCCATTTTGACACGTAGTCCACTACCACAAGTATATATTTCATCCCATGATAACTCATAAACGGTCCCATAAAATTAATGCCCCATACATAAAATAACTCAATTACTAGAATGGGATTTAAAAGGAGCTCTTGCCTCTTCTTAATTCCTCCATCTCTTTGACACCTATCACATGACTTGGCAAACTCATGAGCATCTTGATGAAGGTTTGCCAATAGTGCACACACTGCAAAATCTTGTGTGAAGTCTGGATACAACTATGGTGCACACCCATAGGCGAGGAGTGGCATGCCTCCAAGACACTTAACTTCTTATCCTGCACGCAAAGGCGAATAAGCCCACCAGAACAACTCCGATATAAATAAGGCTCATGTCAAAAGAATTTTTTGTACATTATGCATGAACTTATTCCTCTGATGGAATGAAAATTCCGACGGGACTATATCACTTGCCAAATAATTTGCAAAATCTGCGAACCATAGAATCAATTCATGAGAAGAGGCTAACACATGCTCATCAGAGAAGGTATCATCAATTTCAGACTTTTCACCCAACTCTCGCATCTCTTCATCCTCCAATCTGGAAAAATGATCGACAACTTGATTTTCAGTCCCTTTTCTATATTTTTACCTCAAAATAAAACTTTTGCAATAGTACCACCCATCTAATCAACCTTGGTTTCACATCCTTCTTTTCTATCAAGTACCTCAAAATGGAGTGGTCAGTATGCATTATGACTCTCGTGCCAAGAAAATATGAGAAAAAGTTTTCAAAAGCAAATACAACTACAAGAAGATCTTGTTCAGTCATATCATAGTTCTTTTGTGCTTAATTTAGGGTAGCATACTAAATCGGATACTTGGACTATCTCTAATCCAATCAACAATTCAACAGGACGGAACGCCGATCAATTGATGGACCATCGATCCTTCCGTAGACTCACACTTAGTCAGATTTTTCTGAGTTTCTCCAAATGCCTCAACTTTAAGTCTACGGTCACCATCTATGGTCCGTCAATGGAACGACGGAAAATTGATGACTTTTATGGGTCACCTCTGCAATAAATCTTAGCTGCCTTCTACATTTTGGTTTTGGACACCTTTCCTGCAAAACAAAGATAAAAACATGTTAAAACTACTACAAAAAGGCTCTAGACACACACCAATCTTAAGGAAAAAGCACTGAAATTACCGTGAAACCATGGTACATCAAACAACATCTGAAGAACTCTACTGATCACCTCATGATTGGAGAGCATAGAAACAAGCGTAGAAACAATTCTTCTTATGAACATTAAAATTGAGAGCACTTGCTTGTGTTTGAGCATTTTCCATTCCTTGAGTCTTTAACTTAGGGAAGTCCCTCTTCATGTGAAAACTCTTACAACTACTATAGCAATTACCCGTACCAACTAGACAATTGCCTTCATGTTTTGTACCAAACATAGCATAAATAGGCTTCTCAACATAAGAACCACCACCTCTTCCTTCTTGACGCTTGGGGTTCGACACTTTATCTTAATTTACTCTTAGAGTGTTAATAGGACCTTGGTTTGGGAACGTGTTCTTGAACATTGGCTTATCTTGACCTCAAACCTAGCCTTGGAAGAAATTCCATCTTCGGCCTTTGTCCTCTTCAACTCCCTACCAACGCGCTTAAGCTGTTGCTCCTCAATTAGTTCGGCATGAACCATGAGACGAGAGATGTCCATGATAGGAATCAACATATCCGACCTACATTTATTAACCACAAGGTCATATATACCCATCATAAATTTGTTCATCTTAGCCCTAGAATCCTCCACTATAATAGGAGCATTTTATGATAGTTGAGTGAACTTTAGGCTATACTCCTTCACGCTCACACCCCATTGATGAAGATTGCTAAATTCTTTCATTTTCCACTCTCTTAATTACAAGGGTAAGAGCCTATCAAGGAATGTTATCTTGAAGGATGTGTAAATAACCAGACCTTCTCTAATAGTCCTCTCTTTCTTCCATTGTTCATACAAAACTTTTGTCACATCTTTGAGTTGATAGGTCGCTAGTTCCCAATTTTCTTGAGAAGACACACCCATTTCATCTAGTTCCTTTAAACTTCATCAATGAACCCTTGCACGTCATCATCAACTTTTGAGCCAAAGAAAGTATAGGGATTGGTCCTTGAGAAATTCATAAACCTAGAAGCAGTAGTGCTAGAATTGGGGTTCACTTGTGCCCTACAATCTCTAGACATTTGGGTTGCCAACACTTGAGTTAAACTATGAATAGTCATCCTTATTTGAGCATTAGACATAGACCCTTCTTCATTAGGAACTTAAGGGTTTTGAGGAACTTGAGGGGGAAACACCTCATACACATTCTCCGTATCGGCCCTCCTAGTATTAGTTTTCGTGTATTCATTTCCTATAAGCACAATAAATATATTAGAAGAAATGACAAGATAGATTTAATACTTTTAGGAATGACTAATGAGTATCAAAAGAGTGAAAGTTCCTAAGCATCTTGTAGACTATCATTCATAAGTGTGGCACATTTCACACCCATGAACAAGACTCTACTCAACGTGATATTTTGTGAAATAAATAAAACCTTATTCTCAACCTTATGATCTTATACAAAATTTGTAACTATCCAAGACCACCCCGTATTCGTTACGAGCGTACTCAATATCGATAAGGTCTTATACAAGACCTTAGCATACGTCATAGCATGTATCATAGAATAAAAATGTTGATAAATTTAAAATATTTACTTTGGAAGTTCAACTTCACTTCATATATGAAAATAAAAACTAACTTCGTCCAAACATACAATCTAGACGTAGAAGAGTAGAAATTGAGACTTAGCCATTACATCAATAAGAAGTCTCGAAATAGGAAATACAACAATGCATGTCATCATAACAAAAGAATTAAAGAGATAGAACATAGGGCCTTGTACTCGTACTTAAGGACTCAATAACTTTGAGAAACAACTCAAAGTGTTCTTGAGAAATAGCTTCACAATCCTCGACGACCCGAACCTAAATTTTTGGGAGAAAGGTAAGAAATATGAGTTAGTACATCACACGTACTAAGTATGGATACTCTGCATAAAAAACATTGAAACATGCATAAAAGGAAATTTTAGTCAAAACATGTTTCTTATCAAGTAAATATAATATGCACATCAATTAAGAATCGTAAGAAATCCCAACATAATATAACCTCAACATGTAGACAACCCAAGAAATAGTTGTTCAATGTAAAGAATAGAATCTCATAACCCTATCGAAAGCAAAGTATCACATTAAGCTACCTACTTCATACATGCATTCATAATCTCATATTTATCAAGAATTTTCATATTCATAAAGATCAGACATACCTTAACATAAACAAGTCGTTATCAACATAATCACAAAAGAACTACAACAATATCTTAAGATCCAACAAGTTTTGTAAGAGAAGTAACTTACCATTCCTCACACTGTGAAGAACCCCTTAAAAATCCCTAGTGAGAGTTATTACATTTTATTAATTTGCTTTTACATTAGGTAAATAAGTTGCAATAACCGGTATTTGACCAAGTGAGCTACATTCAATTCAGTGTTCTACTCCCACACCAAAAAGAGCGGTCTAACACTTCCCTAATGTGTAACCTTTCGTACATAGCTATCTAGGTTGATCCACTAAGCTAGAGTACTATATGAGCACATAGTTAAGGGTTATGGAGATGTTACTAGAAACCCTAACTTGGTCATGGGATTACCATCTCATTAGATTACACAAATCTTGGGAATTCGGGTTTGTTAAACGTGATAAAACCCATGTGGGGAGCAAGACTTACTAAACATTAGACCCTATCTCATTAAGATTCCCTTTCAGTGATAAGCATATGTTACCTTTAGTAATAATCTTTAGTCATCACATAAGTTCACATTAGCGTTTACTAGACACTTATGTAAACATCTTATCATAATAACTCAAAAGCGTCCATAAGTGAGAATAGTCCTTTTACTTTTACAAACATTAGGAAGTTAGTGAACCTTTAACTTTAACATTTCAATATAATCACGAGAACTACCTTCCAATCATATAACAATTATACCATATCATACATAAATACGTCATTGCTTATTCAAGTGTTTAGGGTTAAGGATTAGAGGACCATGTCATTAATACTACAATAACACATTAGATATAACATCATTACTATCTTAGTAATTCATATTTGATACTTGAAGTCAAGGAAGAACCAACATTCATACTTTGTTGCCCCTTCATGGGACTTCATGCTTCAATCATTCAACAATGCATAACCAAACACAATATAAGGTAATTCATGAAGCAATAACAAAACTAACATCAATATAAACAATTCATATATGCATAATCTTCTATCAATTCACTACATCAAATCCAAGATTTGTGGAATTGGGGAAGAACATGGGTCAAAGGAAATTTCAATTGATCAACAACTAATATCCATCATTATACACCTAAAAAACCTTAAGTAATCATAATTGATTCAAATTTTTGTTTTTGAAAGAAGATCCACGTGTATAGAAAAAGCCTAGATTTTAGGGAATATTGAAAATATCTTTGGAGGGACCTCTTGGGTAAAGAAATCCTAAGAGTAAAAGAAACCATATCTTGATGAAGATTTATCCACGAAATCAAGTTGAATCCTTTGAGAATTTATCCTCTTCTTGAAGCTCCAAAGTTTTTCAATGGATGTTTGGGAGAGAGAGAGAAACTCCTATATTTTTTGACTTCTAATTGAGCGTCTTGTGATTTTAATTTGGGAATGGGTGTAAAATGACAAAAAAAATATATATATATTAACCCTCCCAAAATACCCAAATCACCCCTACACTAGTTGGAACTTAATATAAAAATCCAACCTGACTTTTTATTAAATCCCAAAATCTTCGAAATTGAAGGTGGGCCTGTGACGCGTAATAGGGTCCAAAAAGGCAGAAGGCCTTGTGTCAGTTCTGCAATGCGGAACTAAAATTTTCAGGAATTGTCACTTGGCATGCAATGTGCGACCACCCTCAGTTATTTTTCATCTCTAAATCCTCCAAACTACCACGACTCTGTAACCAAACACTTAGGACTATAATTACCTCTTTTTAGGTCATAATTCATTGGGTTAGACTCTAGCTTAGGTCATAGAATATCTAGGTTGTTTCTGTAGATGAGTAGTTAAGATGTTTGTTACAATTAATGTGAGTGGTACAATATGCTATTCTATCTTTAGATAAGAGTAATGAAGTATGGCTAAGTCATAACAGTAAACAGAGAATTAAGAGGTGTACGTGTGATTGTATATAATCAGACGAGGTTCCATTTAAGTTAATGATTTTTCATGCGTTCCTAGATTGTATATTTGAGTTGTTAATGTGGAATAGAATAATTTAAGCATTCAAATATTTCCCTTAAAATTTAGATAAAAAAGCCAAACAACCCAATGAGAAGAGGTTAATAGACACATCTTAGAATGAAGTCTTAGAAGGAACACCTAACCAAGAGGGTCCAATATCTATGAGATAAGCCTTTGTCGAGTATTACAGTAAAACAAATGTTGACCTTTTTAGAGATGATGCGAGTAGTGATAACTCTCACCTACATTTCATCCAATTCTAATGGTAGGCGGTCATAATCAAGTACAAGCCCAACTAAGAGGTGTGGTCAAACCCACAGGATGTGATACGATAAAAAAATCAATTAGTGACTAAAATGGTGTTCTAAAAGTTTGATGGTGTAGAAATTTTTGAATGAATAAAGTAAATGGCAAGGGTTTGACAATTGATATAAAATGGGGGCATATGAGTTAAAAATTGAAAACTACAAACACTCAGGAATAAACAAGTAGAGAGGTATCCTTCTATGATCAAACAAATTCAAATATCACTGAATGGGTGATTATTATCCACTAGAAATCATTGAATCTTTGTGGGTAGGCTAGTATTTAGGTGTAAAAGTTATTTCTCAATAAACTATCATGAAACAAGAGTGTTCTCTAGAACCTCGACAATAACTCATATAAACAACTCAATACCTCAATCAATATGCTTTTTTGAGGTAGATCAGCAGGATTTGATTTAGACCCACTTTATGAATCTTAATTTACAATAACAGTATCACTACAATCATCAATCAATAGTTTTATCTATAGAACTTTTTTCTCAAGCATTCTTAGAATTCTAGGCTAGAATTATATTTGAAACAACAATTCATCAATTAAAATTGACTATCAATTGAACCCACTTTAAATCAACAATAATATTACTAAATAATAACACCCATAAGATAACTGAAGCATTCAATCACAGAATAACACCCTCAAAAATGAGGTTTTAGACACACATAATAAAGAGCAAGAAATAGTTATCAACTATGTTTTACATCAGTTTGGGCAACGATCCGCACGTCCTTAAAATTCTCAAATTGATGTCCAAATCAAATAAACCCTAAATTTTTTATTAAAAAGGTTAAAGAACAATGTGGGTACTCTAAAAAAATCTATAAATCCTTTTTTATTTTGAAAATTTCATTTGTAGGTTCCCTAAATTTTATCTTCGGAACCACTCAGTGAAAAATGTCGAGCTTCACTGACCGGGTTATCTTTGCACCTAGTATTCTTTCCAATTTCCTTCTTTACTTGGATTCTTTCAAAATATAAACACATGAATGATTTTAGTCGCAGGCTTTCCCGTATTTTTAAATTAACGCGACATTAATCTCTATCAAGATCACTATGGTTTTTCAAGTGTTGTAACGAAGCTGAGGGTAAATGTATGATCATTTATTCTTAGTGACTTCTACATTCATGTAGTATGATTTTCATTTCACATTTTTTCCTTTCCTTTATTTTTTTTAAATTTTCATAATTCACTTTAAGTTCTTTTAAGCATTGGATACCCCCTTTCTTTTATACATTGCACAAAGTTTATTTCAACATTCTTTTACAATATTTACGTCTTTTGCTTTTATTCTCTTTTAATTTTTCTATGGGGAGTTCCATTTTCTTAACCTCAATCCATCAAGCGATAGTATATTAAAACCTTACTGAATTTCCTTATTTTCCCACCAAATCATCAACTTAGGCAGCTATTCAAGCGGACCAAAGCTTTAAAAAGGTTTTACGTAATGGAAAAATAGGTGAAATGTGTTCATGTTTCATCTAATGAAAAGGCTAGTTTAAAATGGTAAATTGTGTTCATGTTTCATCTATTGATAAGGCTAGTCACACTCTAACAAGTGGTAACTAATAGGTATAATAGCAATTTAGTTCACTCTCCAAAAAGTGTTCCTATGATCATCTATATATCATTTGCCTACATTAGTCGATTGGAGCAATGGGGAAAGTTCTATGTATACCCAAGAATATATTTCAAGACGATCTCACGACACATGGTATTCAACAAAATCATCAATAAAGCTTTTACATTTTGTAGTTCGCGTGGGACGATAATAACATGACTTATTTCAACAACCGACTAGTCACAATGAGGTGCCATGAGTTTATAGAAGACTTATGAAACTCATATTTGCCTCAATGGAATTGTATAAACATATCGTTCAATCAATAGCACTATTAAAGTCATCAGTATTGATCGCAACCGATACACAAATATGCAAGATAAAACCCACAAAGATAGGCATAAAAATACAACCCAATAGGGTAGGTTCCATGATACCACCCTTCCAAAGAAAACAAAATATTGTCCTCAATGCATATATAATTAATTTAGTTAATAGGAAAAGCAAGTAATTATTTGTGAATTAATATATATCAGACAAGGAAGAGCTCTTACCTTCACTCCTAGTCTTTTAGTCAATTTTTCTATGATTCACCAAATTTTCTAGAAAAATTTTCAAAAAATTTGAACAAGACGACAAGCTTAGTCGGTCTCGCTGACTTTTTCCGAATTGCGACAGAAGTGCATAAATCTCACTGAAGTTTCAAGAAAAATTTGTTTGCCATTTGGATAAACATGGAAACCTTTGTCGCGATCGGCAACTTGTTAGTAGGTGAACCGAAATGGTTAGGCCTATGATGCGCTGTTGTGTAAAAAATAAGGACTTTAACCTACATATTGAGAAATCATTCTTCAAAAACAACAAAAAAATATGGATTTCCTCCTAGGAATAGCCTTATTTAACACCGTCTCATGATGTGGAATTTCTCTCAACCATTTTCAAAATAGAGCACTTGAATTACAAAAACATCAAGCCATTTTCTAAAGTAGATGTTCAACTGTTTCCCATTAAATTTGAATATCGAACCTTCATTGGTTTCAACCTCAATTTCTCCATTTGGTAACACTAGAGCGATTTTGGATGGCCCTGACTATTTTGATTTGAGTTTATTGAGAAATAATCTCAAAAGAGAGTTATAGAGAAAAGATCAGAATCATTAAACTCTCATTCAAGGATCTTTGATTCATGCCATTTCTTCATTTTCTCCTTATAAAGGGTTGAAGTGTCAGATGACCTCAGCTAAAACTCATCCATTCTTGGAGTAGACTCACTCTTCCTTTTGAAACACCTCCTTATTCAAGTTTAATGCCTTTAATAACAATAATATTTTTGTGTTCAATCTCGATTGGCAGGTCACAAATTTTTTCAAATAATAATTGGTGTAGTGAAATTTAAATTATTATCTTTAAAGTGGTGTGGCAGGCATAATTATCATCACCTACCTTTCGAGAAAAGTCAGTCCAATTTGCATGACTATTTTTGCTAAAATACTCTTGCTTCTCCGATTGGATACTTCAACTTGGAAACTTATTTTATGGATGATAGGGGGTTGAAACTTTGTGCTTAACTCTATATTTTCTCAACAACCAAGAAAATCTTTTGCAAAAATGAGACCCTCTATAAGTGATAATACGAATCAGGTACCAAACCTTGCAAAAATGTGTCTCTTTAAGAATCACACAAAACTTTGTCTTCCCTTGTTAGGCAAAGCTTTATCATCTCCCAATTTTGAAACATTATCAACTATCATAATGAGTATTTGTTCCTGAAAGATCTCACAAATTGACCTATGAAGTTACTTCCCCAAATATCCTACAATTAATCCTCCAGAATAAGATTAGGAGGTAAGTCATGCTTTCTTGATACTTATCCTTGTTTTTGGCATAGTATTCATTTTTTCATGGAACATGAGAATCTTGTTATAGTGAGGACAAATAGTATCCCCTTTGGAGCACTTTGGTGGCTGTGTGTACTCCGCTGTGATCGCCCCCGACAGGAGATGCATGGCAAGCATTGAGAATTTCACTTACCACCAATTCAAGTACACACTTTCTAACAATGTGATATTTGCATTCTCTTAATAGATATGGTTCATCCGAGAAGTACTTCGGTGCATCGAACAACAACATCTTTTGTTGATAAAAATTCAGGCTCTAGCACATAAGCGCATACATTACATCTTTATTGAACTAAGCATACCATGGTGAGTTTTCATCTTATCTACATCATTGTTTGGTGGGGAAGTTTTAGCTTAATGTCACTTGCACTGGGATCAACAATATTTGTTTCTAATCAACATTTGTCCATATTTTACATGAAAGTAAAACTCTTTCAACAACAACACCCACCTAATCAATCTTGGCTTTGAATATTTCTTAGCCATCAAATATCTACCAAAGTTCCCAACAATTACAGTCTAAATTTCTAAATGCATACACCACTGCTAGAAATTCTTTCTCAGTGAAGGTATAATTCTTTTGATCCACATTCAAAGTCTTACTTGCATAATAAACTGGGTGAAATAATTTGCCTTTCCGTTAATTAAGAACATCCCCAAAGCAACACACTAGAATCACACATGAGTTAAAATGGAGTACTCCAATCGAGTGCAATAGTGATCGGGGATGACACTATTTGTTTTTTTTATATAAAAAATGCTTTTAGGAAGACATCATCAAAGTTGAAGCTAGATTTTCTTCTCTAGAAAAATACAAAGAGGGTGCTATACTTTGGGAAAATCCTTTATAAACCGCTTCTTCAAACATGCATGCCCTACAGAACTCTACAAACCTTTTACCAAATAAAGAGGATGTGTAGGGCCCGTTGGATGAGCTTAATAAATCGCTTAAAAAAGTACGTATGGAAAGTGTGAAACTTATTTTTAAAAATAAGCAGTTATGTTATGCGTGTGGATAAAAGTGCTGAACGTTTTCTATGCCCCCCCAACGTGAAAGAGAAAATGGAGAAAGAGATGTTAGGGTTATGTGGGTAATTGGAGATTGTATAAAAAATATTAAGGGCAAAAGATAAAAAATGTGGTCAACTTTAAAAACAACTTATAAGCTAAAAACAAAAAAAGCCCCATACACCAGCTTTTACTTTTGGCTTAAAACAAGTTATTTTTTAACTTAAAAATAAGTATTTTGAGTATTGCTAAACAGCTAAATAACGTAAAAAGCCAGCTTTCCCTTTTAAGCAGTTTGACCAGGCTTTTAAGTAGTTACCAGCTGTAAGCTGAGCCAAACAGGGCTCGAATTAGCGGTGACTAGACTTTTTAGCATATCCACATGATTTACTTATCCTGAAAAAATTTATGCTCCCCAACATAATGTCCCCTTCATCTGATGAAATGAGGACTAGTACCAAATTTATGTCAAGGTTGGTCAAGACATGCTTCAAATAAATCACAGCAAAATCCCGAATAATAATCCATGAAAACCTCCAGTCGTGTCTTAAACAATATCCTAAAATAGAAAGCATACATGCATGGAATGTTTGCCGGAGAATTTGAAAGAAAAAGTTCTATAGCGGACAGTAAATATTTAGTTTTTTTCTTGATCGGATGGTGCAATGGATTTCGTGTTGTACCTGGACTAGCTATCCAAAAAGCAATACAATTTGCACCATAAAACCTATCAAGAATTTTGTCCATAAATGGCATACGAAAATGGTCTTTCTCAGTCCATGCATCATAAACTTGAAGTTCGTCCACATCATTACCTGAAAGGATGATAACGAGAGGTTCATTCACACGGAACACCTCCCATACAGTTGCCACTTCCTCATCAATTACATCAAGAACTGAAACTACATTAATGTAATTTAGTTTCTTCATCGATGTATACACATTGAAAGTAAACTCCTCATCATTTAATAAAAAATTTAGGTCACCACTTTTAATATCCACAAGGGCTCTTCCGGTAGCAAAAAGGCCTACCTAATATAGTATCCACCTAAACATCAATATCAAATTAAAAAGCCTACCTAATATAGTATGCCAATGGGATGCTTAATTGATTGATAAGCCATGAGAAGATTTAATTTCTTTGATTTATGTTCACCCGACCCACATTGTTTGAAAATGGTATATAAAATTCAACTTAATACTTGCCCCTAAGCCATATAAATCTTGGGAATACTGAAGCATCCCGATAGTACCTTGAATAGTAAACGGCCCCGGATAAGGTCTCTTCATAATCACATTGCTTGTCATGATGTCACTATAACTATAAGACACTTCTACCGCTTAAAAATCCATACTCTTTTACTTGATTACTATTCTTTCATGAAATTTTCTTAGCCCAAGAATCTCCAACAACACTCCAACTAAAGGCAGATTTATAGAAAGTGTCTTGAACATATATAGAAATCATTGGAACTTTGTATTTTCATCCTTCTTATTCATTCTTTGAGGGACAGATGTACTGACTTTTTGCAAAAATTTAATAGGCTTTGAAGAAAACAAAACACCATAATGATATAGTTTCAAGTCCTCGGTTATAAGTAGTTTCGGACTTTCCTCGACCCCTTTAGGTTTGTCATTTTCTCATGATTGATCAGATTTTTTCTAAACCAACTTCATCTCCTTCTTTACTAGTTTTTGCCTCAACATTCACTTTAACATTATCAACTATTGGTTTTTCACTTTTAGTCGAGACCGGAGATCATATAGAATTATTATCCTTTCAATTTATCATTGTATGATCAGCATACTTCTCTTGCAACTTTGATTCTAAATGGGGTGAGATTTGACTCATATGATATTCAAGTTGGTTGATAGAATAGTGGTGAAAGTTTTCTTTACTTTTCAAGAATTAAGAAGTCAACCTTCATTACATTCAGCGTTTCGTCGGACCCTTCCACCATTCTAGAATAAGGGATAACAAATCATCAAACTTAAAGCTTAAACAATTGTCCCTACACTTTTTACTAGCACCCAAAATATAGTCTTGCTACCTGTGCACATCTTTGTTTCATGAGTACCCATGACCTGTTTTGTTAAAAAAACAGTGGGAAATCAGTTTTCCGTGTTTTATGCGATTTGGGATTATCTCCACTTGATCATTTGTCATCCCAAAGTTTAAGAGTCATTTGATCTTTATAGTGAAAATTGGTTGTTGATCTCATCAAGAAGAGTAGATGCTATTTCAAACTGTTGTTGCATGATTCCTCCTCGAACAAGATGGCCAGCTTCATCGTTTTGACTGAGTTTAGGCTCAAGTAGAAATGTTGGAACAACACATTTCTTTGGAGTCCAGGAGTTGGACATTGGAGCAGCTATTTCTGAAACCTCACTCATATCTCATTAATTTATTGATCATCCACTCGCTTAAAGTTCTAAATATTATCCCTCAACTTAACCATCACATAAGTGATCTCCTCTCAACAAATAAATAAGTCCCTTCGCAAGTCGTCTAACCACTTTGTTTCCTCCCCCATCGGAGAGAAATGAAACAAAAGAAGTTGGACCGACTCATGATTGATGTTCTTGAAAGAAATTTCCCACACACGTCCACAAATATTTTGATGTGTTCATGAAGAGCCTTAGTTGCTAGACCTCTGATACACTCTAATTACACCTCACGAATGAAAGAGTATAAGAAGTATGGAAAAAATAAGGAAACCCAGGTGGTGGTTTTGTGGCGATTCACGAGAATATGGTTAAGACTAAACTTAAATTCAAAATTATCTCGTTTATCAAAAACAATTTCACGAGACAAATTAAACAGAGGGGTGTTATGAACAAAAAACATTTTTTAAATTTGAAATGATAAGTAAAACTAGTAAAAGAAGAGTTCAAAATTTGAAATCAATCTAAATGAACAATAGGGAATTATGTGATCCCACAGATCTTAAAAACAGTTTCATAATCAATAGTATGTTATCCTAGTGTTTACATTAAGGTTTATAGCGGGTTATACCCGGAATGTCATTGGTAATTCAAGTAAGAACTTCCACTCAAAACTTGGTAAGTCTACGGGTTTGATCTTTACTAACCTTTACCCTTACCCTAGATTAGTCATCATGAAGACTGAGTTGGGCATAAACTCTCACGCTAACTAATTGAAGTCAAAGTAATATCCAACAACAAATCCTTAACTAAATCTCTTTTGTTTAATCTTTTTCTCATTCATTACCACTGTTGTATGGCAAATAGGAACGAGGACAGTTCTAACGTTGCATGCCCGTAGAAAGACTTTTATTTGAAAAAATAAATACTACATGCATAAACACTATTACAGAAGCACTTAATTATTATTCATACATTGTTAAGTGTTCATTGTTTCCACAAACCTAGTTGTGGATTTAGCTACACATGCTTCAGATTCACAATTCATATTAGGTTAGAAATCATGAACTTATAATTAGAATAAAGGAAAACCGAAATCTTGAATTAAAATTCAAAGTGCAAATTGAATAAAACAGTCTTACGGATGTAATTACTCAAAGTTTTCAATATAATTCTGAAAGACTCAAGAAAAAGTATCCAATGTTGTCTAACCCCTAACAATGGGAAGAATACCTCATATTTATAGTGTTTAAATACTAAACCAACTAGGGAAATAAAATAATGAAAATTATTTCGGGAAGCAGTTTTGACTAATGACAGGACCTACAAAGTGTGGATCGACCTAGGATGCGTGGGTCACTTCCGCAGTTGAAGTACTACAACTTAAACATTCTGATCAGACCGACGTATATGCACGACAATCATTAATTTGACCTGTGATCCGTCATTGGTCTCCGTGGTTCCTCTCTTTCTAAAACTTCCCTTAACTTCACCTACCCTAAATCACCAATTGACCGTCGTTAGATCTATTGTCAGTCGTTTCAATCCAACGTTTGGTCAACCAATTTTTAACCAATTTCCTGTAAAAGATTAAATAAAAATATTATATCTAATGATAAAATTTCCCAAGACACACACACAAATTCCAAGTGAAAATGCATAAAAAAACTGTAACTTCACGGTATATCAACACCCTTAACATAAACTTGTTGTTTATCCTTAAGGGACACTCTACGACTCTAAACGACACTTATATAGAAGAAAACATACAAACTCAAGAATTTACATGTGTTTCTCAATAAATCCAGTCATATAGTGCAAATCTTCTCATTTAGACGCAACAACCTAACTCATGCGGATCAAACATTGACATAGACAGACCAATAGATATCACTACATACACTTTCAACCATCACAAAGGTACCAATTCTTAAAGAGTATAACTAGTGCCCTTACTTCAAAAAAATCTTTTTTGACACACCAAATATGATTTAAGTTCAATGTTTGAATCAACACTCACACTTAAAAGTGAATTCAAATTCAGTTAGTTCTCAATACCATTGGCTTTCTTATTTTCACTTCATAGACTGTCCAAACTGGTCACTAGGGTCAGGTAGGGTACATTTGTGTACTTTAACAAACTTTCTTCCATCCTGGACATTATTATCTATTTACCTCTTTTATCAACCAATTCTGACAAATGTTTTTGATTTTCTACTCTTTTACTTTACTTTCTTTGGCGTAGATGTGACTTTGAATTTTTAACTTATCTTTTTATTTTTTTCATCTTCTTTCTTTGTTTTTCAATATCATTATCATTCTTTTAGTTTATTTTGTATCTAGTCATATCTTTTTCTATCCTTCCCTTCTTCTACATACGACTCATTTTTACCCTTTTCTTTAAGTTTCATTTTCCCTTGCCACCCTCTTGTTAAGTATTTTAAATTAGTTGATGTGCACAATATCTAAACTCGTACTACTACAAATACTAAGGTAACTTTTGAATTTCCAACCCTCAACTTAGGCTTTTGGCCTAAGTTAAGGTACACATGTACAAGTAGGACCAAGGCTAAAGAAACGGTATTCGTTAAGCTTCAACATTGGATCGGATGGGATAATGAAGAGAGAAGGGAGAGCATTTAGTATTTTGGTTTTTATCATTTTAAGCTTATCTGATTTATTTCTAAAACAAGTCCTATGATATTACACATACCTTGACGAATTATCTTAATAGGACCAACCACTATAAAAAAAGTATGAATTACATTGGGATTTTCCTTGGGATTTGTATGAAATTTCACATAAAAAAACTTTGTTTCCTACAAATTTTTATAGTAATTCCCACAAAAATTCCCATATAATACTAATGTTTTCTTGTAGTGAATGAGGCAAGATATAGATTGACACATACTGCATAAACATGCAAAATCTACTTACACACTGACACCTTGTTTCATTATAGGATTATTGAAGGACCAATTAAAGTTTTATCTTAAGTCATGCTATTATACCGGTTCCTTATCATGTAACATTATCCAACATATCTAACACATAAAACTATAGATCTAGCACATTTCAAAACATTTTTGATAGGTATCAATTTGATGCTCTAATGACATCATCCTTTCATTCTTTATATCTACATATACACATACAATAATACACAAGTAGGTTCAATATAAAAGTAAAACACTACCCTCCAAAAAAGAACTCATGTAAGAAAACCCCAAGGGAGGGCTATGGATTGGGTTACACACACTTTACCAATTCACTCACCTCAAATTTACCCAACACCCCAAAAAATATAGGTCTGTTTCTCTCAATGCAAAAAAATAGAAAAATAAAGAATACGACAAAAGATCCATAAAGATTCAGGCAGGTTAGGTAACCCGAATCGCAGTGGATCAATAATAGGAAACGCCATCAATGGCTTCCCCATCAACAACAAGAACACTATAAGTAGTTCTCCTCGAACCACATGCACCAGCAAACTGTTTCTCACAGACTCTCCTCAGACGCAACTCTTCTCCAACAAACACTATAACTATGTAGCCTCAATCTCTTACCTCTCTCCCTTATTTGCTCGGAGGGTGTCCTTATATCCAATAGTCTATACAGAAGAAAACTGACACTTCCCAACTGCGTGGATGGATTAGGTGGTGTCTCATTGTCGTTAACGAGGGCATCCAACAATATATTATTAACCTCATCAAAATGAGTGGTCTCTACTAGTATTTCAAGAGGGGTTAGAAGGGCTTCAACATCATAAATGAGTAAAGCCAACTTCTTCTAGAAAATAGTTACATCAATGGTCGGTCGAGGACTTTCCAAGACAATCAAGTGGAAATCATTTAGGTACGTGAGGAACATCTAAATTTTCCCATCCATTATCCACTCCATACGGGCCTCAAACTCTTCTTAGATCACTGTAACCGGGGCCTTATGTGTCTTAGCACTGTAACTATTTTTGTCTCAAACATAAGGACTCGGCAAAGAGAACCTAAAGTGGACCCTAATAAGGGAGTGTCTCAGGATAATCTTGCAACTTGACTAGTGGCGGTAGAAGGGGGATCCTGTGAATCTACCAAAGAGGGAAGAAGAAGCAGCAAGATCAGCACAAAAAAAATGTAGGCCAACCTTTGGGTCCCTCCACGGTGCATAAAATTGGGATCATCTCTATTTATGGTGATGTCCACTATCTTTGTCGGCTCTATCAACCTATCACACTGCAAAATAGGCGTCAACAATTTCCTGCATCGATGATATATCAAAAAAGCAAAACGCAAAATAATGGTGGTCTTAAAGGATCTCTCATAAATCTTAGCTATCAGAATCCAAGTGAAATCACACTCAACTCCCGCTAGAAGTTCTACTAAAATCACAGCCTATCCAATATAACCACTTTGTGTGCGCCTGTGTAGGGGACAATCTAGTATGCACAATCGCCTAATGAACTTCTAAATGAAGCTTAGAGTTGCCTTTAGGATTTGTAAATTAGAATTTATCACCCACTCAATCCTCTCACCATCCTCAGCAATATGATGGGACATCCTTCTTATTTGTGTCTCTTTGTGCTTGACATCACCCTGAAATTCCACACTCTGAATGATCCCCATCTTTAGTCATACCCGATGTGTAAATCAATAGGATATCGGTTGGTCCATAACTAAAACAAAGAATAGTGGTCTCAGAGATGTCTTCTGGAAAGTTCTACACAGATTTAACATGTAGTGGGGGCTGAACTAGTGAATTAGCATTTTTTGGCAAAGCATTTTGAATGATGGCACGTCGGAGGCGTAAAAAACGTGGGTCATCTTCTCACTAATCATTTCTATACTCCGTGCCATCAACTCAAACTTATTCCACTTCAACAACTCCTTAATAATAGGCATATTATGAAGGCTCCCACTAAGTACAGCAATAGTCCATGCCGGGTTTCTGATGCGTGTTCGATTTGGCCATCATTAGTATATCTAAGATGGCCATCAACACATATAAAATTTCAGCCTTTTCAGTAGTAAAATGGAAGCGAGAATAGGTCAATAGCCTCTCCAAGGCTAGTGACATGGGAGGTAGAGGGCGTTATAAAATTTGACCAAGAGCCGAGTGTGAATCTGTGATGGAATGTGACTCTTGAGACTGTTGCGCCCCCCTCATAAGACTTGGGGAAATATTAGGGATAGTAGAGAAGGGATGTTCCTCGTCTAAAATAATCACCTTCCTATTTCGGTGCCTCGTGGTCTCAGGGTAGTGCGGGAGCCTCTGGTTTACGGTAGTGTGTACTCTTCTTGACTTGAATGGTAAATGAAGTAAAAGGGTTCAAGTGACTTTGGATTTTCCTTTCTTCGAATAAGTGTTTGCCTCTTTTTCTTCTATAGTACATATGGAAGAGTTTTTAGTTTTTAAAGAAGACAAAAACAAGAAGTAAATAATTTTAGAACCCTCTTAGGACCTAGACAAAATATATAAAATTATAGACACTAGCTATTTTTGGGATCTATGGTGTGTAGCTACGGTCCATCGATGAAGTTATGAGTTGTGGGTCCCATCTGTATGTTAGAGAGTCAAATTTTAGTTCTATGTTGTTGTAACCACATATATGCAGAACCGCCTATCGATGGAACGACAGACAATAGTCCACACCTTGATTTTTAACACAGAAAATATTTTATACATCTAGTTGACGAACCAGGACGTACGTCCTTATGTAGACCTACCGTTTGTCGGTTGTAGCCTTTTACTAGATTTGTGCTACGCATGACTTTCAAACATTCCACTTAAACAAAGGCAACACACAATCCCTTAATTACATCAAGTACAAACTTGAATTCCGACACATTATATGGAACTTTATCAGCCTTAAGGTTTCGATTAAGCAAAAGTTGATCATCAATTTAGAGAAACAAACAAAAACCTACCTCAAAACATCCAATTATACATATCATCCCACTTCCTTATAGTACAATGTAATACACACTTTAGAGGATTATAATGATGTAATGGGAGTTTAAGGGGTGATATTCGGGAATTTTAATGGGTTAAAATGGCTGGGGGAAAGAGGGAAATGGTTGATGTGTTTCAAATAAAGAGTTATATTTTAATTGAGGGTCCAGGGCAATTCGACTATAACACTAACTTGGACCCACGAGACCCTATCGATAGTCTATGGGTAGACCTAAGGTCCATCGGTGGCCACCGTGGTTCACTCTACCACTTGGAAAAATTTGGGAACACATAGATCTGATCAGCGGATTATATCCACAGAGCATTGGTGAACTCACGGACCGTCAATGGGACCTGTATACCCCTGAATCCGCTAAATTTTTGCAAAATAGTCTTTTCTTCTCTTTACACATAGTACACATTAGGACTCTCTTTATATGTATTGTGGACACTTTTTATTTACGGACCTATGCTATATAAATCTAGAGAACACTTGAATTAAAAATTAATAAACATGTACTTTTTTTTTAAAAAAAAACAATAAATTTAAGAGAAACCCTTAGATCGAAACAAAAATACTATTGTGGGATTGTTATACATCTTTACTTGCCTCCAAAGCAGCAATTCATTTAGCGTCATGGAACGACGCAAAAATCTCATCACTCATACTTCATCTAAACTCTTCTCCATTATCACCTCACTGACAATCTCAGATTACCCCATGTTGATCATTATTCTTTGAACATTAACCTTGATCTTTGTTCCATCCTTTTTCTCTAGTTGAACCACTCTATGTGGAAACACTTGGGTTATTATGAAAGGTCCTTTCCAGTTTAACTTGAGGGTGTCCAGGAAGGAATGGAATAAGTGCAAACTACTAATGTTTTTATTATTAGAACCTTCTCAGCCGATGTACATTTCCAACCTTACTTCGACCCTCCCTCTACATCATGGTACCTCTTACTGTTTTCTCTTGATTATAAGGAGAACATCAATTCTTTTAGTTGAAGCAGATCAAGATCATTCATCTCATTTAATCTATCAATCGATGCAGCACCCAAAAAAATTTAACTTCTTTAGTGGCCACATCGCTTTATGTTCTGCTCTTTATAAGAAAATGGCAAGACTTTGAACATACAATATTGTAGGGGACATACCTATAGACAATTTGAATGTAGTGCGATTAGCCCATACAACATCATCAAGCCTTTTTGACCAGTTAGATTTGTTGGCATTTACGGTCTTTGCAAAAACTTGCTTTATCTCAAAATTTGATACTTCAACTTTGCCACACGACTGCAGATTTTATGGGGTTTCTACGTTGCAACGAACACTATACATCTCAAGAACGACCTTAAAAAGTTTATTGCAAAAGAGAGAACCTTCATCGCTTATGACTGCCCTTGGAGTAACAAATATAGAGAAGATAATTCTTTATTGACATTCTTTTCCTCATTGTTGGAAAGCACAACTGCTTTCACCCATTTGGATACATAGTTAATCGCAAAAAGAATGTACTTCATCAATTGGATTCATGGTAATTTTTGTTTTCTCGAGATTTCTTCCCTATTACTGGTGGACTATACAAGACATATCATGAGTATCTTTCGATTGAATATCCACTCTAATACCCACACTGCCAAAGTTTATTGCGTAGTTAGGGATACATATGGTGCCAAGCGACAGGCGAATCAATGACTGTCTTTAGTTACTAAATATTATTCAAACCAAGGCCACACAATGATTGAATAATCACATCAACATAACACAAATTAGTAAGGTTCATCCCCAAAGAATTTCTTCTAATAAAAACATTGAACGTTTTCCTTTGGTGGAATGAAAAATCTAACAGAACAAATCCCAATTCCAAGTAGTTAGNATCTTCAATCTGCACCGTGGGTGCTGGGGATTGTGGTTGCGACCTTGGATTTTAGTGCCTTCATCACCTAATTATGGTTATGTTGTGGGTTTCTAATGCAATTGTTGCCCTGATGTCTTAATATGTATCCCTTTTAACTACCCTTATATTCCCCCCTGTTGTTCAGCCTTCCTTGGTCATTTTCCAATCCTTCTTATTCAGTCCGATTTGTTTTCCCGTATCGGGCATGTTTTAAAAAAAAAATTCATCTTCCATGTGTCCCCATTTTTAAAAACAATCCTGTAACAAAATTTGGGTCTCCAATTTCTTCTTCAATTAGTTTGGGTTTCTAATGCCTAGAAGGGGTTTCAACAACAATAGTTTTCTAGCATGACATTGAATATATCCACCTCTCATAGGTTTAATTTCTCAACTTTTAAACGATAATCCATCCCTCTACCAATTATTTTATGGAAACCAATTTTTGTATCCCAATAACAAAATTGGCCAGCCAAGATCAATGCAATAAAAAATAACCTATCCAATAATCATCTGTGACGTTTACCCAAATTGGAATTCCGCTAATTATATCAATATCAATTCAAAATCACATCCTAGTTCAACAAATGTAAATTTAAAAACAAAGAATACGTCCATCAGAATAGAGTAACCTAGTGGAAAGTTCAACAAAAATCCCAACCTTTCTTGATACTCAAGCATTTTACACAATTCATTCATGTTATCTCCAACTACTATCCAATTAATGATGAATTTCCCATTGCTTGATTTGTTGCAAATTTTCCACCTTTCCCACCTAAATTATCCACTGTTTACAAGATACCCCCCTCATTAAGCATAGGAGGAAACAAAAATTCCAGGTCTTCATCATTTCAGTGAGGTTTCGTTTATCCAATATCCCGCTGAGTAGGATGTTGTTAGACGTTTCCGCCTCAACAAAATATGTCCCGATTCTGAGTACTCTTTTTTCCCCATCTCATTCTCCAAGTGAATTTCCAGCTCACTACTAGCATAAGATCTCTTAAATCATACAATATTTTTTGGAGGTAATAAGATCTTAAAAGTAAGTGGCAATCTTAGTGTTTGTTTCTTCCACCAGAGCCGCACAGGTAACTATTTTTGTGTTTCGGGCTATGGTTGCTTGTTGCGGTGCGAGTCCTCGGGAAGTAAATTTCAATCCACAATTGAATGTCTTGCTATTTGTGGCTCTAAGAGCCCCTAAAATCATACTAAAATTGCGCATGTCTTTTGTATTCCATTTTCCTCTTCATTCTAATAAATGGGAGTTTAATTCAATTTAATTGACGATGTATGACGTCAAGTGGTAGTCCTTTGACTATTTGAGTTTTAGTGATATTTTTTCATTCTTAATCTCATTGAAATCAGGAGTTCTTTTACTTCCATGCTTGATTCAATAGGATGCAACCTCGGGATACCCTCCAAACATAATATATGAGTTTCATCTAAGTTACATCCATTTTTAAAGAATTCTAATGAATAAAGAGTTTTTACAACACGGGCCTACCCTAAATTTTTAGGAAATGACTAGGAGAGCAATTAATTTCATTACAAAATAAAATTTCTACCTAAACCATAATTCTAGGTAAAGGTTAAAGTATTGTGGGGGGCCGGCGGAGATAAGACGTTAGGCATCCTTTCCCAATTCCAAAAGTTGTGGGTCTCATCCTTTTTTTACTTTATTTTTTCAAATTAGGAAATAGATCATTAAATTGAAAAGTAATAATAAGTTAAAACTACAAACCCAACTTTATTAACGTGTGATGTTCCTTTAAAATCCTATGTTGTTTGTCTTCCATCGGCCATTTTGTTAAATGGGTAATACAGAAACAAATATAAGTGCAACGTATGTTTTAATAATAAAAAATTCATGGGGGTTTTTGGTTACAACCATATCTACCAAGACAAAATGAGTACATGATAATACACGGTAAATGTTTTTTTTAAAAACCCAGACACCTCACGCAGCAATGTGACCCATTATACACAATTTTGACATCCTGAGTTTCCAACACTAAATCCAACTTACCACCCGCACGAACTTTTCAAACGAAATCGAAGACTATTTTTCCAATTATTAATAAAAAATTTACCAGCAACCATGAAAAACCTTACCGTTAAACATTTTAATCAATGACCAATTAATAATATACTAATAAATTTTTTAAATATTAATGAAATGTTGTAGCAACAACTTAAATAAACTAATAACAAATAAATAAAAAATAAGATCCAATTTAACCAAAATATTAATAGTGGAAATATACTTAGCTAGAATCACCAACAACAAAGAGATGTGTAAAATAAACCCGACAGAATTAAAAACAACATTAAAAGGATTACGAAAGTGGTGTTTTTTTTTTCGAGCGGAATAGGAAAGTGAAGGCTTGTTGGAGTTGCTAGTTTATTCATTATTTATATCTGGTGGCCTGCTCGAATAGTCCAAGTCGTGTTTCCCTTACTGCTTCCCGTTGTGCAGCTCGAGCCGCTGCTTTTCCAAAATTAAAGTCCTCATTGTAGTTGCTTGCTGAATGAAAACATGGAAGAAATTTTTTTGGGTGGTTTTTTGGGTGGATGGAGCATGGGTGTTTTGAGCGTTTTTGTTTATAGATTAGAGATGTGTTTGCTTGTATGTTTTCAATTGCATTAGGCATTGTTTTGTGTGTGGTTGTTTCATCCTTTGTTTTTTTCTGGTTTGTCACCTAGAAAAAAACTAGGGGCTTTGGTGGCGGATAGTCTTGTTAGATAGGATATTTTTTTAGGGTGTTTTTCCCTTCTTGAAAATTTTTCCACCACCCACTTTTTTTTTTGGCATAATAAGAAAAAAAATCATAAGAGGGAAATTTGTTATAACATGGGTTCCAAATTGTGGGCCTCGAAATAGTGCCCCAAAATTATTGATTAAGAAATATTTGTGTATATTATTCTTCTTATCTTTTGTTTAAGGTATTTCAAAATTGTGCTAAACAGACAAAGATGAATAAATAAAACTAGCAAATACATGGAATATTAAACTAGTGTAACGAATGAAATGAAACCGCCATATTAAGAAATCTAATAATAATCTTATTCACTTCCCGTGACCAAAAAATTTTAAAATCAAAATTACTTTAATAAAAAATCCTAAAAATTTTGATAGTAGATAAGATATCAGATATTTATTTTATTTTTAAAATATTTAGAACTCTTAAAATGAATAAACAAAAGGTTTTATGAAATTTTTTAAAATGTTAGAGCCAAAAATTATAACAACTGTCATTCTCTTTTGATACGGATTTGATGAAAGAAAAGGATAGACAAGAATCGACAAACTCATTTTTTGTTTAATCACATACCTTCTTATTAAAGTGTTGTTTGAGATGGTGATGGAAGTCCTCTCTAATTGGTTTTATCAAAAAGGTTTCCACACTTTTGTTGTGCTTCCCTGTCAGCGCATTCCCCCATACTTGTGGCCAAATAAATATCCCTTTGGATTTCTAAAAAATACCAATATAAAATTTCAATATTAATAGTGTTTTTTTGCATGTTGTTTTTGTGACAAACCCTGTGTGGATTTGAAAATGTGGGATGTGAGGTTGTTTTAAAAAATGCAACCCATCATTATTGGCATAAGCTTAAGTATGTGGTAAAATGATTGGTTGAATCACTGGATTTAAAACAAATGGTGAGCCACAATAGAATCTTTGGCAAATAACTGTCTTTTATTTTATAGGAATGCGCGACAAATCGCATCAATTAGGATATTTTTTTTCCATTATCAGTGTTTGTCTATTTGAATGATAAATGGAAAGATCACTCGGTTTTTTGGATCTTTTTGGTACAAATAAATGCTGGTCATCAGTGGGAGAACATTTGAGAATCCCTTGATAAATGTTTTTTATCCATTAGTTTGGATATAAATACTGTTCCTTGGGGAAGGAGGCATAAAATTAATCCCGATAGGATATAAATGTACTGTCAATCTTTAGTAGAAAGAAGATGGTCCATCCTTATGGTTAATAAATCATGTGTGTCTGTAGGACTTAGAACATAATCCATTGGATATAAAATTTTTGTCCCCTGTTTCGACTAATGAGATTAGTGGAAATCAGTAGGTTTTTTTGGGAAAAATAATTCCATGTCCATCGATTGGACTATGATGATTGAATCGATAGGCATATATGGGAAGAATTTGTCCCCTCTTTCTAAGTAATGGTAAACAATGACTCCTCCATCATGTCAGGCCTCCTTACCCCCCCCCCTTTCGATTTTAAATATGAATTAGGATAAGGTGCATATCCCTCACCGCCGAATAAATGTGCTTAAAAAATGTGTTTCTACGTCACCTCCTCCCTGTACAACTGGAAAGATAGGGATCACATCCTTAACCTCTTTAATAGTTTACGACTTAAAAAATATCGTTGAACGTCACCTCTCTGACTTTACATGTGGCAATAGATAGGTTTTACATCCTTCATTACTCCCTTCCCTCCAAATAGGTGTGACTTAAAAAAATAAACTCTTTCAATGATGAAGTTTCCCTCAAGAAAACTTTCAATGTGGAAAAGATAGAGTGCACATCCCTTCACACACTATATACGATTCTGCTTTAACAAATATATCTCAACAACAGCCTACCTTGATTTTCTGGGCATAGATAGGGTGCCCATCATTCACCGCCAAAAGAGGGTACTTCAAAAATCTTTTCCAATGTCACACCCTCCCTCTGACTTCATGGAGTAGATAAGGTGCATATGATCGCCAAACTTACCTCCTTTCTCAAATAGAAGTAAAGCGGTCGCGTCCAATTAAATAACCACCCAACTATGGAGAGGTTGGGATCGTTCCACGCGGAAAATAGTCCTAGACTTAACTTGACCTTTATTAATTACTATTTTCGGTTGTACTTCCTTGAGAAAGTAAAAACATAAAATGGGGGGTTTGTATTTCCTATGAGTAAAAATAACTAATGAATTTGAAAGAGAACCTAAAACATTTTGACAGTTGGGTTTTAAATCTTAATCAAAGTAACTAGGGTTTTACCGTGTTCCCACAAGTTCAGAACTTGATAATTCTACTATAGAACATTCTTTCCCTAGTATCTTTGCATGCAAAGTGATAAGTTAGTATTCTAAATCCTTGTTCCGGCATCTAGAAAATCTTCACTCCCGCACCTTGGTCCGGCTTAGTTTGTTGCTCCTACCCCTTAATCGTTACAGCCTCATATTAAGCATCGTATTTCGCTATTTGACTAAGTTATGACCATCGTTCCCCCAATCAATACTAGCCTATTAATAGTATCACTACATCATGTTTAAAATTCTTTTTCCTATTATCTAACCTCTTGGTCCCCGGCAAGTACATTAAGGGCGAGTTCTACGAACGTTTTGATCATCGCCTAAAAAGACTTCTAAGCGAAAGAATTCATTATACATGCAAGACACTTTTCTAGAATTGTTTCGTTTTAGCTAGGGTTTATATCTTATTATGGCTCTTATGGTCCCACAACGTCCTGGTTTATGGAGTTTGTTGTTTACTCATAGCCAAACACAATATTCAAATATATCCAAATAAGAATCAAAATTAACTTACTTCAATGATAAAGAAATAAAGTCCGAAAAATTGCTTGATTAAATTACATCACACCAAAATACTTGTAAGAAATCTCCAAAAATCAAACACTAATCAACCAAAGTCTAACTCCAAAATCGGTTTTTCGACTTTTTATATAAAGCCTAAAAACCAAGTTAAACAAGGGTTCAATTCCTTCCTGTAAATCTTCCAAACAGCTTGCTTGTCGACGACCCGCGACGGACCGTCGTGTGTCATGACGGACCGGTCGTGGGAACTCCGTCGTCCCATACTTGGTGACAAATTTCATTCTCCTGCTTTCTTCATGTCCCCCTCAAGACTCAAGTGTGACGGACCGTCCTAGGCACACTTGGTCCCAGTCGAGGTCTCTTTGCAAAAGATCTTCCACACTCTATGGAATCTGGGTACGTGGGATCACTTCTCTCTGATCTTAACGACGGAACCTGCAGTACGAGACCGTCATAAGCCTGACCGGACCGTCACACGATTCGTAATCCACACTTGTCCAGACTTCCCCATCTTGCCTTCAGCAGCTTCTCTAAATCTCTACTCTGCCAGCGACCGCGAAACCGTACCGTCGCACAGTCATGACGGAACCGAGCTTAATTTCCTAGGTGGTCCTCTCATTCACGCATTATTTCTCTCAAATCTTCGCATGTTGTCTTTGGATATATATTCCCTTGTCCGTGCAAACAAAGAGAACTTTGTATAAAATTAGAAACAAAAAGGGGCTTTTGGACGCACTAACCTAAAGGACAAAGTATTAATTTTAATGCCGTGAAACCCACGGTATGTCAACACCGCTCAATCAACTTAACTTCGTTTGTTTGTTCCTCACCGAACGCACTAGACTCACTACACAATCTTGTACAATAGTCATTCATGGTTTTTATCCTTTGCAGATCATTTGGCTATCAATCCCGATTAATCTCACAAATCTAGCATGCTAATCAACTTTAGGCTTGAATTTTGTTTGGGGGCTATTCGAACATGGACACAGACTCACGCATGCACTACACCTATTCCTCTTCAATTTCCCACCGAGGTGCTAACAATTCTGGTATTAGCAACTAATGTCCTCACTTTAGAACAAAAAAAATCCTCGTTTTTTCCACACAATGATTTTTCAGTTTGATTATAAGGAATTACAATTTCCACACTCGCTCTCAGAACAAAGTCACACTCATTCAACCTATTGCCATAAGGCTTGGCCCTTTATTTTCAACTGCCTTCAGTTTCGCTATCCAACCCCTTAGGATCAACGATATGACTTTTTTTAGCTTGGAACATAGGGCTCAGGTTTTCAAGTTAGGGTACATTTTTAGGGTAATACTTAGTGACTTTTTTGGCCCGCCCTCTGACATATCCGGTCGGAACTAAACCTTCCCTTTGGTTTCATCTATCTCGCCCGTGTCTCATGACTCTTGCTCTGCTCAATTTTTGTTTTCTGTCTCTCCATTTGTGTAAGATGATTTTTTTTTTTCTTTTTTCTTTACTTTTCTTCCAACTACTTCTTAGTCAACAATTACTTTTTGTTCTTTCGCATCCTCTTTTGTTATTTCACCCCCTTTCCAGAGCATTCCTCATCCTCCTAATACCACCCTCAACGTCATGGCTTTGCCATGATCACGGTACACAATACCCAAGAGTTTGGTCATTGGCCAAACGAAGGTTTTGGTTTTACATTAGCCCAGATCCAACCCTCACTTATGCTTTTGGCATAACTGAGGTGCACCTGTCCCCAGGAGGGACCAGGGCCAACATATTGTTCCCAGAAAAGAATCAGTGGATGAAAAAATAAAGGTCCCTTAAACATTTTTAATCTCAGATTATTGGACAAGAAGGGTAAAGTGTCATTCGGTCTCTTTTATTTGGGTTAGAAATGGCTTTCCTTGATAAGGGCCTATGTCCTTCCTAAGTTGGTTTGTTACAGACCAACGCAGCTTACTTTATCAGGACTAAACTAGGCAAAGTTCCTCTAGCTCAGTACCTATAGTGGACTATTCCAAATTTCTCACTCTCCCTTGACTGTCATCAACTATACCAATATTAATTAGACACTTGTTTCGATAAAGACTTAGGGTTATCATTGGGTAACGCCTATTTTCACGCTTAAGCCTCACAAATTGTCAGTACTAGCCAGTCCTGCCTTATTTTTCAGTTTATCCGGATAATCCATTTTAGCTATCATGCTCTAGAATTTAAAGCTAGGTAACAGAAAGATAAAACATGCCGGTCAACAGAAAAAAAAAATAATCAGTCTATTTGGGGAAAAAGAACTCAGCAAAAAACCTCCAAAAGAAGGATCGTGGAGTTGGGCTACTCAGTCACTTTCCCCCCTAACACTCACTTTGTCCATTTACCCCACCCCCATAAAAACCAAAAGAATGCCTTGTCACCAATGCCATAAAAAATCTAAAGCTTAAGGGGTTATGAGGTTAAGCAAACCTATGGGCATAGTCACCGCGCCGTATCAACAATGTGGGTCCCGGTTTTCACGAACCCACATCCTCTGCAATCTGGACGCCTCAGTGGTGTCCCTCGAGCAATCTGGACACCCTCAGCGAATGTCCTCAGCAACCACCGCAACCATCAATAGTGCCTCCTACGTTCTCTACAAATTGTGGAGCTAGACGCCGACCCCCCAGCCGCTATCTGCCGATGCCTCTGATTGTGGTGTGCTCCGCCTCATCAGTTGAGGCTCGCCTCGCGGACACATCTTCTCGGCGATCCTTCTTCCCTTGCTCGCTCCTCATCTTCTGTCGACCCCTAGCCCTTTGGCACTCTCACTCTCGAGGGGGAATGTGTGGTAAAATTTCTGAAGTGGCAAACTGGACGGGCCAATACAGTGTCCTCAACAGGCTTGACAGGCTCCGACACTCTCCGCCTCTAGGATGCGTGTCGATGTCTTCCCGAAATACTATCGACGGCAGCCTGTAAGAGTCGACAACATCCTACCTTAGGTTCTTAGGGCGGGCTACCAGACACTCTCACTCAAAATGCATCTAGTAGCTGGTGGAAACCTCAGTCAATCCTTCCGCTGCAGTCTGTCCTCGTTTGATCTGCCGTCTTCCAGACTCAGTAATATACTTTCTGCATCCATTGCTGATATGATCAGAATAGTGGCCCGATTTTGTGCCTCCAGTTTTTGGACTCTATACAAGCGGGGCCCGGTACTGGTAGAGGGCTTGCTCGAGAATGAGCTCGGGGCTGGGCTACTACCTGGGATTAACTCGCCGGGTGTATGTCAGTGGGGACCGCCTGTGGTAGCGGTCGGCCTGTGCTCCCGTATCCGCAAAGATCATCAGTAATGTGTTCAAGGCAGCTCGTGACGGGGCCGCTCGAATGTGTGGCCAACTCATTGGCCTGTCTCTGATGATGACACGTCAACGGTGCCTTGTCGGGGTCTGTCAACTGACAATGGGGGCCCATATGGGCACCCCTGCTGTCCCTGCAAAGGGCAAAATCATACCCGGGAAGGGATAGTAAGTAGTGTACCTGAATTCCCCTCTCGTGCATTACTGCCTGAAGAAGCCATGGCGAAGTCGACCCGCATCTGGCTATCATCGCTGCTCAACACTGCTCGTCCCCAAGTGACGATGTTATCCAGCAGCTGTGGGGGAAGTCATTGACGGACGATTGCAGCCACAAGAATTCGCGACAACTTTAAGGTTTGGGCCTTCTTGATGGCCCCCTTCGGCTCATTTACCAGAATCTCTTCCCCCCTCTCCGTCTACTTATAGGTGCAGGTGCCATCCACCTCTTGGTGGGTCTCCATCTCAGTGTCGCTGTGTCGCGCCAGAAACTGTCCATCCTTCACTATCTGCCACGTAATCGAACTCGGGCAAGTGTTGGGGAGTCCCGCGTAGCCATCTGTACTTCCTCGCCGTATAGAACCGGGTCTGTAGCTTGCGGGAAATGTCCACCTGCACACCCGGACTTCGAAACCTGCTCCAGTGGGGCCGTTTTTGCGGTAGCCCAGCCCGCCATCGATCTGTGATCGAGAGTCGCTACTTAGAATGCTTAGAACTCCGGCCCACTTCCTCGCTGTATCGTCCCAATGGTGGGCTGTCCACTTATAGTTGAATGCCTGATGAAATGTTTGTGGATCCTCCGGCATCGATGGGAGACTCCCTGTAAATACCGCACCTCTGTTCCACCGTGAGTGTCCTAGGTCCATTACCCTTGATCAGTCAGGAATTTTCGTCGGGGTAACACTTGGAAGGGACTTCGACCGCACACCATTTTGGGATGGTCATATGATGGGGTTGGGGACCTGGGCTGTTGCTGCCGTGATGTAGAGTCTGACTGTCAGCCTCATCAGACGAGGCCGCTCTGCGCAGTGGCGGGTTGGCGATAACCTCAGCAGAGCCTGAAGCTTCCTCCTCGGACCCAGGGATCTCCAAAGGAGCCAGCACGCTCCTTCCTCATTGTTGCTTCCCATCGTTTGGTTCCCTGTCATTTTGGCTCCAGGATCCTCCTCCCGTCGCTTTTACTTCATTTTCACTAACTCCTTCGCCGCCGCCAGTAATCTTTATTTTTTTTTTGCTCTTTTTTCGCCTTTCAATCGCGCTTTCTCCATTTTCTTCTTTTCCTTTTTTCCCTTTTGTCACATGCTCGTTTTCCTCTCCTTCACTGCGGCTCATCTGCCTCGATTCCGCGCGTGGGTAGCTTGCAGCACGGGGCACAGACTAGATCTCCCTCGTGCAATAAGTGCGGTCTTTGCTTGGTTGCCATATTCCGATGAGTACCTGTAAAGAAGAACTATTAGTATGAGTCGTACAACAAGAGGCTAGGGAGCTCATCTGACATGACCCTTTGAAAACGTGTGTTTCGTAAATAATTGAAACTGTCTCACACGACTGGAACGATGAAGGCCAACGTCGTGACTATACGGACCGCATAGGTCCCGTCGTGTTCTCTTGGTATAATGTTATAATAGGAAACCTTGAGGAGGGGGTATCTGACCTCCTTACGGTCAAGCAAGATGGGACCGTCGTGGATGTAAACGACAAGACCGTCGTAAGAGTCCTCGTGGGACATCTTAGAAAAAGTGGGAGACCTTATCAGTGTGGGTCCTCTGACCAGGCATTACGGTCAATATGATCGTACCGTCCGGTGAGTACGCGGTTCGTCGTAAGAGTCCGTCGTAGTACACTTAGAAAATGTTGGGTAACACCCTTATAAGTGGGGTCTTGACATATGGACGGTCAAGCAGACGGACCGTCGTGGGTAATAATGGCCTTGTAATGAGTCCGTCGTAGGACCTTGGAAAAATGTTGGGGTGCCATGGTGTGGGCTTTGGAACTGGACCCCTACGACGGTCCATCGTGTTTGACTACTAACGTTCCGTCTCGGGGTCGCGTTTCTGATTGACTAGCCTAAACTCCAGGTAACCCTAAACAACCCGATGACCCACATGGTCCTTATCGTCTTTTGGACCATATATTTTGTGTATACAAACTACCCGGAAACTACCAAGCAAAATCACCTATCCTATGGGTAAAACAACAATCTGACAGTGGCAAATTTCGAACATTTAGAAGCCTATGTTTTAGACATAATCGACTCAAGGAAAAGTATACGACGACTAAGACTAATCGATACTACTAATAAACAACCACAATTCCAGATAAATGAGTTAATTTAGAGACTCACATACCTTGCAAATGGAGAAAACCCGATGGAGAAGGATTCAGGTGCCAAGGATAATATACCAATGCACACACCAGCACCCACTATTAGTATAATAATGCCTCCGGTGTATGTGGCCCAGCCTTGTGGGCGTTGCTGCTCCGTGGGGGGTGTGTCCACTTTCCCCGCGCCGGGGCGCCTGCGCTGCCTGTGGGCCGTCCTGGGGTGCCCTCTTGCGGGGTGCTTCGTATAAACCATCAGCTTTTGAAACAGGGTCCGCCGCGTCGGGTCGGGTAGAATTTTCATTAATCACGTACCCGCGCCGGTTTCCCCGCCGCGGTCCGTTTCATTTGTTACGCCCATCGATGGTTTCCGTCGTGTTTGCCCTAGTATTCAAAATGACTGAAAATACGTCCCGGGTGTGACGGATGCATACTATGGCTGGTGCAAAAAAACATGGCAACGGTCCGTCGTTGTAATCCCGTCAGTGCGTATGCGATGTAAGTGGTCTGCAAATTTTCCTGGTATTGCCTTCAAATTAACCCCTTAATAGAAAAAAAATGCTACCAAACATTATTAAAAAGACGATAAGATAATTGGGTTTGGCCCTCCCAACAATTAAAACCTGATTTTACAAACCTGTCCGGGCCATCCGACGAAACTGGGCCACCTTATTACGCAGACCTTCCATCAAGATGGTACGCCTCGATCTACTTCATTCGCCCGAAATTCAGCATGCCCCGAGATCGATTTTTAATGCGCTGTCCATTCACTCACGAACCGCCACCCCCTCCTTTAATTTCCAACTCAACCTGCTCCATGAGGGCTAGTTGGTAAGACCGTGTTAAGGACCGGTCCCATTTGGACTTAGTGTTGCCTGTAAACAACGCGAAATCTGGAATTGAATAAGCACCAAATCCCGACCATAAACGCTCGTTTTTCAATTCTGTTGTCATGGTAATTCTTCTCTTTTCTTTGTATGAGGTCTGAGCTTTCATAGGCTTTTTAGCAATTCATCAAGTTCATTCAACCCATAGGTCCGTTGCTCTGCGCTCGCTCCATCATTTTTAATTCTTCAGAGCCCACATGGCTTTATGCTCTAACTCACCAGGAAGATGACAACTTTCGATTATACCGTTGGTCATGGAGACATACCAATGAGTCTTATAATGCTTGTCCCGGTAGCCCCAAAGAGCATTTATCAAGCCTCCTTGACCAAATCCGTTCTACTGGCGGTTCCCTGTGTTTGGACAATAGCTGTTTCATCTCTCGATTCGAACTTCACTTTGCCCACGATTTGGGTGTGGTAAGGAGTGGCCACATTATTGAACCCCATATTTCTCCAATTACCCCTTGAATATCTGTTTTGCAGAAGTGGGAAGCCCCCACACTAATAATGGCCCTTGGGGGTGGGCCAAAAACGACATAAATTATATTCTTTTTCCAAAAATGCATGTGACCCTCTTCCACTTTATTGTTTTGCGAGGGCTAGTGGCTTCGATCGACCCATTTAGAATACCTAATCACTGCTAACTATAAGGTACGTATCCCCTGAGAACTCAGCAAGGGTCCCTAAAATCAATACTACCCCAGACATCAAACAACTCAATCACAAGAATGGGGGTTTAGAGGGAGCTCTTGCTTTCTTGAAATATCGGGCCATCCGCTCGTTGCATCTGTCACATGCTTTAGCAAACGCCAGAGCATCTTGGATGAAGAGTTTTGGCCAATAGTAACCACATTTTAATATCTTTGTGAGCGGTTCAGATAGAACTGTGATGTCCACGCAACGGGTGAGACTGTCATTACCTCCAAAACCTCAACATCTCACATTCTGGCAACACAACGCCGAAATAATCCCCGTCGGCCAACTCCTATACCAATATGTGGACAATATCAACTTTGCCAGATAGTTCTCAACAAATTGCTGAACCTGGATCAATGTCCTTGCGCAGCGCTTATACATGTTCATCGGGGAAAGTATCATCAATTTCAGTTCTTCTCCCCTAACTCTCGGTCATATCTTCATCCTCTAAGACGAGATAAGTTATCGCACTTGGTTTTTCATTTCCTTTTCTATCCATCACTTCAAAGTCCCATTCTAGTAGCAGTAACAACCCAACGAATCGCCTAGGTTTTGCATCCTTCTTTTGCCATCAAATATCTCAATGCTGAAGTGGTCAGTAGCAACTATACTCTAGTACCTAACAATAGGCGGCGAATCTTATCCCAAAGGCAAACACACTGCTAGGATTTCTTGCTCAGTCACTGTGGTAGTTTCTTCTGATCTTCATTTAGGGGCGTTACTAGTATAGTAGATGGGGTGAATGATTTTGTGTTTCCTTCCCTCTGTCCCATTACTAACACCCAGAGCTACCACCCCACTAGCATCGCACATTACCCTCAAATGGACCTGCTTCCAATCCGTGGAAATATGAGTAGGCGTCAGATACCAGAAATTTTTGTTCGTTTATTTTCACCGAATGCCTTTAGACAAGAATTCAATCAAAACAAAATTTTTTTTTTGTTTTGTTAACAATCTTTCTCCAGCAATTTGCACAATGGGTGTGTAACTTTGAAAAGCTTTTGATTATTTAGGTTAAAAACCTGCATGCCGCAATAAAGCTTCTCACCCTTTTTCTGAAATACGATGACCCAACACAATACCACCTCTTTCAACATGAAATGACACTTTCCCCCTTAAGTACCAAATTGCAGTTCTTCACAGCTCTTAAGAACCTCAGATAATTGGTTTTAAGCCCGCTCGAATTAATCACCACACCAACCACAAAACATCATCCCATAAAAACCCAATAGATCCTCCACCAGGTCCAGAAAATATTGACATCATACACTCGAAAGGTTGCGGGTGCATTGCACAACCCACATGGCATTCTTCTAACGCAAAAGTTCCCATATGGACAAGTGAAAGTTGGTTTTCTCTTGATTCTTCTGGGTGCAATAGAAATCTGATTATACCCCGGAATATCCATCAAGAAAAAATCCACCCTTTTCCGGCAAGTCTATCCAACATCTCTGATCCATGAAGGGGCATAGGAAAATGGTCTTTTTTCAGTTCCATGAGTGTCAGTTTTATTTAAAACGGTTAATCCATACACACCCTCCATCCAGTAAACCGGTCTCATTGGAACAAGCTATATTCTTTTCGTTGGGTAACCACAGTTACATAAAATCCAAAACCAAGACCTTCACAATTCAGGATACACATTAACCGGGCATCCCCAACTACTATCGGTGATTGGATATTCCTCCAGCATCCAACCACTTTGATAATGTCCTTCTTCACAACCTCTTTCTAGGAGATTCAAGCGTCTCTGGTGTTCCCAAGTACTCGGCTTAGAATCATGCATGAGTTGGATTTTATTAGAAGAAAATACCAGTAGGGATCCCAATAATTTCCCGCCATTGTCCCCCCAATCGCCTTTTTGTACCCTGTTTAGTAACCTTTTAATAAACTCTGACCTGTTGTTCATCCAGGGTCCTGTTGCAATATTCCCGTTCAATTCACCATTTCCTAAGAATCCATCCTAAGATGAGGTGGGAAGAAGATTTTTTAATTCACTTTTGGAGCCATCCTCTAGTCGATTGTTGGGGGGTTCGCGCGGGTGGGGACTCAGGATTTTTGATATCAAGCGCAAATTTCTACTTCGTTTTTAAACGACATCACCTCGGTCAAGGAGCCTCGACTCATGACTCATACTCTTCAATACATCACTATCAAAGTTCATTATTAACATACTGCCGCTAATCTTCTACACCTAGACGTTTTCTTCTATTTGTTCTGAGATTCGTCCTCACCCTGTTGTAAAGGATATAGCAGAGCTGCCGATGTACTCACCTCTCGCTGCCTCATGACCACACACATTAAAGTCACTTCCCTCATTGTTCAATCGAAATTTCATTTGGCCCCTTTTCCATGTCTACTAAGGCTCTTCTCCCTTAGAACTGAATGGCCTCCCAAGAATAAATGGGCACTTCAAATCGACCTCACATCAAGAATAAACAAAGATCTCTGGAATTATTAATGAACGTCCACTTTTCCTAGCCATTCGTGGAGTATCCCTATGGGCCATTTTACTGTCGATCAGCAGCCATCAGTAGCCGCAATCGCAGTGGGCTTTTGGGCTAACCCAAACCCAACTTCCTTGTCTAATCGAGAGGGGCATGAGATTTATGCTTGCCCCCAGATCACATAATGCTTTCCCTTAAAATGTAATAGCCCGATTGGTACAGGAATAGTAAAACCACCCGTATCTTCGTTATTTGGCCATATATCTTGTAAAGCAATAGCACTTCCATACAAATAGCTACATACAATGCTGCATTCCCTAATCAAGATCCTCAAAAATGACCGCTCTTTTCCTTTGTGAGCTCGCAGATCTTGTCATAATTTTGTGTAACCGGGCATTTGTTTCTAACGCTTCTACCAAAGGGACATTGATAGAACGTTCTTCAACTTGTTATAAAACTCCGATCTTGCCATTCTCGTCCTTTTTCAAATAATCTTTGAAGGAAAATGGGGGTGGGTGGCCGAGGCATAGATTACCTTTTTAGGGTCAACTTCAGCATCTTTTGCATGCTATCCCCTATTCCAGCCATCAACTTCTACCTTTTATCCGATTCTATGTCACCGTATTCTCATCAGATGGCATGTTGTCAATGGTTTGCGTTACCACGCGAGTAGTACTTGCCATACAATTCCATACATTTTTCGGATTTTGGACATGTTCTAGGAAGATTGGCCCGTTTTTGGCCGTGTGATTCATGTTGGATAATTGGGCCAATTGTAACTCAAGTTTGCTTAATTGATATTGCATTGGTATCCTTTTTTGTCAACTTTTTGGTGCCCAATACCACCCGCAACTCATTTCTCCTCTTTATTGTTCTCATCACTAGCCTCGAACCTCCTCTCAATTTATCACATTCCTCAACTCGCGACTACTGCCTCCACCACCCTAGGAGTAACTTCCCCAATTTTGAGGAGGAACATAGTGTCCTGTCCCTTCGTTTCGTAGAACCTATTTACCAACCCCTGTTGACTGTTTAGCGATTGTAGTTTTTTCCATCTCTTACTAATGACCCTCACAATTGTATTACCCATAGTTTCCGACCTTAGGTTCCCTTGACCACCCTTGGGGCCAATTAATCCTGATTTGAGCCTTGGGCGCTTGAGTCGGAAAACCCCCCCTCTGTTCATGACTGCATAGGAAACCTCCTAATAATACCCTCATCGTTTGGAACGGGTGTTAGCCAAGTATTTGACTACATTAATCGTTTTCGCACCCCATGACATGTTTTTATTACCAACCCAAGCTCGGTTCCTCAAATTTTAAGCCATTTCTTCACGAATATCATCTGTGGCTGGTTGTGAGTGGGACTGGCCTGCAAAGGTGTTTCTCCCATCTCAGTTTCCTAGTACTCCAATCTTTGTTATGGCCGTGATATTTTTTTTCTAATTTTTTCAGCGAATCAATCCGCATAAGGACATTCTCCATACGATCCACCTGCTATTTGTCCAAACCGCTTTGTTGTATCATCATTGTCCCCTATAGAAGTTTCTTTCCAGTGAACTCATCATCTATACGTGATTTGTAACACTTTCTCAAAATGAGGGTGAAGCTATCCCAATAACTACTAACTGACTCTCCCTGGTAGTTCCACAAAAGTTAACTTCACCCTGTCTTTGTGTGTTTAAGTTTTCTTGGAGACCGAAGTATCGTGCTAAGAAGACTCCCTCATTGATTTCCAAGTAAAGATGGGTTGTATGGGGCTCAGTGAACCAATAGCAATCGCAGCCTCTCTCCCGTCAGTGAGAGAGTAACACTCTGAGCCTTAATTACAATCTAGATCCAAATGAGGTGGGGGGTGATAATCTGAATGCCTTCTCTGAAGGGGACCCCTCCAACTTTTACCACTCCTGCCCTTACCTACTATATGGGCATGTGGGAATCCTGCAGAGGTAGCCCCGAAAACAAACCTCTGGCTTGAGCTGTTGCTCAGATACTAGTTTATCACACAATGTTGGCCTGTGGGTAGAAGAGGCAAAACCATGGCCCCTCCACGAATCTGCTCTGTTACCATAGCCGCTCTGTAGTATGCTTTGGGCCGTGGAGGCGGATTCTGTCCCCTCTGTTGATGTTCACCATAGCATCGGGTAATATCTGACCATCAGAACTCACCCTGAGCTGGGTTGTTCTTGTTTTTGATCCCCACATTGATTTCCCCAATTAACGGATTCCCATGTTTCCAGTGTACGATCTAACTCCGTGATCGTAGGAACAACTGTTTCTCTCCCCTCTCCGGTATTTTGCAATATAAGGAGGATAGTTCTGAAAAGAAAATCAAAAACAATAACACAAAGTAAAATCAAGAAAGTATCAACTAAATAGAGTATAAGTTTCAAGTTTATCTAAAATCTACATTTCCCGGCAGCGGCGCCGAAAATTTTTGATACGCTCAAACTTACTTCTCAAATAAGAAGTAATGCGGCCGCGGTCAATAAAATAACCCAACTAATGAATGTTTGGGATTGTTTCCACGAGTGACAATAGTCCTGACTTAACTTCAACTTGAGTTTACTATTGGTTTCGGGTTGATACTTCCTTAAGCAAAGTTCAAAAACATAAAAATGGGGGGTTTTTTTTTTTCCATGAGTAAAATAACTAATGAAATTGGAAAGCTACACTTAACGGTTTTGCAAGTTTGGGTTTTAATCACTTAATCACAGTAACTATGGTTTATTGTTCCCACGTTCATAACTTGATATTCCTAACTACTACAATTCTTGTCCTGTATCTTGCAATGCCAAGTGATAAGTTATTATTTTATAAATCCTTGGTCTGGCATCTAGAAAATCTCACTCCGCACCTTGTTCCGGCTACGTGTGTTGCTTTCCTAACCCTTATCGTTACCTCAAATTAAGCATCGTATTCGATATTTGAACTAAGTTTTAAACCTCGTACCAAGCAATCTAGCCTATTAGTAGTTACACTACAACTAGTTCATATCTTTTCCTATACTACCGCCTTGGTCCTGCAAGTAGCATTAAGCGATTTCTACGTTGAATCATCCGTTAAAAAGACTTCTAAGCGAAGAATTATTAATACATCAAGACACTTTATAGAATTGTTTTTTAGCTAGGGTTATCACTCATGTTATTGGCCTAGTTTTTCCCACAACCCCTAGTTATGGAGTTTGTTATTTACTCATAGCCAAAAAAAGCATATTCAAATATATCAAATTAAGAATTTCATGTACTTATTCCATGAGAAAGAATAAAAAGTCCGAAAAATTGCTTGATTAATCACCAAAAATTACTTGTAAAAATCTCCAAAAAATCAAACACTAATCAGCAAAGTATAATAATATGATTTCTAATCTTGTCAGACTCCCTCAAACCTCCAAAATGAGGTTTTTTTCCAAACTATTTTTATATAAAAAAAATAAAAACCTAATTAACAGGGTTCTAATTTCGTGGAAAGCTGCCAAAAACACGTCTGGGTCGACGGACCACTCACGACCGTCGTGGGCATGACGGACGCATGGACTCCGTCGTCCCATACCTTGGTGGCAATTGTCTTCGCTGCTGCTTTCTCATTCCCCTCAACGGCGAAGGAGTGTGACGGACCGTCCATAGGCCAACCGGTAAGTCAGGAAGTGGGTTCTCGTTTCAAAATACTCAACCTCTTGGATCTGGTACTGGGATCACTTCTCTGATCTTCACGACGACCTGCAGGATGGACGCTAGCCATGACGGACCGTCACAAAGCTTCCGTACTCCCACACTTGTCATGACTTTCCCCAATCTTCCTTCAGCACTTCTCTACTCTGCCACCGTACGAACCACCTACGGACCGCACAGAAGAATAGTCCGTTCACATACCTTCATCCGCTCTTTGGTATCTCTCAGCATTTTTCTCCTCTCCAAAAACGCCGCTTTTGGCTTTGGACACAGATTTCGTGCAAAACACAGAGAAACTTGTAATAAAGGCTTAGCAGCAAAAAGGGCTTTATTGGACTCACTAAACTTAAGGGAAAGTATTATTATACCGTGAAACCACGGTATATCAGCATATCATGCACTAGTGAATAGACTCGACTTAAAAATATAAATATATTTTTTTGACACGCTAGCCTCCTCAAACTTCAACGTGGCATAGAACATATTCACATCCTTCACTTCCAAATCATTTTGACTTTAGGACTTAACATTTCAACCTCATCCTCTCCATTTAAATATACTAATAGGTGCCACATTCTTCACCTCCAAATAGATGTGACAACTACGAATATTCTTAAATGGTAAGCCTTTTTTCTTATTTATTAAGTAATGGTCTCTCGTTGAATAAAAAATGGATGGCGATCTTTCCAAGTGAAAATTAAAGTCCATGTCCCGACATAGATGGCCGATTATTGCAAACCATAACATGTTAAGATGGCTTGATGACTACCCCCTAGTAACATAGTGTATAACTCGTATCTTGGGAAAGTAATCATTTATCTGATCTTTCAATCTATCCTACATCAGAAAGAAATTGAATTAATAGACACAGTATCGCTTTAAACTGAGCGATTTGAACCAATAACTTTAAGAAAATGTGGTACAAAAATTGCTTATAATTTTGACATAATTGACAATCACATTTTTCCTTGCACCTTTTGAGATCATTTCACTCCTTTATTTTAGGGAATTTTTCCGTACGAGCTTCGATGGCCTCCGTAATCCTGAATTTTCTTTGCTCCTTATGCATTCCAGAGATTCTGAATTCGAGTTTGAACTTCTTAGCTATATCTGATATCATTTGAATTTTAACTATTGAACTTTTCGACGATACTCGCTGGTATTTTGAGATCTTCCTTAAAATCTCTCTCCTAGAGATCTCTAGCACGATAATCGAAATGATCTCCACTATGTCCCTGATTAGTTGTGTCCCACTTTTTTTTTATTAAAGAGAATAAAGAGAAATACCTAGTTTTTACATGACCGAGTCGTCATGGTGACTAGATATTTTTTTTGATATAGGAATCATGCCACATGTAGTTTCAAATCTTGTATATATTAATACTGCAAAGATCGAGACCAGATCTCAAGCTATACATGTCACTATAAATAGGAATGAAAATAGAAATGAAAATTTCTTACAATTTCAAGTCTAAAAGATAGAGTATCAATGAATTTATTTTGTAACGAACGGCCCAATACGTTAAAATAAGTTTCTCACACGAACAAATTATACCTAATCCAACTATTTTACATGGAAAACCAAAAAGGAAATGCAAATTGTTATTTTTTTAAGTCGAAGTACTAACAAAATATTTTGGAAAATTTTTTAAGAGTGGGCGCTTTAATCACCTCTTGGGGTTATGTATAAAAACGTGAAAAAGGGGTCAATATTGACATAGTTGTAGCAAGAGTACGGAGCACATATAAATCTCTCGCCTTTTTTTCGCTCTTTATAGTTAGAGGGTAATTTAAGTAATACCGATAGTGCAAAGGCGTGACTTCAACATAGGTATGTTCAAAAAAAAGATTATTCATCATGCTTCAAACAAAAGTTTGTGAATTCGTACAATCCTCATAGTTCCAAATGAAGTCCCCCCTTTTTTCAACTCCATGCCTTGTACTACAAGATCTATTCTGGAAAAAACATTTCACCTTAAAGACTCCTTAGTAGAGAGGGATATCAAACCCCCTTGAATCTTTTCCCCCCCCCATAGAAATTCTTCTTCTTCATGCACTTTAGATAAATGAAAAAAAACGTTGTGTAGGCAGCGATTTTCATCATTGAACACTGAAGTTCTATCCAAGCAGATCCCCACTTGCCTCCACAATTTTTCAAACTAGTAATTTGATGTCTTTTTTTTAACTATCATCCATCTCTTCAATAATTATGACATCTATCTTTGTTTTCCAGTTCATGGAACTTGGTCTAGAATATGAAATAAGATATCATTCACAATAAAAATCAACCATCTATAAAAGAACCCAAAAACCGCAAAACTAAAAGATTCCTCTTTCATTGATTGAACAAACACTAATTTGACGTTGTTTTTTCTTCCAAAAACTAAAGAGTGCTGAAGGACTTACAGAGTTGACAACTTTTATTGTTTAGGATACCAAATTAAAGGATTTGAGGCAATGGATAGTGAAAGAACTTGTATACTAGGAAAAATTATGAAAATATTAATGGTAATACAATAATTTAGTACTTCCTCTCAATTCTTTAGAATATTTTATTTAATGAGTAAGAAGTCAAAAGGAAATTTTCAATTTTAGTTTTTCTGATATTTTCGGTATGTAATTAATTTGATGAATTGAAGCTGGAGAGTGTATTAGAATTAATTTTAATATTTACTTTGAGCGCTCGTGTTTGTAGAGTCAATTTTAACTTTTAACTGTGGTATATTCTTAGCCTCAATTTGATGAGAGGATCTAGAAGAGAAAATTTTGTGGGTATTTAACTTAAATTAACAAATGCGGAGTCCCAGGGGTAATGTTTTTGGCTTAAGTTTTAGTGATATAGTCCTCAAAATTTTAGTTTGATGAATATAAATCAGATTTAGAAGTACATTTCAATCTTATTTTATTTAATTTATAAGACGAAAAGAGGGTAAATTTAGTGAGTGGAAGAGGGTATTTTAAATCTATTAGTTCTTCTGGTGTATTCTAACAATTAATTTAATATGTATGAGTCAAGAAGTAAATTTTGAATTTAAATTTGATGAGTAGACCATAAACGAGTGAATTTAATAGTTAATTTTTAATTTAATTTTATGAGTAGAAATCACGTAAGTTTTAACATTTACTGTTATATATTTTCTCAATCATTAAATGTAGAAGTATGTTACATCGACTTTTTTTTAGATATAACAATTACTCTGTAAATATCAATTTAAAAATATATATTAATATAATACTGAATATTTAATACTTTAATAAACTATACTTTTAAAATTATTAAATTTTCACACACAAACGATAAAAAAAAGAATTTCAATTAATAATTTAAAGGTGCATAATAGAATCTATAAAGATTATTGGTCACAAATTGTTTACATTTCAACAGAAGCTATAAAACCCATATATTGTTTTAATTTCAATTTGACTTATGAAACAGTTTAATTTGTGTCTGAAGATTTATTTAAATTTATTTTTGGGGTTTTGGACTGAAACTTGTTTTAGAAAATATCAAAAACAAATTTTTGAATGACAACAAATTTTATTCAATATTATTCTGAGTTAAAACTGTGAAAAGGGTTTTATATTTACCCCTCAACTTTGTTGTATTGGTTGGCTGACCCCTACCGTGAAGGAGTTATTTTCCCATGTCGTCAATAAATTTAACAAATATACCCCTCCTTTGGATGGAAAACCCCAATCAATTTTTAAAATTACCCAATTTTACTTAATTAATCTAAGTTTAAACCCGACCCTACCCACTTAATATAATATATAAACCCATTTCTTTAATCCAAATCAACTTTGTTTTCGTCCACTACCCACAAAATCATCACCTTCTCTAGATCGTCCTTCACCCCCACCACATCACCACGAAACCCCCCCTATCCCACCAATGGTCACCTCCTCCTCATTTTTTTCCTTTTCAATTTTCCAATATGCTTTCCTTTTTGGGCTTCTTTTTAACTTCCTCCCGGGTGAACTAATAAAATCTATTGCAAGAGAAATAGTGTTTTGATTTGTTTTAAAGTAGTAAACCACATCATATTTTTTTTCGTAAAACTTTAGCTTATTGGTGAAACAGAACATAAGATTTCATGTTAGTTAACATATTGAAAAGGGCTATTAACTATTTTTTTTTATCATTCCCCTCTACTTTCAGAGTATCAGTGATACTAAAGGCTTGCTTGAGGTGTGTTTAAGTCATGGAACTAGGTGAAGCTCAAAGTTAAATACATTGTGTCGCTTAGATGGACCTTTGGTGTAGTTACCAAGGGATCAAAAGCGAGGAGGAATTGTACCATGGTGGGAGAACTTGTGGTTTTTGTGGTGGTGACTTTGGTGATGGTGAGAAAAATAAAGTTGAATTTCGTTAAAATAATGGGTTATATTATTAAGTGGGTCGGGTCAGGTTTAAATTGGGTAATTTAAGTAAAATTAAATAATTTTAATGAATTTGGGTTTTTCATCCAAGGAGGGTTATATTTGTTATGTTTATTGGCAGTAGGAGTAAAAATAACTTCCTTTTAACGGCAGGGGTAAAGACAACCATTAAAACAAAGTTGAGAAATAATTTTGACCCTTTTCCCTTAAAACTACTTAATCAGAAAATTCTAAAGCAATAAAATTATTAATAAAAAGAGGATGAAGTTGGAAACAAGATGAAGGAGGGCAAGAGATATTGTTTTTCCAATTGTTCAGTTTCCTCTCATTAGGTTCACTACAATTTGTCTGAACAAATCTCCTTTAATCATAAATATTTTATAGCCACTAATATCACTAGATCAAATGTAGTAATTTTAAAATGTGTTTTTATGAGATAACCCTATCTAACCAATTAATCTATTCTATTTGACCGTGTTAAAACATTTTTATCTCTAACCTCCACTTTTAAAGTTAAGTCATTAATATCTTAATGATTCGAAGTGACGTTTCCCAACTAAAAACTAATCTCATAGTTTCTGATCCTGAGCCAGAGGCCCCCAAAGGAGCCATCATATTTGATTATTAAGAAATGCTTATTGAGAATAACAAGCTATATAACGAAATCAAGAAGCGGGGGCTTCAATTAACTACTATCAATGCATCATTATACTTATACTCAAATTATATGTAGCTTATGTGTTTGGGAATCGTAAATCAAGTTTTTATTGTTCTTTGTTCTGATTAATCTACGATATAATACACCAATATATATTTTAACCATATGATAAACTAGTATTTATTTCCTCCAACTATTGATGTGAAAAATTACACTCTTAAACTTGTATAAAGTTGAAAAGTAGGTACACATGATTCATACATGACATAATACGCGTAGGGCACCACGTAGGCTAAAAATTTCATGCCACATTTGTGTTTAAATCCTTACTTCAATAAAATAGGGAGAAACGTCATGGTGACTCAAAAATTAATCAATTAAATTAACATTAAATGAATTTTAAGAATAAAAGAGTTTTTAAAGAGTCTACACCTAATTTTATGAAAAACTAAGAAACTAATTTAAAAATATCTATGAAACCAATATATTCTAGTTAATGGGTTCAAGTTATTGTGAAGGAAACATGTTAGGCTGTCATGAACTGAGCCTACTCCCTGGACGTGACCGGTACTCGAGAACCATTGTAGGTATCAAAGAGAGCCCTAATCCTTGTTGGCTACAAGTGGAACACTAGCTCAAGCATACAAAAGCTTAATACTGAACTAAATTTCAGTCAACTCGAATAATAAACCTTTTTAAAAGTCTGTACAATACTCAAATTAAAAATAAATACAGAAGCTCCTCAACTATGTCTATCAATGAAGCCTTTAATAGTATAGAAGAGTATCGGGACAAGACCCTCAACTTCTCAAAACTACTTAATGTAAGATAAATGTGAAGTCCTCCTGAATATAAGATGACTCACTAAATCTGACTAGAATATCTCATGACCTTAACGAAATGTCTGTCGATGATCCTGAACCTGTTTCTGCATCATAAATTAAAGCATGCAAAATGGCACAATACATGGAATGTACAAGAATATAAGGGGAGTTGTAAAGCATAAACAGCAGCTTGAACTGATGGAATATAAACATACTTACCTCTTCTTAACTCACTCAACTCAACTCAATGAAACATATTTCAACTCAGCTCAAAGAAAATAGGGCTCAACTCAGTAGTAAATACTAAACTCTATGAAACATAGTTTAACTTAACTCAGAGAAACATCACTTAACTTAACTCAGTGAATAGTTCAACTCTACACTGTGAAACATAGTTCAAGTTTGGATACTCAAGGACAAAGAAACAACAAAAGATGCAATATGTTGAATGCTTTGAAAACAGTGGATAATTACTCAATTGTATGAAAAAGTACAATAATAACTCAATTGTATGAAATTACATAAATAGCTCTTATTTGTTTGTAAAGATACAAAATACCTCTATTTGGGAGATTCTCTAACCAACAACCATCATTATGAGCTTTGTAATTAAACAACATCTACCCCACTCTACCAGAATAGTCCTATAATTTGTAGGGATATAGAACCCACTAACAAAGTGAACTCACTAGTCTATGCTAAAAATAAATAACGAATAATCTAATAAGTATGACTCTTTCTACCCATATTGGCTACATGGTTTATGGGAGTTTTGAATTTTTAGGACTCTCCCCCCATATCGATGCTCAATACTACTCCCAGAGATATACTTATCTCATATGTTTTAAAGAAAAAAGTAACCCTTTCTATGTTCTTAGATTATTACTCATGAATCTCTCTTTAAAGTAATGGTACTCAAACTGCTCAAAAATCTTTTAGAAATCACAGTTTCCTACTCTTTTAAATGTGAGATATTTACTCTTGGGAATACATCCAGTGATTATATATCATTTTAATGAAAATGAAACTCGTCTCTACTCTTCCTCATACTCAGTACCTCAAGCCTTAAAACAAACTATGGATGATTGTAAAAGACTTCTCAAAAAATGGATCATGCCGAATTATGGATGTGAACTACTCAATAGAATGTTTTCAATAACCATATATAGAACTCACTACTCGAAATTCAATAACTCTAGAATTCAAGGACTCAATGATACTACTCATCTCATGAATGCTCCACTCATAAGGTCTATGCTGGATTATGGGCATGACCCACTCAACTCAATGATCTCCTTGCGTAACATATATTAATAAAAATTTATGAATTATAATTTCAAGAAGAATTAGGAACTCAATACTAAAGAACATAGATCTTGAAGATGTTACTCCTCTCAAAGATACTCAAATTATGGAGTTCATGTGGAATTTATTGGCATGAACAACTTTACTCAAGGATCTCAATGATAATGTAGACTCAATAATAAATTTACTCATTATCATACTCCCTTTGTTACGACCCGGGATCCCCCCAAGTCGCGACACGGCGTACTCAACCTCTCAGAGGTCTTATACAAGTCTCTTAGCATTCATTCATTACATAAGTATGTAAAGTAGTGAAGAACTTAATACTTTTCATAAGGAAACTCTTAACATAAGAATGAAACTAAGTCTCATCATAAATAATCTTAGACACATATAATTATCATAGGTTCACAACCTTACATTGAAAAGAAACTTATAGTCTAATACATTGTTTTTAATGAAATAAAACTAGACACAAAACCATGTCCTAGAATATACGAGGACATACCAATGTTGAAAGAAATCTACCTCCCAAGCTTTAACATTAGGAATCCTCACTTTCTACCAACTACAATTGTAGACATAGAGAAACATATGGAATTAGCACAATTGATGCACTAAGAATGGTGATCATGCAAGAAAACCATTCAAAAGGGACACTTTATTTGAAACATGCTTTTCATGATATTTCAATAAAAATCTCATAAAACAAGTATAATAAACCTCCTCAAGTCAATATTCACATATAAGGTAAGACCACAATCATTCAGTAACCCATTTATCCATTTAGACCCTCTACCTAACGTTATCCTATGACCAACCTAGGTAAGACATGAAGAGACCGCCCACACAACCTGTTTAATACATACCTAAGTGTTGCTCAAGCGATCCTAGGTAAGAATATTTCTAAGTCAATAAACCTTTACAAACTGAACATTATTCATTTAAGCCATTTAGGAGATAACAAAATAAATAGGGGACTTCACATAATGGTCTTGGAAGACCTGAGGAACTCACTCTAGCATCTTCAAATCCTAATCGTGTCATATGTAGATAGCGTCCCATTCTAATACTTACACGTTGTAGAACCTTTCTGATAGCTAAAGTGTAAATCCCACATAATGAGAATAGGCATTAATTGACATAGACTAAAACTATCTAGGCATGAAATTTGGTGTCATCAAAACCCCATACCGTGGAAGGTGTTCTACTTGCCAAAGGTAGAACAGGGATAGAAGTGATGTTGGTCTACTTCCATAAGAATATCCACTTGGTGCTTTGTCTTGTTCTCATAGAGTAAGTTCATTCATATAAGAGTATTAGAGAAGGTACCATCATTAAGCCCTACCAACTCATAATACCATTTCCAAGAAGGGGTCAACTAGGGCTGCCAATCAAGATTTGTTTTGATAGATCTTATGACTTTCTTAGAGATGTTTTCATACCGTTCCATCCAACCTACCTGTAAGTCCATCATTCCACTAAAGAAGGGGTTACCATTTTGGTCTTCCACTGCAAGACTTTTTTAATAACCTTATTTTTATATTCAAGGATTAAAATTGTTAACCTTCTTTTAATATTAAAGGTTTCACATTAGTCTTTCCTACAATGGTACCTACTTTAAGTGTACCGATATTAGACTTAAATGCATACACTAATTGAATACAATTCAAGTACCAAGTAGGTACAACTAAGTCTACCAACTGAAGAACAACATCATTCTATAAAGACTCTTCTTAGTCCTTCATCATCATATATCAACAATTACATAAGAAGTACTTTCAATCATGTCATTATAGCACCCATACAAGATCATATATACGTCACATGATCACCCTCCTCTTATACATTTACATATACCAATACATGATAATACAACAATACCTATAATAATGCCGACAAGGCCTTGATCATAACATTTATAATAATATAACACTACCACCATAAGAGGATCATACCATTAAATAGAAATTTAATACCAATTATATATTAAATAAATGAATTAGATAAACTTACCACATTCCAATATCCACAATCACCATACCTCGACATCTCCAAACACTCCACACAACGAGAAAACTTACCAATTACAATGCACAATAGGCTAAGACCACCAATTTATCCATATCAATGATTCAACAAAACCCAACATAGATATAAATAGTATAAAGCAAACTATTAACAATTCAAACAATGATCAACATATAATTCAATAGCGCATAAAAATCTAAACGTGAATTCAACAAAATTAGTTCATAATCAATATACCCACTTTATGGGTAAAATTAAGAATTCAAGAAATACATGGGTTCATGGAGTTTTTTTATTATAAAACCATCAATTAACAATGAATACTTCATAAATCATCAATTTAAAACTTTTAATGTAAGAACGCATGCTAAAAATTGAACTAGAATTTAGGGTTTTTGAGATCTTTTCAAAAGTCTTTGAAATTGGCAGAGAAGAATAAAAGATGAAATAACCATACCTTATTAGTTTAAATCCCACTAAATTTAGGTTTAAAACATGGAGAATTTTACATTCTTCCTTGGAACTTGAAGGTTCTTGAATGGAGGATCTTGACTAGAGATAGAATTTAGAGAAAAGGGTCGGCGAATATTTTTTTATTCTAATTAAGAGTTGGGGTTTTTGATTGGTGTAATGGGTGTATAATGACCTAAAATCAAAACATAATACACCACATAAATACCCAAAAACCCTAGATCATCAATTTGGCTGTTTTAAAAGAGTCAAACTTAACTTAATTTTCAGAATTATTCATCAGAGGCTAAGTCCGCATCGCGGAGCTGTTTCAACAAGATTTATTGAATTAAATTTTGGGACAATAGAGTCTGTGACACGTCTGCGATGATGACTAAACCTTTGGCCTATGGTGATCTTAGTTCACGACGCAGACTTGTTTTTGCCATGCACAATGGCTTGCTGCTTTGAGCAACTTGTTGGCCAATGGTTGGGTCCCCCTCAACGGCCCTTAGGCTAGTCCTTGGAGAATCATAACCGGAAGTTTTGATCCTAAATATTCCCCCACAGGTGTTAGGGTAATCCACACTAACTTTATACTCCAAACAACACATAAAAACATGCACAACATACTAGGACACACTAGCACACACAAGACTAGTTTGCGGACGTCTTGGTTATCTTTTGATGTTTGACTTCAAAACTTTTCAAAACTGACCTTTAAAGATATTTTTCATCATTTTAAGAAGTTGTTAACTCATAAAAACTATGTGAGGCTCTAGTTCACCCTAATTCATTTTGAGAGTTATAACACCCTTACTGGATTCTTCAAACAATTTAAAACTTATTTTAGAGTCTCCTTAAAAAGACTCAAAGGGACTTTCTCAAACATTATTGTTAACTCGTCCTTGATTTAATGAATTCAAGGATATTATTCTTGTTATGAATGTTCTCTCGATATTTAGAAATAGTTTAGAGTATTTAGAATTAATAGACAATAATTGTACACTTTGTAAGAACTTATACAAATGAAACGATATAAAAAGGATGGGGGAAGGCAACCTGTACGCTGCTAGGGCACCGGTCCAGCCATATCTGGTGCATCTATGGCACGCCACCCCAGCCCTTCCTCGAAAATCCGTCGAACATTCTCCTTTGATCCTTATCTTTAATTTTCCTAGAATCGAATGGTTTCTTCACAACTTACTTAATTTGAATACCAAATATAAGCACACAAAAGTATTCTCAAGTAAATCTCTAATACTCCTAATTTTTCTCTTAGGAACTAATCAACCCATCCTAATTCAACAACGAAATCAATACTTCAAGAACATAAGTTTCTCAATATTTATTGATATATTCGGAAACGAAAATCATTATTGGTGTGTGGTCTAATGAACACAACATTAAGTAAACTTACATACATGTTAGGATCAAATTCATTGCAAAACCCCCTAGAAGATTGCAAGAAATCTCGATGAATGCCTTGAACCGTTTCCTCATTTCCCCTTTTTTCTCTTCTTGATCTTTCTTATGAAAACCCTAAGAGTTATTAGGATTTGTGAAAACTGAATCAAATCAGTTTAGACCCAAAAATATTCCCATATTTTGTAACATGATTGGGTAAGGAAAAGACAAAAATACCCATAATATTTCTGGATAACTTTCCTTAAATAGACAGCCTGACTTCCAAGGGGAATATCTCCCTCATTCGAGCTAAAAAATTAGTATGTTGGAATTTGAAAGAGGACTCAAAAATCTTTCATTTGATATCTTACGGGTGTCCTAACTCATCCTTTACTAAACTATGAAATGACTTGAATGAAATCTCTTTAATTCTTTGTAGAACTTAAGGTTTTATATCTATTTACTTAACCTTAATTCTTAAGAAAATTTTTATTTCTAATTAAAATCCTATACATCACAAAAAAAGGGTTCGAGTCTTAGTTAAAAAAAATTAGGGTGTTACATTATATAACCCTTACGATTTCCGTCCTAGAATGATGAATGTACTAATTATGGAATGGGGCTACTCTCACTATCTCTTCTAGCTGATGAACTTGCATACTAACATAGACAAGAGTGAATCGCACCAATAATATGGACCTTCTATAGCACCTTCATCAAGAATGACCCTATTGTGAACACTGTGTAATGACCTAAACCGTCGTTAATTAGGAAAGGAAAAATATTGTGGAAACTGGGTCTCCTAGACCACCATAGCGGGCATGATGCCCTTAGGGTGGTAGTACTCTAGCTCCATAAGTGGCCGTTAGAGCGGGATGGGTGAAACAAAATGTAAATAATGCGAAGTCTGATGTCAGTAACTTTTAGATTTCCAGTCAACTCTACCGTTCCATCGTCCAAACACCAAAAAATTTGGGCAATAATACCTTTTAGCTACTTGGTGCCAAAGTAGGCTAGATTTATTAATTGAGTAGGATAATTGACTCTGCAGTACATTGGTAAATGTTGTTAGTATTCATATGTAGGCTTTTGTGCACAGAAAAACAGATGATTATACTTATATTCTTTAGTGTTACATCAAATGTATAATGTAGGAGGAAGAACAATTTTGTGAACTAGGGCTATGGTATGGTTGGCTCATCATTTATGAAATAAATTAGTTAATGTTTTCGTGGAATTCATACATGTATAGGATTAGGGATGATATGAAATGTACCTAATTAAAAGATTGAATATTAATAAATGCATGTCATGAATCAACATTTGATCATATTATTAAGAGTGATCATGTCTTGTTGAATAGATTAGGCGTTACGTTCCAACACCAACAAGGATCGGATGTTACTTATAGACATACATATTGTATCGGGTGTCACATTCCAACATACTAACTTGGGTCGGGTGTCATGATTAGACACAATAAGTGTGGGTTCCTTGAGAGGACCATTGACTTTTCATATACGTATATTGGTTATAATGTCGAATAGATATATCTTGAGAAAAGATAATTGGATTGTATATTATGTTCTTATATGCGAGTTCACAGTGTTTTAAGCTATTTGGTATATCTCTATTGAATGAGATGTGATTGGTTGAGTCCAGATCTGGATGCCAGCGAGAGGACCTATTGTCTCGACATTTTCATTATTATTTAAAAAGATTGTCATGCCTTGATGGAAGTACCCTAAAGTTACAAGTTTAGTGGTGTCGAGTAATAGTCGTGTTGTCATTTTTAACAAGGTTGGTAGTAGTTATCCAATATTTCCTCTAAGAGATAGTATGATTAAGTATGATCAATAATGGAGAAAGCAAGTATTAGAGCCTCTAAGGAATTTGGCAATTATAAAGGTGGGGGAATGAACAATCTTATTGCATTTTTCTTGCAAGTGGATTTCTTATATTATGTTGTGGTATCGGGTTGATTGATGATGTCCATCACTATATGTGGTTGTGATGATACTAATCTTGCTATCCCTTTTTTCAAAGCCTTGATGCACGATCAGTGATGTTTCTTAGGTGAAGACGAAGATGATCTCCTACAACTTCTAAATTTCTTTCTGCATGACGGATGTTGTGGCATATATAATTTTTTATACATTGGACTCATAGTAACTCTTGTACCTGTTTAGAATACATCTCTGGTGTGCTAATTACTTTATAAGTCTTATATTTTAAACATTTTAAGTTCTTATTTTATACAAATCTCAATGAAATTATTGCTATCTTAGTTTTCTTAATCTTCCACGTGTTTTAAATGATTGGGAATGGATGATTATTCTACTTAGGTGTTTGAGTAGGTGCCTGCATGTCCTGGTGGGTTGGGTCATGAAGAATTTGTATCAGAGCCCAATTTACCCTTCTCTAGTATAAGAGTAAAATGTATAATATACTCCTAGGATTGGTGTGTTAGCGTCCACATCTAATCTTTAAGAAACTGTGAATCATTCTAGGAAGTCATTTCATTTTTTCTCTCCTTCCGTGTGAATTATCACTTGTGGTGTGAGTTGACTCTAATTGGTATATCCCGATTCTAATTGCTATCTCAAAAAAGTTGGTTGGACGCCAAAGTCATAGATGAAGGGACACAAGCAAGGATTGGAACTTACAAGGTTCTTATTTGTATGAGGACCTAAGGGTTGTGTTAATTAATGGATGATCAGTAATGGTCATCCATGGAGTGAAGTAATAAAATAATTTTGACTTATTTGGGAGCTCTAACTAAAAACAATGAATATGTGCCTCTTTTTGTCTAAATTAACTATTTATGTGAAAGGTATGCATTCTTGGAAGCGATGACATAACTATGTGTAAAATATTTCCTATCTATATTTTTATATGTGCAATATGCTAGCATTCATGTTAATAATTGTGCCAGTCGCAATTGCCTGAGTTAGGTGCAAGTGGCTAGGAAAACTGCGATGTAATTTGTGAACAAAATCTTTACATGGTGTTAGGACCAATTATAACTGTATGACGTTCTGGGCATTTCATGAAATGTAAGCGGTGGCGATGTAGAATTAAAGGAGTAGGTTCTGGAGTGTTAATTGTGAGAATCACTTGGCACAGACATTGACCATCCTAGTGAAGAGAGTTATCCTAAAGACTTAGTTATGGCTTGGGGATCAGTGGAATTTTTTAGGAACAATTAGAGCCCTAGAAAAATTATGACTTTGGTTCTATATCCCTTAGAGCCACTGAGGGGAATTAATCCCGCCATGGCATAATTTTCCAGCCAGAGCACGACAAGACAAGGCATAACCTGAACCTCGTCTCCCATATTCTTCCTTAGTCACACCTATGGATCCCGAATCATACATGGGTCAATGCTCGTGACTCTACCAGTAGTTTACAATAGAACACTAAGTTATAAAACTTAGGGTTGATCGTTAGTTGTGATAAACAGAAAAAACCAACATCCATGTTCTTACAGAACATAAAGAAACGCAAAGTAGATAATGAACTTATTCTTCACATACCCAAAGAGGGACAAAAACAAATAAGTATCCCTGGGACTGGGAGGTATCATCATCAGAGCCTAAGTCTTCCGAGGGTACCACATCATTCACAGCCTCATCCATAAAGCTAAAATTATGGAAGTCTCCTATGTCGACTCGGGAAACCTCCCCTCTATGAGAAATTCAACAGAAGACGATTCTCAAGGCCTTCCATATCTGGACCATGAGGCGATCCCTCTTAAGAACCTTCTTTGTCTTCTATCATAGTTTGCAGTGGAGCATCTCAACCTCCATGGCAACGCTGGGTTGAACCAATGTGGTGTTAACAAAGAAACATCCCACCCACCTCCATACGTCCTACAATTCCTCCATGCGTGCACTAAATAGAAGGGGTGGGAACTGGTGGGAAGAGTCTCATCTACTGCATCATCGTCCCTTCCCTCATCATCCGCCTCTATAACCAAATGAGTGTTTCTGTCCCAATCCATCCTCCTCTATATCATGTACGTAGAACTCTACCTAACTAAAAGAGGGTGAAGGGGGGGATCCATAGGAAGTGCCTTATCACTGTCCAAAAATGGCACCTCTGCCCTCCTGCACATTCTCGTGACTAGACCTGGAACGAAAAACATTTTCTTGTTATGCATGTAGAAAAACATCCACTTAAATTTGATATGCACGCCTACATTCAGTCTGATCCCTATATAACGCAAGCCACAACTAAAGCTCATGGAAATGCGGTTGCCGATGGGAAAAACCTACTGTTAACACAATCATCCACTTCTTAGCCTTCGATCACTAATTAGTGCCAGTGATGCCCTCTGTAGTGGCCCAGTAAATCCTATTCAAGTTCACAGGCTCCACCAATGTATCCCTCAACCAGCCCAAGTCCATATCTCTCAACTTGACCATGTACTACGTGTTGGGAACCTCGGGCACCTTGAGTACATCATTAATGAATGAAGTATTCAATGGAAATGGTAGGCTGGAATACATCCCACTTAACAATACGTATGATGGCATAGAACTCCCTCACCCATGTGAAGCGAGCAGCTGAGGGAACCTCCATCATTGGAGACCACCCAAACTCTATTATCCAAGCATTAAAGTCAACCACCTTATCGTATAAGTTCAGTAAATGGAAACCCCTCTCGAAGTGAAAATTGTTGCTCCGGAATGAAAAACATTTTCTTGTTATCCATGTAGAAAAACATCCACTTAAATTTGATATGCACGCCTACATTCAGTATGATCCCTATATAACGCAACCCACAACTAAAGCTCATGGAAATGCGGTTGCCGATGGGAAGAACCTCTTGTTAACACAATCATCCACTTCTTAGGCTTCGATGACTAATTAGTGACAGTGATGCCCTCTGTAGTGGCCCAGTAAATCCTATTCAAGTTCATAGGCTCCACCAATGTATCCCTCAACCAGCCCAAGTCCATATCTCTCAACTTGGACATGTACTACGTGTTGGGAACCTCGGCAACCTTGATTACATCATTAATGAATGAAGTATTCAATGGAAATGGTAGGCTGGAATACATCCCACTTAACAATACGTATGATGGCATAGAACTCCCCTCACATGTGAAGCGAGCACTGAGGGAGCTCCATGTTCATTGAGACCAACCAAACATCTATTATCCAAGCATTAAAGTCACCACCTATAAGTATAAGTTCAGTAAATGGAAACCCCTCTCGAAGTGAAAATTGTTGCTCCTGTGGTCGTGGTACTTTTCCCGAATTGCATCATTAGAAAACCGAAAAGGTTGATTTTTTTCATTAAAGGCAACCATAGTAGATCAACCTGCAAATTTTATTGAGAGTATCTTAAATAATTCAAGGAGGTGTTTGAATTGTTTGCTTAAGAAAAGGAAAAGTTTCCTTATTTGAGTTGAAAGGGGATACTGCCACACTAAGTCCCACCACAGCAGTGCAAATCCTGCCAGAGCGTGATGAGGGAGTCGTCCACAACGGGATGAGGGCATGATCGTGGAACCTCTTCATACCAAAAATATTGTTTTTTCATAGAATTTTAGAAGATCAAAGTCTAGAAAGTATTCTAATAACTAAATATCCAATCATTCTAGTAAAATAACCCCTAAATAGTGAATTTGTGTTTTACACCAACAGAACTTTTTAAGAACTCTCCCCCCTTTTGGAATGATTTCAATCATATTTTTATGAAATCCTTTCTCCCAAAACGTTGTGGAGAAGTTGGGTACGTAAGGGAAGTGTTCATGCGACAGTTTTATATCAAACAAGACCCTATATTTTCTAAAAGATACCAAGACCCTTTTAATCAATTGTGTAATACAGCATACTTTGTAAGTAAATAATGAAGTATTAACGTTAAAGAACAGAGAATTCCCTTGAAGTTGACTTCAAAGTAGATAATTAAAAGTGTGTTTGAAACTTTGGAGAAGCTTAGCAGAAGAAAAAATTGGAGGAAACCTTTCTTTATTTTGCCCATACCTTACTAGTTGTGACTCCTTCCTATAGTGGAAATAATATCCTCCTCAACAACCCCGCTGAAGGGGGATCCCCTCCGCTATGGCGAATCACACTTTGTAGTGGGACACGTTTCTTTCCTCTCCCTGTTTCCTCATTTCCCTTATCGGTCGCGTGATTATAAAACCTTTTGATCCTAAATTTGAAGAGACACCACCCTTCGTGGTTTTGTGTAGTACCGATTAATTGTGTAGTACAAATTCATTAGTCGTTCGAGGATGAATGATGGCTAACCTGGTATGTATTGTAATTACCCGAACCTTGTAATTAGGAATAAAAAAATATGTCTTCCATCCCGCTAGAGCGGGCTTGATGCTACTAGGTCTGCCGGGCCCTAGCGGGATAGGTGGATTCCAAAGCATGATGGACCAGACCGAATTTAAATAACACGAAGTCTAATTTCCTCCTTTTTCAAAAAACACCAAAAATAGGCAAGGATCATGCTAGAAACCTTAAAAAGCTTCTGTAGGTATAGGCTTGGGAAGGAAGGAAAAGATTCCTCGCATCAAGATATCTATAGATTGGTATTTTCATCAAGTTTGTCGTTTATCATCCATACCAAAATTGCGAGAGATAATGCTCATGCAATGCTTGTCACATAGGTTAGTTAGTTTATCAATGAGCAAGTAAATTCGTGATCATTGCGTAGTATATTGGCAACTGATGGTGTATTCCATGCAGTAGGAGTTTTATGCACCAAAATATAGCTCTAATTTTACATATAATTTTTTTCAGTGTTACATCCAAACGTATATTGTATGAGTAACACCGTTCCCATGACTAGGGTAGTGATGGTGGTTCTCCCATTGTGAGTGACTTGTTACTGTTTTAGTTAAAATGAATATATGTATGGTTAGTGGAATAAATCAATTGTAATAACGAAAAGATTTGAATATGAAATGTATGCCATAAACACTTCATTGTTTTATTATGAGAATCTACATTTAATTATGATTATGGCTGGTTAAATGATCAAGTTTTAGTTCCACATTGTCAAATGCCGGATCAAATGTTACTATTGAACCCTTACATATTGGATCCGGTGTCACGTTCTGAGACACTAAACTTGCGTTAGGTGTCAACAATCTGCGGAAACAATAGTTGGGCTTGTGTTCCACGAGAGAACCATTGAATTATCCTATTGCCAATGTGATAATGTTGAAATGGGACAGGTTGCCAGGATAACCTAATTGGAATGATAATGGTCTTAATTTATATGTGAGTTAATGGTGTTGTTAGATATTGGGTAATCTCATAATGAATGACCTGTGAATGGACGATTCCATATTGGTAAGCGAGTGGGAACCAAGGGACGACGTTGCCATTGTTATAAAGGCGTTCATGGAGTTCTCATTGAAGAATGTGCGTTGTAATGGACTGGTCATACAGTAGATGTCACACGACATACTTGACCCCGAAGAGTCTCGTACAAGCCTTGTAGTGTTCATAACATTCTCTATATAGAAATATTGTGGAATTTAAAATTTATTTAAATCCAAACAATAAAAAATTTACTTTAAAACACTCAAAACACCGTAGAAATCTATTGTCTCACATGGCCATCTAAACAATGTCTTGAAAACTAAAATCGGGTCATGACCCTATACAATTAAAAAGTCTAACAATAGACTTTTTACATGAAATAAAGGAACATCTAAAAGTACTTATTGTCGACCTATGAGTACATATCACTTAGCTTTGGAAGAATCTCAATCCAATCGCTTAATCTAGAGAGAAGCAACCACTATTTGGTGAACCTTACACTCTGTAGTTTAAAATAGAGAAATATGGGTTATACACCAAAAAATTACCAAGTATGATAATATTTAAATAAACATGCTTAAAAGGGGACTTTTGGTTGGTAACTAGCATTTCCACTTTTTTAAAAATCATGTACACTAGTTAAGCGACATCAAATACAATACAAGTATAAAAAAAAAAAAAAAAACCCCCAAAAAATAGTTATACAATCATATATCACATTTGAAACATAATCAACAGTAAATCATACCTGCACATTAGGCCTTTACCTCAGTAGTAACCCTCATCAAAGATTTCTTTTTGTAATGTATGATTACGTTCCATAAAACCATCCCCACAAGCGTACCACATTTAGTTCCCAAGTGAGAGTACCATTCATCATGTCAACTTTACACAATACTAGATCCATAAGAGACAGAAAACATTTCGTACGCATATGATCAACCTAAGGACTTCATCGAGCGAAAACTTTAGTCATATTTGAGAAATCTATGAGTAGCAGATCCTATATTATACTCAACTACGTACTTCTTTGAAGGCACAATAGATAAAGAACATTCATACTAATAAATCAGACAAGAAGTACTCAGAATATAATCCAAGTATGACTTGCATAATTTCATCTAAGCATACAATGTCAACATTCTTCATTTACTTCATTAAGGACACTTCATATATTAGTCAGTTAAGACTTGGAGAAGAAAGAAACCATCATGATGATCTTTTCAGAATCTACGTCATGCAATGATCAATGATATCACACAATACCACCCAAACTTCATGAGATTATTCTCAGAAACAAATACACAGTATCATATGATAGGGATATGCATTAACTAACATAGAGAGGAGAGCTAACCAGGGAATTCATGGTCATAGCAACCAACATAGTAAAAGGCGGTGTACTGCCTAGGACCCACAGGGGGGAAAAGAAAAGAAAAAAAAAAGGGCAAAATAAAGGACCAGGGAGGGAAAAAGTGGAGAAAAAGAAAGAGAAAAGGAGAAAAAGGAAGAGGAGGGAAAAGAAAAGGGGTATAGGGAAAAGGAAAAGGACGAAAACGAGAAAAAAAGAAAAAAGGGAAAAGGGGGGAAAAAGAAAAAGGGAAGAAGAGACCAAGAAGGTAAGAGAAAAGAAAAGAGGGAAAGGAAAGAGAAAAGGGGAGAAGAAAAGGGGAATAAACGAAAGAAATAAGGAAAAAAGAGAAAAGGGGAGGGGAAGGATAAAAAGGGAAAAAAGAAAGAAGAGGGGGAAAGGGAAAGGGGAAAAAGAAGAAAGAAAGAAAAGAGAGAATGTAAAAAGAAAAAGGGGAAAGGAGGAAAAAGAAAAGTAAGGGAAGGAAAAGAAAAGGAAAAGGGGAAAGAAGGAAGAGAGAAAAGGGAAAGAACAAAAGAAAGGGAAACATAAAAGAGAAAGAAAAGCAGGGGAAAAGAAGAAAGAGAAGAAAGGAGAAATAAAAAGAACAAGTAGAAAGAACTAAGTAAAAAAGAAATAGAATGAAAAGTAAAGAAAAGGGGAAAGAAGAAAGGAAAGAAGAAAAGGGAGAAAGCAATGGAATGGAACAGAAAAGTATAGAGAAAAAAGAAAGAAGATAAATGGAGAAAGAAGAAGGAAATGAAAAGGTAAGGGAAAAGAAAAGAAAAGAAAGAGAAAAGAGAAAAAAAGGAGGAAAAGTGGGAGGAAAAAGAGAAAAAAGAAAGAAGGGATAAGAGAAAGGAAAGAGGGGAAATGGGGAAACAGAGGGGGAAAGAAAAAAGGAGGGAATAAGAGAGAAGGGGAGGAAAAAAGAAGGAAGAAGGAAGAGGAAAAGGGGAGAAGGAAAAAGGAGGAAGAAAGGAATAAAAGGAAGGGAAAGAAAAAGAAAAAGAAAAAGAAAGATAAAGGGGAAGAGGAGAAGAGAAAGGGGAAAAGAAACGGGGGGAAAGAAGAAAAAGGAGTAAGAAAGAAAAAGGAAAGAGGGAAAAGGGAAAGAAGAAGATAAGAGGGTGAAAGAGAAAGGAGGGGGAAAAGAAAAATGAAAGGAAATGAAAGAGGAAGAAAAAGAAATGGAGAGAAATACTCGAGCAAAGGGGAAAGAAGAGGGAAAAGAAAGGAAAGGGGGAAAAGTGGAAGAAAAAAAGAAGGGAAAAAAGAGCAAACGGGAAAGGAGAAGGGGAGGGGGAAAAGAAGAGGAGGAAAGAAAGGGAAGAAAAAAGGGAGAAGGAAGAAAAAGGAAAGGAGGAAAGGGAAAACCAGAAAACAAAAGGAAAAGAAGAAAATAGAAAAGGGAGAAAAGAAAAGGAAGAAGAGAAAAGGAAAAAAGAAAAAGTGGAAAAGGGAGGAGGTGAAAGGAAAAGAAAGTGGGAAAAGAAAAAGGAAAAAGAGAAAAAGAAAAAAGGAAATGAGAAAGAAAAAGGAAAAGGAAGAACGGAAGTGAAAAGGGGGGAGAAAGAAGAATGATTAAAAGGAAAAGGAAAAGGGAAGCGGAAAGAAAAGGGGGAGGAGAGGGGGGAAAAGAAGAGAAAAGAAAGAAAAGAAAAAAAGAAGAGGAAAAGGGGAGAGAAAGGGAAAACCCTCCCTAAGGAAAAAAGAAGAAAAGGGGAAAAAAGGAAAGAAGAAAGGAAGTAAAAAGAAATGAAAGAAGCAAAAAGAAAGAGAAAAGGGGAGCGGGGGGGGACGGAGAAAAAAAGAAAGGGAAAAAGGCAAAAGAAAGAAACGAGAAAAAAGAAAAGGAGAGGAAAAGGAACGAAAAAGAAGAGACAAGCAAAAAGGGGAGCGAAGGACAGTGGAAAAAGAGAGAAAAAGGAAAAATAGAAAAGGGGAAAATAAGGAAGTGGAAAGAAAGAAAAGGGGAAGAAAAGGGGTAAGAAGAAAATGGAAAAAAGAAGGAAAGAAAAGGAAAACGGAAGTCGAAAAGAAAACTAAAAAGTAGGAAGAAAGAAAAAGAAAAGAAGGAAAAGAAGACGGGGAGAAAAAAGAAAAAAGGAAAAGAAAGAAAGAGGGGGCAGAGAAGAGAGGGGGGAGGAAAAAGAAAAAGAAAAAGAAAAGGGGGGAGAAAAAGAAAAGAAGAGAAAAAAAGGAAAAGGGAAAGGAAAAAGAAAAAGGGAGGGGGCAGAAAAGAAAAGGGGGGGAAGGAGTGGGGAGGAAAAGGGGGGAGAAGAAAAGAAAAGAAAAAGAAAAAGAAGGGAAAGAGGTAAAAAGAAAAGAAAAGGGGGAAGAATAGAAAAAAAGAAAAGAAATAGAAAGAAAGAAGAGGGAAGAAGGAATAGAAGGAAACAAAAGGAGAAAGAAAAAGAAGAAGGAACGAAGAAGGGGAGAAAAGAAGGAAAAGGAAAAGGGGGAGGAAAAGAAAGAAGTAAAATTTGTAAATAATTAATAATAAATGTTGCTTTGATTGCAATGCACTAGTTAAATACTAGTGCGTCACATAGTTATGCGGATATGAATATGTTCATCAGAACCCTTAGATAAGTTGGAGAATTCCATTTTACCATATCCACACGGTGCTTATCCTCCATTCCCTAGATTATTTCATTCACATAACATTAATATGCTTGAGAAGAATTCCATTGGCCTATTGATCCGAGTTACATCATAACACATGGAATAAATGCCATAAGCCTATTGATTTATTTTAATTTCATAGGTAACTCATTGAATTCTAAAGAAGGGTCACCAACATTGGGTCTATCGATACAAAGTTCATCATTTCACACATTAAAGGGCAACCAACACTAGGTCTACTAATTTAAGGTTTATCATCACATTAGTTTCTAGACTCATCATGTAGGGCTTCAAACACTATGTCTACCGTTTCAAGACATGGCCTAGAATACTTCATAATTCATCTATGAAAGGAATGTCATAAGCTTATCGATTCATGTTCATCAAGTTAATACACATTCATCAATACATAAATAGGATGTCTTATCCTACCAATTCACGATACATCAATCCACATTACTTGAATTTATACAAAAATAGGATGTATAAGCCTACCAATTCAACTTAGAAAATCTAATCATGGAAACCCTTCACATTCAATCATCAACATTCGCAAGTGTCAAATTGAGAAATAGCCTATCAATAATAACAAAACATTCTAGAAATTATCACAGTAACTTCATTAAATTCACATACATATAAAAGATATCATGATAATACTTCAATTTTTCATACTATGGCTTCAAAGGCCATAAATATCAAATCACCAACACACCAACAATTTACTATAATTAAGGCATGCAGAATATGATACAATTCAATAACCTAAGTCAATTTAGACATATTCCATTCATAAGCTTTCATAATCAGCAAAACCAGCTCTATAGGCACAATTAGGAATTGAGATACAATCATGGTGTTCAAGAGTATTTTCATAAAGATATCAATAAACCACTAATCAAATATTTCAAATACGCGTTCAAAAAACGTTTGTTGAAGGAATCATTGAAATAAATCGTAAAACACTGTTTTTCATAAACTTGGAAAAACTTTGAAACATACTTTTGCATTTACGCTAGGGTGAAAGATATCCCATGAGAAGGATCATCATACCTTTCTTGTGATTCACAAAGAATTTTTGAAGAATAACAAGTTGAATCCAAACCCGATCTCCAAATTCTTCTTTTTCTAGGAACTTCTAGAGAGAGAATTTTTTTAAAGAAGAAATTCTTTTGATTTCTTTTTGAATCCACAATCGAGCCCCTTAGTCAGTAGACTCCCCAATTCCTTGCATTTTGATGCCACCAGAGTGGTCTTACGACAATTTACTACCGTCAACGTGCACATACGACTTGTAATGACCCCTGCTATTGGGGTGTGACAGGCTTCCCAAGCCTTACCTCCAAGATCCTAAGTGATCTTAATTATCTACATCCTTGGTTTGTCAAGGGAACCACGACTCGTGGTGGCGCCCCCGGATCCCTTGACTAGTAAATCCCTCTTCATCCACCAACTCATATTGAGCTATGGCAACCCAATGAGCCTTCCCATAAACCGTGGTAATGACGAAGAGCCATGAGGTAGGTTGTTAAGGGGTTACTTGGCTTTGCACCAGTCTAGGTATCACTCTCTAACAATGCATGGGTGGCCCTTGTGGATCCCACCACTGGTGGCACAACGAGTCATGGTGGCCATCACGAGTTGTAAAGACCCTTGTGGTCTTGGTAGGCAGTATCTAGGCCTAGTTTTAGGTAGCCTAGGTTCCAAAACCATGAGATACACCCAAATCCTTAGCCCTTGACCTTAACTAATGACGTTAAACCCTGTGTTTAGGCTATATTTTAACCTATCATCTTTTCGAGTCGTTACATTATTCCCCCTCCATAAGAACGGTCGTCCTTGAATGAAACTTTAAAAACACTTTAAGGGATAATGACTCAAAACCAGAAGCCCATCATGCATGACACATCAATAAAAATGAATAATTATAAGAGGAAACATCAACTCCACATCAATAAGCTCAATTCGATACATGCAAGTAGGAACTACCAACTCATTGAGCAACTCAATTCATGAAAACTCATTTTGTCATCTAAAAGTAAGTTCTTCAAAACATTTATTACATAAAGAGATTATGGAAACACATAATCACACATGATTCAAAAACATGAAACAAGTTATAAGGAACTCTTGGAATCAAGCTTAAATAATAATCGAAGGAAAGAACAAAGGATATTGGGACTCCTAAAGACCTTACTATTCAATATACCATCCACCACTTAGTTGAAAACCAAACTAAGGTTATCATGGAAGACAACATAGGAACCTTAAAGAGACATTCATAACAAAAAGAAACTATAACATATCGATGCCTTAATCTAAATTGTCTCCCTGGTCTTTGTAAGCTTGAAGAGTATAGAAACGCTCTTTGGGCATGAAAAATTTATAAAAAGCTTGTTTGGTCTGCCTTCTTTTGGCTGTAAAAGTATAGCAATTCTCACTTGATGATCATTTTTCCACACCCATAGCATCCACCAGTACGAGCTAGACGCTTCCCAAAATGTTGCTATCCACACATGGTGCGAGTAGGTTTAGAAAATTTAGATCCACCACCTTTCTCTTGGTTAACCTTAGAAGTACTTGAAAATCTTCATTTGGAGCTCTCTTCTTGAGCCTAGGCTAACCTTTATTATCGGGCCTAGACATTTTTAACTACCTATTATTCCTATTGAGTTTGGACTCCTCAATAAATTGAGCATAAACCATAAGCGTAGAAATTTTCATATCATCATGCAACATCGTCGTACGATAATCTTTCTTAATGTGGTCAGATATATCGATAACAAACATACTCATCTTATTTCAAGTGTAAGACACCAATGATGGAGCATACTTAAACGATTGGGTAAATTTCAAGGATTGTTCTAGGGCACTCATGTTACCTTGCCTAAGGTTGATAAAATCCTCCATCTTAACCTCCCTCTTCTCACGGGGGAACAACCTACCGAGGAATTCTTCATTATGAAATTCCCAATCGATAGATTTCGCTCCTACTTACCGATCACTCTTCTATGGGGTAAACAAAATTTAGGCAACATCGTTCAATTGGTAAACGGAAAGTTCTACTTTTTCAATAGAAGTCACTTCCATAGCATTGACTATCTTATACACCTCATCCAAAAATTCTTGTGGATCATCTCCCACCTTGGAACCTATAAAACCGAAGGGTTAATCATCAAAAAGTCCATAGACCTAAAAGCCATTGTACTTTCAAAAGCATTCACTATATGCCCCAAATCTCTAGTAACTTCAGCCGTCATAGCTTGAGCTAAGGTTAGAAAAGCCAACAAAATTTAATTATAAGTCATGGACGGAGCTTCAACTGAAACTTGATTGTCTTGAGGTGCTTCGTCACGTTGAGGACCTTGAAGATCTTAGGGAGGAACTCTTTCATTCAACACTTCCTCTTCTACTCTCCTTGTGGGTGTCCTGTCTTCTATTCATATCCTATAAACACAAGACAAGGATTAGGAAAAAAGAAACTTTTAGAGCTAAAATCTAAGGTACGACTTCAATAATTATGAAAGAAGTGTAACTTCCTAACGTTCTATAGCCTCTCACTCATAGACGTGTCACGATTCACACTTATGAACAAGAATCTACTAGACGTGGCTTCTGAGTCATCAATCCTAAAAAATATTTCCAAAATCTTTTTCTCTCATACAAAGTTTGTGACAAGCAAATCCTACACCCCTAACGTCACACGATATACTTGACCCCAAGGGTAACATACAAGCCTCTTACCGCTCAAAACATTAAATATATCAAAAATAATACAAAATCTAAAACTAATTAAAATACAATCATCAAAACATTACTTAAAAACACTTGAAACACAACAAAAGTCTATTGTCATACATCGCTATCTAAATAATATCTTGAAATTAAAGTAGGGTCACGAACCTTTACAATCGAAAAGACTAACAATTGTATTTTTATATGAAAGAATGAAACATGTCAAAGTACTTATCCTCGAGCTATGAGGACATACCACTTAGCGTTGGTGCAATCTAAATCCAAGCCCTTGATCTGGAGAGAAGAAGCTCACTTGACAAGACCTACACTTGTACTAAAATATAAGAAATATGGGTTAGCATAAAAAATGTACTAAGTATAATGAGCATGCAAAACATAGTTTAAAAGGAACACTTTGGTTGGAAACCAAGCATGGTATCACTTTTTAGAAATAATGTGTACAATAGTTTAAGAGACATAAAATACAAGTATAATAATCATACAAGTCATAATATCACATTTGAAATAAAGACGTAAACCATTACCTTCATATAAGGACTTCAACTCAAGTAACCCTTATGCTATACCTTGTCCAATATATAGATAGTGTCTCATACCACGATCCACACTAAGGTCGCACATTAATGTCAACAAAAAAATAAAAAACACAAAGTGAACTTCCATTCATATTTCTATATTTCCACAATTCCAGACATTATGAGACATAAACATTTCATAAGTCATGGCATCACCTAAGGATCATCATATAGCGCAACTATAAGTCATACTTATGAAATTTATGAGTACCATCCCATACTACTACTCACACTATGTACTCCATTAAAGCCACAATAGAGAAAGCACATTCATTCTCAATAAATCATGACAAGGAAGTAACTCATAATACAATCCAAGTGTAGAATGAATCATCTCATCTATGCATATAAGTCAACATTTTTCATTTATTTTATTAAGTAAACTTTCATACACAATCATTAAGACTTAGAGAACTCACTCTAACCCTCTCAAATCCTAATCATGCAATGTATGGATGGCATCCCATAATATCGCCCACACTTCATAGATCTGTTCAGAAACCATAATGAACATGTAACATGATGGGAATAGGCATTAACCGACATAGACCAAGAGAGTCAACTATGGAATCCGTTATTATATGGATCCACACTAGAAAAATATGATCTACTTTCCTAACGTAGGACTGGTAACATTTTTGTTTTGATGGAATTGACTAGATAATAACCTATGTGGGAAAAAAGTTGTAGTATATGAAGATCTTCATTGGAACCCTAGCCTAACATTGGGGGAGTTTCAATCTTACCAAATCCACTCGGGGCTTAGCCTTTATTCCAATGGAGTATTTCATTCACATTACATTAATGTACTTGAGAGGAATTTCATTGGCCTATAGAGCCAAGTTACATTATTACACATTGAAGGAATGTCATAAGCATATCGATTCATGGTACATACTAGTAGCTCATTTAAATCCTCAAGGATAGAAGGCCACAACAATGGGTCTACCGATAAAATGATCATCATTTCACACATGAAAGGGCTACCAACAATAGGATTATTGGTTAAGGGTTTATCATCACGTTAGTTTGTGCCCTCATCATGACGGGCTACCAACACTAGGTATACCGGTTAAAGACCTAGCCTATAATACTTCATCATTCATTTATGAAAGAAATTCCATAAGACTTTAGATTCATGTTCATCAAATAAATACACTTTCATCAATTCATATAAAGGAAGCCTTAGCCTACAAATTCAAGATACATCAATCCGCATTACTTTAATTTACACAAGGATAAGATGCCTACACCTACAAATTCAAAAGAGAATATCTTATCATAGAAACCTTTCACATTCTATCATCAACATTCATAAGTATCAAATTGACAAATATCCTTTCAATAAAAACACAAATAAATTCTAGAAATGATCAAATTAACTTCATTTAATTCAAATTTATATTCAAGATATCACGATATTACTTCAATTCCTCATACTTTGCCTTCAAGACTATGAATATCAAATCACCAATAAACAAAAAATTTACTATTATTAAGGCATGGAAAATGATAGAATTCAACAACCCAAAGAAATTTAGCCAAATTCCTTTCAGAAATTTTCATAATCAACAAACCCACTTCATAAAGGCACAATTTAGGAATTGAGAGAATTCATGTGTTCATAGAGTATTTTCATAATAAATAATTTATTAAACACTAATACCATAAAAATTTGTCATTATTAACCCTTTGAAAATGTTTGATGAAGGAACCCATGAGATTGTGTGTTTCATGAACCTGAAAACATTGAAAATTACTTTGGAATTGACTCTAGGGTAAGAAATGCCCCTAGATGAAGGATCACCATACCGTTCTGTATTCCACAGAAAATTTGCAAGAATAACACCTGAAATGAGAGACCCTGGTACCACTATTCTTACTTTGAGGAACTTCTAGAGAAAAAATTTTTAAATGGAAGAACTTTTTATAATTTATTTTGGTTTTATAGAAATACTGAGTAAATGTTTTAGTACTTAAAACTATATACACTACTATATAAATAAATTAAAATCAACACAGTTAAATTAATTAAAATAAAATTACTCAAACACCCTCAACTAATGCAGCCCGTCAGGGACCACGCCCAACTCAATGGGTCATGAAGGGAACCACAACTCGTGGTGGTGCTCGTGATCTATTATGATGTACTTCCTCAAATTGCGTTTCCTTTCATGCACCCAAGTGACCTTCACGACCAGCTATACGGACCGTAAAGGTCACCACGGCTTGTGATGGTTCTAACGGTCGTTGGAACAGTGACAAGGTTTCTGAAGCCTTGCCTCACAGATCCTAAAGGATCTTCACGACCACCATCCTTTGATCTTCAAGGTCCCCATGGCCCATGCTGGAGCATGTGATCCCTTGACCATTAACTCCCCCACCAACTCCCATTAAGGTAAGGCAACCCCACGAGCCTTCCCGTGGTTCGTGATCATTACCACGAGCCATGAAGTGGCTCGTGAAGGGGTGCCTTCGCTTAGCACAAATCTAGGGCTCACTACTTAATGAACCGTTGGTGGAACCACAACTCGTGGTTGCTATACGGGTCATGAAGACCCTCATGGTCTTTGTAGGCAGTAGGTAAGCCTTGTTTTAGGAAGCCTAGGTTCCCAAACAATGGCCTACACCCAAAATCATAGCCCTCTCCCTTAACACATGACATTAACCCCGCGTTAAGGCTTTAGTTTAACCTATCATTTTTTTACGCATCATTACAGGGATGGTGTCATGTCTTAGTGTTACTAGTTTTTTTTTCCCGATAGGGAGGTAGCATTAAAAAGGTTAACAAGACTTGATCAAAGTACCATTTGGTTAAAAGTTGAGAAGTGTTGGGGATGAAGTAAGGGCATGTTTAGATTGTAGACCGGATTGGTAGTAGTCATTTCCTTAATTTCAATAAGGGATAGAATGATAAAGTATTATCAAGAATGGAGAGAGTAAGGGTTACAGCCTATAAGGCATTTGGGAATTATGAAGTCTTAATGCATGTCTCTTGCTAGTCGATTTCTTAAACTAGGCGGTGCGTATCGGGTTGATCAATGATGCCTACAAGTTCATGTGGTTGTACTGATACTACTCTTATTATGACTTCTTGCGTAATCTGGTTACGGGATAAGTGATGTTTATAGGTAAAAATTAAGATAATCTCCAACAGCTTCTACATTTCCTTCCGCATGATGGAAGTTGTGTCATATATAATCTGTTATACCTTTGACTCTTAGTAGCTCTTTTACCTTTTTAGACTGGATCTATGGGACGTTAATTCATTTTAAAGTTAAACATTTTAAGTTGTTATTTTATACAAATCACTATGATATTGTCTTTATCTAAGTTCTCTTAATCTTCCACATGTTTTAAACGGTTGGGAATGGAGGTCTCTCGTACTTATGTGTTAGAGTAGGTGCCCGCACGACCCAATGGGTTGGGTTTTGAAGCACAATCACACTATCTCTGAAGTTACCTAATCATAAATAAAGGAAATATGAGCATGAAGTAAGAACTGGAATACCATGGTTGGTTGATATAACTACTAATTATTAATCTAGGAAACACTCCTCAACTACGCTCTTCTTTCCTTATACGATACCTCACTAGCTGCAAATCCTAATTCGCTCAAGTGTACATGACTTCTCTTATCAAGGTATGAGTCTAACAACACACTCTTACTATATTCAAGCGTAACCCATATCCTAAGGTTCGGGTTCTATACCTCTCTATGAGGAGTCACATCCCAAAAGAAGTAATCTTTACCACCTCATTTAATCAACACTGGAATCATATCAAGAACTTCCCCATGTTTAACAACACCATATTAAATCTTAGTATTCTAAAAACTCCATGGATTCTTACTAACTAACTTCTTATGAAGTGCCTATTCTCTCATCATCCCTTCCATATCAACCAGAATTTCCGACAATACTACTCGCGATAAACTAAGGGCTCTCATTTAAGTATTTCTCATATTAAAACCTCATCCTCCTCTATTATAACCTTAGGTGGGATTTATCCTCAGGATTATCACAATAAGATCATCAACCTTATGAACCTAACAATCACTCCCTTACTAAAAGGGCTTACAAAGATATATCCATAATCTTTTCACTCATTACTATATTATTCTCTCAACACTTTTAATTGAATGTTTTGTATTATAATCTCCTTGTAGGTCTAAAGTTAAACTGGAAGCTATGGACATATTAGATATATCTAAATGGTCTAGAACTTTTCCAACTTAAGTATAGCTTTATCACTTATACAAACTCATCACTTAATTGCCTTTTCTAGGTTTGGAACATTACATGGACCATCTCAAAAAAGCATAGCCCTAACATTAACATACACTTCATGGATACTCTAGGCTTTATTAAAAACACCACTATATTAGTTTCCTCTAACACAATGGAACATCGACATCAACTGTTTTGGTGCCATATCTCTATCTAAACCGATAGTAACTCTTCCTCTTCCTGCCATCAAGAAATATCTACCACATTATTATTCTTTACCTCACTCATATCAGAACACGTAAGTATAATTGCCATAGGGTGCAGTGAATTACATTAACAATACTCTTCCCCATCACTATCTCCATGCATAGATTTATAAACCCCTTCTTAGTTTTTGTAAATCTAGGTACTTTCATTGACTGCTCAAAGTTTGTAACTCATGCAAACTTTTTTGGTTAATGATGAAAAATTGAAAAGGCTACTCAAGCTATAAACATCCTTCCCTCATAAGGATCTATTGAAAATATGGCCTTTAGAATAGAGACAAGGAGGAACAGCTCTCTTAGGTGACACACGATTAGTATTTATTAGGAGAACCTCTTGAAATTCAATACTTAACTCTCACTAGGCTTATCTCAGTCTATGAGTCTCATGACTTCCTTAAGATTTTTTTAAAGAGCAACTCATTGGTAAAGGACAGACTATGCTTTTCAACAATCTCTAGTATCGAGGTAGTCGAATGGATATGCAAACACACGAGTTAGAATAAGTCACTATGACATAGCTCCATTACATGATTTAGACAATAAAAAAAGGGAAGATTATTTGAAATGTATGTAATCAGTTAATTATAGTATTGGGGCCTTCGAAACTACAAAAAGTATCTAACTTGAAATGGCTTCCAAGACACCCTAGGACAGTTGAACATTATGCTCTAATACAATGTTTTTTACGACCCTATCCTACATCTTGGACATGGCCAGCACTCAAGAAATATTGTTCATCCCCAAGCTATTCCTCATTCTAGCTTGCTACGAGCGGAAGACTAACTCAGGTATACAAAAACCTTAAAACTAACTAAAATTTCATTGAACTCAAATACTCAACCTTTTTAGAAGTATGTATACTCAAAATCAAAGTATATAGAGAAACTCCTCAACTTTGTCTATCTATGAAGTATGTACTATAGCAAAAGAATATCAGGACAATACGCTCGACATCTCTAAACTATTAACTGTAAGATAAAGGTGATGTCCTTCGGAAAATAAGATGGCTCACCAAATGTGATTGGAATATCACATAACCTTAATGAAATATCTGATGATGATCTTGAATACATGTATCTGCATCATGAAACGATGCACGCCAAACGACTCAGTACATGGAATGTATGAGCATGTAAAGGAAATTCTAAAGCATAAACGTAAGCTTGAACTTATTGATAAGAAACATACTTACCTCATCTCAATTCACTACACTCATTTCAACTCAATGAAATATAGTTCAACTCAACTAAGAGACAAAAAGGCTCAATACAATAATAAGATACTCAATTCAGTAAAACATAGCTCAACTCAACTAAGAGAAATATGGCTCAATCGAACATAGATGATCAATTCAGGAAGGAAACATAGTTCCAATCAGATCTTTGAAAAATAGGTTTTAACTTTGAGATCAAGGTAAACAACAATAAAATACGCAATATATGGAAAGCTTTAAACAATGATAAATACGTAGTTTTATGGCAAAAAAAACACAATAATATCAAATCGTATGAATACAAAATAACTCTTATAGTATTTAAGATATAAATACTCTCTTTGCCGAGATCTCTGAACGATAAACCATCATTACGTGCTATGTGAAATACAACCTTAAATTCCACGCTGTCAGAACTCTCACTATACTTTGTTGGGTATAGAAACTACTAACTAAGTGTATCCACTAACTATGCCTAAAATGAAATTAGGAAGGAATATAATCTAAACAAGTATGACCCTTCACGCGTTGGCTAATGTTTTATGGGCTCTGTGAGTTGTCGGACTATTCCCCATTATTGGAACTTAATGTAACTCCAAAAAAAAATACTTTAGCCTCATATTTTTAAAGAAAACATAATTTTATTTGTGTTGTTGAAGATATACTCAAAAAAAATTCTCTTAAAAGAGATTATACTCAACTACTCAAAACTCTTTTTGAAATCTAATTTCCTCCTCTTTAATAATCAAAAACATTATTCATGGAAAAATATTGGTTCCATATAACATTTTAAAGAAAATTAAACTTTACTCTACGTTTCCTCATACTCATTTACTCAAGCCTTCAAAATAATTATGAATAAGTGTAAAAGACAACTCAAAATAGGATTTATGATGAATTATGGACGAGAATGACTCAATTCAAGGTTTTCAATAACTATATATAGAACTCAATACTCATAACTCAATGGCTGTAAAATTTAAAGACTCAATGATACAACTTATCTCATAAATGCTAAACTCAGTAGGGTTAATAAAGGACTAATGGGCGGATTAACCACTCAACTAAAAGGATCTCCTTTCTATATAACATATAGTAATCAAAATTATGAAGTTTAGTTAAAAAAGATTAGGGAACTCAATCCTACTCAAAACATCAGAAACCTTAGAGAACTTACAGATACTACTCTCTCAAGACACTCAAATATTGAGTTCATGTGGAATCATGGGCTAGACGAATTGACTCATTGAACTCTATATGTAGATTCATGAATCTAGTTCTCGTTCTATATATCCCGTACTCGAGTCTTGAATTTTTTTAAAAGTTGTTGTAGTAGACACCTCGAAAAAGACTCAAAGGGATTTCTCAAATTTATCATAAGTTTCTTGAATTTGAATTATAATTCAAGGGTTATGATTATGATATGAAGATTTATCGATGGATTAGAAGTGTTTAGAGTATTAGGTAGTTTAGAGTATATAGAATCAATTGGGAGTACATGAACACTTTAAAAGAATTTAGATGAGTAAAAGGCGGAAAAAGGGTGGGGTCAAGGAACCATGGTACACTGCTGGGGTGGGAAGACGATACCTAAACTTCAGAGGCAGCAACCTGGCGCATTGTTGGGGCTCCACCGTATCTCTTTTTGCGCAGTTGGGGTGCGCCACCCTGTCCTTCCCCCAAAAAACATCTGATGACTTGTTTTCTTCGATTATTGACTTTGATTTAGTTTGAATCCATTTTATTCAAAACTTAACATAGATTTGAATACAAAATATAAGTAGAAGAAAATTACTTACAATCAATAACTTTCTTCTCATCGAACTTATCAAACCATACGTAAAAAAACACTAGTTCAAGAACGTAAATGTCTTCATATTTATTGGATAGATTCGCAGAAGAAACTATGAATGGGCTCGTGGGGTACCAACCCAACACTATATGGAACTTACATAGCTCTTAAGGATAGAAGTCTGGCAAAACTCCCTCATGTTTTATAAAAAATCTCGACCAAAGCCCCTAAACCTTTTCCTACTTTCTTATTTTTATCTTTTTGAACTTTTCTTCCCAATAACATAAGCGTAATTAGGATTTGTTAACTGAACCAAATCAGCGGAGACCCCCTAAATATTACTATATTTATTTTAACCTCTGATTGTTTAAGAAATGACCAAAATACCCCTTAGATTTTGAGCAAATTTTCCTAAATGGACGTATTAGAATTAAAAAAGGGCATGTCTCTCATATGAGTTGGAGGAAAATTAGAAAAACTTAGGGCGTTGCAAAGCGCACTTAGAAATCCTTCATTTGATATATATTGTACTTCTAACTTGTCTATCCTTAAAGTTATGGTCGATTTTAAAGTTTTTAAAGTTGATCAAAAACTAAAAAAAAAAAAATAACTAATGAAGGCTTGAATGAATGCTTTTAAATTCTTCTTGGATCTCATAGGTGCTAAATTCTTGCATTGACCTTAATACTTAAGAAATTTTAAATTTCTAGTAAAATACTACTTACACAAATCAGGACTCGATTCTTAGTTCAAAAAAAATTCGTGTGTTACATAGGCATACATCGAAATCTTGAAATGTGGGTCGCGGATGAATTCATATTTTAAAATTGAGAAAGATATAAAAACAATATGTACGTATAATAAACATTAAATATACACAAGTAATAAATTAAATCAATAATATAATACATAACCAAAATTTGTCTAACATCGATACATACAATAAAAAAAATCAATAATATAATACATAACCAAACTTGTCTAAACACGCTACATACAAAATAATGAATGATAATATAATTCTAAAATTCGTTCGAATAGCTTCACCAACGGGAACCCACCCCCCACTCGCCCGGTACCTGTAAAGACACTTAGCTAACGTGTTAGTAATAAATGAATATGACAAGAAATAAATGAATAAAATAATAACTTAAAAATAAAAACTCATCTTATTAACATGAGATGTCTTAGAAATCAATGATTATTTCTTAATCGGCCTTTTTAACATACCAAATATATAAAAATTAAACAAAATTTCCATCATTTAAAATGGGGAGGCGGCCTCGAAAACCGACGGAGAGAATTTTTTTTAGCCAATTTGATAAAATAAAATAAGGTACAACAACTTAGTAAAATAACAATAAAACAATATAAAAACACGACTTGCTAAAAATCTTTAAAATCCAAACAATTCATTTCAATAAATTAAGAGCAGTCAAATATACACCATAAAGCAACAATAAGCAAACGAATAAAATACATAATAAAAATGAAATAAACAAATGGATCTCAATTGAACACTACCAAAAATGAACTACTCAAGAAAAATGCTGAAAACAAATATTCATGAAAATATAAAATTAAATCACAAAATAATCAGCTTGCAATATCAACTTAATTAGATGAACATAAAGTGATGATAAATAATACAATAATCAAAACAAGAATATCCAACCATATTGAATCAAAAAAACTAAAGGTAACAAAAAAAAAAGAATCAAAAACTAAAGTAACAATGAATAAAATAATCTAACAAACAAATTACATATATAAATATGTATAAACACAAAGAAGGTAAGTTTTCTCGCCCCAGATTTTTTTTTAAAAATGAATGTCGACTGGTTGAGCCTTGATTATCACTGCCGGATCTGACATTGTCTAATGGAATTGGAGGCTTAAAGGCACACGGGAGATGGAGGTTACCTGAGGGAGCTTGAGCTCAATAATAACCTGTAAAAATAAATACAAACTCAATAGAGGGAAGGGAGAAGGGAACTGACATACTATAATTGTTTGGCTTCTTCGGTTCACCGATCTTGACAGTACACACATCGGAGCCTGGTTTGTTTGTTAAGTGGTTTCTGGGTTGAAGGGTCGGTGTGTAGGTTTGGGTCTAGTTTTTTGAGATGGTTTTAGGCTGTTTAGTTGTTGGTTCTGAGGTTGAGAAAAAAGTTAATGGAGGTGGTTTGGGTGGCTGTTTTTGGTAGTTTTCGTTTTTAAGCCGGAAATAAAAGTTAAGGAGATGGAGGTAATAAATCTCTTGGGATATTAGTTGTAGTCGGAATCATTGGTGCGTTTTGTGGTGGAGAAGATTGGTGTAGGGTTTTGAATGCGTGTTTTGTGGTGTACAAGAAGATAGCAAAATAGAGGTCCCCTTGAGGTGGATTGTTTAGAGTATGACGGAAATCCAGGATTTGTCACTGGAAACTTTAAATAGTAGAGAAATTTCTAAAGACCCAAATCTGAAAGATCTACCTCATTCTCTGTTGTTGACAATAATTTCGCGTTCGAGAAAAGAAAACATAATCAGAACGCCAAATTATTGCAACAACGATTTATTATTCAAATGTGAGTGTTACAATCGCTATAATTCCTATGAATTAACCTTTTCCAATATGAAATTCAAGAGGGTGTAATGGAAAGCTTGTTCTGAATCTATGCTAAACTTGAATTGAATTGACCACTTATCTTGATCTTGACTTATTTGAACTCAGGGCTTCGAAGCTGATTCGTGCCGAGCTGGTTCTGAATTCGGTGGTCTTGATCTTGATCGTTCTTGAACTGAATGATTTGGAATTCTTTGAAAACTGGTAGATTTTAGAGAATTAAATGGTCGGTTGATACCACGAGTTTCTCTAGCTGTCTGTTTAGACGTTTTCTGTTCCTTTTCTGAATGTGTGAGACCCCTATGTATAGGTTTTTTTAGAATAGAGGAGTTGCGATTGGAAATAAGATTCCGTTCAGCAATCAGATTGAAGTGACATGGCATGGGATTTATGGAGCGGCTTGTCATCTTTGACACATGTCATGATTCTATGGTTTTCTTATTTGACTTGGCATCCACATCATCTGTACACGTGCCCAAGATGGGATATAGAATGAAATGGATATTGGGTTTAACAAATTCGGGTTCATCCAATGTCATGTAGCCCAATCCATTAATTTAGACTTTAATTAAATCCATATTTATTGGACTTAAATATTTAACACAATTATATCAATCCACATATATATAGATTAATATATTAGAATTCAATATAATCCGAATCATTATAAATTGATATTTTAATATATTTAAATGATTACAATACCCCTACTGACAAGTCTTATCGCGATATTTATCTTCAAAGACTAGCTTGAAGCATTAACCGGTTACTAAAGTTCACCTTTGTTAAAAATTGAATTATAATTGAATTAACAATCTGTTAAATCCAATCAATTTCATATTTCTATATATGGTTTCGTTCCCAAACTAAAAGGAAATCATAATTCAATAGTATTGTAATCCTACTCAATTTCATATGCATATATGTGTTTGATTGCCCATCCAAAAAGATAAATTGTAATTAGAACTAGGAAAGAAGCGTAATCCTACTCAATTTCATATAATATTTGTTTTATTGCCCCAAGCAAAAAGATATGAATTGAACTAGGAGAAGATTTTATCCCACACATGCACCTATAAATAGATAGATTGCTCCCATAAATTTTATCTTCAATACGGATTTTGCAGCTACGACCAAAAAGGAATTACTCAAGGTAATTTTCCTTTTTTTTAAATTTTTCTCATTTTTTTTACAGCTTGACATGTATGTAGAGAAGCAAAAGCAATATCTATTATACAAAAATCGAAATACATAAAACCCGTTTTATTATTTCATGACAACTAGATTTTCGCATCATAACATTAGACAAAATTTAAAATTTAGTACCTTCAGATCTCTTCTAGATGAGTTTTTGAAGTTAGATATAGATATGTATGCAAAAAACTGAGTCACTTTTTACAGCCTGAATGTCTTGTAGAAAATCATATCTCATTGTAGAAAAAAATTCAAATCATGGGGACCGTTTGATTTTTCAAAAAACTAGACTTTTCTATAGCTAATATATCCAAAATTCAAATTTCAATACCTTCAGACTCTTTCTAGATGATTTTTGAAGTTCGCTCTAGTTCCTGTCATGCTAAACTTCGTCACTTTTTACAGCCTACATGTTCGTCGTTAGAAATTCTATTATCATGAAACAGGTAGATTATTCCGGAACAAGACTTTTGATCTTACATATCCAAAATTCAAAATTTAACACCTTCAGAATCTCTCTAGATGATTTTTGAAGTAAGCTTAGATCGGCCATGCTAAAATATAAGTTGGTAGGGACTTATCAAAATCTCGTGTCTGAGTCTGCGAAGCGAACAAGCGAAATTCAAAATCCACTTGTGATCCTAATCTAGACAAGAGGTATACAAACACAAAGAGTCAAGATTTAATATCTTTCAATCTCAACATCTTGATGGGTAACATCTCTCCTTCACTTTTTTGTTTTTTGTAGGATAGCCAAAGGGAATTTTATATTAATGGAGGCTACATAATGAAGATTGTCACATAAAAATGTGCTAGCGGTCATCACTTAACAAAAGTAACTAAAAAACTCTCAAGGTGTAAATGGCCCCGAATGCTTAACCAACTTGATGCTTTATTTAGAATACCGCTGTTTGTAATGCTCCTGTCTTGAAAATAACCCAAGGTGTTACAAGGTCCAGAATGCTTAACCATGAAGCTTTTCTACATAAAGTGAACGCTTCCGCCTTGAAAATTAAATTCAAGGTGTTACAAGCGTCCCGAAGGCTTGGACCAACTTGAAGCTTTAATAGGATAACATGTAAAGCTCCACTTGAAGATAACCTAAATTGTTACAATGGTCCTGAATGTTTGACATGAAGCTTTCCTAGAATACCGTGTAACACTCCACGCCTGAAAATAAACTCAAGGGTGTTAAACAAGGTCCCGAATGCATTTGACCAATTGAAGCTGATAATAGGATGATGTGTAACCTCCCCCCTAAAACTTCCCACCCTTTCTCCCGCCCCATACTACACTCCATAATTCCACCTCAACTTCTTCCCTCCCCCCCCTCCTTTCCTCCTTGTTCCCCCCTAACAAAAAGAACTCTCAGGTGTTACAATGTTTTCGAATGTTTAACTAACTTGAAAACTTTATGGATTACCGTGTAACGCCACCCGCTTGAAGATAAACTCACGGTGTTAAAAGGTTCCCGATGTTTTTTAACCCACTTGAAAACTTTATGGATAACGTGTACCGCTTCCCGCTGGAAGAAAACTCAAGGTGTTACAAGGCCTGAATGCTTAACCAACTTGAGACAGGATATAAACCCGGATGAAAAGACCATTTTTAAGGTGCAAAAGGGACAATATGTTCCACCTTAAGGCTGGAAATCGGAATTTAAAGATCCTTTTTTTGTTTAAAGAAAACCGTCGGAATCGAGCCTTAGTGCAAGGGAAAAGTGTTCCACCTTAAGGCCCATAAAAATATTTAAGATTCGTTGGAGAGAAATTCGCAACAAAGCTAATTAGGTGCAAAAGGACAAATATCGTCCCACCTTAAGGCATGAAAATTTGAAGAGATCCTTTTTAAATATTACACAGTGAAAAAGTAAAACTTAAGGTGCAAAGGGACAAATATTAGTCACTTAAGGCTGCGAAAATTTAAAGATCATTTTAAAGTATAAATCCGTCGGAACCTAGCTTAAGGTTCAAAGGGACAAGTTTCGTCCACCTTAAGGCATAGAAATTTAAGAATTAGAGTGAAGGATAAATTCGCAACAAAGCTAGATTAGTGTGCATAGGGACAAATCTCGGACCAACCTTTAGTCAGGATTCAATTACCTACACATTTGGAGACCTCTACTTATATACTGAAGTCTTACCTTAATTAAGCCATTTGAATACTTCAACCTATATACTTAGAGAATTTAGGATACTTCAAATAATAAACTCGAAGATATACATAACTCCAATTTGCATATTGATCTAATTTAAAGACTTCCACCGTATAATAATAAGAGATTCAATTTTATAAGGGTTTTCCCCTTCCATAGATCCATCATAATTCGTCCAAGTCTTATGTGTGATGAGACAAAAAGATAAAAATAAAAATATATATCGCTTGATTTGATGCACAATAGATCAAGTGGGAACATTTTTTTGACATTCATGAACTGAACTTAGAATATGGTCTAAGCGCGGGGCCTACCGGGTACCTCAATAAGAGGATCTTAACAACGTAGTTTTGGGATAGTGATGATTCTTTTTTTTTGGGTGTGCCCTACACAGTTTATACTCTTGCAGGGCCAGGAGTGCCATGCCAGTTTAGGCTCGTACATTACGGAAGCATCATCTTCCTTCAAGGATAGTAGTCCTTTAGAAATTTTGAAATAATAGGACGATCCTTAAGCCCTCACATCAACAAGCTTGTAAGCACCATTTGAATATGCTTCTTGTACCACAATGCTTCCATGCCCACTTTGAGGTAAATTTGCCCCCCAGACTCTTGGTGTTGTGCGAAGTAATGATTTGTGCTTCTTACGCGAGAACTTTGATATCCAACTTGAAAAGCACCTGAAGCGAACTTCTCTATAAAAGCACGTTATAGAGAGCTTCATAACATTGAGTGTTGTTGGGCTTCTAACCGCTTTCATCAAGTGCTTCTAACTCAGCAAGACGCAAAGGAGCATTTCTTCCTCAGTTGAGCCCTTCTTGAATAGCAAGTCTTACGGAGAGATATTTGATGCTCGAGTGGAAGGATTCTTCAACTCCAAAAGCAAGCGAATATGTGTGTTGAGTTGGTGTGCTATATGTTGTCCTATAGACCAACAAAGCTTCTTCCATTCTTCGCTGCCAATCCCGTTGAATTTGAGAGACAACTTATTGAGCAGGTGGCATAGAGTCTTATTGAATGGCTTCAGCAAGATCATTAGGGGGGAAATGGTACATAGAAGATTATGCGACCTTAAAGTAAAAAACACAAATCTTATTCATTAATGTGTTATCAAATGGTTTGTCATTGTCTATAGTATATAGCGAGGATGTCAAGCGACAGATAATATTTATTCGGATTTTAATAAAAGTTGCAACATTCTCTCTTCTTCACCTCTTTAAGAGAGATAGCCTTCAGACCATTTGAAAAGTAATCTAGTGCAGCCAAGAGGTACAAATGTCCAGCTAGAAGACTTGTAATGGTCTACAATATCTAGTCCCCCCAAGCGTACATCTGGACAAGATGCGATGATTGGGTGCAGTACTTAGGTGGCTGATGAATGAATTAGCAGGAAATTGACAAGCAATCGCATTTCCTGCATAATATAAGCAACTTTTCACCATGGTTGGCCAATCATACCACATCCTATTTATGTGAAATGAAAGTTTGGTCTAGATGTAGTGATCCACTACTCATGAGTGTTGCCTTCTTGCAGAGAGCTTGGCAAGTTGAACGCTTTCTTCCTCTCCCAAACATCGTACGAACATCCATCAAATGAAATTCTATATAATGTATCCTTTGTTAGTAAAGGAAAACGAGCGTGCACGACGGACATAGTCAGTCCTTCCTCTGGATTGGTTTTCTGGAAGTATTCCCCCCATAACATAGGTGCAATGATAGGTTGTCTTTTCCATCCATCCGTCCACTCCATCCATTTGGTTGTCTCTTCAATCTCTTCGCAGCTTCAACAATGGCCTGACAAATGATCAGCTTATTTTCCACTATATTCGTCCTCCTTTGATTGGTGGTACTATCCATGTTTTACATACAATTACTTGCGTTGATCAGGAAGTTTAGCGTTTGAAGCTAGAGTATCCAATGCATCAGCTTTCTTATTCTCTATTCGACGTACATGTGGAAGGGTTACATGCCCAAGCCATCTTAGAACATTTGAGCATAATCATGAGAGGTCGCATTCAGGCTTTTTTACCTATAACTTCCTAAGAGTTATTAGTCACCAATGAGAGTACGCAAAGACATGCTAAATGTAATTGTTTAATGTCAATGAGATTTCAAGTCAAGTATCAGTGCTGATATCAGCCGACATATTGGAGCAAACCTTGTTAGAGTAAAGGAGAATGATAATAAGATTCTCTTCTTGTGAAAGTGATTGAATAATAAACACCACTCCAGCACCAGCTCCGCCGCGATGGTGCAGCCCGTCAAAGTAATTTCCAAGGAGCGTTGAATTAAATTAACATTATCTTCATTCAGGAAACGCACAGTTAACTCCCAATCATTGGTATAGGATGGTCTGCTAAGAAATCAGCTAGTGCTTGTCCCTTCCCTGATTTTGAGGAATTTGTACACAATCTCAAATTGTTGGAATTGGAGGTACCGTCTTTCTAGTCGCGTCACTATCACTAAGGGGACAGGTTTGACATAACAAAACTTGATGACGGATGTCGAGAAATAGGAACAACATGGCGTGAAAATAATGCTTCATCCTATTGTGAATTGAGCAGACCATAGTGCCAAGATAATTTTCAATTGGGAAATAATTTAGCCATTTGGAGTCCATCGTTCTACTTAAATAAATAAAGTGCATTTTCTTTGCCTTCGCTATATCTTGAGCTAACAGCGCTCCTACAGACCTTTCTGTGCTTAAATGTAGAGTATCAATGGTGTTCCAGGTATAGGGGCTAGCCAAAATCGGAGGTTTGGCTAGATACAATTTGATACTTTTATAAGGCTTCGCTACAGGTTTCGGGTCCAAGTAAAAGCATGAGATGGCTGAATGGTTGCATCTCCCCCGTAGATTGAGGATGAACTTCTCAAGTAGGCTAACGTTCCTTGAAGCTTTTAACCATGAATTATCTCGGGTTTAGGCATCTTTTATATGGCATCGGACGTGTGCTTGATCATTTCAATCGCGATGTAATTCACAATCAAAGCAAGGACAATTGTCGGAAGTAAATCCGAGGAACATTAAATGGAGTCATCCATAGTTGATATCTGCGGAGTAAACTCAAACACCAGAACTTAAGTCTTTCAAATGACCCCCACCCCTCTTCCTCGACTTTAATACCAAATCATCAACATAACATTCAAAATTATTATGGAGAAAGTCGTCAAAGATTTGCATTAGCCCTTGATAGTGCGCACTTCATTCTTAAACTAAATTGCACACTTGTGTAGCATAAATACCTTTTGGCGTGCGAAATGCAATGCGTTCTTCATCTTTGGTGATATGCGGCTTTGATTAATCCAGAAAAAACTATCCTATGAACGACATGCCTGCCTAAACAGTGGTGGCCATCAATCATTCACCTCTGGAAATGGGAGAGGAACTCATCTTGGCATGCATATTGAGATCTATAAAGTCAACGCAAACTCGAATTTGACATTCTTCTTCCTACTTCATGAACAGTACTTCAAATCCAGTAGGTATTTACCACCGAATAAAGCCTACCTCAATGAGTATGTTAACTTCTTTCTATGCACGGAATTCAAAGTCTGGTCTTATAAAACGTCTTTGATCTTGTGTAAGTAGACGAGACCATTTTTGACGCAATTGTGTACCGAAACTAGGATTCACTTCCAGGCATTCTTTGTAACTCCAAGCGAATACGATCTACATATTCGTGAGTATATCATGTAAGCGACTTCTTCATAAAATTCTAGAAACGCATCAAGTAAGTTGTCTTCGGTATGGTCATCAGTGCCAAGGTTTAACTTCCTTCAAAAGATCTATGTGATCTTTACTCCTTCTTCAAGTTCTGGTGGAGCACTATAGCATCGTCCTATGCCACAGGCTCATTTTCATTGACCATATATGACAACACGAGACAATATCTTCTACCTCTTCCACATCCTTCTTTTAGGCCAAAGAATTGCTATCATTTGGATTGTAACATGATTGAGGAACCTACACTTTCTTCATCTTCCCGTGCTCTTTGGTGTTAAACCACAGTATGAACCGTTCTTGCCCTTGAGTTCCTCTTTACAGGAAACCATAAGTTTCCACTCATCGCTAATCCGGAAAGAATGAAAATTTTGAAATCCTTTCGAATCAATGTGAAGTAGGCTTTGTAACTTCAAATAGATTCTCAGGTTCTGTTATTCTTCTCAGAGGACTAACCTAGATTAAACACCAAATTCTTTTTGTCGCCTTGCACCACGTAGATTAAGACAGAAGGCCTTTATGGGACAGTTGTGACGTCATCTCAAAAGTGATATGATTATACTGGCCCTTCTTATGGATATGCGAATTGGCGGCGTGGCTATAACCTAGGCCTTCACGCACTTTCCTCGTTGTATCTTTTCTGATGGGGAGTTTCTCTGCGCTGATGGCTCGCACAAGGGTTGTATCCATTCTTTCACAAATAACTTGTAGGCATTGGGATCAAAATTCTATCGTGCTGCTTTGTAGGGAGAGCCATATTTAGAACTGATCTGAGACGAACTGAATTTTTATGGCACTTGCCAGACAAGTTTATTGCAATCAATCCGTCTGATAGGAAGAGTTAGCCCTCTTAATGCATTTTTCTTCAAGATTAGATGGGTGATTCTTGTTTTTTGTCTCTTCTTGGAACATTAAAAAGCTGAAGTCTGCTTTTCTTTTGAGGACAAGATAGTCCCTGCATAAGAATGGGTCAAGAGGTTCTTAGTGTCATTTTAACTTTCGATCGCTTGATCAATTCTTTTCTTACGAATTATAAATCTTGATTGATTTGACGCATTGGATTTACCCCTTTAACAAAATAACTTTCTAATAGAAATCGCATACGGCCAAAGTATATCTCCACTCGGTTGAAAGGATTATCATCTGCACTATCTTTCTTTCAGTTCACCTTCAAGATATTTTCAACACAATAGATAGTAAGAAGATGGGACAATTCTATCTCATGTACCAAGGCATACCAAATAATATGTTGATGATGTCTTGGCTTCAATCACATGCATACATGCGCTTTTTGATCGCCCAAATCTAGCATGTGAATCTCTTAATTTAATAGAGCCTATGGACCTCTGCCCACCTTGATTAACTCCTTGTATCATCACACGGACTTTCACTAATTACCAGTCGTGATGCCAAGTTTCCTTCAATGTGTGGCATTGCAAAATGGTACTCCAGATCCTTCATCTATGAAGATTCTATTTATCTTCTTCTATAGCACAGACCCACCATTATACAAGACGATTTGTGAGTGTTTCACCAATAGGATAGGTTATCGTAAATGTTGATTTTAGTATCAGCGACATGTTCGTCTGGGAAGAAAGTTCAATAAGATTTTTCGAAGATGAAGGAGACATCATTTCGGAGATTCCCTGTTTATTTTCTTCATTCCCTAGGGACACTTGGGTGAAGGCTTCACTCCTTGTTCCTTTTTTTACAGTCGGGTGGCACTTCATGTTGGTCCTTTATCCACATTTGAAAAGGATGCCTCCGACATTTCCGAGAAGATTTGTAGCGAACGAGATTGGTAAGAATTCTGTAGGTCACAAGACGTCGGGTTTCGTGGTAGTGATGCCACTTCAATCATTTTCCCTTTTGAGGGCGGCTTGATGATTTTTGCTTCTCTAATTTTATTCACCATTTTTCCGTCATAACAGGTGCACGGATTTATTTCTTTTCGTAAGCTTGACTTGTTGCGGATTCACCTAGTTACAAGAATCTAACCCTCATACAATCTATGTCAACGTCCTGTTCTACGGCTTTTTCTTCATGCTTTTCAGAGATATAAATTTGGATTGGATCCTCCAATTACCCAAACGTCTGGATAGAGATCTAGTTAGAACTAGCCTTCTCATTATCAAGGATTAGTTTTATTTTCGTTAACCAATCGAATCCCTATCCTTAAAGACAAAAAATTTTTCAAAGCTGACTCACAAAGTCTGCGACACTTGTAATAATTTGGGTCATCATTTTTCCAGCTTCATCGGTCGCTTCATCTTCTGGCATGTCAGAATGAGCTTTACACTCAAGCAATTCATAAAAAAATTTCAGAACGTTAGAATCCAAGAAGGGATGCTTTTTCTCTGCATCTCCCTTAGCATCGACTTTGAGTGAACGTGCGTGGAAAGTCATTCTCACATTTTCGTTTTAGCCCTAATTCGTGGTGAACGTGCGGGTGATTACATTTTACACTCATAGGATCTTTGTTGTCATTTATGGGCAGAAAAGAAACTTGCTCCATCTCTTGGGCTCCTGTTGTCCTTCCTTTTCGAGGATCATGAACATAGCATCTCTTTGCCGGCCCAGAGGACATGAATCAACTCCAGATCATGAGCGCGAGTAGATAATATCCTCGAAAGATTTGGTTTTATTATTCAAGATTTAAAGATCTCCCAGTGCATCACTTGAATACACATTTCGATTGCAGAAGACTTCACTAAGTCTGTCCTTGCAATTTAGGCTCGCGTTTCCTCCATCGATTTATGAAATCGACTATGACGGTTCGTCCTTCCTTTGGTGAGTATTCGTGCGTTCTACATGCTCAAATGTGTTGCTGCCTTGTGATATACAAGCGACTTGAGAAAACTAATGTTTAGTACTCCAAACTATCAATAAAGTTAGGTTCGATATCCGGTAACCAATCAAGGCATTTCCTTTAGAGAGCGGACAAACTGTTATGACAAGATAGTCTCTATGTCCAAGCATTTACATGTTCTCCAGAAGTGCGCGACATATGTTCGGATTTCTTTTCCCTCAAAATTGATGAAAATTTGGGAGGATTGATAAAACCAGCAGGGATTTAAAGTTATCAATCCTAGCAGTGTTGTATGCCTGTAGCGTAATATGAGAGACTTGGTGGAGACTTCATACTTATTTTTGATAGTGCCTTCAATAAAATCCGTAAAGAGATCGAGTGGGATCATTCCTTCAGAAGAAACGGTGTATCTCTTTAACAAACGGGGCTTTTTAGCAGGATCTTCGATTTCTTGAAACTTCAGCCTTCTCAGGTGCATGGCTCGCATCGCCCTATTAAAATTGTCCTTGTATCCTTCCCATAGACTGTCAATTCGAGATTTATTGGCGGTGTTTGTACTGCTTCGTAAATCCGTTCAACAAACTTCCAGATTGCTGAGTTTTTCCTCAGGAGAGAAAGCAACAGCCACCATAGTTTGCATGATCATCGGCGAGCCAGGAGAGTAACATGGATTGTCGCGTAAAGTTAATTTTCAGTGGACTCAAATTAGGCGATATACGTGACAGATGATGCACAAGTTGGAATCACAGTTACTCCCTTTGTGGTAGAAGTTTTGGAACCAGATTGCTCAAGGTAGAGCCAATGTCCTTCGTGATCTTTTCAGCAACACTACTTCCTCCTTCAAGGAATGTGGAGGAACTTGCTCCTTTTGGAGCGATAGCCCCAAAAATAGGGGTTGATCAGACGACATGAAGCGTTTTTTTTTTTCCTAGTGTAGCCGCCTTGGTTCTCGTAACAACTCCCAAAACTTCCAAAGGTAACTCCTACCGATTTCTTAAACTTCAGTAGAGAACTTGGAGCTAGTGACCTTAGAGGAGGTTGATCGAGAGTTGTTGTTCATGGAAGTCATCTGATATTCTTTGACGTTTTGAAAAGGTTAGATGAGAGGGGTAGAGATTTGTCCCACTGGGCGTGCCAGAATTGAGACAATAAAATTCGCCGTCGAGAAACAATAATCAAAACGGAAAAAAATATAGCAAAATCGATTTTATTATTTCAAATGCGACGTATTACCATCTCTACAATTCCTTGAATTGCCTTTTTCAAATATATATTCAAGGGTTTTAAAGCTGTTCGGTGTAATTCTATGATGTTTGGACTTGAAACGTGAAACTTATCTTGATCTTGACTTTTATTTGAACTCACAGGGCTTCGAGCTGCTCTTGAATCGTGTCTTGATCTTGATCGTTCTTGAACTAAGATTGAATCTTATAACTTGTAGCTTTGTAGAGGAATTAAATGGCGTTTGTACACGGAGTTTTCTAGCTTCTTGTTTAGATTTTCTGTTCTTTTCTGAATTATGAGGACCCCTATTTATAGTTTTAGAATAGAGAGTTGCGATTGGAATAGGATTCCGTTCAAGCCACTCAGATTGAAGTGACATGGCCATTTGGGATTTATGGAGCGGGCTGGTCATCTTTGACACATTTCATGATTCATTGGTTTCTAGTTGACTTGGCAGGCCACATTATCTCACACCATGGCGCCAAGATGGGCTCTGAATGGATGGATTGGTTTAACAAATTGGGTTCATCCCATGTAGGCCCAAAATCAAATATTTAACTTAATTAAATCCAAATTTATTGGAATTAAATATTTTTCAACTCAAAGTATATCCCATCACACGATTTTTTGGGAGTTAAATATTAAGAATCGATATTATTAATTCAAGCATTTTATAAATTTATATTTAATAAATTTTAAATGATTACACTCATATCCATCACCGTTAACTTAATGAGCAAGAAGTACCTTAAATAGAAAATAAAAAATCACCTATAACACAATATCATAACCTAAAACTCGTGGGTCAAAACCATTAAATCATAAAATATTTTTGTATGTAATGTTAGTCATATTTGAATGAAATTCTAGACAGTGCAAAATATAAACATTCAAAAAATACTTGTGATATCATAAATTCGTTAAAATAAATCATTAAATCATAATATAACGTGTCATATCACTTACAAAAAAATTAATTTTATAATACCTCAATGCTTATGTGACATGTTATGTCACCTACTATGCTTTCAAATTTCTTAAAGAAATGCAAATCCTCAATAAAATAAAGAAATTTTAATCAAACAAGCAGAAACTTGAGGAAAGTATAGCAAAGTAGTGGAAAACCGATGGACTTCAACTTGAGGAAAGTATAGCAATGTAGTTGAAAACCGATGGACTTCCATAACATGACTAAACCTGCTCATGACCCTTATGCTCCCATACAACAAGGTTGAGATAGTAGAAAGTTTTGATAATGAATTCAGTATGAGTTGTAAATTTCACACAACAATCTTTGTTTTTGGCTTATTAAATTTAGTGTTATCATCTTATTCAACTCTTAGTTACTCTGTTTTGGTACACTAAGTATGCTAATAAAGGATTGTATTTACCACAATGATCTCAACCAACTGTAAATAAGAAAAGGGCCAATTCAATGATAAAACGTTATTTTGCTCAATCCAATGTAACACAATTCCTTTCTTCCTTTTGTAAACATTGATCTTATAAAACTATTGAACATAGAAGAAGATTGTCACAAGTATGAAACATTGATCTTATAAACTCACTAAACAAGAAGAATACTATCACAAAATATGACGAGCTTTCCATGAAAACTGGTTGGTATATTACCAATTATTATTTCGAAAGGTAGGCTCAACCAATTAATATTATTTTTGATAATAATGGTTATAAATAGTTTTAAACACAGGTCAAATAAGTATTAATAAAACTTCTAACATTCGTAACGATATGGATAATACATTAAAAAGTTATGCTTAGGCTTGTTATGGATGGTTTTTAAGGTAAATTGAGAGGATTCTTTACTGATTTATTATAGAAGCATGGATTTAACATATATATTTTCTGGAAGATCTAATATTTAACTTTATTATGAGATTCGTTGCAACTTTCGGTTGGATAATAAATCCATCAAATTTGTCAATATTATTATGCTGGAAAATAGCCAGGACACGAACCAAAAGTCTAATGTATTCCCATTCTGCGCCAACATTCTCATGAAATCTCAAACTAACCACTGACATCTGTTTGTTGATAACGGAAACGGAGAAGATGGAAGCAAAGTGAGGGAAACAAAATTTGTAGATATAGGAAATTCTCAAGATCATCACAATAGATTATGTTGGAGGAGGAGCTATGGAGGATAGTAGTTTCTCTCATTCTTTACTCATTCTATTTTAGTAATTTGACGAGTAGGAAGTAATGAGATAAAATTTTAATTTTATTTGTTTTTTTAAGTTGATGAACTAGGAGTCAAAGGATAAATTTCAAATTTCCAGTTCTGTGATTTTCTTAAGCATATAATTGAATGATGTTAGTAGTAAAATTTGTAATTTAATTATTTTATTTAAAAAGTAGGAATCAAGAGGTGTAGATTTTAAATTTTTATTTTAGTGATATTTTCCACTATTTATTTGATAGTAGAGTCAAGATCTAAGAGGGTAAAATTTTGGATTTCATTTAATTTGATTTGATGGAGTTAGAGCCCCAAAAAGGGTAAATTTGACTTCTATGAATCATTTTATAATATCTTAAGCCTTTAATTTTATATTAGATTCAAGAGATAATTTTAGAATTTTAATGATTTAATTTGATGAGTAGGAACAGGTAAATCTAAAAATTTTAATAATTGTGATATTGACTTGATCATTAATATTAAAAGTATGTTACGTCTCGACTATTTTTAGGAAATTACTATTATTCTTAAGTATGGATTAGCATTTATAAAAATTTATCATATTACATAAAAAATTAAATAATTAAATATTAATAATTGGTGTGTGAAATTATCACATTAAAAATATCACAAATGGTATTTTTCATATATTAAAAATTGAAGGACTATAAAAATATTTATAAGAATTAATATCACAATTTATTGGATTTCAGGAGTTGTTAAAAAGAAATACTTATGTCTACAACATAAAGTCAAGATGATGAAAAAAAAAATACTCTTCTAAATACTTATTTTTATCATTGGTATTCATAATTTTTTACAAGAAAACATGAAGGTCCAAATTTTAATGTTAAATCACCTATACAAAAGATCTGCAATGAAGATGTAATAAATTATTGTATATTAAATTAGACAATGATTCTGAAATTTAATTAGTAAAAATAAATAAGAAGGGATTCAAAATATTTTACTGTCATTTATGGTAAATTACTTATTGTACATGAGTTTATTCTTACCAAACAGTATGATAATTAATCACTATAAATATACTTGTGGTATCAATATTCTACATCATATTTTCTTAATTTCCCAATGTAGAAGTTGTTTCATTCAACAAAAAAAGTATCAAGATGACTAGCATAGAGCGGATGCTGAAAACTTCCATTAAAAAGTTGAAGAATATTGTTGAGCTTGAACAACGGAACGATAGTGTGGAAGCAAAATTAAAGGAAGTTTCTCAAGTATTTAATTTGATGAGTAGAAGTCAAGACCTATGAGGGTAAATTTTAAATTTCATTTAAACTGATTTTATGGGTTAGAGCAAAAAGAGTAAATTTTGACTTATAATCATTGTGATAGTATAATAAGAATTTAATTTTATTAGTAGGATTCAAGAGGTAATTTTAAGATTATTTGAATTTAATTGATGAGCAGTAACAAGGTAAAATTAAACTTTTAATTATTGTGATATTTACTTGATCATTTAATATTAAAAGTATGTTACCTCTTGACTATTTTTAGTAATTACATTATTCTTCTGTATAGAATAGCATTACAAATTTAACATAGCATATAAAAAATTTAATGATTTAATAATTAATAATTTTATAATTTGTGAAATCTTCACATGTAAAAATCACAAATGAATATTTCATTCAATTAAAAATTGAAGGCGCTTAATAAAATATTATAAGAATTAATATCATAATGTATTGGTATTTCAGGAGTTAAAAACCAATATATTATGTCACAACATAAAGTCAAAATGACGTAAAAATATTTTTCTCTTATAAATACTTTTTTTCATGTATTCAAGAAGTTTGACCAAAAAAAAAATATGAAGGTCCAAATTTGAAAGTTATGTAACCAATAAAAAGAATCTACAAAGAAAATGTAACAAATTATTATATATTAAATTAGACTATGATTGTGAAATTTAACTAGTCAAAACAAAAGAAAAGATTCAAAATATTCTACTGCCATTTATGGTAACATATTGTACATAAGTTTATTCTTACCAAACAGTATGATAATTAATCACTATAAATATACTCGTGGTATCAATATTCTACATCATATTTTCTTGATTTTCCAAAGTAGAAGTTTTGTCATGCAAAAAAAATTATCAAGATGACTAGCATAGAGTGGATGTTGAAAACTTCCATTAAAACGTTGAAGAATACTGTTGAGGTTGAACAACGGAGCGACATCGACACTGTGGAGGCAAAATTAAAGAAAGTTTAAGATGTGTTGAAGCAACAAACAGAATATTGTATTGTATGTCCATATCAAATCTTTGTAAGTGCATTTCCTCCAATGTACTTCCAAGAATTTTATATGGAAGTGCAATACCATGCTCTGTTTGTTGAGAACCTATCACTAAAACTAATATTTAAAATCTACCCTTTGGCTCCTACTTGTTATATTAAATTAAATTAATTTTAATTTTTACTCTCTTAGCTAATCAAAATAAATGCTTAAGAAAATATAACAAGAACTAAAATTTAAATTTATTCTTCTAACTCCTACTCATCAAATTAAATCAAATAAAGTTTAAAATTTATCCTGACTCCTACTCATCATATTAAATCAAATAGAATGTTTTAAGGAATTAATAGAAATTACTAATCATATTAAATCAAATAGAATGTTTTAAGGAATTAAGAGAAATTACTAATCCTCACGTATCATACTCATGAAGACATAATGTATTACCATAATCTTGAGACTTTTCCTATGTATAAATTTCATCACTCTCCCTTTTTTTCCATTCCTCTTCCATTTACATTTTCAAACAAACAAGTTATGAACTAAGTTTCTTCATCTACTAATTGTTTTTTTTTTTTAGAAATAAAAGTCAAGTTTGCTTTTCCATCAATCAAAGAGTGATGTTTTATGTTTTTGTTTGTTTGTGAGGTTCGTTTATATGATTGTTTGGGGTTTGATTTCAGTAGAATGTTTTGATCTTTATGGTGAGTGATTGATATTTTTAAATTATAGACTACTGATGGTTTACAACAAAGAAGAGGTCCTTTGTCACGCCCTATATCTCATAGACTTACAATGAAAAAGTAATGGTAGGAGTTCAAATAAGAAATTCATCATTTTACTTGTAAAAGTCTATATTATACTTACAAGTCAAGTTTTATAAAAAAGGGATAATCAAATGTCACTTGATGTCCAATCACCAATAGAGCACATAATAAACAAGAATAAAGGATGTGATGAGATGAAATTGAACGTGAAACTATGAAATGATATGCCTCAGGTGCTAAGTACTATTTCAACCGTATATACATGATAATGCTAAAAAATACATCCAGAGTTCATCACACGTAGGGGACACACAATATCTATATATCAACTTGAACGATCTCTATGTGTCTGTGCGGATGATCTCAAACAACTATCATAAAGCCAAATGATTATCGCATGAATAATCTCCAGTTGTCCAAATTATAGTTATTACACCTCACACTCCCTAGCATGGATGATCTTCACGTGTGAAACTTATAATTAATCTCATGTCGATGCATGTGCACCATATGATTTCAATAATAGGGGATGACGATGCATCGAATTTACAGGTTTATCTTAGTATTTCATATAGATTTGTATAATCACATAAAATATCACAAATATACGAGTTTAACAAAGAAAACACAATCACACAAAAGAATTCAAGTAAATGATACATCACCTAAAGCCCATTTACTTTGGCATCCTCGGATTACAATCTGCATTCTATATAAATAAACTTTCCCTATATAACACCGGTACTCGTACCATTGTACGTCACACCATTGGTACGATACCTCCCATCATTCTCCCTAACCCATGCCTATTTCATTTTTAATCTTAAATTAGAAGAAATAATCCTTCAACAAAGTCTGAAAGTCTTAATGTATCTTGAATGTAGAACATGTATCACGAATCATAAACATTTTCCCTTTCCCTTTCGTCAAGCTTCGGAATGTTCCCAAATCTATGAATTATGTAATTTTCATAAGAAAATGAGTTCATAGACACCCATATTACTACATGTCCAGCCTAAATCCAAAGCTCATGCAACCTAAACCTAAGTTCGTAATCTTGATGTAAAGTCTAATATTTTTCCTAGATTTTAATCCTTAAGTTGAGTCTGAATACCTATAAATATCCTAAATTAATTATATTGATATAATATAGTAACTCTAACATCTAATGATCACAAGGATTTTTTGGATAGAAATCAGTATAATATTTTACAAAAAGGACACTGCACTTTTATAAAAACAACAATCTAGTTCCCTTTCAGTATAGCCTTTTAATATGGATCTAATCATTACTTAATGATTAATCCATGAACCCTAATAATTTTTTTATGTATGAAACTAATTGGTTCACTTCAAATGATCATATATAAAGTTCAGAATAAGTTATCTTTTATAAATTTGAGCATGAGTTCTACATATTATTGAGAGTAGTATTGAGCATCGTTATGGGGATGAGTTCAGACTAATAAAAATCCTCATAAACCATATATTCCAACAATGGGTAAAAAATCATACTTTATGATGATTTCTTGTTTCTTTCAACCATAACATAGTGGATCCACTTAGTTTAGGATGTTCTACACTCCGGTAAGGTATTGGACATTTTTGATAACATGGAAGAGACGGTGTATAATCACATAGATCATAGTGATGGTTGTTGGTTAGATAATCTTCCAAATAAGTGTAAGGAGTTTATTATTATATTTTAATAGACATTTGAGTTATTATCTATTGTTTTAAATGCTTCATATATTGCATCTAGTGTTTTTTTCATATTTAGTTGAGGTGAGTATGTTTTCCCTTTATGAAAGTTCAACTATATATCCCTATGATGAATTTTCCCCTTACATGGTTTTACATTCAATCTACTGACGTCATTTGACCTGCATCGTTTGATGATACAGACACAAGTGTTTAGGATCATCAACCAGCGCTTCATTGATCCCATCTCATTCCTGCTGGCTTGGTGAGCCTTCTTCTTCTTGAGGGCTCCACAATTAGATTTTAGTTTTGTTAGAATGACCTAGGTCTTTTCCTGATTTCCATCATAGTATTTAGAGTCTTCATATACAATAGTTGTTAAGGAATCTTTTCTCATTTCCCTTGTGAGTTGCGCACCTATGTTTGTTTGAGTATTTCAGATATTTTTAGTTAAATCATTCTATTACTGAGACATTATGAGTTGAGTTTTGCATTTGAGTTCCAATATTGTTGAGTAAGTCTTTCGCTGAGTACTGAGCAAGGAAAAGGGTTTGCATGGGGAGCAGCGATGGTTCTCAATTGACGGCCACGTCAAAGATTGTTTGGGACTCAATGAAACGGAAGTTTTGAGGAAATTCATTAAGAATAGAGTTTGATATTCTAGAAATTAAGAGGGATGAAACAATCACTAAGTACTTTGCAAGCGTGATGATGGTCTCAAATAGTATAAGAAGCAATGGATAAGATATGCATGAGAAAAATATTGTTGAAAAATATCTTTGAACTCTAACTGAAAAGTTCACATATGTTGTAGTATCAATCGATGAATGAAAATATATTGAAAACATGTCCATAAATGAATTACATAGTTCATTAGTGGTACATAAAAAAAATCTACCGACCAAACAATGATGATGAGGATGAAGCTATGAAAGTAGAAGGTCGTTTAGGAACAAGCAACCGACGGAGAGCACCCTACAGAGGAAAGGGACAAGGAAGAGGAAGAACAACATTCAACACGCAATTCTGAAATGTTATAAATGCCATAATTCAATAATTTTCAATATCAATGTAAAATGTTAAGTATAAGAAAGAAAATTAATGCAAAATTGGAAGAATAAGATGAGTTTGCAGTTAATGGCCTATTAGAACTACATGAAGCAAAGAAGTGATGCCGTGGTTTTTGGATTCGGCTGCTCCAATCCCATGTGTGGAAATCAAGATTTTGTTTGGAGCCTGGACACAACATCCTGTCACTGGCAAGCTGGAAACCATACAAGAATGGGGTCATTAACAAGGGGAACTGTGAAATATCTTGTCTGGAGTTTGTTATTCGATTAGTAATGTGTATTGGAATCCTGATCTTACAAATCAACTCTTGAGCATTGGTTCACGACCCACACCGAGCCGCGACTGGCCACCCACATTTACCCTGCTATGTAGCGAACACCAATCTAAACCTATCAATGTCAATTTAATACTCACATAAAGCAACGCGGAAGACTTAAACTACAGAAATAAAAGACAATTCCATAACTTCTAAAATTCAACATCTATTAATTCCCCAAAATCTGGAAGTCATCACCACAAGAACATCTATGGATCAATTTACTAACTAGAGTATTCTAGAAGCTAAAACAAATTAAAGCTAGTCTAATGCCGACACTCAAGTCATCAAGACATGAGGAAGGAGATCCATCCAAGCTAGAAGCTTAGCTCACCCTACAGAATTCCGGTGTGAGAAGACTGGCTTGAACTACTATTGAGTCGAAGATGACGGCACGTTTGCTGCATACCACGATATACAAAAAGAAAACATAAAAGTAGGGGGTCAGTACAACCACAAGTACTGATTAGGTATCATAGACCCACTCAAAATAGAAGCAATATATCTCGATAACATCAGAGAACAACTAATATTCTTAACAGGTGATGCAACAAGTATAAACATCGTATATATTACCGATCATATCATGAGGACTCAGCCTGCACACCATACTCTTTGGGAAACATGTTCTTTAGATTGAGTATATTAGTATCTTTCAAGATTCATTATATTATTTAAACTCTCGGTTCGTTACGTTACACTCCGCTCGCTCATTCTATCCTGGTACCGAACGTGGCACCGAGCCATATACTATCCTGGTGTCGACACGTGACACTCCTACCTCATATACTATCCTGGTACCCGTCGTGGACACCGATCCATATACTACCTTGTGTCGAACGTACACTCGATTCCTCATATACTATCCTGGTACCAGAACGTGGCACCCGATCCCTATACTATCCTGGTGGCGGAACGTTACACTCCGATCCCGCATATACTATCCTTGTACCGGAACGTGGCACCCGATCCATATACTATCCTATGTCGGAACGTACACTCCATCCGCATATACCTATCCTGGTACCGGAACGTGCACCCTATCCATATACTATCTCTGGTTGTCCCGGAAACGACACTCCGATCCTCATATACTTATCCTGGTACCGGACGTGGCACCCGATCCCCTAATCCTCACACTGTTCGTCATCAAGACTTTCTTTTATACCAAGGCATCATCATTAACAAGTAGATTAGGGTTTTCTTCAAGATTTAAGATTCAATAGCTTCATCATGCTTATTGTTATCACAATCATATATATATCAAATCACATCAGGCATACACACAATTAAGCATATAACGAGACTAATAATACCTACCCAGACACATATCATTCGCTATTAAGAGTTTACTACGAATAGTAAAAACCATAACCTACCTCACCGAAGAATGCGATCAATCAAGCTATTCTTCTCAAAATCTTGCTATCTGTTCGTCTCTCTCGCTCCTACTCGTTCTCTTTGTTCTTGTAGTTTTTCTTATTCCAAACCCTCTTTCTTTTACCTAATTAACATATAATTAAGTGTAAAAGATGCAATAATAACCCACTAATTAACTTAGGTTACCTCTTTTAACCCCCACGTAATTAGACTTATTACATAACCCTCTAACTTTATATTAAACGCAGGAATGTCCAAAAACGTCCCTTAAAACGTATAAAGAAATCCGACCCAGACTGGGATTGAGTAACGCTGCGACTGCCCTTCGTGCCTGCTACTGTCCGTCCTGCCAGTCGTCGCAAAGGGGGGGTCCAGAAGTGGATTTCCCCTAATGACTCTGTCACGGTCCGTCAAACCTGTGACGGTCCGTCCTGCCATTTCGTTATTTACGAGTTCAGAGAGTCGTTTTTCATGAAAAAAAAAAAAAAAAAAAAAAAAAAAAAAAAAAAAAAATACCCAATTTCCATTTTTCAAGGTTTTTGAACGAGACCCTGCGACGTCCATCGTCTCATGACGGTCCGTCGTGGGGTCCGTCCCCAGCCTATTTTGTTCCAGAAATAAAATCTCTGCTCAAAACGACTAAACAGGTCGTTACAATCTATACCATTTAAACCCATAGTTCTCCCCTAACGATCACAGAAGAAACACTGCGAACAGGATACTGAATCTGTAACAGAGTGGTATCTTTCCGCAATCTGCCTCCTTCTCCCAAGGAGCTTCTTCAACGCGGTTTGATTCTTCCACTGCACCTTGATGGATGCAATCTCCTTGACATCGAACTTGCGAACTTCTCTTGCTAAAATAGCAGCATGCTCCTCCTCATAAGACAAATTCCATCAAGCAAAACTGAATCCCAACGGATAATGTATTTTTCCATCCCCATGTATCTTTTCAACATCGACACATGAAATAACCGTATTTACTCCTGAGATTGTGGAGCAAGGCTAATTTATAATCTCACCTCCCCTACTCGCTTCAGAACATCATGGACCAATATATCCCTGGACTAACTTTCCTCTTTTACCAATCCGCTCACCCCGTTCATGGGCGAAACTTTCACAACAACTTGTCACTCCTCCATGACTCTAAGTATCTACCCTTTCGACTGCAAATATTCCTTTGTGCCTACTTTGCGCCGCTTAGAACCTTTTCTTGAATGGTATTTCACTTCTCTAACGAATCCCTCAAAAGATCAGTACCCCATGCCTAACCTCTGAATGCATCAAACCAAACCAATGGGAGACCCTACCTCTTCTCCCATATAGTGCTTCTAAAGGAGCCATAGTCTACTTGAGTTTAAGCTATTATGTACGAAAACTCGCATAAGACTCAATAAACAAGAAGTTATCCCAATGACCACCAAATTCTATCGCACCCGCACGAATCTATCTTCAACCTTGAATTGTTTTCCTCAGACTGCATCGGTCTGAGGGGTGAAATGGCAGTACTAAGGTCCAACCTAGAGTACCTAATTCGGCATGCAATGTTCCTCAAAACATATGAATAACTGCGTACCTCTATCTGATATGATGGACAGTGGAACTCCATGCAATCGAACAAACTTCTTGAGAGAAGTTTGGCTAACTTCTCTGAATTATAAGTCACCTTGAACCGGAAGAAGGTGGCAGACTTAGTTAACCTATCAACAATCATCCAAATAGAGTCATACTTACCCATTGTTCTTTGAAGACCACCCCGAAGTCCATTGCAATTCTCTCCCACTTCCATTCAGGAATGGGCATTCTCTGAAGTGTTCCTCGGGGGCCTCTGTGTTCATACTTTACTTGTTGGACAATTTGGACATTTGGCAATAAATCCACAAATATCACGCTTTCATTCTTTCTCCACCAAAAGTGTTTGTCTTAGGTCATGGTACATCTTTGGTTGCCCCGGAGTATCGAATACCTTGAACGATGAGCCTCTGTCAGAATAGTGTGATCAAATCATCGACGCGGGTCTCACATACCCTTCCCTTAATCCTCAAAACACCTTCCTCATTGATTTTTGCCTTTCTTTTAGTCCTCTCCTTGCACCTTTACTCTCGGATCCGGATCACTTTTTCATCATTAAACTGCTTTTCCCTTAATCTTGTCAAGGAGGAGATCTTGCCTCCCACAAGCAAAACTCCTCCCTTCTCAATTTACTTCTAATCTCATAGGTCGTTAGCCGAATCTGAACCTCCTTTTTATCTAGCTAATGGGCGTCTAGAGCTTGCAAGTGACTAAACTTCCCATTCTTCCCGCCTTTCTACTTAAGCATCCGCGTACAACATTCGCCTTCCCCGTGTGTACAAATAGTATGTCCGTAGTCCTTCAGTGTTCCATCCATCCCTCTGTCTCAATTCAAATCTCGCTGAGTGAGACGACTGTAGACTACGATGATCTTATAGACCTCACACGTACCCCATATAAATAGTGTCTCCATTGCTTAGTGCAAACACTACCGCGGCAAATTCCAAATCATGAGTTGGATATTTACGTTCATGCACTTTTAATTGTCCTTGAAGAAAAAAATAAGCCAATCACATTGTTCTCTTGCATTAGCCCTGCACCCAAACACTAATAAGATGGCATCACAATACACATGAAGTTTTACCCTCCACGGGCCAAGGTAAGGATAGGAGCGGTAGTCAACAGAGTCTTGAGCTTCTGAAAGCTTTCCTCACACTCATCCGCGATACAACTGGAACATTTTTCTTAGTCAAGTTTCGTCAGTTTGGAAGCAATAGAAGAGAATCCCTTGACAAATCTGCGGTAGTACTAGCTAACGCCCACAAAGCTCCTTATTTTTGACACTTAGTAGGTCTTACCAATTTTTCACTACTTTCGATCTTAGAAGGATCCACCATCACCCCATCCTAGAACCCCTGCCCAATAAGGACACTGCATCTAGCCAAAACTCACACTTAGAAGAACTTGCAATAAAGCTTTTTTCTCCTCAACATGTCCAATCCATTCTCAATGCTCCTCATGTTCCTCCTTACTTTTAGAGGAATATCAGTATATCATCAATAGAATGGACTCACAAAAGAGATCCAAATATGGCTAAAAATCCCGTTTCTATCAACTCATGAATGCGCAGGGCATTCGAATACAAAAGACTCACTACAAATTCGTAATGCCATACCTGGTTCTAAAAGCATCTTTGGCACATCCGTTGCCCGTATTTTCAATTGATGATGAACCGGATCTCAAGTCAGTCTTGAGAAGACACAAGCACCCTTGTAACTGATCGAACAAGTCATCAATGTGAGGAAGAGGATACTTGTTCTTTATGTCACGCTTGTTCAACTGCCGGTAATTCTATGCCCTCCGAAACTCAAAAATCCTTCGTTCTTCACAACAAAACCGGAGAACCCCAGGAGATGCACTTGGTCTATGAAGCCTTTGCTCAACCTCTTTGAAGTTAGGCTTTAACTCCTCTAGCTCCGCGGGAGCCATTCTATAAGGGGTTATAGAAGATGGGGCGAGTACCCGTCAAGAATCAATCAGACATCACTATCCCATCTGGTGGCATAACCCGAAGATCTCATGGACACTCAAACTCACGGACCACCGAAACCGACTACTTCGAGGTACTTGGGGGGGGTGTGTCCCTCCTTGAGATGTTCCAAGAAAGCTAACACCCCGTACGAACCCATTTTCTAGCACGAAGAATGGATATGATACGCCCCGATCGAAAGTGGTAGTACCCCTCCACACTAACGGATCTGTCCCAGGCTTGCTAACGTCACTGTTTTCATACAATTCCAAGATGCAAATTGCGGAGAAGCCAAGTCATACCGCATAATCACATCTAATCAACCATTCTAAGATAACCAAATTTCTAATGGTTGCTCCCCACAAAGCCACCAAACAAGACCTATAATACCTTTTCAACTACCACAGACTCACCCACCGGAGTAGAACCACGAATATGCAATCAAGTAATTCAACAATGTAAATTTAGACCATTAGCAATGAGGAAATACATAAGAAAATGTTGATCCACTATCAAACAATACATAATCCAGGCACTGCACCAAACAGAAGCTTACTGTGCATGACCATCATCAAATGTCTCCGCCTCCGATTCTCCCAGGGGAAATCAAACAATAGGCCCTTCGTTTGGTTTGTCCGTTGTGCCCTACCATGTTGTGGATGTATTGGCTCCCGTTTGCCCATCGCCCCTGTCCTTTTTGGTGACACCATTACCTCGGCCACCACCCCTCCAGAATAACGGCCTCTGCCATGACACCTCTACCTCTAGCTATTGGGGGTCTATTATTCTCTGTCTTGGGAGGCAATTCCTCCTAATAGTGGTCCAGTCTCCCAAGATAAGAAAAAAAAAAAGAAACATAAAAAAAAAAGAAAAAAAACACCATAACACTCTCAGATTCCACTCATGGGTCTCTCTGAGAAATTTGACCGTCCCTAGGTGGACCCCCAACTATAGTCCTGTAGTGAATACTGATGGGTCGAACTGATACCTCCGGAACCCTGTCCTCTAGAGTAGAACCATTACTACCTCACTTTCGAACCTCTTGATGTCGATGCCATGGTGAATCATCTGGCTTCACTCCTCCACCTCTACCACGAAGTCTACAACTTCTTGAAAGATTTTGCTGTGGTCGCTCCTTGTAAATCTGAAATTCGCAACTCTGATCTCAAACCCCTTCACAAACGGCGAATCCGCTCGTGTGGACACTGAAACAAAATTTTGTGGCATATCTGGATAGTGCACCGAACGAGCCTCTTTCATTGGGACCGCATCCTACCCTGTTCTAGGCTCAAGCCTCATACTTTTCCTATCCCTCTACAAATCGGGGGAATATCCTTCTCCATAACAAGCTAGAGAATGAGGCCCAATTCATAGGTGGTTCCTCTGTTGTTGACATCAAACATGTGACCGCCACCACATTTTGCGTTCCCTGAAACTGATAAACTCACGACTCAACACCAACCGTTCTACATACCCATCTTGTGTAGTAGCTCATGACAACCCACTCATCAACAGAAAATCGTAGCATCCCAGATTCTGCATCCCTTGGAGACTGGAGGTTTCAATTTCACGAACTTTACTAAAAAGTCATGTGACATTTTTTCATTATAGGCCCATAGCAGGCGTGTAAACGGCCTATGTCCAATGAGGCATCCATACGAGGGCCAGTGGCTGCATGTTGTACCTCTGAAACCGGAGGTGTTTGTGCAGAAAACACTGGTGGTGCCTGACCCTGATCAGACAACCCACTAATATAAGCGAGAACCTGATTGATCATCTTGGGTAGGTTGGGTGGCATTTCCTCATTCTGTACCTTGTTCATTCTCCATTCCTCCCCTTCATCTTATTACTTCCTCATCGGTGGAGGAGTCCCCGCCCTAGTACTGGATGGGCTAGGTGCTCGTCCTCTTCCCCTAGAGTATGTCCTCACCACGACCTCTACCACGGCCTCCTTTTGTTTGCCGTTGTTCTTGTCCTCGGAGCTACAGCCCCAACGCTGGCTCAGACGCACCCCTGTTCCACCGGTGCTGGTGTTGGCGTAGTCGTTGGCTCTGTTCTCACCATCTTAAAATAGAGTGAAGATGGCAGATACCAATTTTATCACCTAGATACCATTGGATTCAAGTAATATCACGAAAGGAAGAAAGAAGAATGATTTTCACTAAAGTCTTATAGCCACTCAAAGAAAAGTAAAGGCGTCCCCTACCGTTCATTTAAGCTCTACTAGACCTGTTCTTTGTGTGATGAACCAACGACCTAATGCTCTATACCAAGTTTTGTCACGACCAAACGAGCCGCGACTGGCCCCCACTTTACCCTGCTATTGAGCGGAACCAACCAATCTAAACCTTATCAATGTCATTTAAATATCAAACATAAAGCAATGCGGAAGACTTAAACTCATAAATAAAAGAACAATTTCATAACTTCTAAATTCAACATCTGCTTATTCCCCAAAATCTGGAAGTCCTCACCACAAGAAACGTCTATATCAAATTTTACGAAACTAAGAGTATTCTAAGAAGCTAAACAAATAAGGCTAGTTATGCCGACACTTCAGGTCATCAAGACATTGAGGAAGGAGATCCAGTCCAAGCTAGAAGCATTAGCTCACCCTGAAGGATCAGTTGACGAAGACTGGCTTGAACTCTGTTGAGTCGAAGTGACGGCCGTTTGCTGCATACCACGATATACAAAAGAACACTAAAGTAGGGTGTCCAGTTACAACCACAAGTACGAAGTAGTATCATCGGCCAAACTAAAAGAGAAAGCAATCTATCTCAGATAACATCATAAACTCAACTAATATTCTTAACAGTTGATAGCAACAAGTATAAACCTCATGTATAATATTACCGATCATATTACGATGACTCAAGCCTCCCAACCATACTCGTTTGGGACATTTTCTTTAGATTGAGTTATTAGTATCTTTCCAGAGATTCATTATATTATTTACTCTCGTGTTCGGTACGTTCCCCCTCCGCTCCTCTTTATCCTGGTAACCGGAACGTGGCACCCGTCCATACTACCTGGTGTCGGAACGTGACACTCCGATCCTCATCTACTAGCTGGTTTACCGACGTGGCCCCCGATCCATATACTATCCTGGTGTCGGAACGTTACCTCCGATCCTCATTACTTCCTGTAAAGGAACGGGGCAACGATCCATATACTATCCGGTGTCGTAACTTGACACTCCGATGCCTCATAGACCATCCTGGACCGGACGTGGCACCCGATTGGCATATACTCTCCTGGTCGGAACGTGACACTCCCGATCCTCATATACTATCCTGGTACCAGAACGTGGCACCCGATCCCCTAATCTCACTCCTTTCGTTCACAAGCCTTCTTTTTATACCAAGGCATCATCATACAAAGTAGATTTAGGGTTTGTTCTCAAGATTTAAGATTCAATAGCTTCATATGCTTATTTTTATCACAATCATTTATATATATATCACATCAGCATACACACAATTAAGCATATAGAAGACTTAATAATACTACCCAACACATATCATTTCCTATTAAGAGTTTACTAGACGAATAGTGGTAAAACCATAACCTACCTCCACCGAAGAATTGCTATCAATCAAGTGCTATCTTCACAAAATCCTTGCTATCCTCTCGTCCTCTCTCTCTCCTCTACTCGTTCTCTTTTTTCTTTTTATTTTTCTTAGTCAAACCCTCTGTTTTTACCCTAATTAACATATAATTAAGTGTAAAAGATGCCTAATAACCCCTAATTAACTTAAGGTTACCTCTTTTAACCCCAAGTAATTCGACTTATTAACCTTAACCCTCTAACTTTATAATTAAAGCAGGAATAGTCAAAAACTTCCTTAAAACGGATAAAGAAATCCACCCAGCTGGGGATTGCGCAATTGCGACTGCCCGTCGGGCCTACTACGGTCCATCCTGCAGGTCGTCGCCAGGTCCAAGAGTGGATTTCCACAAAGACTCTGTGACGTCCTTCCCTGCCATTTCATTACGAAGTTCAGAGAGTCAATTTTCGTACCCAAGTTCCGATTTTCCAAGTGTTTTGAAACGGAGACCTGCGACGGTCCCGTCTGCTCAGGACGTTCATCGTGGGGTCCTGTCGCCTCACCTATTTTTCCAGAAATAAAATCTGCTGCTCAAACGACTAAGCAGGTTCGTTACATTGGGCATCTCAGAAAAAGGATTAGTTGTTTATTTAAAGATGGTGCGTGCAATTTACATCCACAAAAAGAAAGATTGAGGCATCCACTATCATGGCAAATCAGATTTTATTTTGCTTGCTTAACCTCATCCATAAACTATTGAGGAAGATGTCCTCCCAAAAAACATAAAGATCAGATCAAGTCTTTGTCCCTATCTTTGTGTCCATTTAGTTACAACGGCCTTCCCACTTTGAAATACAAAATATGGTGGAAGGTTTTTCCACAAATTGTGTACCAGTGCGACTTGCGGCTACTGAAAAGGCAAGAAATATCGGATCCAATTCGTAAAGGGGTTAGGAACAGATCAACTAAATATGGGTTTCTAGTTTCATGGCAGATCTTTTGGGTCCTATTACTCAATCATCACAGCAGACGAGGGTACGTATTGTTTTTAAGATACTTTTCCTAGAAACATGGCCTATTTTTCTTTTGGATAAATAAGAACTTTTATCACTTTAAATGTTTTAAAGAACTTGTGGAAAAGGAAATTGGTATGCCCATTTAATGTTTAAGAATAGATAGAGAAGGAGAATTAAATTCTGCAGAATTCAATGATTTTTGCAAACAACATGGCTTTAAGAGACAATTGACCACAACCTATACTCTACAGCAAAACGGAGTAGCTGAGCGCAAGAGGTGTACAGTAATGAACTTGGTGAGAGCTATGTTGACAGAAAAGAAAGTGCCTAAGATTTTTTATCCTGAGGCAGTTAGGTAGATGATTCCCGTCTTGAATTGACACCTACTCTATCTGTAAAAGATATGGACCTTGAAGAGGAAGGGAGCGGAAAGAAGTCGTGAGTTGGTTATTTTCGAGTGTTTGGATATTTGGGATATGTTCACATTCAAGATGCTAGGAGAACCAAACTTGAAGAAAAAAGTGTATTCCGTGTTCATTTGGGTTAAGTGGTGACTCCCAAAGAGTAACAATTTCGATTTCAGCAAAAGAATTAATAGTCGCCTCTGTTATTTCGAAGAAAATCGTATCTAGGACTGTAATGGTGTTTCTGAAGAATAACAACTAACTTAATTAGATTGGAGAGAAAAAATTGTAGAAGATAACACAACTCAAGAAGGAGAAGTCACAAAACTTGACATTAATTCACCAACTGGAAATAATTTATCAGTTGTTGCCACAGACGTGGTAGTATGGGAAGCAGAAATCGACATCCACTTGTATGGTCGGTAGATTATACTTTCGGTGAAGGTTTGTCTGAAGATGATGATGCAAACATGGCCCTATTGATGATATCATATCCTACAAGCTTTGAGGAAGCTGTCAAAAGTCAACAATTGAAACAGTCCATGGATAAAGAGATCAAAATCAATTGAAAGAAATCAAACTTGGCGCTTGACATAAGTACCTGCTGATGCAAGAAAAAAAAGGAGTAAAATGGTATTGTAAAACCAAGATAAACGAGCTTGCTGAGATTGGTGGTTAAAGGCTATGGTTAGGAACATGGGATTGATTATATTGTAGTTTTTGCAACTATGGTTAGAATGGATATAGTAAGAATGATCATAGCTTTTGCGGCTCAAAGGGGTTGGAAGTTGTATCAATTAGATATCAAATAAACTTTCCTATATAGGGGGGTAGAAGGAATATGTTTTTTAGAACAACCAAAAGGTTATGAGAAAAAAGGGAAGTGAGCCGCTTGTGTATAAGCTAAAAAAAGCACTTTATGGACTAAAACAGGCACCTAGGGCTTGGTATAGTCGAATAGAGTCGTATTTCATCAAGGAAGGTTTTGAAAGCAGTTCCAGTGAACAAACACTCTTTATTATAAGAAAAGAAGGTAAAATTCTAATTGTGAGTTAATTTAAATTTTCCATGAAAAAAAAAGTTTGATATGATAGAATTTGATCAAATGATGTTCTTTCTCCGAGCTGAGGTGATGCAATGATCTGATGATGTTTTCATATGCCAAAGGAAGTAAGCCGCAGAATTTTTGAACCGATTTGGAATAGAAAAGTACAATCTAGTTAGTAATCCTATTGTTCAGGACAAAAGATTGGATTAGATGAAAATGACATAAAAGTGGATGCAACTCAATACAAGCAAATAGTGGGAAGTCTTATGTATCTCACATCCACTCGTCCTGATCTCATATTTGTTGTAAGTCTTATTAGTCCTTTCATGGCACGTCCAACGCAACTACATTTTGCAGCAGCAAAAAGGGTACTAAGTTATTTACAAGGTAAGGTGTACTATGGTGGGTTTTATAAAGGAGTAGCTACTGAGCTAGTAAGATTAAGTGATAGTGACTATACTGGAGACATGGAAGATAACAAGAGTACTTCAGGCTATGTATTTATCATGAGTGGAGGAGGAATAGCTTGGTCATTCCAAAAGCAAAATATCATCACCTTGTCAACTACAGAGGCTGAGATTGTTGTAGCCACTGCATGTTCTTGTCAAGCTAGTTGGATGAGGAGGATTCTAAAAGAAATTGGTCATGTCCAGGCAGCTGGTACAAAGCTAATGTGTGATAATTCCTCAATTATGAAGTTGTCCAAGAATCCAGTCTTACATAGTTGTTCTAAGCACATAAGAATAAGATTTCATTTCCTAAGGGATCTTGCTAGAGAAGGAGTAGTTAATTTTCTGTTTTGTGGCACTCAAGATCAACTTGCAGACCTTCTGACAAAGCCTGTCAAAGTGGAAGCATTTTGAAAACTGCGTAAAGATTTGGCATGTGCACCGATTCGAATTTGAGCTGATCCTTGACAAGACGAATAAGTTCAAGGGAGGAAATGTTGGAAACTTTGAGTTGGTTAAGGATTCTTGCCTTTGATTTAGTCAAGGACAGTTGCATGAAGTCCTATTTTTTAGGATTTCTAGATGTTTCTGATTTTATCTTTATCTAACTACTTAGCATTATTGTTGGCCTTATAGTTTTCTGTTTTGTTAAGTGAACGAATATATTAAGCCAAGAGAAACCTCAAAAAAATTATTCACCAGAAATCCAATTGTTTGTTACTCTTTTCAGCTAGTGTAAGACTTACAAATTCAATTGTACTATTTTACCTCCTCTAACTCTTCTCCTTATACCAATGTTCTATGATCACTTAAGTAGGTAAAAATAAATGATCTCGTTGTATTTTATTTTGCATATTCACCATAATTTAAAATGTAATCTCTTATAATTTTCTATTTAATTTATTGATTGCAATACTTGTCACATTTGATGTTTATTTTGTACTCATTTTTTTGGGTAGGGGGAATACAAGTCCCAATTTTTATTTCGCTCATCTCTACAAAGTTTAGTTTATTAAAATTGAACAATTTGCCCTTTTCGTGTTTGCTATTTAATATATTCTATTGTAAAAGATTTTATTTTAATCACAATATTTATATTTGTTGTTACTTAAATTTATTATACTATATCAATAAATACATCCTTATAAAAAGATGAAAGTTTCATATTCTACAATGAATAATTTGATGTGGTGTGTGTCTTTACATTTTTTTCATTTTCTTGTTAATTTATAATCCTATTTTATCAAAGTCTATACCATTTTTATATAAGAACTTTAAAATGTTTTCTATATTTTTTATAATATTGTAGGTTCATAATATTCAATTGTTGATATGTGACATAACATGAAAAAAAATCTTTCCAAATAATATTTTATTGAAAGAATACAATATGATACATTGTGAAACTATATTTGTCTAGTAGTTATCCAAAAAAGCAAGATGAAAACGTTTGGAAATGAAGAAAAAATGAAAAGTCTTTTTTACTCTTACATGCTGTAAATTCAGATTAATCAAATTGAAATTTTATTTTTTCTATTTCTGAGTTTTTTTCTTGATACGCATAGTGGGAAGAAATTTTTTATAATAGAACCGAGAGAGCTTATAATTTCAGATAGTGATAATGAATTCCCTTGGAAATGGGATGCACGATGCTATTCTAGGTTCATCTCTTTTCATTTTCGTTATTTAATCTGCAGCTTCATTGATCTACAAATATATTTTCCTTTGAGAGGTTTTATTCAACAAAGTAGTTTGCTTTCCTTCTTCTTCTCTTTACACTGAATTCTCTCTCTCTATGAATTTTGTCATTGATCTTAGTTCTCCTAAGCTTGGAGACCGAACACCGATCACTTAACTTGATAGATATCATACAATAAAATATTACAAGTAAGCCCATAGATATATAAGAACCTAAATAGTATCCACTGGTAAACAAACTTTTTAATTGAAAAACAAATTATCTGGGCATTATCGCTAAAGCTGACAAAAATATAACAGTCAGAAGGAGTAGATTGTTTTATACAAAAAGGAAAATAATCAAATTATTTGACACTTTGATGTCTTACTTAAATAAATTACAAACTAAAAGTTATGCATCAATGCTATCACGCGTCGCACAGCCAACACTTGGCAGGAAAATATTTCCTCGCGACGTGGGACCTTCACAAGGCTCACTGCCTCAACCCAAAATTAAGAAAAAACATCTGGAACTGCCCCCGCGATGCACAACCACTTCGCGAATTCATTCGCGTAACTTTTAAGTGAATTTGACTTCACAAAAAGAGCCAATTAAGTGAGAGGTATATTGGATAATTTAGAGGGTGACTATATATTGATTTAGGGTCAATTTTATGTCATTTTTACCCACCCGAATCAATTCACCAAATCACTCTCACTTCTCTCTAAGTTCTCCCTCTAACTCAACCTCCATTGAAGAGCATTTGAATGTTGGAGAAGAAGATGAAGTTCTCAACTTTTATTCTCAAATTCGTGGAATTAGTATTCATTAAGTTATGTATTCTTAACTCTTAGTATTTCTCTCCCCAAGAGTTCCTTTCAAAGTTGATTTCTAAATCACCCAATTCGAAGGGTTTTTCTCTACAAATGGTTTTTTTTTAAACATTAATTTGATGATTAATTATGATGAAGTGCAATTACCTATAGCTAATTAAGTACATATTGTTGAGTAATTGATGTTGATCAATGGTAATTTCGTGTGATCCATGTCCTTTCCCCAACTTCCCCAAATCTTGGTTCTTGCTTATTAATTGATTGTTACACTTATGTGTTAACTATGCTATTCCGTTCATGGATTGGCCATTGTCATGTATTGTTGGTATTGGATTACTTCTTGGATGGCTTAATGGATGAACCCTTTTCCCTAACCCTAGTTATGAATTTGACTTATAGATTATTACGGTTATTGGAATTGATCATGTTATTGTTTAATTCACTACATTATGATGATGATGAGTGGATCATTGGATCATTGTGATGAATTGAGGGTAAGATCTTAAAGGAGACTTATGAAGGCTATGTGGTAAGACTTTACGACCTTGATTTCTTTACTTCAATGATGATTAATTATACTTGATAATGATATCTAATGGAAGTATTGCATGTTATTATATTGAGAGGATAATGATATGATGATTATGATGAAATATCTTGAGTATGTGAATTTTGAGATCATGTCAAGGGTATGATGATACAAGATTAAATGTGAATTTCTTGTGTGCCTTACTATGATATGATTATAATGTGTTGATCTCACAAATGAAGAGTGGTTATGAAGGGACGTTCTCATGCAATACCTAATGACATAATTATATGATATACAAGGGGTTAGTCTCCTATGACCTATGTTAAGCTAAGATGATTAAGAATGACTCAAATACATTTCAAAAAGGGATTTTAGCTTAGCACAGAGCGAACTAGTTATGATAGGTGTCCATTCCCAATATGCTAAAGCAGGTTCACAATATTTCTCATGAGATGGAGACTATAATGCAATTTTGCATAATGAGGGTTTCAGGTATATCTCTTAGTTTCTTAACTATGTTTCCTCCATAGGAACATTATCTAGTGGATCCACCTAGAATTCTATGTTCATGTTTTTGTCCTACCTTGGAAAGTAGACCACCTTCTTTCGATGTAAGGTTTCATGACACCGGATTTCATGTTTAGATCACATGGTCTATTATCGGTTAAGGCGAATGTTACTAAAAGTAAAATGAAAGTAATAAACTGAACACTAACTAGGGTGACTTAAGAAATTTTTCGTAGTGTATATAGGGGCATGTGACTCTACTTATACAAGACACTAGTTTACATTGAGGGGAGTCCTAGGAGGTTGTTCGTATGTACTTATGATGAATGAAATGCATATGATGATTTTACATATTCATGATCCTATATGATGTTATTTTCATTGGTGAACATTGTATTGGTCTATGTTGATGTACATGATTACGAGTATGCATAATATGAAGATATATAAAATTTAGATATTTCGTATGGTCCTTTACTTGGTTTACTTGATTATGTGGGGTTATAGGGCTTCACAAAAGCATTGGACTTAATGTCTTGGGAAGGGGTTGTGAGTAAGGGTCTTATATTATGTGATGTTATGAGCTCTTGTATATGAAGTGTTGCTAGGACATTATGTTAGAGTTGCTAGGCTTATACGATCTTGATATGATTCCGTTCATGTTGATGTGGCCTTATGTTGATATTATCCATGTTGACTTGACTTTGTGATTGTATTGGTCCTGTGTTGAATATGGACTTGTCTTAAAAATTATTGTTCCTATTGACTTGTATATGCTCTAGTGTCTGCATAAAGGCTTTCCCAATGACTAAGCATGTTTTCAAGAAATGGTCCCTTTTGTGCGTGTCATCAAACTTGTTTTTTTCAAATACCCATACTTAAAACATATGGGTGTACTAACCCATATTCTTTCCCTTTTCCCCAGCAATGTAGGTTCAGGCCGTTGAGGTATCAACATCGCTTTGCACGAAGACTTGACTTCTCCCCATGTTTTTGTAGGTCCTATAGTTGAATGATGGTGTCCCATGTTCTACCTTAGTAGTATTGCTATTATCTTAGAGACATTAACTTTTTCCTATTCTTAAAGATATTTTTTGTAAGACCAATGTGGCAATATGAGTTTGTATAATGGCTATGCTTGAATACTCTACTTTGTTTTAGATGGTTTATTGTGACATGAATTTATTGGACTAAATTCTTACATATTGGTATATTGACTAAATGATAAGCCTATGTAATCTTCACTAAGTGAGGAGTCCATCTAAACTCCATATATGATATGTGATACGACTATGTATACCTCAATATGTAAAAAAATTAAATTTTCCGCATTTTGACCTATTAGATATATGACGAGTGCTAAGATCTATTCTAAGTCCTCTATTAGGAAAACGACGCCAGTTACGTCTAGGGAGTGCTCTCCGATCGTGAAACAATTCAAGAAATGTGGATGAAGTTTCAGTCAGTGCTACAACTATGCCCATCTCATGGATGTTTTATAGAGACGGTGCTGGAGTGGTTCTATTGGGGTCTTGGACCCAAAAATAGAAGCATAGACGATCAACATTTCGAGGGACTATTTCTCGACCAGACCTACAAATTCGGCACAACACTCCTTGATAGTATGATTGACACAAACAAGGAAGCCCAAAAAAACATGAATGTAACTCACTAGTCGCTCAAGTTGAGGTTCTGTCCAAACGAATCATGGGGTTGGAAGCACAAGCCATGGAAAAGGAAAAGAACTTCTTCCTTCGAGAAAGTAAACATGGGAAAAACCATAGGGGTGTGCTAAATGACGATTCTCTTTTAGTCATTCAACAAAATCTCGAAGAACAAGACAAGAAGATGAATGAGTTGAAGGATGACATTGAAATGGTGAATGAAATGTCTACCTCAAAATCCAGACTATGCAGCTACAGGATTCTCGAATCACCCATCTAATGATAGGTTGTTATCAACTGTTCACCAAGGACTCACCTAATTACACCATGGATGACTCCAAGGATGAATGATAGTTTCTCAATTTCATCGTGTCATGAATTTAACTAAAACATTGTTTGAAGGAAAACCTAAAGCCCGCCATCATTGTATATTTGCGTACAGGTAAAATAATGGTGTGTTGTTTGTAGAGGGTAAAGTGTGGGAAGTGTTCGAACAATGCAGGGTGGCGAGCTACAGATCAAGTCAGCAAATTGCATAAAAGGCGGGAGACCCTGACCTTATCTGTCATTCTACTCAAGACATCATCAAAATTGAATTCTGTAAAATTCGGTGAGCCTACAAAATTATTAATAAGCCACCATACTTGTTGGTGTTCCCAATATTTAGCGCCGTTTGAACTCCCAAACTTACTGGAAAGTTTTGTAAAACTCGCCAAAACAAGTGATTTCTTAGCAACACGCCGTATGACTCGACGAACATCACTAATATCGCTGAGTGGGCAGGAAATGGACAACTTTGGAGCCAAAGTTTAAATTTTCAACATCGTTCACTTTTATACATCTTCATTCCTCGAACTACATGTTTGCACATTAATCTCTACATATGTCTTCATAACCTAAGTATTATAGCATTGATTTGTAGTTAGAACTTGGATTACATTACTACCCTGTTATTCAACTTTAAATTGGTCATCATAAGATGTGAGTCTTAGACCTGTAATTCTCTTCACTTGATTTTTGAATCAAATTCAATGATATTATGATGTTGAGGTGCAAAAAGGGCACCTAAGTAGAAATATTTTGTGCTTACTACAAATTTTGTGTGCTTCTGAACCTCAAAATGGGTCATATCAGCAGTGGTTGTGCTTGCATGGGTTGGTTCTTACTTAAGTCTGACATTTTGCATAACTAAGTCAGGGTAGCGTGGAGAATTCGAGAAAGTGGGTTAATAAAAGGCGTGTTAGGTTGCTTAGAAAAGGTGTGTAGAGATTGTTGAACCACTCAGCGAACTATTTAATGTCCCCACCTCGCCTTCCTTTTGATACTAAATTTTTTGAAGGACTACAACTCGAAGCACCAGATATAGCTAGACCTAAAGTAACAGGAAGAAACATGCCGTCCTAACAGATGGAGCAACTGCTTAACAAGGAATGTTCTCTAGGTCCCTCATTGTCTTCCTCTATATTTATCCTTGGATTATTATAATTTTTATTTTGGGACAAATACTTTTTAATTGTGGTGGAGTGAGGTCAACACCTTTTGTGTGAATATTGATATTTGTGTTTTGTGTTTATATTTGGGTTGTTATGTGTAAATTGTGTTATACACTATTTTTATGGATGCTTGAGCTTATGTGTCCTTTTTCTTTTCATTATAAAATGATTTTGACCCTTCCAAATTTTTTTGCCACCTTTTGCATGCGCTTAAATGTGTTTATTCATTAGAAAATTTGAGGCACAGTTTCGATCAATATCGATGACTTAAATAGCGCTTTCAATCAAACAAACATGAATGTACGGATATGATGAGACCAAATGAAGTTGCTTAGACATTATGTGAACTCTTTGCATCTTGTTTTAAATAGTCATATATCAATTTGATTCTTTTGTGACGACTGTTGCACAATAGAAAAAGTGTGGAGTCTTGTTTGACTTAAGTGTCTATGCCTTGTGTGATAAGCCTTCAACTATGCATCACAACACCTAGAATTTGGCAGCCGTGGTCCGGTCGACTAAGTAAGGCTTTCTCTTGATATGATTTAAGGGAATTTTGTATAGTGTGAGCCAACCGACATGTACCTCTTTAGTGACCTCACTTATGAGTCTTTGAACCTATCAAAACCTCTCTAACCTGAACCTTCTTTGGAAGAAACTTGATGAAAACTATACCTTTCCTAATCAACTTCCCATAATCCTCATGATTGTTGGTTTGATTGAACTAACAAATATAGGCTAGGGTGTGATGAAAGGAAAAGGAAAAGGAAATGTAAAGAAGTGCAAGGAAATTCTCCTCTAACCCTTGGTGTTGAGAAAAATGGAAACACTCCATATAAAAAAAATGAAAAATAAAAGAAAAGAATGAAATGGGAAGTTGTGGAATAATTTACAAAAGAAATGGGGCTTCCAAGAAATCTATGGAAGTGAATAATAGGATGACTTATGAAAACTACAGAAAATGTTCATGTAAGAGGAGAGGAAGTGTTGTAAGCGCCAAAACTCATGAGGACCATAGTCACTGAGTCTAAATGACAATAACTTTGCTCTAAACCTTATTACAAGCCTTATAAAGACCTTCTTGATCTTGAGCAAGCTGAGAAAGATGTTGATTGGAATGTACGGGCAAACCTAAGGATTAAAGCATGCATTGTGTTCCTCTTTGTTAGTGTGAGTTTTGTATTTAGTTCCTCGAATTTGATTGATTATACCTGTGTGTGAAAATTGAATCATCATTTTTGTGAGGGAATTCAAATGATATTGTTGATTTTTAACTTCCATTTGAAAAAAGTACTGCGAGCTTGAGAATCTTTGGTAATATTGTGTCACAACTTGAATCTTTGAGTTAAAAATTGATCCTTTCATAAGTAAATTGATTCTTTTTGTGTACATTCATGATTTAATCTTGTGTAGAACTTTTGAGACATTCTTGTTGACTGCTGAACTTCAGCTTTATTTGAGGACAAACACAAGATTAAGATGTGTTTTGTGATGAGTCTACAATTTGGACTAATTTAGGGCTATATTTTATCAGAAATACTATCCTCGAATTCTTCTTTTATCTCAATATGTGATGAAAATTCTTAAGTTTCACGTATTTGTATTTTGAAGGGAAGCATGGGCACTACGTCGCAAGAAGAAATAAATCAGCACTAAATTAGAGAAGTCAACGCATCGCCGAGTAATTCCGCGAAGAAATAACATGTCGCTTGATGACCCAAAGTACGGAGATGTTGAAGGTCGGTGCATGATTGCGATGAACTAGACAAAAGGAGGAATGGTCGAGTTGATCGGTAATTTCGACTAATGACACCGAATAATGCAGTAGAGATCTATGAAAACTATAAGTACTAGTAGTAGTATCTGCAAGAATCAAAGAATATTATAATTTGTGTCAAGAATAGTACTTTTTCATAATTTTTTCTCTAATTTTGAGAGGGTTGTGTAGACTTTAAGATCCAAAGGATTTCATATTCATGATTTCTACTTGGATCTATTGGATTATTCATTTTTGACTTGTATGAAGAGAAATCTTCATACCCACTTGAATATTAGCTAATGTTGGTAAGTTTATATCTCTTACACATGTGTGGTTAAAATCCCCAATTATTGGGCTATGATTTATGGAATATGGATTAAGATAATTGTTGGGTGTTGATAATTGATAGATTAACTGTAGTTTGATTGTGATTTCATTTTGTAGGTGTGGATGAAATTAATGAATTTGGAGTTTCAAATACAAGCTTATAAATGTGTTTTCGGCTTGCGAGAGAGAGAGGTCTTAAAACTAAAACTACTAAATTGATAGCCGGTTGGAGTGGGTCAACATGAGGTTCAGCTCAAGAGAGTCAACCCTTATCTCATTCACACAAATTCAGCTCGAGAGAGTGAGTGTGTTAAGGCGTAGGCTGGTCTTCAAGTGGTAAGCGGGTGTCAAAGAGAAACCCATTTGAAAAGGGTAAATTGATTGAGAGAGAACTTATCCCCTTTATAGATTAACCTAGTCATAATAATTCTATGTATTTTCTATCAAAATCATGTACCCAATAATCTGGATTAACTCGTATTCCCGTCACATCTCAAGAATCCCCTCTCATTATTTAGCACTCTTGGTTTATTGTTGCTATTTTAACTTACATGTGACAAAAAAACCCCATTGTTAATTGACGCTAGAATCACCCCTTGAATTTACAATGTTTTAATTGTCAATGTGTTTAGCAACGACTAATTAGCACGTAATTCTAATTTCTATAAATGCTCACTATCACTCCCTTGGGACATGACCCCAACCCTTGGTAGGATTACTATACTATTGCACGATCATAGACACTTGCGTCGGAAGTTGTGTCTTGATTGCTTAAATATCACATAATCATTGTTACGAGAGTCAAATTTCATCCAAAATTAGATGCGGATATGGGATTTTAAGTTTTACATGTTTTAAACAAGAACTCTTTGAATTCTTATTCTAATTACTTTTTCAATGTTCGGAATTTACTATGATCAATTCATATTCATTGATATCCTTTAAGGCTTAAATATTACATAATAATTTGGATGTCTTCTTCATAACTTGTGGCCTCTATATTTTGTTTTTAAAACCACTTTTAGAAGGTAGAAAAGATGAAGAAAAAATCCTTCTTCTGATATTTTATTATATTGTATTTTCTTCTCGATTTAATCAATGTTAGTTTATGTGCTTCTACTTTAACATTAGAAAGGGAGTTTTTTGATATACTGAGGATGGAGAATCTTTGTTTTGATTTCAACGATCGTCAATTTCGTACTATATCAATGAAAAACTATGGTGTTATCATTTGCATGTTGCCTCCCGAACCCATCCATGTGCATCTCCCTCTTCTTTAGTTGCTACAACTATAAGGGTTGAAATGAAACATACATAAGCCAATATTTTTAATTAAATTGTTGGATTTCAGATCAAATAAAATCTGCTAATTAAAATAAATTTGCTTAACAAGAACAGATATAAGTATTGGAGGGTCTTTCCCCAAATACCAAGACGCAATGATGCAGGTGCATTAGTGATTCCAGCTAACATTCCTACAAAAACACCTCATCCTTCAACAGTTTTGTCTCACTTTGTGCTCAGTGTCCACGTCAATATCTTCCTCCCACCTTCCTTCTCAGTTCAAATTTTTAAATTATCAGCTTTCCTTTACTAGAACACCGTCCCATGTAATCAAAATTTGGCTGGGTCTTTTGTTCGTTTGTCCACGTATTTATAGATTTTCACCTTTACAATAGGAAACTCAATTGCAATCACCTTTTCAGCAACACATTGGAAGAGTTATACCCCATGGCCGCCGATACTTGTCAACATTGTCCACAACTTTTTTATACTTAATATGACTATCACTCAAAAATGAAACTTTTGTTTCACAACTCGTACATATTACTCGTTTAGTTGGTGGAATGAATATTTTGTGTGCACGTCGGGTTGGTGTTCCCATCGTCACATTTTTTTCTGATTCACTGCCTCATGCAATTTTAATCCATTTGGTACGATATATAAAATGTGTCAACCTGTCATTAATAAACAATGGTTTAGCAACAACGATACAACAAAGTTACGTGTCTTTAAAACTAACCGTCTTATTAATAAATATCAATACGAGATCATATAATAGGTTAATAACCAACATTCACATAACCCAAAACGAGCGCGACTGCACCCACATTCTACCCTCCGATGTGAGCGAACCAACCAATCTAACCTTATCATTTCAATTACTATCAACATAAGTAATGCGGAAAGACTTCAATATCATAAATAAAAGGACCATTTCAATACTTTTTAAAAATTCAACTTCTAATTAATTTCCCCAAATCTGGAAGTCACTCATATCCACAAGAAACATCTCTGATCAATTACTACTAACCTAAGAGTATTCTAAGAACTAAACATAAAAGCTAGTCTATGCCGAAACTTGCAAGGCAATCAAGACAGAGGAGGAGATCCGGTCCAATCTGAAGCTTATCTCACCCTGAGATCCGGTGTGACGAAGACGGCTTGAACTCACTGTTGAGTCGAAGATGACTCACGTTTTGTACTTGCAGCACTCCCAAATAAACCACAGGAACATAAAAGTAGGGGGTCAGTACAACCACAGTACTGAGTAGGTATCAGTCGGCCACACTCAAAATATAAACAATATATCTCAGATAATATCATAATCAACTCATATTCTTAACAATGTATGCAATACGTACAACATTATTTATAATATCACCTATCATATCTATGAGGACTCAATCTCCATATCCATACTAATTTGGATACATGTTCTTTAGATTGAAGTTATATTAGTATCTTTCAAGATTCATATATCTTTATTACCCTCTTGTGTCGGTACGTGACACTCCGATCCACTACTACTATGTGTCGAACTTTACACTCCGATCCCCTACTACATGTGTCGGAACGTGACACTCTTACTGCCGATCCCTAATTCAATGTGTGTCGGTACGTGACACTCACCGATACCCTATATCGACGTTGTCGGTTCTGCACCTCGTCCTAATTTCCCACTAATTCTCATGTGTCGACGTGATCACTCCGATCCCCTACTCTCGGTCAGTTCGTGAACGCCCGCCCACTAATTCTATGTGGTCGGTACGGTGACACTCCGATCCCCTACCTCTACTTGTCGGTTTCGTGACACCCGTCCCACACTATTCTTATGGGTCGGTACGTGCACTAATCCGATCCCCTAACCTCTACTTGTCGGTTCGTGGACACCCGTCCCACTAATTCTATGTGTCCGGTACGTGACACTCCGTCCCCTAATCTCATTCTATTATCATCAATCCTTCTTTTATACCAGGCGTCATCTCTCAAGAGATTATGTTTATATCAAATTTGGGATTCAATAGCTTCATCCATGCTGTTTCTCACAATCATAGATATAAATCACCTCAGGCATCACCACATTAAGCATAAAGAAAGACTCTATAATACTACCCCAACACATACCTTCGCTATTAAGAGTTTACTACTAAAATTAGTTTTAAAAGAAACGCATAAGCCATACCCCCGTCTACCCTCCCACCGATATTAGTGATCAACAGCATTTCCCAAGCTTTTTTTCTCTTCGTTTCTTCTCCTCTTTCTCGTTCGACTTTCTCTCTACTTTTTTCTTTTCTCTGTTTTTCTTTTATTCAAACCTCTTTTCTTTACCCTAATTAAATTTATCATTAAGTTTTAAATATGGCACTATAATCCACACTAATTAACGTAAGGATACCTCTCTTTACCCCCGAGTAATTAGACTATTAACATTAACCCTATAACTTATAATTAAGCCGGAATATGCAAAAAACGTCCCCTAAAACGTGTATAAATGCCGACCCGAACTGGGATTGCGTAGCCTGACGGTCCGTCGCCCTTCGCGTCCGTCCTCGGTCCTTCGCAACCGTCATATACAATGTCCATCAAAGAACAAAAAAAATCAAAAGACTCTATGACTGTCCGTCAAGCCTGTGACGGTCCTTCCTCCATTTCCGTGACGGTCAGAGAGTCGATTTCAATACCCCAATTTCAGATTTTCCTAATGGTTGAAACTACACTCCCCTCCACTGACGGTCCTTCGTGCTCCTTGACGGTCCGTGTGCCTCCGTCCCTCTGGGCAATTTTTTCCAAATAAAATATAGTTTCTCAACGACGAAACAGGTCGTACAATAGATACCAATTTACCCATCGTTCTCCCCAGACGATCACACAGAAGACACAAGGGTCGAAAGGAATACCTGAATCTGTAAACAGAGTTTGGTATCTTTCTCGCTACTGCCTCCTTTTCCCAAGTGGCTTCTTCAACCGGTCGATTGTCGATTCTTCCATTGCACCTTGATGGATCAATCTCATCTTGACCATCAACTTGCGAACTTCTCTATCTAAAATAGCAACGAGGTCTACCTCCTCCTAAGACAAGTTCTCATCCAAAGCAAAACTTAATCCACGATAATGTAATTTCCATGATCCCCTGTATCTTTTCAACACATTCCGACACTGAAAAACCGATTTACTCCTGACACCAAGCCCCTGCGAGGCCAAATGCTAACTCAATAAGCCCCCTCCCCTACTCGCTTAAGTACTTCAAAGGGCCCAAGTACCTTGGACTATCTTTCCTCTTTTACCAACCCGTCATAACCCCATTTCAATTGGCGCAACTTTCAACAGGACGTGTGTCACGGCCTCCTGAAACTCTAAGTCTCAACCTTTCGATTCTGCAATTCTTTTTGTCTACTTTGCGCCGCTAGAACCTTCTCTTGAATAGATTTCACGTTTCTATCGAAATCCTCAAAAGATCATACCCCAAGTCTAACCTCGATGCATCCAACCAACCAATGGGGACCTACTCCTACCATACAATGCTTCAAGGATCATAAATCCAAGTTTTGAGTATAGCTATTAATTGTATAAAACTACCCAAGGGGTAAGAAGCTATCCCCAATGGCCCCCGACCGCTATCACGACTGCGAAAAGCTATCTCCACACTTGAATCGATTCGCGCGTCAGACTGACCATCTTCTGAGGATGGAACGCGGATCACTAAGGTCCCAACCTATTACCCAATTCTGCATGCAATGTTTTTCCAAAACTTAGAAGTAAACCTTCGTACCTTCTATCTGATAATGATTGATAGTTGAACTCCCTTCAATACGACAACGTCTGAGATGTAAAGTTTGCTAAACTTCTCCGCATTTAAGTCACCTTAACCGGAATGAAATGAGAGACTTACGTTAACACTATCACTCAACAATCACCCACAATAGATCAACTTGCCAATGTCTTTGGAAGACCAACCACTAAGTCCATTGCGGATTTCCCTCCATTTCCATTCACCGAATGGGCATTTCTCTGAAGTGTTCCTACCTGCCTCTGGTGTTTCATGACTTACTTTTTGACAATTTGGACATTTGTGGCAATAAAATCCACAATATCCTCTTCATCTTCCTCCACAAAATTTGCTTTAGGTCATGGTAATCTTGGTTTGCACGCGGATGTTATCGATCCTTGACTATTAGCCTCTGTCAGATAGTGGTTGAATCAAAAATCAAATCAGACCGAGGTACACATATATAACCCTTCCCTTAATCCTCAAAACCACCTCCTCATCGATTTTCGCTTCTTTAGCCGCTCCTGCAACACAATTATCATCTGGATCCCGGATAATTTTTATCATCATTACTTGCTTTCCCGTAATCTTTCCAAGGAAGGAATATCTGCCTCTCCACACAAGCTAAAAATCCTCCCTTATCATTTACTTCTAGTCTCATAAAGTCTTAGCCAGAGTCTGAACCCCCTAGCCAATGGCGTCTAGAAGACTTGGCCAAGTGAGCTAGACTTCCTGCTTCCCGCCTTTCTACTTAAAGCATCCCCTACAACATTCGCCTTCCCCGGATGTACAAATGTGATGTCATAGTCCTTCAGTAGTTCCATCCTCCCTCTGTCACTTCAAATTCAAATCTCCTGCTCTCCGGCGTGAAACAGACTGTAAGACTCGATGACCCGTGTAGACCTCACCTAACCCCATTAAAATAGTGTCTCCTTGCTTTAGTGCAACACTAGCTACCGCGGGCCAATTCCAAACATAGTTGATAGTTTACGTTCAGCTTTTTAATGTCTTGAAGCATAAGCAATCACATTCTTCTCTGCATACACTGCAACCCAAAACCCCGAATAAGATGCATCACAAGGTTGGGGATACACATAAAATTCTTTGCCTTCCACTGTCAGGTGAGAATTGGTGGCAGTAGTCAACAGAGTTTTGACTCTAAAGCTTCCTCAACACTCTCACCCATCCGACCATACAAATGGACTTTTGATTAGTCAAGTTCGTCGTTGGGAAGCAATAAAGAGAATCCCTGACAAAATCGACGGTACTACTGGCTAAACCAACAAACGCTTCTTATTCTGACACATATAGTGGGTCTTTTACCCAATTCCTTCCCTTCTTCGATCTTAGAAATGATCACAACCATCACACGCCATCCTTAGAAACCACGTTCCCCAGAAAAGGACACTGCATCTAGCCAAAACTCCTCACTTAGAGAACTTTTGGTCTAAGCTTTTCTCACATCAACGTTTCCCGCATCCCATTCTCATGCCAAATGCTTCCTCACTGTCTCCGTCTTACCTCTTGGAGCTAATCTATATGATAATAATACATCACAAGAGATCTAATTGGCTTAAAATCCCCGTCTCATATCAAACTCATGAACGCATAGGGGGCTTCGTAAGACCAAACGACATCACTAACAAATCGTATGCCCCTACCTGGTCCCTAAAAGCAGTCTTGGCACATCCTTGCCCGTATTTTCAATTGATGAATAACCGGATCTCAAGTCACATACTTAGAGCACGACCAGCACCTTGTAACTATCGAACAAGTCCTCAATGCTAGGAAAGATACTGTTCTTTAGTCACCTTGTCAACTGCCGGTGTCTATGCACATCCAAAGACCTCCCATCTAGTTTCTTCTTACCACAAAATCGGAGCACCCCAAGGAGATGCACTGTCTAAATACAGCCTTTGGCTCAACAATTCTTCTTGGAAGTTGGAGCTTTTAATTCTCCTTACACTCCGCGGGGCCTTCTATAAGGGGGTATGAAATGGGTCGTGTACCCGGTTAAGATCAATTACAGAGTCAATATCCCTATCTGGGGGCATACCCGGAAGATCTGCATGAATACCCTCAAGAAACTCAACAGCCACCGAAACCGAACTCAAAATCGAAGGCTACTTTGGTATTGTCTCCTTGGATGCCAGAAGCTAAACACCCTTACTAACCATTTTCTTAGCCACGAATAAACAATGATACGCACACGGATTGTAAGTGTAGGTCCAACCCTCAACCCCAGCTAACGGATCTGTCCCGAGTCTGGCTAACGTCACCGTTTCGCATTACAATCCCAGATCGCTAATGCGAGAGAGCCAACAGTCATACCCGAATTACATCAAAACAACCATCCTAAGATAACCAATCTACATAAGTGTTACTCCCCACAAGTTTACCCACCAACAAGACCTAAATACCTTTCAACAACTCCCACAGCCACAGACTCACCCCCCCGGAGTAGAAACACGATAGGCATATCAGTAAATTCAGATGTCATTTTAGACCATTTCAGCAAAATGAGGAAGATTTAAGAAAATGTGGGATCGAGGATCAAACAGATACAGAAGCCATGCATCACAAACCATAATATTACCTGTTTACAGCATCAGATTCCTCACGCCTCCGATCTCCCAAAGCATAACAATGGCCCTTCGTTTGTTGTCCGTTGTCCCTGATGTAGTGGCTTTCCCGTTTGCCCAGTTACCCCCTTCCATTTTTGGTGACCACCACAACACTCGGCACCCCGCGTTCTCTCAAAAAAGGGCCCTCTACGATGACCACCTCTACCCCTCTAGCTGATTGGGGGTCTATATAACTTTACTCTGTTTTGGAACAATTCCTCCTAATATTTCCAGTCTCTGGTGTAAAAATACCCACATCCATAACACTCTCTAGATTACGATGGTCTCTCGTAATGTTTGACACGGTCTGATGTGGACACCCCAACGACCGTCTGTAGTGAAGACGAATGGTCGATGAGTAAACCTCCGGAACCCTGTCCTCTAGAGTAAGACCCATTAAACTCACCCCCTTTTTCGCAAACCGTCTTTGAGGTGCCGATGCCGTGGTGAATTCTCTGGATTCACTCCTCCACCCTCTACCAACACACGAAATCTACCACTTCGTTAGGAAGCATTTTGCTGTAAGGCCGCACTGTAAGGCGGAAATTCGAAATTCCTGATCTCAACCCCTTCACAAAAACGGCGAATCCGCTCTTGTGGACGAAACATAGTTTTTTGGGTGCATATCTTGGAATAGTGCCCGAAACTTGCCTCATTGCATGACCGACATCCTACTTGCTCTAGGCTCAGAACTCCCCTTTTTCCTCTCTCTACAAGGTCCGGGGAATATATTTCTCCATAAACAAGCTAGAGAAATTAGGCCCAAGTTTAGGTGGTGGCCTCTGTTGGTTGACACGCAACATGTGACCGCCACCCAGCATTTTGGCGTTCCTTGCACTGGTAACTTCACGACTCACACCAACCGTTCCTAACATACCCTCTTGTTTGTGTGGTATGTAGCCTCATGACAAGTCAAACCAGAAAATTGTAGCAATCCATCCCTCAGATTCTGCACCTTGAAGACTAGGTTTCAATTTCAAGAACTTACTGAAAAGTTCATGCTGATCATTTGGTCATATATGCGCCCATAGAGTCATGCGTGAAACGTTCCTATGTCCAATGAGGCACATCCATACGAGTGGCCATATGGCTGCATGCGTACCCTCTGAAACCGAGTGTTGTCAGAACAAAATTTGGGGTGCCTGACCCTATCAGACAACCCCTCAGATAAGTCAGCACCTGATTGATCATCTCTGGGTAGGTTGAGGTCGCGCATTTTCCCCTCGTTCTGTAAACTTGTTCAATCATCTCCCTCATCCTCCCCTTCCTCTTACTCACCTCCTCATCGGTGGAGATCCAACCACCAATCCCTAGACCAAGGGCTAGGTGCTCGTCCTCTTCCCTCTAGGAGGACTGTACTCCCACGACCTCCTACCGTGCCCTCTTGCACTATTGCACTCCGAGCTAAGCCCAGTGGCTGCTCAGATGCATCTTGTCTGCTAGATGTTGGATGTTGGCGTGTCCGTTGCTCTACGTCTAACCATCTGCCTAATACGAGTGAAGATTGCCTATACCAATTTGTATCATCATAGATACCACCTTGGATCCAAGTAAATAGCACGAAAGAAAGAAAGAAAGAATGAATTTTCCAAAGCATATAACCTCTCACAAAAGAGTAAAGGCTCCCCTACAGTTCTTTACGACGCTACTAGACCTGTCTCTGTTGATGTACCAACGAACCTAATGCTCTGATTACCAAGTTTGTCACGACCCAACCGAGCCGCGACTCGGCAACCCACCTTACCCCCGATGTGAGCGAACCACCAATCTAAACCAATTCCATTCAATTAATATCAACATAATAATGCGGAAGACTTAACTCATAAATAAACGACATTCAATAACTTTTCAAATTCAACTTCTATTATTCCCCAAAATCTGGAATCCTCACCACAAGAAATCTATGATCATTTACTAAACTCAGAGTATTCTAGAAACTAAAACAAATAAAACTAGTCCTATGCCAAAACTTCAGGCATCAAGACATGAGGAAGGAGATCCGTCCAAGCTAGAAGCATTAGCTCACCCTGTGATCCGTTGTGACGAGAAGACTGGCTTGAACTACTTTGCAGTCGAACGATTGACTGCCTATTTGCGGGCACGCGCACAACTAACAAAAGGAAAACCTAAAAGTAGTGGGTCATACAAAACCCAAAGTCCTTGTAGAGTACATCGGCCAACTCAAATAGAAACCAATATATCTCAGATAATATCAATAAATCAACGAATATTCATAACATGTATAGCACAAGTACAAACATTATTTATAATTCCGATCATATCATATAGGACTCAGCTCCATACCCAATACTTATTTGGGATAAAACATGTTCTTTAGATTGAGTATATTAGTATCTTTCAGGATCATTATCTTTATTACCTCTTGTGTCGGTACGTTACCTCCGATCCCCTACTACTAGTGTCGGAAACGTGACACTACTCCGATCTCCCTACTACTATGTGTCGGAACGTGACACCCTACTACTCGATCCCCTAATTCAATGTGTCGGTACGTGACCACTTACGATCCCCTATATCTCTTGTCGGTTCGTGACACCACCCTCCCACTAATTCTATGTGTCCGAGTACGTGACACTCCGATCCCTACATCTATTTGTCCTGTTCGTGACACACCCTTCCCACTCTTTTATGTGTCGGTAACGTGACACTCCGACCCCTACATCTACGTTCGTTCGTGAACACCCGTCCCACTAATCTATGTGTCGTACGTGACACTTCCGATCCCTACATCTAACGGGTCGGTTCGTGCACCCTTCCCCACTAATTCTATGTGTCCGATACTGACACTCACGATCCCCTAATCTCCTTGCTATTAATTCAATCAAGCTTCTGTTAATCAAGCGTCATACATCTCAAGAGATGAGTTTATAAAAAGTTTGGGATTCATATCTTCATCATGCTTTGTTTCATCAATCACAATCATATATATAAATCACATCATTCCTACCAACAATTAATCTAAAAAACTCTCTATACTACCCAACACATATCAATTCGCTATAAGAGTTACTACGAAAGTGTAAAAGAAACCATAACCTACCGTCCCTACCTCCCCACTCTAAGATAGTGATCAAGCAAGCACTTTCCCAACTTTGTTTTTCTTCGTTCGCCTCTTTCTCGTTCGACTTTCTCTCTCCTTTTCTTTCTGTTTTTCTTGCTTTATTCAAACCCCTCTTTCTTTTACCACTAATATTATACAATTAAGTTTTAAAGATGGCATAATAATTCCACTAATTAACTTAAGGTTACCTCTTTATAACCCCCGAGTACTTAGCCTTATTAACTTCACCCTATAACTTTATAATATAAAGCAGGAATATTCAAAACCGCCCTGAAAACGTGTAAAGACGTCCGACCTGACTGGGTTCGTAGCCCGTGAACGGGCGACGGTCGTCCTGCTGTCCCCGTCGCAACCTCCGAGACAATTCTCCATCCAAAGAACTCTTATGACGGATCCGTCCACGCCTGTGACGGTCCGTCCCGCCATTTTTCGTCGTGACGCAGAGAGTCGATTTCATTCAGTACCCAATTTTCATATGTTTCTAAGTGTTTTGAAACGACAAACCCTCCACGACGTCATCTCGTTCCCTTGACGGTCCGTCGTGGCCTCCGTCACCTCTGCCAGTTTTTCCAGAATAAAATCTGTTGCTCAAAACGACTAAACAGGTCGTTACACCAACATCAAAAGTAAAATTTTCAGATCATATCATGAATTTTATTATTACATTAAGATTATATCTTGTAATGCGATAATGCAGAAGTTCCATCTAGACCTTTTAATGGTAGTACTCACGATAGTCTTTCACTGTTGTTGCATGATATTTTGGAGGGTTACCTTCTGACAGCAATTAAGTAATCACTCGATAAATCTTCGAAGATGACACTGACTCTGTGTTGAACAAGCACAGAACTAACACCCTTGTTCCAACTTTATTTGCCATTACTGTGTGCTCATGTACATGGATATATTAACTCTTATTAATTGTTCATACACGTTAAAAATAAATAAACTAGCCAGCAAAGATATCCAATTGTTTGACCCCAGAGCACACAAGTCTTAAGGAACATCAACCATTTATTATGAGTGAACAATTGAACATTGTACTATGATGTGATTCTTGCTAGAAGGTTGTGATAAATTCTAATCACAATGGTGTTGGGCCTATGGTGCAGTTCTGGCTGAGGGCATGTTTGGATAGTAAAGGGACAAAGCACCAAGACCCTTTGCAATCCATATCATTAGATGACAACGATCAAGATTGAGACCTTCAGACAATAATCGAAGAAAGCAACCACCCAATTTCCTCATATGCTTAGAGTAGTCCATAAGTATTTCCCTGCATCAATTTTGTAAAATTAATGAAACACCAAATCTCAATTTTTATCACTGCATAATACATATTCAATTAATGTTTGGCTTTCAAAGTCATATTAAGAACATATACTTACATGGTTTAGGTGTCATTTTAAAAAAAATGTAATATCTCCAATTTGTACCTTGAACAGAAGGGCTATACAAATAAAAATTTCTAGCATGAACAATCTTTTTTCATGATATCTCGAGTGTAATACTGTTTCTTAAACTTGATATCTTTCTTATAAAATTTTTCGATCCCTTCCTAGCCATTCATCAAGCACAATAATTGGAATGCCCATGATTCACAAATTGGAAAAACCACATGTGACTGAGGCATCTGTTACTTTGTCCACATCCTCTTCATTTTGTTGTTCCATCTTATCCGCTGCCTCCTTCACGTCAGTCCACACTCATACAAAAAAAATAATTGTGGTTTCACCTGAATCCGGGACCCGTCCGCTATTGGGCGTGTAGAATGACTATTTGAGGTATCTTAGTGATTCCAGCATCAACAAGCCCTTGAGATCAGCTTGTGTATCATCGAGCGCGTTTAACTTACTCATTTTTTCATAACTACTTGTCTGATCAATTGTGGCCTCCAAATTCCTAGTGCAAGAGATTACTATCTTCTTAGCTAGGATGAGATGTGGAGCTTCTAATGGGAAGAAGGGGATAATATAAATATTTATAGTATTATGTCACAACCCCATACTCCTAATCATAACAAAAACAGAAGCTATAAATAACAAGGAAATCTTTATTATATGGTGCGTCGTTTTTCATCTCAAGTCCATATAAGGAAATCACCCTTTCCATTTTCTTATCAATGTGGACTTTTCCCCACACTAAACTCTCCCTCCTTCATGAACGACCAACTAGATTGTGGAATGGAAGCCTAATGGGGAATAACCTTGCTATACTAAATACCATGTAATAAGATAGCACACGACTATTTATTCCAACAGATAAGCAATGTCAAATACAATAGATTGGGTAATAACTACAAAATGAAATAAATAGATTATTCTCTATACAATCTTTTATCTAAATACGTTATGTCTTTCTAGGTACTTAAGGCTATATACATTTATAATGCTCCCTTCAATTGGAGAATGTTGAATATGTTCCAACAATTACCAAGATGATCAACTCGAGATTCAACGTAACGCCTCTGTGCAATAATTCTATTTTATATCTCTTGTATTCACATAGCAGTAAAATCCAGGTCTCCTCAGTAAATAATGAACAGAATACATTCAAACCTCAATATGTTTAGTTTATTCATAATCGATCATACTGAGGCATTTCAAGAGTAGCTTGGATCCGCCAACTTTCTACGTCTAACGGGCGTGTTGATAATTAGGGGTCCAATTTCCATTAAAGACGTATCAACATAATTTCATACGTAGACTATGACCTATATCTGTACTCGGATTATAAAGTGGGATGGTGAGAGTAACCATTTGTTTTCTTACTCCTCCATTAAACGAGGTTCCCGGCCAACAAAGACACAATAGTATGTAGTGTATCATGACCAAAATTCTGAGGTCTTAAATGTCATAACACCACATACAGTTCTTCTCACAGAAATGGTTCCCCACAAATCTCTCTCCGCAAGCTTTCCAAATTGAGAAAATGAAATGGAAGAAATGGGGCCTGTTTTAAATCCATATTGATATTTGAGCACGTTTTGAACTTGGTTGAGCACAACACTATCTCCTAAACGTATTAATGTCTCAAAGGCCCTTCGTATTCATTCGAGATCGTAAAATGACACAATATGCTCCCCTACTAAATAGATTTTCAAATCATTGAATCCAATTGAATTTCTAAAAAAACGATGTGTCATTGAAACTTGGATTATCATAATAAGAGGTGTATTGAAAAAAAAATACCCTCAAGTACCTCTCTTTAGGCCTTTAACTCAACTTCTCGTCTAAAAACCGAACTCTCAACCTAAGTCCTTAACAACCACTTGACTTTGTCGAACTTTATGTTTGATACTAACAAAATTCCCGTCCAATGCTAAGAACTCAAAATGCTGACCAAAGTCAACCCTATCAAGAATTCTCAACTTAAGAATGGTCAAATTATTAAAAGCTAACTAAGTCGCATTGGAAATACACCAACCATAAACTAAACAAAAAACGAAAATGCTACAAGAAAGGGAATAATGGTCATTTCACAGTTAAAGTCAAAATAATAATAAATTGGACATTACAAGTCAATCTTCTATCAATTTTGGATAAAGTACAGTCTGCATCTGCAGAAAACCCAACACATGTAGGATTGTGACTACTACACAATATTCCAAGTCCAAGGGCACCATTCAAAGTAACATATAATTTTGCATCAATTCTTCCAAATGTTTAAATGTGTCAAGACCTGAATTTTGGAACCCGGATCGCAACCGGCGTCGTTGACCTCTCCAAAGTCGCAGGCAAGCCTCATCTTGCATTCATCACTTTCATATGGTTATTTTTAGCGCAAAATTTGAAACTTTTAAACGGATGAAGTATACATAGACTTCATACAGTTATTTCATTAAATCATCATTTACTAAGCTCAACATAAATATAACAACAGTCTATCATAAGAATCAAGTTTAAATAGAATAAGAATATATCATTAATACATTTTCCAAACAAGACCTTATTACAAAAGCTTCGAAATGAAAGTACGAAAGAAATCGTCTAGAGAAACGCAGATGTCCAAACCGTTTCAAGAGTCGTCAATATATCCCTTAACCTGCATCTATGAAATAGTAAATAGTAGGGGTTAGTACACCACTTTTACTAAGTATGGGTGTATTCACACATATATAAATGGCTATGCATGATCAAAGAAAGCTCTTCCTATACAACATGTTACTTTTGGCAATCCTAGGGACAAGACTTTCCTAAATCATTAGATGTAAATTGTGATATGAATATGATGTATTTTAATGCATTAAAATCACACAAATAATTTTATATATGATTAAAAAACATAGGTATGAATTCACTAATTTAGAACAACCAGGTAAATTTGAGATTGATACTCTTTAGGACGAGAGCTCCCCTTTGTACAACTTATATATTTTTCAAATCTTTTTCTTACTTCTAGTGTGTAGTAAAATAATTCTTTTGTTCCATGTTTTACTACAAGATCAATGATTCATGTATCCCATACCCAACAATGAATCGATTGTTTGTAACTAATCAAGGAATAAGGAATGATTTCCCTACCTTATAGTGAGTCATTCTTTACACTATATATTCATTACATTTCATAAGCAATTATCTATTTATCATGTCACTGATTTCATTACTTTCACGTTTTAGATATATTACATTTCATATACATGAGACTTTGGAATAGTTGATGTATCATAAGACATCTCAAGTGAGGTCCCAACATATGGGACCTCAACCCGAGGGCCATCTTTAGCAAACCTAGAGTCTGCTTCATTTGTTAATTTGTTCTTCACATTTTTCATTTCATTCATTCATAAGTGGATGTAAACAACATCTATACCTAGCATTAAGTTTAAGACTCTCATCGGGATCATGAAGTGCAATGACCAAGAATGACTTAATATCAATAATTGAATATGATTTCACCTCATTATTATCTTGTAGTAACACCTTTGGTATTGTTCATTTTTCACCTCCTGATTATCTTGCAGTAACACCTTTGGTATCGTTCATTTTATTATCTTTCATACTTTGAGGCTGGCCTCATTCTTTTTTTGGGAAATTTAACCTTAACATACATAGATCATGTGAGTATTATGAAATCCAGTATCGGCCCACACAGAAAAGAGGTGGAATTACCGTCAAAAGTGACCCGAACATGCTAGCGTATATAGGGATTTGAACCCTGCTAGATCCCTATATTAGCACTATAGGTTCAAAGACAAGGAGATATAAGGAGAACCATACCCGACATGCCATATAGTGTCATCTCATAAGAGTTACGTGAACCTACGCCCTTCCCGAAGGAAGGCATCACCACTCATATCTAGAATATCTAATATTATGGGAGACGATCATCGATATTAGACGGTTTCAACTCATCATTTAGTATTAGGGTGCATTAACTTCAATACTTTCATTACAATGTTCTAGAGCAATGGGCTCTTCAAACTTTACACTATCATAGGTGGAGTATGTTTTGGAAATTTACTTAGGATCATTTGAGATGCTCTAACTTTCAAAATTAGGCCTCTTATCATGTTTGTACCATTTTTCATTAGCAGCATAGATTTACATAATTACTCACCTCATTGCGTGAATGTTCATTTCTTCTTTATCTTCTAGTGTGGACTCAAAACTTATGGAGGCTTGCTTCTAGATTGATATTTACTTACTCTCTTGATGACTTGTCATCCTTACTTTACATTGATGAAATGTGAATTCTCCTTACATATCATCCTTAGGTGTTAAATGTGACTAGTCTCACACATTCTTACACCTTCATTCTTTAGTATTCTTTTAACATAGTAGTTTAGGTGTAAGTAAGAGTTGCCTCACTTCCTTTAACACCCCATTCTATTCCCTTACTAATTACTAAAAAGCCCATCCTAGAATGACTAGAACTAGGAAAACACAATACTTGGTCAAATCTGAATTTTTTCTTAAGAATTTCGTTTTGCCCCTCTAATAAATTAATTAAATGTCTAATTTAATTAATTAAGGTAACTAGGTTAAATATTAAAGTGCCCCTAAATCATTGGAACAAAAATTAACCATTTTGGACAATTCTAGGTTAAGTACGAGGATATTTCTTCAGTTGTACTAGGTTAGTGTAAGAATTTCGGTTTGACCCCTTTTATTGTATTAATTAAAAGGATAATTTAATATATTAAGTTATCTAGGGAAATTAATAAAGTACCCTTAAGTTGTTATAACCATAACTAATCCTTTTAACCATCATTGGTTAGGTACTAGGTTGTCTTTTTCTTGTTTTATCCGAAACTTTGATATTGCTTTGTGATTTCTATTTTACCCTTTTAAATTAATTATTTAAGTTTATAAGTTAATTAATTAGTATACTAGGGTAATTACTAAAGTATCCTTAAGTCGTTGGATCTTAACTAACTTTTTGGACAATCCTAGATTAGGCACTAGTTTTTTCCTTTCTTGTCTTAACTGAAATCTAAAAATTTCCTGTTTATTTTCGGTTTTAGACTTTTTTTAATTAATTAATTAATTTTCTAATTAATTAATTAGATAACCTAGGGTAATTAATAAAGTACCCCTAAGTTTTTAGGACCATAACTAACGTTTTGGACCATCTTAGGTTAGGTACTAGGTTGTTTCTTTAACAAGTACTAGGTTAGAGTCAACCCGGTTTTGATCCTAGGTTGTCGGGTGCACTAATGGGTCCGATTCGGTTATAACCTAGGTTATTTAGTTATTTAGGACAGTAGGTAAGAGTCTATAACAGGTAGGTAGGTTAGACTCCACATGGAGTGGTCCCTTGTGCACGTTTTCCCCCATAACTGCCCTAACCAAATCCGGTTAGGGTGGTCCTTCCTTTGGCAGCTTCTTCACATGTCTTGCACATGTGCTTGCACATGGTTTGTTTGCCCTTTCCTAACTAACTATTTTTTATGGTTCATTTGGGAATGTTTACTTATTGTCCCAAGGACCCTCACTATGTCCTTGAGCACTTCTTAATTTACATGATCAATTAAATTGATCATGTGCTATGGTATCTATGCTTGACACTTGGATGCCTCATACCTTTTATGTGAAAAATGAAAAATGAAGATTTTTAGATTAGGGTCTTTATTGCAGGTACATCTCTTAAACAAGCTCATTAACATTTAGAAAAATTGGCTAACACCCTTTAAGCCAATATTTTCTAATACGCCCAATATTTTGCTTATTTGGGCATTATATAGAAATTAGCAACACCCCTTAGTCAATTTTATATACTATGGCCCCTATTCTCAAATTGGGCGTTTGGAAGGGATAGGGATCCCAATACGCATCTTAAACACATATTGGGTTGTTCACTAGACAGGTTATTTTCCGGAATGTTACATTACCCCCCCCCCCCCGACCCCTTAGGAACACTTCGTCTCTGAATGACAATACATTATTAAACAAAGAGGGTTGGGACTTACTTGTCGTACTTAAATGTTTCTCTTTGTGAATATCTGAATAAAACTTATTTGGATGATGCATAATCTTCAAGCTTGTTTGAAGATATTTGATATTGAGGAATTTCTTCTCAATTCACTAAATTTAATGACATATCAAAAATCATGGCAACACACGAAACTGACATGATTAAACAAAAACAACAAACATAACTTCATTTTAAATCACATAGTGCTATTATAAGACATACGATAGGGTCTTCCCACACAAAATATACTAAAGCACTTAAACTAGAGTTCTTTTAAACATTACAGCGGACTAAGGAAGTTATATTAACCTCTTAGATACAAAATAATTTGGCCTTAAGATGTGACAAATGACGCCCAACTTTATTTTTTAAAATGGGACTTTTGCCACTTATGCATCTAGTCTATAAATACCTTCGGCACCTTAACACTGTTTCCTATGGGAGTGTTTACTACAACTAGAAACGGTTCATTATGATCTCTAGAGTAAGTCAAATTGGACTAAGCCACAAAAAGGAGTACACATACACAAGGTAGATCATGGGATCTAATAATGCATAAAGAGGAGGCAAAGGATAGACAATCAATTTACCATGATCCAAATCCGTGGACTTCTCTTGTTCCTCTCTTCATTTCAACGCATATTCGAAACCGTTTTGTTGGGGGGTTTGGCTTACATCATAAGGATTCTGAACGACCGCCTTCTCATTTTTAGCTGCATATTTTGTTTGGGCGGAAATTGAAGCCTTACTACTTGTTTCTATAGTCTATATGCATAACACCATATGAAGCAAATTCCATGTTAAGCAATAGTTCTTGAGTTGGTATGTAGCCAACCTTATCCTTTTCCTCTCTCACTACTCATAGCAGAATTTTAGACATTACCATGCATTCTCCTTGCATGAGGAGAACAACCAACTCACCACATGTCTTCATCCCACGTTAGGAATTTACATTATGGCTATGTCCTGGGAAGGACAGATCTATGAGCTTTGGCGCCTTCTTAGGACACTTGACATCTAATTATGTTGTATCTTCTACGCATTCACACAATAAGGAAGTTAGATACTTATATTGACACAAAGTATCAAAGATCTAAATAGCACGATAAAGAGTAGAAGAAGGAAAAATTTCCTATCATTGCATAGTCTTTAAGTCATGATTGTGGCGCGCTACACAACCATAAGATAGAAACTATGTAACGTGGTTGTGTTGAGCTTTAGTTCCTATGTACTTTAACCTCATGCTCTGATACCAAATTTGCCACGACCCGAATTCTGGAATCTAGATCGCAACCGGCGTCATTGACCTCTCAGAGGTCGCAAACGAACCTCATCTTGCATTCATCACATTAATATGGTTATTTTTAGCAGAAAATTTAAAAATTTTAAGCGTATGATTATAAATAGACTTCATATAGTTATTTAACGAATTCATCATTTACTAAGCTCAACAAAAATAGAACAACCGTCTATCATAAGAATCATTTTAAAATCGAATAAGAATTATCACGGTAATTGCCAAACACGACCTTAGTTACAAAGCTTCCGAAATAAAAGTAGGAAAGAAACGCTAGGGACACATTCCACTAGCTTTTTCTAAAACTTAAGGTAGGACGAAAACCTATGCATCCTCGAAATCAAGGAGGACCTACCAAAGGTCTGGAGAAACTCTAAGTCCAAACCGTTGCAAGAGTCGTCAATCTATCACTTAACCTGCATCTATAAAATAGTAAATAGTTCAGGTTAGTGCACAACTTGTACTAATTATGGGTGTATGCACACATACATATAAGGCTATGCATGATCAAAGAAAGTTCTTCCTAAACAACATGTTATTTCTGCAAAGTCTAGTGACTAGACTTTCCTAAATCATTAGATGTGAATTGTGGCATCAATATGATGTATTTTAATACATTCAAAGCTTAAAACTCATTTTCTATATGACTAAAAAAATTAGTATCATCCACATAACTTTAGAACAACTTGGGCGAAGATTTGAGATTTCGATCCTCTTAGGACGAGAGGTCCTCTTTGTACACTTAGATTTTTTTCAATATTTTTATATCTTCTTGTTGTATAGTTGAATAATTCTTTTGGTCCTTTGTTTTACTTACAAGTAAAATGATTTATTGTAGTGTCATACCTACAATGAATCGATGTAAGTAATCCAATAACTAAGGAATGGCTCCATACCTTTAGAGAGTCCTTCTGTACACTATAATATTCATCACATTCATAAAGAAAATTTCTATGTTATCCATGATGCATTTTGTTTTAATTTAATGTTTTATATATAATACATTTCATATACACGAGACTTTGGAATTTGATGAGCATAAGACATTCTCAAGTGAGGGGCCCAACATATGGGACCTCAACCCAGGGACTTCTATTGAAAGAACAAAGTCTCTTATTTGTTATTAGTACTCACATTATTCATTTCATTAATTCGTAGGTTGATGTAAACAGAAGCTTTACCTAAGATGAAGTTTAAGACTCTCATCGGGATCATGGAGTGCAATGACCAAGAATGACTTGATATCATTAATTGAATCTGATTTTACCTCCTGATTATCTTGCAGTAACACCTTTGGTATCGTTCATTTTATTATCTTTCATACTTTGAGCCTGACCTCATTCTTTATTTGGGAACTTTAACCTAAACAGACATAGATCATGTGAGCATCATTAAATCCAATGTCCGCTTAACACCTAAAAGAGGTAGAATCACCGGCCAAAGTTACCCGAACATGCTAGTGTATATCGGGATTCAAACCCTGCTAGATCCATATATTGGAAGTATAGGTTCAAATACTAGGAGATATAAGGAGACCCATACCCGTCATGCCGGACAGTCTCATCTCATGAGAGTTACGTGAACCTCCGCCCTTCCCGAAGGAAGGCATCACCGCTGATAGCTAGCCTATCGATGCTCAGTATAAAGTTCCATTACATTCAACTCATACATCATGGAAGATGGCTTCTATTATGAGGACATCATAGATCATTAGATTATTTCTCATCTCATCATTAGTATTAAGTGTTCATTAACTTCAATACATTCATTAGAGTGTTCATAGACACTAGTCTCTTCATTAACTTTATATTCTAATATGTGAGTACGTTTTGGTAACATTTACGAAGGCTCATTTTATATTGATCTCATATTTAACATTAGTCTCTTAACATGTTGTCACCATTGTCATTAGCATCATAGATTAACATAATTACTCACCTCGTTACGTGAATGTTCATTTCTTCTTTATCTTCTAGTGTTGACTCAAGTATTATGGAGGCTGCCTTTTACATTGAGATTTACTTAATCTTTTAATCACTTTTCATCCTTACTTTACATTGATGAAAAGTGAATTCTCCTTACATATCATCCTGAGGTGTAATGGACTAGTCTCACACATCTAACACCTCATTCGGGAGTATTCTTTAAAACATAGAGTTTAGGGTAAATAAGAGTTTCCTCACGTCCTTTAACACCACATTCTGGTCCACTTACTTAATTTAGACCCTTTTTAATATGTTCTAAATAAGGTTACTTCCTACTTTAGTGTAAAGTAGTTTCATTTTCATCATTTACAGACGATGAGACTTCTTTTCATTAAGTTACATATGTTCATTATTCATTCTTTAGAGCATGTTGGGAGGTGTTTCCCAATGATGGAATGCCACTTGGTATGGATTCCATGAATACTTTACAGTGATTATAATATATTTGATACTCTTACTATACAAGATTGACATATGATTAGTATTGGCATAAACATTTGGGTATAGATTACATAACCATCTTTGCTGGCATAGGCCAATTTTACATTCTTTCAGGCTTGGTTGGATATGTATATTGTTCATTAGCCAATCTTTTATTTATTTAACATAATATTACATCCATTTGCATGCATCCCTTTTGGAAAATGTATTGTTAGCCATATTATTGGCATAAACCAAACAATCACTCAAATTATGATTTCATGGAGATCTTTTTAGCCAATCTTATTAAATAATTTTAGGCATAAACTTTTTAAGCATCTTGAGAAACATAATATGATCATTTAACGAACATAACATCATCAACAAGTCACATTTACAGTAGGTATTCACAACAAACCATATCATATCATTACATAAAACAATTCGGACACATGTTAACATAGTACCATTCTATAACCAATCTTGGTTCAGACTTTAGGGTGGGTAACATTTTTAAGACATTTATTGGACGCATAATATGAAATTGATGAATTTTTAACACCTGCATAACATCACAATAACATCAATGCAACATTCGTATAAAAACACTAAAACAATTACGGGTGCTGCAACTAAACACATAGTCTATTAAGATTCGCGTTTTAATGCAACTAACTTTATTGATCACAACTCTTAGTTTATCTAAAACTTCATAATTCACGAAACATTACACATAATATTAACCACTGAAAACTACCAACAACATGATCTCTAAAACCATTAAACATGGAATCGAAAAAAGGATACAAGGGACAAAGGAGTTCGAGAGGAACCGGGAACAACCCTTAGTATTCAAGATCTTTGGCCTTCCCTTCGAAAGAAATTTCTCTTGGAGACAGATATCCAGGAGAGAAACCAAGACCTTATTTAGAACTTAATATAGGAAGACCAACTTGAATGAAACCTTGAAGAAACCTTGAAATCGCCCTAGACAAATCGATAAACTTTCTACCCTTTTCTTGCGTTCGTTGCTTACTATTTTTGCGTCCTTTTTGTCCATGAGTTTGACTGTGATTTTTAGATTTAATAACTTTTATGACCAATTCAATTGGTTTAATAAGTTTATAAAGAAATTAATTAATAATATTAAAAAGCCCCTCCTAGATTGACTGGAACTAGGAAACAAATTACTTGGTCAAACTGATTTTTTCTTAGAATTTCGTTTTGAACTTTTTAAATTAGTTAATTTAAATACTAATTTAATTAATTACGTATCTAGGGTAAAACTATTAAAGTACCCTAAATCATTGGACCAAAATTTAACACTTTTTGGACAATCCTAGGTGAAGTACTAGGACTTTCTTGAGTCTTGTACTACGTTCGGTGTCAAGAATTCGGTTTGACCCCTTTTATTTCAATTAATTAAATGGCTGATTTAATTTATTTCTTAAAAAGAATAATTAATAAAGTTACCACTTAAAGTCGTTATAACAATAAACAATCCTTTGGCCACCGTAGGTTAGTACTAGGGTATTTTCTGTTTTTTAACCGAAATCTTTATATTTCTTTGTGAATTCTGTTTTGCCCCTTTTAAATTAACTAATGAAGTTTTAAATTTAATTAATTAATTAGCCTAGGGTAATGAATAAAGTACCCTTAAGTGTTTAGGATCTTAACTAACTCCTTGGACCATCATAGGTAGGGTATTAGGTTGTCCCTTTCTTGTCTTCATCGAAATCTTAAAATTTCCTTTTTATTTTTGGTTTTAGACTTTTTTAATTGATTATTTAATTTTCTAAATTTATTAATAAGGTAACCTAGGGTAATTAATAAAGTATTCCTAAGTTGTTAGGACCATAACTGACCTTTTGGACCATCCTAGGTTAGGTACTAGGTATTTTCTTTAACTAGTACTAGGTTAGTGTCAACCCGGTTTTGGTCCAAGGTTGTCGGGTGCACTAATGGGTCCAATTAGGTTAGTACTAGATTATTTAGTTATTTGGGTCAGTAAGTTAGAGTATAGAATTTTTAGGGAGGTTAGGATCCATATGGAATTGTCCCTTGTGCACGTTTTCCCCATAATTACCCTAACCGAATTCGGTTAGGGTAGTCCCCTCCTTTGGCATATTCTTCACATGTGCTGGCACATGGTTTGGTTGCACTTTCCTAACTAACTATTATTTATGGTTCATTTGGAAATGTTTACTTATTGTCCCAAGGACATGGGACAAGGACCCTCACTATGTCCTTGAGCACTACTTAATCTAAATGATCATTTTAATTGATCGTCTGCTATGGTATCTAGGCTTGACACTTGGATGCCTCATACCTTTTATGTGAGAAATGAAAAAATAATATTTTTAGCTTCAGGTCTTTATTGCAGGTACATCTCTTAAACAAGCTCATTAACATTTAGAAAAATTGGCTAACACCCTTTAAGCCAATATTTTCTAATAGGACCAGTATTATGCTTATTTGGGTATTGTATTGAAATTGGCTAATACCCATTAGCCAATTTTCTATACTATGTCTAATATTTATCAATATTGGACATTGTAAGGCCTACGTATCCCCAATACACATTCTTTAAAAGCTATTGGTCTCTTAACTAGATAGGTAATTTTCCGGAATGTTACAAATGGTAGGCGCAGACTTGAACTGATTAAAAGAACTTACCCTAAAAGAAATATCCAGATGAGTAACATTACGGTAGTTTAATTTTCCAAAAAAATATTTATATATCTCAGGATAATTAAAAGGAACACCACCATCTTCGTAAGCGCAAGTGGAACCATTCGGGACCACCCGAACTACAAGCGATTTTCCGCTGCCAACTTTTGGATTTCAAATAGAGATAGAAATATTTCCTTCTTGCTTCTATTAAATTCGTATTCAGAAAAGCTCTATCTTAGCCGATGACCACGTCTTTCCTATGAAATCTCCAGCAAAGAACCCACAGACACACCTACGCTATAATCTGTAACACCATAATATATTGGAAAAGAAGAAATATATTTTTTGGGGTTCAAATTTATGTCTACGGTTCCATCTAAGGACATGAAACAACCGCGTCTACGACGCCCCGCGCCTCCCCTAGTTGCGACAAAAATACACCCAACCGACACCGGGGACGAATAAACTTTTAAATAAAGTCATAGTACCTTTATTAGGGTTCCACAAGACGGTCCTTCGTTACTCGTACGAGTCGTAGATAGGTTTCATATGTGATTCCCAAACTTTATTAAATTTTAAGGTTCAAAGAAAGCATCTACGAGTTGTTTCTATGGATCTTAGAAAGACCTATGAGACATAGAAATGTTTCATTAAAAGTGAAAGTGAAATTATGGTCCCGATAATTTGTATACCGTTGACCTACATTGATCGTAGAAAGTCCTACGGTTCGTAGGTCTGAACAGTAGGCTGAAGTCTGACAATTTTTTAATGGATTTTTCTCTAGTTGGTTTAAATTAAAGATAAATCATTTTTTCCTCTAACCTAATTCTAATAGAAATGTTTTAAGTCCCAAATCACCGACTTTCAACTCAATACCCTAAATTCTCTAATGCTCATCAAAATTCATTTTCACAAATTCTCGTAAGAAAAAGAAAAAAGAAGAGCTAGGATTCCGTCAACCTTCTCGATCCTCCATTATTCTTGGTGTTTTCGCATTAAGGCATGTGAGTAATCACCCATGGAGTTCTTTCCTCCATTGGTCCTTAAAGATTTTCAAATTCTCCTTTTAATTTCATAGATTTAAGTTAGGGATTCAATTCAATCGAATCGGTTTTATTTAATTGTGATTAATTCTTATTAGTTAAATTTTCTAATGTGTAATTCAATGTTAATATATGATACGCAATTGAATTATGTTTAATGTCGCCTAAATTATAATTTTTCAACTATAACAGCTCTCATGAAGGCATAAACAATGAATTACGAAAATTTATGAAGATATACATGTATTTAGAAGTTATTCTAACTTTAATTTAAGAATGTTTGGATGAAAATTAAAAGTATCAATGGTTATTGTGAGAGGTTTCTCACATTCAATTACAATCATGAATCTGAAAGATATTCTCAAATATATCTTCACTTTGACAAAATAAGATTTTTTCATCTCGTTGAATGATGTTAAGGAGATATTCTATATATTGTTTTTGTTTTGAGTGAAATCGATGTCGTTTTCTATCTTAATTTGATATTTGGATTCTTATCTATTCCACTATAGTATAAACTTGCCACCAATAAGGCTTTGAGGTGGAGATTCAATAGGGTAGTCTCTTGTAGAAACCTCTAGTCCCAACATTGTGCTCCCTTAGGCTTGTTGTAGTAAATGACTAATAGTTTTGGATCTGTTTTAGCAAAACATGATATGTACGGAGGATACATGGAAAGAAATTTTCTTCTTTGGTAGGGATTCATACATGATTCATGATATAGCTTTCATGTCTAAAATCCCACAAAATGACTATGTTTTCTTCAAAGTATTTCTTATGTCCTTTATTTCAATTATATTGACTATATCCTGTAATTTCTATATTTTATTTCTTTATGTTAAAATTTACAATTAATGATCATATTTAGATGTTTTAAACCATTTATACTATAATGTTCATGTTTGTAGATATTGCACTACACTCAGTACATTTCATGTACTAATGTATACTTGTTCCTACATTATCTCATGAATGTATGGTCCGAGTCCCTACTCCACACACTCATGTATAGACATCCCCTGGTTGCTTAAGTTTAATAGTGAGTATTCATGATATGAGGAAAGAGACAATGTATATCTTTCATGACTTGTTGTTTCAAACTTAATAAGTGATGTATGAACTACATCCTAAGTTATTTCCTTATGATATATTATATGTATTAGAGACTTGTGTTACACTTCTGCTTTATAAATTTTTTGATATATCATGTATTCATTTTGTGTGTAGGGCTTATCAGGGTCTTATACACCCCATTTTTTTGTTACACCTTAAAGTGTCCCTTGGGGTGGTTGAAGAATAATTTGGTATTCGAGAGTAGCCCCCCCCGCATTCCACCCCACCCAAGGTCCTGGGATGTCTCATAAGAACCCAATTGAGTGGAGTCTTTTCACACCTCGAGTATCACACTTGAAGTATCACTGATTACGAGGATATCGAGTGACCCGAAAGCTAAACACTATGTCGGAAATTACAATCAATAATGCTAAAAATAATATAACATAACCATGTACCTGAGGAAGCTATAACAATTGATAACCCAAAAAAGTTGGGAAAATCCAAACTGTCTGAATATATGAATACATGCTTACGAGGTTAGGGATTATGAATTGATAAACTTAATAACAAGGTGATTCTACTTACTATGTCTAAAAATCCTAACCCTGATTTGAATTGTTTGGACGCTCCCCCCAGCGACATCAAACAAAATTAAAATCAAAGTTGAAAGTTAAAGATGAAAGCATTCATGTGTCCTTTGGAAGATGAGACTCACCACTAAGGTTGTTGATTGCAAATAAGAATCGATTCTTAGTGTTGATCTAGATGATGAGTACTGCAATACATAATCAAAGGATGTAGCGTAGATTCCTTGTCAGTAAATGTTATATGAGCATGCAGGAATGGAGATCAGAATGTAACAAACATATATAAGCTGAACAAAACTATCTGAGCAATGATTCTGTGAGGAATATGGCGATAAAAAATATACTTAAAATCTAAATTGAATGACAAAAGGACAAAAAGTACTATCTGAAAATAACAATATCAATTTATAATATAAGTGTGAAAGCTAGCCAATGCACTATAAAGAGTCTATTGGATCTACTATTAACCAACATAAACCAAGATGGGTTGGATATGGAGTCGATTTATATGCCCGGATCGAGGAGGACCATATACCTTGCTAGGGGGATAAAAGCAGTTTGGACACTGATCACTAAATCTAATGTCGAACAGCGGGACTATAACGTCATGGAGGGCACATAAATTTGGACTATGAGGTGACAATGAACACTTAGTCTAACTCGTAGATAAGTCTACTCCCAACTGAACCATGCATAACAGACAAATTAATTGGACTTACTGAATATTCAAAATTACTGACAGGCGATTCTAGAATGCAACATTTTATAACTGCATAATGTGACATCAAAATTTGGAGCATTGATTAATTCTTTTTAACTAGGGCTAACAAGTAATGATGAAGTAAGCGAATTTTTCGAACAGGGTTCTATGTGTCATACAATAATTCAAGTGAACACTTTCATTAAAAACACATGGATAATTAGCACCTATGGATATTATGGCTGCAACACCATGAGTTTCAGTGTGTTACAAACCATAGGTTTAAAAATGATATGGAGACTCAAGCAAACTTAGTTAATTATAGGGACCTAGTGGATGAAAGGAGATCACTAGTGAAATCCCACATACCTGGTGACATAATCTATAGAAATTTTTTTGGATTTCAGGGCTGAACATTGAAAAACACTTATGCTTTTCAAGGGAGGTTTGGTCGACTTTTTCCTTTTTTTTGATCTATGTATGGGTGATATTTGGAAAATTAGAGTTTTGGGTAAGTCTAACTAAGTTATTAGGCTTAGACTGAGTAAACGGACCCGGTTTAGGCATTAAACGACATAGTTTAAGGGCATAACACATAGGAAAAAGAAATTGATAAGCCTTACTTAAAATATGATAAAGGCCATCCACAAAGGGACCAACGCACCTTCGTTTGGACTACCAATCGTCAACTGTGGTCGTGGTTGGTAATCTGCATGACAGGGCCTTACTAAAACTAGCTTAAATTTTTACTGCGAGATGGCATTTTAGCAAACTTGTTGTGTTAGAAAGAGGGCTCAATTACTTTAATTGTAAAGGTTATTGGCCATCTAATTCATTTGTTCTTAAAGACATAACTTTCTGAAGTTGACATAACAACCATGTCCCTGCTACTAACACTCAACTACGCTCTGTAATTCCAACCACGGAACGTATTAGTTAACCATGGGTGGGATAAGACACCATAATCATTTGGGACTTTGAGAGGGAACTCCACATACAGTTCATGGTTTTACCTACGGTCCGTGGGCTGTTGCAATGGTTCTAGAACCAAATTTTTTCTTATAAGTAGGATTTTCTCCATTTTGAGATTTGAGGTGTTAAATTATCTCCCCCTTAGGAACTCTTTTCTTTGAATGAAGTCTAAACAAGATGATTATGGATGGGAGAGGTTACAATCCCCACCACAAATTACTAAAATTGATATCTAACTGAATTGAGTTCTAAGGGCATCCGAATATGCTTAAATGCAAGAATAACCGAGGGAACAAGATGCTGAGACTGAATTACACAAGAGTAAATTTAGAGGCTGTAGAGGAACTAGTACCTCAAGTTAAGACAAAATCCTAAGGAATAAGGTCAAGATACTTGCCTATCATGGCAACATTGCTTCTGAAGTAGCTCCCTCTATGGACTGGCTCCTCCATCAAACCTTTACTAAAGTGACTTCCTTATATCTCAATGTATGAACCTAAAGGTCAAGACTTTCAACTGGAAATTCTTCATAAGTGATATTAACCTTCACAACCAATTTCTTTAATGGTACTATTGATGAAACATCACATAGAATTCCTCAACAAGAAAATGTGGAATACTAGATGAACTCCTGATAGTTCTGTTGGCAACTCTAAATAATAAAAAACATTACCAACCCTTTTCAAGATTCTGTTAGGACCGGCATATCGTGGAGTGAGCTTGCCGTTCTTTCCAAATCTCATCAACGATTCATAAGTGACGCCTTAAGGAAAACTTAGTCATCCATTTCAAACTCTAAGTCCCATCTCTTCACCTCTACTTAGAACTTCTCATAGCTCTATGAACTTTCTCCATAGCCACATGAACTGAATATGACCCAATCAAGGTTGCTTCACCTACTTTAAACCAAGCAATTGGGGAACTACATCTACGCCCACATAGTGCCTCATACGGGGCTACCTGAATTCAAAATGGAAGTTGTTATTATAAGGAAAGTGTGTGTGATGTAGGTGATCATCCCAACTGCCACATAGATCACATAAGATCTCAACATGTCCTCTACGATCTGAATTGTACATTTTACCAGACAATCTTTCCGGGGATGAAATGTGTAATGAGATTTACTTTATACCAATATCTTTTTGAAATATCTTTGAGTAATCAAAGGTAAACTAAAGACCTCTATCTGATATGATAGACAAGGGAACCCCATCCAAGCAAACTAACTCACTGATGTAGTGTTTGGTGCAGTCCTCAATTGAATCTATAGTCCTTACAACCAAGAAATTGGAGGACTTAGTGACTTTTTCTACTATAACTCAAATGGTTCGTAATGAAGTCCATGTTTATCACTTTCCACTTCCATGTAGGAATCTTCATATGTTGATTCATATCTCGTGGTTTCTCATGATCTACCTCCACCTTTTGACATTAAGATACTTAGCCACAAAATTCACTACGTCTCTTTTCATTTCATTCTACCAAAACACTTCGAGGAGATTAGGGTACATTTTAGTGGAACCTGGATTAATGGAATACTTGGAGTTGTGAGCTTCAGTAAAGATCTTCTACCTAAAAAATACCACATTAGGAACACATAAATGACCCTAGTAACAAATCACACCATCTCCCCTTTGGGACTTTCTGCTAATGAACTACACCTTTAATCTAAAGTAATTTTTGATTACTATCTTTTTCCTTAACATTAACTACCAATAAAGATTTTTATCCATTCTTAACTGTCACCCTACTATTTGATGTTTCCGAAAGTGAAACTCCTGAGCGAGAAAGCTGGTGAACATCTTTGGTCACTCTTTTCTTTCTTCCTCAACGTGTGCTACACATCCCATACACAGCCTACTGAGAGTATCAGCAACTATACACTACATTTTCCTTACAAAGATGATAAAACATATTCAACTCAAACTACTTGAGAAATTCAAGCTATCTCCTCTAACGAAGATACAAATCTTTCTGGGTGAGCATATATTGGAGGCTCTTATGGTTTGGGAATACATAAAACTTAACACCATACTAGTAATGTCTCCAAATCTTCAGAGAAAATACTATGGCTTTATGATCCAGGTCATGAGTCAGGTAATTCATTTCATACTCCTTAAGTTGTATAGAACCGTAATTTATAACCTTATCTCATTTCATTAACACACAACCTAGGAGGACCTTGAATGTTTGGTAGAGTCAATAAAGGGCCTGTAGTCAACCAAGTCATCAGTTTAGAAAATCATTTTCCACACTATGTTGAAACTAAAATTTGACCTTCTTCTTAGTAAACATGTTAATGGGGAAGCTATGGATGAAAATCCTTCAACAAATTTCCTATTATAACTGGCCAAACCTATGAAACTCCTGATACATGTTCGAGAGGTAGGTCAAGGCAAATGTTTTAATGCCTCAATATTCTAAGAATCCACTCGTATCCCTTTGCTATATACCACATAAAAAAGGAAGGAGACACAATATATAACGAGAATCCATATTTGTAGAACTTAGCGAATAACCGGTGATCTTTGAGAGTTTGCAGAACAACTCTTCGTTGAGTCGCATGCTACTCCTTATTGTAAGAACAAATGAGGATATCATTGATAAATATGATGAAAAAAAATTCCAAATACTATTTGAACCCTCTATTCATTAATTCCATTAAAATTGTAAGAGAATTTGTTAGTCCAAAATACATAACTACAAATTCATATTCAAGAGCTTTCTAATGGATAGACATAGATACTTGAATATAAGTGAAAAGCTTAATTGAATGCAATTACCAAGCAATAATCATTTAAATTACATGTGGAGATGAATATTGATATAAAATCTAAAAACCTAGTCAAATGCACTAAGAGTCTAACTATAAAAGGTACTATTAATCGACATAAATCACATAACCTAAATATGGAATTCGATGTATACACCACATTAAAAAGACTTTTTATACCTTGTTACGAGTAAACAGGCATAACTGATGTGATCACTAAATATGATGCCTAACAGAGGGAACTTATAATCCTATGGGGGCAAGTAGTCATGAGACTATAAGGGGCACGTTGAACCCTAATCCAACTCGGAGCTAAGTATACTCCTAAATGAATATGTATGAAACAAATGTAAATGAAATACTGAACAACTAAAAATATTTACATGCAATATGAGAATGCAATGTCAATATACTGATAATGTGGCATTCAATATCTCAAGCAAGAATATCTATTTAACCGACATAGCAAGTATAATTCATGAACTAAGAGAATTTATACAAACTAGGGTTCTAAGTTTCATACAAGGCGTTTCCAAAAAAACCTTATATTTAGAATATGGATTATATAACAACTGAAATCACAATAAATTCCAAATACATTACAAAACCAACGTCCTAATAAGATATGAGAATCAAGAAAACCGGCTGAATTCTAGGGACCTAGTGAATGAAAGGAACACACTAGATAAATTCCATATACCTAGTGATAAATCTACGGAGAAATCATTTGGATTTCAAGGTTGAACCTTGAAGAACATAGTTGCTTGTTCTAGAGAGGTAAGGTTGACTTTTCCCTCTTTCTTTTGTGCCAAGCTTGGATTATTTTTAGAGAATGGGGTTCTGGGTAAGTCTAACTAAGTTATTAGACTTATATTGAATAAAACAATGTAATTTAAGTATTAAAATATTTAATTTAGGTCCTTAATGCATAAGAGAGAGTCTTAAATGACCCAAACTTAAAAGCTGACATTTGTTATCCACAGAGGGATCTATGGGTCATCGTTTGGAGTACCCATTGTCGACTATGGTCTGGTTTTTTTGCCTTACATGGCTTCAGTAAAACGAGCATAATCTTTTCCTCTGAGATGATATTTAATAAAAATTAGTGGCGTTGCAAAGAGGATTCAATTATCCTCAATTTCTATGATAATGGGCCACCTAATTCATTTCGTATTAAAATATATGACAGTTTGAAGTTGACCAAACAACTATATCCCTCCAATTGACTGCTCACCCTCACCTACGATCGGACCTACTGTCCGTAGGTCCAACCACGAAAAATATTGGTCAAGTGTTGGTTGGATCAGAGATCAATAATATTGGGTCCTTAACGAAAGAACCCCATCTATGGTCCACGGTTCTACAGATAGTTTCTGGGTGGTTTTGTTGGTACTAGCACCTTTCATTTTTCTGAAAACTAGCATTTTCTCCATTTTGAGATTCGAGGTTCCACAATACTTTTCATAAATTTAAATGTGTCACATTTATGAATAAGTGGCTATAAGATGCTGATGAAATTTTACTTTTTTCATAATTGTAAATTATTTCGGTTGAGTTAATTCTAAAAGTCTTACTCGTTATCCTTACCAGATCTTTTTCAGGATATTGCCTGTTAATAGCTTATTTTAAAAGGAATATGAATGAGAACATGGGGAAAAATTTCCTGAAGAAACATTAAAATACCTTGTCGACCCTTTGTTCAAACAAGAGACTAATGCGGAGTTTCAAGGTACTTCTCGAGTGTAGGCTCAAGCCATGGTGGATCAAGCCAATAGGGAGGTTGTGGTCCCCCTGAACCCAAATAAAGGTATGGAAGCATCTAAAGTGAGGAACTTCACTAGGATAAATCCCATGGATTTTCATGGTGCCAATGTTGAGGAAGATTCTCAAGAGTTCATTGATAAGGTATAAAATGTGTTGATTATTATGGGAGTTATGACGGTGGAAAGGGTCAAATTTACTTTTTATTAACTTAAGAGTGTTGGTCAATTTTTTTTATCTTGTGGAAGGGATAGATCATAATTGATGTGGGTCTTCTTTATTGGGAAAAATTTAAGGTTGCTTTCTTTGATAGATTTTTTCTCCTTGATATGATGAGCAAAAGGTACTTGAGTTCATCAACCTTCGTCAACGAAATATGAGTCTGAAGAAGTGTGCCTTGAAGTTCAAGGAATTTTCGATATATGCTCCTAATATGGTATTTGATCATAGGGCAAGGATGAGCAAGTTTTTTTTCGAGGGTATCCGAGATGGTGGTTAAAGAATTTCATATTGTCGTGATCATCACTGAATTGGAAATTTCTCATCTAACTGGTGATTCTCAATAAATTGAAGAGGAGAAAATTAAGGCAAGGTCTAGGGAGGTTAAAAGGGTAACAATTAGTGATTGTGACTTTTCACATTCAGCGTCTGATGGATATGGTCATTTTATGTTTTGACTGGATTTCTTTCAAGGTTTCCTCCAATGTTCTTGTTCCTAATTTAAAAAAAACATATGTCAAAACCTAGGACTCATGAAGTAAATTGTTGTGGAAATGGATCTTCATTACCCACATTCCAAAAGTGTAGTAAGAGTCATTCAATAAAATGCTTGATTGCCACAGATACACTTTGGTTGTAGTAAAAGTTGTTACTAATTGAGGTATTTTCCATCTATAAATGACTAAGGAAAACATGGTAGCAAGCTCCATGTAGTTGTCCGGGTTCAAGTGATCTAGAGAAAAATTGATTCTATGAATTTCAAACTTGAAATGATCAAAAAGTTTCACCCAATGTTGTTACCGATATGTTAAAAGTGTTTGATATTAATCGTATTCTTTGCTTTATACAGGTGCTACCTTATAATTTGTGGAGTCCGGTTTGGCTATAAGATTTCATAGTATTTTGATTGTGTTGTTAGAATTTTCTTTTGTGTATAATCTAATTAGGGAATCGAGGCTAAGAGAGTCTATTGAAATTATTTGGTATCTTTATCCCATAGAGTCACTCTTCTTGATCTTGTAGAGATTGATATAATAGAAATTTATATTATTCTTGGTATGGATTGAATCCATCCTTTTAAGCTTTTATTGAGTGTAGAACTTGAGTGGTTAAGTTCGAGTTAACAAATGAGTCTATCCTAGAGTGGAAAAACATATACTCTTCGCCTAAGGGCCAATTTTTTTCTTTTCTTAAAGCTAGAGAAACGTTCTCTAAGGGTTCCATATATTGTTCTATTCGGGTTATGGATACTTATTTTTAAAACCCTACTCTTGAGTTTTTCAGTGATGTAAATGAATTTCTTAAAGTGTTTCATGATGATCTACATGGTGGTCTTGCTAAAAGGAAGAGAGGCTTCCGTATTGACCTTCTCCCAAACACGCAACCTATCTCTATTCTTCATTATGGCATGGCCTAGACAGAATTTAAGGAATTGAAAGAGAAATTGAAAGATTTTTGGATTAGGGTTTCATCCGACAAAGTATCTCCCCATGAGGTGCTTCCGTCCTATTTGCTTTCAACAAGGATGATTTGTGTCACATCTGGGGAGCATCCGCTAGAGGTAACCGATGTCGTTGTCTTCGAAGAGGACTAAGTCTAACTTCTAAGCATTTGTCATTACACTTCACAGGTTAAATTGTAGAAAAAATTTAAATTTTTTAATTACTTCTACATTGAGGTTTACATAGACAACTAGCATAAACATAATATATATGTAGGGAGTTTACATAGACTCCTCGCATAGGAAGCACTACATAGGCTTCTACTTTCATTTCACATACATAATATATAAATATAGATTTATAAGAAGTCTAGGATATGTATCATATTAAACCATCTAAACGACAACAAAGGCCACATATAGGTATATAAAATTTGTCTTCAAATGAAAGAGAATGAACAAAGTTTCCTTAAGACTAAACAACATCCAATAGCAAGATAGTGGCATCGTCCTCGAAAAGTGTGGACCTACAGAACATGGAGAATGAGAATCCAAGTATCTTCAAATGGCCTTTCTAGAAGCTCTATGGCTGAAACCTACATAATTATAAAAACATAGAAATATGGGTTAGTACACACTTGTACTAAGTATAGGAATATGCACAAAAAACATTGGAAATCATACTAAATGGGACATTTGTTCAAAACTATTCTTAGTTACTTTTAAAAGACTTATGCACAACCAATATCACACATAAGCCAATAATCACATATTTCATAGGACAAAACTATATGCAACACAAGACCAACATCATCAAATATAAGCGAGTCAACACGTGTAATTTCATAACTGAATACATAGACAACGTATCTCCAACATCATGTTATAACAACAAATTATGTACATAAGAGTTTATAACATTACAATATATGTAAGACTCTTACTCATAACCCACCATCAAGTCTACAAGTACAATGACAAAGTAAAGTATAACACCTCCAATAATAAATTAGGTGAAACTAGTTCCTAATGTGTGTGTCATATATTCTTGAATTCCTAATATGGTTTAAAAGGATGTTTGAGGAAGTTTCTTAAGATTTGGGTTAAGTTTGAAATCAAATGTCAAGGGACGACCAAGACATTCAACGACTAGTCACCTATGTGCCTTATGTGTTTTCATGTGCTTATATGTGTGTAATGAGTTTATAAGGTCCTCATATGTTGATAATACTGTAGGGTCAAAATATTGAGTTTTGTAAGGTTTGGAGGTCAAACGTCTAAGAACGTACGGTGACATTTGAAAGATAGCCATTGGACGTCCTTGTGAGCTTGGATGTGTTTAAGCATGTTGCGTGGCTTGTTTGAGGTTGAACTTTTTTGGAGATGTTACTAATAACTATACGTGTGTGTTTAGAGGTATAACATCCGGGTACGACTCCACCTAGGACACGCAAGGGGCCCTAGAAGGAGGACCCCATCTTGGAGCTCAACACTACCAGGTAGTGGCAATCTACTATGCCAAACGATGGCCAGTCGATCAGACGACGACCCATCGCTGGGTGGCGTCAATGAATACATATATAATGAAGGTTTAGGATATTAATATGCAACCAACAAACCCCATAGACGGGGCGTGTTCTCACCAACGGACCGTCGATGCTAAGGCGTCGATGATACTGCATTTTTTTCTGACACCTTTCTGTTAAGACTTGGGGGATTTTGGAAAATTCACCCTAAGTCTTATAAAATAGGAGGACGGTTATTTTTGTTTTTTATAGGCATTTAAAACTTATATAAGTCATGAAAATCTCATTTAAGACATAGCACCTAAATGAAAACCCATTCCCTCCCAAAGTTTCTCCAAAAACCTTCATGATATCTCAATGTGAAGATGGAGCTTTAAGATGGATCTTCAATGGAGTTTATTCTTCAATTATTATTGGGTTATTATAATAAGGTATGATATTTATTCATATAAGTCTTTCTATCACCTTAGAGTCACTTTAAAAGATGATTTGTAAGATTTCAAAAAGATGAAAAAGTCCAATTTCTACACTAAGTCTAGGTTCTTGCATGAAACGTTTTCAAACCTTAATATATAATATTGTTGATTTATAATTGATGTTTACCAATGAAATTTTCCACTAACCATTGACTTTCTGAAATCCCTCAATTTGACTAAAATATGGGTGGATTAATTATGACTAATTAGTAATTGATTCATGTGTAGATTGTTATGAGATCTTGATTTATGTATGGATAATGATTGTATGGTTTTTAGGCTGTCTCAAATTGATCACATAAGTATTGTATGGTTTGAGTATTGTGTTGGCTAATTTGGCTATGGATTGAAGTCATGAGATTGGATGGGTGGTATGCTACCCTAACTCTCCTAATATTATGTATAGCTTTTGTATTACAATGATGATCGGTATGATCCACTTATGGTGGCAGTGTTTATGTGTTACCTTTATGAAATATGTGGCCTCGTCGGCATTACTTTATGAATTGTATTAGTACCAAGTTTATGGCTTATATGGAGGTATAATATGAAGTTGTTGATGTGAAGTATTGTAATCATGTCTATGATGTTATGGATTGTATGAACATGTGGTTTGAAGAGTGCCTTATAGTGCTTGTATGATCTTCTGTGATTGATTATGTTATGATTCCTCTTATATGATGATATATATTGAAGTCGTGTTTGGATGTGTTAAAGTTAACATATTGTACTTTTAAATGGATATGTATGATGAAGGCAGTTTGTGATGACTTCTTACATGTGTTATGAGAAAGTATGTATTGATTAGGTAGACCTAAATCCTTCCTCTTGATGCATGAAAGATATGTGAATATGAGATGTCTTGACTTAGGATGCTAAAGACTTTTAGTATTGAATGCATGAATGACATGAGACCTTGAATGATGCTAAGAGGGTCATTTATGTAGAACTTTGAACCTAGTGGTAAGGTTATGAACATTGAAGTCAAAAGCCACAATGGTATCCTCCTTGTAATAAATGATGGACTGAAGGTTGATTGGCTGGAATGACATCATATCATCCTTAGGAAAGTCATGATGAGCTATCCTCGTCACCATTGTAAGGCAGCCTTAGGGGACCTCTTTTGTAGGGTGAATGTGATTGGGTTATGAATAAGATATGAAACCCTTTTTATGAACCTTGAATGTGAACTGTTCTATGAGAACAAAGGCTAGCACCCAGTGAGTATGGTAAGGGAAGTAGGTTTAGTTAAGAACGAGAGACTAGAGTACATAAGTAAGCCCTTCATATTCGTTAACAATGTGCCTACATGGGATGTCTCAAAGTTCCTACCATTAACAAGTATAAAACCCTCCATCGAAGTAGGTTACAAATCCGGATTCCATGATTTGCTACATGCTCTATATCAGTTACTGCTTATTCTCATCATATGGGATACCTTCTAGCATAGAAAAGTTTTATGAAGTTTAGGTGGTGGTATGGGACGCTATCTAGACATTCAACAATAGTCTTTGAAGATGCTAGTGAGAGTCCCTAGGTCTTCTCCAAGACTATTTATTGAATGTCCTTATGTGATGAACTCTTAAATGAACTATTGAATGTAATGACTTAACTTAAGAAAGTATGTTAGACGAATAAGTACTTATCTAGAGTAGCTAAGGGTTGTCTAGTTAAGGTGTGAAGGGGGCATAAGAATGGTCACTTCGTATCTTACCTAGAAAAGTCTTAATAATGACTCTAGTCAGGAAATATGGTTGATTCTGTAGACATGATACAAAATTAGGTAGTCTTAAGGATTATTTAGGTAACCTTTAAGAGGTCAATCATGGACATTATCTTCTTGATTTTCTTAAGTAAGTCTTTTGATAACCTTTGGGAAGAGAGAATGTCATATTATATGTATGCTATTGTATTAAGTGAGAATGATCTTATCCTAGGTAATCCATAGGATCTCTGTAGTGTGTGTGAAATGGATTTTATGGGCGTTCGCTTCACAACACACTCAAGTGAACCTTAGAATCACCTTTGGTAAGACGATCTCATGTTTATGGGTTTGGTGTATTATAAGTGTATATGTTTCATTATAGGTGGTTTTAAGGATCATTTATGTGTGCTTAGAGAGGGTGTATGGTCGGTCTCTCTTTGTCTCACTTAAATGAGTCTTATGATAGCTTTGAGTGAGAAGATTACATGCTAGAGAGTGTTTTATAGGCTTCACTGTAACAGTGAAGGAATTAACTATAATAGTTAACTAGCTCACTGTAATGTTTTCCTAAAAATGTGATAAATTTCTTATGTGTTTCTAAGGTGCTAAATAATGTTCTTATGCTTATAGTATGATGTTTTAATCAAAATTCATGAAAAGCATGTTATTTACTAAATGTCCTTTTTTTCATGGTTTTTGCATGGGTTCAACACTTAGTGCATCTAATGTGCTAACCCCTTCTTTTCCCTTTTTCACTAAAGTGTAGGGAATTTGATGTCTTTATATGCCACGGAGGATGGATAGGTTTATAAGGGTTGAAGATGAAGTATTGGTGAGTCCTTATCGATTCGAAGACAATATCCACACGTTCCTCTATGTCTTAGTTATTATTTTATGTCTTGTATGGGCTTAGTCCCAAGTATTGTATACTCCAAAGTTTAGATGGTTCAATGAGATGTTTTAACGGTTTAATGTTTTGAATTAAAGTCTTCCACCTGTGTAATATGGAAAGAGTTCTTCATGTGTGAATAAAGTTTTAAATTTATAGTCATTTTAAAATGTTTTATTATGCAATGAATGATACGAGTGGATTAAGTGACACTTGTTGAAGTCTAATTTGCCGTGTGGCGACTCAAGGATACTCGAACTTCTAGTGTGTACTTTAGGGTAATTACATAAAACCCCATAACCTTACTCAACCAAGTAAATCAACAAATCATCATAAGAAATGGCTAACTTCATACAACATAGCATCAAGAGTAGTCATCATAATATTTAATAATATAGACCAATAACATGTTCATAAATGAAACTAACATCATATAGGATTCATCAACATGTATATTCAACATATGCATAACATTTACATTATATAACATAAGAAAAAACATGTAGAAATTCCCTCGAGGCCATCTAGTGCAATGTATCATGTAGTGTTCGATACCCCTACTTAGACTAAGTCAAACCCCTTAGGTCACCCTAGTTAGTGTTCACTTTATAACTTCATTACTTTCGCGAAAACTTTCCTTAACCGACAATGACCACATGAGTTAAATGTGGAATCTGGTGTCATGAAACCCTACACCAAAAGAAGGTGGACTACTTGCCAAGGTAGTACCAAAAAAATGAACATAACATTCTAGGTGGATCCATTAGCTAGTATTCCTATGGAGACAACATAGTTCAATAACTAGGAGATATACTTGGGACCCTCTTGTTGCACAATTTCATTATTGTCACCATCTCATGAGAACCATTATGGAACTACCTTTCCACATTGGGAAGGGATACCTCTCATATCTAGTTTACTCGGCGCTAAGTTAATGACCCTTTTTGAAATGTCTTTAAGCCATCTTTTAACAATCATAACTTAATATAGGCCATAGAGACTAACCCCTTGTATATTTATAGTCATTATATATTTTAGAATTTTATGACAATATCCTTTCAATACAACCCTCATATGTGAGATCAACACATCATCATCATCATGTCAGAATAAGGCACATACGCAATTCTAACCATCGTTATATCATTACAACTTAACATAATGTCACACCTTCACATAATAAAAACATTTCAGTTTCATCATCACACAAAAATCTACTTAATATAATCACAATATATACTTCAATTGAACTTCATCACCAAGTACAAGCCATCATAATTTAAGTAAAGGTTTGAGATCATAAAGTCTTACCAGTTCTCCTTAAACAAGCCTATCATCATTGGTGTTACACTGAACCCATACAATTTAATCTATAAATAGGTGTAATAACATCATTCAACAGTAATTAATACAAGATTTAACTCAATTGCATCAATACTAATAAATTCAACATCAGTTTATAACTTAGGGTTAGGGAATTTGGGTCAATTCATGATCTATTAAATAATCTAGGTACACTCATCAAGAACAATGTAGTTGAACAATAAAACAACATAATATAATTATAATAACCAAAATAAACCATAAAAAATAAAACTTAAAAGATCAAATTCGTATTACCAAGAAACCCATATGAAATCATCTTTTTTAAAACTAAATTTTGAAGAAACCTTTGGGGAAAGGAATCCCAAATGGTGAAAGGATACCATACTTTATTAATATTTTAATATTGATGGTGAAAATTTGACTTATTTCTGTTCTAGAGCCCTTAGACCTTGGTATTCTATGGAGTTTCCACGGGAGAGAGAAAGTAGAGAGAAGGAAAAGCAATTTGGGTTTGGGAATAGTGAGGTGTTAAGTGAGATTTTAGGCTTAAGGTAAGTTATATTGTTACTTAACTAACCTAAGTAACCACCCCCTAATCAATAATTAAGCCCCTAACTAACTAACTTAATTAAATGAACTAACATAAAGAAAACATGAAAATGCAAGCTGACCTACGAGACCCCAACCTACGAGCTGTAAGTCAGTCGACGGCCATGACCCCACCGTCCTTCACAACCATGGTTTTGTTCATAGAGTTTTGATTTTTCCACTTTGGAAAATTGTCGAAGTCACCATAGATGGAGGAAATCGATGCCCCGTCGATTGGACCATGCCTCGTCGTCTGCCATCGTTTGTAGACACTGTCCATGACAGCTTTTTGGTCAAAATGGAAGGGTTCTCCAGAAGGAACCTTAGGTTAGTCCTTGGGAATTTGTACCCAAATTTTTTGACCCTTAAACTATTCTAATATGTGTTAGAAACCTTCTCACAAAATTTCATCAATTTCAGACTCTTAAAACCTTTTGACATAAGCTAAGGCACAATAGCACCTCTTTAACTAGTCTCCGAACGTCATGGACGTTCCTTGATGTTTTGACTCTAAATCTTCCTAACTGACTTTTATACATTATTATTGTCCTTAAAAAGTTTTACAACCCTTATACACTCATGTGAGGATCTATATTAGGTCTTGGACTTTCGAAATGTTACAATTTGATTCGTATGTGCATTGGCTACCAATAATTTCACAAAGTCACTATAAGGAGCAAGTACCTTCTTCTGAGGATTGATGATTTATTCTATAAAATCCAAGGATCAATATTCTTCTATAAGATCAAACTTTGGTTGGGTTGTCACAAGTTGAGGGTGATGAAGGATGACATCCCAAATATGGTAATCCAGACATGGTATGGTTATTACAATTCTTAGTTATGTCGGTTGGGTTGAATAACATTAAGTCCACATTTATGGAATTAATGAATAGTGTCAAAGTGGGTTAGTGTTGGTGTATAAATATAGTATGAAGACATGCGGCCGTATATGCTTTCCATAAAAAGATGATAAAATTATGCTCCGAGTATTTGATCTATGGTTGAACAATATGGACAATAGAAACTCCTACGGTCTGTATGTCTTAATCGTAAATTGAAGTCCCTAGTAATTTAATGGGGCTTTTGGGTCTTTTCCCTAATTTTTTCAAATCAAAACTACAGTGTTTTGCCATCTAACCTAAGTCCTATATAATGGTTTAATCCCCAAATCACCCAATTACAAATAATTCTCCTAGATTTTCTAAAACTCACCAACGTCACCCTCTTAAACTCTCTCAAGAAGAAGAAGAAGAAGAAGAAGAAGAAAAAGAAGAACTAAGGTTTCGTAGAAGAAGAAGAACAAGGGTTTCATCAATGCTTTCATTCCTCCATTCTTCTTGAGAAACCTATAGTCCCAAATTGCATGCCTCCTTAGAATTGTCGTATATGACCTAGCTAATGAATTCACGCTAGCAAAATATGATATTTACAGATACCTTTGCAAGTACTTTCCCTTTCTTTTGGTATGAGTGATGTACGGATTCCAAGATATAGTTATCATGATCTTATTGTCGGTTAAATCTAAAAATCACACAAAAATTACTATGTTTTCTTCAAATCTTTTCTTATTTCCTTTACCTTATATGCATTGGCTATATCCTACAATTTCCTTTTTTTTAATTTTTTATACTAAAATTATTAACCATGTCTACATGTTTTAAGCTATTTATACTTCCAATATTATGTTGATTCATATTTCCATAGTACATTTTATGCACTGATTCATACTAGTGCCTACATTATCTCATAAAATGTTAGGTTTGACGTTTCTACTCCGTACAGTCATGGCTAAATATCACAAGGGTTTTTCATTTGATTTGTGAGTCGTCATGATCTAAGGAACGGTACATTGTATAACTTTGTATTTTCATTTAAAACTTTTTAAGTGATGTATGGGTTCGTCTCAATATCTTTCCTTATGATGTATTGGATGACTTTGAGACTTATGTTTTTTCAGACTTTTTATACATTAAATTCTATCTTTCATGTTTTTACATCTATTATCTTTTATGATGAGTTGTAGGTGGATAATGTAGGGCATACTGGGATCTTATCTTTCATATTACGTCTAGAGTGTAACCTCGGTTCGTCAAAAATCACTTTTTGTAATGACAATTTCATCAAATATACAACAAGATGGATAGTTTTAGTTCCTGATTACTGATAGAAAATGAATTGATCACATTTTCTCATTTTAAACCCAAATCGTTTAGCCATCAAACTGCCCTAGATTTGTAGTAAGACCTCCTTGCTTTTGGAATAATCGAGTTTTATGAGTTGTTAGTAGTAGTTTTTTTGGAAAAGTCACGAGTATTTTTCAAAACTCATCTTTGTATAGTAAAAGCTACATAGATAGACAGTTTTGGAGATTCATTCAGTTTTCAGATGTTTTATTTAAACTTATGATACATACTAAGTATATTCTGAAAAGTTTTGAGATTAAGTAAGTTGCTTTTAATCGTTTGTTCCAATTTGATGCTTATTTATGCTCAAGTTATTCTTGCACTGACAGTAGTCAACAAGGACGAGGGTTCTCTTAGAGACAAGGAATGGTTCTTGTGTGTTGGCCACGTCCAGGGTGTAGATTTAGGTCATGACAGTGCTGAACGCATTGTTAGAATCTAGTGAAAATTGGGAAGTAAGATCTTAACCGGGTAGAATTTTCAATGTCTTGAGGAGAAACACCAGCAACGATCTATGCGGTGTACACAACAAACAATTATCTAAGTGATAAAAACACGATGTTTCTAAGTGATTCAAAAGGGGTTTGATATCCCTCTCCTACATAAGAGTACAGGGTGCAACATTTGTCCTCTAAAGAGAAATTTTGAAACATTGATGATGAAGATGAGACTCCAAAAGGAAGTGTTGATCTTCCTTCAGACATAGGAATTTCTACTATGAGCGACACAAAAATATTTGAATATGAAGATACAAATTTTAGCGATTTTGAAAAGATAAGGACGAGTCCTACTTTAAGGTTGGGCAAGTATGGGTGTCTATGATATCCTAGATGCCATGCCTAGATTGTAAGCAGTCATCGAGAAGATCTTATCTGCTGCATTTAAATTGTGCGTAACATGGCTTGAGACGGATACGGTGAATAAATATTAAACCAAATGGATATTTGAGAATTTTCTAGCTACTTGTTTAAGGTTTAAACTAGGAAACTTATAAGACATTGGAGATCAGCATTTGTTCTCACATTCATTATGTGAGATTAATGGAAACAATCATGATGCAATAATGATATTTCTAATGGAAGAAGAAACTTGGTCCCTCTTTAAAGATTGGGATTTGAACTGGTGCCCTTATCTTAGGAGCAATAAAAATTTTAACTACGAGTTTGTGAGTTCTTGACAGATTATGTAGTTTGAATCGATGTGCAAGTTGCATACTAAGATAAAGAAAACTGCGTTACTTGTCTTTTGGATCGAGTAGGAGATAAATTTATCACTCTGACGAAGGATATGTTTAGATTCTCTAATAGAGGTTCTTTTATTAAGATGACAGGATCGATAGGAATGTTATTGCTAAAGAATCCTTCAAACTAGAGCCTACCTTATTTTGTATTTTCTCATTTTGTAATTTTAGTATAAAAATATATCCTTTGCAGTATCTAGAAATTGATCTCATGCTCGATGGAAAATACAAGTAAAGCCTTTTCCTTTATCAATGTAGGGGACATTAACACCAATAGCATCAATATGGACTGACAAGAACTCAACAAACTCATAGTTTGTTGAACGAATTGATTTAAGTATCAATCTTTTGGATAAACGAATAGCTGAACAATGCACCCCAAAACATATTAAATGATCTACAAATTACCCTATGAATTCAAGTGTAAATGTTGAAGGAATTGAGATGGAAAATGTGACAAAATTTACAACAAATTATAAGTTGTTTTCGGCTAAACGGAGATGTATAAATCTGGAAATTTTAATGGGTATAAATTAGGCGAGGTCATTAGGAATTGAACTCACGACCTCACCCTTGAAAATCACTAAAACGTGAAAAAGGGAAGTGGGGTCAAGGGGGATTAATCTTGGGTGTGATGGCTTAAAAGTAAAGTACACAAATTAATAAAAATAAAGTGGGAGGCGTGGGAATCGAACCCACGACCTCCAGGCAGCGAGTGGAAGCAAAGGAAAAAATAAAAGAAAAGGAATGTGAGGCGTGGGAATTGAACCGACGACCTCAAAGATGTGAAGGAGAGTAAAGGAGAAAGGTAAAATAAAAAAAATAAAAATAAAGGGGAGGTGTGGGAATCAAACTCACGACCTCTAGGTAGACTGCGAAATAAAAGAAAAATAAATAGAGGCTTTGGGGGTATTATTTGAATCCCAACAACCTACATCGGTACTATGCGAATTGGACAAAAGGAGAATTATAATGAAAATTATAAAAGGGGCATGGAGGAGGTCGATTGCCCCACAACCCCTCGGTCAAGTCAGAGGAAGATGTCAGGAGAAAAATATAAAGAGGGAATGGTGATGTGGGGGCTCGATCTAGCATGGTCCATATTATGTGGACTAAAAATAAAAATAAATGAAAAAATGTAGGTGTTGTCCAGGGGATTCGAACTTGGGTTCCCTTACCCCAAAATTCCATATTGTACATAAAGTCTACGTGAACGTAAAGTAAATGTTTCAAAAAAACAATGGCACCTATCTAGATCGAAAAAACGAGAATCTTGTAATAACCTTACAAGATGCATTAAATTTTGTACTACATAATCTAGGAAGACAGAATCACTTAATTGAACTATGAATGAAACCTCATGGCTTGTTGTGTGAGACCTATAGGTCTAGCCATAAGTTTAAGAATTAAGTGAAACCTAATATGTATGGCAATGCAATGAAAATGATGAAAACCCTAGAAGGGTGAAGTAGGAGTGTGCAAAATAGACCTTAAATGGCCAAGTGCATTGGCATCTGTTGCAAAAGTGAAAAAATGACATGATTAAAACCCTAGAAGGAGTGTTAAGTAAGAGTGTTTAAAACACCACCACAATGGCCCCAACGTGCATTAGACTATGATATACATGAACAATGATGATGAAACCTTAGAAGGGTGTTTAAGTTAGAGTGTTGACAATACACCAAAATGGCCAGCTATTTGGCATATGATGAAACTATGAACATTCACGTAAACAAAAACGGCGATTAGTAATGAATGAAGGAGAGAGAACAAAAGTGATATTTTAAAGAATGTCAAAACAACAGGTGGACAACCATATATGAGGCTCATGATAACAAGATGAGAAGCACAATCTACATAAAAGCGAAGTAAACTGTTACCAAAACCCGCAATCACATAATCGAGAGTTCGCTTGCAAAAGTTAATGAAAGAACATCAGTGTATATGAACACTGCTAATGAATGTATCTGACAAGTTGATGAATAGTTAATATAATGAAGAGATGAACAAATCATCTAATGAGTGAGTATGACTGGTCCTCATTATACTAGGAGTCCAACTTTCATATGTCATGAGTGGAATCATAAATGGACTTGATGACTTAGCACCAGACTAGGTTAGCATGAGCGGTGATGATTGCGTTACTTACTGGTAAACGGTGGAGGTTTTCCTATATCTCTCTTAGGTCTTCAAACCTATACTGCCAATAAATAGATTCTGACGGGGTTCAAATCTCCCATGTGTCGCAGACATGCTATTGGGTAACTTGCTGGTGATTTCAACCCTCTTTTCGGTTGGGCGTTTCATGACATTGGATTCTGATGCAAAACAATGATCTGATAGGTCTGTTAAAGTTAAAAATTCCCACATAAAATGAATGAGGGGCCAGCATCAAATGATGCACCAATGAACTGAACGCGATACCAACAGGTGTTAGGATAGGATAATCCAAGACAGGTGAGTTAGACTCAATAATAACATTAGGTCATTCTTGGTCATTGCACAACGATCACAGGATGAAAGCCCCACTAAACTACATCCCTAGGTATAGATGGGTTTACACTGGCACCCATGATGAATGAATGACCCAGTAGTATGGAAGGAACGAAGCAATGACTTTAGTGTGTTTTTGTCTAAGAAGACTCCTAGTTGATGGTCCCTAATGGAGACCTCATTTTGGGAAAAGTTTCTTAATGTAAAGACTGTGTTCCAAGGTTGATGGCATAAGAATAAAAAAAGTGATGAGAACAAAGATACGTGTTATATGAATTATGATTTATGTGCTATGTGTACGCTATTGTGTATATGTGCAAATTGTTAAGTTTATGATGGTTGAATGTTACTCTAATGGGCATAACTTGTCTAATATCTGAAATTTTGTAAAGCTCATACTTTTCCTATGTCAAATTTGGAAAGTTCACCCACTTTTTAATCGCAATTTTGCAGTCCACTAACTTGAACGCTAGTATTAATCATGTTGTAGGAAAGAGTTTTCTACTCATGCATGTCCTTGGTTTTTGTTCTTTGAATCATACCAATTAGTTACAAGTGTTGTCCTACCCCTATACAACTGTTACATTTAGGTGAAGGAAAAGGTGGACGCTAGAGCTAAAGGAATCAATGTTGTATCTACAGGGGACGTCGAGGATAATCAGGACTTGGTAGGACCTCATGATTTAGGGATGCTTTCCCATTTACTTCTAGCTTATTTTTTAGGCTTTAGCTAGTGGAGTGGTTCCACTAGAGTTTCTTTCCCAGTTTTTGTTCAGACATGTTTGTGCATTCTGGCAAGTACATCTTCTCGTTATACTAAACTTCTTCTTTCAGTTGATGATCTTAATGTTAGATGGTTGATGGTGAACAATTATATATGTAATAGAATGTTTAGTAATCTTGTTAGGAAACAAAAGGTTTTAATTTTTCTGCTAAAATTTACCTAGATAAAGTAAGAATAATGTATGTAGGCTTCTCTGCGACCTCTGAGATGTCAATGTCGTCGGTCTTATCTGGATTCTAGATTCCAGTCGTGAAAAAGTTTGTATCAGAGTGCTAGGTTAACTTCTGAGGATAATAATTTCAAATCAACCACATCGAATAGTTTCTAAGTCATGGTAGTGGGTGCACCACTATCCTTGATTAGAGACTGCATGATGCATAGGAAAATTTCCCTTATTCTAATCTTATCGTGCCTTCTCTAATGTCGGATTTCTTTGTGTCAAGTGCGTATCTATCATCAACTGTTAAAGTTTTCAAAAGATGAATACAAGGAGAAAAACAGGCGGGGGATTTGGAAGAAAGCGGGCTTAAGGGGGGTAATGGTAATTTCAAATTTCTCCGGCTCGCCAACTGCGGGAATAGAGATGTGTAAACTCAGCTGGGTTGAAGGATGGAGAAAGAGGTAAGGAACAAAGGTTGGTTACAAAAAAGGGGCCATTAATCTTAAACCTTTACATGTCAGGCTATTAGGTTTTATTGCAGTGGAGAAGTCTTACTTGGCAATAACTACTACATAAAGAATGTAGCTCAATCCCAACTGGTATAAGGGTGTGGCAGAGGATTAACGGAAGCCTTAGGCGGCGGGTTCCTATTACTTGGGATCTTTTAGAGATGGCTTTTTCTAGAGGTTTAGTTATTTCCCACATTAAATGAAAGAGGCTAAGGTGAGGAATTATCAGCTTTAAGCCAGGGCTCGATGTACAGTATGGATTAATCCTCAGTTTAGTTAGACGTTTATATCCCAGGAAGAGGGATAGCTAGTTAAGGAGGTGTTGGGCATTACTGCATGGGGAAGAATGTTATGATGGGACTCTAACGCTTTGTATACAATTCTGGCAAAAAACGGGTTCCACATGTTGAGGGAGGGATTGTCCGAAACTAGGTGGAAATCAAGAACAAAGGGAAGGGGAGAAGTTTCAGGGCCTAAATGGTCCAAGTGAAGAGGCTAAAAGGAGACAAACGATTTCTTTTTGCAATCAAGTCTTGAGATGCAAGGAAAGGAAAAATTTCTTCTAGTGAAGTTCTCGGGTAGGAAGCCTTAATTAGTCCATTTAAGGTAGAGTATTTGAATTGTGTATTGGTTAGGCACTATGCGGGGGGGAGGGTGGTTTAATAGGTTGAGTCCATCACATGATTGGTTTGCATTTTTATATTTACATATCTTGCTTAATGTCATGCTTATATGGGGACTAGTTTTGTCCAGATTTCATTAATCTATTATAGGAAGCAGCTTACTAGTAGGTTTCAGGTGTGCATTAAATTGTTAATAATGTGAAATCAGATATTCCCAATGGGGAGTATGAAAGTAAACCTATGTATGCAATTTACATTCTATAGAAAATATGAATTACGAGTATTGTAGTAAAAGAGGTAGTGTACATTCGGGGACGAATGTTCCAAAGGGGGGGGATGGAGGGGGAGGGGTGATGGGGAGTATGTAACAAACCCTAAAAATGGGAATATGATAAGTAATGCTTATGTGTCTAGAAATGGCCAACGATTAGAACCGGGGTCACACAGGATTGATGCGCAAGAACAAAGACCTCAGAACTTGCTACATCCAAGCCACTAACTTGGGGAATTTAGTTGAATTAGAAAAGGTTTGGATAACCCTGAGGGCTCTCGGAATACAAAAAGAGATTTACTGAGGGAGGTTTTAACCGAACTTAAAAGGGAAAATCTTCGGAACTATTGGCGGGGTCTGGGGTAAAATGTTATTTTTCCATGCTAAAGGTAAGATAATAATTAACATAAAAATAATATACTTTAATTATGGAAAATTACATAAGTGATGGTATTTTATTTAATAATTACCAATTTTAAGCAATACTTTTAAATTATATACCTTGTCTTTTTGTCAACTTTATAGCAATACTTGTTGAAAATAATTTTAAAACAACTTATATACTGTTAAAATACTTTGTAAGAAACATAATTCAAAATGCAAGCTTCAGTTTTTAAATTTCTTAAAACTTATATAGGTCAATAATAAAAATGAATTTATAACTGTATGTTTTAATACCACATTAATACTGTTTTTTCACCACTTATAATTGTACGTAAACAATATAATGAATTTATACATTAGCATTTTTAACACCACGTTTGGTGGTAGTGAAAATATTCCAACTAGATATTTCTGGTTATCAATTCCTCCATACTACTAGGGGACATGTGTATGCTTAAACTCAGACGAACAAAAAATGATTACTGCTTATGTCAATCATTTATATACTTCTAAAACAATGTTGTTAGAAGAAAAAAGATTTTTCTTCGATTATTCTTTATTTCTTTTTCGTAAGGCCTAACATTTTTTGGTTGCCAAGCTTCATGAGTTGTGATATTGTTGTCCCCCCAATTTCATGTTGAGTGGATCTCTTTAAAAAAAAGAAATATAACTTATTTTAACTATTCCTGGTTGGATTCGTAAAAGTAAAAGTAAACCACACTTGTATCAATTATTAATTAGACAAGTATTAATCGTCACCAAAGTGAAGTCGACATAATAAAACTGCTCAAAGAAGTAATTGAATTACACAAATGTATTAACACTCATATGCAAAGTCGAATTAGAGGCAGAATTAACATTAAACATGCAAGCAAAATGTAGTCAACAAAAAAAGCACAACTATTTTTTTTTGGCACAATTTGTAAACAATTGAAATACAATTGTCATAGTGATTGGAACTACAAAAAAAACCCAATTCAATCAATGAAAATAACCCCTAAAAAATAATAAAAGAACATTACTTGTATAAAAGTGCATGACATAACTATTAAAGTTGACTTAATAGAGAGAAATTAGGAAGGATAAAAAAAGGTAACTATGGACAACACCAGACCATGATCTCTAGAGTAGAATTAGGCTTATATCAATAATGAATACAAAACAAATAATCTATAGTAACAAATAACAAATACAAAATGAATTAAATTTATTATTTAAAAAGTGTATACACCAATATTATAAATTGGGAATTTTAGAAAGAGAAAATTAACAATGAAAAATGGAGACTAACGAAAGGCAAGCATAAGTTTTTAGATGGAGTTAAACTTGGATTATTCATTGATAGGAGTTATGTATTATAATGTCTTATAAAATTACTTGGTTTGTATCTCTACGAACAAGAGGGCTAATTTGCAGGATGGTATGTAAATTATGTGTATGTTTATATATGGATTACAAGTCTTTTACTGACTTTGTTTGTGGGTGATATCCTATAACAAAAAAAAGGAGTGCAAGTTTGTCCATATGGATTATAAATGTATTGTTTCATGATTTAATACAATTATAAAACAATAGGAACATTACAATTTTAATACAATTGCGATCTAGTTTCATAAACTTCACGTTTGTTCGACATGTTAATTTCTAATGTAGGAGAGCTCCGAAAAAGGTCAAGAGAAACTGAACTAAAAACGTCGTAAAATTGCGAATATAAACCCAAACGACATTAGTTCAATTATTTTGTGGAACAATATATCCAAAAACTAATCCAAAATTCAGTAAAAGTTCACAATAATGAATTGAAATTTTGAAGCGTCTAATGACCATCAATTGGTGAGAGTCTTGCTTTCTGTAATTTTAATGATTTGAAATTTCTGCTTAAAAATGTAATTGTAATAAGTTTTTTGGTCTTATTATTCCTCCTTTATCTTATTTTGGATAAAAATAGTGGGACATATGGACATAAATTTCTCTGAGTATGGTTATTTAGATGAAAACCTCAAAGAAGAAAAAGAACTTAAAAAAAGACGGACAGAGGAAATCATAAATAAAGCTAGGGAGACAGAGACGAAGACATAGAAGAATAGCAAAAAAAAGAGAGACAAAAAAACAGAAAGAAAGCGAAAAAGAACGGAAGCAAAGAAGTGAAAAGAAGAAGAAGAGAGAAAAAGGGTTAACGAAAAAGGCGTTATTGTATAATTTTTAATTAAAAAAAAGGTTATATTTAGTTAGAAAAAAACTATGTGGACACAATGGTAAATGTTTTTAATATAGACAATTTATTGTGATTTAACCATTAATTATTTAAGTAATAAGGTGGAGGGCCTTTAGGGCGAAAGGGCCGAAATTGGGCTCTTGAAGTGAACGTCTTGCTCCACCCGGTTGAACCTATGTGGCAGGCATGAATTAAATGTTTTTAATTTAAGGTTGGGAAAATTAAATGTAAAATTTTATATTATTAGTTTATTATCTGAGATTTTTAAAATGAAATGAAATCAGAATTTTCACAATTAAATAAAACCTTATTTGAAACTACTAATTCCTAACCTAGACTCCTAAGCCTAAGAAAACTCTTCTCTCCCATGCTCAACTCTCTCTCTCTCTCTCTCACGTCTCTATCGCTCTCATTCACGTTTTCTATGACAAAATAACTCATAAAACAGTATGTAAACCAAAGTTCTTCACATTTTAAGAACTCACACGAAAAAAAATAAGAAAAACAAACGTTAATCAATCACGTAGGCGCAGAGAAGGTTTTCCTTCGAGTTTGGTGTTAAACTTTTGGTGTTAGACATGTGTTTGGAGGAATTATTTGGGAAGAAAGTTGAGGTTTGAATATCAAAAATTTATGGGTTTTCTTCTCTCTTGGCCCCTTTCCCAAGACACCCTTAAGGTTCATATTATTCGTCCGAAAAACTAGGATTGTTTCCCCTTTTGCATGCCCCTATCACTAGCTCCCAATGAATCGTAGGTTTGGTATGATTGCTGGCAGATTTAGTTGTACAATATGTTATCATGGTGATTATGATTATGTTTGCGTAGTTCAAATTGTATGAAAAATAACCTATGTATTCGAACCTATGTGCATGTGTGCAAAAATGAGGCAGTGACTATGTGTTCTCGAAATAAGGTTCCAAAATTGATAATGATTTCGTTTTTATTTTACGTGCATAAACCTTTGTAAATCGTGACCTTCATTAAAATGAAAATGTTGTTGATTTAAGTATCAATATTTTGGCTAAACGTATCGATGAACAACACACCCCAAAACGTATTAAATGATCTACAAATTACCCTATGAATTCAAGTGTAAATGTCGAAGGAAGTGATCTAGAAAATGTAACAAAATTTCCAGTAAATCTTGAAATTTAAACAGGTACAAATTAGGTGAGGTCATTAGGAATCGAACTCGCAACCTCACTCTTGAAAAACACTAAAACGTGAATAGGGAAATAGGGTCAAGGGGGATTGATCTTAGGTGTGCTGGCTTAAAAGTAAAGTACAAAAATTAATAAAAATAAAATGGGAGGCATGAGAATTTAACCCATGACCTCCAGGCAGCGAGTGAAAGCAAAGGGAAAAATAAAAGAAAAGGAATGTGAGGCGATGGATCGAACCCACAAACTCTAGGCAGGCTGCGAAATAAAAGAAAAGTAAATAGGGGTTGTGGGGGTTTTGATCCACAACTCATGGGAGTATGGGACATTAGACAAGGGAGAATTAATGAAAAAATAAACGGGCTATGGGGGTTCAATCCCACAAATTATCGGCCAAGTAGTACGCGAAGTCAAAAAGTACCAACCAAAAGAGGAGATTTGAAGTTAGAAAGAAAATTATACAAGAGGGAGGGAATGTTGATGATGGGGCTCGATCTAGGGGGTCCCAAAATGTTATGTGGAACTCTTAAAAATATAAAATCAAGAAAACATGTAACTACTGTCCAGGGGATTATTCGACTTGGGTTCCTATTGAAAAAAAATTTATATTATTGATACATAGTCATACGTGAATTAAATATTAAAAATAATGCCCATCTAGATAGATCAAAATTGGAGATATTGGTTTATACATAAACAAGATGCATAAGGTGTTGTATACAAAATAATAGGAAGACAGGAAAATCACTTCTTAAAAGGAATTATGAATAAAGCCCTCATGGCTTGTATAGGTGTTGACCCATAAGTCTTTTGCATACGTATTAAAAATTAAAAGTGAACATAAGATATGCAATGACTGAAATGATTGATGATGAAAACCTAGGAATGGTTAAGTATGAGTTGTCTAATATACCTAAATGGAAAAGGTGCATTGGGCACCATATGACGAAATGAACAAATGAAGTATTGAAACTTAGAAGTGTTTTTTAAGTAGAGTGTAGAAACACACCACAAAGGCCAAAGTGCATTGGGCATATGATATGAAAATGAAACAATATGAAATGAGGGTGAAACCCTAGAAGGGGTTAAGTAAGTTGGTAAGTAAGATAGTAAGAGTGTGAAATACACCAAATGGCCGAACGCATGGCATATGCTGTGAATATGAACTTCACGTAAAATAAAAAGGCGAAGGTGAGTAAATATGACGAGCAAATGGGCTAATTTTAATATGTAATATGGTGGCAACATGTATGAGGGCTAATGTAAAAGGATTGAGAGCAATCTAAATGAGCCTAAGTTATTGTTACCCAACAACAGTCGTACTTTAGCCTATGAGAGCGTAAAGTATTGAAGAGTATCAGTTCTATAAAATTTTCTAACCAAAGTATTGAGATTAACACACACAATACTAATGCTGAGTGAGAAAATCATCTATTGAGCTATTGATGTATTCATAATAGAAGCCAGCTTCCTATGACATATGAGTTTGAATTGTAATAGAATTTATTTGTCACCGACTAGACTATCTTGAGCGGGTGATGCCTTCTTGTTCAACGAAAGGTGGGATGGTTCAAGTAACTATCCATGAGATGAGAATGTCCGGCATGCCAGGGCGGCATGGGGGCTCCTATATCTCCTAGTCTTCGAACCTATAATTCCAAATCTAGGGATCTGTCTAGCGAGGTTTCAATTCCATGATACAATAGAATGTTTGGGTAACTTTGGCCAGTGATTCCATCCTCTTTCAGTGTGGGGTTTTTTCATGACACTGGATTCGTGATGCTCTACATGATCTATTGGTTAAATCCTAAAGTTAAAGTCTTTTTATTTGTCAGAGCGTTTTAATTTAATTCCCAATGAAATGAAATAAGGACAACACTTCTAAAAAGTGGAAATATGAAAGAATGATACCAAAATATGTTCGGAAGGCTAATCAAGAGGTGATGAATTAGTGTTTCAAGAATGACATGAGGTAATTCTTGTCAGTGTACAATGAACCCCGTATGAAAGTTCTTAAGTTGCATACTAGGTATAGCCTATGTTTTACACGTGGCCGCCATTGTTTATGAATGATTAAATTAAAATGATGTGTATGTATCCCATATGTGCGCATTCAGTTTTGGGAAAGGAGTATAATTGTTTAAAAAGTCCATGATTCCAAGGTCTCACGGATACGAAATAAAAATGATATAACACAACGTTATGTTGTATATGATTGCCGATTGTGCTATGGTTACGTTTGTTTTGTGTATGTGGGCAATAATATTTAATTATGATGGTGGAATGTGACAATTCCCATGGCATAAAATTTCTAATCCAAAAATTTGGAATACATGGAAGTTTAATAAATCTATTCTAATACAAATATGGAAAGGTTTTACCCACTCTAGTCTCAAGTTTGCAAGTCAACTGACTTGTCCTGTTTTAATCATGTTGATGGAAAAAGCTAATTCTTTACCAGCATGCGCCTTGGTTTGTTTGTGTTTCATTTATAGAACCCATAATTAGTACAAGTGTATTTTCTACGAAACCCTTTATACAACTCTAACTTTTGGTGCAGGCCAAGATGGAAGCTTGAAAGCTACATGATCAATGCTGCAACAATCAGAACGTCGATCAGTTCATCCGGACATGGTAGGATCATACTTTTGAGGATGCTTCCATTTACATCTAGATTAGTGGGTAGAATTGAGCTAGTGGGAGGTAGTATGTTCCACTAGCGATTCTTTCCATTTTTGTTTAGACATTGTATTGGTTGCCATTCTAGTGTGAGTACATCTTATTCCTTATTAATAAACCCTACCTTCTTTTTTTGCTATCTCTTTTAATGTTAGATGGTTGATGTAGGAACAAATTATATAATAATAGAAATTTTTAGTAAGCACGTTAGGAATGATTAAAAAGTAGTTTCGCAAATTTGTCCGCTAAATATATGACCTAGATGAATTAAAGGAAATCACTGTGTCTGTAGGCTTGTGTCGGCGTCTCTCTGAGAGGTGTAATCGTCGTCGTCCGTCTCATCTTAGGATCTTATATTCCGGCTGGCCCCGTACCTGTTCCCACATAATGTCTTCTGAGTTTCCTTAGGGAATACATCATCATAGAAGTTTGAAAGCCCTCAGGATAGTCATTGGTTTCATCTCATTTAGCTTCTCTTGCTCTAACCATGTTATGACATAATTTAAATGACGTCAGAGACAAATATTTAAGATGATTGATAGAATCTAGGCATTGCTTCTAAGGAATTTATATGCAAACAATACTGCCCTACATAAAGCAGGACTCTTTTCTGTTCATTGTCAAAATCAATAATATGATCTGCATATTCACTTGTTTTTATGCAGTGCCATAGACGTTGGCCAACAATCTGGTGTGATTTGGAATATTTAAACATTTGCCTTTGTAGTTATCGAGATTTAATGCTTTATGTTTTGCACAGGGATATATTTAGAGGAACAAATATGGCCACGCTCGGATACTACTTAGTTAGGAGAGGGATGGGGATATCCCAAACTTAAATCGCATACAAATATCTATTTTTCATACGGTGTGTTACGAACATTATTGTCGCGGACACGGATTTCTTAATTTTCTCACGTGTCTGTAGGGATTAAAACAACTTGGCCGTACGAGGATTAGTAGTGTTTCAATTCTTTAACACAATTGTCACACTGCAAAGCTAAGCCTACAACCTGGAGGACTAGCACTCATGGAATCCAATATTTGGCTTAAAGCGAAAACGTGGTATAAAATCGTTTTTCTTATTCAACGAAAAGAATCTTCACTCAACATAAATTACTTTTTGTGAACAAGATGTTTAAAACAAACTTCTCGTAAAAAGTTTAACTTAGAATGTATTAGAACTCAAAATTCAATTTTCGTCATAAGATACACTGTGTTAAAAAGAGATGAAGAATGGACTATGTACATAAATGCACTAAGTGTAGGCAACCATGCAAAAAAAACAGCATTTAAAACATTAAAAAAGGGGGCCATTCTCTTGAAATCATACTTCATGCCTTTTTGAGTAAATCTTAATAAACCATTAGACAATTTCTTTCATATCCTTCACAAACTTCATATAGACATATGCAAAGGCCAAACATCATAGAAAATCACATATACAATTTAGGTCATTTTTGAGGTCACTTTATAGTGAGCCCTTTTACTTTGCAGTGAGCTATCTTTTCTTTTATTCACTAACTTCCCAAATAACCCTCAAGTGATACTTGGTGCAATGCATCACCTTAGGAAACAAATAAACCATACATAAAATCTACATAAGTCATCACATATCATCATAGAAGTATAGCACATGATAGACCCATTTAAGTCAAGACCTTAGAATATTAAAGTAAGCTACATCAACTTACAAATATACTAACTTTACTTCACACCAATGCATTATAAGACCTTACTAATAATCCTCCTCTAAGTCTTCTAGTGCAATGTAAGTGTAAACCCCATAACCTCACACATACTTAGTAAACCTATCATAAGACTACAAGCCAAAACATTCTATTTCATGCATCAATAAGTAAGTGAAGACCACTCCATTCATGTCAACAATCTTAATCATATAGTCATTAAGACTCACATAGTGCATATAAAAATAAGACCTCATCACATAGACTCATACCATGCACATATTCATGACAAATAGACAAATAATACAATTCCATTCATAAAGACATAATCATAATCATACACATTAGAACACCTTCCTAGAACTTCCTAAGGAGCTACTTGTGCAATGTCTAGATGGTTTCATTACTTCCACCTATCCTAACTAACCTCCCTTAGGTAATCCTAATAGGATCCTAGTCATTTTCTTCCATTGTCCAATTTACTTTAGGGAAACTATAGCCTTAACCAAAAATAAGACCATGGGTGCTAAACATGAAATTTGGTTTTCTAGAGTTTTAGACAAATGGAAGGTGTTCTTACCTAGCCAAGGTAGAACATTAGCACATGCTAAAATTTTAGTTTATATCACATTGCTAGATCCTATGTGGAACATAGTTTATGGAACTTGTGGGCATCATGGAAACATCACTCTAACACCCTTTTTGATCATGAGGCTATCAACCTTGTGAGGTCTATGGTGACCTAGATTCATTTAATGGGAAGGGACACCCCTCATCTTCATGTTTACTTAGTGCTAGGCTAAGTTCCCTTTATTGAAAAGCCATTATTACATTACTTTTATAAAATTAGGCTTTAGGAGATTGACTCCCTATATTCTTAGCTCATAGGTCATAGATGACAGTTCATCAACCCAAATCATATGAGAACCCCTTTCACATGGACATAGCATATATCATTAGCACTAACTAGTCTAGGATACACTTGAGCACACCTTTCAAGGCTCCTTTATTGACTAGATAATCGTTCATGTGTGTATACTTATATGTGAGCAAACCTTTCACATAACATATTATGGTCACACATGTTTATACATTCATATTCATACACATAGAAACAAAAACTAGGGACTATCCTATGAAGGCACACATCTGCAATGCATAGGCAAGGTCACACAACCTTGCCCATACTATTACACCTATCAGGTCATGTTAGTTAAGAAACACATATTATACATTCATAGAAATAATCTTAACTTGCATAGTAGTACACACTAGTGAATATGAAAACTACATTTCATTTATACACCATGACCTATACTACTTGCAATCATGCATGATGTGTGAGTGTGTGTGTACATTAGTAAACATGATCACATAATGGCTATCAACAACACATTGACGCATCCACCCTCTTAGACCGGATTACACTTTCAAGCATACACCACACAACACCATTTAGCATAGGAATCAAGAGAATCTTCACATTACATTCAAGACTCCTAACCTTAGCTATTCACACATTCACATAAGGATACATGGGTAGGGGTCATCAATCCTTAATACTTCATTAATTGCAGCATATACACATGATCTTAACATAACCATTTACATGTTCATGACATGTGTAACACAACTAGATTGTAGTTAGAATTGGAAACTACGCAAAGTCTTTACATAAGATGATTCATCACCAACACATATTCATAGTATAGTGTCCTTCAAGGCCATGATCATATCACATACATATTTGAAATAAAGTAAACACCGCCACCATAAGTGGACCATACCACACAAAGCCATACAAGCCTTCATCAACAATACTATAGAGAAGTAGAGAAGTAGAATAATATAGAAATATTTACCAATCCCTTAGCCTTTGATCATGATTGACAATTTATATTCTTTCATCAACAATTTTAACATAAGGGAGTATCTAAAGTACCATAATCATAAAATAAACCATGTACAATTCGCTACAAGATCATACTATAACATAATACAAGGCATCACATTTATACTAGAAAGTAGAGAGTCATTAATCAATTTCTAATATTCTTTACTTTAATTACCATGATTAATATTCATAATATACCAATAAAACCAACCTAGGTAAGTATCTATACACATAGTAATAGACTAAATCATGCTTTATCTACCCTAAATTTAGATCACATTATGTTCATAGCATTATCAACCTTTAAGCCAAAACATGTACATTAGTTTTTATCAAGATTCCTTTGATTTGTTAATCAAGGGTTTATACCCATAATCTACTCATAGCAGCAACCTAATACAATAGTTATAATCATCTTCACCTAATCGAATTCAACATTCAATCATTAAAAGGGAAATGTTACAGAGAACTCCTAGAAATCTAAACTAGGCATATCAAAATCTTCATACCTTGATCCTTCATCATTAATTCATCATAAATTCACTTAATCAACGGTAGATATAAAAAAATTTAACGAAATATAATCACAATTCATTCATTAACAAGCCATGATCACAATGCCCATGCAAGGCCAAATAATTTTTGGGAAGGGACATGGGTTCATCATTCAATTTGATTGTTTTTCACGTTAAAACCATCCCATTATCATCAATTCGACATGATTAAGCCTTTGAAAATGATTTGAGAAGGAACCCATGGCTAGATTGAAAGATGGATCATGAAATCTCTTTTGAAACTTTGAGATTAACTCTCCAAGTGAAATTTTACTTAGAGATGAAGGATTACCATAACTTTTGCATGAAAAGCTTTAGAACATGCTGAAGAAATCATAGAAATCCAAGCTTCAAGTTGTTCTTGAGCTTCACAAACAATGGAGGTTTCTAGGGAGAATATTTTTAGAGTGAAAGTATATTTTGTTAGAAGGGATTTGGGAATGTCTTGTTCACGTGTTTGATCCCTTAAATACACCCAAAAATCACTAAGTAAACAAAGAAGGATCAGTTTAGGACGCGGGATCAATTTACCATTCACCCCTTTTATGAAACACTCACTAGGCAGTGGCACCAGGCCTGCATCGACGGACCACCATCGACGGCCAGTAGGTCCATCGACGGGTCGTCTGTGGCTTCAGTCGATTGGACCTTGGGCTATTCTTTGGTTGAGTCGTGACCAGGATAAGTGTCCATCTATGAAACCTCACCACGGTCTGTTTATCAACCAACTGGGCATCATTTGGCACGTCGATTGACACTGCCATGGCAGTGTCTCGACAGCCCTTGGGTCCTTCTTGTTGGCCCTTTTGGAGAGCCCTTGAAAAGTTGTACCCGAACATTTCCAACATAAATATGCACATTGTCATGTCAAGGACCTTTCATGCAAGTTTCAACCAAAAATGCACATATAAAACACATCCAAACATGCTAGGCCCCATCAAGACATACTTGAACGTCTCCAAGGCTAAATTTTGAACGTCTTAGACGTTTAACCTCAAAACTTCATGAAACTCCATATACTGCCTATAAACATAATTATAAATCATTTAAAGACTTTTTAAGCTCACGAAATAAAAATATAAGCAAGTATACACACATGAGGTACATAGGTGATTATTCGTCGAACGTCTTGGTCACCCCAAACCTTACAGACTGCCTCAATACTGTATTATAAACCATTTTAGGACCTTATACCCTTATGAAGAACATGTTTGTCTCTAGACACCCTAACTCATTTTTGGGGTCTTACATCAACTCTGAGGGATGTCGGGACAAGACTCCCAATAGTCCTAATAACAGAAATAAGTAAGAAATATAACAAAACATAACCAAAGGGATCCTCCGGAAGCAACAAGCCTCACTAACTAAGTCTGAGTGCTCAACTAATCAACGATGCGCTAGATGTTGATATTGGTTAGCCGTGTCTGCATCATATATAAGAAGATGCAGTCCAAATGGAATAAATACATTGAATGTACGAATATGGGAGGGGAATTCTAAAAGAATATGTGATCTTGGAAGGTAATGAAGAACTTACCTTGTTCAACTCAACTCAACTCAATTAAACTTATTTCAATATAAATAGTGTAAATAAATTCAGTATACAAAAAAGCTTTAAAACATGGTTTTTCAGCTCGGTGTATTTAGATATACAACAATAATTATTCATTTATGCAAAAATACAATATGAACTCTGTTTGCATATGTAAATTCAAAATATTTCTAATGTACATAAAAATACAAAATACTATTGTAAGAGTTCTCCAACCGACAACCATTACTTATGAGCTATCGTGATGATATAATGATTTTCCTGACATTGCGCCTTCCTATACCTTGAAATGAGTGTAGAACCTGAACTACTAAGTGGATCCACTAGTCTTAGCTAAAAAAACTCTAAAAGAATTATCTAAAAAGTTTGACCTTTTCCTAACTATAGTGGCAATATGGTTTATGGGGGAAGTTTGACCCATAACGGTGCTCAATACTCATCCCAAAATATGATACTAGATCTAATGTTTTTGAAAAAAAATACTTCTTTCGGTGATTTAAAATAATTGCTCAAAAATAAAGCTGAAAAACTATCTTGGATATTAGAGTTTCCTCTTATGCTTTATTGTCAAAGCATATACTCTTTAACTGAAAACTGGCCCAAAGGCTCTTTATTGAAATACTAGCTCAAAGGTTCTTTACTAAAAAACTAGCTAAAAGTATCTTCATTGAAAAACTAGCTCAAAGGCTCTTTACGGAAAAATTATTTCAAAGGCCCCACACTAAAAAACTAGCTCAAAGGCTCCTTACTAAAAAACTAGCCCAAAGGTTCTTTGGAAATCAAGGGTTTTTTTTAACATTTAAAACCCTTCGGAAATAAATAGTCCGCATATACTTTTGAAGAAATGAACTTCAATCTTACTTCTTTACTCTTTACACAACTTGAAATCAAGTCTTTAAACAATATTAAATCTTTGTAAAGGACTTTGAAGACTCTATTAGCTTCTCTTAATTTGACTCTTAAGTTCTACTAACTTGACTCATAACTAATCCTTGAATTTACTTCTAGACTCAAGGATTGAGATTTGATATAGGAAAGATCTCATGATGTTTAGGAGTGATTTTAGATACCTAAACCTGAGAAAAATCAAGATATCAGTGTGTGGAAGAATGTCCATGATGGTTAGATGCACTGATTTATATGTGAAATAAATTTTGAGGCTAAACACTTTCTGACACCCCCATGACGAGGATAATATAATTGATAATCCATAGGATAAGGTCCTCGTCGTGAATCTGGTACCTAATTTTTCCTGACTTTTTCCTTCTGCATATTCTAGCCCAATTCGCCTAGATTCAATTCTTTTGCAAAATACTTTTTTGATTCAGGTAATCATAACATATACACAAGAATATAACTCAAAGAAACTCTAATAATTGATCTTAAACTCTTAAAACTGCTCAATTTCATTCCAAATTCAAGAACGAAAGCAATTCAAGAATGTAACACAAGATCATCAAATTCTCCATCTTTTTTAAGGATGATATTACACTGAATAAAACATGTTTGGCGTGTGGGTAAACAAACCCATGCCATGTGAACTCACATACCTTGTTTGTATCATCCCTTATGAAATGCACAAGATAAACTAGATGATCTTGACGAATCTTTCTTCTCTTGTCCTCTCTCCTCTTCTTTTCTCTTTTCTTTCATCCCGAGCGTATTTTGGTACAAATGTAAAATGATCTAATTCTACTTTGACCCTGACTTATATTACAGAAAATTAAATACAACAATTGGGCAAGGCAAACACCAAACTACCGTTTCAAAATCCGTATTGGACTTTCCTTATTGCAAAAGCTCAACTTCCAAAGGATAAAACCCACTCTTATGGACTCGGAATTGTGCAAACTCAGCAGCATTGAAAAGATAGTTCCAAGAGATTTCCTACCATATCTTGAAGTTCTTATAACTCATCCCGAGCTAGAAGTTATGGGCATTTTAAGTTGATCAAAAACTTACTTTTCCTAACTTAAACAAATTATTTTAATTATTTCCAAAACTGACTATTTCTAGTTCTTAGCATCTTCCTAGATATTTCAGATTGATAGATGTTACAATATATCCCCTTGAAAAAATTCATCCTCAAATTAGATTACTCTTACTAGGCTAAGGGTGGTAACATCAAGTTCAAACACCCAACAAGTAAATACAAAGAAAAACCACGCTCAATCATAATTTAAAGAGTACTAAGAAGAGAATTGGAACCTTTGTCTGCAATTGTCTCAGGAGTCAAAGAGATGTGGATATCGCTTCTTCATATCAACTTCAGCTTCCCAAATAGCTTTCTCAAGAAATTTATTCCTCCAAAAGGCTTTGACTAATGCTACCTCTTTTGTTCTCAACTTACGAACTTGGCAATCTACAATCTAAACAGGGGTCTCTTCATAAGATAAGTTATCCTTGATCCCAATATTTTCAATTGGTATGATCAACGAAGGATCTACCACGCAATTCTACTACATCGATATATGAAACACCGGATGAACCGCGTCTTAAATCTTGTGGTAGCTCCAACTCATAAGCTACCTTTCTAATCCTCTTTAATTTTCGATAAGGTCCAATATACCAGGGACTAATCTTCCCCTTTTTACCAAAGCTCATAACACCCTTCACGGGTGAAACTTATAAATATACACAATCATCTACTTCGAACTCAATGCCATTTTTCTAACATCACCGTAGGATTTCTGATGACCCTGTGTCATTTTCAACCTCTCTTAAATAACTCTCACATTATCCATAGATTGATGGACTATATCTTGTCCTATTAACCCTACTTCACTGACATCAAACCATCCAATAGGAGATCTACATCTTCTCCCATAAAGAGCTTCATATAGAGCCATTTGGATGCTCGAGTGGTAACTATTGTTTTAAGCCAACTCGATTAGAGGTAGGTGATCATCTAATTTTATTTTAAATCTATCACACACTGTGTAAACATATCCTCTATAGTACGAATAGTGCCCTTTGCTTGCCCATCTATCTAAGGATGAAATGCGGTACTTAAGTTCACCTTTGAACCCAAGACTTTTTTGAATGACTTCCAAAACTGTGCATTAAATTGTGCACCATTGTAAGAAATGAGGAGACCAGAACTCCATAAAATCTAGAACCACTTGAAAATACAACTTAGCATAATCTTCTACCAAATGAGTAGTCTTTACCGACAAAAAGTGGGTTGATTTTGTTATTTTGTCGACACTCACCCATATAGAATCATTCTGCCTGCGAGACCTTGGTAAACCTCTGATGAAATCTATAGTAATTATCTCCCACTTCCATTTCATAAGTTTTATTTTCTAATCCAAACCACCAGGACTTTGGTTTTCTATTTTAACTTGTTGTTTTTTTCAATTTGGACACCTAGCAACAAATACTGTAATGCCCTTCTTCATACTATTTAATCAATATGCCTCTTTCAAATCACAATACATCATGGTGGAACCTAGATGAATGGAATATCTGGAGCTATGAGCTTCCTCCGTGATCTTTCTGAGTCCACCCACCACTGGTACACACAACTACCTTGATATCTCAATACACCACTCCCCCTTGTTCAAAAGCTAATACTTTTTTCTTCGGAACATTTGCCTTCAATGCAAACAAAATGGGATCTTAGTCTTGATTTTCTTTCACTTCTGACAGTAATGAAGATTCAGCCCCATTCAACACTACTACTACTCCTTTTGTGGAATCCATTAGTTAGACTCTTAAACGTGCAAGTCTATGCACATATTTCGCTAACTCTCTCTTTTCTTCAAAAATATTGGAGGCGCTATCCATAGTTAACCTTCTCAAGGAATCAACAAGAACATTAGATTAGTTGCGTGATAAAGAATACTCATGTCATAATCCTTGAGTAATTGTAATCACCTTTTTTTTCTAAGATTAAGTTCTTTCTTAGTGAACACATATACGAATGCATCAACATGAACATCATACAAATAATGATCAATATCTTCAAGTGAATACTAAGAAACTACTTTAAGTCATCTCTTGTATAGTTGTTCTCATTAACTTTGGATTGTCTGGAGATATAAGATATAACTTACTCATTCTTCATTAAGACACAACCTAAATCAACTTTATATGCATTATAATACACGACTAAACCTTGAGTACCTTTTGGTAAGGTTAAAATTGGGGTAGTAATCAACCTCTTTTTCAATTCCTGAAAGTTTTTCTCACAATTTTCAGACCATTGAAAGTTCACTATTTTCTTAGTCAATTTGGTCCAAGGGGACAAAAGTGACGATACAACCTCTACAAACATTCTATAATAGCCCACCAAATCATTGAAACTCCTCATATCAATTGGAGATATGTGTCTAGGCCAATTTTGCACTACCTCAATTTTCTGAATATCAATTTTAGATTCCTTTCCAAACACAAAATGGCCTAAGAATTTCATAGACTCAAGAAAAAAACTCACATTTAGAGCATTTAGCATATAACTCCTTATCTTTCAAAGTATGAAGAACTATTCTGATATGACTAGTATGATCTTCTTTATTCCTTGAATAGATTAGTATATCATCAATGAAGATGATAATAAGCATATCTAAATAAGGTGTGAAAACTCAATTTATAAGGTCAATTAATGTTTCATATTCATTATTTAAAATGAATGACATGACCAGACCCTCGTAGGGACTTCCTGAATGAGCATACCGAGGAATTCTGGCGCATTCCGTGCAGTTATGGTTTTTGATCATGCAGAGTCTACCCAAAGGTTCAAGCCAGATTGTAGGAATTCGGTGATATGTTTTTGTATTTCTATGAGAAGCTCGACAGAACCCACAATTCCTAGTAGTAGGTTGTCGGCATATCGTGCGTAAAAAATCCTTATTAAGTAATATGTTTTTAAGAGGGCCGGCATACGGGCCAGAACTCTCTCTGACCTGATAACTAGTATCGCCTCCCCGCGCAGCTCCATCAGCGGACCCTTCCTTTTTAAATTCTTAAAAGAGTCTCACATGGCCCAATTATTAATACAGTGTTCTCTACCATAGAATTCGAACTTCTGGGTAAACTCAGCAGGTTCTATTAAGAAGGCACCGCAAAGGAGGCTCGAGGTCTTGTTAAGGAAGGCGGTTAGGGCCGACGAAGGGTGTAAAACTAAAGGCCTTTTCTAGTCTCCCTAAGCTTGGAGTGCTTATGGGGGGGTGCCACGACGAAACAAGGGAATGAAAGGCCTCTTTGCATTGGATTCTCTTTAACATCCCCACAATGATGTCTCTGTTGTCCTGGGGAGCGTTGAAGATTGCTTCTTTGGAAGACTTTTCTTTGTCATCAATACGACCTGTTCTTAATAGAACTGGTTTTATTCTCTGAACAGTCAGAATTTTGTACTTCTGTCGGATCCTCCCTATCTCCTAATCGAGCTTGTGTAGGTTGATATTTCCTAGTAAGGCCGATAGTAATACACTGTGTGGGACGGAGTAAGGGCCCTTCTCACCTCCTACGAGTCGTCCGGCGGAAAAGACTTTATGAATGGGGTAAAAGAACTTGGGATCGTCGATCTCTTCCTTAAAGATTGGGATGAGTCGATGTCGGTCGATGGTGTGAAAACACTTCCTGATGTCGAATTCCAAAAACCTGCGAGAGGTTCCCCACTCTTCTTTGATCCGTCTTAGGACGGAGTGGAAGCCTCGACCCGGGCGGAAGTGCGATGTGTCTGGAAACTCGAGATCGTAAATGGATTCGAGTACCATTCTGATCGCCTCTTTCATGATCCTTTCTATAGGTAGAACTACTGTGAGCGGTCTAAACTTCGACCCTTATTTCTTTCTTCATATTGTAAAGGGGAGCAAAGCCCGTTTTTTGCTCCCTCTATTGATAGAAAAAGGGCACTCCTGCCGTCGTTTCAGTGACTCATAGGGCTTCCCTCAGCGCAGTCTTTTTCGTTCTTGAGAATGGTCGCCACTTCTACCAGGACCGGAATGATTATCTTTGCCCGATGGGTTAAATCCATCAATGAATGTCGTCGGGTACTGTTAACTTCCCCGCCATTCTTGTAACTGTCACCTGTAATCCGCGCAGGTGTGTCCGCACCCCCCTGAGTGGACGAGAAAGAAAGGATTTCTCGGAGCAACCCCCCAGGTTCCAGACCCAGGAGTCAACTTTCCCGTATGAGCATTCGGTACATGTATCAGTCCGTGGAAGAGTGAAAGGGTCACCACTACTGAGGATCCCCCCCTAATCTTAGATAGGTCGTCTGAGGGTTCGCCGCGGTTCATTGCTGTGCTTACACACAAGGCTACCCTTTTCCGAAAGCTCCGCAGGACCACCTACCACTAGTCTTCGGCCGGAGGGGTTTATTGCACAAAAAGGCCGGGGCGCAGGCTCCCGAAGAGAGAAGCCCAACGAATGTCAGATGCAAAGCCCCGCACCTCATTAAGATCATATTGGCATACTCTCCCAAAAAAGAAAGAGCAGACCCCATTGAAGACGAGAGTGAGGTACAACAAGGCCATTTCTGTCCACCGCCCTTCTCACGGAGCCGTACGTGGACGTTACCGCTCATACAGCTCCCAGCCAGCAAGCAGTTAGCCTTCCTCTACAAGGAATGGAAGTGTGGATGAATCGACATCAAATATAGGATTGTTGTTGTACACGATCTCCATTTTAGTAGTCCTAGCTATCCACTCCACTATGTGGTAGAGTGTTCGTCCCAACCCCTTCGCAGGGGTACCTTCCCTTTTAATTGAGAGAAGGACTCGGAATTGACTCCCCTCGATTCGAGATCCGAAAGAAGGGTATAGAGTTTATCCAAGGAATGCTCTCCCGTGGCGGTACGCGGATTCTCGAGGGCCCGAGCTCCCCGTCCCAGCCAATCCCCCGTTGGATCAAGGACCGCCATGATCCTTAGAATCTCGACCTTGACCTCGAATAGGTCTTTTGCCTCTATTTCGGCCAGGTACATGATCCCGATAGGGGGAGTATAGGAGTATTTGGCTAGGAGCCTCCGCTGGATAGACTGAACGGAATCCCCCCCTATCAGTTCATCCACTTGATACAGACATAGGACCACCGATGGACCAGCTTCATTCCCCTGAAGAGCTACTTGAATAGCAGGAGGCAGATGTCCTAATTCTAGTTCAGGCTGATCCACCGACGTGCCCGATTCTGTAGATTTTTCCCATGATTCCAAGAGTATATCAATACCAAAATGATCCTCTTCAAACTCATCCCGGCTTGCTTTCCCGGAAGGCCCTGGAAGAGGTAGTGATCCCCCGACACTAAAAAGCAAAATCCCAGAGAGAAGCTGAGAACACAAAATCCCTAAATGGGATAGCAAATAGTTCCTTAGAAAAAATATAAATAAAGAGATACTAAATAAAATAAGAATCAAAATAAATAGATTAATAAACCGGTATTTTCTCTTTGAACGAAAACCAAAAAATCTCAAAATAAGGATCAACCCCATAATCACTAAAAGGAACAGCATGAGACACTTACCAGTTATTCGAATGGGCATTACTCTAACAGCGAAATGCCCCAGAAAGGTTGCAATAAGAGAGAGAACGCCTCTAAAGAAAAAAGGTGACATAATAGGTCAGAATTTGTTCTCTCGCTCCTTGCTGGAGGAGCGGCATACCGGAAAAAAAAGCCCTTCCTCGGATTCAAACCGATGACTTTCTTAGCCTATTTCTAAAGGGCGAACTGATCAACTTGCATGTGTTAAGCATACGACTGAAGTAGCATGATTAGACCTTCTTATCACTTTTTCGACTAGCTATAAACTTCAACCCCCCTTCTCTTACTTAGATGGAGAAATAAGTAAGCAAGACTTTCTACCCTGCCTTTCTTTTCTTAAAAAATGGCGAATTACACCGAATTTTGCCTTCAACCAAGCCTTTCCGTTCCGAAATCGAGAAAGATCACTCTGAAAAGTAAGCCCTTTCTTATTATACGATATCTTCGCCATGGATGATAGAATTCCTCCTGGAAGCGAAGGCAGGAGCAAAGCCTATTGATTCACCAGTTTGCTAACCTACTTGTCGGCTACCCGCACTCTGTAACCAGAATAGGGCTCTGGACTTAAAACCACCCGCTTTTAGAAGTCTGGAAGGCGGCGCCTAAACTAGTCGGACTTGCTTGAATCGATAGGCTTACCGGGCTTCTCTGTCTATTCAATTGATTTTGTTGCAGACTCTTCCCCACGCCTATTTATTCCACCCATCCCTGTAGTGCAGCTTGCCCCCCGCCCTAGGCCTATTGAGATCTTTCCGTGTGTGGATAAATTTGGGCTCACGGGGGGAATACCTAGTTCATCGAAACTTTAACAAGAAGAGGTAGGCTCGGGTTCTTGGTATAGGTATAAGAAATCCAGTAGAGCTAAGTAGAGGTAGAGTGTACTTCTACGCGTACTGAGTGGAGGTCCTCCCCGCAGATATAAACTATATTTGCCATACTTCCTTGATAGGTGTGACTTCCATGAAAGAAAGAACGGATAAGAATAATCTTAGTATGCAAGGACTGAGGAGCGGAAACCCACTTTACTATAAGGAAAGGTGTTTAGCGAGAAAATTAGCTCACACCTATCTTTTATTAAAAAATCCAAAAGTTTCGATAGAAAGAACAGCTAGTGTAAGAGAGATGACTTCTGTTAAACTCTTCCTTTACCTGAATGGAATGAATGCCTTAATGGAATGGAATATGGGATCAAAGTATATTAGGTTAAGGCAAGTATGAGTTCAACCCATTTTTCATCGGGCCAGGATCGATAGGCATTCGACTTGAATAAAGTAAGGTCAGATTCAGAATTCCCAAGATCTTGGTATTTACCATCGCTTCGAGGGACAAGCACCACATCATGGTAAGCGGTATCTAATTAAATTGATTCACCAGATCTTCCATCAACGAAAATGGAAGAGATGTCTGTTAAGGTCGGCTTCATGAAAGCATGAAAGAAAGCAAGTTTAGCAAACATAGAGATGGATTTTTCCTAGCAGTTGTACGATCAATTCCCATTCATTCTTTAATGGAATAGGGAAAGGGCAGAGCTGCGGCTATCAGGAATCGGAGATAGACTATGACTAAAAGCGCCGACTATCTTTGAATGACCAGGACGGGAATACCAATCGACGAGATGAACCTACGAAAGATTTCAAGTTCAGACTATGATGACAAGCATCCTCACTTACGCAGCAAAATTGAGTTGATGGAGTAGCAAGTGCCCTTGAGTTATTCTCTTCGGTATCGCCTTCTTTCATCGTTAAAAGCGTTGCAAGGCATTCCACTAGAAGGAGTGGATGTTAGGCATGCATGGAAGACTCTGACTATGCGCTGGCACTAGCCCTCGGCATGGATTTTTCATTGATTGAAGAAACGGGACAGAAGAGAACCAGAACCATATCTTTCACACATTAAGTCTGATCTTTTCTGCCGTATTGGCCGATTATAGTTGTATTGTATTAGATTAGTTATATGTCTCCCCTGCCCTGTTAAAACAGCCTGGTCTGTAACAACACAACTTGAAAGGTAGCCATTCCTACTAGGAAGTTTCCCTGGCTCGCTTATCCGTAATGAGCTACTGAGTTGGAGTACAACGAAAAGCACGACTTTTTTCATTGCTCTTGAAACGTCCTTTTGAACGCCGAATCGTAGAACTCTGAAATTATAGTTTCTCATCTCAGGTTATCAATTCAAATGAGCGGCTTCTTTCTTTATTCTATATTATTCTTCAAAGATGCTAAAATTGACTATCTCATGGAAGGGAGTGGATGTGATGAGAACACTTCTTACATCAACTATCTTCGTGTACCTCCTAATTTCGTTAGGAGTCATTCCCTTGGCATCCATCGTCACTCCCCATGCTTGTAAGAAAGGTGTTAACCCGGTGACGCATCACGTCTTGAGAGAGTGAAATCCTTGATCCAAGGTTGGGTGCTGTCGCAATCCGCAGAAGTAGCTTCAATCGAAGGTTGCGCCACTGCCAATAAAGACATTGCTCTACAACTCCTTAGAGGTTTGGAAGTAGAAGAAGATTCATCATTGGGCTGGACTTTAAGACCTTAGTTGAAAATACCTTTCCTCATTTATGGGGAAATATTACATTATGGTCTAGGGGCCTAAGAGAAGGAATATAGATCACCAAGTCTTATTTTTTTCCACAACTGAAAGGAAGGTGGCCCGATTGGAATCTTGTACACTTTCGTTATCTTTCTTTTATTGATCCATCCTCTACCTCATAGAAAATCCTTTTTAGAAAGCTAGCGCCCGCATCTCTCTCACCCCAATTACGGTAGGGGGACTGACAATGACAGTGGAACCTTTATTGTTTCATTTCTTTTTCTCTTCGAACTGAATAGAAGGAATGCAGTAGCTCCTCCTACATATGGTAAAAATGATATTCTGGAACTAATGTTATTCCATTGTCCTTTTACGACCCCAACAAACAGGAAAAAAGTTATGTAGCCGTTATTTCCATTTGGAAGGTTTTTTTATTTAAGACTACTTTTTGTGCCCTTACTTTTGAGTCTATCAGCTGCAACAAGGGCCGGGGGGAACGAGTGCATAACGCGTGGGAATCTGCCGAACAGTTCGGGCCAAATCTTGAAGTAAGCTAAAAGGCGCTATTTGATGATCCTGCGTAGTATAAGGTAGTTGGTCAGGTAAAGGCAGACAAAGCCAATGATGCTTAGATGGTTTTTTCAGATGATCAGCCACACTAGGACCGAGACACGGCCTTGACTCCCACTGGGGGAAATAGTGGGGAATCTTGAACAATGGGCGAAAGCCCGATCCAGCAATATCGCGTGAGCGAAGAAGGGCAATGCCGCTTCTAATGATCTTTCATCGAGTGCGCGATCATGAAATGACTTGAGGAAGAAGCCCCGACTAACTCTATTCCAGAAGTCGCGGTACGACGAAAGGGCAAGTGTTCTTCGGAATGACTGGGCTTAAAGGGAACGTAGGCGGTTAATAGGTGTTGCATGGATATCGCTAGCTCGTGTCGTGAGATGTTTGGTCAAGTCCTTAAACGAGTGAAACCCTCATTTTGTGTTACTGAGACATGCGCCTAAGGATAAAGTCTTTGCAACCGAAGTGAGCCGAGGAGCCGAGTGACGTGTCAGCGCTACTAATTGAGTGCCAGAACCTAGCTATGCTGTCAGTATAAAGGTAATCGGCGCCTTTCGAAGAACTTTCTATTTCTATTTAGCATTGTTTAATTATTGCTGCTAGCGGGCTTGACTAATAAGATAGAAAGGGCCTTTCTGACTTGTTTAGTAAAGTCATGTTTTTTGCCTTATCTTGCAGGTGACGACGACGTCGAGTTGACAGAAGAGAAAGACTCGTCATTCAGGCGAGCCACCCGGTGGTGTGTTACATAGTGGGTTTAGTACGCCCCACCCAAACAAATTGCTTCGAATAAAGAAAAAGGTGTGTGCCGCACTCATGAAGGACTGCCAGTGATATATTGGAGGAAGGTGGGGATGACGTCAAGTCCTCATGGCCCTTATGGGCTGGGCCACACACCTGCTTCATTGGCAATTACAATGGGAAGCAAGGCTGTAAGGCGGAGCGTATCCGGAAAGATTGCCTCAGTTTGGATTTTTCTCTGCAACTCGGGAACATAAAGTTTGAATTGCTAGTAATTGCGGATTAGCATGCCGTGGTGAATATGTGTCCTGGCCCTGTACACACAGCGCGCCACACCCTGGAAATTGGTTTCACCCGATGCATCGAACCAATGATCACCCATGACTTCTATGGAACACTAGTGCCAAAAAAGCCTTTGGTGGTCTTATTGGCGCATACCAGGTGGTGTCTTTGACTGGGGTGAAGTCGTAACAAGGTAGCCGTAGGGGAACCTGTGGCTGGATTGAATCAATCGCTAGCTTGCGTCCATTGGTGGTGGTCGCGCGAAGGGTCTAAAGGACACGTAGCCGGGAGAGAGTCCAAATCCAATTGTTCCATTTCTTCCCCCCTTTCTTGTTCTCAATTCGAATCAAGACTACGGGCACTACAGTAGACGTGAAAACACCCCCGATCCCGCTTCTCGACCTCGAGATGATTGAATCTTCTGCCCATATGTAACTTGAGATTGTTCGGGATACATGGTCCCAAGCTCTAAAAAATGAAATACAAAAAGTTATGAATGGTCAACCACACAAATCTCTGCGCTTTGTTTTCCATATCCCAGCTAATGCGTGTTGATTATTCTCACCATACTTTAAAGCTACGACGTATTTGTAAAAATATATTATATTGTTTTTCTTTTTTTATCGCATCATCCGGTTTACAAGACCCGTTCAAGGAATTGGAAATTTCGTTGAATTGATTTCTCTGAGCACAAAATAAGAGTGTTTTCGATTGAATATTCGTTGGTTCCGACATGGGAGCACCAACAGTGGTTTGGACATCTTGGTATAATGGTACATTGATTCTCATAGACGGTTTGATTACTTTTGTAATCTCGAGCATAAACCAATCCAGACCATTATGTAGAAAGAACAATACGGTTTGGATTAAAGTTTATTGTTCCTAAGTTTTGAACCTTAGCCCCCCCACCCCCCCCCCCCCCCCGCCCCAAAGCCGATTTATTTTGGATCAATAGGGAGAGTAGATTATGATGGTGTTTTACAACGTTAGCATTAAAGAAAATTACAACACTATTATGAAAACAATAATGCATCTTTTTAGTGCGTTCGAATAAACACAAAAATTCTCTTAGCGGGGTCTGTTTGAACAGACCCGGCAACTAAAGGGACTACTTTTTCGGGATCCTTTAGTTGTCTCTATGTCCATGCATAAGGAGGTCGCCCTAGTGGGCTGCGATTTCATAAAAATAGTTGTGAAACTGAAAGGATGTTCAGGTTTTCTGTATACTGCTTTGTATTTAAAATAGTGTACAGTTTCACCTCAGCGTTATTACGCTAGGTGTTATTTTAAAGAATAACACCATGTTTGTTTCAATTTCATTGACCCGATGTGGAATTCCCAAGATCATACCTGCGGTTTACTAAAACATGTACGGGCAAAGCCTGATCATGGTGATTATTTGGTAAGGATATATCTATCTTTGTTTGGATTATCAAAATTGATTGCGGTGGCTCCTAAATTACGACTCCTCACTCAAATATTGATAGTGTCCGTGAAGTTCTTGGAGAAATGAAAACTTCTTGAAAGAAGCTTTGACCAATGTATCTTCCACATCTCCAATCCATACGTCTTGAAAAGGGTATGAATTGGAAACCTACCTGGAAAAGTACTCCATTACTAGACAATTTGTCCGCCAGTTTCAATATTCGGTGTATGATGTTGTTGACGGAACAACGGCTAAATATGTTAAAGAACACAATATCTTTGTGAACTTAAAGCATGAGATAGCAGTGTTCAACATTAATTTGAATAAAATTCATTCCATTCAAGACAGATTCTTTTCCTTTGGCAATATTTGGTCTCAAAGGGTTATATAACCATTTGATTCTAATAATACCTGGTTTTCTTATGATTCCCTTGATTTATTTGAAAAACAAGTAGGACCCCCTTTATCTAGCTTATTAGGGGCCTACCAAGGAGTTCCATTATTCACCTGTTACATTGGCTCAGGACATTGAAGTTGGTGGGAAGCGGATGATCTTTTCTATATGTAATTATATAAGACAAAGACTTCTACATCCCGTCAATATTTTGGGCTATGACTGTACTATTAAGTATTAATACTGATGGTACATTAAACAAAGAACGTTCTTTGCAGTATCTAGGACTTAATAGACGAAGTGTTGTTACTCTTTTGATTTAAAATCAGCAACAGACCGTTGGCCATTGAGTGTTATATACACCTTAATCGAAATGATTTAGGGTAGTACTTTAGCATCTTCAATAGTCAATAGTTCTTGGGTATTAACACCTTTCTCGTATCAGAAGTAGACTTTCTTACTAGACAACTGTTAGGTTACTACGGTTCATGGTCACTTTTGTCGCTGTCCCATCACTGTTTAGTGTGGTTGGCGACTTTTAAGGCTTATCCGCTACAAAGCACCCTGTTTGTTGATTATCCCTTCTTTGTAATTATATCCTAATCAGCAACAAGAAGGTGGCCAATCAGTACAGTAGGTTATTGGATAAACTCAGTGTTACCATTTCATTTGCTAAATCAATAGTATCTGAAAATGGAACAATTGAGTTTGCTAAGAGGTTTAGGATACGAGATATGCAAAAAGATATCTCTCACAATCTCTTTCAAAGCTTTAACCTCCTGTAGGAACACTCTAAAGGGCTGTGCAAAGATGTCCTGCAAAAAACGGGACGGCAGAAGACGGTTAAAGTGTGGATGGGCAGAGAAGGAGGGAAATGGAGCGGGAGGAAGACTACTGCCAACCCCTTCGGCGCGCGATGTGCCCACCCGGCCATCCGCGCCCGCGCCCGCCCCGACCCCCCCGGCCAGACCACCGCGTCCGGTGCCTACCGACTCGAAGCCTCGAGTCCCCGGCGATCACTCCGGCCGCACCACCCCCTCAAACACCCGCTCCACGCCACAACGGTCGCCCAAAACCGCCCCAGCGACCCCTCCAGTGCCACAAGCCTCGCACCCAGCCGGCCCCAGCATAACCTGAGCGGACAGCACCCCCGCAGCAGGGCGCCCACCGTAGCCCAACGACCGCCCCTCCACCACTAGGCAACACCGGAACGCACCCCCACGCCACAGACTGGTCCCCCGGGCCATCCACAGCCGAGACAACGAGGCCTCCACGCCTGCTGCCCGATAACGCAGCACCACACCCCCTCTCGGTAGCCGCCACGACACCACACCTGCGACGCGGAAGCCGAATAGTAGGGAAACCCGACAGAGGCAGTAAGCAACCCCCACCGCGGGACGACGTAAGGGCCAAATACCAGACTCAGGGCGCTCGCCAGAGCCTACACCGAGCGCGAAGTATCAGACCGAAACATTCGGCCTCAAGTCAGCTGAGCGAAAGAAGCGATTCGGGGAGCACACGCGAAACATGTAACCGCAGAACCCACCGAGACCGGCGTCCTTTGATGTAACGATGGCACCCACAACGCGGAGCCCCCGCACACAAGGCAAGCGGCACCACAGACAGCTGCGGCCCCCCTACCGACAGGGTAACGGGAGAAGAGATTGATATTGGGTAGGGCGGAAGAATAAAAGTGAGTAGGGGGGTGAGAGAGACTTTCCATTAATACTACGCACTATGCCCCTATCTCCTGCTTACAAGTATAATGGGTGCAGGTTATAAGATCCGTTCGCGCTGATGTTTTTTCCGTCACACCACATGAAACGAATAAAAGGCGGCTGCTTAATAAACGCAAATACGTTACATCTCTTACCTCTTGAATTTTGATTGGAAGGGCTAAAAGTAGCCTCATCCTTTTTTGAAGAGAAAATAATAGATTTATTCAGCGTGAGCTATAAAGCCTAAGCAGATACAAATCTTCCAAAATATTTGTTTTGAAGATGGAGAACGGGAAAATCCTGAGCGGGATGTTTCCGCAATTGGATGAAAAGTGTTTTACTTGGCTTTCTGGTCTTGTGTGGGGGGGGATATGCTACGCACTTAATATCAAAACACGCCCGCTTTTCCCCAAACTGGAATATCAAAACTATTTTATTTAAGCCCTATGGATGACGTGTTTAATGGTCGTTTTTCTGTCGCGTCAAAGGGAAGAAGCAACGGTAAAATGCCTTATCTCAACTATCAAAGTGAACCAAAAAAGAGGAGGACACAGTCAACTGGTCGTATTTTTACTTGAAGCATCCTGTTTGTGTCCGCTTTGGCAGTGTTGGCCGCATCTGTGCGCCTCCCTCTGTCGAGTCTGGTGCCGCCCATTTCCCCTACCAACCTCATGTTGTGACATTTTATTTTATATCCCTCCCGCAGCCAACCTTTCACTTCTTTCTATTTTACTCTTGCCCTCCCTCTGTCTTATGTGTGGTCTTCTCCCGTCCTGCTCCTCCTTATCCCTCCTACACGGTCTTTACCCATCCTTCGTTATCCGGAAGCACCCTGGCTCTCGCTTCATACGCCCTCATTCGGTTCCTGCTGCCCCCACTCCGCCCCCTTCCCGTCACACTTACTCCCTGCCGCTCTTGACAAGAGGGGGACTTTTAGGTTTTTCATTCTAGTTACCCCCGTTGCATTCGCTAACCCCCCCCCTCATCCGTAAGATTCTTTCGGTCGTCGATACCTAGCTTTCACTATAAAGCATCAAGTATGTCTTTACAAAGATATGGATATGAACAACTTTCAATATATCTCCCTTTACCTATCTCGCTGGCACAGGGATAATATATTGTATTGCCCACAAAGTAATCATACTCCAATATAAGGGCATTTTGTCCTGAGAATAGCGTCATTCAGTCTATTTTAGAATGATATAAATCAGTTTTTGTTTCAACAAATAGAAGTTTTTTCATTATATATCCTTAATTTATTTAATCACATCCGAATTGGAAGATGGGGGAGAACGCAATCTGATATGTGCCTCCACATGAGCGTATAAAGTGCAATTATTAGGAAGGTGGAAGAACTGAGGACATGCTCTTGCGTATCCTCAAAAAATTTGAAGGTTAGACAAGATGCGAAAATGCATGAAAAAATATCCACCCTTAGTTAGACTGTTACCTCCCATTCAGTGTCTATCAAATAATTAAAACCTAGATATGTCGTATCCCGTCTCACCTAAATCCACAACCGAAATGGCTTTGCCTATTTAATACTAATTGTTTTAAGAACCTAAAACAGTGAGATCTAACTTTTATTACGAACCGCCGTTTCAGCACGTTAACTAAGGCAGTATTTGGGTAGGGCAAACCCGAACAATCAAATTTATTAATTTTGCTTTTATTTCTTTCTGAGTTGAATAAGTCTGCTGTTGGTACGTGGCTGATGTTCGGGAAGTTGGTTTTGTAAAGCCATGTGTATGAAGCAACCATTTCCTACATGTCATGTTCGTAAGCTACCGGACTCCAAAGGAAAATAAACCTTTTTTTGTTATGGTTCGAAAAAACATGATTTCTTAAACCGTTTGTGACTCCCCTGATCCTTTCAACTTGATCCACATACCACTCTCGCATCCAAAAGCATTACTACTGGTTAACCACCTGTTAAGTTGGAAATGACAATGACGACAAAGCGCTGTAAGTTAGTTACCTTGCCCTGTCATTAGTAGACTTCATCTATCCCACATTCTTTTACATAACACCCGGACCGTCTGCTTTCAACCGAGTGGAAAATGGGCAGTTTAATAATTATCGTCGAACCCGCCTAAATGAATGGATGGTCACTGAAATTAAAAGGGTTTAAACTTCCATATTCAAGTTACTCTCGCTTACAACTTTTTTTACTCTCACACCGCACAAACTCAAACCAACAGCTTGCCCTCTAGATTTATATTCTTGTTTTTTAAGAGTATAAGTAGTTGAATTATGCTCGGAATGCTTGGCATGCCTTGACCGCTAACATTTTTGTTAACATCTTATTCGGCACGGGTTCGGGAAATGTTAATAACTTATAAGCGTCCCATGTAGTTTTTTAAATTACTATTATGGGATTTCATTGTGGGGTCACGATTAAGTTTTGAGTTCAAATCGTCTCTTTACGCCATACTGCGTCTTGTGTGTGAGTTGTGATTGAAGTATCTACATTCGGGGTCGTATTGTGTCTCGGTTTTGTCGTACAAACAAAGGCGCTGTTAAATATCTACAATCGTCCCTCCTTATACCAACTGTGGTTTGTGATGTTTTTATTGAATTTATCATTTAGGGAGAGGACTTTGTGAGTGTGAAAATACTGGTATTGAGGGTGTCTGATAATGAGGGTTGGTGTAGAGTCGTTGGGGGTGAAAACCGGTTCTTGGGTATGGAGGGGAAAGACAAAGGGGTGGTGAGCGACGCGGGATTAGTGGTGGGGTGACGCCCAATAACGACATAGGAACGCCTGGAAAAAACAGGAGGTCGGGCTAGGGACAAGGAGACGTGGACGGAATAGGGGGATGTGGGGGGGGGGGTGGGGGGGTAGGGGGGGGTGGTGAGCCGTCGCCGGAAGAGCTTTCCGTGTTTTTCCTCCTGGGGGGGTTTTGTTTTGGGCCGTGGGTTTGATAGGCCATCCAGGTCGGCGGGTTGAGTTTATCTCGGGACCATAAGGTTTTAGTCGTCTGGGTTTGAACTTAGAAAAGAGTGGATTTTTACAATCAAGCGCATATGTTGTAATCGGTTTGGTAGGTTGTGCATGCCTACTAAGAGTTTTTCCTGTCGCCCGAACGGTGTTCGTGGATTTGGTATGACGTTTTGACCTACTATGTCCTGCTGGGGCCATAAAGAAAGCACATAAACGAAGAGGAAACAAAGAGAAAAAAAGGGGGTGGTGTTCAGTCAAAAAACAAAACAGAACCAAATTCTAAAACTTAATGATCAAAAGATGTTCGGAACTTTGGGAAACTTCCAAAGAATTCGCATTGTATTACAGTATGCGGGGGCGCTTTTTGGTCTGCATAGACATTATAGAATAGGCAGGGGTGAGGCACTCTGAGAATGGGAAGTGCTTGTATCATGATTTCAACAAATCGCCTAATGGATGAAAACTTCATTAACTAGTTTGGTGAAGGGACTCTACCTCATAATTCCTTATTACCCCTACTTCAATACTCTCTACCTTTGTCTTCAAGTCTTTCCGAATGGCTAGAACATGGAGAGGTAGAACTGTAATCACTCGACAAGTTACGAGCATGGTGAGTTATGTAAAACAGACCAACAGAATTAGCATAGCTATGCAAGGAGAGTATAGATAAGAATAAGACAGTTCGAGCATGAGGGTTCCCTATTTACCCCCCTATCCCTTCTTGGAAATGTGGAATCTACACACTAATAAAATCCCTTTATTATGTATGCTAGAACTTTTGACCCAGTATTAATGCAGATAATATCGTTGCAGAGGCTAAGGCAACTTAACACAAAGAAAATCATAATGATAAAAGTGTGGGGACCATTTTCAAGTTCAAGGCGGATGCCTCAGGAACTGATGCCCTGACAGATAAAGCAAGTGTCTAGATAGGATCCCCTCTTAATCTCAGTCTTTTCTTCTTTCATTCTCTGCGAGATATTTTTAGTAATTGCATTTAAGGACGAACACATTTATTTATTGTGGGTGAGTCTCACCGGTTTTTTTGGTGCCTATCCCCCTGTTTTAGTTACTTTGGCTTCTATCTTTCTTCTACTAGTTTTGGTTTTTGTTTTTCTTTAGTTATATATCATACTGTGCTCTTTTTCTTCAATTGTTTTATCTTATACTCCATTGTTTTTGGTTTTTAAATACAAAATTGCAAAATGGACCTTACAAAAAAATTATTTTTCAAAAATGATTTCCACTTCTTGTGTTGTTCTTGTGTTAAGTATCAGTTCCGATCAATTCTGATAACTTGAATAGTGCTTTGAATTTAATATACATGAATGTGTGGATACGACGAGACAAAATGAATTTGCATAGACAATATGTGAACTTTTTACATCTTTTTGTAATTAGCCGATTGAAAAAATTGATTCTCTTCTAATGACTGTTGCACAGTATAGAAAGTGTAATGTTTTGTTTAACTTAAGTATCGAAGCCTTATATGATAATCTTACTATGAACCATGCATGAATAAACCTAGAATTTCCCCCGTTAGTCCAGTCAATTAAGTAATGATTCCTCTTGGAATAATCTCAGGCACTTTTTGAAGAGTGTAGGTCAATTTGACATATACCTTTCTTGTGACCCACCCTGTGAGTCTGTGAACATGTTTTGAACACCCTTGAACTTTACCTTTCTTTCGAAGAAACTTGTTAGAACATTGTTGTTTATTCATCTACTACCTATAATCCTCGTGACTTTTTGTTTAGTGAATAGACAATGCTTCATCGCTCACCCTCGCTTCTTACTCCGGGGGGGTGAGTGGGGGGAGGCGCCGATGTCCGAGCGGGCCCGCGTGACGCAGTGGAATCGTCGCCGCGTGTGCTACTACACCGGCCGCCGGTACTCCTGGACGTAAGTACCGTAACTTCCACCAGGGCCGTCACTCGCTCGTACCTGTACAACGAAGTGCACAGAAAAGTCTGATTTACCCATGGTTATTTCAAGGATGGAAAACCTCCATATCAAAATAAAAAAAGAAAAAATTTAAAAAAAAAAAAACTAATTAAAAAAAAAGGTTTTTATAATAAAATATCAAAAGAGTTCGGGTTTCCAAGCCAACTCTGGATGTGTAATAATGAGGGACGACTTCAGCACCATCACTTAAGAAAAATAAATAAAAAAAGGTAAATAAAAGGAAGTGGTGTGGGAACCACAATTCATAAGGATCTTTATTAACTAAGCCTAAATAACCATACCATAACATTCAGCCCCATTACAAGCCTTGAAAAAACCTTTCTGAGTTTGAGAAAGCAGAAAGATTCTTGATTGGAAAATAAAGGCAAGCATATGGGTGAAACCATGCATAGTGTTCCTTTTTCTTAGTGTGAGTGTTGTGTCTAATTCCTAAACCTTAGCTTTATTATACTTTTCCCTTTATTCCAGCAAGCTGAGCTCTGAAGTAAGAGGAACAAATCGTAGGAGAAAGGAGAAGTTTGCACACCACCAAACTGTTTTGTGAAGCAGTACTATATTGCCCAAGGTCCAAGACTCAATGATATTTTGGGAAATAACAAAAGGGGGATGAACTAGAAGAGGTAAATGGATTTAGGAATTCACACCCTCTAAATTTGTTCAGGATGAATTAAATCCACTAGGCGAGTCCCAAAGTTATTAGGCGACCTTAAACAACCTCGCCGAACGACCCAACGCAACACAAAATCTGAAAACTATAAATGCTAGGTTTAGTTGTTAATTAGAGAGTCTGAACATTATTCTAGTCATTAGACATTAAACTTTAGCTTTTCATGTTTTCTCTCAAGCTTGAAGACGGTTTTTGGAAAACTTGAATATGGAAGGATTTCATCCTCCCCAAATGGGATGTAATTCTTCTCAATTGTTTTTTCATAAATCAAGACTTATCTTCTTATACCCCTTTTATTTCAACATTATTGAATGTATGTTGTTTTATTTCTTTATGTATGGCTAAAAACCCCATTCTTGTGGTGTAATTAAGCAAATATGAGTTAATATTATTATTGGGTCTTTCTTGATAATAGCTTCAATATAGTTTAATGTGATTTCGTCTAGTCATTATCATTTGATCTAATGGATTTGTAGTTATAAATACAAATTCAACAATGTGTTTTTTGTTTTCGAGAGAGAAAGGTCGCAAAAACAAGACCACTAGATTGATGGCCTAAGGAGTGCATCAATATGAGGTTAAGCCCGAGAGGGCGAGCCATAGTCACATCTCCTAACACACAACTCCAGAGAGAGAGTGGGGTAAGGCATACGCTGGTCTTCATGCGGCAAATGGGTGTCCGAGAGGAACCCATTTGAAACGGGGTAAGTTGCTCGAGAGAGAACTTATTTCCAATTAAGGTTAGCTTAGCTACTATTTGTCTGCTAATTTTCTATCGAAACCATTCACCCAATAATCTATATTAACTTGTATAGCTGTCATATTCAAAGAATTCCCCCTCATACTTGATTTTTCTTTAATTTTACAATTTTTAATACTTTCGACAAACCTCCCATTTGATTTTTGACACTTTCATGTCACCCCCTTGTTAATATATTATGGTTTTACTCGTAAATCTCTTTAACTACGACTAATTATAATAGAATTCTAATTAGCTACATATTCTTGAAATCGCTCCCTTGGAACATGACCTCAACCATCGGTTGGGTTACTATATTATCGACAATCTTAGACACTTGAAGCGTAGTTAGTGTCATTGGTCGCGAAAATTATCAGAATCCCAAGGGTAGAATTCATAAAAGAATACAACCGGCGTAAATTTTTCTAGGAGCCCCATTTAGGAGTTATAGTTCATCCTACAGACCATAGATAAAATTCATAGTAAGTATGGCATTATGAGCTGCATGTTTAGATATATGACCATCTTTTACGAACCCTAAATATAACCATGGTCCATCGATTTTGTTTGTAGGTCTTAGGTATGACTTTAAATTTTCTAAGTATCAAGACCCAATCCATGGAAATATTCTATGAATCATGGCACTATACACGATCTTTCTTAGCTTCGTAGTTCTCAATCCTAAGAAAAGATCACCTGATTCTACTCGTGACACAATATATACTTCATAAAATTCATACCCATTAATTTTTTCCATTAAATTTCCACACCCATCACACTCCCTTCTAAATTGTTTCCCTATCTCTTTCATACACCCCTATTATATTCACTCCTTTTCAACCAACCTTTAAAAAAATCAACTTCCATCTCAAAAAAAAAAAAACCATCAAATTTCTCCAAGATGACACCACTGTCGCGACTCTGAATTCTACTTTTGGGAGTTTCAATCATATGATTATCTCTCTTATCATCATACATGACAAATTAATCCATTAGGAAGCCCAAGTTCAATCATGAATTTTTTTTTAATTTCGACCTCTTTGTTAAATTTCTTTGAGATATGTAGTATTTTTTAGCATAATAAGTTGTCTAGGTTTAGGATAAATTTGAAATTCATATTTTATTATGTTGTTTTACTTTGTTGATATATTTTACATTTTTAAGATTCTAATTTTATAGTTTTTTTTGTGTAAAGTTGGATATGTAAATCCCTTTAATAAAATGTTTGGAAGATATTTTAAACACTTTTTTTGCTGCCCCATAGCAGTAGGGATATCAAGAGCCTCAATGATCTTACATGATTTGTGAGTTTTTCTATAAAACTATTATTTACCCTTTAATCGTACTTTAAACTCATTTCGACCACCTTACCCATTTCTGATCTTTTTAACCCCCTTAGGACTACTCTCAACTCATTGCCAACCATGCTTATGTCTAACATGCATATAATTCTAGTAACTTTTTAACCATGACAAGCAATACTCTCTCTTTCAATGCCCCAAATTTTTTTTGATGATGATTACTAAATTTGTTGGTAAAAATGAATACAAATTCGGAAACTTATCTTTTATGAGATGTTATGATGGATGAAAAAATTGTACTACAACTTTTTATGAATCCTATAATTATCCAAATGCAGTTCAAATGAATTTTAAATTAGACAAATTATTGAGTCTTTTTTTAAGCATAAAAAAATACACAAATTTGCAATTTCAAAAATAATTTATCAACAATCATTTACGAAAAAATTGAGGAGTAACATTTTTAAAACTGGTAACTAAAGAAAAGGATGAGTGAAATTTGCTTCAAGTTACACTTGTAATTTCTAGCATAGGTTTCCTAGACTTGGGATGAATTTGAAATTGAATGTTTTATTAGGTTGTTTTGTTTTTTCATATAGATATTTTTGGTGCTTAAATTTTCTTATAGAGATTTTTTGTTGTAACATTGCTATTTAAAGCCCCATATGCTTAATAAAAAGATTGAGAGATATTTTCAACTTTTATTATAGGCTTCATATTTTTAGAAAAATAACACTTTTTTTTGTATGAGACACTGAGATTTCTTGGTTGTTTACTCTTTAAATACTTTAACTTATACGGTCTATTAAATTTTATTTTTTAAAGTTACACAATTTCTTTGAGTTTAACATGATCGTAGAGCTATGGTGGAATTTTTAACAAGTACACTTTTGTAGTTATTTAGATCTATGCATACACCATAATAAAACAAATGATATGAATATACCAATTTATAAATCAAAGAGGTTTTGTTGATTTGTATGGTTCGAAAAATTACTTGGTCGGCAGAAAGATTTGTATGAAAAAGGATAAATCAATTAAACTAATTGTTTTCTCTTTGTAGTATAATACAAAATAGTAATAAAGCAAAAGTCATATTTGTTAGATTGATTTTTACTCGAAGAAAACAAGAAACATAAAAACAGTAATTTAAATTTATTGCTTATCATTTATACTTGAATGTTACAAGTGTGTTTGTTTCATAATTCTCTAAATAAATTAAGGAAAATAATGATCTCTACCGATGATATGTAAATTTCAATATTTATTAGAGAATTGGTTTCTGCTTTACAAATGAACAAAAAAATTGGCATGAATTCATATTAACCGTGCCTCTAGTATGCAATGATGAAATCATGTAATCAAAATTAAATTTAAATTATTAAATATAAAAGATTAAACATAAAAATATCACATATAAGAATATTTTATCACATTTTATATATTAAAATTATTGAGGAAATATATGAGCACTCTATTTTATTTTTGGGGTATGATTTATCCCATTTATTATCCACAGGTCACAAATAGTAAGATTTTCACTTAATTAAAATAAAGTATTGTACCTCAAGCCTCAACATATAAGCGTTTATTAGATTTAGAAATTTTTTTATAACTTCCCCTCTCAGTTTATACAAATCAACAACACATTTTCAATGTTGCATCTCAGATCCACTCTCTTTGTGAATTCCAATAAAATATTATACTCTCTTATCATAAACATTCTAGGGTTTATCCATTTTGCACATCACAACACTTCTTTGGCGATTTATCCATCATTTTGTTTCCCCTTTTGTTCCAATCCAGGACACTGTCACCTTTCAACCCATAAAAAGCAACAAGATTCCGACAACCAAGAAGCTATAAATTTGATTGGAATTATTCTTCCTTTGCATCAGAGTGCATACAATCTCCTCTTCAAACTCCAAGTTCCATCTTCCAGAATTATTTTCAAGATATATTTTAAGTTGCCTTTAGTTTTATTGTTTTCATATCGTTTTATTGTTATATATTTTGCAAGTCTTGTTTTTCAATATATCTTTTATATCTGTTTGTTGTTATGTTTGTGTTGAAATATTGAGCCATTAATTATACAAAGAAAAATAAGACTCTATATTTTCCTTAATAAATTACTGGCATTGCGTTAATTAAGAAAAAGTAAGTTAATACCTCAATAAATTATCATGGAAAACCCCATCCCACAAAGGGTACAAACCACAACTTACACCTATATAGGATTTAAATAAACTTCAATAAAATTTGAGACTACAAAAGGATTTAGACTATAACAGTTCCAAATCTTAGGAACCAAACTCTGATTCTTCTGTATCAACAATCATCCTTGACTCTTGAACACATCTTCAAGTTGCCTCCAACTCGAAGAATAATCTAATCTATCAGAAAAAAATATTACAATACAAAAATTATAGATCCAAATGATCTAGACTAAAGAACTAGAATGCATTAGCCAATAGGGTTCTTTAATCTTGTTTCTCTGTATCAATGCACTAGAATCTTCAACCTAAACTCTCTCTTATTTGATTGTATTCTTCTTGTAGCTCTCACTGTAAGTGAGTAAAGTTCTTGTGAAACCCTCAATAGATGCAGGACTTTTCCTTCTTTGAGTTTTTAGTAGATGTCCTTCCTTATACAACTTCCCTTTATTTGTACACTTCCACTATAAAAAGAGACTTTATGTAAACAAGTCTTTTCATAAACTATCTTTGTGCACCCCCTTTAATCTTTTTTATTCATGTGATAACTCTTCTCCTAATCCTGTTCGGACTGTTTCTGAGTGAAACACATTTCAGTGATGAGTACCCTGCATCAGAGGAGATATACAATAATAAGAAACTAAAAAACAACAATAGCATTAATGAAAACATTTACACCACAAATGTAATCAAAACGAAAAGGTAAAAGCAAGCACTTGTGGTTATAAAATAGAATGGGAAGGGTAAGAGTGATTACGGCAGAGAAGAAGAAGAATATTGGGATGAGGATGATGAAAGATCATTCTTAATAAGATCAAAATGACCATTTTGATTAGCAAAATTAGTCGACCTCTCAGTTTCAAAGATATCCTCAACGTGGGGAAGATCTACCTTGATCCTACTACGTCATCCACAAATTCAATATGTTCATGTATATAGGTGACACACAGATGATCCATGAATCCACGTGACAATCTTGAAGTACCGAAATCCCCCCATATTTGCTAACAAGCAATGCCCTCAACCTTTGAAGTAGTGCATTTACGCCAACCCCTCCTCCGAAGAGCATGTATAGTTGCCTGGTTCACTACTACTAAAGCATCCCTGGTGGACTAATTTCTCCAAATATTGATAGAAATACCAAAGTTTTAAAAAAGAAACTCCCAAGTAGAATTGATAACGAAAAACATACTTTGTTTATCCTTCTTACAAATTCAATGCACGTCACACAAGATGAGTTAGGACAAATTTAGGGGAATTTGATAAATCAATAACTCCATAAGGGTGAGATTCGTTCACGTCAGTACATTTGCACTTTCTTAGGAACATCATTTTGTGCATAACATCAAACAATAGTTTCTACAAGGGAAGCATAACACCTTTCTCAGCTCTGGTATGAGCCTCTATCATGGGAATATTTGATAAGCTTCTTGATCTATACAAGCTTGAAGGCAATTCATCAAGTGGAGGTCAATCTTGTTACACATAGTGACACTACCCCATGCTTGGAACACCCAACATATCAGCATGTCATAAGGATTAAAAGTAAAGTAAACAACTCTCACCACACATTAATATAGAATTGACAGGTGTTTTATCTTCCCATTTTGTGTTGTTTATTATATATTAAGAAAACTTTTGACCAACGTTGTGTCCTCAAACTAACTTAAAGTTCACTTATATCAGGCCGATAAAATCAGTAATCACTATAATATCAAAGCAGCATTTGCTGCCCGGAGTTGAATTGTGCTTTCTGATAGTTACATTTTCGAAAAGGTCAACAGATAATCAAGGGATCTTTTAGCAAAGGAATCTAGGAAATTTTAAGATAAAAGAAGCATTTTCCCTAGAAGATGCATCGAGAAGGGAGGCACAAGAACAAATGAAACCTGCAAATGAGAATCTCGTAAAGCTCCTCTTTCTTATGCCTCCCTTCTTGAAGCATCTTCAAGGTAAAAGGTTGTCTTATCTTAAAATGTGTTACTTCCTTGTGCTCACGAATCCAATGATATTCTTTAGACATTTTTGAAAGTTTACCTATAAGAAAGCACAACACAACTCTTCTTTGCCTCAAATTGTCCAAAAATATTTCCGCCTAACCCTCAAACAACTTTCAAATGCTTTCCAACTCCTTTAAAATTAAAAGATACTGGGACCAACAACATACAATAGGCTCACCTCTTTCTCTGTTTACCAAACCCAGCTGGATTCCCAGTTCCTTTGGACAAAGCTCCAACTTTACTAGCAAGTCACAAAAAAATGATGCACGCCTTTAATCTTAAATCTTTCAACTTCATCTTGCATCAAGAAAAGGAAATTGTCCGGACATCCAAATGCTTCGTTATGTCTTATTGCACACTTTACCAGATGCATGAACTTTTAATAAACTCACGCACACCAGTCTCTAATAATTGTATGTACTCAGCTGATTGCATACTCAGTAACAAAGAACGAGATAACCTTGTTTTCAACTCATGAACAAAAGGACAAGCATCCTGTAATCTTAACACACACTTAAAATCATGGATACATCCCTTCATCATCACAGCTAAACTACTATGTCAAAATATATACAAAGCATCAACAACACCCTCTACCCCTCACAGAATCTAACAAAAATAGAATAATATAGGAGAAAAATGCCAATATACGGAATTCAAATTGCTTCTAAAATCCTTCATAACATAAAAGAGTGTAATGTGTATATATCTCATTGTTACAAAAACCAAAAAGAATAGAATAGAGTTACATCTTCTTGTTGTCTTTCCAGTTTTTTTAGACATAATGAACACCTTCAATCGTTTCTTCGTAATAGTGCATCTCAAAACTTTCCTTTCTTGCTTCAGTTTTACCTTACTTAAAAGGGAAACTAAGTGGACAACAAAACTATTATTAATGGCATATTGTACACTTCAAGTGATGCATAAACTGTGAAAAATATTAAAGTTGATTTTTGGAATATCGTTGATGTCGAGTATGATTTTTAGAATAGTCTAGTGTTGTATTGAAAAATAACTATTTTAATGTATTTTTTAAAAAATTTAGAGATCTTTCCTTGAAGAAATAACTAGATATTTTAGAGAGTTAGATATTTGTAGTAAAATATAGAATAATCTATATGTTTTAATATCAGCAACCATTCCAAACTAGTATACATATGGGTGAACTTAGTCATTGGTATACAACCTAAGAAAAACCCAAAAACAACCTAAATCAAAAGTGTATTCTTCTATAATAAAGTTCTCTTATCCAAATTTTTTCTTCTCCTCTTTAGCTTCCTCTTCTTTAATTGAGTCTTCCAAATATAGATAACTATCTTGGATTAAAGAATGATTGATAGGAACAGATTACCCGAGCTTCCGAGCATCCGATCAACTCATACCACTTATCCCTATAACTTAAACTTAGACTTTGGGTTGGTCATGCCTCATTATTGAAGCTACATTCTCTTCCTAAATCAACCTTCCTATTTATAGTTTTCTTTTGCTATTCTCTACATAAACTTGATAAAATCATGGATACATGATAACCTCATAAGCAGAGTTGATTGCACATTATATTCTAAAATGTGCAATTACCTTGTTCCCGATGGGCGAACAAATGAAAAGCATCTACAATCCTAAAATATAACTAACATCATAAGACCCCTGTCAAAAGCTTACAATTTCTAAAAAATAGGAGCACACTACCTATATACGGTTACATGGTTGGGGAAAAATGTCTTACATGAATCTACATATTTACAAATGCATCCATGACCAGCTTGTTTGCTAAATATAGAAGGAGGGGCAGGAACAAAGGAGTGATTAAATATTAGGAGATATTCCTCAGATATACTAGTATTTGTAGGAATTATGGAAGAAAAATAATATCCTTAGAGAATGCTCAAGTTTATTATAGGCTACTTAAGGACACTTGAGCTGATTACAATAATCAACTACATAACAATTTATACTACCAAAATATAAAACCAAAGTCTTGCAACAAATACTAAATACATGTCTCACAATTTATAGATACATTACTTATTCTAACGAAATTCTAAAAACTTCTTTCAAAACTGAGACAAAGTTGGAAGACTAAACATTATTGCATTAATTCCAACACTCATCCCCTTAATGCATGTGCTTGATAACTACCTATGCGTTCTCAAAGATAGCAAATTTTTCTCTATAAAGAGAATTGCTTTGGTGAAGGATGTCGCAAAGTTGTTTCTCCTATCTAACAATAATGCAATCTGTATTTCACCTTTCTCTTGTGCTTCTGCGAATAAAAGATACTTGATGAAAATATGCTTGATCTTTCATGGCGACTGTAATCTTGGCAATGCATTGCTGATTTTTATCACAATCCAGAACATTCCCTTTTTTTATATGTTCACCAATGTCTTTCAAATCTTCTCGTAGACAAATAGCTTGAAAAGTGCTGGATGCTGAAACAGATTCTGCTTCGGTAGTGGATTGAGCAATAAAATTTGCTTTTTTGATATAACCAATAAGACATTGGCTTGATCCAATAAAGCAATATCAGAAGTACTTTTCATGTCCATCTATCTTCCAGCCCAATCACTATCAAATAACCATCAGTTCAATTTCCATCAAATTTTATATATCCCATAATCCATTGTTCCTAGCAGTAGCGTAGAACACGCTTTGCAGCTCCAAAGTGAACTTGGCTTGGTCTTGCATGAATCTGGATAATAACACTAGCAGCAAACATAATATTTGGCCTTGTTCAAGTAAGATATAGCAAACTTCCAATCAAACTCCTAAAAAGTGAGCTATTAATAACTTTCTTTTCTCTATCACATCTTTTTCTAAACTTACTTCTCATTTGCTGGCTAATGGAATGGTCCACAAACCCTGCAATCCATCAGTTTTGAATTTTGAAGAATACTTTTATTATACTTCGTTTGAGAATAAAATTCCTTCTTTCACTTGAGAAAGAACCTTCGATGCCCAAGCAAATACTTTTATCACTCCAAGATCACTCTATGCATAAGCTTGCCAAAAAAATCATTTCTTGTTTGACATTTTTGCATCATTTTTACCAGTCATTTCTGTAAAGATCAATCATCCACATAGAAACAACACGATATGCTGGCCATTTTCTTTCTCGTTCACATACCAAGTTGCTTCATCACTTTTACTTTTGTGACATTTTTATCAGAAAGTATGTATGCAATTTCATTGTACCAGGCTCTTGGAGCGTGCTTCCCCCCTTAACCAAAAAATTCTTGAGGTGCTCAACATAACTCTCTTCATCAAGTTTTCCTTTCAGAAATGATGATTATAATCAAGTTGAAAATATCTTCCATTTCTTTTTTGTGAAGCAACAACAATTACAGTGCTAATTTGTCTCAAGACCGAGCAACGGAGAGAAGATTTCATAAAAATCAATACCCTGGTTTTTTGCGTGAGCCTCTACCAACCAGCCTTCTTGTCTTTTGAATAATCTCCTTCCTCCTTCCTGATTGAGTTTATTTTGTAAATCCATTTTAGACTTACCACTCTCTTTCTCAAGAATAGCCACAGCCCAAGTATTATTTTCTTGGATCATTCGAATTTCTTCTTCCATGGCTTCTCATACATCATGATTTTGGCTTCTTCAAATTTTCAGGCTCAACATCCCGGCGTCAAAATTACATCTTTGAGATGTCACTCAACATTTTTTGTTTTCCTCTTGGAGGCTGTTTCTTCATTATCGAATCAGATTTTCACCCCTTGAGAGACATCTTCCATCTTTCTCATCTTCGTCTGGATTGTAATATGATGCATATTCTCTAATCTTTTTTCGGTTCCTCCCAATTCATGTTGTTTTTTTCCTCAAAAAATGTCTCTCTCTACTAACACAAGTTTGTTTAGTTTTTGACATCGGAAGCCTAGAATCCTTTGTCACATCACTATAACCAAGAAAGACACTTTTTAATTTTTTCATCCAATTTTGTCTTTTCTCAGCCCGTACCTGAGTAAAGAAAAAAGAAAAAAACCCCCAAAAAAAATAACAATACACCCAAAAATTTGAAATGATTACAAAAGTTTTAATTCCCTCCAAGTTCCATGGTCTCTTGTCCTTTAGTGCCTTTGTTGGACACCGTTTTAAGGATTTGAACTGTTGTATAAACACTGCTTCTTCTGCCCAATATTTTGGCAGCCCCTTTCTCATTCATCATAGTTCTGGCCCATTTCAACATTGTTCTAAATTCTTCTTTCGGATACAAACCATTTTTGTTGATGAGTATACCCTAGTTGTAATTGCTTCTGAATGCCTTTCATTTTTGCAAGATTCTTCAAAATTGCTCGAACGTGTGTACTTCACCCTCCTCGATCACTCATGCAATGGTTTTGATTCTGCAGACCCTTTTTGCTTCTCAACAAGGGCTTAAATTTCTTTGCTTGAATGTGAAACATGCTTCCTGACGTTTCGTTCAAAAATAAACCTAACATTCTTTAGAATCTCAATAAAAATTAGGAAAATACCTTTACTTCCAAGAGGATGGAATCTTCATTGGTCCACAAATGTCGGATATGAATAGTTCCAAAAAATACACTTGCTCTCCAGACAACCCCTTTTGGAAAAGTTTCTTGTGTTTTTTTTTCCCCATTAAACACTTTCACATGTATCAACTTCATTATGTATCTCAGGAAGACCTTGCTACATGTCCTTTTGGTCTTTGGAAACTTAAACCGTGAATTCAGTGACAAAATCTTTTGTGCCAAAGCCATAATCACTACAATTTCCTTTTAATTAATGCAGTGTATGAACTTGCAAAGGAAAGTTTTCTTTTTATCCTCTTTTACTTCAACAATGACTGATTTGACTCAATTTTATCATAAATCTTGCAAGCAATTATCTTCTTCACACAAAGAATACCATTTTCCATGAGTTTGACTGCAACCTACGAAAATTTTCCTTCCAAGTCGGAACCTAAAGAACTAACATGAATTTGCTTACCCACCCACCCGCATCGTTTCATGTTGATTGAAATAATACATTTAACCTTTCGCAGCAACTAGGCTCCATTCCATCTTCACATTAGTAATGAATGATATTAATTAATTGAGAGGAAAACATTTTCAATCACAGTCATGTGATTACACAACCACTTCAACATACCATTCATTGCTTTTTGTTGAAGCATCAGATATTAAGAAGCAAAGAAAAGATTTTTCTTCCCTTTCTCCTCATGTTTTTTCACAAAAATTGATTGCTCCCGATTCTTGTTCCAACATCCTTTTCATTTCAACGTGGCCAAAATGTTTACAAATGTTACATTGGTGCATGACTTGTGTGACAGGGGGGGGGGGGGCATTTTTATGCATTGGTTATTAGTCTTTTTGAAAACTTTACAAAAGAATAGAATTGTTTCACTCTGTTTCCTACTCAACCTTCTTGAAGAACGCATCATGATCCTGCTTGTCTTTTTTGGCTTGTGATTTTTCTTCTGATGATTTTTATAGAAATTTTTGGAGAATCCTTATTATTTTAGACTGGAACGTCCGGTCCTCTTTGGGTTGATCTTCACGAAAAAATCTTCGGCTTTTCTCGTGTGCCAAAGGATCCATCCAACAGCTTCTTTGATGGAAAGCTTAGAAAGATCTTTCGTCTCCTCAGTTATAGCAACGATGTATCTAATACTTTCTGTGACACTAATTAGAATCTTTTTCCACAACTTGTTGGTCATCAAATTGTAACGGCTATGATTTCTCTTCATTTCATTAACAATATTCAATGACTCTTGTGCAATATTCATCAATTTGTTTCAGATTCTATCATCTTTAAAATTTTGACACTCTCTTCTAAGAGTTTGAATCGTTATATTGCTTACAATTTTTTCACCATACCACCTCTATTTTCCGGAAATCCCAGCTTTTTTTTGGCATTATCACAGTAGCATTTTTTGCAAAATTATGCTCTTGAGATCCCATTTGGATTTTGCCAATGCTTTTTGCATCTTGATATACTTAGCCTCGATTTTCATCTCTGCTGGTGTAAAGAGCACCACTCGTTTTCTTTTCTGGCTCTTCAAACCATTTGCACAATAGTCCACAAACCTTCATCTTTCAAATGTGTATCCCATTCTTGATCTTCCAGTATTAAAAATAGTGCCCATCCAAAAAATTAATAAGAACAACTGAAGAATCAAGCACCTTCATTTTGTTTTTGATGCATATATTTATTTATTCACCTAACCCCAGATTAAGAACTAAAATATGCCTCTTGATTACCAATTGTATGAAATGGATTGGGGAGAGGAATGGAGATAAATGATCATTTAGAGAATGCTCAATCATCAACTACATCACAATTTAATTACTACGGGGTGCAAAATAGAAAAATAAAAGTTCCTTGCACAAATCTAAATAAATGTCATCACACAAGTTACTAGATACATGTACTAAGCGAAATTTTAAAAACTTCTTGAAAACTAACAACACTTTTGGGAATATTAAACATTGATAATTCATTCAACATGTAGCATATGCTTTAGGGTGATTTGGTAAGAGAGGGAGCGATGTATAGGGATGCATCTTCTCATATGAGAGACATATATTAGTAGAATTAGAGTCCACCTTGGTATCACCTTTTTCTAGTTAAGGAAGAGACAGGCCATCATCTATAAATTATTATCCTTTTTTTATTGTGGGTTCAGGAACTTAGAGGTCTTTCATTTCATCTTTTCAATGCTTTTATAGAAGTTGTGGTGGGGGGAAATTTCCGATTGAAATTCTTGTTGAAATTAGTTCTGATAACAACGTTGTGTGGTGTTCCTCACCTGACGTTTTATGTTATTGTTGTCTTTCGTAATGTGAAAATTTCTTAGAGGGACAATGTTACCTCTTTCTACAGGAATTCAATTTTTTTGGCCCTCTCTACATTGCAAACATTAAGGTTTCCTCAGTTACTTGATAAACATGATCATAAAAGTGATATACGGAGTGGAAATGAGGATTTAAGTTACGACGAGTTAACAAACGTCTGATAATTTTAGTTAGCTTTTTATTTGTAGATGTAACTCTAGGATACAATAAATCATATTTTATTTTAACAATAAAAAATAAGTGAGATACAACCTTCAAACTTGTTCATCTCTTAATGGGGAATCCTTCAATGCATCCATTGATAGACTCCAATACTCAATCAATTTAAACAAGCATTGAAAATATAGTATTCTATGTTGGTCTTTGTGTTCCAATGATTCCACCAAGTGTAAGAAAGGTTAGTCATTATCTAAATGGATGCATTTAAGTGTAATTTTTCACCGTAATCCCCGAATACAATATTTTTAGTCTTAACATTATGTGGACATATATAAAGAGGCGGTGCATGTATCACCGCAATTAATTTGTTCTAATTTATGAGAGTACACGTACTAGTGAATGTTATAATTTATTTATGTGTTTGTTTTATTTTCTAAATATGTTTAGGTTATTTTTCGACTTTAGATATAAAGTGATCATTGATTTTGAATTCCACAACTTGCGAGAGGTTATTTCCTTTTTAGCACAACAATTTACATAGAATATTTATGGTGTTGGGGCTGTCTACGAAGAGGCTTATATCAGACCAAGGACATTTTCTAAGGTGTTTTCGGTTGTCTTCTTCTTCTTGTATACTTTTAATATCATTGAGCTCCATGTATATAAAATCCAAAAAGTTACAGAAGCTGAGGGGACATGGAACTAACCTCTGATAAAGAACAACAAGTATAAACTAAACAATCTACGAAAATGCTAAAAGAGGTGCCTACACAGTCTACCGGGTTGGGTCTTGACAGTGCTCCTATATTGTTAGGTTTTGTATATATGTTCGAGGGATTGTTGGTTTTCATGATGCTCTGTATATATTGTTTTTTAGTAGTTTAGCATTTACAATGAAGTGGTATGATATTAGAAATGTGCTAATATTACATGATATTTTTCATTTTTACAGTTGTGAAACGAAGTTATGGAGGTTGGGTGATCAGTTGGTTTCTAGGGGTTTAGATGAAAGATGTGAATTAGTTTATCAATTTTATAAATTCCGTGAAGTGTACAATATAGCTTCAAGGAATTAGGTTGTCCGATTACTATTCCCTTTATTGAATCAAGGTAAGATTGAAATAGGAAGGAAATGATTTGAGATGTACAATTACAAAATATAGATTAAAGGTGTGGATCATGTATTTTGTAACTTGGAAAAATTAGAGTAATGTCTAATGAAACAAGAAAGCTAGCGATAAAAAATGAAGGGGTGAACCAATTGTAGTTTATTGGTCTTAGTATCTCGTAATTCTAATGGAGTTAAGGTGCATTTCAAACCTATATAAGGGCTTGAAGGATTTTCGGAGAAGAAGAGTTGCATTCACCTTTTTAATTATTAGACTATCAAAAATGTCTAGATATTATCCATGGATTACATTGCACATAGAGGTAACTCAGTTAATATAAGAAAACAATTTTCCTTGAAGGTGCTTCGAGAAGGGAAAGTAAAGAATAAGGAGCTATACAAGATGTTCATTTGTACATCCCATTTGTTGGAGGAATCATTTGAGTCAATTGGACATGTGGATCGTAGATCGCTACAAGGAAATTTATTCCTGCAATATAAGAATGAATGAAAATGAACAAGAGTCGTAGCTTATTAATTCTCAAATTGCATAAATAACCGAATTTTCAGTGATCGAGGACTCGCAACTCCAACGTACTCAATTGATTCTTTAAACAAAAGGAACCGGCAAATTAGCATCTCGTAATACTCCTCATTCTTGTGTGTCCCTTCTCAAAGCATCTTCAAGGCAAAACGTTGCCTTATCTTAATATGTGTTACCTCCTTTTTCTCAAGAACACACTAATATTTTTTAGACCTTTTTGAAAGTCTACCTTATAGAAAGCACAACACAACTCTTCTTTGCCTCAATTTCTCCCAAAACATTTCCTCCAAATTAACCCTTATAAAACTTTGAAATAGTTTCTAATTCCTTTAGAATTAAACGATACTAACCTCCAATAGGCTCACCTCTTTCTTTGTTTACCAAACGCTCTGACTCTCCAATTTTATTAGACACAACTCCATTTTTTTTAGCAAGTCATAACAGACATGATGCACACTTTCAATCTTAAATCTTTCATTTCCTACTTCACCTTGCATAAAGGAATGGAAACTGAGCGGACTTCCAAATTCTTCTTGATGCTTAACCTTTTCTTAATTCACCTTTTCCAGTTCATCCTTTAGGGTCATAGTGAAAAACATGATATGAATCTTCATCATACGAGAGACGTTAGTATTAGTATTAATTAGTTGCTTGTGAATCACCATTTGCATTTGATGAAGGAGAAATGCCATCATCTATAAATTATTTATCCTTTTTTATTGTGGCTTCATGTAACATAGAGGTCTTGCATCTTCTCAATACTTTTGTAGAAGGTTTTGGGAAGGTTAGCATGAAGTTCTTCTTTGAAATTAGTTCTGAGAACAACTTTGTGTGGTGTTCCTCACCTAACTTGGTTTTATGTTAATGCTTGCCTTTTTATTGTGGAACTTTTTCCGGTACCTGACCCGTCTTCAGGAATAGACAAGTGCCCTCTCTTTAATCTCACTTTAAAGGTGCCTCCAAGTACTTTTATCAACTTTATCATATTATATATGCATCTTCTATTAATGATATTCGAATTAATATCAATATGTACATTTTGTTTATAATAGTAGCCTTATACTTTTGGCAGTGTATTAAAATGCAGAAGAATCTTTCTTTCTTACTTAAAATGACTCTGATATTTTTTTTGACAACTAATAGACTCTATTGCATTATAAATGTTAAACCATAGCAGTGACAGTAACCTTTATGGTTTTTGGTATGTATGTAAGCCCCCGGGCACAATAAACCAGATTTCACTGGAGAACTCATCTCTTCACGGGGAGTCCTTTAATACAGTCAAATAGTAACACATACATTTGAAATTTTGACATTCAATTTTTTTCTAACATTATTCAAAATTCACAATTTTTTTTATTTATTTAATAGTTCAAAATAACTTTTTTATAATCTTAAATAAGTTTATCGATAACTATCTTTATTTATCAAAATTTAGGATTTTTATTAGTTAATATTGAGATTGCATAGTCATATGTCATTAGTTACGTTCATTATGTTTTTTAATATTCATTTTACTCATTACATCGGTTAATATTCATTTTAATATTTTACACAGTTTAAAAATTCATTCAAATGCGAATATAATTTGCATACACAAATATTTAATCAACCAATAACTTTTGGGTAACACTATCAAGCCGATAACTTAGGTCAATTTTTTACAATTTCCTATATATAGATTTACTGATTCACTAGGTTAAGATGGTGGTGTATGAAATTTTTAGGCGTGTTTAAATCCACTGTGGTGGGGTGGGGCAACGTTAGAAATTCAGTCACCTTCCAAATGGTAATACAAAATCTGTGGTTTTAATTTGTTTCTTTTATTTATTTTTTGCTTCACCGATCTACTTTGGGGGGGGGTACTGTATAACTTGTGAGTGGTGTCTGTTACTGTTTAGTAATTTTATTTTGTTGTGGTGTATTACTATTACATATTTTAATTGTTTAATCCTAGCATCTTCTTTGCTTGTTATGTGAGGTTGAGTTTTTGTTAGTTTCCAATTTTCAGATCTGCATCTATAATTTTGTTTGGCTTGATTTGTTTTTGTCTAAGTTATGCTATTAACGTTTTTGACTATTAAATAAGAAAAGGTAGTGTATAGTACAGTTTGGTGTTTGTTTTTATTATTTTTAATTCTAGCTTTGTACAATTAGCTAGGTGATTTAATCTTATTTTTGTTGAATATATGGTGTACAAAATTAAAAATGCTTCATTGATAATTATTATGTTTTGGTTGCTACTATTTATTTTACTATTATTTTAAATTATTGTTAAGTTATTATATGTTTTTGTTGACTCCTCACGCTAATAGTTATCAATTAAATTATTATTGGTATTGTTGTATTGCTGATTATGTTATTCTTTTCTATGAAAATTCATTTTTCCCTTAATTAATGTTTATTATTTGTTTTTTTTCAATTCTTATTATTCTAAGAATGTCCCACATTCTTTGTTATAATTTAATTAAAGTTTTTACTACCATTTTGTTCATGTTTTCATTTTGGTTGTTGCATTTTATTTAAATTATTGCATATTGATTTTATATGAGTTTAGATTTCACATTGAATAGCCAATGAAAATCTCTCACTTGGTTTTGGAAGCCTCCCTATTTTAAAAGACGAAAATTTAATTTAAGTTTGCATATTTTGTTTGTTATAATTAACCGATGAAGAAATTACCGTCAATATTCAAGACTTTCCATGTTAATAAAACGGATTATTTATTTTTTAAGCTATTTTTTGATTAATTTATTATTACTCATATTTATTTTACTAACACTTTTACTAATGTCTTTATAGGTATCTGGAGTTCCTCCTCATTGAAGCTATTCGAATTAAGTTCAAATTATACTCTTAATTCATTATTTTGTATATATTGATGTTAGACAAATTTTAGGTCTTTTCTTATATTATGTTATTTTATGACATGTGCATATTACATGTTTATTATAATTGAATATAAATTTTGTCTCCTCTCAATTTTAAATAAATGAATTCAGTAAGGACACACATTTGTGGATTCCAAAGGTTGTCTAACTCATTCTATTTGGAATAATTTGAACCCCTTACCTAGAATCATTTGGTTTCGTAAACTTCCTTTTAAGTTAATTAAATAATTGATTTTCTAGTTTTCCTAAAAATAAGGTGGAAAATCCATTTCGTTTTACTTCTTTAACCATTTAATATTCTTTTAACTATTTTTTTATTATTGGTCAACCTGGACGTTATCCCATTCAAAATGGATGTAACATCAAATTAATTCTTAAAGCCCTACATATAATTGTTCTAAATTTTGAGCCTGATTAATCAAAGTATATCTAACTAAGTTTCAATACAAGTCTCTTATAAAATAAAGGTTTTATTAAGATTAAAATGTATCGAGACTAGGTTTCAGTACCAACTGTCAACTAACTCTAACGTTAAAACATTCTGGAGTTTATAACTAGGCCAAAAACATATTTGTGGGTTTTGCTGCGGGGACACTTCTCCTAGTCAATAGAGATTTTAGTAAGAACAAATTAACAAGAAGGATTGGAGTCTTTGCTATTATAAATGTTTGAAAATTATCATTATTATACAGTTTTATTTCACACCTCTGTATAAATTATCTTTAAATGATTTACACATTCATATATATATCTACCCCTAACATGCGGTACGGGACTACGGTCGGGAATAGAGAGTGGGGACCCCCGCCAACGATATCAAAGCATACTTACTTTTAAAAACATAATATTAATAGTGGTGTTGCCAAAGTTAGAGGAACATTTATAAATGTAAAGATGGGGGATTACCCAAGAGTTTAGGGAGTGTTAGAAAAAAAAATGAGTTTATTGATAACTGAAATATCAAACTTATCACAGATGTTGTTGAAATAAAGACCGAGTACCGATATATGCCTTATCTTAATGTTGAGGACTATACCTACATCACGAGAACAAATAGTGGAGAGTGTGCATTAATATTTGAAAGGTACTGAGTATGCATGATAGGATAAACTTGAACAATGTACATAAATGCAAAAAGAATGACACTATGCTGAAAATATTGAAGATGAACTAACTAAATGTAATGACTAAGTTTGATAGCATGCTGAAACTTAATATGAACTGTAATTGATAACCTGGTAAATACACTAGAATCTGACTGTGGGATCTACTAATCATATACATAAAGCCTTGAGTGACAAATGTGGAGTCCGATGTATAAAATCAATCAAAAGGACCCAGCATAACCTCTGGCGTGATCACAAAATTGATGTCTAAATAGTGGACTTATAAACTTATGGGACATGTAATGCTTGGACTATATAGGTGACTGACCCTAGTCCAACTCTGTATTAACTGTACTCCCAATTGAATATGTATATAATCTATATTATGACTAAATTCTCGAAATACTTGATAACTCAAAACTATAGCCTGCATACTAAAAAAGAAAAATTAATACACTGATAATGAAACATTCCAAAACTAAGGGATGTATAACTCTTTATCTGCCTTAGCTAATGTGATTCACGAACCAAAAGAACTAAATAACTAGGTTTTTGAGTTTATGCAAGAACTCAGAAACAATTTTATGAAAACATGATAATCTAATTTCAATTAGTGTAACAACTTAATCACAACATAAATTTTGAAATTCTAGAAATCCATGGTCTCACATGTTGTAGAGAATCAAAAAATCTAACTGAATTTTAGGGACCTATTTGGTGAAAGGAACCCACTAGTGAAAGTAAACCACTAATGAAATCCCACATACCTGGTGACAAATTCCAAGGAGAAATCTTTCGATTTGGGGGCTGTAATTGACGAGAACTTGTCGCATTCTTGAACAATGGATGCTCGACTTTTCCCTCTAATTTTCTCTAATCTATGCTTGATTTTTGTGAATGATGGATTAGGTTAGCTTCTAATTAGTTTAATAGGCTAAAACTGATCAAAACCACGTAATTGAGGGTTTCAAAGACATAGTTTAGGGGTCCAACACATATGGAAAAAGACCAAATGACCCCTCTTTTATGAGTTTACTGGAGCCACCAATAGATTGATCCACGGTCCATCATGTCTACCATCGTCTTGGATTCAAAGTCGTTATTTCTTGGGCCTCCATCCATAGAAAACGACCATGGACCATGGTCGAACCAATGATCCATAGGTATGGTCGTAGGTTGACACTTCAGCAATTTCAAAAGATTTTTCTAGAGAGGCTTCCACGGGCACTCCTGCAGCTCGTTGTTAGGATTAGGGCTCGTAAATGGTCCCGTGGTAGGAAAGTCAGGTCCAGGTGGTCTCTTCTTGGAGGCCACAACCACGACCTGTGAAGGGTCTTGTGGTCCACCTTTTTTTGGAAGGGGCTGAAAACATGGGTAGGTCAATGGACAATAGACCCTATTGCAGTCCGTGAACCCTGTCCTTGTTCACTGGTTTCAGAGGTTTTCCTGTTGTTATTTGAAAATATGGTTTCCTAGGTGCTATAACTTGTCCCCCTTAGAAACATTCGTCCTTAAATATGGTCTAAACTAGCTGCATAGGGAGGGAGAGAGTTGTAAACCCTACCACTTTTTACTAGAAATCTATTTCTAACTTAACTAAGTTCCTAGTAGATGCAAGTACTATGGATGTTGGATAGTCCACACAGTTCTTCAACAATGAAATGTGAGAGACCAGATGAACTGGTGCTAGTTCTGCTGGCGACCCTAACTCATAAGCCACTTTACATAATATTTTCAAGATCTTGTAAGGGACTACATATTTAGGACGTAGGTTCTCTTTCTTGCAAAATCTCATCTACCCTTTAATAGGTAACAGTTTAAGGAAACCCCAATCATAAACTTTGATCAGTACGACCCTTCTCCTTACATATGCTAGGATTTGTAGAGACTCTATCTGTCTTAAGTCTATCTTTGATGCGCTAAATTTTTTCCATATTATCATGAACCGAATCTAGTCTTATCATGGCTTTTTCACCTTCTTCAAATAAATCAACTGGATATTTGCACCTACACCTATATAATGCCTCAGAAGGGTCCATATAAATGCTGGAATTGTATCTATTATTGTGGGGAACTATAATAGAGGAAGGTGATCATCCCTTATACCCTTGAAGTCAATCATACAAGTTCTTAACATGTATTCTAAGGTATGAATGGTACGGTCTTCCTGACCATCCTTCTGTGGATGAAATGATGTTCTAAGATTAACCTTTGTACCAAGACCATTTTTAGATGACTTCCGAAAATGAGAGGTGAACTATGGAACTCTATTTGAGATGATTGACAAAGGATCACATGAAATATAACAATCTCATCAATTTAAAGTGTGGTGTAGTCCTTAACCGAATATGTAGTCTTAACAACTAAAAATCACAGAGACTAAGTAAATCTATAAACTGTCACTCAAATTGAGTAATGTTATCTATGAGTATGTGGTAAACCTGTAATGAATTCCATTTTGATCATTTCATACTTCCAAATACGAATGTTTATCTCTTTCGACATAACCACTAATTTCTATTGTTCTACCTTAATTAATGTGTCTAGTCATATGTCAAATTAATTCTCATGTGTTGCCCGTTGCACGCTAGGTAAAGTGTAAATTCTTGTTTTACGTTAGTATCAATGCATTATGTGATAAGCTTCCTAGAACCATACATCACAACACCTAGAATTTTCCCCGTTACTCCACTCATCTAAGTAATGCTTTCTGTAGGTATAATCTTAGGCAATCTCGTAGGGTGTGAGCCGATCTTACATATACCTCTTTTATTACCTCCCTGGTGAGTGTGTAAACCTTTGTTGAATACCCTTTCAACCTTATACTTCTTTGAAAGATACTTTATGAATACTAGACCCTTCTTCATCCGTCTTTCGTAATCCTCATGAATGATTGGTTGAATTGAAATAGCTAAGTAGGGCATGTGGTGAAAAGAAAAGTGAAAAGTCAATGAATTGCAAGGAAATTCTCCTTTAACCCATGGTGTTATGAAAAGATTAAAACCCTTCATTTCTAAAAAAAATGAGAGAAAAAAAAAGAAAGGAAAAAGAAAGACATGGAATAAAGTACAATAGAACTATGGTTTCCAAGCAATCTATGGAACTGAATGATATGATGACTTGTGAGGGCTAAAAAAGATGATGATGGAAGAATGAAAGAAGTATTTTGAACACCACAATTCATGAGGATCATCAATCATTAAGCCCAAATGACAATACCTTCATACTGAACCACATTACAAGCCTTAGAAAGACCTTTTTAATCTTGACAAAGTTGAAACAAATGTCGATTGGGGAATAAGGGCAAACCTACAGTTGAAAGCATTCATTGTGTGAGGGTATTCAAATGCTTTTGTTAAGCTTGAACTTGCATTTAAAGCAAGTAATGTGAGCTTGAGAATCTTTGGTAATGGTGTGTCACAACTTGAATCTTAGAGTACACAATTGATCCTTACATAAGTAATTTGATTCCTATTGTACATTCATGATTGACCCTTGTGCAGCACTATTTGATATATACTTTTCGAACTGCTGAACTTGAGTTTTTACTTGAAAAAATCAAAAGTTTAAGTTGGGAATAATGATGAGTCCACAAAGTGGACTCATTTAGGGTTATATTTTTATGGGAAAAGCATCCGCAAATGTTTATTTTATCTTTATATTTGATGAAAACTCTTAACTATTAGGTATTTGATGTTTGAAGGAAAGCGTGGACACTATATCGCATAAGGGACAAAAAGAATTAACAAATAGAAGCTTGGGGATCGGCGAGTCCACTTGGTGGATCTCCAAAGATACCTACTTTGCCTTTTGTTCTAGTGTGCGAAGCCCTGAAGGAAATGATCAAATTAGCTACAGAAATTAGTAGTTGGTGCGTTACCAAGTAGCTCTGTGAGGCAGTACAATGTCGCCCAATGGACTAAAGCACATTGATGTTGTAGGTTGTACCAGAAGGCGGTGAACTACACTAATTGGTGAATCGTTGAGTTTGCCGGTGATTCTGACTAACGATACGAAACAATCCATTGCATTATAGATATAAAACACAATAAATACTAGTTAGAGTTGTAGTTTTTAGAGAGTCGAACATTATTATTATTACTTTCTGTCTAGAATAATAGTTTTTCACATTTTTATCCTAAGTTCAAAGGGTTTGGAAGACTTCAAGAAGAACATGGTTTCATCTATTTTAATTTTGTGGGTCACTTTGATTCATCTTGCTTTGCCTAAATAAGGAGTTATTTTCTCATACCCATTTGATTTCAACATGATTAAAGGAATAACTTAAATTTCATGATATTTGTCTAAAAAAAAACATTCTTGGGGTGTGATTTAGTAAATACGGGTTAAGATTGTTGTTGGGTCTTTCTTGTTGATATATTAATTGTAATTTAATGGTTATTTTGTCTAGCTGATGTGGATGAATTTAACAAAATTGTAGTTGCGAATAAAAGTTTATTTTTGTGTTTTCAGCTTGCGAGAGAGAGAGAAGTCGTTAAACGAAGACTACTATATTAGTGGCTCATTTGATTTGACTTGGATTGCCACATAACCTTGACATGTGACATGATTTTAATTTCTTATTTAATTTGACTTGGATTGTCACATAACCTTGATATGTCTCATGATTTTAGTTGATTATTTAATTTGGCTTGGATTGGCACATAACCTTGACACGTGGTATGACCTTAGTGGCTTATTTAATTTGACTTGGATTGGCACATAACCTCCACTATTTTTTTGGAATTTAATATAATCCCAATTAATTTATGGATTTAAATTAAATAAAATATTAATGCATACAAAATGTTTTTGAATATCTTTTTCAAAATAATTAAAATTCACAAGAGTTAGGGAATTCTCACGATTTTTTTGTTGCTCAAGACAAAAGTATGGATTTATTTATCAATGTTGCTTATGCTATTTAGATTGTTAAGAAGTTTGCTTCAAAATAATTATTACCATATAAATATTTCCATTTTGTTTTACTAATTTACTCTTTCTTAATATTTAAGTATTAAGAAAATTTTATAGAATTATAATAACACTAGTTGAAGTTTGTATAAATTATTTTTTATTGTAGTCTAACTTCATTTATTTTTGTTAACAGTTGCTCTTGTGATGTAGATATATGCTTTTGAAATTCTTTTTCCAAAATTATTAAACATATCAAGAGTTAGAGAACTGTTAAGACTTGTTTTTTGATGTCCAAGACAAATGAATGACTTAGTTTATCATGTTAATTATATGATTTAGTTATTGTTAAAAGTTATTCTAAATATTTATTACTATATAATCATTGACCTTTGTTTTATTTTGATTTACTCTTTCTTTATATTTAATCTTTTTTGATGACTAACTTTCATCTTGAAGTGCAACGATGGGGTGAAAATTTTTGTTTTACGAGTAGATGACTTGAAGTGTTCTTTAGTCGACATAGAATGTTTTTTATATTGATTGGGATCCATTGTGGATCTTACGTCCAATCCCCTTGGGTTTCATGGGTATTCTCATAAAGATTGTTTGAACTTTTTGGTGTGAATACATAGATGAGAATAAACATTCTACATGTATGCGTTTGTTTCACTCGTTTTATTTTATATATCTATACAAATTCTAACCGACAATTTTTTATCTCATCTCTTTTTTAGTTTACATAATAGAAATAGGTAATACAATACTTGATGAAAGATGAGTAGAGAATGTGATATCATTTAGACTTAACGCAATAGTTTTTAAGCTTGGGAAAAGAACGTAATGAATCCTTATTTTCCAATAATAAGGAACAAGATTGACTTACTGTCTCAAGTCCTATAGTTTCCTCGATTGGTTTTTTGAAGTAGCCATTTGACTTCTTCAGTTCCCTTGGGTGTTGGATGGAAAATAGTTGTTGAGTTAATTTTTCATTGTTTTCGTGCGATGTGTGATTAATTAAACTTCCATGATTAATCTTCCTTTTGTTATTTGTGATTTTGGGAATCTTCATTTTGATTGTTGATTGATATTCATCAATCAGGATGCTTGGTTGGTTAATCATTCACTTGAATCATAGAGATCCATGATTGATAATTTTTTTGTTTTGATGATACACTTGTCCTGCAATTATATAAGTTGATCAACATTGAAATTTTGCTCTAACAATCTCCCCCTTTTATAATGACAACACATAGTAGTTATACTTCCTTGATATAATCGACTTTAATAGCTGGTCATTGATTTTATTCCCCTTGAATATGATAAAAGTTAGTCGACCAGTAGAGCTAGGTTTTCAACTAGCTCCCCCTGAAAACTATGCAAAAGATTTTCTATGCTATGCAGATAATGCAACAAATTATCACAATAGAGACACACAAATGTAGAAAATCACAATTAACCATAAGAATCAAAAACACTGATAGCAAAAAGGAAAGAATAAGAGTTTCACGAACACTTAAAAAAAATCAGAAGTTTTAAGAAAAACCATAGGAGCAAAACAAATGAAGTTCAAAACAGAATCATAGGGAAAATCAACGATGATGTACGGAATAGTTCAAGTTGTTGAAAATAGCAGTCGATATCTCTTCAGATCCGGAGGAAAGAGAGGTAGAGATGGATTTATATCAATCTTGATCTTTTATAGCAATCTTGATGTTTTCCTTCACGATTTAATACAACTTGATACAAATACGAGCAACAACAACACATGTTTCCTTTATGACATCTTTCACACTATCGATTTTTAAATGGGCTGACAATAGGAGATCATTCAAACACTCTACCTGCTAACTCATAGCAGAAAGCTTGGTCATGACATCTGAAACTTGAGCAATAGTGATGGCCATAATATCAAACTTGTTGTGCATCTCAACAAGATATTCCAAGGTGGTATTGAGTATAGTAGCCGACACATATGTGGAGAAGGAGTCTTTATATTTTATAGGGGTAGCACCCACGTCGTCCGTATCAGTCTTGAGGCCCCAGCAGCAGCCAAAATGAGTAAAGCCCATGCTAAGACAAGCACAGCAGTTGTACCTCTATTTCATTAGAACATGAACTAAGTCTTCTAGGAACATGAAGTGTGACTCAAAGATGTGAGTGATAAACATGCCAATTAAGATAGAAGGATCTGATTGACCCATGTCCATACGTAGTGATAAAAAGAAAAAAGATAATGGACGTTAAAACAAACCACGCAAATAACTAGAATGAGATCTAGCCCTAGGAAAGAGGGTGGTAGCAACAATATGAATAATCACCCGTGTCTTGAAAGCGAGATCCTTAGGTCCTAGCTTGGTAGATACGGGCTGAGAAGGGTCAAGAACAATTTCAAGCTTTTCTTGGTCAAAAGGAACATAAAAGTCAAAAGGCCAATATTTCTTTTTAGGGTCCATAATCCTAGTGAATGAGATGCCAAACATAGAATAGAAGTTTTTGCAATAAAGAATCGAATAAAATGATGTTTGACGTCAATATGCTTAGATCGATAATGATGCACAATTTTTTTCGACAGACAAATGACACTAGAATTATCACACATAATTTTGACTGGTTTGAAATACAAATCATAATTACATAATTGATGAACCATCAACAATATTTGAGCACAACATTGACCAATCGCAATATAATCAGCCTCAGTAGTCAAAGAGATATAAAGCCCTGTTTTTTGCTTATTCTGGGATATTAATGATTTCCACATTATTTCACATGTACCACTAGTACTTTTCTGTTTTCTTTATCACCTGCATAGTAAACATCAGAAAATCCTTCAAGATTTTTTTTTTTGGATAGAATAAACTAATGGATGTTGTTCCAACTAAATAACAAATAATTAACTTAACTAACACTTAAAGAGATTCTTTAGGGGCTTAATGAAACAAAGAATATTTGCACACACTAAAGATGATATCCTATCGACCGGAAGTTAGGCACAAGAAAACCTCCAAAGATACCTATATACTTAGTTTCGTTGACCATCTTACCTTCGTCGTCTTGGTCAAGATGACATGTGGAACTCATTGGAGTACCTAATGACTTTTAGTTTTGCATGCCAAACTTTTGAATGAGCTTTTTTCAATACTTGCTCTGACAAAGAAACGTACCTTTCTGAGATTGCTAGATTTGTAGTATTAGAAAAGGAGTTAATTCTCCCATCATACATATTTCAAATTCACTTTGCATAAGGATAGAAAATTCTTCACAAAAAGAGATATTAGGACTTCTAAAGATAGTATCATCAACATAAACTTGAACAATAAGGTTCTCATAGGAGGATTGTTTAATAAAATGAGTTGTATAAATTTTTCCACAAGTAAAACAATGATTTATAAGGAATATTCTAAGAAGAATCAGACCAAGAATAAGGTTTTGCTTGAGAACATACAAAGCTTTAGAAAGTTGAAGACATGATAAAGAAAATTGGGATTTTTAAAAGAAGAGGGTTGTTTTATAATGAGTCCACCAATTGGACTTATTTAAGGCTTTAAAGGGAACAAAATTGTTTCATAAAATGATTATATTGTCTCAGTTTCTCATGAAAACTCTAAAGTTTCAAGTATTTGAATTTTCAATGGCAGCATGGAAACATATGTGTAAAAAGGAACAGAAGGGTAAAAAGAACGTAAAAGCTTAATCCTGAGCCTAGCCAATCACACGTAGAGAATCAACGAAGAGAAGAACTCTGTCCTTTGTTCCTGTATGTGAAGCCTTGAAGGAAGTTGATCAAAATGTTCTGAAAGGAGCAGTCTGTGTGTCACCGATTAGTTGTGCAAAGTAGAGATATACCTCCTAATGATGCAAGTCACAAACTAGTTGAAGGCAAAGCACAAAAGTCAATCAACCGGAGAAAAGGTGATTCACCCAGTCATTCAAACATCATGACTAATCTCGCCGAATCATTTTCCACAACATTTAACCTGAAACCTATAAATACTAGTTGTAGGTGTTATTTTTAAAGAGTCTAAAGATTATTATTAATTTTTAACTTTTTAGAACTTTATTTTGTATTTTCTCTCACGTTTGGGGAGCGTTTTGTAGGAGACTTGTAGAAGGAAAGGTTGCATCTTCCGTAAGTTGGAAGTAGGTCTTCTCTATTCTTCTTCATTTGCTCATATTAAGTTTAATTTCTTACACCATCTGAGTTCATTATCCTTTCAGGTGTAATTTGTTATTGCATAATGTGTGGGTAGAAACCCCATTCTTGGGGTGTGATTTAGCAAATATGAGCTGATATTCTTTTTGGGTCTTTTATCGGTTCGATGTTTTTAATAGTGTTTTCACCTAGCGTTTATGCTTTAACTTAATGGGTTTGTAGCTTCAAAGAAAAACTCACCCATGTGTTTTTGGCTTGTCGGAGAGGAATGTCGCAAAACTAAGACCACTAGACTGATGGCCTAAGGAGTGGGTGGAATGTTAGTTGAGGTAGATTGAGAAGTCAATGGTGACTTGAAGCTAACTATGCCGGTATCTCAACTTAATAACTTGATCACCAAATATCCATTGGGGTCTTGAAATTATATAAATATGACAAGAATAAACAAACAAACCCATTCACCATCTTTTTATTCTGGTTTTCCTCCATTTACGTTTTACTGGGTAGCCTATTACCGCTTTTTGGGCAACCTTCAAGATCAAGTGTTGGATGAAATGAGGGAGAATATTGAATTGTTGAATCAAATTATTGGATCTCAGTCTAGATCAATCCAGCACATCAGCTAACTCCTGACATTTTCAATACCTCAGCTCCATCCAAACGACATACTAGGTTACCTAGTGACACTAAGTCTAGGCCCAATAAAATAAAGTGAGGAAGGACCTACGTCGAGTCACGATGTCAAATAAGGTGCTTCTGGGAGGCAACCCAAGGTTGTAATTATAGTATTATACTTTTAATATTGCAGGAAAAAATGAGAAAAGTGTGGAAATTCTCAGGTTGGTGAGCAGAAGATCCATTCCGTGACGCACAAAATAGGTCGGCAAGCCCAGCTGAATTCCATCATTTTGCTCAAAGGAAGAATATTGCAAATCCTTTAAAACTATGGAAACTCAAAAAGAAGATTGATGCATCACCAACCTGTTAGATGATCTCGATGAAGTCCGCCGATTTAATCACCAAAATATGGATGATTTTATAGAAAAGGAAAGATAAAAGACCAGTTGGCATTTCGCCAAATGCGCTGGCGAGTGAGACTAACATGGCCGAATGGATAAAAACTGAATACTTATATAAAGACCAAAGGTCAAACCTTTGGAATCTTTAACTTTCCCTCTTTTCAAACTCCTCAAAATCATACCAAAGGTATTATTTTCAAGACTCTTGCAAAAAAAGTTGTATTGTAGTTGATAATTAAGTGCGCGGGATTTGATTTCTTTGCTGCCTAGCAATACAAAAATAAATTTATCAAGATCAAAGGTTAGTCTCTAAAACCCTGAATGTATTTTTGATAGGTTTGAACTATTTTGCAAGTTAATATAAGGATAACGTGTGTTGTGCCTCTCTGATAGAAACAAATTTTCCTTATGCTATTTTTAATTCGAAAATTTTGTCAAAATGATTAAATATTTGAAAGTCTTGGTGTTTATTCTTTGTATTGATTTAAATCACTATGGGTGTTGCTTAATTAATGTCATGTTGTTTGATGAAATCTAATTAACCCACCATTTGTGCTAAATAATGAAAATTATCCAACGAGGGGATGGGTGACAACTTTCTTAATAATAATCATAGTTAAATGGACAAATTTGTTAAAATCATAATTATCCAACGCAGCTTGTATGAATTTCGTGTTTGCATGCTTTGATTTTTTTTAAGATTGTAAGGACAATTTTGAAAGATTGATTTAAAAATGGACATGGTGTGTCATTCGGCAAGTTGAGTTGACCTTACCGGATGATTCGGTTGTGCGCCTACAGTTTTTAGACCACTATTAACTTTTTTCCTTGGTGCTACAAGATCTGTAACTTTCAAAGGGATACATTCTTTATCGTTGAAAGTAGTCGGCGATTAACCGATAGGACTTTAGATCACCTTATGCATGCCCCATTTTCCCTCCTACTATATCTTTCGGTGTAAAACTTTGTCATCACCAAAATTAGTCGGCGACTAATCGAATAGATTTTTCCATCGCCAAATTTCCTAGGTTGTAAGATGCCTATTCGGCGAGCTCGATCTAGCTCGCCAAAAAGTTTTTGCGATTTGCCGAGTTAAACGGTGATCATTCTTCAACAATTTTGTGTGTTTGAATTTGATTGTTCTTCTTACTAACCACGGATTTTTATAGATATGGAACGAACCAACGTGAAAATGCAACCCCAGCAAAAGTCAACACACAACATTCACATGAATGAAAGAGGATCAAACCCTCCCAAGAGATGAGGGGGTGAACTCCCCTAAGAAAAACGCAAAAACAAGAAACACATAGCAAGAAAAGGAGTAATTGTTGAGAACAACACTGAGTTGAGCAAGACTGAAAATGACCAATTGTTAATTCACCAACAGAGTAGGCTCGGAAACATACCCCAACCACCATATACCAGGATTCCATCAAATGTAACCACTTCAACTAGGGACACATCAACTACAACTTCTCCTAAGCTAGATATAGAACCATTACAGAGACCTCCAATAGCTCCATACTTGCTCCATATCATCCACCGTGACCACTTAATAGATTGAAGGGTAATGTGAGTGAACCATCTTGAGGAAAAGTTTTTGTTGATGTTATGGAAGGAAAGTACATTGACGTCATGCAGACTCTATGTTTTCATGAGTTTGAGCAATTTACTAGGCCCCGAGGCCCATCAATTCCTTTTTCGATCACGAAGGTTTACATAGCTTACGGAGAACTGGTGCCAAAGAATAAGAAGCAGGCAAGTAAGTTCAGACTAGTGAGGTCTATTACAGTCTGAGGCACGAAGGTAGAGTTCTACAGAGAGCATATAAGTGCTATATTGGAAAATCCACTTCATTATGTGTTCCCTTATGAGGAACTGCCCAGTGCCATATCTCTAGATGATCTGAATGGGTGGTTGGGTCCTGTTATTCATGATAACACTAATATATGGATTGTGATTGAAGCGCGTATTAAGAAGAGGGACTTGAACATTGCCACTAGATTCTTGTTCTACTTCATCAACATCACCATCATGCCTTCCTAGAATGAGTATATTCTGCGCCTTTCCAACGCATCCTTCCATTGTTGTATCATGCACATGAGGACTGTCGATCTTGGGTTGTTGACTATACACGAAATCTCTATGAGGGCCAAACAAACATGTACTTCCTTGCCATTTTCTATCCTTATCATAGAGCTTTATCGCAGAGCTAGAGTGTCCTGGAATCGGGCTAGGGATATCAAGGTTAACCCCCTCATTCGCAACTAACATTAGGCTTTTTTAGTATGAATACATACGCGATAAAGGTAATAGGAGGAGAGAAACTCTAGTAGATGGCTATCCACAGATCAATATTGTGTTGTTACATAAAGAGGTATCCATACACACTCTGATCCATGGACCGTCATTTACATCATCTCCTCTTCCTTCTTCTTCACAAGATATAATTTCTTCCTCTTCTATCCAGTTAATCAAGATCACTCATGCCATGGTCCTAAATATGGAGAGTGTATGACAATCAGCTTAGGCAATGCCTACAATGCTAGAGATACCAGTCCCATGTATGATAGAGAGTGCCATAGGTGATAAAGTATCCCCACTACATGCATCTGTCGATGCCTCAACCTTTAGGGTTAGATATTGCGAGAGAATATAGGGGAGACCATTTGAGATAGAACTGACGATAGCCATAAAAGCGATGAAAGCCACATTGCAAGTTTGCGCCAAGATTTTGATTACTTGATGTCTGCCGAATTCAATAATCTGATGAGAATGGATGATGATAGAGGTACCGCCACGGATATTCCTCTAGCTACCATTGGGAATGTACATATGGGAGATGCAGTAGCCACAGATGCAGATGCACAGACTGATGAGAAGTTAGTGTCAGCATAGGAGAGCGAGACGAGAGATATCGTAGAGGAACAGAACATTTTTTGAAATTTGTAAGATCTGTTACGGATAGTGGTTCATTCGGCAACCAATCAATCGCCTACTGAGACACCCCAGTCAACCCCACTTGATATGGTACAACTTCTCTTGATGAGGCTATTGCAGGCACTAATGCTGAAGCACAAGCTGCTGATTAGAGTATTGATACCCCTAAAGATAAAGAGATTGCATCGATATGATCAATCTTCAACTCTTTGTAACTTGCTTTGATTTAACTTTATGGATTTTATTACTTACTTTTGAGGACAAACGTATTTTTTTTGTGGTGGTGTGAGGCCAACACATTTTGTGTTGATTTTTTGTTATTAATTCTTGTGTTTAGGTGCATATATAATTTGATTGTCTGTCTTAATTGTGCTTAAAAATTTATTTGCTATTATTTGAGATTATGGATCCTTTATGTTTTTTATTGCAAGTGATTTTGACCCTACCGACAAATTTTCATTTCAATGATTTTTGTCACCTCTTGTGTTGAAAGTGGTTATTCTCGTACAAATTTAAGTATAATATCGATGACTTAAATAGTTCCATCAATCGAGCAAACATGAATGTACGGCTACAATGAGACCAGATGAAGTTACATAGACAATATGTGAACTTTTTTCATCTCGTTATGATAAGACATGTATCAAATTAATTTCTGTTGTGATGATCATTGAACAGTAGCGAAAGTGTGTAGTATTGTTTGTCTTTACTATTGATGCCCTGTGTGATGAACTTACTTTGAACTATGCATGAATAAACCTAGAAATTTCTGTGATTGCTTTAGAAAGATGTCCTATTGAAAAGATCTTAGTCAATTTTAAAGGTTGTGAGCAAAATTTGACATATACCTCTTTTATGACCTACATGTGAGTGTGCGAAACAGTTTTAAACAACCTCTAAGACTTATACTTCTTTGGAAGAAAACTTGATTTAACCTACACCTTTAATCTATCAACTACCTATAATCCTCTTGGCTTGTGATTTAGTTAATAGCCAACTTGAGCCAAATTTTGTTTGGGGATCTTGTGAAAAGGAAAAACAGAAGTCAAGTGGTTCAAGAAAAGTCTCCTTAACTCATGGTGTTGCTAATAAAATGGAAAACGTCCATATAAAAAGGAAGAAAGAAAGTGAAAAAGAGATATTATGGAATAAAGGTCCAAAAGAAATTTGGGTTTCAAAACAGTCCATTGATTGAAATAATAGGATGACTTAGAAGCACTAAAAAATTGGTAGAAGAAGGTGGAGGAAAGGAAGTGTTTGTGAGCTCAACAGTTCATGAGGATTTTTAGTCACTGAGCCTAAATTATCATACATTTTCACTCAGTCCCATTACAATCCTTAGAAAGACCTTTTTTATCTTGAATAAGCCAAACAAAAGTTGATCATAAAATAAGGGAAAACCTATGAGTAAAAATATACATTGTGTTCCTCTTTTTGAGTGGGAGTGTTGCATCTGATTCATCATCCCAAATTGATTAACTTTTGTGTGTGAATATGGAATCATTCATTGCGTGAGGGCATTATGATAATGTTGTTGAACTTGAATTTGCATTAGTAGCAAGTATTGTGAGTTTGAGAGCTCTTTGGTAATGGTGTGTCCCAACTTGAATCTTTCAGTACACAATTGATTTTTGTATAAGTAGTTTGAATCTAGTTGTGTATATTCATGATTAAGTCTTATGAAGCACTATTTTAGACATCCTATTTGAACTGTAGAACTTGAGTTTTACTTAAGGACAAGCAAAAGTTTAAGTTGGGGATATTAATGAGTCCACCAACTGGACTCATTTAGGTCTTTAATTTGATAAAAATAATGTCCTCAAATGCTTATTTTGTCTCAATATATGATGAAATCTCTTACGTTTCAGGTATTTGTAGTTTTAGTGAAAGCATGGACACTTACGAGGAAAATGAAACAAAAACTCTAAAAAGAACATAAAAGCTGAAGCCTGAGCCTCACTAATCACACTTGGCTAACCGCCAAAGAGAAGAACTCAGTCCTTTATTCTACTACACAAAGCTTTGAAGAACGTGGATCAATAGGAAATGTGACTTAAAGAGAGCATGTCTCTGATCAGTTCTGCGAAGCATAAATATACCGCCGAATGATTCTAGACACAAACATGCTGAACGCAAATCACAAAAGGAGATAAACCAGAAGAAGGGCAAATCACCGAGTCATTCGGCGATCGCGACTAACCTTGCCGAGTGGTCCGCCATAGTACTTAATATGAAAGCTATAAATACTATATATATGTGTTATATTTAAAGAGTTTGAAAATTTTATTTATTTTTCACTTATTAGAACTTTAGTTTTTTTATTTTCTGTCATGTTTTAAGAGGGTTTTATGGGAGACTTGAAGAAGGAAGGCTTTCATCTTCCTCATATTGGAAGTGGGTCTTTTCTATTCTTCTTACTTTGCTCATATTAAGGTTTAATTTCTTATACCCATATAATTTTTATAATCATTTTAGATATAATTTGTTAGTATTTGATATGTGGCTAAAAACCCCATTCTTGGTGTATGATTTAACAAATATGAGTTGATACTCTTTTGGGTCTTGCTTGCTGATAGGTAAGATTTTAATGTAATTTTCCCTAGTGTTGTGGTTTTTAACTAAAGGTATGTAGTTTAAAATCAACTCATCCATAGTGTTTTTTGGCTTTGCCAGAGCAGGATGTCGCGAACCAAGCACTAGACATGGCCTAAGGAGTGGGTCGACTTTGGGTTCAGCCCGAGAGGGTTAACTAGTCCCCTATACTAACCCCATCTAAGGCGTGATGTGATATAATATTAGGGCTGGTCTGATGGTGCAAATGGTGTCCCGAGTAGGAACACAATTTGAACAGGGTAAGCTGCCCGAGAGGGAGCTTTTTTCCATTTAAAGCTTAGCCTAGTCACCATTATCTTCCAAATTTTCTATCGAAAGTATTTACCCAACTACCTATCTCAACTTTTGTTGTGGTCACACCCATATATTTTCTCCCCGTACGTGATTTTCTTGTTACTTTTGTTGTTTTTACAATGCTTGAGATAAAACGTCCTTTCGATATTTGACACTTTGGTGTAACCCCTTTTATTTAACATGTTTCTATTTGTTAATATCTTTATCTATGGCTAATTAGAATGAAATTCTAATTGACTACATCTTCTCGAAACTGCTCACTTGGGACACGACCCCAACCTTTGTTGGGTTACTAAACTATCGATGATCGTAGAGACTCATACCGTAGGTTAGTGTCGTATGTCTCAATAAGTATCATTTTATAATAAACTTATTATTCAATTAAAACATTTAGGAAATAACTTTTCACATCCATTTGAAAAAGTTTAAAATCTTTCTGAACATCAAAAGCTAGAGCTAAACGAACAGATTCTATCCTTGGAACAGGAGGAAAAGTTTCATCATAGTCAACTCCCTCCTGTTGAGAATAACTTTCAGCCACCAAGAGAGATTTGTTTCATATTACTTCTCCATAGCCATTTAGCTTATTTATGTATACCCGTTTTGTTCGAATAATAGATTTTTCATCAGTTTTAGGAACTAGGGTCTACACCTGATTTTTTTCAAACTGAACCAATTCCTCTTTCATTTCCTTGATCCAATGTTCATCTGAGAGAGACTCCTTTAGATTCTTTGGTTCTAACTGAGTGATGAGTGAAACATGTACCTCATTTCTTCTTGATGTTCAAGTTTCCATTCCTTCACTTGGATTTCTAATGATAAATTTCCTTGGATAATGTAGTTCACTTCTCCATTCATTTGAGATAGATTCGACTATAGGACATACAGATGATTCCACAATAGTCGAGAGTTCAGTTCTATTTATCTCCCTTTGAGTTGAGATTGAGAGTCGATTGTAAAAACCCTAAAATGGATATGATAAGTAATGCTTAATGTGGCTAGAATGCCTTCGATTAGACCTGGTTCACACAAAATTGATGCACGTAGTTTCAGACCTCTGAACCCTTTCTCCATACAAGTAAACTAACATGGGGAGTTAGTTGAGCTAATAAAGGTTAGGTCCAGCCAGGTAGGGCTCCCGAAAATGAATATTCACAAGGATGTGTCTTAACCGGACTTAAAAAGGGGAAATCTTATGGTTGGAGGGTCTAGGGGTAAATGGTCTTTTTCAAGGCTAAGGGTAGTATCGTAATTACCCTAAATATATAATTAATTATTTAATTAATAAGGTGGGGGTATTTTGGGGAGAGAGGGAAATTGCTTTTTGGAAAAATCTTGCTCCACCCGGGTTCGAACATACGTGGGAGCAATGATTTAAATTATTTTATTTAAATTGGTACATTAATTTAATTAATTAATATTTATTAACTAATTTAAGAAAAAAGGAATATCATATTTTTAAAGGTTTGAAAGTCTAATCTACTCCACCTAATCCTAAATTGCCTTCCACATTTAAACTCTCTCTCTCACGTCAATATCTCTCTTTTATTTTTCACGTTCTCTCTGCCTAACCACAAGAACAAATAAGCAACCAAATGTTCTTCACACTTGAAGAATTTTCACGTTAAAAACACATAAAAAACATAACCAAAAACGTTAGGAAAAAGGGAGGGGTTTTTCCGTCGAGTTGGTGTTGAAGCTTTCGGACTTGGAAGTGATTTTGGAGAGGGTCTTTGGGCAGCAAGTTCATGGTTTGAACGTCAATATAAATTATGGGTTTTCTTAATCTTGTTCCCTTTCTTAAGAGACCCTTAGGACTCAGAAGAATCTATTGTGAAAACTAGGGTTGTTCCCCGTAGAATGTCCCTATCACTAGCTCCCATCGATTTGTAGGTTGGGTATGTTTTATGGTAGAAATTAGGGATGTAATGTGTTTTCGTGATGATTACGTTCATGTATATATGTTCGGAGTTATGTGAATATTAAGCATGCTGTCCGAAACTAGGGTCGTGACATATACTCTTGGTTTGAAGTTTGAAAATGACATGCTATGGTTGTATTCTTACGTGCACAAACTTGTTTAAATCGTGTTTTTCATATGAAGTATAATGTGGCTGATTTTAATGGAAATTATTATCTAAATGAATCCATGAAAATGCACCTAAAGATGTACTAAAGGATGCATGAATTACCATAAAAACTAACATGTAAACGTTGATGAAAATGAGCTGAAAAACGTACATAATTCCCAGCATCTTGTTGATGAGTTCCGGCCAAGCTAAGTGGTGTATCATTCTATGTAAAATTAATTAAAAATAAGGGAGGTCACTGAAAATCGAACCCGTGACATCACCATGTTAAAAATCTTAGAAATAAAGTGATAAAAAAAGAATGTGGCATGTGGGATTCGAACCTTGTGTCTACCTCTTGGTCAGACTTAAGGAATAATTAAAAGAAAAAAAAGTTGTGGCATGTGGGAATCGAACCCATGACATCTCGGCTGAATAAAGGGAAATTAAGCAAAAAAAAAGTAGGGTTGTGGGGTTTCAACCCTACACTCTCTCGGTCAAACAAAAATGGTTTAAGGTAAAAGAGAATAAAAGAAAATGAGGTTGTGGGGGTTCGATCCCACTTCCTTTTTGTCCCAAACGAATGAAAAATAAATAAATTAAGGGGAAATGAAGAGAAGGCGTTGAGGCTCGATCTTGGGTCCTCAAGCCGAGTGGATCAAACTAAAATAAATAAAAATGTAAGTGTTTTCCAAGGGATTAGAAATTGGGTTCCCTTGCCCAATTTTCGTATTGATACATAAGTCATACGAAAATAAATGTTCAAAATAATACTTCCTAAATAGATCAAAATCGATGATCTTGGCATACATACATTATGTATAAATCTTGTATCATAAAGTCTTAGGAAGATACGAATCACTTAAACGAACTATGAATGAAGCCTAATGGCTTTTATGTATAGACCCATTAGTCTAGCATACATTTAAAAGTAAGTGAACCTAAGATGTATGTAATGAAAGGATGTAACACTAGAAGGGTTAAGTAAGACTGTGAAACACACTAAATGGCCAAGTGCATTGGCATATGATGAAATGAACATTCACGAAAAAGGGTAAGTAATTATGAAAATCAAATGGGATAAAGTTAATGAATGTGGTGATCACATGAGAAGAGGATAATGTGAAAGGTGGGAGCAATCTCAAATGAGTCTAAGTAAATGTTACCAAAATGTACTCACCTATGAGAGTGTAAAGTTTATTAAGAGACCAGTCTCTATGAACACTCTAATGAAAGTATTGAGATTAATGTATACTTTATATTTATGATGAGATGAGAAATCATCTAATGAGCTATGATGTCCTCATACTGGAAGCCAACTTCCATGACGTATGAGTGGACTGTAATTGAACTTTATAGTGAGCACCAATAGGCTAATTATAAGCGGTGATGCCTTCTTTTGGAAATGGCGGAGGTTCATGTAACTCACATTAGATGAGACTGTCCAGCATGCCGAGTATGGGTCTTCTTATATTTCCTAGTGTTTTAACCTATATTACTTATATAGGGATCTAGTAGGGTTCAATTCCTTATATACGCTAGCATATTTTTGTTCACCTTGGCCAGTGATTCCACCTCTTTTTGGTGTGGGGATGAAAAACTGGATTTCATGATGCACACATGATCTATGTCGGTTAAGGTTAAAGTTCCGAAAGAAACAATGAGGTCAGACTCAAATGATGCATATAATGAAATGAACTATACCAAAGGTGTTAGAATAGGATAATCAAGAGGTAAGCTAGACTCAAGTAATGACACTAGGTTATTCTTTATCATTGCACAACAAACCCGATGAGCATCTTAAAACTACATCCTAGGTATGACTATAGGATGTACTAGTAAATGAATTAATGAAATGGAGTACATATGAATGAATGAAGAACATTTTGTGTTTTCTAAAAAAGGCTCCCTAGTTGAGGTCCTTTATGTCGAGCCCTCATTTTGGGAAGTCTTAATGTCAAGTCCATGATTCCAAGATCTCATGGCATATGATCGAATGATATGAAATATGATATGTGCTATATGTGTTATGTTATGTGCTATATGTAATATGTTATATGTTGTTTGCAACATGATACGTATGATGATGCATTTTACTCTCATGGAATGACTTTCCTAAATCCAATTTGGCAAGTTCAATGACTTTCCTAATCCAAATATGGCAAGTCCACTGACTAGCCTAATCCAAATTTGGCAAGTCCACTGACTTGACTTTCCATAAACCATGTTGTTAGGAAAGAGCTATTCTTATTTATTCATGTCCTTGGTGTGCTTGCATATGCCCATTCTTAGTACAAGTGTGTACTAATCCCATACAATATCTACTTTTAGGTGCAGGTACTGGTGGACGTTAAAGCTTACAGTACGACGTTGCAGCTATCCGGACGTTGAGCTTTCATCCTGATTTGGTAGACCCTCATGCTTTTGAGGATGTCTACTGTTATTTTCTAGATTAGATGTAGGATTTAGCTAGTGGAGCATGTTCCACTAGTGTTTATTTCCACTTTCAATTCAGACTATGTTGGTGTCGTTTTGGCAAAAATATGTTTAATGCAATTTTGAGCTATTTCTTTGATTTGATGATCTTAATATTAGATGGTTGATTGCGAATGTTTATGAGTTTATGTAGAATGACTTACATGAATGTTAAGTAACAAAAATTTCAAATTTTCCTCTAAGATAAACCTAGAAGAAGTAACACTCACTTATGTAGTCTTGTCTGCGACCTCTGAAAGGTCAACGACGCCGATCTCGTCTGGAGTCTAGATTCCAATCGTAACATTGACTCTGTTCATCATCAGCATTAAGTCTTGTCTAAAAAGATTTGTAAAAATAATAAAATAACATGATAGATTCTTAAATATTTAAAATATGCTTATAAATGACTCTATAAGATCTAATAGAGTTTGAGTATCCAAGAAATATACCTTCATTATTTCGTGCATAAAACATACCAATATTATCTTTTCCATTATTGTGAACAAAACATTTACACCCGAATGGATGGAAGTAATGATGTTGGGTTGTTTACCATTCCATAGTTCATAGAGTGTCTTTTTTAGAATAGGCATGGATTCTGCACATGGCAAGCCGTACTTACAACTTCTTCCCAAAATTTGTGTGGAAGGAAATTCTCAACTATAATTGTTCTTGAAATATCCTTTAGTTTTCTATTCTTCCATTCCATGGCTTCATTTTGTTGAGATGATCGATGTGCTGAGAACTTGTGAGTGTAACCTTTCTCATTGTACAACCTTTCACACAAGTTATTTTTGAATTCTCCTCCATGACCGCTTCTTATGAATGTAATAAAGTGACCTTTATCTCGTTAAACTTTGTCAAAGAAAAAATCAATTTTTTTAATATCCTCCTTATGATATAAAAACCTTACCCAAGCAAAATGAGAGTAATCATCAATAATTACAAAAGTGCACCGATTTCAACTAATGGTAGTTCTTCTGGTTAGTCATAATAAATCAAAGTGTAGGAGTTGTAGAGGTTTATTAGTTGAGACAGTGTATTTTTCGGAGAATGAGTTTCTTTTTTTTTTCTACCATTTGGCATGTATCGGAGATGTGATATTTTGAGAAGTCCAGCTTTGGTAATCCAATAACTAGTTCATTTTTGGTTAGTTTCTCAATTATTCGCATGCTGGCATGACCAACTTTCATATGCCATATCTATGGATCATCAGTCATTGATGCTAGACAAATATGTTCTCCATTATTTTTTTACGGAATAAAGAATGTATACATTTTCTCTGCTCCATTGTAGTAAATATTTTCTAGAAGAGTCTTTTATCAAACATCGATTCTTTTGGAAATACACTTCTAAATTTGAATCACATAGTCTGATGATACTCCAAGATTGTATTTGAGTCCTTTCACAAATAGGCATTTGAATTATCACACGAGTCATTGAATTAAATTGTACCAATACCACTTATCTTTACTTTTGAGTTATCACAAAAATGAAAGTTTCCGCCATTGTAATCAACAATTGATTTGAATAGATTTTTGTCTTATGCCATGTGATTTGAACATCCGCTATCCAAGTACCATTTTACTTTTGACTTTTTGCGGTGGTCATCCAAAACAAAATCATCATCTTCTTTTAGGTACAAGAACTTTTTTTGGGTCCTTCAAGGTTAAAATTACTTGGAGTTCTTTTGGGTATCCATACCCATTTAGATGAGTTATGATTATGAAACCTGCAATTAAATGGTACATGTCCAGACATTCAACAATAAAAGCAAGATTTAGGAACGTCTTCTTCAAAATTGGAGTCATAAATGTTATTTTTGAACTATTAGACTTGAATGACTTGTTGAATTTTAAGTAATTTCCAACTGAAGAGTTTTTTCTACTAGCGACCCTTTCTGTTACGACCCCTAAAACTAACATGGTGTACTTCTCCTACCGGAGGTCTTATACAAGCCCTTAACATTCATTCATAGCACTGTCATAAAAAGTGCGAAAGTAAATCTTTTTCATAATGTAACACAAGACTAAAAAGTCATCTCATTTAAAAACCATTAATACAAAGATAGGATACTAAGTCTCATTTTGTCATCTTACACACGACTTCAATATAATAGGAACACAACTCATACAATACAAAAGAGCAGTTCTACACTATTACATGATCTTAAGTGACTCTTAACATGAAGGTCCTTGAATTATTAAGGATGCGCTCGAACATGGGAATTATTATCCAAGCTCTTCATTCTAGGAAAGATCCTTTATCCATCAGCACCTACAATTAGTGTAAAAGGGTGAAGAAGAATGGTATTAGTACACGAATGCACTAAGTATGATAACAATGCAAAAACATGCTTTAAAGAGGACATTTAGTTAGAAACCATGCATCATGTTATTTTAGTGAAACTTCTTAAACACTAGATATAATAAGCTTAATATAGTTCAAATATATCATATTAATCATGGATATCATTCACAACAACATATAAGGTCATTTATCACATTTAAGGCACATTCAATATCTGCAATACATACCTTTCCTTTTTACCTTAAATCCTTTACCTAAGCAACCCTTAAGTAATATTTATTGCAGTGCATGAATAGTGTCTCATTCCATCACTCCTACAAAAGTACCACCTTAAGGTCACCAAGGGTCAGCATTCGTACAACCTTCACCAACTCAAGCACAAACATTCATAAGGACAAAATATCATGAGACATAACCTTCACATAATAACCATCACCTAAGACAACCCCAAGTTACACTAGTGCAATATACAAGTAGCATCCCATAATACTATTCACACCAATTACTTCTATTAAGTCACGCTAGACTAGACACATCATACTCAATAAGATACAACACATGCGTTCACATTTAAACGTAAGACCCTCATACTTCATAGACCTCATATAAGAACCATTTCATTTATTACATTATAGTCATAATACTTTTAGTCTTTTGCACATCTCAAGAAAACATACAAGTCCATACTATAAATATCATAATAATGAAACCATAGTCATCATTGCATATTTAGAGTTCATTTCAGCAATACATCACAAAACCTTACTCATAACACTAATCAAAGTCTACTAGTTCAACATATATATATATGAAGCCTCATAACCTCACACATAACGAGTAAACTAATAATGAGATCACAAGCATTTCCCTTTACCTCATACATCATCATGACAAGTATAGCCAACAACGTACATACTACGTGTGACCGTCATCATGTATATAAAATGAGACTACATCATGCATATTATTATAACAAGTATGTCGACATCTAAAAGACATTCATAAGATATATACATATATATATATATGTATGTATGTATGATTGTATCAATATATATATATATATATATATACATACATACATACATACATACATATATACATATATATATACACACACACATAAAGAACTCACCCTAGGATTCCCTTAAGACTTACTTGTGCAATGTATAAGTAAAGTCTCATTCCCTTAACTATACTAACATCTCTTAGGTAGTCCTAGTTAGTGTTCGTTTTTATTAATTTCATTTGTTCATTTTAACATTTGGGAAAATATTTCATAACCGACATAAACCATGTGAGTTACATGGAATCCGGTGTCATCCCCTCACACCGAAAATATGGTGTAGTACTTGCCAAGGTAGGGCATAAACATTCATAATACCATCTAGGTGGATCCACTAGCTAAAGTTCCTATGGGGGCTGATAGTTAAGGAACAAGGAGGCTGTTACTAGAAACCCTGTTATGCTAATTCGCATTGTAGTTTCCACCTCATCAGAACATCGGATGAACCTCCCTTTCTTTGAGAAAGAACACTTCTCATTGTCAAGTTCGCTTGGTGCTAAGCTAAAATCTCTTTTTTGAAGAGCCTTTAAATATTTATTAAACATTGGTTCATAAGATAGGACTTAGGGGCTTAACCCATTATATAACATGTACATCGCTCATAGGTTAAATGATGACAATTTCCTTTCATAAAAACCAACATCACATGATAATGTTCTTACACATTATAATAACATCCATAACATAGTCTAGCTTAGAGTATTATTGAGGAAACTTTTCAAGAGACTCTCATTCACTAGAATTTTATTGGCTTTCTTCATTCATACATTAATGTGTGTATAAATATGTGATAAAGAGAATTACATAAGTCACATCCTGAAACCACACCCTAGAAGTTAGGGTACAATTTCATATCATTCATCACATAAACATAGTGAAAAGTAGTGTGGAATTAAAACTTTTCAAAAAACATAACATAGTCTTCAAAATCTCTTTCATATAAAAGTAATAGGAAATACTAAGTATCAGTCTCATCATCTTAAGACACATAAATACTTGGGACACGGCCCATACTTAAAAATACCAATATAAAATTATTTAGTCTATTACAATACTTCAAATGGAAAATATAAAACACATATATGCCCTCGAGTCAACTGAGGACATACTTCAACTTCTCTTGAACGATCTTCTAAGTCCAAGTCGTATCTTCCCAAAACTCTTCACCTACCAAGAACTATATAGATAAAAGCATGGAGTTAGTACAACCACATGAACTAAGTATGGCATTATGCATAAAAATCATGAAGACGGGAGTTTATTGGAGATATGCATCTTTTCATTTAAATATAATATTATAATCATAATAAAAACATTTAACAACTTAAAAACAAATAAGATAACTTTTAAACAAATTAATGCATTTTTAGGATCACTTAACAATGAGTTGATTCACTGTTACAGTGAAGTCTATTTACTGTATAGTGAAATGCTTAACCTTCACTTTAGACACCCTTTAGCATGTAATTTTCTCAGTTAAAGCTATCCTAAGATTCACTTAAGTCACACAAAGAGAGACCACCCATAAAACCTCTCTACATGTGCCTAAAAGACCCTTAAGATTACTTATAATGAGTCACATACACACTTACAAAGTATCATAAACATCAAGGTAAGATTCTTCTACTAAAGGTGACTCTAAGTCTCACTTGAGTGAGTTGTGAAGCGACCGCCCATACAATCCCTTACACACACACTTAATAGATCATATAGACTACCTAGAATCGATTCATTCTCACTTAATACACCAACAAATAGATGATATGACATTCTCTTTCTAAAGACTATCAAAAGACCTACTTAAGTAAATCAAGAAGACAACGTCCATAGTGACCTCATCGGGATTACCTAAATATTCCATAAGACTACCTAAGTCTTAGATCCTGTCTACAACACCTAACATATTCCCTAACTGGAGTCATCCTCAAGACTTCCAAAGATAAGTCATGAAGAGATCATCTCTTTTTGCCCTCTTCATTCTTTAGCTAAAGAATCTGTAAGTCACTTTAGATAAGGTACTTATTCATTTACATACTTCTAAAAATAAGTCATTAATTCATTAAGACTCATATATCACATAAAGTACATTCAAATAATGGTCTAATCCAAGACCTAGAAACTCCAAATTAACACCTTCAAAGTCTATTGTGCGATGTTTAGATAGCGTCTCATACCACAACTTAAACCTCATAAACTTTTCTAATGCTAATAGGTATTCCATATGATGAGAATAGTCAATAAGCGTCATAAACCATGATAGCAAGACATGGAATCCGGAATTCTATCCTACTCCGATGAGGTTGTTCTACTTGCCAAGAGTAGAACTTAGACACATCCCATGTAGGCACATGGTCAAGGAATATGAAGGGCATACTTTGTAATCTAGTCTCACTTCTTTAACTAGAACTACTTCCCAATACCATACTCACTTGGTTATAGACTTATTTATCATAGAGTTATTCACACATTAGGTTCACATAAGAGGGTTCCATATCAAGTTCATCACCCAATCACATTACCCTATCAATGAAGGTCCACTAGGGCTACCTCACAATGGCGACAAGAAGATCATGATGACATTTCTAAGAATTAGTATGATGTCATTCCAGCCAATTAACTTTAATTCTATCATTCCTTTACTTTGAAGGATACCATTACGGCTTACAACTTCAACAATCTAAACATTATCACTATGTCAAGGTTTTGACATAAAAGACTCTCTTAAGTTCATTTAAAGTCACATGTCATTCATACATTCAAGACTAAGAGTTATAACACCCTAAATCAAGACATCACATATTCATATTCATACATACATCAAGCAAAGGACACAAGTCAACCATGACAAGACACCACATACTTCACTTTTACCCATAATGCAAGTCATTCTAGAAGCACCTCGAAACAACCCTAACATCTTCAAGTCATCCTATATACTATCATAACATCATCAATGTAATAAAAGCAGAATCATATAGCCAAGTATTAATAACCAAGACTGAACCATAACACTATACACATATTGTCAATGTCATAGTCTAACATGGTCACGTAAGACAACATGGATAGAAGAATACACATATGACTTCACATATAGAAGATATTGTCATGCTTCACATATTAAAACTAAATAAATAGTCATATTACTTCAAGTAGTTGTGAACAAGGACAAGATCACCATACTGCATAAAGTAACGCCGACAAGCCCACATCAATTGCAAAAATAGCAGATAACACTGCCACCATATGTGGACCATACCAATCACAATAGAATCAAGGTATAAATAACATAAAATTAAAGGAAATAAGGCATCATACCCCCACATCATCCTCAACACTTCAATCCAAAGTAAATTTACTCAATTCGATAACACAACACCCTTACCCAAGGCCATAACCAACAATTCAACATAAAAACTACAATAATCAATGAACTAGGTCAAATCAATGTAAATTCCTCAATCTTATACAACCTAGATATCAATTTACTACAATTAGAACTTTGAAAACATCTTGAGAATCGGGGCTCCTTGATGAATAGAGTTTCAAGGATAAATATACATACCTTGATGAATCTAATTCTTCACTTTGATGAAGAATTTCTACTCAAAACGTCACCTCCAAGTTGTTCGTTGATTTTGGACTTCAATGAAGGTTTTGTGATTTCTTAAGGGATTTTAGGGTTTTGATTTCGAAGAATGAAATATTCTAAGTGTTAAATACTTAAATATACATTTAAAATACCCAATATACCCCTTAGGAACTGCCAAAGTCTATTTTTGGAAGTGGGGTGAATTTGTAAATTCACCCGTAGCTTGAAAGTGAAAGTGCACGCAGGGACAGCCATAAACGACTTACCCATCGACGGGGCGTAGGCCCACTTATGGGTCGTGCTGGAAACCGTTGATGAGTTCAGAGGCTTGGAAAATGTATCCTTTCCAGCCAGTCTAAGTATATACCAACGCCCATCACCCATGGACCGTCGACCTTGCTATTGGCCATCGATTAGCTTATGTAGGTGAGGCTGTCTTGGGCAATCTTGGCCACCAACTTGGGTCCTTCCACAAGGACCCTTGGATGGTCCTTGGGATAATTTCCCAGACGTCTCCATCCCAAATATGACTCTATATTAGTTTAACACCTCTCACATTAATTTCATCAAAAAAGAACTCGTGAAACTCGTCGAAACATTCCTACACACAGATGGTCATTTCAAGGCATATCTTTCGAACATCATGGACGTTCTTGGACATTTGACCTCCAAACTTCACGAAACTCGATACACTGACTATACATGCTATAATAACAGATTTAAGGACCTAGAAAACTCGTGAATCACATATAAACACATAGAAAAACATATGAGGCACATAGGTGACTTGACCTTAAACAATCAAGATAAACATGTTATTATCTAGTTCACCTAAATCATTTTTGGGTTCTTACAATATCCCTCACTTGGACAACATTCGTCCTCGAATGACACTTGCCACTCTCCGAACACTTCCAAGAATAGAGATATAACGAGAAGCTAATAACCAAACCATACAACACATAATCAATAAGTAAACATCAATTTCACATAGTCAAGAGATTCACAACACAACAAGAAACTAGAAAACAATTCTATAACTCATTATGCTACAAAACTCACATAATTCATTCCAAATAGTAAAATCTCATTTTATATATAATATAATATTTATATATATCATTTATAACCATATTACAACAATTTAAACCAAAGAATTAAATAGTCAATTTTTCCAAAATTTTACGGTGAACAGTTCCAGAATAAAGTGACTTTTAGCAAATTTTTCAAAAATCCAAATTTTAGGCAATTCATGATATAAACATGCTAATATCCAAAGTAATATCATATAAACACATATTACAATATAATCATATCTTCATAAAATATAAAATTCAAGAAGTTAATGAAATTCAGTTTCAACAAAACTCCTCAACATCATGCACATGCATCATACTTCTATACCATTCTATACCGTTTACTAACCATACTCCCCCACTTAGAAGGAACTCATATTACAACAAGATAAAGATAACTTACCAACATTATAATCACTTTCCTTCGGCTTCTCCACTGTAGAACAGAGTGCAAAGAAATGCCTATTTATTAAAGCATTTTCCTTTGGATCACTAGGAGCAACTTGCTTACCTCTCTTCATCTAGAAGCAATCACAGGACAATCTCTCACCTTGTATGCTTCCTTACCACAACCAAAGCAACTCCCAGTACCCAATAGACACTCACCATAATATTTCTTGCCACATTAGGCAAAAGTAGGTTTGACCTTTTGACAACCACCTTCTTTCTCCAGTTTCACCTTAGCACTCTTCGGTTCTTCTTGAGTTTGAGACCTCTTCTTAAACCTAGTTTGCTCTTGATAATTAGCAACACTTTTTTTCAAACTTCTAGCCATCTTCCTAAGTTTAGACTCTTCAATCGATTGTGTGTACACCATGAGTCTAGATAGGGTCATATCATCATGCAACATAGCGGTAAAGCATCACAAAGTCGGCTACCTCCATCACAAAATGACTCATTTCATCTCTTGGATTAGACACAAGAGAAGAAGCCTACCTAGACAAAGTTGAGAATTTCAAAGAGTACTCCTCAATACTCATATTGCCTTGTTTGAGATTGATAAACTCCTCCACCTTAACTTTTCTCCTCTCTCGGGGAAAGTACTTACTAAAAAAAGCTTCCTTAAATTATTCACACTTAAAAGGACCCAATTCTGTCGGCCTATTATCCTTCTATTGAGTGAACCATATTTTAAAAACATCTCTCAATTGATATGAAGCCAACTCCGCCTTCTCCCTAGATGTAACCCCCATAGTACTCAACACCTTGTACACCCCATCAATAAACTCTTGTGATCCTCCCCCACTTTAGAGCCAAGAAAGATAAGAGTATTTATCCTCACAAAGTTTCTCAACCTACTTGTCATAGTGCTCTACACAACCCTAGGAATCATACTCAAATTAGCTTGCATGTCACCGCTCTGGCTATAGCAATCAAAGCCTCTCTAATTTTTCTCGAGTGCTTGAGAAAAATAATTTTGATGATGTAATAAATTTTTTTGTTTAGAGTATACATAAGTATATAATGTTCCAATATATCAAGTTAACATGATGTACTCTAAAATTCATTTGTTTTTGTTGACAATTTCTCTTGTAATGTAATTATATGTTTCTGAATATCTTTTTCAAAAATTATTAATCTTCTCGAGAGTTAGAGAATTTTTACGATTTATTTTTTTAATGCTCAAGACAAAAGTATGATTTTATTTATCAATTCTACTTATGTAATTTGGATTGTGAGGAAGTTTGCTTTAGAATAGTTATTGCTATATAAACATTGCTCTTTTTTTTTACCGAAGTAATATTTCTTACTATTTCAATAATTTCCACAAAGAAAAGTTTATTAGACTTGTAATAACGCCAGTTAAAGTTTGTATTTTTTTTATTGTAGTCTAAATTCATTTATTTTCTTAGTAACTTCTCTTTTGATGCACATATATGCTTTTAAATATCTTTTTCCAACATTATTAAACTTTTGAAGAGTTAGAGAAGTGTCACGATTTATTTATTTTTATGCCCAAGAAATAAGAATTATTTTATTTATCAACGATATATATGTGATTTAGATTGTTAGGAATTTTGCTTCAAAATAGTTATTAGTGTATAAACATTGCCCTTTTGTTTTACTAATTTACTATTTCTTTATGTTTCAGTATTTTCCACGAAGAAAAGTTCATACGACTTGTAATAACTATAGTTGAAGTTTTTATTAGTTTAAATTATTATTGTGGTCTAAATTCATTTGTTATTATAATCATTTTCTCTTGTGATGTAGATTGATTCTTTTTTCAAGTATAAATTACATAAATCTCATATTTTTAATATGAAATTACAATTTATCCCTAATATGTTTCTAATTACATTAATCACATAAACATTAAAAAATAGGATACAATATGTCAAAAAAATAGGATACAATATGTCAGATACATTAAAAACATACTCGATACATAATATGTATCTCCGATACATTAAATACTGGCTCAGATACATTAATATATTAATCGGATACATTAAAAACTAGCTTGAATACATTAAATACTGGTTCAGATACATTATTATGTAGCTAAATATCAATTATCACAATACACTTCTTGTCTGAAGTTGAGTTATTTGTTTCTCCTTGTTGCATCCAAATTTATTGATCTATCTAATTTCCCACCAAAAAATATTGTAATTGCATAATAGAACAACTTTCACAATCTTCCTTGTAAAAAGTACAAGAATAGAAAACTATAAGAAATTGTAGTTTAAAAGTTTGAGAAACCCCCTCCATTTATATATAACAAAGGTTAGTATGAATAGATTCTTATCATGTCTTTTCAGATAATTCACTAACCTTCAAAAAAATCACGACTTTTCAGAAATGTCATAACTCATCGAAAAAGTCACAACTATATGAAAAAAAGTCATACCCTTTTGGAAAAGTCACTACCCATCAATGTGACATGGTGTGTGATTTTTACATAATATATTCTATATAAGTATAATATTAAAATATAAAATATATAATAAAGTGAGAGTTTTAAGTTGGTGGTATGATAGTAATTTAACATTCATATTATGGAGTTCATGCTTTTAAGTTATGTTATTATTATTATTATAGTTTATAGAATATAGATAAAACTACTACAAAAAAAACAAACAAACAAAATGTTCACTCATACATTGCCACAAAATCATAACTAATCAAGTGATCTATATTCCTTAAGGATGTGCAAAGAAAAAAAATTTATATTCAAGTGTGTTTTGTCAACTTGATTTTCAGAGCTAAAACTAGCTTCAGGATTTTCTCCTTCTTCTTTAGCGGTTCTTGATAAATCTGAACCAAGTGCTTGGGAATATGTAAATCACCTACTTAATGGCCTCTTCCACCATATAAAAAGCTCTAATCTTGTTGCTTCATGGTTTTCATCCTTTCTATTTTCCTTTTATACTGATTTTTATTTGATGAATGATTAACACTAGGAAAAGAATTTAATTCTTGACCATAATCACGACCACGTCCACATCCATGACGACTAGGCCATGAAATTTTCCACGCCTAGCATGGTGGGTGTATGCCTCATTCCCTTCAAGAATTTGGTTAGATCCAGCATGTCGATTCTTATAATTTTTTATTGATAAATCATTATTTTTCTTAGCGATGAGAAGATGAGAAATTAGTTTAGAATACTTTTTAAAACCTTACTCTTGATATTTTTGCTGCAAGAGCACATTCGAGAAATGAAGAATGGAGAATGTCTTTTCCATTATCTTAATTTCAGTAACCATTTCTTTGGGTTTCTTTAGTCTTCAATTATTGATTTTTTTCAAGAGAAGACTGATAATTTATTTTGTATTGGCTTTATAGCAATGCCAGAGCTGCTACGTTTTGCCAAACTGGCTGTAGAGAAAGGGATTAGTTAGGGACAAAATGAGACCTATGTCAAGCAATTATCAAACTACATTCCAGCTTTGGTTAAAGCATTGCATAAGGTTGACCCCTCTAATTATATTTTGTTGTGTTCTTTCTTCTGTAGGAAGTAATTATTTTACATGTGTTGGGTTTGAAAGTTCCCTGACATTTAGTTGCTATTCCCAACACAAATGGACCCTTAACTGTGACACATTCGATTTTTAGAATCTCGTTAAGATGGTGATGAAAAAATATCATTTCCCTTGCAAAATTCTACTTTAATAATTTATTTTCTTCTTTTTATTGTGTCTCCAGTCCCATTGCATCAAAGTGGATTTCAACATACAAAACCCATGAAAGTTCGTTCTTGCTTGAACAATGAAGGGCAATGAACTCTAGTTGTGTAAGATTGACTATTAAAAATAAAATTTAAAGCAAAGAATAAAAATAGGGGGCCGGGTGGTGATTAATTTAAAATTACACTTCACTTTTTGAGACATTAGAATCTCATCAACTGCGTGTTTATAAACTGCTAATAATGGCGACAAGAAAAATGTAGGGAGAAGAGAGAGCCTGGTTATTTTTCTAGACGAATGATTTAACAATTGCCGCGGGCGACTATCTTTAATGTGGGGGGTAATTGGTGAATATTGCCAATGTTCCAAAGTTTAGAGTGCTAATATATGTCTTAACCATAGATATGGAATATATTTAGAACAATTTTCTTTAAAAACGGTGAGTATTTTGGATTTCTTGACTTCTTTTTTGTCTTACTAATTTCCCTGAACACTTCTCTAACATTTAATCTCAATTTACCTGGGGGGGTTAATTTAGACATGTAAGCAATGACAAATTCACCATATTACCATAGAAATTCAGGTGCTTTTCACAAATAGGTCTATATATATATATCTTACATATACACACACTAGAGGAGTCTAGCCATCTATAAATCAAATAGTTTTTTTGAGCATTTATATCAAACCAAAGGAAGAGTACAGTTTTAAACATTAATCATAAAGTTATATAATTTATTTTGGGAGTAGTATAGAGAACCAAATTGGGTTACCGTCATTTATGATTCGGAAGTCTCATAGAACTATGTAACAAGCGTAAGATAGGATAGTGTTAACTCTTCATAACTACTCGTCAAAACTGCCATCTGAAAGGCCAAGTCGAATTGATCCACATAGTCACCATATCATCCGATACACCGTCAAAGTATAGGATGGCCCTAGAAACGTGAAACAAAACATTGTATCATTGACATGCTTATGGTACTGTTTGGGGGGCCGGGGGGGATTTGGAAACACTCCCCACATATGAGGGAGGGGGTGTATATTATTTGGGCGGTCAAGGTTGCTTTCATTATATATTTGTCAGTACAGCTTAAGGGGGTGGTGTTTTCTACTAGTCAATGTCACATGCGTAAGATTCAGATCGCGCGTATATTTATATCTATTGCAGTCATTTTATGTTAGTTATTATGCGGGTGTGGCGAGGGGCGTGCTGTATTACAATACTGTATTCATTCCAATGTATTTAGTATTTAGTATATTACGGATACTCAAAAGTATCCTGTTACAAGTTATTTATTTCAGGGGGCTATATACACAGGCACCTCGTACGGTTCAAAATTGACTTAATGTCATGTCGAAAAAAACATGCATCTTTTTTAATATGCAACGTCTGGTAATGATAACAACAAATTTAGGAATTCCCATGGAGGGATCAATTCATCCGGCCGTCAACTTTTGAGTCTTAGACATCAAAAAACTATAGTATCGAGGCCTCTAATTTTATAATTGCTACTAGTAATTCTTTGGATCAGTCATGGTTCTTGAGGGTTTTCCCCCCCCCCCAAACTGCATCTTTGTATAGTAGAGGCTATAAATATAAAGTTTGATGATTCTTTCAATTCATTAATTCCATCTATTGTAACCACCTATTTTAATTCATTAGGGAAAAACCCATGGGGAAAGAATTAGGGTCAGATTTATTTATTTTTTGTAGTAACTTGAGATTTCTAGCCTTGTCCATTTTTTGGATGAAATCGGGAGAGTGAAGTCTAGGGATATCTGGTAAAATAAAATATATCTATTAATGAATTTGATTACATGAGTGCATAGCTAAGACATTAAGGAACCTGTACGACTTTATAGAATTGAATTCGGATGAGTAGAACTCCCGAACTAAAATTAGCGTCAATCGGTATTTTTTGAGTGTCATGAGATGATTGTGTGTAAGAAATGGGTTTTTGGAATTCTTAAATTTTCTAACTTATTTCGTGCAAGCCGTTGTTATAGGTTGGGGTCGTCATAGCGGGACAGTAACGACTTAAGTCGAAAATAAAACACCAAAAACATTTTATTTTGTGCTTTTTGACTTTGAGAGCTGGGAGATAACCCCATGCGAGTTCTTAACCTTCTTTCAACATTCGTATGGCTAAAGGTAAGGTTTTAACATTTCTTCCTGTCCCCCTGGTGTTCGGATATATTATAGTCGGGTTATTTTTCCATTGGTAATTATGGATGCGAGAGGTTTTTGATTTTGGGGAATCGTCTGGGTGAAAAATCCCCTCATATGGGATGGGGATCATGGGTTTGGTCTAGGGATATTGAGTTCCTTATTATATGGACAATTAGACCTTAAGTTGTTGATATTTGCGTATCAATTATTGTTTGTAGACCTAGAACAAGCAAAGAGAATTCGTAAAGGGGGTATTCAAGTGCCTAAGGTGATTCAAGCTTTGATTCGAGGTAGGTGATTCTTTTTATTTCATGTTTTGCGTGATGTATGTTAGTAATTGGTTCATTGTAATACATGCATGTATGTAAATGAATCCATGGATCACAGACGGGTCACACATCACACGGAATGTAAAGACGTATAAACCGAAGAATTTACATGTCCATGAATCCCTCTTTGTTGTATAGCTGTTGTGAGAAAAAATATACATGGTACTTGTGATTGTAGTTTGTTGAATGGAGCAGGTATCACATTCTGACAAACTGACTAGGAAGGTTGACATGTACTATAATAAACATTGGAACAGGTGTCAAACAATCCAACATACTAGTAGGATCGGTTGCCTCGTATTGACATAAACATTGGAATGGCTTTCACGATCCGGCACACTAACCTTTTGAGTATGGGTCCCATGACAGGAAAATTAAATTGGGTTCCATGATAAAACCTCTGATTTGTTATATCTAATTGTTATTAAGAATATGGAATCATGCATTGCTCCTAAAATGATCGGTTGGCAGGTACTATATAGTGCGTGTGTGTGTCTACCATTTTGTAATTCTGATATGTGTTGTGCTTACTAGAATATTCTTTTGATCCTATCAGTACACCGTGGTTATGTACTAATACTTTGCACTTTCTTGTGTCTTTTTTAGTATAAGGGCAGCTTTCAGGCCGATTTTATAAGAATTACGATGCTAGGGTGACTGTTAGCCGTGAACATTATGTAAAGGGTGAGCTATTTCTTGTGTGGCTACCGATAATGCACTTTCTTGTTTAATCCACTTCTTTTGGACTTCAATTAATTTTTTTATAAGGCTTATGTTTAGGTTTTTGGGTATGTTTTTAACACACTTCTGCCTTGTTTCCTAGACTTGTCGTTTAGTTAGAGTTTTGTAACAACGACTTTCCGTTCTACAGGGGTTTCTTCTACGAGTTAATTTCGTATATTGTTTTTTAAAACCTTGGAGTCCATGGGGACTCCATATTTATTGTCATTTAAACCTGATTCTATTTCTGTAAATTCCTTAGTATTGTTAGTTTGGCTTTCTAGTATTGGTTTTTCTCATACAGAGGGTTTATTTTTGGGCGTCCATCAACGACAATTTGGGATCCCATGAAAGAATTGTTTTAATCATATTGCTAGGCTCGTTGATCTCAATCATAATCCAGACGATTACCGTAGGGGGGGAATAAGTCATACAGAACAGTACGAAGACGCCCATACTTTTTTAGAGAGTTTATAAGACTTTAGGAAAAACTTACTTTTTTCTACTCCTTAGTGTTATGACTTGAATCGTAATACCAATTGGTATCTTGGTGATACAAATTGAAATCTTTCCTCATTCACTCTATGGTACGAAGTAGAGCAACAAAGTGGTAAAAACATCATTAGCTGGAGAGGATATGCATAGACTACCGATAGTTAAATAAGGTCACAATTTCGGACAAGTAGATGTTGCCTTAGATAGATGGTATTTAAACCAATTGCAGAGTGCATCAGTTTTCTTTGGAATAGATGTAAAGTCTAGCTATAATTGCTTAAACATAGGCATGAGGACATACCAAAAAAGGCATTTAGGACCCGTTATGTGTACTATGAGTTTCTAGTTTTATCGTTTGGTTGAAATATGCGCCTGCAACATTTGTGAGTTTGATTAATTGAGTCTTCAAACCATTTCGTAATTTGTTTGTTATAGAAATTATTGATGACATTTTTGTTTTTTTAGAAGTGAGGAAGAATATGTCAACCATCTTCGTATTATTCTGATGTTCTTGGGGGAAAAAGGGTGTGTATAAATTTCTAAGTGTGAAGTCTTGTTGATTTCGTTTCCTTTTGGGGCACGTAGTTTCAAGGGAAGTAGTAATGGTAGATCCCCAAAAGATTGAAGTAGTCAAGAATCGGGTCTGACCTAGTGTTTGAAAAATTCAGAGTTTTGTGAGGGTCACTAGCTAATATAATTGTTTGTAAATGGATTAAGGTCATATTTTAAGATTCAAGTTATATGTGACAACATTCAAGAAGTTTTGCTAAGGGATGACTACATAATGAAAATCGTTACTTTGGAAAATGTGTTTATTATTATTATCGCAACATGTATGGGTTGTTTAGCATATGACGAAATTATATGTCAATTGAGGTTAAAATTTATACTATGACTTCATGGATTGGTTGTATATCAAGAAGGGTCAGGATAGGACTACTCCAATAACAACAGTGCTTACTTGGTTATGTTTTTGAAGTGTGTTGTAATTGTGGAGAACTTGGCATATGAGGAGGAAATCAACAAGGTTGTGGACGAGGGGAAAATGGTAATGTAGGTAGAGAAGCAGTGGAACCAGAAAAATAGGTTTCCCATAAAGATTACATGGCGTAAATTTATGATTTTCTAGGCAAGACCGAGTTTGAGGGTGTGATGCAGTTTTCACAAGTGCTAATTTTGTCAGTGCCCGGATGGCTATTGTTTTGTTTGATCTGGGTTCTACTTATTTGTATGTGTCAGTTTATTGTCTTGGGATTTGATGTAGTTTGTGATATACATGATGCCCCTATCCATGTTTCTACCCTAGTTGAAGAGTCATCCATGCTCACCTATGTGTATTGTGTTCTCCTTTTGTGGTTATGGATTTTTGAATTTAGATTGATTTGGTTATGTTAGATATGGCTGACTTCATATAATCTTAGGTATTACTTGGTTGTCCCCCTAGTCACGTTTCTACTTTACTACTAATTGGGGGATACAACTCTAGAGATCCACCTGGTCGGGAAACAGGTTAGAGTGGAAATAAAAGTGTACAAGCCTAAGCATAGCTAACAGAGAAGAATCATATTCTTCATTTGGTGCCGGAGAATTTGGTCAGGTTAGGGGTTTTTTGAAATCATAGTTTGACGCATGTTCGGGATTTTCAGGTGTGCAGTCCGTCCCGTCTATTAGTTTGGTCCTGTGGTTGTCGTGAGGTTTTAGGAAGTGTTTTTTTCCTATGATTTTTCCTAGTAGGAAATCTCCAGAATATGAGATTAAGATTTCTTCAATGCGTTGACTACTGGAAACCTGCGCTGGGCACTCGTAGGGATAAACGCCCCTATTTCATCCCCTACATATTGCACAAAATCGTGCTCCAACATAATTAAGATAGATTAAACGAGGGGGGGGGGGCGACGCTCAAATCCAAGAATTCGCGGTAAGGCTTACATCACATCCAGTGGCTGTCCCGTGGACGCTCTTAGTCTCTGTTTTGGTTAGTCGAAGATGATGAAGGGTGGGTTTGTGGCTGGTGATTTTATGCTTGAGGGGAAGTCCACTATGGATGGGATTACGTTGCGAGCGCAAAAGGGGGGGAACGAGGAGGGACTTGGGAGTGGATAAAGATAAATCCGTCGTTGAGTATACGCGGGGGAAGATTTTAGGAAACACAGACAAGCCGAGTAAATCGGGTTAGTCCTGTTGAAAATTGAATGAGTTCCTGAGTTTGATGTGTTTGTATTTAATGAAACGGTTGAGACGGGGGTTTTGTAGTTATAGTTACGGGGCTATGACTAATCGATAAAGGTAGTTAGAGATACTGTGATGATGGGCAACGATATACATAAATATTGCGGTAAGATAGTGAATTTGTGTGTATAATTCAAATTACTCTACTTGCGAGTATGCTACAGATTTTTGATTTCCTGATATTTAATGAGTAATGGGGTGACAAATTGTGCATGGAAGGTTTTACAAGTTTTATGAGATCTGTGGTCCACCACATGAACAGAATTCAAAGAGATATTTCAGGCGGTGTTTTTAAAAAAAAAATTGGTGGAAGCTAGTAAAAACCTTTTGGAGAGAGGCGATGAATCACAAGAATTTTGTAATTTAATGTTATTACAAAAGTGTTTGAAGAGAATAGTCTTTTGGAGGATGTGTAAATAAATTTGGGAGTTCTGAGACTAGCGCTTCATTTGTTGTGTGTTCTATGTGCACTATGGTAATTTTTGTCAACCAGCAAAACACCCTAAGAAAGCCACCAGGAGTGGAGCCTTGACTCGAAAAGGTGGGGGGGTAAAGATTCCCAATCTTCATATTATGTGGGTTAAAACCAAACAAATCCTACATTGCAAAGGACGGACTTGAAAAAGGCGCGATGTAGAATAACAAACTTAAGATCATGGATTCGAGAAGTGTGATGATGAACATTTATAATGCTGATCAAGAATCTGACGCAGTGTGTGTGTCAGATCTTAGCTGTAGTAGGCAGCGTCAGTTAAGCTAATGAGTACGATTGATTTTTTAGTAACTTGGTATTGTAAGTGGATAGGCGATCAAATGATGAGCATATATCCATGAAATTCAGTAAAAATCTTAACGGTCACGCTAAGTTTTCTATATTCTGGGTTTGGTCTTCTACCAGTTGTCTTTACAATTTAAGATTTTTCATTATAATCTACATTTCCGATGATTCTTTTTTCAAGGTATGTAATTGGAAGGTGACAACTGATTAATTCTAAGATTCTATTCTATCAAGCTTTTTTTGAGAAATTTTAAGGACTAACCTGGGTTAAGTCATAAAGTTTATTACTATTGAATGTTAAGTTTACCTAAGAATGTTTCCCATAGTGAAAAGTGTTTGGTTTATAAGTAAGAGTGTAAGACATTATTCGTAAGGGCTTGACTTTAAATACAACAAGATTTCGTCCCATTAAATGCCTAGCTTTTATAAAGGCTAATGGGTATTCACCTCTTGCCTTACTTATGTTTACATTGCGGGTACTCGCCTCCACAACCTCATCATATGATGCAGTTACTCGCCTTCACATCATTTATAATATAATGTGTACTAGCCTGCACATTACTTCATAGGAATCATGGGTACTTGCCTCCATGTACATTTATCATAATGAGAACTTGGGGATTCATGTTGTTCAATTTACAGGAGTAAGGGAATCACCTTACATCCTTTCATATGGAGGTCAAGGGTAAATGCCTCTAGCCTCATCAATTACACATTATTTTATACTAGAATCATTTTAGGTGTGAAATCGTTTCAACCAAGAATTATTCATGTGAGAAGGGCTTTCACAACATTTCATAATAGCAATTTTAATGTAGAAGTAATCCCCTTTCACAACAATAATAAACACTCAATTAGCAACAATTCTATCATATCTTTAAACTCTCCAAGAAACCCCAAGATTTTCCTAATCATCATCTAAGATTCATTCTCAAGAAATTCTAATTATAATTCACCAATCAAATGAGGATACATATTAACCCACAAATTTTACCTTTAGGCATCAACCCAATTATATTAATTCTAGGTTAGAATCATGGAATAGGCATTGATACATGTATTTTCATTATTAAAAAAGGTGATTATGCTAATTCTATATTAAAAAATCACAACCAACTCAATTTGATCCATAATCATCATAACCCACAACAATGGAAGAAACCATAGCTAGAATTCGGGAATTCCTTCTCAAATTGGAGATATTCTAGGAGACTCAATGGATGAAAGATGTCCATGGATGAATAGATATCATACCTTGATTATAATTCCCTGAAAACCTTGCTAATTGCATACTTTACCTGGACCTAGATTCCTCTTATTCCATCTTCTTCCAACTTCTAGAGAGAGAATATTTAAGAGGATTTTCTTTTAAGATGTGAGAATAAGTTCAATGAGGGGTTTTAGGGGTTAAAAATGTTTATATAGGCATCGTAGACATAGGGAAAACAACACACTGTGATTTAATTAAAACCGAAAAACAACCAATTTCCCCTAAAAACAACCACCAGGCCACGACCTAAGGACACAGATGACGTACCGTGGTCTGAACCATAGCGCATCCTAGTAATCTGTGGTTCGTGGTCAGCAACATGGTTTATGGGGTCTCAAATTACAGGCCCCCACCCATGGGCCGTGGTCCGACCAACAATTCTTTGGTCAGGTCGTTGGTCAAGACCTCAAGTCAAGCTTGGGCAGGCCAAACACGGACCACAACTACTATTCATGGTCCACTCCTTGGGCCGTGGGTGAACTGTGTGGTTTGGTTACTGCAGCACATGGAAAGTTGTGGTTTTCCCTTTTTCATATATGAGTTGCTGCATTATCTTCTCCTTGGGATCATTCATCCTCGCAAGAGATTCTAAGCATGTTTCTAATTAAAAAAACTCAAGACTAGCAGCCCATCATGCATGCAACTTATCTAAATACCACAAGTAAGGAGAAACTTCATCTCCAAGATAAATATCCTCAATGCACTTTAACGGAGCAGGTACAACATCTAACCACCAAATGTGCATAAAATGTTCAGATTTTTTATATTCAAGGAGGAATTGCCTTCTCCATCTCCAAACATACTCAACAAAATCTCATGATGCTCATATGAAATTCAGTCTCAAAAATCATATCTAAAAATGTCATCAAGTCATCTCATTGATTCTATAGGCAACTCATACTCAAATGCACTATAATATGAGGAAACTCAATAACATAAACTCATTTTCTTTCAAAACATAAATTTACATGAGAATGATAAACATAAGGAAAGAATGGGAAAATCTAAAAGACACACAAATTCAAATCATAAAAAAACAAGAGGAAACTCATTACCTCAAGATAGAGTAGAAGGAAAGAGATGAGGATGTCATGACTTTATATCGGTCTTCCATATACCGCCCTTGACTAAGTGGTTTCTCTACAATATCTTCATAGAAGAAAATTCCTTGTTTCTCAATCTTTTAACTCGCCTGTCTAGAATCTCAACTGGTACTTCTTCATAATAGAGAATTTCATCTACTCCCTATCCTACTAGGGAACTATGGATGTTGGATCTACAACACACTTTTTGAGAATACAGATTGTAAAACTCTGGAAGTTTTATAGCTTAGACTAGATCTTAGTCTATTGAAAAATGATTAAAATGATGTTTTTAGACCTATACTAAAATAATTAACTCAATTAGAAAAGCATAGAGCCAAAACAATATAAGAAAGACCTTGACGTCCGCAAACTAGCTAATTTGAACTAGTTGATGTTCCTATGTTTTGTGAAGGTATGGGAGTGTCAAATGAATTCCAAAACTTGTGAGAAGACTCTAAAGAGGTAATATGTAGTACAAAGGGTCCAAACGTCCGGTAAGGACTCCCCAAGGACCTCCCTAAGGGTCCTATGATATATGATGTGGCTAAATTTAGATGCGTCCTTTTGGGTGTTCTTGAAAAAACCAAGATAATATTAAAAAGAAGAGCATAACTTAAAGAAAAAGGTAGCATCCCATCTGATACTCTCTACCATCGTTTTTGCATTTTTTTTGTGCATAAAATATTATCTTTGTTAATCGAAGAAATTCTTGCTTCAAAATCCATGAATGTTAACAACCTTGTCTTATTATTGAAGTGTGATGTGTGTTTATTAAAAATACAAATATATCTATCGATATAATATAAGTATGGCAATAAAATAATTGTCAGTCCATTTGACACGAAAAATGTGACTCTACTAATAGAAGTTTTAAAAAATAAAAGTTTTTATGTCGGTAGGATACATGAGAATCCATCAATAGGATATTTTTTCACTATAAATGTTTGTCCATTGGAAGGATAAAAAAGAAAGAACAATTGGTAGGATATGTTTGAAAAAAATAAATGCATATCTATAGGTGGAACATTTTAAAATCCATTTGATATATATTTATTGAGTTATTTGTAGGATATAAATACTTTTTCATCGGTAGGATAAATGAAGGCCACCTATCAATTCGATATACATACATGTCCATCGATTGTACGTATGAAAATGATCTATCAATAGGATATGAATGTATGTCAATCGGTTGCATGAATAAAGACGGTCCATCAGTTGATTAAAAATACATGTCCATTTGTAGGACGAGTAAAGACAATCCATTGGTAGGATATAAATGTATGCCCATCGGTAGGACATATGAAGGTGATCCTTTGGTAGGATATTTTGTAAAAAGAAATATATGTCAATCAATTGAACATATGGTAATTCATAGATAGGATAGATGTGAACATCGCCACTTCAGGCAATGTAATATGAATATTCTTCAACCCAAGGCTCCTCCAACTTCAATATTAAATAGATAGAGTGCATATCCTTCACCTCTGAAAAGATGCGACTTATGAATATCTTTCAACATGAACCTCCTCTGACTTCAATGGTAGTGGAATTCTATCACTTGGACTTTCACAGTGATTTTTAGGTCTCTCAGTGAACAATAGCAAGGCAGAACTTCTGTGTTGAGAGTACTTCCCTATGACTCGCCGCTGACAAACTACTCATACACAAACAACAAAAATAGTTAACCGTACTATTAGTGTAGCTCAACAGCTAAATCCTCTTACTTTTGGGATCTTCTTACATCAAAAATTTCATATGATTATATGTGGGAAATTATGATTGCAGTGTGGAAGATGAAATTCACTTGGAGTATGCAGATGGGAAAAAAAACATTAACGAAGTGACTACATTTTTCTGATGCAGAAAAATCTAAACATCCTACTCCAATGGGAGATTCTGATAAAGGAAAGCAACAATGACAGGACCTTGAGTTTTTCCCTTATAAGAAGCAATAGTGACGAAGGAATAAAATTCATATTCTTACTATTTTTGCAGTTTGTTTTATTAGACTCTCCCACTGGAGTAGGAATTTTGAAATTTCAGCATAAGAAAAAAGTATTCGCCTCTTCCGAATCTCTTTTCCGTCTGCATTTCCAAGTGAATTTTATATTCCACACTACTATCATGAGTCTCATCTACAATCTACAAAGTTTTAGAGGTAAGAAGCTCCATGAATTAAGTCGATTCAGTTGTTGACATTGATCAGTAACATGGTTAACTATTTTTGGTGTTTGTGCATGACCTGTTTATCGGGGGTGAGTCATCGAGAAGCATTCTCAGTTAAAAATAATTGTCTTGCTATTGTACACTAAGAGCCCTAAAAGCTAGTGCTAAAGCGTTCATGTGTGAATTCTATCTTCCTTCTTCATTCTAATAAAATTGGAATATATTTTATTAATTTGACGAGCATGAGTCAAGAGATTAGATTGAAATTCCATTTTGGTGATATTTTTTACAATATTTTATCCGATGAGTAGGAGTTGTTTACATCCCTACTTAAATAAATTACGGCAAAACATCATGGTGACTGAAAATAGTAATATAATTCAATCAATTCAATTATATATTTTTTTAAAATGAAGAATAAAAAAGTTTTAAAAGAGTCCCCATCTAATTTTTTAAAATAACAAGGAAACCAATTAATTTATAACTTTCACAAGAAAATATTTCAAAACTACTAGATTCTAGGTAAAGGCTACAATATTGTCGAAGAGAAGGTGTTAGACATCCTTGGAAATCCCCCATTTTGGGTCAATACTGCTAATTTATTATTTTATTTTCATTTCGGAGAAATCTAATAAAAATGCAAAGTAAATAATAAAAATAACAAACCATTGCATTTCAATCGAGCTGTAATGAAATCATCCATAACGTCTTCATTCATGTTCCCGAAATTTTTAACCTTGTGAAAGTAAGAAATATATAAATGCCGACCTTGATAAAATAAATAAAAAAAGCCAAATGGTTTGACAATTATTATCAAAAGATAAAATTATAGCTGGTATATGTTTAAATATTGAATAAAAAAAAGCGCTGTGAACAATAAATAATCAAAATTATTATTCTAATTTGAAATAAACTAAAAATTAAGTTAATCATATAAATGGACATCAACCACAAGAACCAACGAAATTTAAAACAAAGAAATAGAGGAAATAATTTGCAATAATTAAAAAAAAGGTGACCGAATAAACCACAAAAAAAAAAACCCCCCCCCCACCACGTTTTTTTAAGCATTATTTAATAACAGAAAATACATATATCTATAATTTATTGTGCAGCAGATTATTACCAACAACAATTTAATAGCAAAAAAAAATCAATGAATAACGAGATAAATGCAAACGCCATGATAGTAAAAAGAGGAACTATATTTTGGTAAGAGTAAAAACAATAAAGAAGCTTAAAACAAACTCTGATAGATATAAAAATACTAAATTAAAAAGGTTACGAAAGTGTTATTTTTCTGAGTAAATCTTAAAGTGAAAGACTTGTAAGAATTGATAGTTTATTCTTCTGGATCTGGCTTCGTTCTCTAGTTTTCGTAGTTGTGTTCGCCGTTATTAGCTTCTTTGTGCTAACTAGAAATTCGTTGCTTGCCTGAGTTAGAGGCTCATTGGTTCACTGAAAAAAAGAGAAATGAAGCGAGGTTTTTTAGTGAATGAAAATTGAAGAAAGTTTGGGGTTGTTTGGGTGGTTAATTGGTAGAGCAATGAGTTGAGTGGTGGTTATTTTGTGATGGAGAAGATGGGTTGTCTGGTTGTTTATTGAGTATGTCAATGGCGTGAGGAAGGTTGTTTGGGGGGTTGTTGATGAAGGTTTTGGCGGGTTGTCACCAAAAAAAGAAATAGCGACTTTGGATGGCAACCGTTCTTTTAGAATATGATAGAAAAATATTTTAGGCTTAATCTCTTCTTGAAAATTTCCCGCCACCCACGTTATTTTTTTAACCTAATAAAAACTTAAATAGAGAATAGTTATACAGTAAGCTCAAATCATGAGTTCGAGACTGTGGCTATGTATAATTGATTATGAAAATATTCTTATCCTCATATAAATGTATTTCAGAACTTTTCTAAAAAAAATGAAACAATATTCATAAAACTAGATAACAAAATTAACAATAACTAGTGTACAGAATAAAATGAATGACAAACAAGAAATCAATATAAGAGCATATTCAACAAACTGTCACAAAAAATTGTAACAAAGATTACCGTATAGAAATCCTAAAAGTTTGAGACATAAATATGAGTACCGATAAATTTATTAAAAATTATATTTAAAAAATGAAGTTAGGGCTATTGAATAAAAAAGTCTTATATGATATGAACTTTAAAATGTTTGGCCAACATGCCAACAATTGTCCTTTTCTTTGGATATGATTGATGAAAGAAATCATATACAAAGAAAATTGAAAAACTCAATTTTTGTCGAACATATGAACTTCATAAAAAGTGTTTTTTGGATTTGATGCAAGACATTCCTCAATTTGTTATTAGAAGGTTCCACGCTGTGTTGTGTCTTTGAAGTCATAGTCAAGACCTGCGGCTAAATTTAGATTTATCCTTTAGGATGTTCTCGAAAACACCAACATAAATCTAAAGAGTAGATCATAATTTAAAGAGAAGTGTATCATCCCTTATGACACTTCCTATCATTGTTTTTGAATGATTTTGTGGGTACACTATTATCTTGCTTATTCGAAGTCATTCTTACTTCATTATCCGTGAATGTTAACAACCTTTTTCTTATTGTTGAAGTGTGATGTGAGTTTATTAAAACTACAAACATATCTATCCAAATAATATTAGAATGGTGATAAAATGATTGTCAGACTATTTCATACGACAAATGTGAATTCACATATAGAATATTTGGAAAAATAAAAGATTGTATGTCAGTATGATTCATGAGAATCCATTTGTAGGATATTTTTCTATATAAATGTTTGTCCATTGGAAGAATAAATGAGAAGGATCAATCGGTCGGATATTATTGAATGAAATAGATACCTATGCTTCTGTAGGACATTTTTGAATCCATTGATAGATATTTGTTGATCTATTAGAAGGATATAAATACATGTCAATCAGTATAATGAATGAAGATGACCCATCATTTGGATATAACATATTTCCACCGGGAGGACTAATGAAAATGATCCATCAACAGGAAATGAATGTATGTGCATCGGTTGGATGAATGAAGACAGTCCTTCAGTAGAATAAAAATACATGTCCATCTGTACGACGAATGAAAATAATCCATTGACAGGATATAAATGTATGTGTATCGGTAGGACATATGAAGATGATCCATCAGTAGGATATTTGGGAAGTATAAATGAATGTGCATCAATTGAATATATGATAATTTATCGATAGGATAGATGTGAACATTGCCACTTCTGGTAATGTAATATGAATATTCTTAAGCCCAAGGATCATCCAACTTCAATATGAATTAGATAAGGTGCACATCTTTCACCTCCGAATAAATGCAGTTTAAAAATATCATTCTATGTCAGTCCCCTCGAACATTAATATGGAATAGGTAGGGTGCATATTCTTCACTTCTGAATAGATGCGACTTCAAAATATTATTTAACACGAACCTCCATTAACATAAACGCTGATGGAATAAAAAACTCGCACTTTTGCACTATCTTTTAGGTCTCTCGGTGAACAATAAAAAGGCAGGACTTGTGCATTGAGAGTGCTTCCCTATGACTCACCGCCGACAAACTTCTAATACACAAACACCAAAAATTGTTACAGCTGAATCTTCTTACTTTTGGGAGCTTCTTACATCCAAAATATTAAAGGATTGTACAGGAGATTGATGATTGTAGTGTGTAAAGATTAAATTTACTTGGAGTATGCAAAGGGGAAAAAAAATCTGTTGAGGCAACTACATATTTTTGATGCAGAATTATCAAAACATCCTACTCCAATGGGAGATTCTAATAAAGAAAACCGTAGTTATGACCAGACTTTGAATTTTATTCCTTATACCATAGCAATGGAGACCAAGGAATAAAATTATAGTTCTTACCATTGTTGCAGTTGCTTTTATCATAATCTCTTGGTGAAGTAGGATTTTTGAAGTTTCAGAATCAGAAAAAAGTTGTCGCTTCTTCAGAATCTCTTTCTCATATGCATTCTACTATTGAATTAGATATTTAACACCACTATCATTAATCTCCTCTACAATATACAATGTTTTGGAGGTAAGAAGCTCCTAAAAATAAGTTGATTCAGTTGTTGTGATTGGGCACTAGCAGGGTTAACTACTTTTGGTGTTTGTGCATGACCTGTTTGTCGGCGGTGTGTCATCGAGAAATATTCTTAACTCATAATGTTTGCCTTGCTATTGTGCACTGAGAGCCCTAAAATTTGTTATAAGTGTGCCTGTTTGAATTCTACCCTAAAATTTGTTATAAGTGTGCCTGTTTGAATTCTATCTTACTACTTCATTTTAATAAGAAGTATGAGACTAGAGAGTCGAATTTTGATAATTTCTCAACTACTTTATCCGCTAAGTCGGAGTTGTTTACATCCCTAGTTCATTAATTACGGCTAAACATCAGTGTAACTCAAAATAGTAATATAATTCGTTTAATTAAATTATATATTTTTTGAAAAATTAAGAAAAAAATGTTTAAGAAGAGTCGCTACCTAATTTAGAAAATAACTAGGAAACCAATTAATTTATTATATTGATAAGAAAATATATTCAAAACTAATACATTCTAGGTAAAGGTTCAAGTATCTTCGAAAAGAAAGTATTAGGCATCCTTGGAAATCCCAAATTGTGGGTCTTCACTAAATTTATTGTTTCTTTTTTTCAAATTTAGGAGGAGATAATAAATGATAGTAATAAAACATAAAGAACAAAACTCATCGTACTTACATGCGAGGCCTTGGAAATCCTCCACGATTTGTTCATTGGCCAATTTTAACTTGTAATGGAAGAAATAATAACAATGCACACATGTTAAGATAAAGAAAAAACAATTGTGAAAACCATACCTAATAGATAAAATGAGTATTATATGTTAAATATTAATTAAAATATAAGCAATGTGACAGTACATAAACCATGATATTCTGAATTGAAATAAAATCAAAATAAGGTTAATCAAACATGAAATGAATCAATCAACAACAAAAGAAATATAAACAAAGAAATCGAGGAATAATTTGCAAATAATTAAAAAATGGTGAACAAAGAAACATGAAAAACATACAGTTAAACATTATTTAATAAGCGGAAATAGAAATAAATACAATTTAATATGGCAGTAAATTATTAGCAACAACAACTTACTAACTAAAAGAAAATGAATAAAGAATGACATAAATGCAAACCCCATAATAGTTATAAGTGGAAATACATTTAGGTAAAATTAACAACAGTAAAGAAGCTGAAAAATAAACCCAGATAAGTATTAAAAGACAAAATTTAAAAAATTACCAAAGTGTTGTTTTTTCAAGCAGATCTGAAAGTGAAAATCTTGAAAGAGTTGCTACTTTATTCTTCTAGATTTGGCGTCGTGCTCTAGTTGTCGGACATATTTCGCTGTTATTAGCTTGTTTGTGCAAACTTGAAGTTCACTGCTTTCTCGAGTTAGAGGTTAATTGTTTCACTAGAAAAAAGAGAAAAATGAAGTGAGGTTGTTTAGTGAATGAATATGGAAGAATGTTTGGGGTTGTTTGGGTGGTAGATTGTTGGAATAGTGGGTTGAATGGTGGTTGTTTTTTAATGGAGAAGATGGGTTATCTCGCTGTTTACTGGTTGTTTCAATGACATGAGGGAGATTGTTTGGGGGTTATTGATGGTTGTTTTGGCAATTGTTACTGGAAATAAAGAACTGTGGCTTTGGGTGGCTGATGTTCTTTTAGAATAGGATAGAAAAACATTTTACCCTTTTACCCTTCTTGAAAATTTCCCAGCACCCACTTTATTTTCTGACATAATAAGAACTTAAATAGGGAATAGTTATTCAATGGGCTCAAATCGTGGGCTCGAGACTGTGGCCAAAATAATTGATTGAGAACATATTTGTGTATATAATTCTTATTCTCATTTAAAGGCATTTCTAAACTTTGCTAAAAAGAAAAAATTAATATTAATAAAACTAGAGAATAAAATGAATATTATCTAGTGTAACGAAGACAACGAATATGAGCCTGTTTAACAAATTGTGAAAAAAAAAATGTAATAAAAATAAACTTATAAAAATCATAAAATTTTGAGAAATAAAGATAAGTATCCAAAAATTTATTTAAAATTATATTTAAAAATGATGTTAGGACTATTGAATGAATAAAACTTATATGAAATTTTGTAAATATTAGACCAACATCTCAACAACTGTTCTTTTCTTTGGATATGATAGATGGAAAAAATCATATACAGATAAAATTGACAAACTCAATTTGTGTCAAACACATGAACTTCTTATAGAAGTGCTGTTCGGATGTGATGGAAGTCCTTCCTCAATTTATTATCAAAAGGTTCCACACTTTGTTGCGTCTTTGTAATCATAGTCAAGACCTGTAGCTAAATTTAAATGCATCCTTTTGGATGTTCTCCAAAACAACAATATAAAATTAAAGAGTAGAACCTAATTTAAAGAAAAGGGAAGCATCCCTTCCGATACTTTCTATAATAGTATCTACATGTTTTTGTGGATGCACTATTATCTTGATTATTCGAAGTTATTCTTGCTTCAGTATCTATGAATGTTAACAACCTTTCTGATTATTGAAGTGTGATGTGAGTTTATTAAAACTACAAACATATCTATCGACATAATATAATTATAGTGATAAAATGAATGTCATTCCATTTAATACGACAAATGTTTTGGGTATGTAGCAAGAATCGATGGGAAATAGAGGGAAAGAGAGGAACTTCAAAAGTTGAGAACTTGAAGAGTTGGGAACTTGAAAAGTCATTTTATGCTTTAATGAAAAGGCATATGTCCCTCATCGATGGTATAAAGAAAAATAGGAGAGTTTAAATATCGAAACACTTCCATTAATTATTAATATAGTTAGAAAGAGGGAACCCCCTTGCTCCTTCGGCTTTGGCTTTGGCTTTGGATAATGATCGATCGAGAGATTATATTTTTGACAAAGTTTGTTTTAAATATTTAATTAAATTTTTTTAATTAATTAATTAATTAATTTGTCAAAAATGTTTTCAATTAATTAGTTGATAACAGAAATGTTTTCAGTTATTTGGTTGAAATTAACTGAAACATTCAACTTTTTAGTTGACTAACCCGACCTGACTCTGATCCGCGCGCGACCCTTTTTATTTAAAAAAAATCCCATTTTATTTAAATATCCCGCCATTTTTTGGAAATGGCTGTTCTGAAAGGTTGCAACTTTCAGGAACAGTCAGTACCATTTGAAAGGTTGCAAACATTCACTAATAGTCGTATGATTTCTGAAAGGATTAAAATCTTGTGGGATCTGTTCCCCTTGCCTATAAATACCATTCACTCTTCAGAATTTTCATTACAAATTATTCTGACTCTTCTTCTTCTTCACAACAAATTACTTCGTGTATTTTACTACTGTTGACTGGTTCGCTTACACCAGGATTTTTTATATCTATACTCTTGTGATAGATATCATTTTACCATGGACAATCATATTACAAATCAATCCTCGAATACTAGAGGGGAATAATTTCCTTAAGGGGACGCAGTGAGTTCAGTGGACTTCTTTTTCCTCTTCAAATTTTTTCTGATTTTGGTAAGTTACAGATTTTATGTTTTTTCTTAATTAATTTATGTTCATCTCTTGTATTGATTCTGTAAACTTTTGTCACTTCTTTTTTCTTCAAAGTTTTATTAGAATCAGTAATTCTGGTTTTCAAACACAAACTACCAACAATCTTAAGAAAATTAATTTTTATTATATATTAATCTGTGTTTCTGGTGGAGACAAAAATCATCGTTATTTTATACTCCCTGAAGTCTGCAATTATAATTTATTGCTTACTAAGATTCTATCAATTCTTGTTTATCAAAAATAGCAAACAACGGTGTTAGATTGGTTGTTGTTGAACCAACCCAATCAGTTGTACCACAAGTAGAGGAACCGGGTGAATTCATTGGTGTGAATTTCAATGAATGGCAACAACAAGTATTTTTCTCGCTTACCACTCTTGGTCTGCAGAAATTTTCCAGTGAAGAAACTCCAGTGACTGCTGATGATATGCCAGACACAGAAAAATTCATTATTGTTGAAGCATGGAAACAAACAGACTTCCTATGTAAAGATTTTGAGTACTTTAGAGGATGCTTATATAACGTCTATAGTGCACTAACAACTTCAAAAGAGTCGCCGGATGCACTTGAGAAGAAATATAAGACAGAAGATGCATGCTTGAAAAAGTTTGTGGTCGCAATATTTTTAGACTATAAAATGGTAGATAGTAAAACTGTTGGATCACAAGTGCACGAACTTCAATTTATTCTCTATGATCTAATTTATGAAGATATGGTAGTAAATAAAACTTTTCAAGTGGCTGCAATGATGGAGAAGTTGCCTCCTTCGTGGAATGATTTCAAGAATTATTTAAGCACAAGCGTAAAGAAATGAAGCTTCAAGATCTTGTGATTCGGCTCAAGATTGAGGAAGATAACAAAATGCCGAAATGAAGTCTCGTAAGAGCTCAATAATTATTGGAGTTAATATTTTTGAAGAAGCTCCTACAAAAGACAAAAAGAGAAAGAATTCGAACCGGAAGAAGTCAGAACAGGACAAGAGGAAATTCAAAGGCAACTGTTACAACTATGGCAAGGATGGTCATAGGTCCTGTGATTGTCGTGCTCCAAGAAAGGACAAAGAAAAAGACAGACAAAAGTCAAGCAAACATCATGGAAAAGATGGAAAATACAAATTAATTGTGTTCAATGATCTCTGAGTGTAACTTATTTTGAAATCCCTAGGAGTGGTTTCTCGACTCAGGTACCACTAGACATATTTGCTCTGCAAAAGAATTCTTTGCAACGTATATTCCTGCTGAGTACGATGAAGATTTGTTCATGTAAAACAAAACAACAAAAAGAATTGCATGAACTGGTAAACTAATGTTGAAAATTACATCCTCCAAGGTATTGACTTTGAACAGTGTTCCGTATGTCCGTACTATTAGAAATAATTTAGTTTATTTTGTACTACTCGTTAAGAACAGATTTAAGTGTGTCCTAGTGAGTGATAAAGTTGTATTAAGTAAGAATGAAATGTTCATAGGAAAGGGATACCACAATGAAGGTCTTTTCAACTGAATGTAATGGTTGTTGGCAATATAAATAAGAATTCTACTTCTGTTTACTTATTGGAGTCAAAATATTTATGGCATTCTCGTTTGGGACATGTAAATTACAAAGTCTTGCAAAAATTTGTTAATCTAGAAGTATTTGCCTGATTTTAAATGCGATAAATCAAAATGTGAAATTTGTGTTGAAAGTAAGTTTGTTAATCATCCTTGTAAGTCTATTGAATGAAATTCCAAAACATTAGACTTAATTAACAAAGATATATGCTATATGAAGTCGACACCATTTTGTGGTGGAAAAAAGTATCTTATAACTTTTATTGACGACTACAGTAGATTTTGTTATATATATTTGCTTAAATGTAAGGATGAAGAAACTGATGCATTTAAGCAATACAAAAATTAAGTGGAGAACAAATTCAATCTAAACATAACAATGATTCGGAATAATAGGGGTGGAGAATATGAATCTCCTTTTGCAGAGATATGTTTAGAATATGGTATTATTTATCAAGCTACTGCACCTTATACACCACAATCAAATGGTTTGGCGGAACGGAAGAACAGAACTTAAAAGAAATGATGAATTCCTTGATGATCAATTCTGTTTCACCACAAAACCTTTGGGGTGAATCCATACTTGCGGCTAATAACATACTCAATAGGGTGTACCTCATCGAAAAACACAATCAAATACATATGAGTTGTGGAAAAGAGGGAAACCCAACTTTAAATATTTTTACGTGTAGGGGTGTTTAGCTAAGGTAGAGGTTCCTTTACCGAAGAGGGTTAAAATTTGACCCTAAATAATATATTGTGTATGTATTGGATATGATGTGAACATTAAGGCCTGCCGATTTTTGGTTCACAAATCTGATAATCCTGAGATTCATGTTAATACGATAATTGATTCAAATCACGTAGACTTTTTTGAAAATATTTATCCGTATAAAACTTAATGTGAGTCAGCATGTAAAATACCTAAACAACCATGAGAAGCATTAACAGAAAATACACTAACTAGTGAGTATCTTAGGCATACTACTCGCCAACAGAAACCTTTTTTTCATTTGGACAAGATTTTGTGGCACTATTGCTTGAAAATGACCTGAAATATTTAAAGCACTTATGTCTTCGTCTAAGTCAACTTATTGAAAGAATCAATCAATAGTGAGATCAAATCAATTTTAAGTAATCACACTTGGTTAATCTTCCTCCGGAAAATTAACCTTTAGGATCAATGTGTATCTTTACAAGGGAAATGAAGTATGATGGCAATATTCACAAATATAAGGCTAGACTTGTAGTCAAAGGGTACATACAAACAGAAGGAATGGACTAGTTTGACACATACTCTCCAGTAACAAGGATAACATAAATTAGGATTTTAGTAGCATTCGCAGCAATGCATGATCTTAAAATCCAAAAAATGAATGTAAAGATAGCCTTATTAAATGGAGAGTTGAAGGAAGAAATTTATATGGAACAACGTAAAGGGTCTATAGTTCCTTGTTAAGAAAAGAAAGTGTGCAATCTTGTGAAGTGACTTTATGGAGTCAGGCAAGCACCCAAAAAATGACATGCTAAATTTGACCAAACTATGTTATCAAATGGATTAAAGATTAACAAATGTGATAAATGTGTTTATATTAAAAATGTTAAGAATCATGAATTCATTGTTTGTTTGTATATTGATGACATCTTAATAATAAGTAAAGACATTGGCGATATAAATTCTACTAAGCACATGTGGTCCAGCAAGTTCTATATGAAGGACTTCGGAGTTGCTGATTTGATCTTAGGTGTTAGGATTATCAAAAATCCTCAGAGACTAGCATTATATCAATATCATTATATTGAAAGAGTATTGGATAAGTTCAAGTACTTGAATTTCAATATTGTCAAAACTCAAATTTATTTAAGTTGTACATTTTAAAAGAATGAAGGTCAAAGTGTCTCTCAATTGGAATATGCCAGAGTATTGGGAAGTTTAATATGTATTATGAATTGTATGCAACCAAATATAACATGTGCTATTAGAAACTCAGTCGGCTCACTAGTAATCCGAATCAAACTCACTGATGAAAATGAAACGTGTGTTGGGATATCTAAAATATACACAACACTATGCTTTGAATTATAATTAATATCTTGTTGTTATTGAAGGATATAGTGATGCAAATTTGATCAACGGGTCAAATGAAGTAAAATCCACAAGTGGTAATGTGTTCATACTTGGATGAGGAAAATCTCATGGAAGTTGTCCAAACAGACAAGTATTGTTCCCTCAAAATAAAATCTGAATTCATTGCTTTAGATAAGGCTGATGAAGAAGCTGAATGACTCCAAAATTTTTTGGAGGATATTCCATTCTGGCCCAAAACTGTTGGACCTATTTGCATACATTGATATAGTAAAGAAACAATAGGTAGGGCATTGAGCGTCATGTACAACGGGAAGTCTCGTCATATACGATAGAGACATAACAATGTTGGACATCTGTTGACTAGTGGAATTATCACAATTGACAATGTAAAGTCAAGCGATAATCTGTCAGATCTACAAACGAAAGGCCTAGCGAGAGAGGCAGTTGAAAGATCATATAAGGGAATGGGTTTACGGCTTAGCACATGTCAGCATGAAGGTAACTGTATCAAGAAAACTAGAGATCCCAAGAGTCGGATTCAAGGAGAAAAACAAAGTTGTGTCTGAAGGTTCTACATTGTCAATTAACTATGTCCATTCTCATGATGAAGAGAATGTTCAGGAACAAGGTGAAGACTTTAATGCTTGTTAATGAGATAATAAAGCTTAAATTTTTTAATGATTTGCTATGTTTTGTAGATTTGACCAAATACTTTATCTATGAGACGACACGGTTAGAAATAACCTATGTGAGTGTGAAGTGGAAGACGCTTCAAAGAGAATTTTATGTCAAAAGACTATTCTCTATACACTCATAAAACCAGGAGGTGTTCATGACTGAAACAAACACAACCATAAGAACCATAAACAGTAAATGATTAATTGTGTGATATATGGTTTCCTAGATATACACCGAAGCTCAACGTTTCAAAGGTATCACTGCTACCGATTGACCGAGTATATCTGACATATGTTCATTACGGAAAGTCCAAGGAGAAAACTACTTATCAAGATGTTATTAATCCTTTCCTGTAAAGTAAACACTTGTCTGTGCATTCCTATGTTATAATCATTCCCCATCAGTGTAGGGGATTGTTGGGTATGTAGAAAGATTGATGGGAAATAGAGGGAAAAAGAGGAACTTGAAAAGTTGAGAACTTGAAGATTTGGGAACTTGGAAAGTCCTCTTATGCTTTAATGAAAAGTAATTTGTCCCTCATCGACTGTGGAAAGAAAAAAAGGAGATTTTAAATGTCGAAACAGTCTTATTAATTGTTAAAAGTGTTGGAAAGGGGAACCCCACTCGCGCCGTTGTTGTCCCTCATGTATTATACTGTTGTTGGCTGGTTCTTTAACACTTGAGTTTTTTTGGTATCTACACTCTGGTGATTGAGATTATTTTACTCTGTGAGTTCATATTCCAAATAAAACGTCAGATACTAGAGGGGAATAATTTTCTTAAGGGGACATTGTGAGCTCAGTGTACTTGATCTTTTTCCTGTTCAAATTTTTTCAGATCCTAGTACATTAAAAGTTTTAAGTTTTTTGTTAATTCATTTATATTCATGTCTTTTAATGAATCTGTAAACTTTGGTTACTTCGTGTTTCTGCAAAGTTATATCAAGAACCAGTAATTCTTGTTTTCAAACTCACACTGGCAAAAAAATGTGAATCCACAAATAGAATATTTTTAAAAATAAAAGCTTATATGTCGGTAGGATGCATGAGAATCCATTCGTAGGATATTTGCAATATAAATGTTTTTCCATTGGAAGGATTAACCAAAACGATCAATTAGTAGGATACTATTGAACAACATAAATGCATATCCATGGATAGAAAAGATGTGAACATTACCAATTCAGGTAATGGAATATCAATATTATTCAACCCAAGGCTCCTCCAACTTCAATATGAATTAGAAAAGGTGTATATCTTTAACATCCGAATAAATGCAGCTTAAAAATATCTTTTTGTGTCACTCTCCTCGAACTTCAATATGGAAAAGATAGGGTGCATTTGCTTCACCTCTGAATAGATGCGACTTAAAATTATCTTTCAACATTAACCTCCTTTTGACTTTAATGCTAATGGAATACAAACACTCAAACCTTTGCACTGTTTTTAGGTCTCTCGGTGAACAATAGCAAGGCATAAATTTTACATTGAGAGTGCTACCCGATGACTTACCGACACTGCTCATAAACAAACACCAAAAATAGCTATTCCTGCTACTAGTATAGCTCAAAAGCTAAATCGTCTTATTTTTGGCAGCTTCTTATATCCAAAATTTCATACGATTATACAAGAGATTGATGATTGTATTGTTGAAATGACATTTACTTGGAGAATGCAGATGGGAAAAAACTCAGTTGAGGCGACTACATTTTTCTTATGAAGAAACATCTAAACATCCTACTCCAATGGCAGATTCTAATAAAGGAAACCGCAACAATGACAAGACCTTTAATTTTATTCCTTATGTAGAAGCAATGGTGACCATGGAATAAAATTCAAGTTCTTACTATTTCTGCAGTTGGTTTTATCAGAATCAGCTGCTGGAGTAGGATTTTGAAGTTTCAGCATAAGAAAAAAGTTGTAGCCTCTTTAGAATCTATTTCCCATTAACATTGTCCAAGTGACTTTCAATTCCACACTACTTTCATGAATCTCCTCTACAATCTACAATTTTTGGAGGTAATAAGCTCCAAAAAATATGTCGATTCAGTTGTTGAGCTTTACCATTAGCAGGGTTAACTATTTTTGGTGTTTGTGCATGACCTGTTTATCTGTAGCAAGTCATCGAGAAGAATTCCCAAGTCACAATGATTGCCTTGCTATTGTGCTCTTAGATCCCTAAAAATTAGTGCTAAAGTTTGCCTATTTGAATTATGTCTTCCTGCATCTTTCCAATAAAATTGGAATTTATTTAATTTAACTTAACGATTATGAGTCTAGAGAGTTAATTTTAAATTTTCGTTTTAGTGATACTTTCTGAAGTATTTAATCCGATGAGTAGGAGTTTTTTACATCCATACTTAATTAAATTACAGCTAAACATCGTGGTTACTGAAAATAGTAATATAATTCATTCAATTAAATTATATATATTCTTAAAAAATAAGATTAAAAAAGTTTTAGAGGAGTCCCGACCTAAATTTGGGAAATAATTAGTAAACCAATTAATTTATTAATTTCACAGGAAAAATATTTTCATAAATTATAGATTCTAGGTAAAGGTTCAAGTTTCTTCGAAGAGAAGGCGTTAAACATTCTTGAAAATCCAATATTATTGGTCTTAGCTAAATTAATTGTTCTTTTTTTTTAAAAATTTAGGAGGCTATAACAAATGAAAGTAATAAAAAGTCAAAAGTAAAAGTCATCGTATTAACATGTAAGTCCTTGGAAATCATCCATAATTTCTTCATCGGCAAATTTTAACTTGTAATGTAAGAAATAATATAAATGCATACATGTTAAAATAAAGAAATAGCAATTGTGGCAACCATACCTAAAGGATAAATTGATAATTATATGTTAACTATTGAATATAATATAAGCAATCTTATAACATATCAACGATGATATTCTGAGTTGAAATAAAAATCAAAATAAAGTTTATCAATTACAAAATGAATCAACAAACAACAAAAGAAATTTAAACAAAGAAATAGAGGAATAATTTGCCACTAATTTAAAAAATGAGAACAAAGAAACATGAAAAGCATAAAGATAAGCATTATTTATTAAGAGAAAATAGAAATAAAAATAATTTAATCAGTAAATTAATAGTAATAACAACTTAATAACTAATAACAAATCAATAAACAATTACAAAAATGCAAACCCCATAATAGTAATAAGTGGAAATGCATTTTAGTAGAATTAACAACAATAAACAAAATGAAAAATAAACTCACATAGATTAAAAAAATACAAAATTAAAAAAGTTACCTAAGTCTTACTTCTCAGGGCAGATCTCAAAGTTAAAGTCTTGTTAGAGTTTATAGTTTATTCTTCTGGATCTGGTGCCCTGCTCTAGTTGCTGGAGTTGTGTTCGTCGTTAATAGCTTCTGTGTGCAAACTAGAAGTTCGCTGCTTGCCGGAGTTAGAGGCTCATTGGTTCAATAGAAAAAAGAGAAAAATGAAACGAGGTTTGTTAGTGAATGAAAATGGAAGAAATCTTGGGGTTGTTTGGGTGGTAGACTGGGGGAGTAGTGGGTTGAGTTGTGGATAATTGGTCATGGAGAAGATAGGTTAACTAGTTGTTTTAATGGGGTGAGGGAGATTTTTTGCGGGTTGTTGATGGAGCCTTTGGCGATTGTCTCCGGAAAAGAAAACTGGGGCTTTGGGTGGCGGATTATCTTTTAGAATAGGATAGAAAAATATTTTGCTTTTTCCCTTGTTGAAAATTTTCCACCAACCACTTTATTTTTTGACCTAATTAGCACTTAAATAGGGAATAGTTATACAAGGAGCTTAAATATGGGCTTGGGACTGTGGCTCAAAATTATTGGTTATGAAAATATTTGTGTATATATTTTTTATCCTCATTTAAAGGTATTTCTACACTTCACAAAATAAATAAATAAATATTAATAAAATTAGCTAATAAAATATATTATCTAGTGTAACGAATAAAACAAATTACATGTATGAAATACAATATATGAGCATATTCAGCAAACTGTGACAAAAAAATGTAATCACAATAAACTTATAAAAATCATAAAATTTTAAAAAATAAAGATACGTATCAATAAATATATTTTAAATTTAATTTTAAAAATGAAGTTAGGACTGATTAATAAAAGTTTTATGATATCAATTTACAAAGTTCAGAAATCATATACAAAAAAATTGACAAACAATTTGTGTTGAACACATGAACTTCATTTAAGAGTGTTGTTTTGATGTGATGAAAGTCATTCCTCAATTTGTTTTCAAAAGGTTCCACTTTGTGTTGCGTCTTTCTTTTCATAGTCAAGACTTGTGGCTAAATTTAGATGTGTCCTTTTGGATGTTTACAAAAATACCAAGATAAAATCAAAGAGTAGAGAACAATTTAAAGAAAAGGGTAGTCTAATACACCGAATCCAAAAAAGACAAAAAAAAAGTAGATTTACGGAAGTTGTAGGTGCCCGCGCTGGATCCACCTACGTTCCGTCAGTCAACTTAAAATCCGTCAGTCGACTCTGAGATTTCCAAGCTAACTCCCAATTCTCAGTCGCGTGGGATCGTCAACCAGTACGGACCGTCTATCAACTTACGGTTCGTCAGTTGACTCTGTCGATTTCCCAGCTAACTTCCAACTCTAAGTCGCGAATATTGGTTGACTAGTACGTCCTGTCAGTTGACTTATGGTCCGTCACTCGATTCCATTGATTCACCAACTGACTTTCTATTCTCAATCTTAATCAACGGCCGACCAGTATGGATCGTCAATCAACTTACATTCCATCAATCAACTCTATCGATTCGCCATGTGACTTTAAGTTCTCAGTCTCAAATGACGCTCAACAAGTACGGACCGTTAGATGTTTGACGGTTTGTCAGTCGACTCCGACAACTTTTCAGTCAGTGGTCTTTTCCTTGTAAGTTTGGACCGTAATCATGAGTGTTTAGTCAGTTTAAGCCTAGAAAAATAGCTAGAACTTACCTAAGTCGAAATCATTAATAAAAAATAGTAAATTTGAAGCAAGAGAGGAGAAAACGGTCAAGAACCCTATTTAAAATGCAACAAAGTTCCATTAGTTCCAACCCTGAAATCTAAAGATTTCTCTGTGGATTTAATCACCAGGCATGTGAGATTACACTAGTGGGTTCCTTCCACTCATTGGATCCTTAGAATTCAATCTGCTTCTTGATTCCCTTATCATGAATACACCTAGGGTTTCTAGAATTACAGAAGATCATCACAAATTAGTTATTCATATGTTCAAAATTAGATTACCATGTTATTATTAAGTTTATTGCATGAATTTCATAACCCTAGCTATGTATTTCTTTAGTTCTGTTATTACATATGCTAGGGTAGATATTTCAATTACTTAATATATACATGCCACATGGTAAGTTTATCGCATGAATTTTAAACACTAGCTATGTATTTTTTTAGTTCTTGAATTACACATGCTAGGTCAGATAGTTCAGTTATTCAGTTATAGATGCCTCAATTATTATTGCATCATTACCAGATTAATTGTTGCATTTTCAGTTTGCATGTACAGTTTGAGCTATCCAATATTTAGAGAAATTCAGTCATAATCAGTTAACCACTTCATTCATTTGGAGTAGTATAATACCTAGTTGTACTAAGGTTCAGCGTACCGAAATAGTCTCAAAACTACTAGCAAAGTAGGTTGTAAGTATCCTCTTTGGACATCAGTTTAATGATCATGTCAGCATGCCTTTATACCTTTAAAAAGGTATATTGGGTCTTCTCGGTGGGGCGTATACAATTTTCTTAGTATTCAATATCAACATATTATAAATTTATTCATTGCATCAAGTTAGTTCAGAATTTAGTATATTATGTTCAAAATATTATACTTGCTTTAGTGCTTCTTCAGTTATGATATATTTTAGCTTAACTCTATCATTCATGATCATTACCTTTCAAGTACTGAAACATATGTGCGCTACATCTTCTCGTGATGTACATTAATATTTTTAGCATCTAGATCAAGCTTAGATCGATTCTCGATCTCAAGTTCAGCAAAATCAGTGGTGAGTCCTCATTCCCTAAGGGCAATAGCCATGAGTTTAGATTCAGTATTTGTAGTCCTTTAGTTTTAGTTAGCCATGAGTTTAGATTCAGTATTTGTAGTCCTTTAGTTTTAGTTTTTTCTAGACTAAGATAAGCCTGTCCTAACATCTCTATCAAGTTAGAGGCTATTTTAAATTATAGTTAGTTTCAACGTAATATTGAGTTAATATCTTCTTTGTATTAAACTCATTAATTTTCATATATCTCAGTTATAGTATATGGGTATTCCCTATTTTTTTCATTTTAATTATGATTTAGCTTCCACATCAGTTTATTTTCTCAGTATGCTCATGATTAATAAAGTAAGGTTAGCTTGGGATCACGTGTGGTCCTAAGTCCAATGTCCGTGTCTCGAGGGTAGATAAGCGCGTGACAAACTTGGTATTAAAGTATTAGGTTTAAGTGTCCTAGGATGTGTGAAAAGCCACACTTAGTAAACTCCTTTTCATTGGTGTGAAGTGAACCAAGAGGGCTATGATGTATTTTAGGAAAACTTCACTTTCTCGTTATTTTTATCGTGCGTTGGTATGATTGTCTTTCTAATCAATCATTATGTGCCTATGATCATTCCTTCTCTTAGAGGTTACATGTGGAATTCTAATGCATGCAATGTTAATGTATTTCTTCTAATACTAGATAAGTATGTTTCGAAGTAGAGTTTGAATTCCAATTCAGCTTTTGGCTTATAGTTTGAATAACCAGAACAATTAGCAGGTTCTAGTTCCTACCAATGGAAATGATGGTTAAGTGGTAGCTAGAGTTTAAGATTTTGTAAGGATGAATCTACCTGAATTTTAGGGTCACAAGTAGTAAGGACCTACAGATTTTCATTGATAAGATCAAGAAATATTTAATGTGATACAAGTAATTCGTAGTGATAGGTCAAATTAGAATCCTACTAGCTTAAGGACGTGACTCACATATGGTTCACTCAATGGAAAGACAATAGAGATGTCTTTGTCTTTTGTAACTCTATATAGCAATAAACTTCAGTATTTGTCAAGAAACTCTCTCAGAACGTTTCTCAGTCGCTACTCAACTCAATGAACTAGTTATAGCTAGATGGGTATACAAAAATTGCACTATCACAGTCTCTCATAAAGTCACATCATCAGATCTTATAAAGAAGTAAGAAATGGTAGATTTTGATGTCATTCTAGTCATGGATCTGTTTCTTCCTTTTAGTTCTTAGTCGATTGTAGAACAAGGATTGTTCATTTTAAGTTTTCAAACGAACCGGTCTTAAAATTAGTTACTATGGGACAATTCATTTCTTACCTTAAGGGTAGAAAGATGATATCTAAAAGTTATCTATATCATCTTGTTTGGGTTAAGAATTCTAGCATTAAAAACCCAACTATTGAGTCAGTTCCAGTAGTCAATTAATTTCTATTAGTGTTCCTCGAATATATTCCGGGAGTCCATCCCAAAAAGGGAAATCGACTTTGGAGTTAATCTCCTTCGAGATACCATCCTATTTCTATTCCTCGTTACAAATGGCTCGAGGTGAGTTTAAAGAATTGAAAGAGAAGTTGAAAGACCTTCTACATAAAGTCTTCATTAGACCTAATACTTCGCCATGGGTGCACCAGTGTTATTCGTAAAGAAGAAAGATGGTTTTCAGAGAATGTTCATTGACTATAGACAGTTGAACAAGGTCATAATCAAGAATAAGTTTCCCATCCCCATGATTTATGAATTGTCTGACCAACATTATTGTCCTTGTCATTTCTCAAAGATAAACCTCAGATCGGGTTATCATCAGCTTAGAGTTCTATGATATTGACAATCCAAAAACACATTTCTGAAGTCGGTATGGTTATTATGAATTTGTAGTTATGTCGTTTGGACTAAATAATGCTCTTGCAGGTTCCATGGATTTGATGAACAGAGTATTCAACAGTACTTGGACTTGTTCGTTATCGTCTTTATTGATGATATCCTTATTTTATGTAGGAACGAGGAAGAACATGGGAATCATTTAAGAGTTCTTCTGCACAATCTCAAAGATTGCTAGTTATTCACTAAGTTTAGCAAATGTGAGTTCTTGTTGCAATCTGTTGCTTTACTTATTCATATTGTATCTAGCGAAGGAATTCGAGTGGATTCCCTGAAGATAGAAGCAATAGGCCTGACCTACCTCTACTACAATTATTAGAAGTTTCTTAGGTATAGTGGGTTATTATCGAAGGTTTATGAAAGGACATTAATTTATAGCCTCACCGTCTATTACTTTGACCTTGAAGATGCTCATGTTTTAATGTTCAAATGATTTTGAGAAAACCTTTGCATAATTGAAAACTAAATTGAATACGACTCCTGTCTTTACTCTACCAGAGGGTTTTTATGGTCATGTGATCTGTTGAAGTTCATCCATAGCTGATCTAGGTTGTGTATTGATGCAACAAGATAATATTATATCTTATGCTTCTAGACAACTTAAGTTACATGAGAAGAACTATCCAACTCATGACCTCGAGCTTGCAGCAAAGGTGTTTGCACTCAAGATTGTGATACTCTTTGTGTAGTGTTCAGGATATATGTCCACTACCGATACCTTTAACATTTGTGGACCAGGAAGAGTTTTAAATCTTATCAAGAGAGGACTGGAGTCCCTTAGATATTATATGAGTTTGCAGTACATACCGTAAGGCGAATGTAGTAGCAGATATTCTTAGCAGATTATCTATGGGTAGTGTATCTCATGTTGAGGAAGAAAGGAATGAGCTAGTGAGGGATGTTCACAGTCTTGATCGGTTGGGATTTATCCTTATGATAATATCAGACAATGGTGTAAAAGTTTATAATGGGTAAAAACTTTTTTGGTAGTGGAGGTTAAGGAAAATCAAGACTGTGATGCGATGTTGCTAAACTTAAGGGTCCAGTCCATAATCATAGAGTGATCGTTTTCCCCTAAGGAGGAGATGGTGTACTTCACTACTAGGGTAGATTGTATGTTGCTGACATGGTTGATATAAAACATTATATTCTTGCATAATACTATAACTCCAGATATTCTATTCATCCATGTAACACCCTGTATCCAAAATAGACCAAAAATCAGCTCTTCAAAAATATCTAGGTGAAATCGACGATCACTATCGATGGACCGTAGCCTAACCTACGGCACGTACTTCACATCTGCCGTTTATAATTGAAACTCTACCATGACATAACCAAGAAAAATTGACTATGTGTCGATCCAAAAAGAGACCTACGGTCTATAAGTCAAACTACGGTCCGTAGTTTGTGTCTGATGATCAACACCCCATTTACCTATCCTTTGAAATGAACTACGATTGACCAGTGCGGTCCTTAGATGGACCTACGTACTGTAGGTGAAAATTAGCAGACAGTTAGGGGGAAAGTCTACTTGGGTCAACTTCAATTGATAATAACTCATAGCACAAAATGAATTAGGTGTCTCATGACATATGAAATGATAGATAGCTGAATTGGCTTTCCATATCCATCGAGTTTTCTAAATTTAGACATCCAAGTAAAAGTTTATTCCCATTTTAGTAAAGGTATATTGAACAGACCCAACCTATGGACCCAAACGACGGACCGTCGATTGAACGACGGCCCGTTAGTCCAGGTAATCATTTGGTCCGACAATAATTAACTCATGCTTCTTTTGGTATTTTCCCACTTTGTTAAACCTTAAGATACGTGGTTTTGACACGAAATCATAATATTTTATTCTTTTAAAGAGTAGAAACATAACTAAAACATGCCTAAGTCACATCATTAAATAAAAACTTAGAAAATTAATAGCAAGAAAGGAGAAAAAGTTCAAGAACCATAGTTCAAGAACGCAGAAAGGTTTCCTCTGTTCCAACCCCAAAATCTAAATATTTCTCTCTGGATTTTATCTTCAGGTATGTGGGATTTTATTAGTGGGTTCATTTCACCCATTAGATCCCTAGTTTTTAGTTAGTTCTAGATTCTCTTATGATGAATAGACCTAGGGTTTGTAGAATTAATAATCATCACAATTTTGTTGATATACGTCAATCATATTGTAGTTTATTATTAATTTGGTCCATGAATTTCTGAACCCTAGCTATGTAATTTCCTTTAATGCTTAAAGTACTTATAGCTAAGTCCAGATCTTCCATCCTCAGATATACATGCCTCTATTATTAATGCACAATTATCAGATTAATTATTGAATTCTCAGTTTGCATGTTCAGTTTTGAGCTATACAATATTTATGAAAATTCAGTATTAATGTCTTTATCACATAATTCATTGGGAGTTGCATAATACTGAGTAGGACTAGGGATCAACGGACCCAATTAGTCCCAGAACTACTAGCCAAGTAAGTTGCAAGTCCCCTCTGTGGGCATCAGGTTTGTGATCAGACCAACATACGTTTATACCTCTGGCAGGGTATATTGGATTCTCTCAAGGGGGCGTATAAATCTCTACATTTAGCTTATGTGTTTTTACTATTGATTATTAGTAGCTCATAAAATTCAGTCAGACTCTCTTGTATTGACCATATTTAACTATTAGTTACTATTCAGTCTCAGCATGTTATAAATTTTGTTATTGCATCCAGTTAGCTCAGAAATTTTGTATATATCATGTTCCGATTATTATACTTGATTTTGTGCTTGTTTAGTTATGTTTTATTTAAGATTTACTCTATCTTACATGATCAGTACCTTAAAGTATCAACGCGTACATATGCTAGATTGTCTCGTGATGTAGGTTCAGGTTCTCAGCGTGGAGATCACGCTTAGACCGATTCCCGATTTCTTGTTCTTTAGAATAAGTTGTGAGAACTCATTCTCCAAGGACAATAGTCATGAGGTCATTTCGGTCTTCTATTAATTACTTTTTGTTTTTGCTAGACTTAGTTGCGGCCTGTCCCATCATTTCTATTCGGTTAAGAGGCTATTTTCAGACATAGTTTCAGCTTAGTATTAAGTTAATAACTTATTTGTATTAAACTCATTAATATTTCATTTATCTCAGTTAAAGAATACGGGTATTCTCATCTTATCATTTAAAAATATGATTTAGCTTCTGCATTCATTTTATTGTCTTTAGTATGCTCATGATCAATTGAGCAGGGTTATCTTGGGATCACTTGTGATCCTAGGTCCCATTTCCGTATCTCAAAGGTAGCTTGGGGCATGAAAATTTTGGTATCCGAGCACTAGTTTCAAGTGTCCTAGGATGTCTGAAAAGCCACTAAGTAAAGTATTTTTCATGGGTGTGAAGTGCACCACTTCTAATGAGAGGGAGGTTATGAAGTGGTATAGTAAAAAAATCACTTTCTTGGTACTCGTATCGTGCGTAAGGTATGATCTAATTGCATACTAATTCGACGTTCTACATTTCAGATCATGCCTCATCATAGTGCTAACTCAAGGAATGCGAATGCCAGGAATGTTAATAGAGCCCCTCCAGTCCCATATTAAGACGTCCCTAATGTTGAGTTTAGGAATACCATAGAGATGTTGGTTCAGAGTATGACCAACCAGAACAATCGGGTTCATTCTCCTGTGAATGCAAATGGTGGATCAGTAGTAGCAAGGGTCCATGACTTTGTTAGGATGAAACCGCCTGAGTTCTTAGGATCCTATACTAGTGAGGATCCCCATAATTTCATAGATGAGACGAAGATCTTTAAGGTGCTTCAGGTAATAAGGAATGATTGAGTTTAATTGGCATCATACTAGTTGAAAGATGTGGCTTATTCTGTACACTAGTGAAAAAAAAGCGTATATATGCATCTCTATTACTTAGGACTGCTTTATGAGATTCTTGGGATAGGTTTTTCCTATAGAGTTTAGAAAGAAGGCTCAGGAATTTCTTGAATGTTGAGGCGGGAACAGGATTGTCCAAGAGTATGGCTCAAGTTTACCTAACTCTCCAAGTATGATCCCTCACATAGTTGCTGACTCAGTTCAGATTAATAAGTTCTTCTCGTAAGTGTAAGATTTGGTTGAACAGTGAGTGCAAAAATACTATTTTACTAGGAGATATAACATCTCATAGCTATGACTATGCTCCTCAGGTTGAGGGTAGAGCTTTAGGGAACAGGCTATGTTACGGCTCGTAGTGCACATCCATCGTTTGTGATTGAAACTCTCTCATGACAAAACAAGGAAAAATTGACTAAGTGTCGATCCATGGACAGAGCTACGGTCCGTAAGTCAGAATGCGGGCCATATTCTATATCTGTTGATCAACACCCATTTTACCCAGACTCTGATATTAACTACGATTGACCAGTATGGTCGATAGATGGACCTACGAGCCATAGGTAAATATTAGAAGACAGTTAGGGGTAAAGTGTTATTGGGTCACATTCAATTGATCATAACTCTTAGAACAAAATGAATTATCTGTCTAATGACCTATTATATCATAGATAATTGAATTATCTTTCCATAGCCATTGAGTTTGCTAAAATAAGACCTCCAAGTAAAAAGTTATGCCTGTTTTAGTAAAGGTCTGTCAAACAGACACAACCTACGAACCCAAATGACGGACCATCGATTGAATGACGGACCGTCAGTCCAGGTCATCATTTGGTCCGATAGTAATTAACTCAGGGGTCTTTTGGTGTTTTCCCATCTCATTTAAACCTTAAGATACGTTATTTTAACCCTAAATCACCATATTTTAGTCAGTTTAAGCCTAGAAACATAACTAAACCTTACCTAAGTAAAATCATTAAATAAAAACTTAGAAAATAAGAAAAAAAGAAAGGAGAAAAAGGTCAAGAACCGTAGTTCTAGAACGCAACATGGTTCTCTCAGTTCCAGCCCCAAAATCTAAATGTTTCTCCGTGGAATTAATCATCAGGCATGTAGGAATATCACTAGTGGATTCCATTAACCTATTGAATCTCTAGTTTCCAATTAGTTCTTTATTGTCTTATCATGAATAGACCTAGGGTTTGTAGAATTATAGGAAATCATCATGAATTAGTTAGATATATGTTCCAAATCATTTATAAAGTTATCCTTCTGGTTATCGCATGAATTTCAGAACCCTAGCTATGTATTTATTTAATTCTTGATTACACATGCTAGGTCAGATAGTTCAGTTACTTAGGATATACATGCCTCCATTATTAATGCAGAATTATGATATTAATTATTGCATCCTCAGTTTGCATGTTCAGTTTTAAGCAATTCAATATTTAAGAAAATTTAGTTATAATGTCTTAATCACATAATTCATTGGTACTGGCATAATACCGAGTTGGAATAGGGTTCAACGTACCCAATTAGTCCAAGAACTACTAGCGAAGTAGGTTGTAAATCCCTTCTATGGGCATCAGTTTATAACACCGACATACCTTTATACCTGTGGCAGGGTATATTAGGTCCTCTCGATGTGGTGTATACATCGGACTCCACATTTAGCTCATGTGGTTTGATTACCGGTTATTAGTATCTCCCATAGTTAATTCAAACTCTCTTACATTGACCATATTTACAGATTAGTCAGTATTTGATCTCAACATGTTATAAATTTTGTCAGTGCCTCCAGTTAGCTTAGAAATTTTTTATATATCATTTTTCGATCATTCTACTTTGTTTTTTGCTTCTTCAATTATGTTTTGTTCATTTTTAATCTATTCTACATGCTCAGTAATTTCAAGTACTTACGCATACGTGCGTTATATTTTCTAATGATGGAGGTTCAGGTTCTCAGCATCCAAATCACGCTTATATCAATTTCCGATCTCCAGTTCAGCAGAATCAGTGGTGAGTCCTCATTATTCGAGGACAATAGTAATGATTACATTTCAGTCATTTAGTCATTTAATTTCACTCTTAGCTAGACTTAGCTGGGGCCTGCCCCAGCATTTCTAGTCTTTTTATAGGCTATTTTGTAACATAGTTTCAGATGAGCATTGAGTAAATATTTTTTTGTATTAAACTCATCAGTATTTCATTTATCTCAGTTATATAATATGGGTATTCCCCATATTATCATTTAAAAATATGACTTATCTTCCACGTTAAGTTTATTATCTTTAGTATGCTCATCATCATTCTAGAAGGATTAGCTTGAGATCATTTGTGGTCCTAGGTCCCGTGTCCGCGTCTCGGGGTAGCTTGGAGCATCACAATCTAGGTTCCACTAGGATGTATCGCCATCTGCATGAAGTCTATTGGTTGAATGACATGAATAGGGATATAGTAGAATTTTTGAGTAAGTGCCCCAATTCCCAGCAAGTAAAGGTAGAACATTAGAAACTAGGAGGTACGACTCAAGAGATCGACGTTCCTACTTGGAAGTGAGAAGTGATAAATATGGAGTTCATCACAAGGTTTCCTTAAACTCGCAGACAACATGACTCCATTTGGGTGATAGTCGACACTAGGACTAAGTCATCTCACTTTTTGGCAATCAAGACTAGGGATTTTGTTTAGGACAATTCAAAGCTTTACATTAATGAGATAGTCAGGTTGCATGGGGTTCCTTTATTATTCATCTCTTATAGAGGTCCTTATTTTACCTCTCATTTCTCGAAGTCATTTAAAAGGGTGTTGGTACTTGATATACTCACACTTACTTGTCAAATAAGAAGTAAAGCGTTCCTGTATTAAGTACAGAACCCAACTATGAGTTGGATCGTTCCCACGAGGAAATTGTTCAAGCACTTAACTTGATTCTTTATTACTATTATTTAGTAATTATGTCCTAGAAACTAAAAGATAATAAAGTGGTTTTTTTTTATTGCTAAATTATGAAAATCTTTAACTAGATTAAAGTAAACAACCTAACAGTCAAATTTTGAGCTTAATCCAATTATAATAGGAACTAGGGCTTAAGTTTTCCCCACAGGTTCATAACTTGATACTTCTACCTAAACAAGTCTTTCCTATTATCTTGCATGGTAATTGATACAGTTTATGTAAGCTCAAATTCCGTGCTCCGCATCTACAAAAATTTCACTTTGCACCTTAGTCGGCTACTTGTGGTTGCTAGACTAACCCTTCCTTTACCTCATATTACGCATTGTATTCGATATTTACTAAGTTTATTACTCGTAACCAATCGACCCTAGCCTAGTAGATAGTGTACACTAAGATCTATTTTTATAATTCTTTTCCTATTATCTAACTCCTTGGTCCGACAAGTACATTAATGCGAGTTTTTGTAACGTTCGTTATCCGTTAACAAAGACGTCTAACCGAAAGAATTATCAATACAAGTGCACGGCACTATTCTAGAATGCTATTTTAGTTAGATTTTACCGCATGATGGACCCATGATTCCCACAACCCTAGTTTAAGGAGTTTAGTTGACCACTGGATCATAATCATACTATTCATATATTTAATATAAGAATTCATGCACTTACTTTAATGAGAAATAATAAATCCAGAAATTCACTTGATTAATCAACAAAAGCACCAAAAATCAAATCCACAAAAAGTGTAACAATTGCTGAAATTAATCTTTCAATACTTGAACAAGAGAACTAAAGATTATCCAAAAGTCTAACTATCAAAAAGTCTAGCCCAAAAAATGAGGTTTTTCGAACTATTTATAATAAAAAAACAAAAACCTAATAAAAGAAGGATTCTAATTACTGTAAATCTTTCAGAACACGTTTGGGTCGACGGACCTCGTGACGGACCGTCGTGGTCGGGACGGGTCGTCATGCACTCCGTTGTCCCATACTTCACAAAATTCTTTTGCTGCTTTCTTCATTACCCTCAACGAACAGATATGACGGACCGTTCCAAGCACGAAGGTCCGTCGAGGGTCTCGTTTCCATAATACTTTAAATTCTTTGAATTTGGGTACAGGGACTACTCTTTAATCATTACAACGAACCAGCAGGACGGGCCGTCATGGACTTCCATAATCCCACACTAGGTCATACTTCCCCATCTTCCTTCAACAACTCCTTTCCTCACTACGATGCCACCTACGGACTCTCACAAGCTCGACGGACCGTCAAAAGCTCCGTAGGTGGTCTCTTTTGCATTTCTCGCTCAAAAACTTCAGCGTTCATCTTTGGACAGATTTTCAACAAATAAGGAGAAACTTATAAAAATCAATACAAAAAGGTTTTTGGACACACACTAAACATAAGGAAAAAGCATTAAAAATACCGTGAAACCACGGTACATCAACACCCTCATTTTAGCTTTTGCAATTATTTGGCTATTAATCTTTATCATTCTCATCATGTTTATGCATGTAATCACTATTGGACTTGAATTATATGGAACAAGACCATTACATAGACACACCACGCACTGACACCTATTCTTTTCAATTTCTCACCGAGGTTCTATTATTTTTGGTATTGCAACTAGTGTCCTAACTTAAAAACAACATCCTCATTTTTCACCCAATGATTTCAGTTTGAGTATAAGGATTACTTTTCAACACTCACTCTCTGAACAAATTCACAACTCATTCATACATATTGCCGTAAACTTGCCCATATTTTTAATGCTTTAAGTTCTCCATACAACTCTTAGGATCACAATAGGACTTTCTTATATTGTAACATAGGCTCAGGGTAAGGTAGGGTATATTTAGGTATACTTTAGTGAATTTTTGCCCTCCTTGACATATCGTATGAGTTTCTTACCTTTTCATCATTTTATTCCTCCCTTTTTCTTATATTTTTTCACCTTGCTATTTTCCTTCTTTCTTCATTTGTGTAAGTGACTCTTTTCTTATCTTGTTTGTCTTTATCATATTTTTTTATTTCACTTTTCTTTCAACTTGTTATTGAGTCACTTTACTTTAGTTCTTTCTCTCTCTTTGTTCTTTCAACCCCACATTCCAGAGCTCATAATAGCCACCCTCAACTCATGGTTCTGCCATGAGTCAAAGTACACAATACCCAAAGCTGGGTCAGGGCCACAAAAAAGTTTTTTACTTCATTAGCCACCCTCAACTTATGCTTTTGGCATAAGCTGAGGTGCACATGTCCAAGGAGGGACCAGGGCCAACACACTATCCCCAGAAAAGATCAATTGCGGTGAAAAACAAAGGTCTATTTTAAGATCAAATCATTTGAATCAAAGAGAGATTAATTTCATTCGTTTTTTTAATTTTGGCTAAAAAAAGGCTATATTGAATAAAATCCTATGATCCTTTCCTAATTGTCTATTACAACTTACTTTTAGCATGACTAACTAGGTAAGTTCTAGCTCAGTACAAATAGTGGACTATTCAAATTTTGCTCAGAGTCACTTGATATATCATTACTCTACCAGATTATTAGACACCTAGTTTGAGTCTTAGACTTAATGTCATGCAGTGGTGTATCTCTATGTCATGCTTAGAGCCATGCATCATTTTCATTACATCAGGATATCATTTTTGTTTTATCCATCATGTTACAGAGTTATACTATGTACTCAAGATATGGACATGCCGGTTCAACAATAAAAATAATCAGTCTCTTGGGAAAAAAGAACACAGGCAAGAAAACACCAAAAGAGGATCGTGAATTGGGCTACTCAGACTTCACCCTAGTACTCACTTTCCATTTACCCCACCCCTAACAAAAAGATATGCAACTGTCCCCAATGCATAAAAAAAATTGAAATGCAAGAGTGGTAGTGAAGCAAACCTGGGGCGCAAAGCGCCGGCGATCAGCAAGCTGGTGGGTCAGGTTCCCCGGAACCCACTACCTATGTAGTATGGACACCCTCAGTAGTGTCCTCATCAGCAACAACACTATCAGTAGTGCCTCCCGCTGTCTCCATATCTCTAGAGCTAGATGCCCCATCAGTTGACTCTACACCCCTAATCTGACACGCCTACTCATTTTTAATCGAGGCTCTCCTTGCAGCCTCTATCTCATGACACTCTTTCTTCCTTTCCCTATCCGCATCCTCCTCACGACCCCTATGCCTCTTGTCATGCTCTCGAGGGGGAGGTCGTGGAATCTCAGAAGTGGCGAATAAAGCACCCAACACTATGTTCTTAGCAGGCTCTGTAGAAAGGGCCTCAGACTCTAGCACCTAGCCTCTAGGATCATATCAATATCTACTCGCAGACTCTCAACCGCAGCCAGAAGGGTCGACACGTCCATCAAAGGAGCTCGCCGGGCTAGCACCAGCAACTCAGAAGCGTTTAAGCGCTGATGAACCTTAGCGAACTTCCGCTATGTATGTTGTGCAATCTTATGCTCCATGTGCTCCTCCGCCTCAGCAATAGACCTCTACATCCAAGGCTGGATGTGTTGCACAAGTGTGGCCATCTAAGCCTCTAGTTTCTAGACCCTAGCAAGCAGGACCAGAGCGGGTAAAGGGGCTGAGCGAGAGGAGCTAGGAGTAGTGCTACTACCGAGGATAGACTCGACCAGGGTAGTGTCAGTGGTTGCTGAAGTAGCCTACGTAGGCATTCGAGCATGCGCTAAAGTATCAGCCAGATTCTCACAAAGTTGAGGCACCTCTGGATGGGGCCCTGTGTGTGGAAACAAATAATTGGCCTCATATCTTATGTGCCAGATGGGCACACCCAGCGGAGTCTTGAGCTGATCAATGTGCCTGATGGGCACACCTGCGGACCTGCATAAGGAAAATATCATGCACGGAAAAGGGTAAGTAGTGGTAACCTTGAAAGCTCTGTAGAATACAAGTGAAGTCAACCTCAAACCCGGCTGTCATCGCTGCCATCATAATTGCGCGATCCCATGTAACTACATTGTCTGTAGCCGTGGGGGAGAGGTAGTGGCAGACAATCAACCATAAAACTAAGCCGTGAAGGTCAAGTTAGCCTTTCTTATGGATCCCTGCGACTCCATTACCAAATAGGCACCCTCTCTATCAATAGATAAGTGCAGGGCCATCCACCTCTTCGTGGTCTCTCTCAGCGATGGCTCATGCAAGAATTGGCCATCTTTAATAATTTGCCACAGGCAGTCGAAATCGGCGGTGAGAGGGGTCCTGGTGGCATCAACATCCTCGCCGTACAGATACCGGTGGATGACTAGAAGGGAGATGTCAACATGTATTCCGCATACTCAAGTTGACCTTAGCACAAAATTTCATTTGCAGACGGATAGACAGGCAGAGCATGCCATTGACACTCTTAAGGATATGTAGAGTGTTTGTATTATCGATTTCAAGGGTAGTTGGGATGGTTACCTTCCTATTTTTTTATTTCACCTACAATAATAACTATTATTCCATCATTCAGATGGCCCCTTAGGAGGCACTGTGTGGGCGTAGATGTAGATCTCCTATTTGTTTGTTTGAAGTAGGTGAAGCTACTTTGATAGGGCTAGATTCAGCCCTTTGTGCTATGGAGAAATGTAAATCATTAGAGATAGACTTAAGATAACCCTGATATATCAAAAATCTTATGCAGATGTAAGGAGAAGAGAACTGGAGTTCCAACATAATCATTGGGTTATCTTGTGTCACCTATAAAAGGGATGATGCAATTTGGAAACAAAGAGAAGATTATTCCTAGATATGAAGGCCTTAAAAGATCTAGAAAAAGGTTGTCAAGGTGGCATATGAGTTAGAGTTGCCAGCAAAACTAGAAGCAGTGTATCCAATCTTCCACATCTCACTTTTGAAGAAGTGTGTAGGTAGTTTAACCTCTATAGTGCCATGAGAGAGTGTTGTGGCGAAAGATCCTCTTTCTTATGAGGATGTACCAATTGATATAGTTGACTGTAAGGTTAGAAGGTTTAGAAACAAAGAATTCTCTTCAGTCAAGGTTTTGTAGAGGAGTCAGTCAATATAAGGAGCTACTTGGGAAGCAGAAGCAACAATGAAAGCCAAGTATCCTCACCTCTTTCCTTCCGAATCCACTACAACGTGAGGTAATAGTTCCTCTATAGTTTCCAGTCATTCATGCATGAATTGAGTCTTAGAATAATGATCTGTCAGTTTGTACTTACATTTTCAGTGTAGTTCCATGTTCTTGGAACTCAGTTCAATCAAAAATTCAATTTTCAGTGTGTAGTGGCAGGAATTACAACCCTCTCCCTCCCTTTTAGCTAGTTTAACCTTAATTTAGAGGATGAATGGTCCGAAGGGGGAGAATATGTAACACTCTGTATCAAAATAGACTAAAATAATGTAGATTTTCAGAAGTTACAGGTTCCAAAGATGGAGCAAGCTACCGACAATCAGTCGACTTCGTTTATTTTCCAATAAACTCCAATTTCTCAGTCACAAATGATGGTCAACAAGTACGGACCTTCTGTCAACTGACGGTCCATCAGTCAACTCTATTGATTCGGTAGATAACTTTTAGTTCTGAGTCTCAAAGGAAGGTCGACAGGAATATACCGTCAATCGACTTACTATCCGTCACTCGATTTTATCAATTTTCCAGATGACTTTCAGTTCTCAGTCTCAAATGATGGTTGACCAGTCCGTTGGTCGACTCCCATAGTTACTCCGACAACTTTTAAGTCATGGGTCTTTTTTTCTTTTCATTGTCGTTTGACCCCTAAGCTACTTCGTCTAAACCCTAAATCATGAGGTATTTGTCAATTTAAGCCTAAAAACATACTAGAACATATCTAAGTCGGAATCATTAAATAGAACATAGAAAAAATTGAAGCAAGAGAAGAGAAAAAGTTCAAGAACCCTAGTTCAAGAACGCTACAAGGTTCCATTAGTTCTATCCCCAAAATCTAAAGATTTCTCTATGGATTTCATCACTAGGTATGTGGTACTTCACTAGTTGGGTCCTTTCACCCATTGGATTCCTAGAATTCTGTCAGTTTCTTTATTCCCTTACCATGAATATAGTTAGGGTTTCTAGAATTACAACAAATCATCATGAATTAGTTATTCACATGTTCCAAATCATATTACCTGTTATTATTCAATTTATTGCATTAGTTTCAGAAACCTAGCTATGTATTTGTTTAGTTCTTTAATTACACATGTTAGGTCTGCTATTTTCTTTAATTCAGATATACATGCCTCAGACTCATTTATCGCATGAATTTCAGAACCCTAGATATGTATTTAATTAGTTCATGAATTACACATACTAGGTTAGATCGTTCAGTTATTCAGTTATACGTGCCTCAATTTTAAAAACATCATTATCATAATAATTGGTGCATTCTCAGTTTTCATGAACGGTTTGAGCTATCAATATTTAGAGAAATTCAGTCATAATGAGTGAACCACTTAATTCAATGAGAGTAGCATAATACCAAGTCGTACTAGGGTTCAGCGTACCCAAATAGTCTCTGAAGTTCTAGAGAAGTAGGTTGTAAGTCCCTTATGTGGGCATTAGTTTAGTGATCACACCAGCATAACTTTATACCTCAGGCAGGATTTATTTGGTCGTCTCGATTGGGAGTATACATCGGACTTCATAGTTAGCTCATGTGGTTTTATTATCGGTTATTAGTAGCTCCCACAGTTCAGTTAGACTTTATTCCATTGAACATATTTATATTTCTGTTAGTATTCAATCTCAACATGTTATAAATTTTTTCATTGCATCCAGTTAGTTCTGAATTAAGAATATCATGTTCAAAATATTATACTTGCTTTTGTTCTTGTTCAGTTATGTTTTGTTTTAGTTTAGCTCTATCTTACAAGCTCAGTATATTTCAAATACTGATGTGTATGTGCGCTGCATCTTCTCATGATGTAGGTTCTGGTTCCCAGCATCTAGATAACGCTTAGATCGTTCCCGATCTCCAGTTAAGCTGAATTAGTGGTGAGTCCTTATTCTCCTAAGACAATAGTCATGAGTTCATATTCACTATTTTTAGACCTTTAGTTTTAGTTTTTGCTAGGCTATTTTAAGTCATAGTTAATTTCACGTAGTATTGAGTTATTATATTCTTTGGATTTAACTCATCAGTTTTCATATGTCTTAATTATAGTATAAGGGTATTCCCCGTCTTTTCATTTTAATTATGATTTAGCTCCACATTAGTTTATTTATATAGTATGCTCATGATCATGCCAACACGGTTAGATAGGGATCACTTGTGGTCCTAGGTCCCACATCTACGTCTGGGGGGTAGCTCGGAGCATGACAGGTAGCATCTCATTCGATACATTCTACCATAGTTTTTGCATGTTTTTTTGTGGATACACTATTATCTTGGTTATTTGAAATCAATCTTACTTCAACATCCATGAATGCTAACAACCTTTTATGATTGTTGAAGTGTGATGGGAGTTTATCGAAACTACAAATATATCTATCAACATAATTAATACATATCCATCGGTGTGACATTTGAGAATCCATTGATCGATATTTCTTATTCTATTAGTAGGATATAAATGCATGTCCATCAGTAGGTTGAATATGACCTATTGGTTGGATATAAATACATATCCATTGGTAGGAGTAATGAAAATGATTATCGAGAGGATATGGATGTATGTCCATCATTAGGATGAACGAAGATTGTCCATTAGTCAAACATTAATACATGTCTATATATAGGACGAATTAAGACAATCCATTGGTAGGATATTAATGTATGTCTATTGCTAGGACATACGTAGATGATTCATCAGATGGATATTTGGGAAATTTAAATGTATATCAATTAAACTTCAGGTAATGTAATATGAATATTCTTCAACCCAAGGATCCTCAAACTCCAATATGAATTAGATAAGGTGCACATCCTTCACCTCCAAATAAATGCAGCTTAATAATATCATTCTATGTCAGACTCCTCGGACTGCAATATAGAACAAATAGGGTGCATATCCTTCACCTTAGATTAGATGTGACTTAGAAATATCTATTAAAATGAAGCTCCTTTGACTTTAACGCTATTGGAATTCAATCACTCGCACTTTTGCACTGATGTTTAGGTCTCTTAGTGAAAAATAGAAAGGGATAAATTGTTAATTGAGAGTTATTCCCGATGACTTGCCGCCAAAAAATTGCTTAGACACAAACACCAAAAATAGTTACGCCCCCTACTAGTGTAGCTGAAAAGCTAAATCTTCTTTCTTTTGGGAGCTTCCTACATCAAAAAATTCATATGATTGGACAAAAAATTGATGATTATAGTGTGGAAGATGAAATTCATTTAGAGAATGAATACGGGAAAAAACTCCGACGAGGCTACTACATTTTTCTGATGTAGAAACATCTAAACATCCTACTTCAATGGGAGATTCAGATAAAGGAAATCACAACAATTACAAGAACTTGAATTTTATTCCTTAAAACGAATAAATGGTTACCATGTAATAAAATTCAACTTATTACCATTGTTGAACTTTGTTTCATCTGAATCTCCCGCTGGATAAGGATTTTAGAAATTTCAGCATCAGAAAAAAGTTGTTGTCTTTTTGGAATCTCTTTACCATGTGTATTCTAAAATTGAAATTCATATTCCATACTACAATCATGAATCGCCTCTACAATCTACAAAGTCTTAGAGGTAAGAAGCTCCAAGAAATTAGTTGACTCAGTTGTTGAGCTTGAGTAGTAGCAGGGTTAACTGTATTTTTTTGTGTTTGCATACGACCTTTTTGTCGGCAGCTAGTCATTGAGACGCATTCTTAATTCAAAATGCTTGCCTTTCTATTGTGCGCTGAAAGCCCTAAAAATTAGTGCTAAATTGTGCTTGTTTGAATTCTATCTTCCTGCTTCATTCTAATAAAATTAGAATTTATTTAATTTAATTTAACGAGTATGAGTTTAGAGAGTAGATTTTGAACTTTCGATTTAGTGATACTTTCTCAAGGATTTAATCTGATGAGTAGGAATTTTTTACATCCCTACTTAATTAAATTACGGCTAAATATTGTGGTAACTAAAAATAGGAATGTAATTCATTCAATTAAATTAATTTTTTTTATAAAAAATAAGATTAAAAAAGTTTTAAAAGATTCCCCACCTAATTTTAGGAAATAACTAGGATACCAATTACTTTTTTAATTTTGCAAGAAAATATTTGTCAACATTAATAGATTCTAGGTAAAGGTTAAAGTGTTTTCGAAGAGAAGTTGTTAGACATTATTGGAAATAAAAAATTGTGGGTCTCAAAAAAAATTAATTGTTTTTTTTAATTTCGGAGTAGATAATAAATGAATGTAATAAAAAATCAAAAACAAAAATCATCATATTTACATGCGAGGCCTTGGAAATCATCCATAATAAATTCATCGGCAAATTTTAACTTGTAATGTACATGGTGGCAACCATACCTGAAAGATAAAATAATAATTATATGTTAGATATTAAATAAAATATAAATGTGACAATATATAACCTAGGATATTCTGAGTTGAAATAAAAATAAAAATATGGTTGATTAAATGTAAAATGAATCAACCAACAACAAAAGAAATTTAGACAAAGAAACAAAGGAATGTGAACAAAGAAACATAAAAAAACATAGAGTTAAGCATTATTTAATAAGTGAAAATAGAAATAACAACAATTTCACATACAGTAAATTATTAGTAACAACTGTTGTTCATCTTTTATTTCGAACATACTTAGAACAAAACTTTGAACATCTATGTAAGACAACAAAGTTTAAGAACATTTTCACAACTAGAAATTAAAACTAGTACTGAAACTAGAATCAGAAACAAATTTTTAAAAAAATATACAAAATATTTTTCTCAAAGAAGAATTGTTGTTAATATGTGTCTAAAGATTATTACTGATTCCAACAAACTTTGCAGAAACACGAAGTTACCATGTTTAATGAACCACTGAAGAAATAAAGAATAGAAGAACTGAAATTAATTCAAAAATCTAAAATTTGTAAAACACGTACCAGAATTTGAAATTTTTTTAATAGGAAAACATCAAGTCCACTGAACTCACAGTGTCTCCTTAAGGAAAATATTCCCCTCTAGTATCTGAGGTTTGATTTGGAATATGACCTCCAGGGTAAAATGATATCAATCACAAGAGTATATATACCAAAAACTCCGGGTTCAGCGAATCACTCAACGGCAGTAAAGTACACTTAGAATAATAGATTTAGTAGTTGAAGAAGAAGTCCATGAATTCTATATTAAAATGAGAGGAAATTCCTCAATTTATAGAAAACAAAGGGTAGTGCGAAGAGGTTATTATTGTGCCTTACCAAAAGGTCAGAAACCTTTGGAAAAGTCACAATCTTTCAGAAAGGTTGTCACCTTTCATAAAAGTCACAACTTTCCATAAAGTCACAACTTTTCATTAAAGTTGCAACTTTTCATAAAAGTAACAACTTTTCATAAAAGTCGTAACATTTCATAAAAGTCACAACTTTTCATAAAAGTCTCAACTCTTCATTTTCCATTCACAATTTTTTTAAAATCCAACAATTCCCGCATGTATGGGGAATGACTCGAAGACAGAGAAACGAAAAAGTATGTGTACTATACAATTAAAATTAAATGCATCTGGATAAGTAGGTTTCCTCTTGAAGTTTCTGTAGTGAAAAAATGTCTGATATACTCGTTCAATCGGTAGATGCGATATCTTTGAACCGTCGAACTTTAGTGCATACCTAGACAACCATATGTCACATAATTAACCCTTTACCATTTATGGTTCTTACTGTTGTATTCATTTTATCCATTAACACCTTGATTTCATGAGTGTATAGACAGATGGGCTTTTGACAATCATCTTCGTTGAAGCGGCTTACACTTCACACTCACATAGGTGATTCCTAATCGTGTTATCGCGTAGATACACTTTTTGGTCAACTCTCCCAAACTTAGCAAATCATTAAAATCATTAAGCTTTATTAACTCATTAATAAGTCTTAATGTTGTATCCTTGTCCCTGAGCATTGTCTTCATCATGACAATGGATTGAGTTTGTAAAAATTGTCGAACCGTCATTCACAACTTTGTTTTTCTCCTTAAATCTAGCTCTTGTGATCTCCAGTCTGCTAGATAGAATTACTGCCATTATGACTTGTCCTAAGCCGTAAATACATTCCCTTAAATGATCTTTTAACTTCCTCTCTTGTTAGGCATTTTTGTGAGTGGATCCGACACATTATCCTATGACTTTTCATAGTCAATTTTGATAATTCCACTAGAGAGTAGTTTTATAATGGTATCATGTCTATGTCGTATATGACGAGACTTTCTGTTATACGTCATGCTCCATGCCCTACCTATTGCATATTTACTGTGAAAGTGTATGCATACTAATGCCAATGGTTTGGTCCAAAATAGAATATCTATCAAAAAGTTCAAGAGTCTTTCAACTTATTCACCGACCTTATCTAGAGCACCTAACTTATAGATCATTGTAAAGCTAGCGATATATGTCTCTTTTAAAATATTTCTAAGATACTGCACCTCTACCAATAGAAGATTCATATCCACTTGTGAATTTTACTTCATTCGTCCGATGATTCAACTTGCATCACTATATCTTTCAATATTGTTGGATATTGTTATAATGCAAGACATAATTTTAAGTATTATTTTAAATACTCCAAAACTCTATTTATTTTTATCTAATGAATTTATTTGGGATCACTTGTGAACCGACTCAGTTTAAAATAACAAATGCTATATCTGATTGCACATACTATATGATATACATCATGCTTCCCAAGACTCTAGGACTATCCAATTGTGAGTCACTTTTGTTTTCACTCTTTTTAAATGCAAAGCTCACATTTATTAGAGAATTATATACATCCAAATATTTGAACTAGTTAAGTACGTTTTCAATGCAATGAGACCGTGAAAATGCTAAACATTATGGAGTTCTACAAATTCTTATATCTAAGATCGCATTAGCAACTCCAATAATTTTCATTCCACTTTCTTTATAGCATACTTTTAGTAGCATTTATGTCATTAGTGTCTCTATTGATGATCAACATATCACCAGTATACAAACAAAAAATGACCTTATGATTTTAATGTAAACACAGTTACCACTTCCATCATTCTTAAATCAATTTGCCGACATGGTTTGATCAAATTATGACTTTTTTTGGGTGCTTCCATCATGTGACTTAACAAGTTCACACACTTCCTTTTATTTACCAGGAACCACAAAATCGTCGTGTTGTTCCATGAAAATTTCTACCTCCAATTTTACATTAAGAAAGTTCTTTTCACATTCATTTGATGAATTTGGAGGTCATATACCACACTAATAATTTTTGCATCCGAATGGATGTAATTATAATTACTAACGAGTATATATATCGACAAGATCAAAACCTTGGTTTTTTTGTCTAAAGCCTTTGACCCAAAGAGTTGCTTTATATTTTCAACAGTTTATTTTCCTTCTAAAGATTCAATTTGAACCCAAAGATTTATTTTTTTGAAGAAGATTAATAACTTCCAATATTGTTTATTGACACCATCTTTCCAAAGAACGAGTCTACAGAAGACACAAGAAATGTTACAAAATCAACTTCGAAGGAAGCAAATGTCCTTTAACATTTACTAAGCCTCTGAATCTCTTTATTAAGTACATTATCCTTTTCATTTCCTATGTGTTTTAGACCCTTCTCTAGACTACTCAATTCTAATTTTACAGTCCATTGTCAAAGGTCCTATTTTAATTCTTTTAGGAATAGGAACTTGGACTTTGACTAGATACCCCAAAAAAATTAAAATATTTCAAGTTGGATTTCTTTCCTTTCCATTTCCCATATGAAAAAAATTGTATTCTAATAAAAAAAAATCGCTTTCTTTCAAAAAAGACAAAAATTTTTGTTGTTCCCTTTTGCAGTAAGGATAGTTCCTCCATAGAAGTTTTGTGTAAACCCGATCTTATAAATAATGCATCCATCATTTCTTTCAACGTTTGATTTTTTATTAGATTGAGGTGAATATGGAAGTAGTTTGATGGATATTCCACTTGCCAAACATATTTCTGCACAATTAGATTTATACTCTCCATTCTTATCACTTCTTATAATTTTTCACAGTTATATTCAACATCGATATTACATTATCTAGATATTTCTATTGCTTCATCCTTATAATTCAACAATTACACATAGTCATTTCTAATGCAATTCTCAATAAAAGTAACAAATACTTTTTCCCACCATGACGTGGTATTAACTTCATATCACAAATGTCAATGTAAATCAATTCTAAGGGATTAGAATTCCTTTCAACATATTTATAAGAATGATCAACATACTTTGATTCCACAAAAACTTGACATTTTTATTTATTGCACTCAAAGTTAGGCAAAACTTCTAAATTGATCTGTTTTCCTTACAAGGTTTTGTAATTGACATGCCCCAAGTGTTCATGTCACAAATATTGACTCAAGTAAATAAGAACAAATAAAAACATTGAGTTTGAAAAGCTCTTCGCGAGGTAGCTTTTTCCTCACTAATATTTTGTTCCTATTTCTTACAATTTTATGTGATACAAAAATTATTTAGAATGTCAAATGTCCTTTTCAGAAGGACATTTCAATAACTTTCAATATGATTGTTATTGAACTACCCATGAACAAAGTTTCATTGGGTTCAATAAAGATAATATAGTCCAAATGTTATTTTTACAAAAGCAAAAGAAATGACTATTCACCAATATTCATGTCTATATAATTACTTTTAATATAACAGACATATCTTTTCATGAAAAAAATCACCACATTTTAAGTGATATTTTTTTCATAAAAGAACACAATTATTTTGAACAAGTATATATATAATTTGGATGTTTAATAGTATTCACATTTTATACTAGCAATAGACAAACTCAACAACCACAATACCAAATATACTCCAAGAATTTAGTGGGTATAACATAATACAAAAGTATCATTGAATTTCATATCTTTTCCTCCAAAGTTAAATTAGACACCAAGTCTAATCATAAGCAAATAACCCCCACATTTCAAATGGGATATTGAAAATATTTTTCAAGTATTTAAAAATAGTTTTTGCACATATTTTAATGTTGGACACACTTTTCTATGAAAGAATTATAGTGCTGCAATCTCTTTGACAATGTTTACAGATTGTAAAAGTTCATTCCATAGTGACACAAAATAACAAATTCTAAGTCACTGGTATTTTTCCTCTATTATAATTAGACATAGCACTGAATATTTTAAATACTAACAATAAGGACAAAAAAATTTGTACAATTTATTTCTATATTACATCGAAGTTTATAGAAAATCTAAAGTGCAACACTGCCTTATTATGTGAAGTTTTTATATCCTTCAAACCAATTGCATAGTCCAATTTATGAAGAGTATAAAACCACAAAAGTTTTTAATCTACCAAAATCATACACACTAACATTTCTCATAGAGTACAAAACTACAAAAGTCTTTTTTTTCTCCAAACATAATAATACATACTCTTTGTCACATAGAAATGTTTTTCTTATGAAATAGTCTTCCAACTGTAACATTTTGACATACTATTTATCAAACAAAAATATGCATCTCTAATTTTTGCAAACTAAAGAATTTTAAAAACAACAATATTTGCGAAGAAAAATTAATTCCATAACATATGGTTTGCAGATCTTTTTTCAAAGATACACATAATAAAAAAATCAAAGATGATAACTCTTAGAAACTATTTTCCTCCTTAGATAATTCAATAAGAAGGTTACCTGGTAATCTTTAAATGGTGACCATAAAAATTTTCTGTTACATTCTCATTTCGATCTTGCTAAAAAACAACGAATTACGGAGAAGTAATGCATTTATCTTCTACTTCCATGATCAGATTCTCTCAATTAGTAGAATACAAAAAATACTAACAATATAATAATTTCCATAAGATTGTTGTACATCTTGTATTTCGAACATACTTAGAACAAAACTTTGAACATCTTTGTAAGACAACAAAGTTTAAGAACATTTTCACAACTAAAAAAATAAAACTATTAGCGAAACTAGAATAAAAACTAGATTTAAAAAAATATAAGAAAAATTTTTCTTAAAGAAAAATTATTATTAATATGTGTCTAAAGTCTAATTCCAACAAACATTTTGCAGAAACACGAAGTTACCAAGTTTAATGAACCAGCGAAGAACAAAAGAATAGAAGAACTGAAATTAATTCACAAATCTAAAATTTGTAAAACATGTACTAGAATCATAAAAGTTTTTAATAGGAAAAAGATCAAGTCCACTGAACTCACAGTGTCCCCTTAAGGAAAATATTCACCTCTAGTATCCGAGGTTTGATTTGGAATATGACCTCCATGGTAAAATGATATCAATCACAAGAGTATAGATACCAAAATCTACGGTGTCAGTGAACAACCCAACGGCAGTAAAGTACACTTAGAATATTAGATTTAGTAATTGATGAAGAAGTCCATGAATTCTATATAAAAATGAGAGGAAATCCCTCGATTTATAGAAAACAAAGGGTAGTGCGAAAAGGTTCTTATTGTGCCTTACCAGAAAGGTCACAAACCTTTGGAAAAGTCAATCTTTCAGAAAGGTCTCAACTTTCATAAAAGTCATAACTTTCCATAAAATTCACTAATTTTCATAAAAGGCGCAACTTTTCATAAAAGTCACAACTTTTCATTAAAGTCACAACTTTTCATAAAAGTCGTAACATTTCATAAAAGTCACAACTCTTCATTTTTTCATTCACACTTTTTTAAAACCCAACAACAACAACTTAATAACTAAAAAAAATAAATAAACAATGAGATAAATGCAAACCCCGTAATAGTAATAAGTGGAAATACATATTGGTAGAATAAACAACAATAAAAAAGCTGAAAAATAAACTTAGATCGATATAAAAATACAAAATTATTAGCTTCTGTGTGCAAACTAGAAGTTTGTTGCTTGCCTGACTTATAGGCTCATTAATTCACTGGAAGAAAGAGAAAAATGAAGTGATATTGTTTAGTGAATGAAAAGGGAAGAAAGTTTGGGGTTGTTTATTGATGATGGAGAAGATGGCTTATCTGGTTGTTTACCATTTTTTTTAATGGCGTGAGAGAGGTTGTTTGGGGGTTGTAGATGGTGGTTTTGGCAGGTTGTCCCTGGAAAAAAAGTGGTTTTGGGTGGCAGATGTTCTTTTAGAATAGGATAAAAAATATTTTAATCTTTTTCCCTTCTTGAAAATTTCCCACCATCCAGTTTATTTTTTGACATAATTAGAACATAAATAGGGAATAGTTTTACAATGGGCTAAAGAATGTGGCCCAAGATTATTGATTAAAAAACTATTTGTGCATATAATTCTTATCCTTATTTAAGGTATTTCTACACTATGCAAAAAAGAACAAAATGAATATTAATAAAATGAATATTAATAAGTGTGACGAACAAAATGAATGAAAAGTAAGAAATTCAATATTTGAGGATATTCAACAAACTTTGACCAAAACATATAACCATAATAAACGTATAAAAATCCTAAATTGAAAAATAAAGATATGTATCAATAAATTTATTAAAGATCATATTTTTGTTATAAACATGTTTGTATTATAGTGAATGTCTAAATATGTGGAAGTCCTTTTAGGATATGGTTAGAAATCCTACTTTGGAACAAAGTTAGGTTTTCTCTATAAATAAAAAGGTTCTGCTTCATTGTGAAGAAGATCCATGAATATTGAATATACTTCAAAGAAATAAGAAGTCTTTTCTCTTCTCCCTACTATATTCTTCTTTTAAATTTATATAATTTCATAGCACGTTATCAACACGAGCTGTATTTTGATAAGAAGAAAGAAGAATTGCGAGTAAGTATTATTAGTAGAAGAAAATGTATGTGAAGTTCTGATTCACTTTTGATTTAAAAAGTCGAATCACCCCTAGTTAGAGGTGAGAATTTTAAAAGGGTATGTGCAGTTTATTTCATTATGTTATTATATAAATTTTGTCGATTATATTCTCTACATCTTATTTTAACGGTATTTTATAAAATAATTGTCTCTTTTATATGTTGGCTCTCTTTCACATAAAGGCATAATGTATCAACATATAATTTTGAAATTTAACTTTTTGAGAACTTAAAATTCTTAATAATCCTCATGTTAATTTTCTTTTGTTATTAAGTGTATAATTATTTTATATTTATTAGATAAGAGGGAATCTAATTGAATATGGACTATTTATGCCTCAAAATTTTCTTTCTCACAACTGGAATATGCATCCATTTTTATTACACATGATACTTATATATGATCAGTAGATTAAGTTTATCGGAATAGCACGGAGAAAAGGTGAGTAAATTATAACTTTAGGTATTTTAATTTTCAAAATTAATAGTTTTATTTATGTTTAATAATCACTGAAAGTTGTAATGTTATTAAAGTCTCCAAAGTGAGTCTCGATTGAGGATAAGACAACAGATTCATGTCTGATCGCACCATGAGGGTAAGACATCAGGTTCAAATATTGGGAAATCGTGATGATTATATTGTGGGTTTAAGTACGATCGATTTATGACCTAAGACAGTTATTTATGCATAAGACATTGAATTTGAGTATTAATGCATTATATTGATGATATAATAATGATTAAAGAAAAATTTATGTGTTTTGGATGAGAAGTCATGAAATTTACTGAATTTTCTACATTATTAAAGTGAATGTGGTAGTAGGGCATAATATGTCTTAAAAAAAACAAGTGATTGAATATGCACACAAGTATAGAATGAGGTACTAAAGATATCATAATTTGATATGTTGACATATTTTTTTCCAGTCTTGAAGAATGAGAACTTTTGATAAATGCTAAAAATATAGATCAATTCTCTAGAGGGAATGAGGTATAAGCAACCATGCTAGAATGATTGTGACCTTTGGTCAATGATGTGGTATCACCAAGAATGTCGTTAAGAAGACATATATCATAGAAACGTTTCAATGTATTATCTTAAGGTTTGTATTGGACAAGAATTAGTGAAGTTGAGGCACATTCTATGACAAAATATTAAGTTTCTTAATTCCAATACTTTCTAAATTTAGCATGATTGTATGAGACATCATTGGTGTATAATGTTTAGATTAATTATGGAAAATTAATATGGACATCCATGGAAGAACATAAAAATTCTCTTGAATGGCGATATTATTGTACGACTTGTTATCATGACAAGTTAATTATGAAACAATCACAAACAAAAATTGAGATTGAGTTCCCTGCTTCTTAGGAACGAACACAGATATTTGTAGACCTACTCATCTACCTAGTGGATTGTGTAGATACTTAATTGTCCTAATATATGTTTCTTCTAGATGGTCTCATGTGTGCATATTGTTATCTCACAACTTGATGTTTGCAAAAGTGTTGACACAAATAATATGTTTACATGCACATTTTTCTTCAGAATAGTTCATTTAGTGATGGGATGACGACTCACCTAAAGGGTAAAGTAATTAAGAAGAATTAAATCAGAAAATTAATTTTGGGAGTAATAAAATTGAAATTTAGTCATATAATAGTATATTAGAAATTTAATAAACCAAAAAGCACATGGCAGAGTAAACTAAAAGTTTACAAGTACTAATAATTTTATTAGCTGGCATAAATAATTTGGTCATCTTAAATATGTACATACTGAGTAGTAGACATACAATATAGAACTAAAAGCTTATTTAAGAATTCCGTATGTTGCTTGTTCTACTGGTAAGTTGACTGGATCAACTAAATTCATAAATTATGAGAATTATAAAAGGTGAATATGGGATCATTAGCCTATAATGTGATATCATAAATTGATGCATTTATAAGATAATCACATCTGCGCTTGTTGTCAACCTGTAGTTTGACATTTGTGAAATTGTTTATGCAAGATAATTAAGTAAGAGCACCAGTTTAAGAATATGAAATCAATACAATTCATGTTGATAATTCGATAAATATCCAAGCTGATTTGACATGAAAAACCTTAAACAAATAGACAATCTTTGTTTTTGAGAACAAAGTTTCACGAACTAGATTATAATGTTGTTGTATTCATGAGACCAATAAATTATTATTAAATTTTATTTCAATTGATTTATGGTTAGGGATCAAAAAAAATTCATCTGATTATTTTGACTACATAAAATCAATTTATACACAATAATGCACAAAGATAGATTCTCCAAAATATTGAGGTATATGTTAGTTTTTCTAACATAAGTGAGAGATTAGAACCAATACAAGAGTTGTAAATACTCATATTGAATGCCCATTAAGGATAAATTCTATGACCTGCATGAAGGATTATAGACTAATCAATTATAAATAAAATAATTTTTTAAAACGGGTAGGATCAACGAATCAAAATGATATTAATACGGAGACAATGTGCTCTTGGAGAGCATACGATATAACACTTTATGAAACCTCATGAGAGGGGTAGCTACCTAAAAAAATGAAGTGATGATATCTCAATAAGTTATTTCCTATTGTGAATCGATACAAAATGATATATCGTTGACGATATCTTTGATACAATATCGCTTAATGTTGGAAAAGATTATGATGATACAAATTCTACAACTATTAGAAAATATTGGTAAAGAAATAATTATCAAGTAAAAAGTGGAATGATGCATCACATAATGCTTATTTGACTTTCAATCTAGATACTAGAATATTTATACATCTAATATTAAATGATATCTTTTGACAAAATTGATATGAAAATATCAAATGGGTTCAAAATCAAAAACATAAAAAAGTTTTTGGAAAACTTGTTTATCATTCTAACAAGGATTAATTAAACTCAAAATGCATATAGCATATACAAGTATTATTATGCAAGTTGATGACTAGAGTTGAAACTCTTGAAGAGTTTTCAAAAGACAATAGATTATTTGCTTAAAGAAGTTGAAGTAACGAATTCATCAAAGGAGAAATAAGGAAATATATTTTGCAAACTTTTTTTACAATCATGAGTTCCAAAGAATGGAGATATCAACATGCAACATAGTTGTTCAAGTAACAATATAGTTGATTTTGATAGAAAATTTACTCCAACAAAGATGAAAAGAAAAGACACGCAAGTTTAGAAATTTTCTCTTTATTGATTGCTTTAGAATACGCAGTTACAAGAGTCCTTAAATAGAAAACTTAGTAAATAAAAAACACGTTAACTATGTTAATAATTCTGAATCTCAAAACTGACTCCATTACTCCTATAACCTAAAGACTAGGAAACAACTTAATGACTCCTAAACACAAGAAACAACATAACTACTAACTTACATCTGATCACGTTGCTAACGTTCCTTCCCTTAAAATGAAACATCTTTCGGTTAAATTTGTAAACACCAAGTTGATCGTGTAGGTTAGAAAGGACACTAGTTTCAAGGTCTTTGTGAACATGTATGCAACTTGATCTTTACTTCTACAATAAATAAGACTAATCTTTGGATCCTTTGTCAGAACACAAAAAAGGTGATACTTCGCATCTATATGCTTACTTTGTCCATGTTCAATAGGATTATTTGAAAGATTAATCGCCGATGTATTTTCACAATAGATTGGCGTTGGCCTATCCTGCATAAAATGAAGTTCTTCAAGAATATTCCTCAGCGAAACATCTTGACATGTACACGATGTTGCAACTATATACTCTGCCTCGGTAGTCAACAAAGTAACAATAGGTTGCTTCCTTGAAGACTAAGAAATAACTCCAGATCCCAACATAAAAACATATCCTGGTGTACTTTTCCTCTCTTCCAGATTTCCAGCAAGTCATTATCAGTGGAACCAACCAAATCTCAATATACTCTCATATAATAAAGTATGCCATGGTCATTGGTACCATTCAAGTACCACGTGATCTTTTTGGGAGCATGTAAATGCAACTCTCTTGGATTCTACATGAATATGCTAATGAGACTTGCATTGTGCAAAGCATTAGGCCTTGTTGCGATCAAGTACATCAAGCTTCCAATGATTTGCTTGTATAAAGATCTGTCCAATTTTCTCCCTTCAGGTTCATTGACGAGCTTCAGACCATTCTCCATTGTTCTGCTCATAGTGTTGTTATTTTTCATCTGGAATCTGCCCAGAATATATTGCACATATTTCTTTTGAGAAATAAAAATACCATCAGCATATTGATTAACCTCTAAACCACGAAAATAGTGCATCATACCAAAATCAGACATGTCAAACACATCCATCATGGACATTAAAGTTCTCAATCATAGACACATTACTTTCGGTATAAATTAAGTCATCCACATATAAAAACACCATTAAGACCCTTGGACCTTCCCTTTTAATGTAAAGAGCATGTTCATATAGACATTTTTGAAATCCCTCCGATGAAAAATAAGTATCTATGCAACTATACCAAACTCCTGAGCTTGTTTTAGTCCATATAGAGCCTATTTCAATCTAAGCACTTTATTCTCACCACAAATTTTACATAGCCAAGTGGTTGTTCTATAAATACATTTTCTTGAAGTTCACCATGTAGGAAGCATATTTCCCATCCAAGTGATAGATTTTTAATGTATTTTGAGCAGACAAAGCAATCACCAATCTGATGGTATCTAAACGAGCAATGGGAGCAAAAACTTCTACATAGTCAACACAATATTCTTGCTTGTATCCTTTTGCTACTAAGCAAGATTTGAACTTGTTGACCTCTCTGTTTTCCTTCAACTTTGTTTGGTAAACCCATTTTACACCAATGGTTTTCTTATTTTCTTGAAGATTTGTCAACTCCCAAGTATCATTTTTTTAAATTGATCTAATCTTCTCGTCCATTGCTTGCTTCAACATCATTCCTTTAACGATATCGACAAAAGATATAGGATCACAATCAGAATATAAAGAAAGATGACTTAGTGTATTTCCAGATTTCCTAGTCCCATATACCTCATAATTTTCCAACCACCTTTGCACCCCTTTATTACATTTTGGAGTTAATTGTTCAATTGAGAATCACCTGATTCATGTTCAACACATTCGTTATCCCTTAAAGTTTGACTTGCTTGCGAACTAATCTCCAAAGGTCATTCTAGTTCCTCTTCTTTTTCAACCAAAACTGGAATATGCTGAAACAAATTTTTATCTCTCCAATTAAAGATTGCTTCTTCATTAAAATTAACATCTCAGCTAAAAATGATATTCTTTGTAATATGGTTGAACAAGCAATAAGCTTTTGATTTTTCACTGATACCAATGAAAATGCACTTCTAACCTTTATCGTCTAACTTCTTCCTCGTCGCATGTGGAATATGTGCATACGATATTCACCCAAATATCCAAAACTACTCAACATCTGGTTCCAAATTATGTCTCGGTAGGACATATATTTCTATTACTATGAAATTCATAAATTATGCCTACTCCAAACTTCATGAGGTCTCATACTTTGAATAGACATGGTAGGATATCTATTCAATATATGAACACTCCAACTAACTGCTTCTGCCAATAAATTTCTTGGTAAGTGACTTCTCTTTATGATACTACACACCATATCAAGAATTGTGCGATTTTTCCTTTAACATAGACCATTCAACTGACGTGTGTAGGCCGCGGTAAGGTGCCTTTTATTTCCATGTTTCTCACAACATTATACAAATTTGAGTGAGTTATATTCACCACCTCGATCAGTCTGCAAAAACCTAATTTGACAACCTACTTCATTTTCAACAAGTACTCTAAACTTCTTAAAAGTTTCAAATGCTTCAATTTTTTCTCTTAAGAAAGACTCAAGTATTTCTGGTATAATCATCAATGAAGCTAATGAAATAGCGTTTACGTCCATTAGATGTAGGACTGATAGGACTATATCTGAGTTCACCAACTTCAAACCTTCTTTGCCCTCCAAGAATTGCATTTTGGAAATTGTTCACGGTGTTGCTTAGTAACAACACACTTTTCACATACTTCATTGGGTGACTTAAGCTATGGAAGACCCAACACAACTCTTTTTGTTTTAGAAACTTCAAGCTACAAATGTTTAAAGGCCCATAGCGAAAATGCAACTTCTATGAATCCTCTAAAACTTTTGTAGCGAAACAAGACTTTTTGGAGTTGTAATGATGTAAAGGAAACAAGCCATTTGACGACATATTAATCTGTCCGATTAACCCCAAATGAGAATTATGTATCTTACAAAGTCCATCTTTGATATTAAGTTCATATCCCTTTTCTTGAAGTTCCCCAGATATATTAGTAGATTCGTCTTTACTGTAGGGACATAAAACACATCACTGATGGTTTTAATGGAGTTGACTTGTACCTTCATTTTTCCCATGACAGAGACCACTGAATTATCTCCAAATCTCACTGTATCACGAAACGTTTCATCCAACTCTAAGAATGCTTCTTTCTGTCCCGACATGTAATTACTACAGCCTATATCGAGATACCATACGTCATTTGAAGCTTTCTCTTTGGCAGTGTATGCCATCAAAAGTGAAATATCCTCTTCTTCACCCTTTGTTTCCATAACTTTCTTTATTTCTGTAAAGCCAGATCTTCCACCACTCTTTCTATTTCAATTGGTGCGACACTCAGATCAATAATGTTCAAATCGAATCATCTATAACATTTAATTTGAGACTTGTTACGCCTTTTTTCTTTTTCTTGGGAATCTTCAGTCATGCCCTTCTCCTTCTTTTGGTATATCCCTTCCATTTGACTTTATCCTGATTTTTACCTTTCAAAGACATTGCTGCCTTAAATGCTACTTCATCGTTGTCCTGTTGGTTTAGTTTTGGTTCATGACACAACAAAGAACCTTGCAGCTCTTCAAGAGAAAGAGTATCGATATCTTTGAATTCTTCAATGGAGCAACAATATAACTGAACTTTGTAGTCATTGAGCTAAGTATTTTCTTAATAACGGTAATATCCTACAATCTTTCACCATGAATTGACATTTTTTTTGTTATAACCAGTGTCCTAGAGAAAAAATTTGCTACCGACTCAACACCTTTATTACGTAGAGTCTCAACCTCACCACGGAGTGCTTGAAGCCTCCCTCGTTTTGCCTTCGATGTTCCTTGATACTTCTTCTTCATGGAATCCCATATTTTTTTGGTAGTGTTCTTGCAAAGAATAATTGCAAGCATTGAGCGATGAATATCCTGAAAAAGGTAATTCTTCGCTTTGAGATCCTTCTATCTTATACTATCCAATTCTGCCTTTTGTGTTTCCGACAAGGCAGTACAATTTGTTGCTCTTGCACGCCAATACTGAAAACTAGCCAAAACTCTTTGGACCTAAGCAAGTTCCCCATAAACATGCTACAATGGTCGTAATGACCACCCAAGCACGGAATAGCGTCCTTGACAAAATTTTCAGCAGCCATCTCTTGTTGCAACAATAATACTTCAAAAAAGAAGAAAAACTTTTTGGCTCGGATACCAAATAATAGAAAATTTATTGCAACAAAAATGAAAAGAAAAGACTAGAAAGTTTGGAAATTTTCTCTTTATTGATTTATTTAGAATATGCAGTTACAAGAGTCCTTAATAGAAAACACAGTAAATAAAAAACACGTTAACTCTCCTAATAACTTTGAATCTCAAAACTGACTCCACTACTATAATAGCCTAAAGACTAGGAAACAACTTAATGACTCCTAAACAAAAGCAACAACATAACCACTAACTCACATCTGATCACATTGTTAACAAATTAATTCACCAAATCTCTACAAACTACAACTTTCAAGAAGATGGTGCACAAGTTTGGAAAGTGAAGATTCAAGTCTCTAGATTGATATTCTAATTAGGGGGAGTTAATACGTGATGTACTCTTTTTCCCTCACAAGGTTTTGTCCCATTGGGTTTTCCTTGTAAGGTTTTTAATGAGGCATCCATAATGCGTATTATTAGAAATGTATTTTTTTCTCATTAGATTTTTTTATCGTTGGATTTTATCCGGTAAAGGTTTAACGAGGTACATAATCTACCAATATTCAAGAGGGAGTGTTATAAACATATTTTTGTTATAGTGAATGTCTAATTATGTGGATTCCTTTTATGATATGGTTAAAAATCTTACTTTGGGACATTTTAGGTTTCCCCTATAAATAAAGAGATTTTCCTTCATTGTTAAGAAGATCCATGAATGTTGATTATACTTCAAAATAAATAAGAAGCCTTTTCTGTTATCCCTACTTTATTCTTCTTTTATATTTATATAGTTGGTAAGAATTTTAAAAATGAAGGTAGAGCTGTTGAATGAATAGAACTTATATGATATAAATTTTGAAAATGTTAGGTCAACATGCCAATAACTGTCCTTTTCTTTGGATATGATTGATGAAAAAAATCATATAGAAAGAAAATTGACAAACTCAATATGTGTCGAACACATGAACTTCATATAAAAGTGTTTTTTTTATGTTATGGAAGTCATTCTCAATTTGTTATCAAAATGTTCCACGCTGTGTTGCATCTTTGTAATCATAGTCAGACCTGTGGCTAAATTTAGATGTATCATTTTGGATGTTCTCAAAAACACCAAGTTAAAATCAAAGAGTAGAGCATAACTGAAAAAAAAGGGTAGCATCCCTTTCGATACTTTCTATCATTGGTTTTGCATGTTTTTGTTGATACATTATTATCTTGGTTATTCGAAATTATTATTTTTACAGTATGCATGAATGCTAACAACCTTATCTAATTGTCGAAGTGTGATGTGAGTTTATTAAAACTACAAACATATCGATTGACATGATATAAGAGGTTAGAATATTATGAAACTTTATTTTTTTTTTTTTATTTTATATTAGTTTTATTTTTAAAATTTTCTTTTTTTTTTTATTTTGTATTTCAATGATGTTTTTATTTCAGTCCATATTTGAGATGATAAATCGAATCTCCATAATAGATATATTTTGCAAATAAGTCTGTAAATGTCATTAGGATGCATTTATCATCCTGTAGGATATTTTGCAATATAAATGTTTGTACATTGGAAGGATAAACGAGAAATATCAAGCGTAGGATATTTATTGAAAAATAAATAAATTCATATTCGTCGGTGAGACATTGGAGAATACATTTATAGATATTTGTTGATTTATTAGTAGGATATAAATGCATGTCCATCGGTAGGATGACCGAATATGACCCATCAGTTTGATATAAATACATGTCCTACAGTAGGACTAATGAAAATGATTTATCGATAGGATATGTATGTATATCCATTGGTAGGATGAATGAAGACAGTCCATCTGTAGAATATGAATACATGTCCATCAATAGGATGAATTAAGATAATTCATTGGTAGTATATTAATGTATGTTCATCGGTAGGACATATGAAAATGATCCATTGGTAGGATATTTGGAAAACATATGTTAATGTATGTTCATCAATTATACACATGATATTTCATCAATAGGATAGATGTAAACATGGCCACTTTAGGTAATGTAATATGAATATTCTTCAACCCAAGGCTCCTCAAACATAGATATGAATTAGATAAGGTGTACATCCTTCACCGCAAATAAATGCAACTTCAAACTATTATTCTATGTCAGTATCCTCGGACTCAAATATGGAATAACTTGAATATGCTTCACCTCTGTACAGACGCGACTTAAGAATATCTTCAAACATGATCCTCCTTTGACTTCAAAGCTGATGGAATTCAAGCACTCACATATTTGTGTTGATTTTTAGGTCTCTCAGTGAACACTAGCAAGGGAGAAAGTGTGCATTGAGAGTGCTTCCCGATGACTCGCCGCTGATAAATTACTCAAACACAAACACAAAATAAATAATTACCCTTGCTACTAGTATAGCTCAATAACTAAATCCTCTTACTTTTGGGAGCTTCTTACATCCCAAATTTCATACGATTGTATAGGAGATTGATGATTGTAGTGTGGAAGATGAATTCACTTGGAGAATGCAGTTTGAAAATGGAGAATGCAGTTTGAAAAAAAAAAAACTCCGATGAGGCAATTACATTTTTCTTATGTAGAAACATCTAAAAATCCTAACCCAATGGGAGATTCTTATAAAGGAAACCGCATAAATGAAATGACCTTGAATTTTATTCCTTATATCGAAGCGATCGTGACCAAGAAATAAAATTAAAGGTCTTAACAATTTTGCATTTGCTTTTATCAGAATCTTTTGCTAGAGTAGGATTTTTGAAGTTTCAGCATCAGAAAAAAGTTGTCGCCTTTACGGAATCTCTTTCCCATCTGTATTCTCCAAGTGAAATTCATATTCCACACTGTTATCATGAATATCCTCGTTAATATACAAAGTTATGGAGGTAAGACATTCCAACTAATAATTCCATTCAGCTGTTGAGCTTGAGCAGTAGCAGGGTTACCTATTTTTTTTGTGTTTGTGCATGACATGTTTGTCGGCAGTGAGTCAGCGAGAAGAATTCTCGATTCAGTTTGCTAAAGAAGGCTCTCTAGTTGGGGTCCCATATGTCGAGTCCTGATTTTGGAAAGTCTTAATGTCAAGTCCATGATTCCAAGATATCATGGCAAATGATCGAATGATATGAAATATGATATGTCCTATATTTATTATGTTATGTGCTATAACTAATATCTTATCTGTTGTTTGCAATATGATACGTATGATGATGCATTTTACTCTCATGGCATGACTTTCCTAAATCCAATTTTCCAAGTTCACTGACTTTCCTAATCCAAATATAACGAGTTCACTGACTAGCCTAATCCAAATTTTGCAAGTCCACTAACTTGACTTTCCATAAACCATGTTGTTAGGAAAGAGCTATTCTTATTCATGCATGTCCTTGGTGTGTGCTTGCATATACCTATAATTAGTACAAGTGTGTACTAATCCCATACAATATCTACTTTAAAGTGAAGGCACTGGTGAACACTAACGCTTACAGTACGACGTTGCAGCTATCAGGACGTAGATCTTTCATCCAGATTTGGTAGGCCCTCATGCTTTTGAGGATGTATACTGTTAATTTATAGATTAGATGTAGCCTTTATCTAGTGGATCATGTTCCACTAGTGTTTCATTTAAGATTGTGTTGGTGTCGTTTTCGCAAAAATATGTTTAATGCAATTATGAACTATTTCTTTCATTTGTTGATCTTAACATTAGATGGTACATTGTCAGTGTTTATGAGTTTAAGTAGAATGACTTACATGAATGTTAAGTAACAAAAAGTTCAAATTTTCCTCTAAAATTAACCTACATGAAGTAACACATACTTATGTAGTCATGTGTGCGATCTCTAAGAGGTCAACGACGCCGGTCTCATCTGTGGTCTAGATTCCGGTTATGACATTGACTTTCTTCATCATCAATATTAAGTCTTGTCTCAAAAAATTTGTTAGAATAATAAAATAACGTGATAGATTCTTCAATATTTAAAATATGCTTATAAATGACTCTGTAAGATCTACTAGAGTTTGAGTATCCGAGAAATATATCTTCATTATTTCGTGCATCGAACTTACCAATATTATATTTTCCATTATTATGAACAAAAAATTTACACCCGAATGGATGGAAGTTATGATGTTGGGTTGTTTACCATTCCATAGTTCATAGAGTGTGTTTTTTTAGAATAGGTCTGATTAGGCATCGATTCTGCACATGGAAAGTCGTACTTAGAACTTCTTCCCAAAATTTGTGTGGAAGGAAATTCTCAATAATAATTGTTCTTGATTTATCCTTTAGTTTTATATTATTACATTCCATGGCTTCATTTTGTTGAGGCGATCGATGTGATGACAAGTTGTGAGTGTAACTTTTCTCATTGTCGAACGTTTCACACAAGTTATTTTTGAATTCTCCTCCATGACCGCTTCTTATGGATGTAATAAAGTGACCTTTATCTCGTTGAACTTTCTCATAGAAAAAATCAATTTTTTTAATATCCTCCTGTATGAGATAAAACATTACCCCAAGAAAAATAAGAGTAACTCAATCAATATTTACAAAGTATAACTATTGTCCAACTATGGGGTACGTTGTTCTGGTGAGTCAATATAAATCCATGTGTAGGATTGTAGAGTTATTAGTTGAGACAGTACCTTTTCCGGAGAATGAGTTTTTCTTGTTTTTTTTTATCATTTTGAATGTGTTGGGATTTGGAACTTTTGAGAAGTCAATCTTAGTAATCCACTAACTAGTTCATTTTTTGCTATTTCGTCTGTTCGTCAATAGTCGCATTCTGCCTGATCAACTTTTCGTTGCCATAGCATGGATCATTAGTCATTGATTCAGACAAATATGTTCTCCATTGTTTTTTAACGAAACAAATGGTATACATTTTCTCTCTCCCTTGTTGTAAAATATTTTTCTAGGAAGATCTTTTATCAAACCTCGATTTCTTTTGGAAAACACTTGTAAATTTTGACTCACATAGGTTTGATGAGACTCCAAGATGTGATATTTGAGTCCTTTTCACTAAATAATCCTTTTATTATCACACGATCATTGAATTAAAAATTGTACCAATACCACATATCGTTACTTTTGAGTATCACAAAATGAAATTTCCGACATTGTAATCAACATTGATTTGAAACGATTGTGTCTGTTGTCATGTGATTTGGAAACATCCGCTATCCATGTACCATTTTTCCTTTTTACTTTTTGCGGTGTTCATCCAAACCAAATCATCATCTTCTTTTAGTTATCCATGAACTTTTTTGGGTCTCCAATGTTTAGCTTTACTGGATTTCTGTTGTTAATCCATACCCATTTAGATTGAGTTATGATTATTACCTGCATAATGGTACATGGCCAGACATACAACAATAAAAGCCGAATTATGAAACGTCTTCTTCAAATTTGAGTCATAAATGTTATTTTTAAATAGTAACTTGACGACTTGTGCCTTTTGAGTAATTTCCACTGAAGTGTTTTTCTACTAGCGAATAGTCGACCCTTTCTGTTATTACCCAGTAGTACCCCCCCTAAACGTACAGGGTGTATTAGCCTATCGAGCTCTTATAACAAGCCCTTAACATTTATTCATCACATTGTCATAAAAGCGTGAAAGTAATATTTTCATAATGTACCACAAGACTAAAATCATTCTTCATTTAAAAACCATTCATACAAGGTTAGTGATCTAAGTCTCATCTTTTGTCATCTTAGACAGGACTTTCAATATAATAGGAACAACTCATCCAATACAAAACAGCATTTCTACACTATACATGCTCTTAATGAACTCTTAAATAACATGAAGGTCCTTGATGTAAGGAACGCGCTCGAACTTCGGTCATAATATCCACAAGCTCTTCTTCTATCTGAAAGATCTTTTTATAAATCACCACCTACAGTTAGTTGTACAAGGTTAAGAAGAAATTGTATTAGTAGACGAATGCCTAAGTATGAACAATGGCAAACGCTGCTTTAAGAGAGGTCGATTTAAGTAAGAAACCATGCATCATGTTATTTTAGTGCAACTCTTAAAAACCTATTATATAAGCTTAATAAATAGTTTCACATATATCATATTAGACATGGATATCATGTAACAACAGCATATAAGGTCATCTTTATCACACTTTAAGACCATTCATAGCCCAATACATACCTTTCCTTTATCCTAAGCAACCCTTAATAATATTTATTGCAATGCCGGAATAGTGTCTCATTCCACAACTCATACAAAAGTAACCACCGTAAGTTCACCAGTGTCCACCATTCGAACAACCTTACACTCAAGCCCAACATTCATAAGGACATACCATATTATGAGGACATAACCTTCACATAATAACCATCACCTGAGACAACCCCAAGTTACCCAGTGCAATATAACAATTAGCATCCCATATACTATTCACACCTATTGCTTCTATTAGTCACCTAGACTAGGCCCATCATACTCAAGAAGATAAAACACATGCGTTTAACATTAAACAAAGACCCCGCATACTTATAGACCTCATATAGAAACCCATAATTTATTACATTATAGTCATAATACATTTAGTCTTTTTGCACTCTCAACCAAATAGAAAGTCCATACTAGTAATTCATACAATGATACCATAGTCATCCTTGCATATTTAAGTTCATTCAGTAATCATACAAAACCTTACGCCTACACCAATCTTATGCTACTAGTTCATGTGTATATATATTAAGCCTCATAACCTGACCATATAGAGTAAGCTAAAAGAGAACCCAGCATTTCCCTTTACCCTCATACATCATCATGACCAGTATAGCCAACAATGTACACACTAGTGTTACCATCATCATGTCTATAAAATGAGACTAACATCATATATATATTATCACAAGTATGTCAACATTAAATGACATTCATAAGATATATACACATATATTATGGATATATGTATGAATGTATCTATTATAATATACCTACATACATATATACTATAATATATCCACCCAAAATATAACTCAAACCCTAGGATCCGTTAAAGGACCTACTTTTGCACATGTATAGGGTAAGCTCCATTCCCTAACTATACTAACATCTCTAGGTAGTACTAGTTTAGTGTTTCATTTTTATATTAAATTCAATTGTTTATATTTTAAAATTTGTGAATTTCTGCCAACTCAACATAGACCATGTGAGCTACATGGAATCTGGTGTCTCCCCTCACACCGCAAAGATTGAGGCACCTAGTTTTTAGGAACTGGAGGTTGTTACTATCAAACCCTCTTATGCTAATTTTTCGCATTGTAGTTTCCACTCATCCAGAAATCAGAATAACCTCCCTTTCCTTTGTGAACGAACATTTCTCATGTCAGTTCGCTAGGTGTTCTAAGCTAAATTATCTTTTTTGAAGACCTTTAAATCTTTATTAAACATTGAATCATAATATAGCCTTAGGGGGCTAACCCATTATATATACATGTTACATAGCTCATGCGGTTATATGAATGAAATGTGCTTTCCATAAAAAAACAACATCATATATTTAATGTCTACACATTAATAATAACATACATAACAATAGTCTAGATTAAGTTATTATTAAAGGGAAACTTTTTCAAAAGACGCTCATTCAACTAAAAGATATTGATTTCTTCATTCCGACTATGTGTGTAAATATGTGATAAAGATACTCACAATAACCCTGACACCACCCCTAGAAGTTAGTGGTAGCAATTTCAGATGTAACCGGCATACCTCTGACCTCTCTTAGGTCTATACAAGCCTTTCATATCATTCATCCCATAAACAAGTGAAAGTAGTATTGGAATTAAAACTTTTCACAAAACATAACATGTCTTCAAAATCTCTTTCTTAAAAGTAATAGGAATACTAATTATTAGTCTCATCTCTTAAGATGCATGAATAACTGGACAACGGCCCATACTTTTCCAAATAATATAGAGAAAAATATTTAGTCTATAAATACTTCAAAGTAACTATCAAAGACATATATACCCCTCGCGTCCAAGTGAGGACATACTTCAACTTCTCTGAAAACGAACCCTTTTTTTCCCTAAGTCCAAGAGTCGTCTTTTCCCCAAACTCTTTTCACCTACAAAGCACATATAGATGTATATACAAGGATGTAATTAGACACACAGAAGAAAGTCGGACAAAACGGAGGAAAAAACCACATGGTACTAATTTGTCATTTCTGCAATAAAATCATTAAAACGAACTTTCATTAGAGATATGAATCTTCTCATATTAAAATCATAATATACTCATAAAAAAACTTTAACACTTAGAAACACATAAGATAAACATGTACACTAATTAATGCATTTTTTGGTAGGATCACTTAACATGCGTGCCATTCACTGTTTATAGTGAAGTCTTTCACTGTACAATGAAATCTCACCTTCACGTTAGACCCCCTTTAGCAGGTAAGTTTCTCACTACAAGTTATTCCCTAAGATTAACTTAAGTCACACAAAGAGATCCCACCCATAAAACCTCTCTACAGTCCTCAACGACCCTTTTATGCTAACTTACACTGAGTCACATACACACTACAAATTTTCATAACATCAGGTAAGATTCTTCTACGAAAAGTGAATCTAAATTCTCACTTGAAGTAGTTGTGCGCGACCGTCCCATACAATCCCTTACACACACACTTAAGATATCCTATAGACTCCCTAGAATAGAGTCATTCTCACTTAATACACCAACACATATATGATACGACATTCTCCTTCCAAAGACTATCAAAAGACCTACTTAAGTAAATCAAGAAGATAACGTCCATAGTGACCTCGTCAGTATTACCTAAATATTCCTTAAGACTACCTAAGTTTTATATCATGTCCACAACACCTAACATATTCCCTATCTAGAGTCATCCTCAAGACTTCCAAATATAAGACATGAAGAGATCATCTCTTATTGCCCTCTTCATTCTATAGCTAAAGAATCTATAAGTCACTTTAGATTAGGTACTTATTCATTTACATACTTCTAAAAATAATTCATTAATTCATTAAGACTCATATGTCACATAAAGGACATTCAAATAATGGTCTAAGAAAAGACCTAGGAACTCCAAATTAACACCTTCAAAGTCTATTGTGTGATGTCTAGATAGCGTCTCATACCACCACTTAAACCTCATAAACTTTCTCTAATGCTAATAGGTATTCCATAGATGAGAATAGTCATAAACACATAAATCCATGATACAAGACATGAATCCGGAATTCCTATGCCTACTCCGATGAAGTTTTCTTTTTGCCAGGTGAACTTAGACACATCCCATGTTTCACATGTTAAGGAATATGAAGGCATAGTTTGTAATTTTATTCTCACTTCTTTAAGTGACCTACTTCCCACTACTCATACTCACTCGTTGATAGCCTTATTTATCATAGATTAATGTCATCACATTAGGTTGCATAAGAGGTATTCCCTCCCTATCAATTTTCATAAACTCAATCACTTTACCCTATCAAAGAAGTCACTAGTGGCTACTCACAATGGCGACAAAAATCTCATGATGACTTTTCTAATGTATTAATATGATGTCGTTCAAGAAAATGAAACCTTAAGTCTATCCATTCCTTTACTTGAGGATACATTAGGCATACAACTCACCACTCTACATTATCACTAGGTCAAAGGTTTTGACATAAAGACTCTCTTCTCTCAGTTCATTTAAAGTCAACATGTCATTCATACTTCAAGACTACGAGTTAATAAGCACCCTAATCAAGATAGTAGATATTATATTCATACACACATCAAGCAAAGGACACAAGTCAACCAGGAAAAGACACCACATACTTCACTTTTACCCATAATGCAAGTCATTCTAGAAGCTCCTCAAAACAACCCTAACATCTTCAAGTCATTCTATATACTATAGTAATATCATCAATGTAATCAAGATAGAATCATATAGCCAAGTATTAATAACCAAGACTCAACCATAACACTATACACATAATGTCAAAGTCATAGTCTAACATGATCACGTATGACAACATGGATAGAAGAATACACATATGACTACACATGTAGATAGATAGTGTCATGCTTAACATATTAAAACAAAATAAATAGTCATATTACTTCAAGTAGTTGTCAACAAGGCCAAGATCATCAAATTGCATAAAGTACCGTCGATAAGTCTACATCAATTGCAAGTAAAGCACATAACATCGCCACCATAAGTGAATCATACCAATCACAATAGAATCGAAGTATAAATAAGATCAAATTAAAGGAAATAAGGCATCATACCCCCAGATCATCCTCCAAACTTCAATCAAAAGTCAATTTACTCAATTCGATAACACAACACTCTCGCTGAAACTTCTTGATTCCTAATACTACTTTCAAAAACCTATACTTTGATACAAAGCTTGTCACATCCTGAAACTACACCCTAGAAGTTAGGTACAATATCGTATTGTTACTGGCGTACTCGACCTCTCGGAGGTCTTATACAGGCCATTTCATATCATTCATCGCATAAACATAGTGAAAGGTAGTGCGGAATTAAAACTTTTCACAAAACATAGCATAGTCCTCAAAATCTCTTTCATATAAAAGTAATAGGAAATACTAAGTATAAATCTCATCATATTAAGACACAAGAAAACTTGGGACACGGCCCATACTTCAAATTACGAATATAGAAATACTTAGTCTATTACAATACTTCTAATGGAAAAAATAAAAGACATATATGCCCTCGAGTCAAGTGAGGACATACTTCAACTTCTTTTGAACAATCTTCTAAGTCCAGGTCTTCTCTTCCCAAAACTCTTCACCTACCAAGAACTATATAGATAGATAAAAGCATGGAGTTAGTACAACCACATTTACTGAGTATGGCATTATGCACTTTTATTGAAGATATGCATCTTTTCATTTAAAAATCATATTATAATCACAAGAAAAACATTTAAAAACTTAAAAACACATAAAATACCATTTAAACAAATTAATGCATTTTTAATCTCACTTAACAGTGAGTCGATACACTGTTATAGTGAAGTCTATTCACTCTATAGTGAAATGCTTAACCTTCACTTTAGACACCCTTTAGAATGTTATTTTCTCACTTAAAGCTATCATACGATTCACTTAAGTTACACATAGAGAGACCGCCTATACACTCTCTCTAGATGTGCCTAGACGAGACTTAAGATTATTTATAATAAGTCACACACACACTTACAAAGTATCATAAACATCAAGGTAAGATTCTTCTACTAATGTTGACCCTAAGTCTCACTTAAGTGAGTTGTGAAGCGACCGCCCATACAATCCTTTACACACAAACTAAAGATATCTTATAGAGTCCCAAGAATAGGGTCATTCTCACTTAATAAATTAACACATAGATGATATGACATTCTCCTTCAAAAGTCTATAAAAATATATACTTAAGTAAATCAAGAAGATAACGTCCATAGTAACCTCTTCAAGATTACCTAAATAGTCCTTAAGACTGCGTAGGTCTTAGATCATGTCCACAACACGAAACATCTTCCCTAAGTAGAGTCATCCTCAATACTTGCAAAGATAAGACATCAAGAGATCATCTCTTATGCCCTCTTCATACTTTAGCTAACGAATCCTAAAGTCACTTTAGATTAGGTACTAATTCATTTACTTACTTCTAAACATAAGTCATTAGTTCATTAGTTCATTAATACTTATACATCACATAAAAGATATTCAAATAATGGTCTTAGACAAGACCTAGGAACTACAAATAACACCTTCAAAATCTATTGTGTGATGTCTAGATAGCGTCTCATACCACCACTTAAACCTGATAAACTTCTCTAATGCTAATAGGTATTCCATATGATGAGAATAGTCAATAAACGACATAAACCATGATAGCAAGACATGGAATCCGGAATTCTATCCTACTCCGATGAAGTTGTTCTTTTTGCCAAGGGTAGAACTTAGACACATCCCATGTAGGAACATGGTTAAGGAATATGAATAGCATACTTTGTAATCTAGTCTCACTTCTTTAACTAGAACTACTTCGCCTTACCATACTCACTCGGTGGTAGCCTTATTTATCATAGAGTAATTCACACATTAGGTTCACATAAGAGGGTTCCATTACAAGTTCATAACCCAATCACATTTACCCTACAAAAGAAGTTCCACTAAGGCTACCTAACAATGGCGACAAGAAGATCATAAGGACTTCTCTAAGGAATAATATGATTCCGTTCCACCCAATTAACATTATGTATACCATTACTTTACTTTGAAGGATACCATTACGGCTTACAACATCAAAAATCTCAACATTATCACTAAGTTAAGGTTTTCACATAAAAGACTCTTAAATTCATTTAGAGTCACATGTCACTCATAAATCCAAGACTAAGAGTTCTAACACCCTAAATTAAGACATCACATATTTATAATCATACATATATTAAGCAAAGGACATAAGTCAACCAACACAAGAGACCACATACTTCACTTTTACCCATAATGCAAGTCATTCTAGAAGCACCTAGAAGCAACCCTAACATCTTCAAGTCATCCTATATACTATAATAACATCATCAATTTAATCAAGATAGAATAATATATCCAAGTAGGAATAACCAAGACTCAACCCTAACACCATACACAAAATGTCAAAGGCATAGTCTAACATGGTCACCTAAGACAACATGGATAGAAGAATACACATTAACATTACATGTAGATAGATATTGTCATGCTTCACATAATCAAGCTACATAAATAGTCATATTACTTTGAGTAGTTGTCAACAAGTCCAAGATCATCATACTGCATAAAGTAACGCCGACAAGGCCACATCAATTGCAAGTAAAGCAGATAACACTGCCACCATAAGTGGACCATACCAATCACAATAGAATAAAAGTATAAATAACAAATAATTAAAGGTAATAAGGCATCATACCCCCACATCATCCTCAACACTTCAATCCAAAGTCAATTTACTCAATTCAGTAACACAACACCCGTACCCAAGGCCATAACCAATTATCCAACATAAAAACTACAATAATCAATGAACTAGGTCAAATAAATGTAAATTCGTCAATGTTATACAATTTAAATATCAATTTACTACAATTATTACATCAAGGAATAACCCACATAAAACTACATAAGAAATCATCAACATTAGATCAATATCAAGTAACCCAAAACATAGTCAAAATCTAGGGTTCATCCAATTCATGGGTTCATACGTAATTTATATTAAATCATCAATACAATATCAAAATAATCCATAATAGACGTTTACAAACAATTGATGCAAGAACCCACTGCAGAATCATGAAATTGGACAATTCAAGTTGAAACTTTGAAAACATCTTGAGAATTGGGGCTCCTTGATGAAGAGAGTTTAAAGTATAAAAATCCATACCTTGATGAAGCTAATTATTAACTTTGATGAAGAATTTCCACTCAAAACGTCACCTCCAAGTTGTTCCTTGATTTTTGACTTCAATGGAGGTTTTGGGATTCATAAGGGATTTTGAGGTACTTATTTGGAAGAATGAAATCTTCTAAGTGTTAAACACTTATATACACATTTAGAATACCCAATATACCCATTAGGAACCGCCAAAGTCTATTTTTGGAAGTGGGGTGAATTTACAGTGAAACTGTACGCAGGGACAGCCACAAATGACTTCCCCATCGACGGGGCGTAAGCTCACTTATGGGTCGTGCTGGAAACCGTTGATGGGTTCAGAGGCTTTGAATAGGTATCCTTGACCCCCAGTGTAAGTATCTACCAATGCACATCATCCACTGACCGTTAACCAGGCTACTGGCCGTCGATTGGCTTCCGTAGGTGAGGTTGTCTTGGGTAGTCCTGGCCACTAACTTGGTTCCTTCCTCAAGGACCCTTGGATGGTCCTTGGGGATAATTTCCCAGAATTTTCCAACCTAAATATGATAGTCTATAAGTTTTAAACTTATAACATAAATGTCATCCAAAACAAACACGTAAAACTCGACGAAACATGCCTAGACACACAAGGTCATTTACATGCACTTCTTTCGAACATCATGGACGTTCTTGGACGTTTGACCTCCAAACTCCACGAAACTCGACACACTGACTATACATGCTATAATAACTGATTTAAAGACCTAGAAACATCATGAATCTTACATAAACATATAGAACCACATATGAGGCACATAGGTGACTTAGTCGTCGAACGTCTTAGTCGTCCCATGATGTTTGACTTCCAATGCACCTAATACTTTATCTAATTCCTCTATACCATATATTAGACTTATTTTGGACCTTATACGATCAAGACAAACATGTTAGTCTCTAGTTCACCTAAGTCATTTTTGGGGTCTTACAACATAAATACCTTCAAACAACACATGTTCATACGTAACTAATTGTTTACTTTTTATGCATAATAAGATGCAAAAGGTGCATATGAGAATTATTCTTTCAATTAATACCATAAACATATCATACTCGTTATTATGAATGGGTTGTGTGTACACATTGGTACTCATGATCACATCATAGAAACAATATTGTTATTGAGAAAACCTCCCTTCAAAGGATAACAACACATTTACAATATCCCCAAGTCATGAAAAACTTACATATAGAGTATTTAGGGATTATAGCCCACACATCCACATTTCATCATAGGAGAAAAGAGCACATTCAACATTTGAATAGACAACTCGTAACATGTATAAGATCACGCATTAATATAGGGTTATATAGGTCGGAGTCATTCCGTAATAGTAGTTAAGATAACCAATCATGTAGACCACACCTTATCCCCAACATTATCATTCACATTATACTTAACATTATCAGCACACCTTAATCATGACACTAACATCGAGGACTACGTACATAACATTCATGCCACACCTTTATACTCGTGATCATGATAATAATAATTCACATTACATCTATTTACCTAAAGGTCATTATCATAACATGTATAAATAGACAAAAAGTAAACACCGCCACCATAAGTATACCGAACCATACAATATCAATTCCAATACTATAGACAAGAAGTTAGGCCAACTTACCAATTCTCCACGCCATGATCAATCATATATAAATCCTCAAAAAATCATAATAAATAGCTAAATATTTCAATATAATTCAATAATACATCACAATCTAGGCATAATTATGTTAACATCCAATAAAGATCACAAACCCACTCTATAGGATAAAATGAGAGTTTAAAGAGATAATGGGTTCTTCAAGGAATTACATTGAAATTAATTTGAAGAACCTTGATTAAAAATTAATTCAACATTACAATGTCTTTGAAAACCATTTGACAATGAACCCATACTTAGAATGGAAATTGGGAAATTTGGTTATAGAAACATTTTGGAAAATCTTTCATAGAACTCCTTGAATAAAAGGTTAACCAAGGATGAAGAGTTAGCATACCTTATAGATTGAACAACCCCTAAAATTCAAGAAGAAATCAGTTGGAAATCAATCTCCTATATTGATGTTAAGCTTGGCCTCCAAATAGAGAGAAAATTTTTAAGAGGGAAGGGGATAATTTGATGAATGAATTGTAATTGTAGGTTTAGATGTTTTAACTAACTTTTAACACCCTAAAATAGGTAAAATAATGGTCCTCCATTTTATTAGAATTTGGGGTGAATTTACTAATTCACCCCTTTCTTGGCCGTGACTAAGACAGTGTTGAGGTGGCCATTGATGGGCAGTCAACAAGTTGGCAGGCCATCTTGTCCTCCATCATTTTATTTAGAGACTTCTCCATTTGGGGGATAATTCCCCACGGGTAAGTGTGTAGCCACTACCCCTTTCGAAGGTTCGTCAACTTGTTGAAGGGGTGTCGTTTAGCTCCGTCAAATGATGTTGTATTTACAGCTACTGACCAACGTTTGGGTCCTCTTAAGGATCGTTAGGGTGGTCCTTGGAGAGTTGTACCTTGATATTTTGACCATAAACATGACTATATAGATACTAGGGTCCCATCACATCACTTTAGACTCCAACTGATACTTCAAAATAAGGTAAACATACTAGGACACACTAGCCACAAGATATAATGTCCAGAGTCTGGTCGTCCTTTGACCCATTGACTCAAAACCTCTTTAAACCAAATATTCAGTTTTATCAACTATGAAGAAGTATTCGATCTTCACAAATCCTGTGAGAGAATCTATTCATTTTGGGATTGTCAAAAATCTTTTTAGAGAAGGTTTTTGAAAAAAGTTGTAGAGAAATTTATAATTCTTGAATTTCTTCACAGAGGAGAACTTTTTCATATTAGATTACTTCCAATTTCATTTCAAATTTCATTTTTTCATTTTTGAATCTCTCTAATGTCTTAAAAAAATCAAGTATGCAACAACAGGATCAAGTAGGTTTTTTAATCATTACAATTTTTACATACCTTAGTGCTTGATTCTCCGATGGCCATCAAGCATATGGTTGCGCTCTCAACATGTTCATTTTCATAGTATTCTTCATCACTCTAGCTGCTTAGTGCTTTGCTCTTTTCACTTTCTCGGGAGTAAATTCTCTTTGCTTCTGGATGTTTACCGGTTATATGGATATATTTTCTACATTCGTAACATTTATCATTGTTTCTCAATTGATCAATTATGCACTTTCCTTTTCAAAAATCTCTTCCTCTTCTTTCGTTTCTAGATTTTGTGAAGGATTTCATTACAGATCATGTAATTACAGAAATTTCATCTTCGACTAACTCTTCTTCTATTTTGTGTTCCTAATTTTCTTTGAATGCCACTGTTTTCTTTTCTTTTTTTTATCTTTTTGGCCCTTTTTATAGAGTTGAGTTTTCTAAAAAATTAATAAATATCCTCTTACCTCATTATAGATTAGACTGTTTAAGTTCATGCTTTTGAGAGAAACTTCTTTGGCATTGCCATTGAGGTGTGAGGGTATGTTTTTCCTAAAGCTTTGACTTCAGTAATGATCATACTTAGTCTGGCAAACATGTTTTCAATAGTTTTTCCTTCCTTCTCTTGAAAGAGATCATATTCATATACTAGAAGACTAATGATAGTTTCTTTCACTTTATCAATTCTTTCATAGGTAACCTCTAGTTTGTCCCACATCTCTTTGGCAGTGTCACAACATTATATCTTTTTATATTATTCACCAGTCATAGCATTGTAGAGGACATTTTTTGCTTTTGAGTTTATTTACTAACCTTCATCTGTTCATTTTTGTAGTTCTCTAGACTTTGAGTAGTAGAGGATTGACTATCATATGAGCACTTCTATATAGGAATAGGAATATCACGAGGTTTGATAACTCTCCAAACTTTCACATCATATGAATTTATAAAGGTTTCCATTCTTACTTTACAATGAGAAAAATGTTTTGAATCGAAGTAAGATGTTATTGTTTGTGAAGTTCCTTTTTGAAAAATGTTCCCCTAACCTGTTAAGGCATGATCTTTTTCTCACTTGTTGTTAGACTTATTTTTGTGAGACGAGGCTATGATACCAACTAAAAGTTTAAAAGGTGGTGAATTGGTATTTTTTTTATTTCTCTTACGAGTATTCGACATAATGCGTTTAGTAGCCGACTGCTGATCATAGGAAAGTGATAAAATGTACAAAATAAACTTAACACATGATGTTTTTATACTTGTTGGGCTTCAATGTGGATCATAAGTCAAGTCCCCTTGGATTGCAAGTGTGTCCTTTCCAATCCTGTTCGAACTTTTTGGTGTGAGTACAGAGATGAGTGTAGATAGCCTACACTCTGTGTTTGTTTCACTTTTTTCTTGTGTTATGATACAAAAAATCATCAACAATATTTTTCTCTCTTATATTTTTTCTTTACACAATAGAACTAGGTAATATTATGCTTGAGTAGAGTATACAATGGCAGATGAGTCACATTTGTTGTACCCTTTCGTCTAACAGGTTGAGCCTTCATTTATAGTGTTTGAGGTTTTGAATTCTTTCAGCAAAGATATAGCAATCCAAGAAATTTTTTTATTCTTAGAACAGAAGGTAAGGAATCTTTATTTTCCAAGAATAAGGTGCACGCCTGATTTCTAGTCTTGATTATTTATCTGCATCCTTGATTTACCTTTAATGTATCCGTTGTAGTTTCCTTGATTTGTTTTTTGACTTAGGCATTTTTGTTGTTAGCTTTTTACATATTTAGCTTTCCTTGATTACATCCTTTGTGATATGTGATTTATTCATCTTCTTTGATTAATGCTTCCTTTTGTAATATCTGATTTCTAGGAATATTCATTTGGATCATTATTGATATTCATCAAACACAATGCTTGATTGGTTAATCTTTCACTTTATTCTTTTCATTTTTGATAATATGTTTGTGGTGCAAGGAAATAAGTGTGTCATTATTGAAATTTTGCTCTAACACATATGACTCAAGTTGAAGTTTGCATTAGTTTAATTATTTATTATAGTCAATATTTATTTGTTTTTGTTAACTATTTATCTTGTGATGTAGATAGATAAATCTGAATATCTTTTTTTTCAAAATTATTACCTCTTAAGAGTTAAGGAATTGTCATGATTTGTACTTTATGTTAAAGTCAAAAACATGACTGTATTTATCAATACTACTTATAAGATTTTCATGAATCCTAACATTAATATTAAGTTACTATAATATCCCCAACATATATTGTGACACTTTCAACTTACTGATAAATTCTGACTTTTCTCAAAGGGTTGTGATTTTTTGATGAGTTGTGACTTTTAAAAAGTGTTAAATCTTTTTTCAACAAGTTGTGACCTTCAAAGGGATTTGACTTCATGGAAAGATCATAACTTTTCATATTAGACACAAAAAACACTTGTTCATACTACCCTTTTGTCCCAAGCCTACACCCTGGACATGGAGGGATCCCAATGACCATTTCTAGCCTTGAGAGAACCCTTGGCCTGGGTTACTTAGCTCAGCGGAAGACTTAACTCAATAATAGTCAAGAATCATTCTCACAAAGATAACTTATAATAAATGTCTTGGAAAAATTGGCACTTATGTATCAAGATAGAATATCAGAAATGCAAGATAAAGAGTGACTCAAAACTGACTATTTGACGAATTATTTTGTTTATGAAGTGTCTATATGTTGGGACAAGCCCCACAAAATTCTATAAATGAAAAGACTAGAAAGCAATAAAAAAAAAGATCCTCCGGAATTCAAGGAGGCTCACCAATGTGCTCAAGTTGGATCAACGAGGCATTGGATGTTGATCTTGGTTACCTCTGTCTGGATCATAAGATGATGTTGGCCAATTGGAATAAGTACATTGAATGTGGAGAGTATACATTTGGAAGTATATACAAACCTTAAGTAGAAAAGGAGAAGAAGAAACACATTACTGGGGCTCTACTCAACTTTTTGTTTTTCATGGATACTCTACTCAACACATAAAGCAGTAAAATACATGCGATATATACATATAAACTTTAAAGAAACTGAAACAATCTTAGTTCATCAAAAACAAAAAGAATAACGAACTTAAATTTACTCATTTAATGTAATATAACTTTTGTGGGAGATTTTCTAGCAAAACAACCATCACTGTGAGCCTAAATGATGGTACAACGTTTTACCTCTTGTTCTCCCAGTTTTCATAGTTTACCCTTAGAATGACTTATAAAGGCTAAACTATGAAAAATGGGAGAACAATGTCAATACAGGGGCGTTCGGCGCACGCGACCAGTTTGTCTGAGGCACCAATGTGGCGCACTTTGGCATGCCGCCCCAGGACTGATGGTGCAAATAGGGGGCTCCACGCCAGGTGCTACACATAAGGGCCTGAACGTCTTTCTTCTCTCGTTTTATGATCCTAAATTGCCTAAATTTCCATAGTTCTATTCCCAAACCCTTAGGATTATCACTACCTTTGATAAAAAGTAAATCAAACTCAAACACAACATCAAACTACAAATCAACATCATTGGACATTCAAACAACTCAACCAAACTATGGATTTGATAAGATTAATCAAGAATTCACTTCTAATCATGTAAACAATTCTAAAATTACCGAACTGAAACAAGATTAGTGTGTGGATGAATTAACCCAACACGAAAGCTCTCACATACCTTGATAGGGATCATCCCAACGAAATCCACTCAATGTTCTTAACGTTTTTGGTAATTTCTTTATTTTTCTCCCTTCTCTTCTTCTTTTCTCTCTTCCCCAAGCCCTAATCTTGAATTTTATTTTTTTTCAGAACTGACTTAAGGCTTAATTTTACCCTTAATAAATACTAAAAACAAACTACGAAATAAATGGGTGAAAAGACTAGTCTGCCTTTACTTAAATCCAGAATTATACTTTTCTCACTTCAACAACTCGACTTCCAATAGGCATATCTCCATCATACGATATCAAAAATATACACACTTGGCGGTGTTGAAAAGATTTATCCAAGGGTACTTAAACCATATAAAGAACTACCTCTAACTCATACCAAGTTAGGAGTTATGACCGTTTGAAAATGACAAAAACTCACTTCTTAAACATAGAAACAAATTCAAGATTTTTCTCGTTCTTTCCTAAAGTGATTATTTTTAGTTTCTTAGTTATTTCGAGTTACGAGATGTAACACTTTTGTTGGCTATAAATAAAAGTGTTTTCTCTCATTTTTCAGTTATAAATTCTTTTTAATCTTCTATTCTAATTATTCTAGTATTTAAAAAAATTCCATGTTATTTATTTCATCGCGTGAGTTTTAAATTAAGTGGAATATAATGGGACCACTATTCTGCTTTTTTTCTCGTGATTGAAGAGTACTATTTCTTACTATTTTAAAATAATTTCCACAAAGAAAGAAAGTTATTAGGATTGTATACCCAGTTATTTAAAATTTTGATTATTTTTTTATTGTAGTTAACTTCATTTATTTCCTTAGCCAATTTCTCTTTTGATGCGCATATATTCTTTTAAATAGTATTTTCCAACTTAGTAAACTTTTAAGAGTTAGAGAAGTGTCTGTCACGATTTATTTTTAAGCCCAAGAATAAGAATTACTTATGTATCAATGATGATTAATGTGATTAGATTTTTAGAAAGTTTGCTTAAAACTAGTTTTAGTGTATAACATTGCCCTTTTGTTACTATTTACTATGTCTTTATGTTCCAGTATTTCCCGAGAAGAAAACTTCATACGACTGTAATAATATAGTTGGTGAAGTTTTCTATTTTAGGTTTAAATTATATTTGTGGTCTAAATCTTTCTCATCTTGTTATTATAAACATTTTCTCTTGTAATGCTAGATTGATTCTTTTTTTAAGTCATAAATAAAAGTACATAAATCTCATATTATTTACTAGGAAATACAATTTATTCCCTAGAGTTTCTAATTATTTAATCACATACAAATTAAAAAAATAGGAACAGAATAATGTCAGTTACATATAAAAACTTGTCAATACATAATATGTAGCTCCGATAACATTAAATACTGGCTCAGATACATAGTATATAAAATCGGATACATTAAAACACTAGCTTGGAATAATTGAATACTGGTTTAGATACTTATTAGTAGCTATATATTCAATTATCACACTACTCTTCTTGTTGAAGTTGAGTTATTTCTTTCTTCTTGTGTGCATCCCTATTTATTTATCTATCTAAATTTCCCACAAAAAAAATATTGTAACTGAATAATAAAAAAATCTTTCACAATCTTCCTTGTAAAAAAAGTATAGGAATAGAAAAACTAAAAAAAGTTGTAGTGTACAAGTTTGAGAAACCCCCTCCATTCTAGACATAACAAAGGTAGTATGACAGATCTTATCATGTCTTCAATATAATTCACTAACCCTTCAAAAAAATATGACTTTCGAGAATGTTATAAGCTCATCGAAAAGGTCCACAAACTAGTATGAACAAGTATAACTTTCGCAACAGTTACTACCTTAATGGGACATGGTGTGTTTTAGCGCATGGTGTGTGCTTTTTAAGTAATATATATGTCATAAGTATCATATTTAAAAGAAAATATATAATAAACTGAGAGTTTTAAGTGGTAGTATGATAGTAATTTAAACATTCATATTTATGGAGTTCATGCTTTTATTTATAAAGTTTTGTTTATGTATTATGTTATTATAGTTTAGAGATATAGATAGAATACTAAAAAGAAGATGCTTCCACCATCCCATGTCAAACATCATAAACTAATCAAGTAATATTTATTCCTTAAGATGTGCAAAGAAAAATTTGTTATATCAAGTGTGTTGTTATGTAATATATCCAGTTGTGTTAATGTAACTTGATTTCTGATTCCAAAATCGCTTCAGATTTCTCTTTCTTCTTAGGGATTCTTGATTACAGTTAAACCAAGTGCTGGTGAGATGTAATCACGTAATTAGACCTATTCCACCATATAAAAAGTTTATCATAGTTGCCTCATGGTTTCTGCATCCTCTATTTTCCTTTATACTAATTTTGATTTCATGACTTGTATAAAAATAGGAATGAATTTAATTCTTGACCATAATCACGGACACGTCCAATTTTAATGTATAATACTTGTTATTTCACTTAAAACTGCGACGTTTTAGTGGTATTATGAAGTAATTTAACATTCAATTATGGGAGTTCATGTTTTAAGTTATGTTATTATTATTATATGTTTATATAGATGATAGATAAACTACTACAAAAGAAGAGGTTCAGCTCACCATGGTCAAAAAAATCATAACTAAATCAAGTTTATCTTTATCCTTAAGGAGTGTGCAAATAAAAATTTTGTTAGATCCAGGGTTTTTAATGTTCACTTGATTTAGATCCAAACCTCGCTTCAGGAGTTTCTCTTTCTGCCTTTAGGGGTCTTGATTAAGTTAAAACAGTGCTTGGGAGTGGTGGTAATGTAAATCAGTCTTAAGACCGTATTCCTCCATTAAAAAGTTTTAATTCTAGTTGCTTTCATGGTTCTCATCCTTCTATTTCCTTTTATACTAATTTTTATTTCAGAATGATAACACTCGGAAATGAATTTAATTCTTGACCATAATCACGACCAGTCCACAAAACGACAAGACTAGGCCATGAGATTTTCCAAGCCTAGCATGGTGGATTGTACGGCCTCATTCCTTCAGGAATTGGGTTAGATACAGCATGTCGTCTTATTAATTTTTCATTGATAAATCATTATTTTTTTAGCAATGAGAAGATGAGAAAATAAAACTCGTTTGAATACTTTTTACAACCATTACTCTTGAAATGTTTGCTGCAAGACCACATTCGAGATATATGAAGAATGGAGAATGTCTTTTCATTATCTTCATTTCAGGAACCATTTCTTTGGGTTCTTAGTTCCAATTATTATTTTTTCAGGAAAAAGACGAGACTTTTATTGTATTGGCTTTATAGAAATGCAAGAGCGCTACGTTCTACCCAACTGGTGTAGAGGAAAGGGAATGCTCCAGAGACAAGATGAGACCTTGTCAAGCAATATCAAACTACATTCCAGCTTTGGTTAAAAGCATTGCATAAGGTGATACCCTCTAATTATATTTTTGTGGTGTTTTCTTTCTTCTGTTAGGAAGTTAATATTTTACAGTGTTGCGGAATGAAGTTCCTGTCCATTTAGTTTGCATCCCAAACAAATGACCCTGATTCGGTGACACATTAAATTTTTAGAATCTCGTTAGATGATCATGAAAAAAAATACATTTCCCCTTGAAAAATTCGGCTTAATAATTTATTTCATTTTTATGGTTTGTCTCAGGTCCCATTGAATCAAGTGGATTTAACTTTACAAACGTATGAAAGATCATTCTTGCTCGAACAATGAAGGGCAATGAACTCTAGCTGTGTAAGATTGACAATTAAAATTTAAAGCAAATGAATAAATAATACGTTATTAATTTTAAAAACTGAACCTTCACTTTTTGAGACAGTAGAGTCTCATGCTAATTGTGTGTTATGAAACTATAAAATAATTTAAAGAAAAATGTAGGGATAAGAGAGAAGCCTGGTTATTTTCTAGAGGAATGATTTAACAATGAAGAGGACCCCTTTATTTATTGGTGAATATTGACATGCTCCCAAAGTTAGAGTTCTAAATATTCTTTAACCAATAGACATCAAATATATTTAGAACAACTTTATTTAAAAACAGTGAGTATTTTGGATTTCTTGACTTCTTTTTTGTCTTACTAATTTCCCTAAACACTTCTCTAACATTTAATCTAATTACCTTAATTATACATGTGCAATGACAAATTCAAAATATTACCATAAAATTTATCTTTCAACATAGACTGTATATATATCTTACATATACACACACCAGAGGAAGTCTAAGCAATTATATCAAACCTAAGGAAGAGTACATTTTTAAACATTAATCATAAAGTTATATAATTTATTTTGAGAGTAGTATAGAGCACCGAATTGGGTTCCCGCCATTTATGATACGAAAGTCTCATAGAACTATGTCACGAGTGTAAGATAGGATAGTGTTAATTCTTCATACGACTCGTCACTACCTCTGAGAAAGCCAATTAGTTGGATCCATGGTCATGATATCATCCTATGCACCGTCAAAGTATAGGATGGCCCTAGAAACGTGAAACGAAACATTGTATCATTGACATACTTATGGTAATTGTGGCCATTTGGAGAAACTCCCCATATATAAGTATATTATTTCAAGTTGCTTTCATTGTATGATTTCTCATAAATTTTAAGTGGTTTCTACTTCATGTCCATGTATTGATTCAGTTAAGTATATTTATATCTAATGTAGTCCTTTTATTTAGTTATATTCATCTATATTACATACTTGTTTTCATTCAATTATTTATATTTAGGTATATTACATACTCGTATTCATTCAGTTATTTATATTCAGCTATATTACATACTCGTACATTCAAATAACTTATGTCATTCGACCTGCATCTTTTAATGATGAAAATATATGTTCTTAGGATTCCATTGAGATCAATTCATCCGCTCGTCAACTTTTGAGTAAGACATCCTATATTCTCGAGGACTCTAGTTTTATGAGTTGCTACTACTAATTCTTTGGAGAAGTCATGTTTCTTGTCCCAACACTCATCTTTGTATAGTAGAGGCTATAAATATAAAGTTTGGTGATTTTTTCAATTCATTAATTCCAGCTATTGTAACCACCTATTTTCCGTCATTAGGGAAAAACCCATGGAGAAGGAATTAGGGCCAAAATTATTATTTTTTTGTAGTAACTTGAGATTTCTAGCCTTGTCAAGTTTTGGATGAAATCAGGTCTAGTAAAGTCTAGGGAAATCTTGTAAAATAAAATATATCTATTAATGAATTTGATGCAATTAGTGCTTAGCTAAGACATTAAGAAACTAGTACGACTTTACAGAATTTAATTCGGCTGAGTAGAACTCCCAAACTAATCTTAGAGTGAATGGGTATTTTTTGAGTGTCATGTGATGATGGTGTGTAAGAAATGGGGGTTTGGAATTCTTAAATTTTCTCACTGATTTCGTTCAAGCCGTTGTTGTAGGTTGGGGTCGTCATAGCGTGACAGACAGGACTTAAATCGAAAATAAAACACAAAAACAAATATTTTGTGCTTTTTGAATTTGAGAGTTGGGAGATGACCCCATGCGAGTTCTTCATCTTCTTTCAACATTCGTATGTCTAAAGGTAAGATTTCAACTTCTCGGTCCATGTTTCGATCTGTATAACTTATTTTTTTTGGTAATTATGGAGGTGGAAAGGTTTTGATTTGGAAATTATGGTGGAAAAATCCCTAATATGGGTATGGGGTCATGGGTTTGGTCTAGGGATATTGAGTTAATTATAATATGGACAATTAGACCTTAAGTTGTTGATATTTGTGTATCAATTATTGTTTGTAGACCTAGAACAAGCAGAGAGAATTCGTAAAGGGAATATTCAAGTGCCTAAGGTGATTCTAGCTTTGATTCGAGGTAGGTGATTGTTTTTATTTCATGTTTTGTGTGATGTATGTTAGTAATTGCTTCAGTGTAAAACATGTATGTATATATATGAAGCCTATTGGTCACACCTAATGTAAAGAAGTATGAACAAAGAACTACATGTCATGAATCACCTCTTGTTGTATAATTGTGAGAATATACATGGTACTTGTGATTGTAGTTTGTTGAATAGAGCAGGTATAACATTCTGACAAACTAACTAGGATCGGTTGACATGTACTATAATAAACATTGGGAACAGTTGGGCAACATCAACTACTATCGGATGCGATTCCTAGTATCGCCAACCCTTGAAATAGGTGTCACGATCCGGCACACTAACCTTTTGAGTATGGGTTCAATGACAAGAAAAATAAATTGGGTCCCATGATATAACCTCTAATTTGTTATATCTAATTGTTATTAAGAATATGGAATCATGCATTGCACCTAAATGATCGGTTGTCAGGTAATATATTGTGCGTGTTTGTGTCTACCTTTTTGTAATTCTGATATCTGTTGTGCTTACTAGAATAGTCTTGTGATCCTATCAGTAAACTGTGGTTGTGTACTAATACTGCACTTTCTTATTCTTTTTTGAGTATAGGGCATCTTTAGGCCTATTTATAGATTACAGCTAGGTGACTGTTGAGTGTGACATGATGCAAGGGTAAGCTAGTTCTCTATGGCTACCATAGATCTTTCTTGTTTAAGTCCACTCTTTTCGGACTAAACTTATTGTATAAGCTATTTTTGTTTTTGGGGGTTTACCAATTGTCTAGACTGTCGTTGTCGTGAGTAGAGTTTTGGTACATGACTCAGGGGTTCTGCGGTCTTCTTACGCATTAGTTTCGTTAGTTGTTTTTTAAAACCTTGGAGTCCATGGGGACTCCATATTTATTGTCATTTAAACTTGATTCTATTTCTTTAAATGCCATAGTTTTCATAAGTTGTTAGTCAGGGTTATAGTAATGGTTCTCTTATCACAAGGTTAGTTTGGGCGTCAATCTTGAAAATTTGAATCATGAAGAATTTTGTATCAGATCGCTAGGCTAGGTGATCTCATTATACCAAAACAAGTCTAATATAGTCATACATAACAGTATGAAGACGCCCATATTTTTTCAGAGAGTTTATAAGACTTTAGGAAGACCATACTTCTTTCTTCTCCTTAGTGTTATTAGTTGAATCGTAATACCAATTGGTATCTTTGTGATACAAATTGAAATCTTTCCTCATTCACTCTATGGTACGAAATAGATCAACAAAGTGGTAAAAACATTACTAGCTGGAGAGGATATGCATAGACTACCGATAGTTAAATAAGAACACAATTTCAGACCAGTATATGTTGCCTTAGATAGATGGTATTTTAACCAATTGCAGACTACATCTGTTTTCTTTGACATAGATATAAAGTCTAGCTATAATTGCTTAAAGATAGCCATGAAGACATACCAAAAAAAACATTTAGGATCTGTTATGGGTTCTTTGAGTTTCTAGTTTTATCGTTTGGTTTAAATATGCGCCTGCAGCATTTGAGTTTGATTAATTGAGTCTTCAAACCATTTCGTGATTTGTTTTTTATAGAAATTATTGATGACATTTTTATTTTTTGAAAAGTGAGGAAGAGCATGTCAACCATCTTCGTATTATTCTGATGTTCTTGGGAAACAAAAGGGGTGTGCATAAATTTCTAAGTGTGAAGTCTGGTTGATTTTGTTTCCTTTTTGGGGCATGTAGTTTCAAGGGAAGTAGTAATGGTAGATCCCCAAAAGATTGAAGTAGTCAAGAATCGGGTATGACCTAGTGTCTTAAATTCAGAGTTTTGGAGCGGTCACTAGATCATCTACTGTGTAAAGGGATTAAGGTCATCTTGCAGATTCCAGTACTAGGTCGACACCATTCAAGGACGTTTTGCTAAGGATGGACTACATACGAACTCGTCCTTTGGAAAATGTGTTTATGATTCTTCTCGTACAGTATGGGTTGTTCGTGTATGACAAACTTTGTATTTTATGTCAATTGAGGTTTAGATTGTCGAACGCGGTCCAAGACGTGCGTAGGACAATGAGGAGTGAGACGACGGAAGCGCGTAGGCGATGTCAAATGAGCTGGTAAGCGAAGCGAATCAAGAAGGTAAGGATAGGATACTCAATAGCAAACAATGCTTACTTGGTTAAGTTTTTGAAGTGTGTTGCAATTGTGGAGAACTTGGCATGTGAGTAGGAAATCGACAAGGTTGTGAACAGGGGAAAATGGTAATGTAGGTAGAGAATCAGTGGATTCAGACAAATAGGTTTCCCATCAAGATTACATGGCTTAAATTTATGATTTTCTATGCACGACCGAGTTTGAGGGTGTGATGCAGTTGTCACAAGTGCTAATCTTGTCAGTACCCGGATGGCTATTGTTTTATTTGATCTGGGTTCTACTTATTTATATGTGTCAGTTTAATTGTCTTGGGATTTGATGTGGGGTGTGTGATATACTTTGATTGCCCATAATCATGTTTTACCATAGTGACGAGTCACCCATGTTCACCTATGTGTATTGTGTTCTCCTATTGTGGTTATGGATTTTTTAATTTAGGTTTATTTGGTTATGTTAGATATGGCTGACTTCATTTTATCTTAGGTATTACTTGGTTGTCCCCCTATTATACGTTTCTTAACTTTAATACTAAGTTTGTAACTCTAGAGATCCCTGGTAGGGAAAGATTAGAGTGGGAAGGGGTGTACAAGCCTAAGCTAGCTAATATCATATTCTTCATTTGGACTAGGAATTTGGTAAGGTAGGGTTTTTTGGCATATTTGGACTATGTTCGAGATTTCGAGGTTGAGTCTCAGTCTATTGAGTTTGTTCCTGTGGTGTCGGAGTTAAAGGAAGTATTTCCTATGGATTTTCCTAGTAGGCCTCCAGATACAGATATAGATTTCTGTGTTGACTTGGAAACTGGCACTCGCCCCATTTTCATCCCTCAATATTGCATGTCTCCAACATAATTAAGAGAGATTAACGCTCAAATCCAAGAGTTTCTCGTAAGGCATCATCCATCCAAGTTCTTCCCCGTGCGGCGCTCCTGTCTTTTTTGTTAGGAAGAGGGAGGGTGGTTTGAGGACTGGTGATTTTATCTTAATCCACTAGGGAGTATATTAATACCAAAATGACAAACTTATGGATAAATAAAGTCCCATTGAGTATACATAGGAAGATTTTAGTAACACTGTGCGAATAAATGAGGTTAGTCCTTTGAAATTGATGAGTATGCCTAAGTTTGAGGTGTTGTATTGATGAAAAGGTTGACTTCGTAGTTATATTTAGGGATGACTAAGCATAATGGCAGTTAGATATTGTGATGGGATGCAACTTTATAATAATATTGCGGTTGAGTGAATTTGGTGTAGTAATTATTACTTGCGAGTATCTAAGATTGTGATTTCCTGATATATGCTGAGTAATGTGGTTTTATGGAAGGTTTTATGAGATCGTGGGCCACCACATGAACAGAATTCAAAGAGCTAGATTCATATTTAAAAAAATGGTGGGAGGTAGTACAACTTCTTGAGAGAGGCGAAATCAAGAATATTTTATTTGATTACAAAGGTTGAAGAGATATCTTCAGAGGGTGGATAATTGGGTTCTTATACAAGTGATTCATTTGTTTTGTTATGGCTATGGTAATTTTGTCCCAAGTCCGTCATATTGGTTAAAATCTATTGGAAAGGACTTGAGAAAGGAGTGAACAGACATTATCTCGAGTGTGATGATAAATGTTTTGTCTCTGATTTGAGTTTACTAATGAGTATGATTGAATTTTAGTGAATGTTATTGTAAGTTGAGAGGCGATCAATGATGATCATATATCCGTGAATTCATAAAAATCTTCAAGGTATAAGCTAATGTTGATAGATTATGGGTTTGTGTTATAAAGTTGTATTTACAATTTAGATATTTCATTGTAAATCTACATTTTGTGGTGATTTATTTTTTCAAGGTCTGAATTAGAAAGGTGAGAAATGAGCAATTCTATCCAATTTTGAGAAATTTTAAAGGACTTACACATGGGTTAAGTCATAAAGTTTATTACTATTGATTGTTAAGTACCTAAGAAATGTTTCCATATGAAAAGTGTTGGTTTATAGTAAGGTAATTAGTTGGAATGGTTATGATGGTTGTTAGTATTGAGAGTGTGGTTTTCAGTGGAAGGATAAGAAGAATATGTAGAGTCAATAGAATGGAAATGGATGGTATGAACTCTTTATAAGAAAACCTTTACTGTGGTTCCCTAAAATTCTTAAGATACAATCTATTTCACATTTTTAATGGTAGTGAGTATGTTTAACTAGCTATGAATATGCGTGTTTTCACTTTTGAGGGTGGATCCCTAGGATTGGATGATCGTTACCTATACAACGATGTTTCCTTGATAAAATAGGAAGATTGGGGGTGATTTAGTTATTTCAAATGACATATTTGGTGTTGTATTGGAGCTATAATTTTTTTAGTGGTTATACCTGTACCACCTTGCTTATCATATTTATAGAAGAGCTATCATGCGAATTTATGGTTTTTCGAAAATCTTAGTATTCATCTTGTCGTCGAAGTCATGTATCGATTATGTGTGGTTGAAGGTAAGGATCATTGGGTCCAATTCTACTGTTCTTAAGAGTTAATCTACAATTTCTAAATCTTGTATTTTGATAGTGTTTGTAAGGTTCGTATGCTTGGGAAATATCCCTTGATATCTATTTTTATAGACAAAAATTTTTATAACTTAAACTCATGGGAAATTCGGTTGTGATGTGGAGATGTTGATAAGAACTATGATTGTCAAAGTATTATGATTGTGTGTTTTTTGGTTTAGGTGCACCTATAATTGTGTGGTGAGTTTTTTTTTTTAGGATTTTATCATGGTTATGTGAGAAAGGAAGAAAGGATTCATCAGCGATGTTTTTTTTTTTATTGTGTCAAAGTCTATTGATAACATGCGGTAGACATGGTTGATAACTTCTGTTGATGTTAATAACTTTGTGGTTAGCTAAGTGTACATACAATAATATTTATTACTCGAGTATTGTGATGACTTCATTTAGGCCTTGTATGAGAGGAGGTATAGGTATCAATATGTTGTCTGGGGAGGAGTACTATATCATAAAGTTACACTTAATGTTTTTACGCAAGAACTTTAGTGTGAGGAAGAATCGTTCCAAATCTTAATCACGTTGTCCGACAGCTAAGTACATGTGAGACAATTATCCCTAGTAATTCGATGTTTCAAATACTATTATACCCTTACTTTAGCTGGTCTTTCCTAGTTGATCACACTGGGACGAGTGATGGGAAAATTTTATCTATTGTAATGACATGATTTTCTTTGTTAGGGAAAAGACAATTGGGAAAGAATTGGATCCAAAAGCATTTTCGTAGTAACTTGAGATTTCCTAGCCTAGTCCAGATTTGGATGAAATCAAAGTTAGTGAGGTCTAGGAAAATCTAGTAAACAAATGAGAGATCTATTAATAAATTTTATTACATGAGTGGATATCTTAGAATAAAGGAACCTGTACGAATTTATGAAATTAAATTTCAATATTAGAGTTCCCTATACTGATCATAGAGCGAACATGTATTTTCTGAGTATCATGGGATGATGGTTTGTTGTAAAATGGGGGTTTGAAATTATTAAATTTTCTCACTCATTCTGTGTAAGCAAATGTTACGGGATTATTCCCACTAGGGTGGGGCCATTTTGGTGGGTTGGGCTCCCTAGACAGATGTGACCTATGTAGGAAATAAAACCCCAACAACATCTTATTCTGCACTTTTTGACTTTGACATCTAAGAGATGACCCCAGACGAGTCCTTGACTGTTTCACCATTCTTGAGGCTAAATGTAAGGTTTCACTCCTTGAATCCATGTTTAGATCTTTAGAACTTAGTTTCTTGGATAATTAACGATTGGGGAGTGTTTTAATCTGGGAATGATGGAGGGAAAATCCCTAATCAGGGTGTAGGAATCATGGGTTTTGTCTTGTATTACTGGGAGGTATCATGCGGTAATTTAGACATGTATTTTTGTCTTATTGTAGTCATTGTGTTTTAAGACTAGAAACAACCTAAACGATAAAAAAAAAACGGAAAGATTCAAGTACCTTAGGCGATTAAAGTTTTGTTTCGAGGTAGGTGATGTTTATGATTTCATGTTTTATGTGATTTATGTTAGTAATTGCTTCATTATCATACATGCATGTATGTGAATGAAGCCTATTGATCATATCCAATGTAAATAAGAAAAAATCAAGAACTACATGCCATGAATCACCTCTTATTGTATGATTGGAGAATATACATTGTGTTTGTGATTGTGATTTGTTGAATGGAGAGGGTGTCATTTTTTGACATAGTAACAGGGATCGGTTGTCACGTACCAACATAAACATTGGAACTGGTGTCACGATCCGACACACTAAATGGGATCGGTTGCAACGTAGTGGCATAAACATTTGAACGGGTGTCACTATCCAACACACTAACAATTGGGTCTAGATTGCATTAGAGTACCATTGAATTGGGTTCCATGAGAACCATTGATTTTTTTATATCTACTTGTGGAATCATACATTGTTTCTGAAATGATAATCGATGTGCATAACATATAGATATATATATATATATATTATATATATATATTGGTGGTGTATGTGTTTACCTTATTGTAATTTTGATGTATGTTGTGCTTATTGGGATAGTTGTGTGATCCTACTAGTACATTGTGGTTGTATAATGATACTGCACTTGCTTGTTCTTTGTTTAGCACAGGGCATCTTAGGCGACTATTGATAGACCTCAGCTAGTTGAATATTGAGCGTGACTGTATGCAAGGTGAGTTGGTTCTTTCAAGATTCCATGGATCTTCCTTGTTTAAGTCCCTCTTTTCGAACTCATATTATTTATTTAATTTTTTTGTTTAGTTTTGAGGTTATGCCCATTATTCAAAGACTTGTCGTTAGAAGGGTTTTGGTAAAATGACTTTTAGATTATAGGGATTGTTCTTTCACATTAGTTTGGTTAGTTATGTTTTAAAACCTATGAGTTTACAGGGACTCCATTTTTATTGTCAATTAAACATGATTTCGTATCTTTAAAAGTGTTATTTTCAGAAAATGTGTTAGTTTGGGTTGTAGTAATGGTTCTCCCACCGGAGGGTTAGTGTGGGTGCCAATCATGACGGTCTGGGTTGTGACACTTATTTTCCTACACTCTCTATTTAAAGAGTTTGATATTCAACAAAACATTATTTAGCATTTATTTCAATTTGATGCTTGCGTATGGTTGAGTTAGTCTTCCGATTGTAGCCGATCAGACTGAGGGTTCACTTAGATTCCAACAATGATTTTCAAGAGTCTGCCACGATCAGGTGTAGGTTCAATTCGTGGCAGATATATTGTGCACAATTTCTCAATTAGATTGTTGTGTATCTTACTTTTAATATGGTAAAAAATTCTTAAGTACTGAAATTTCCGGTAGCTATTTGAAACCAAGGGTCAGAATAATATCTGTGAAGATATTTCTAAATTGGATTTGTTTTTTCATAATTATCGCGCGAATTTTAAATACTTTTGTCATTGTACTCTCCATTTTAGAAAAAGAATGACCTAATTTCACTTGACATATAATTTAAGAAAAACATATTTTTCAATCATGTTTTTCTAAATTAAAGTTATATAAAATGTATCGAAATATCATTAAATATTATGACATTAAAAGTTCCAAGTGGAAATCTAACATTAAAATATCGTCATAAAAGGAAAAAAATCATCTTTTTTGAAACAAAACGTAAAACAAAGGTATTTTCATTTTTTCACATATGGAGGAAGTATTTTGCCTATTTTCACATTAATTTTTTCATAGTTTATGTATGGAATATTTAATCGTCTTTTTAAAAATTTAATGGAAATAATTAAGGTGAGGGCGAGAGAAGAAGAGCATACTATTCGATAGAAAAGAAATTTTATTTGCAACAAAACAAAGAGCACATTGACTATAACCATGAAGAAATAATATCTTTGTACCTTGAAGTTGCAGTCTCTCGATTTTAGCTACAATAATATTTTTAATAAACAAAACAAGATGTTTCTCTTCTTACCTTCACTCACATGGAGTTATTTTTTATACTAAATATATAAAAGGACAATTAAATATTTCATACATAAATTCTGGATAAAATAGATCAAATATTGGGTGAAGACCAAAAACGAAATGTTCAAACATCATGAAGGTCTACTATAGCTCCATTAAATCTAGAATGAATTTGGGTGTTACCAAGATAATAGACTATTTTTTGCATTTTTCTATTGATTATGTAGATTTAAAAAAGGGCATTCAAACACAGTCGAAAAATACTAAATGAATAAGTTTTATACAACATTTTCAAACCTACCAACCAATTATTGTAAAAAAATAATGCATGTATAACTTTTATCTTACTACAAATTAGACGTGGTACAAAATTAGTACATAAATAACTAATTCATGTATTAGCCTTGAGCTTATCCAACTAACAAATAACCCTTAAGGGATATATTATACAAAGTTGCTCTATTCTAAGCATTTTGTTAGAGAGTGGTGTGTCTCACATCAAATATGAATCAAAATTCTACAAAATAGTGGAATTTTAAGTAATTATTTGAAAGTATAAGATTAATATATATGGTTTTAATATATGTATAATATAGGTGCATCATTTCAATGGAAAATCCACTCTATCACCAGAGTTGACCAATCTAATCAACCTCTAGTGTTCCAACAGTGGAACAACGATGAATCTACTAGGACAAATAGCTTGAGTTATCCGAAACTCTTATTAGAATGTGGTATACAAAACGATGTTACCCTGTAACTGATGGGGAGAATATTAAGCACGTGCCATCCTTACATGTTGAAGAGAATGAGTACTTAAAAATGTTGTTCTCATCTGACAGCAACTGGAATGACAACACATATATTAATGCTAATGATACTCGTATGACAAAGATGCCTACCGATTTTCTTGCAATGACACAAAGGGGTGTCCAAGATTGAACGGAGGAATATCCCCAAATAATTATGGTGTCTCCAAGACACATTGCTCCAAAAAAGATTTCAGAATCTAATACCTATGAAAGATAGTTCTTTCCCGAATTATGAAGGGAACAAACTCTAGTTTCATAAGATTGATCATTAAAATTAAAAGAATAATAATTAATAATACTTTAGTAATTCTTCAAACATAACCTTCACTTTAAGCTCTTGTTGATAAATGTGTAACGACTTTTAGTCGTTGGAGTACGATTTTATTTCTGGAAAAAACGATGAGTCGATGGATCCCACGACGAACAGGCATGGGCACGACGGACCTCTCGTGGAGGTTCGTTCCCAAAAAACACTTAGAATTAGAAATTTGGGTACTGAGATCGACTCTCTGAACAGCAGACGGCGGGGGCTCACGGGTGGCAGGACGGACCTCTCAGGAATGCGGGCAGTCACAGACCCTTGGTAATAATCTAGTTCTGAACTTCTTTGTGACGGAAAGCAAGCAAGGACGGACCGTCGCAGGCACGACGGCCCGTCCAGACTGCCGTAATCCCAGGCTGAGTCAGATTTTTGTTAATGTTTTAGGGGCGTTTTGGCTATTCATATTTATATATAAAGTTAGTAGTGAATTACTTATAAATCCAATTTCTTGGGGTTAAAGGATAACCTTAATTAATTATGGGTTTACTTTTGTCACTTTTATACTAATTATATGTTAATTAGGGGTAAACTCGAGAGGGTTTTGGATAAGAAAAAGAGAAAAGAACAGAGAGGGAGAACGATCGAGAGAAGAGGAAACGAAGAGGATAGCAAGATTTGAGGGATTGACTTGGCTGATCACGACATCTTCGGTGGCGTCGGTTTCTGGTTTATGTATTGTCGTAAACTCTTAATAGTGATTATATTATTGGTAGTATTGTAAAACACCCTTTTATAGCCGTAATGTATACTGTAGATATGTGATACAAAATTGTGATAGTATAAAATAAGCATGATGAAGCTATTTGAATCCTAAATCTTGAAAAAAACACTAATCTGCCTTGTTAATGATATTGATGGATGCCTTGGTATAAAAGAAGGCTTTGATTGTGAACTAAAGGGATGAGAGAAGTGGAACGGGTGGGTCACACCGAACTCGAATTAGGGATCGGGTATTGTACAGAATCGACACGTTAGAATTAGGGGATCGGGCTGAGAACTGACACGTGTATTGGAGCGGAGTGTCAGTACTGACACGAGAGAAATAAGCATAATGAATCTTGAACGACGTTAATATACAATCTAAATGAACCTAATCCAAATGGGTATGGCAGATTGAGGGCTTGAGTCCTTTCATGGGTGAACTTGGCGGGTTGCTTATAATGATTATAGAACTTGTTGATGATGCTATATGTTGGTATTGTAGTTGTTTATGAATTATTTGATAATATAATATTTTCGATTTTGAGTTGGACGATGATACCCTACTCAGTAATTGTGGTTTGTAATGACCCTACTTGTATGTCTCTCTTTGTCATTGTGGAGTGCAAGCAAAAAACGTGCCCTCGTCTTCAACTCAGCCGAAACTCTTAGTCAATCTTCATCAAGCCAGATTTCAGGGTGAGCTATTGATTCTAGCTTGACTGGATCTTCCTCGTCATTTCTTGATGCTCTTGAGGATTCCGCATGGACTAGCTTTTTACTTATTCTAGTCTTAGATACTCTAGATTAGTATTTGAGCTAGATGTTCTTGTGGTGATGACTTCCAGGTTTTGGGAATAATGTATGAGTTCTTTATAAGTTATTTATGATTTTTTATTAATGAGTTTTAAGTCTTTCCGCATTATATTTTTGTTGTTTATGGTTGAAACGTTGGGGATTTTGATGGGTTGGTTCGCTCACACAGTAGGATAAGTGTGGGTGCCAGTCGCGGCCCGTTTTGGGTCGTGACAATATGTTATAAAACTATAAAATAACAAGACAAGAAAGTAGGTAGAACAGAGAAGACTAATTATTTCTTTTGAGAGATAATTTAACAATGAAGAGCACCCTTCTATTCATAGGAAAAACTTGACTTGGTCTCAAATATAGTGTTCCTAAATATTCTCTAACCAATAAACATTTAATATATTTATAAAAAAAATTGTTTAAAACAGTGAGTATTTTATATATTTTTTTAACTTCTTTGTTGTCCGAATCATTTCCCTAAATACTCTTTTAACATTCGGTCTAATGACCTTAGATATACATGTGTAAAGCTAGAGTTAAAATATTATTCCCTCCGTCCCATATTATGTGGAACCATTTCCTTTATGGTCAGTCGTGAAAAGAATGTCACATTCCTTATATAGTAAGTATTTAAAGGTATAATTTCTCTTTTACCCTTATTGGTTTCACTTTATTTTCTAGTACATTTATGAAGAGGGAGAAAAGTGAGTTAATTTTTTGAAGGGTAATTTGGTAAACATTTCAAATTCTTCATTATTTCTTAAACTCTGCAACGAGTCAAATGTTGCCACATATAATGAGACGGAGGGAGTACAATAAAAATATTAAATTTTCAAAAAAAAATACTATATATGTTAATATATATAGATATACATTATTTGTTACATCGACAAAAAAAAAATATTTACTACGTCAGTACACTAACAATATCAATGATTACCACGCAGGTACACTAACAATTTGTGTGTGAGTTTCATGAGAGAATCATTTGTACTTTAAAGTTGCTGGACCTGTACTTTGGATTATGCATGGATGGAGGAAGTATTTTCCAATTTCATAACATTAATTTTGTCCACAATTTATTTATGTAATATTAGATTGTCTTTTCATAAATTTAGTATAAATAATAACTCCAGTGAGAGAGGATGAGAAGATAACAGGTTATTATCTCAATAGAAATATTAATTGCTCTTAACTAAGAAAACATTCATATTATAACATCGCAAAGAAAAAAAATATTTTGTTATATTGCATATTAAGAGTTCTCTTGAATTACCTGTAATATATTTCTACAAAAAAAAAGTTGTTCTTCTCCTCACTCCCCCTCACTTGGAAGTTTGACTTTATACAAATATATAAAAAGACGACTAAACATTCTATACATAAATTGTGGATAAAATTATATAAGTTTGGAGGATCGATTATGCATCAATATTATTGCAAACGTAAATGACTATTACTGCACCATGTGAAAATTCAAGATTGACTTTGAATTTCAACCTAGAGATAAGAGACTATTTTTAGTCTTTTTTTATTAATTTTTTAGGATAACAAAAGAAAAAGGCAATCAAAAAGGGTAGAAAAATACTACATTAATTTTTATATGACATTTGCAAACCTATAAAAATCAAATATTGTAAGAAATCGAAACATGCATAACTTTTACCTTATTTTAAAATTATACATGATACGAATTATTAATTGAATAACCAATTAATATATTATATTTTAGCTTATAAAATTACCAAACGACCCTTGAGGGATGTATTATACACAATTGCACTATTCTAGGCATTTTGTTAAAGAGTGGTATATCTCACATCAAATATAAAACAAAATTGTCAAAAATAGTGGAATTTTAAGTAGTTATTTGAAATTGTATGTAAGATTAATATATGTCACATAAATATGTGTCTAAACAGGGAGTTTCTTCATATACATAGCAAGAATTTGAATTTTGAATCTTCAATCTTAAACAGTTTGATCATTGTAATTTTAAATGTTAAAAAAATGATCAAGTTGACTGACACAACAACTTAGAAACATAAAGAATATTTTCACCTTATAATTTTTAAATTAAAGTTACTCACATGTATCAAAAATTACTCCTTTAATGTATGAGCCTAAATATAAACAGTTTGCAGCCTGAAGTTAAAATATTGTCATAAAAGAAAAAAGTCAACTTTCTAAATCAAACCGAAACAAATTATATATCATTTTTGAAGCAAACAAGAAAAGAAAGGAAAAAGAATTCCATCTTTTTTAACCAGGGAGGATTTTGGATCTTTTGACTTCTTTCATTTAATTTTATGCCATGTAATCTAATGTGAAAATTAAAACTAAAAATATTGGCCACAAAAGGAAAGAAAACTTATCTGTTCAAAAGGACTAAATATAACTTTTTTAAAAATGGACAAGAAAGAAAAATATTTTAAAATGAAGAGTATTTGGATTTTTTTTACTTCTTTTTTTGTTTGATTCATTTCACCGAAGACTTCTAGCATTTAATTTTAGGATCTTCAACATACATGTGGAATTCTAAAATTAAAATACTTTTTAAAAAGATTAAAATATTTAAATGGACAAAAACGGAAAAAAGTTTAAAACGAGAAGTATTTTGAATGGTGAGGCTTAATAGGAGAGACAAATTTGACTTCCTCTAGCATTTGATCAAAAATAGTGCTTAGAGATAAAAACTCTTCATGTAAACATACATGCGCCAAATTCAGGTAAAAATTTTCTTGCCTTCATGTACACATACATGCGCCAGTTTGTTCTTATTTATCCCTTCCATCTGTCAGTTTTTTTTATCTAAAGTTGTCGAATATGAAAGATGTTCTTATTTGAGCTTTCCTCGAAAATAGATAAATAGTATGAGATAGAGGTTGAATCTTTATGACTTATCTGTCTTGATGTAAATTATGTAAGGTTGCTTGATGTTGTTGTTCATACCCTCATAGCATTCGTTGAGGTTCAACTCTTTCATGAAACCCATGTCTGAGGATTTTAGAGATTCTTTAGCATATTTTATTGTATCAAACCACTTCTACATTCCCCATTCTCTAATTTGTGTAACTATGTAGCTGACCCAAAAGAAGGATAGAAAATCCTCCTTTGAAGGAAGAAACAACTAGGACAGCTTTTAAAACAACTGAGCAGCAGCCCAAACCTGATACTGTGATTAGGAAGGACAAATAAATGGTCTATTTACTATTAAATCTTGCTACACACTCTTGATAAAATGTAGGTTTTGTTGGATTTTAAAAGGTGTGAATGGAAAATGAAGAGTTGCGAATTTTATGAAGAGTTGCGACTTGAAGAGTTACAATTTTTAGCGATAATTGCCAAGGACCCATCAACTATGCCTGACACTCAGAGACACACTATACTATACTAAGGTTATACCTCCCCTGAACTTATTTTATAATAATTTTTACCCTTTTTGAAGCCTACGTGGCCACTATATTGTGCGGCCAATGATAATGACCTTTTTTAAACTGTGCCAGTAGCTAAAAGGGTAGAAAATTACTTATAAAATAAGTTCAGCGGGGGGTAGGTAGCGGGGGAAGGGTTGCGGTGTAGGGGGGGGGGGTGGGGGGGTTGGGTGGTAATGGTAATAGGACCTAGTATGTATAAGTGTGTTCTTGGGATTTCAGCATAGGTGAGGGGGGGGGGGGGGGTACTGTGTAATTTTCCCCAATTTTTATAAAAAAGTTGTTGACTTTAATGAAAAGTTGCGATTTTTATGAAAGTTGCAAACATTTTTTGAAAAGTGCTACTTTTACGAAAAAGTTGTGACTTTTATGAAAGGTTGTGATTCTCCAATAAAGATTGTTGACTTTTATGAAGCTTTGGTACCTTTTGGTAAGGACACAAGATCATTTATCATACCCTTTGTCTTTTATAAATTGAGGATTCTAGCTCTCATTTAGTTTGAACCAAAGTTTCTGGATTTATTCTACTACTACTAAAGGATAGTATTCTAAGGAGTCCATTTTACAGTGTTACTACATCAACAACACGCATTTTGGGTAATATGACACTGGTGATTGAAATCATTCTATCCCTGGAAGAAATATTCCAAATCCATAACTTCAGCTAATAGAGGGGGAATTAATTGTTTTAAGAGGAAAATGGTGATTCCAGTGGTTTGATTTCTTCTTTTTTCTGGGGTTTTTTCTAAAAAAAATTGTCATGTATATTCCGGAATGCAAGATGAAACAATAATCTTAACGAAATTATTATTACTGTGCGTATTTTTGTATTTATTGATGAGAGAAGCAGATCAAAAAGTAGAAGATAAAGGCACTACGTTCTCCAGAATTCAGTGCTTTCCACTCTATCTCTCCTGGCGCTCACCATCCCCCCGTTTACGCAACGTCAACGTGAGAAATTGTACTGAAAAAATGGGTGGTATTTCGATTTAAAATTATACCATGGTGGTACCCTTTCTTATTAGTTATATAAGGAGGAGAGAAAAAGTTTAATAGTTTTTAAGGTAACAAGTTTCATAGTTTTCATGCAGTCTTTGGAAAAAATTCACAAAGTTATGTATTTTTTTAATGAATTTATCTTGGTAAATAGTGTGCCTTTAAAATGTCCACTAGTTTGCAGAATGTAATGCATAGTTTTCATGTGATAAAATAGTATGCCAACAGTTATTAGTGGAAAGACTATTTGGAAAAAGAAAATCTTTCTATGTGATAAATCTTTAACCCAAATGGTTATTCTGTTTGAGAAAAAAAAATTGTTAGTTTTATACTCCTGTGAATTTGATTGTTTATGCTGATTGGTGTAGACTAAAAAATTTAATTGTTTTCTACTATGGATAGATTGGACGATTGCAATGGTTTGACGAAATGATAATTGCACATACTAAGTCATGTGTGTACTTTTGGGGGGAGGTGGCTGTTCGATTAAACTTCACTAGTACAAAAAAAATTATACAATTCTTTTTTATCTTATTGTTATTATTCTAAATACTAAGTGGTATATCTATTTGTGATAAAAGGAAGAATACCAGTGTCTTAGAGTTTGTGATTTTGTGCCTCTATGGAATGAAATTTGACACTATGTAAAGATGTTCAAAAAGAAATGAATCAATATAATTCTTTTGTAGAATCATATTCAAAAAGAGGGTTTATCCGCCACATAAATGGTGATAGTCTAGAACATATGTGGAAAAAATCTTTTTAAATACTGAAAGGGGGGGGATATTTTTATGGTCACAATATAAAATGTGGGAGTTATTTGCTTATGATGAAGACAAAAATTGATCTTGGTGTCTTAATTAATTTTGAATCAAAAGATTGATCTGAAATTCCCGTGTATTTTTGTATTATGTTAGACCGGCATTAAATTTTTGGGCGTTGGAGTATACTTCGGTATTGTGGTAGTTCAGATCTCAGTCCGTCATAGCATAGTACGATGCACGATGCGTGGGGACGCTTAGTAGTTTGAAAAAACAGGCCAGAAATTAATCTCTACTGGTAGTGGTTGTGGTTCGTTATCTGCATGAAAAATTTTAACCTCAAAAATATTGTGATTTTTGATGAAAGGGTATGTTTTTTTATAATAAAAGTATTTGAATAGACATGCATATTGGTGAATAGTCATTTGTTATGTATTGTAAAGAAAACAATTGGCCTTTATTGGACTTGATGAAACTTTGTTCATGATTAGTTCTATAACAATCAAATTGAAAGTCATGGAAAGGTCCTTCTGAAAAGGACATTTGACAAGGTGGTGACTCGATACAATGAGTCAAAGTATGTCATATGAACAATGGGACATGTCAATTTACAAAAACCTAGTAAGAGAAAATAATAACTAGAAGTTTTTCTAACTTGGGCAGGCGTGGCGAATATGCAGAAGTGAAAGATATATAAATAAAAATGTTATGTTTGTGTGGAATCTACGTATGTCAAGACCTTTCTTAGAATTTGTTTTTGAAAGGAATAGAGCTAATCCCTTAAAATTTTATTTACACTGAACATTTCTGATATGGAAGTCAACACGATCTCGTGGTGGAAAAAAGTAAACTCATAAACTTCATGGACAATGCGCATTAAAAATGACTAGGTCTATGTGATGAATGGTAAGGATAAAGCTGAACAATGTCTAGACTATATGACAAAGTATCGAAGTTGGGAAATATGTTAGGCACAAAGATAAGGACATGATAAGAATGGAAAAGTATAACTCTCCTTGTGCAAAAATATGTTTTTGAACGTGGGAATATCCTCAAAATGCCTTGCCCTATTACTTCAATCTAAGGAAAAACCAAAAGATAAAAGAAATTATGGATTCATTATTTATAAGCTAGGGTTTACCACAAAACATATGTGGAAGAACAATCCTAACTGCAAAAGGGAAAAACAAAAAGTATTGTCTTTTTAGAAAGAAAGCAATTTTGTTTCTTCAGGACACAATCTATTCCACAAGAGAAATAGAAAGGAAGGAAATTCAACTAGAATTATTACAAAGTATGGGGTTTCTATCCAAAGTTCAAGTTCCTATTTCTCAAATTATTAAAATATTACCTAAGAATGTGTACTGTACACTTAGACTTGAATAGTCTAGTGAAATATCTAAACGACCTTGGGAAGCACAAGAGGAGAATGTACTTAATAAAGGGAATCAGAGACGTAGTAAATGTGAAAGGATATCTACTTCCTTCGAATATGATTTTGTTACATTTTTGAGAGTGGCAAGTATCTGTAAACCTCTTTGTTTTTTGGAAGCTTGTGTCACATTAATGAGATTAGTTCAATTCTGTGCAAGCCTATTTCAAGAGGGAGTGATGTTGTCTTTCTCTAGGAAATAAACCGTTGGTTCAAATGATAACTCAGAAGACGTAGAAAGATGGTCAGTGGAACTTCTTGCGTATATAAAGCAAGACTTTTTGCGAAAGATTTTAGAGCGAAAACTAAGTGTGCATATTTTCTTGAGACATTACTCATTAAAAAACTAGAATTACATTCATTTGGATGTTGATTATGTAAGTTATAGTATATGAAATAAAAAGTCATCAAATGGATGTGAAAATAACTCTCTTAAACGGAGAATTGAAGGAAGAAATTTACATGGAACAATCCGAGGGTTTTATGATTTCATATAAATAAAAGAAAGTGCACGAACATGATAAGTCACACTACGGATAAAAACAAGCACCCAAACAATGACATAAGAAATTTCACCAAACCATGTTGGGAAATGGATTTACGGACTGATTGCAGCGATGAAAGTGATAAATGTGTTCACATTAACAAATTCAAACAAGCTTCATTGTTTGTTTGTATATTGGTGGATATGTTGATGCATCAATAGAGGGCACACTATATGCCATAAATGCACTAAAAGTATGCTAGAAAAGAAAGATGTTGGAAGGGAAAAATCTGGAGTGCTTGAGACAATTTTAGGTATAAGAATCCTATAACTCTTATATTTTTGATCATGTGTTCACGGCTATCATTGTTATTGATAAGGTACTTCACTAGTTAAATATTTGGATTTCAATATTGTCATGTCCCCAATAAATGTGAGTTTGCATTTTAAAAGAGTGAAGGATAAAGTGACTTAAAATTTGATTGTGCTAGAGTATTAAGAAATATGATGTATATCAATAAGTGTGCAATCTAATACAACATTCGCTATTAATGAGCTGAGTGGTTTTACGAGTTATCTCAATCGAACTCATTAGATAACAATAAAAGGAGTTTTGGAGTATTTAGAAAATACTTAAAACTATGTCTTGCATTATAACAATATCCAACAGTATTGAAGGATATATTGATGCAAATTGAATCACCGAACAAATGAAGTAAATCTATGATTTAATATGTAGTTACTCTTGGTAGAGAAGCGATGTCTTGGAAATATTTCAAAAGAGACATGTATCTCTAGCTCTACAATGATCGCTGAGCTAGGATCTCTAGATAAGGTCGGTAAATAAGTTGAAAGACTCAAAAATTTCTTGATAGATATTCTTTTTGGCCCCCAAAACCATTGGCATTAGTATGAACATTTTGATGAGTAAAGGAGATGCAATAGGAAGGCCATGAGGAGAATGTATACGGGAAGTAGCTCAATATAGGAATAGGCATGATACCTTAGAAAACTACTATCTAGTGGAAACGATCAAAACATGACTATATAAAGTCACAGTAATGTGTCGAATCCACTTACAAAAGCCTAACTAGAGAGAACGTTTCAAGATCATTAAGGGACATGAGAATACGACTTAGGACAATCATCCGGCGGGTAACTATCTAGCGTTTGGAGATCCTAGAACTAGATCAAGGAAAAAAAATTTAGGACTAAAGGTTCAGGAAGAATTGTCAACCAACTCAATGCTATTTGTGATGAAGACAAGCCATAAAAACAAAAATATACAACATTAAGGACCAGTTGTTAATGACAGCTAATAAAGAATAATGGTTTCTAAGATTTGCTAAGTTCTTTATTTGGCAGAGTTGATCAAGAATAGTGCGTGTATCATACACGCCAAGGATAACACGGTTAGAAATCACCTATGGAGTAGTGAGGTATAAGCGTTCCTTGTTGTTGAAGAGATGATTGTCAAAAAAATCATTGTCGTATACACTAATGAAACCAAGAGGTGTTCAGGGAGAAGACAAACACAATCACAAGTTCATAAAGGTAAAAGGGTTAATTGTTGACATATTTTGTCTAGGTATAAACACAGCTCGACGATTCAAAGATATTGCATCTACCAGTGACTGCAGCATTTTCCAATTGTTCACTAAGCAAATTCACAAAGGAAACCCTTACTTATGGCCAAGATGCAATTAATCTTGCTGTTAAAAGTACCGTAAACAACTTGCCATTTCTTCGTCTAGGAGTCATTTCCCTTTCATGCGGGGGATCGTTGGATTTAAAAAAAGTGAATGGAAAATGAAGAGTTGCAAATTTTATGAATAGTTGTGACTTTTATGAAAAGTTACAATTTTTGTGAAAAAACTTTTATGAAATGTTGTGAGTTTATGAAAGGTTATGATCTTTCCTAAATATTTTAACTTTTTCTAAAGGTTTGTTACCTTTCCAATAAGCCACAATAAGAACCTTTCTCACTACCCTTTGTTTTTTATAAATAGAGGGATTTCCTCTCAATTTAGTTGAACCAATTTTCTGGACTTCTTCTACTATTACTTAATCTAGTATTCTAAGTGTAATTTACTATTGTTGAGTGGCTTGATGACACGAGCGATTTGAGTATCAATACACTGATGATTGAGATTATTCTATAATTGGAGGACATATTTTAAATAAACCCTCGGATACTAGAGGGGAATAACTTTTTTAAGGGGACATCGTGCATTCTGTGGGCTTGATCTTCTTTAGTTTTATGAAAAGTTGTGACTTTTATGAAAGACAGTGATCTTTCCTAAAGACTGTAACTTTTTTATAGATTTGTGACCTTGCCGTTAAGGCAAAATAATATCATTTTCTCACTACTCTTTGTTTTCTATAAATTGAGCGATCTTCTCTCATTTTAGTTGAACCAATTTTCTGGACTTCTAATACTACGAAATCTAGTATTCTAAGTGTACTTTACTGTCATTGAGTGACTCATTGACACCACCGTTTTGGGTATCTATTGAGATATCCTGGTTTTCACGTTTATTAATACTTTTTCCTTAAGGTTAGTGTTTCAAAAGCTTTTGTGCTAAGTTTAGAAAGTTCTCCTTGAAATTTGCAGAAAATCTGTCAAAAGAATGACTGGTGAGGTTTTTGAATAGCGAAGAAATGCAGAAGAGACAACAACTCGGAGGGCTGGAAGGTTCCTATGATCGTGATGGTTCCCGTAGGTGGCAGCGTATGAAGCTGCTGAAAAGGAAAGCTGCGGGAAGTCTGACAAGTGTAGGGGTTATGAAAGTGGTGACGGACCGTTCGTTCTACACATTAACGGTACATCCTGCACGTCAGTCTGCAAATCAGGGATCTAGTTAGCCCCTAGTACTCTATACAAGATTTCAAGTGTTTTGGAAACATAGACCCTAACGACGGGACCGTAGTGCTCTTACCGATTCCGTACCTGAAAATGTCGTCCGAGGGTAATGACAAGACAGTGCCAGCAGAAGAAATTTGCCACAAAAAAGATGGACGATGGAGTCAATAACGGCCCGTCGTGACATGCTGTCCGCCCGCGATGGCCACGACCCCCGCGCGTATTTGACCAATTTCCCGACAACATAGGAGATCCTGTTTAATTCGTTTTTTTCGTTTTTAATCGTTGAAAAAACCTCGTTTTTCATGTGAGACTCGGGCTTATACGGTTAGCTCTGGCTCATTGTTAGCCTGAATCTTGTCGACTCTTTCTATTTGTCGCCCTTTTTGCGCGCTTTCTTGCCATTAATCTTGAGACTTTTATAATTGCTTGTTGTGCCTTTTTGCTGATTAATGCAAGAGGTGCGACCTCGGGCTTATACTCTTCAATGTACAATCGAAGTAGTCCGTGCCTACTTCTTATATCACATATTTGCTCTTGTAATTCTTACTCTGGGTCACACTAACATCCATACCTAGGGTTTTGTTGGAAACCATATGCTCCTATGCGGATCACCCCTTAATGCCACATAACACATTCTAGGAGGTAAGAGTCTTGCATGTAGTGATCTTTCCCATGAATTATTCGTGTGTAGAAGTCTTTTTAGGCGAATGCATGGACAACGTTACCAGTGCGCCTTAATGTACTTTTCAGACCAGGAGGACAGGTAGATAATAGGAAAAGAATTGATCAAGTAGATTTAGGTATACCGTCTAGTAGGCTATATAGAATTGGTACGAAGGCATGGTCTAACTGAGTCAAATACGAAACACTGATGGCTTACATATGAGGTACAGATAAGGGTCGAAGGGTATAGCAACCCACGAGCCGAAAAAAGGTGCCGGAGAAGTGCAATTTTTTCGATGCCGGACCAAGTATTTAGAAAGCCTAACTTATCACTTTGCATGCAAGATTACTAGGAAAGAATAGTTATGTTAGAGCTTACCAAGTATGACTGAACTGTGGTGGGGAACCCGTACAAACCTCTTCCCTTCCTTAATTGATTAAAACTCCCACATTTGAAGTTGTTAAGTTCTTTCCCTTTCCTCTATTATTTTCATTTAATTAGAAATAGGAAAACCCCCCTTCGCTCATTTTGCTTTCCAGGAAAGTAATGACCTGCCCACTCGTAGTAATAGTGACCTACAGTCTAACCTTTCTTCCTCGTGGGAAAAGATTCCAACCCGACCACCACATAGTTAGGTTTTTACCTCTGACACTCGAATGTTTACTTTTATTTGTACCAGTCACCGTTTGAGGTTCTCAACTGTTGGTGTGACTCGTCTGTCGGGCTGTCAGCGAGTGTACCTGTAGCTTATAGCTGTATAGGTCGCTGCCTTAACCTTCTTCCTATAGTTTAGCTTGTGGAAAAGATGTATAGTTATGTTGTGGAGTAATGGGAGGGTTGTTACACGCAGTGTTGTATTATTCGATAGACTGTTTGCAATGTCCTTGGCTGCCACATCAACTGAATTCCACTCATCTGTGTTTCAGCCTGCTCCCTTCTTGATTGGTGTTAGCTACAACCACAAAATGTGTGTGATAGAGTGAAAGGTTTAGGGATATTAGGGATTTGGGTTAACGCGTCCTTGGGTTTTACCCTCCTCAGAGTCTTAGGTTTAGAGGATCTAATGGGTAGGATAAGACTATGAAATCACATGCAGGTATGAAATAATTCGTAAATTAATGTCTTTGGATGGATCCAAACTAGAAATCCCAGCTGTGGTGATGTTTCATGGTCAGTGTTACCCGTGCTCGGGTGTGAACAAACAACCGAGGAGACAAAATACTCTCACGGCCCCATGCATACTTACAGAGGCTATGACAACAAAATATCCAATGGCCCCTGGTCTTGCCCCTCATCACCAGGCCAAACCTTGTGGTAATAGTAGCCTGTGCAAAATGTCATTGCCTGAGGGTGTGTTTAGGGCTACCTTCTAGGATCACACTGCTATATAGCTAAGGTAAGCAGTATGTAAAAGTTGTGTATTGAAGGCCTGGAATTGGGCTTGGATGTAATAGGGCTTAGAGTGTTTCCTCTCTAACTGACGGGAAGAGGGCGCTATAAATATAGGTCACTGAGCTCCCCTTTAAACTCAATTTATTTGGAACCAATAAGGGATGGTTTTTCTGAAAACACGCTAATATCCGGGTCTCCTGAAAATAAACCCCAAAGGCAGACTGTGTGAACAACTTTGTGTGGAACTACCAGGGAGGCAGTTTAGTACTTCTGAGTAGATTCACCTCCCCTCAGTTCTTGAAGGAAGTGTCCCAATAACCGGTATAGGATACGAGTCATTGAAGGAATACTGCTATCGGCGGACAGGATGATAATAAGAAAGCGGTTGTTGGACACTTATAGCAGGTGGAATCTATGGGGAGGTCCTTATGCGGCAGATTGCTGAAAAATTAGAGAAAAGAAAATCTCCCGGAAGATAAAAGATTGGAGAACTAGGAAGTCAGAAACAGGAAAAATACCTGTCCAGTGCAATCCACTCACAACCCAGCCACAGATAGATTCGTGAAAAAAGGCTCAGAGCGACTGAGCTTGGTTGGCTACTAAAACATATCACTGGGGCAGAAGCGAAAAAGATAAATGCACGGAACTACTTGCCCTTCCTAACAACAAACCTACCTAATGATGAATGCTATTATGCGGAGGAATCCTATTGTAGTAACTGAGACGACGGGGGGGGTTGGACCGAGCGACCGGCTTCAAATTAGGATAATTAGGCCAAGGTCAGGGAAAACCAAGGTCGGATCTATGGTAACTATAACCGTTGAGGTCAGTATGTCGAGATGAAACTTACAACCGCCGGACAAACACAATCAACAGGGGTAATATTGTAACCGAAATGATAGGAATGGGCCCTATGTCCTTTTCAAAAATATGAAGTAGGGACTCCTAGTGATGGTGGAGATAGTATGCCGCGAGTTGAGGTATGTGCACCATATGATGAGGAGGTTCGATGCTGTGATGAGCACATTAAAGAGATAGGTTGTGTTGATTTAGCAGGTATGGGCAAAAGTGATACACATGCCAAGATCGATAAGCAGAATAGACGATTGCAAATGGCCAATATTTGCGACCACTGAAACGCGGCAAACCGGGCACTGTTCCTAGCAACAATGTCCAAAAATCCAAAAAAAGATGCGCATTGTATAACAATCACTACTCGGGGTGGGTAAGCCAACCCTGACCCGTTATGTCGTCTTCTACTATTGAGAAAAAGGTGAGAAGAAAGAAAGGATGATGATAAGGTGTTTCACGGTATATTATTAATACTTTTCATTAAACGTTTAGTATGTCCAAAAGCCTTTTGTGGCTAATTTTATATAAGTTTCTCATGATTGAAGGAAATTTGTCAAATATGAATGCGGAGGTTTTTGATGCGACAACTGCAGAAGAGACCACATAAGGAGCTTGTGACTGTAGTTCATGCCTGTGAAGGTCGGTTTTGTAGTGGCAGGTGAGTGCAACTGTGAAGAGAATTTGGGAAGTCTGACCAAGGTGTGGGTTTGGGGGGGGGGGGGTTTACGGAAAGGTTGACGGACTTCGTATCCAGGAGGTCAATCCTGCAGGTTCGTCATAAGATCAGAGAATAGTAGCCCCAGTACCACATATTCCAAGGAGTTCAAGTGTTTTGGAAAAGACCCTAGACAGACCGTATTGTGCTCGTTAACGATCCGTCATCCTGCCATCGAGGGTAATGGAAGAAAGCAAGCAGAAGACAAAAATTGCACACGTATGGGATGACTAAATCCCATAACGGCACGTAGTGACCACGCAGATCCTCGCTAAGGTCGTAGACCCCGTCGCATTTTGAAATATTGCATCAAATAGAGTCCTTGGTTAATAAGGGTTTTATTTTCTATAAATTTCAAAAAACTCGATTTTGAGGTTATACGGGATTATTAGTTAGATCTGGATCAAATTTTACGACTTTGAATATTGTGAGACTATTGATTATTTTTTAGACTCTTTTGGATGTTATAACTTATCTTGAGATTTTATCAGGGCATGTTGGTGACTTTTGCTTATTAATTAAGTGAACTTTCGGACCTTACTTTTCTCATTGAAGTCATAGTACTGCATGCTTATAACCACCATTTGAGTTTGAATTATGACTATGGGTAACTAAACTCAATAACAGGGTTGTGGGAACATAGGCTAATAAGAGGTAAAACCTAATCTAAAATAAAAAATCTAGAATAGTGTCTAGCCATGTCTTGATAACTTTTGGTTAGTTCAGTCTTTTAAACGGCATGGCCAACGTTTTAGAACTTGCCTTAATGCTACTTGCGAACCAAAGAGGTAGCTATAGGAAAAGAATTATCAACAAAGATTTAGTGTATACATTATAGGCGTGCTGTTATTGATTGGTACGAGATAAAATAGTCAAATATCAAAACCGATGCTTAAGATGAGGTGAAAAGATAAGGGTCTTAGTATAGCAACACAGTATAGCGGAACAAGGATTGCCAAGTGACATTCTTCTAGATTGCCAGGAACAAGGAGTAGAAAGACAATTATAACTTTGGGTGCAAGATACTAGAAAGAATTGTTATAGTTAGACTTACGGTATGAAACCTGGTGGAAGGAACACGTCAAACCTAGTTACGTGGATAATGATTAAACTCCAAAATTTGAAGTTGTTAGTTGTTCTTTTATTCGTAGTTATTAGTATTTATTTAGGAATAGAAAAACCCATTTTTATAATTTTATGCTTTCAAGAGGGGAATTGATCTGAACAATAGAGAAGTAATAGTTGAAGGTAGTCTAAACTATTTTCTCGTGGGAACGATTTTCCCAACTCACTAATTGGCCTTTTACTGACCAACGCTTTACTTCGTATTGGTAGAAGTAGTAAGTTTGATGAGCGTATCATTCAAATTTTTGATGGAGCGCTCCGGGGAAGTAGCTTTTAGATTAACTTAAACTTATTAGTATAGTTTTTAGTTGATTTTTCTTGATTTACTTGTTGTATGTTTTTGATTCTGTGCGAACCTCGTCCTTGTATGCCAAATACACAGAGAGGAAGAGAGCCCTTGTTTCCCTACAATCACGAATTAGAGAGTACACTACACCACATGAATAAAAACATGGGAATAAATGATGATGACCCAAACCATAACATCACAGCTCCGGTTGATGTTCATGGTCAGTTGTTACCCGATGCTCCGGGTGAACACCAACAGAGGGGACAAAATCCCTCTCCATGTCCCCAAGCATACTACAGAGGCTATGACAACATAGCAGATTTTGATGGGCCACTTGTCTTTCCTCCTCTACCACCAGGCCACACCTTCGTTGTAACTAGTAGCCTGATGAAAATGCTCACTGCCAGAGGTTTGTTTTCAGGGCAACCTTCTGAGGATCCACATACCCATATAGCTAAGGTAAGGGCAGTGTGTAAAAGTTGTGTAGGGAGGCCTAACTTGGACTTGGATGTAATAGGGCTTAGAGTGTTTCCTCTCTCATTGACGGGAGAGGCTGCTATATGGTTCACTCAGCTCTCTTACAACTCAATTTTCACTTGGAACCAACTAAGGGATGGTTTCTTAGCACGCTACTATCCGATCTCCAAGAAACTAAACCAAAAAGACAGAGTGAACAACTTTGTGGCACTACCAGGAGAGTCAGTTAGTAGTTCTTGGGATAGATTCACCTCGTTCTTGAGAAGCATCCCAAACCACCGTATAGATGATGAGTCACGGAAGGAATATTTCTATCGGGGACAGGATGATAACAATAAAGCGGTGTTGGACACTATAGCAGGGGGATCTTATGGGGAGTGTCCTTATGCTGAGATTGCTGAAAAATTAGAGAAAATCTCCCGGAATAATAAAGCTTGGAGTAATAGGAAGTCAGATACCAGGAAACTACCTTCGCAGTACAGTCCACTCACAACCCAGCCACAGATAAGATTCGTGAAGAAATGGCTCAGATGAGAGCTGAGCTTGGGTTGGTAATAAAACATATCACTGGGGGTGCCGAAAAGATAAATGCAGTTAATTACTTGCCTAAACCACCACCTCCTAATGATGAATGCTATTATGCGGAGGACTCTTATGTAGTAAATGAGCAGACGGGGGGTTTCCAACCGAGCGCCCAAGTCTCAAATCAGGATAATTGGCGCCAAGGTCAAGGGATTCAAGGTCGGATCTATGGTAACTATAACTGTGAGGGTCATTATGTCGGAGATGGAAACTACAACCGCGATAACAACTTCAACAGAGGTAACTACGGTAACAGAAATGATAGGAATGGGCCCTATGTCCCTTCTCAAAATTGTGAAGTTACTCCTAGGGCTGGTGGAGATAGTATGGCGCGAGTTGAGGATATGTTGCACAAAATGATGAGAAGGTTTGATGCTAGTGAAGAGCACGTTAAAGAATTAAGATGTGATTTAGTAGTTATTGGGCAAAAAGTCGATACACATGCAATATCGATTAAGCAGATAGAGTTGCAAATGGCCTAATTATCTGCGACAGTGAACACACAGCAACCGAGCACTCTTCCTAGCAACACTGTCCAAAATACAAAAAATGATGTGCACTGTATGACAATCACTACTCGTGGTGGTAAGCAAACCATTGACACACCTATGCCGTCTAATGAGGAAAAGGTGAGAAAGGATGATGATAAGGTAGTAAAGAGTATTTGTGAAGCAGAAGAGAGCACTAGAAACGATGCAGAAGTCCCTATGAAGGTAATTCCCATGCCTAGACCACCACCACCCTTCCCTCAGAGATTCGTGAAAAAGACCGAGGATGTTAAATATCGGCGTATTATAACTATGCTTAAGAAGCTTTCTATCAATGTCCCTTTGGTAGAAGCTCTTGAACAAATGCCCGGTTATGCCAAATTTATGAAAGATCTGATTACAAAGAAAAGATCGGTCACTTTCGCGGATGATGATAGGCTGCAGCATTATAGTGTCATTGCTACAAGATCTCTCATACAAAAGAAAGAATATTCGGGTGCCTTCACTATTCCTTGTTTAGTCGGGTCATTACATTTTGCGAATGCATTATGTGATCTTGGGGCAAGCATAAATCTCATGCCCCTCTCGATTTACAAGAAGTTGGGTTTGGGTAACCCAAAACCCATTGCGATGCGGCTACTGATGGCTGATCGAACAGTGAAAAGGCCTATAGAGATACTCCATGATGTGCTAGTAAAAGTGGAGTCATCCATATTTTCGGCAGATTTTGTTATTCTTGATTGTGAAGTCGATTTGAAGTGCCTATTATTCTTGGGGGCCATTACTTGCTACAAATAGAGCCTTAGTTGATATGGAAAAGGGGTAGATGAAATTTTGGTTGAACAATGAAGACGCGACATTCAACGTTTGTAGGACTATGAGGCAGAGTGGTGAGCTCCAATCGGTATTCGCCATATCCCACAAAGAAAAGATGAAGAAGGAGAATGAACAAAAAAGTGCAAAACAAGAGTTTATGGTTGGGGATATGGTGCTTTTAGACAGATCTGGGTTGCCTTGTCTTCCAGGCAAGCTCAAGTTTAAACGGACTGGCCCTTACTTGATCACCAAAGTATTCCCTCATGGAGCAGTTGAGTTAAAAACCGAGGGAGTGCGGTTTAAGGTGAATAGAGAACTAATAAAACTCTATTTTGGGCATACTGCATCGTTGAATGAAGTAATAGAGGAATACCATCTTGATGAAGGCTGAGTAATCAAGTGTCCTCAGTCATGCCGCGACGTTAAATCAGGCGCTTGTTGGGAGGCAACCCTATACTTATAGTTTTTCTTTCTAGTAATGGTAGCATTTTCTACTAATGGGTTTTAAATTTGCAGGCACATCACCAGGATATTCTGCAGAGAATCACTCTGCAGCAGTCACTAACGGATACAGCGACAGATCGTTTCAACTGTGACGGACCATCGCATGAATACATCGTGCCAGGTACGTCTTTTTGTTATTTTCAAGCTAGGGTACACACGACGGAACCAACGACGGATCATCACGTATGAGACGGACCGTCGTCGAGGAATCGTCGTATCATTAATGAGGCGTACCCGACCCGACCAGGTAGGGGGTTTTTAAAAAAAAATTCAACATTTAAAACCCTCAACCCCTCATTCCACCCCATTCCTTCACTCTTCCTCTTATTTCCCTCCCTTTTCAACTTCCAAAATCATCTCCCTCTTCAATCATTTTCCCCAAATTCTCCAAAGTCCTACAAGTCCTCATCTACTAGTCTCGGAGCTGCTGCTGTGGGTATATTCTTGATCACCAAGTACCTTTTCCCGCTTGTTTTTCTCAAATTCTCAGGTATGTGTCTCTAATTTCTTCTCATTCATATTGCATTTTTGTTTATCAATTAGTATTAGCTTAGTTCTTGTTCATTCTTTATCAAATTTTGTCTGACCTAGTTTAAAAACCCTCCAAAATTATCGTGTTAAAACCCTAGAAATAAGTGCCTCAACATTGCTAGTTTACTAGGTATTTGGGTTAGACAAATGTAGGTTAAAATACTACCAATTTGATTTGGGTCATAGGGGATGAATGGGGCATCCCCAGTTCTGTCACTTAGTTGCAGAAGAGACCCCGACGACGGACCGTCGTACCAACGATAGACCGTCATTGGGTCCGTTCAAACCGCCCTAGCACCCCACTGTCCATTTTTCTCCAAGTGTCCTCCAACGTACACATGCGACGGACCGTCATACCTACGACGGTCCGTCCTACAAATCCGTTCTGGTTTTCAGAGACCCTATTCCTAAGGGTCTCTCACTTTTTCTAAGTTTCCTCCAACGGATACATGTGACGGACCGTCATACCTATGACGGTGCGGCCTGCACAATCGTTCTGGTTTTCAGAGACCCTATTCCTAAGGGTCTCTCACTTTTTCTAAGTGTCCGCCAATGGACAACTACGAAGGATCGTCATACCCATGACGGTCCGTCCTGCATGACTGTCATGACGGTCAGAGACCCCTCTCCTAAGGGTCTCCATAAAAAAATTTAACTGTCCTCTGACGAACACCTACGACGGACCGTCGTACCTATGACGGTCCGTCCTGCACATACCGTCATACTTGTCAAAGACTCTCCTCCAGGGTTCTCCATATAAATATAGTCTAAGTAATACACGACGGACCCCATGATGGTCCGTCATACTCACGACGGACCGTCACCTAGTCTGTTGTGTTTCACTATTACTATAGCAATGTCATTTTATTTTAATTTTTTTTGTGGTTTTGCGTGTCTTGTTTTCTCCTTCTAGTACTAATGTTGATCCTTTACAGGTACTATTTACTATGGCACCTAAAATACATCGAGTCTATGCACGCGGGCAATCTAAGTCTATCGCCCCGTCTGCTCGCCTGGTCATTGGCTGTGATGATGAGTGTGACCCCGAGTACGTGCCCCCAGGCACTTCCACCCCTTCCCGTGCTGCACGTGCTGCTAAGGCCACACCCAAAAATATGGGGTCCGGCGTAGTCACTGCCTCCCAGTCTGAATAGGAGCGCACACTGACCGACACACCTTCTGGGTCAGCCACCAATGAAGAAGAAGCGTCTGGATCCTTAGGAGTTTCGTGGTCGGAAGAAGCCTCCGGATCTGCTGAGGTTTCTGAACCCGCCACCACTGCAGCGTCGGTCTCATCTGATGAGGCTGACAGTTTGGAATCCACACCCGCTTCACCAACTCATGCTTGCACCCCGGTAACCGATCACCCCAACCGGTGGTGTGTCCATGGGCAATTTCAAGTCTACTCCCATGCAAAAGTCCCAAATGACAAAGGAGATTCATGACTCAACATTACATTGGCCACGATCGGGTCCGCAAGATCTCCTCTCACGATTCCCGAGATCCACAATCTCTTCAACCAGACATCGACTGGCGTGGACATGCCGTGCTGTTGGAACGAGTTATAGGGCATAGCTGTCCGTAGTTCTACTCATCCATGAGCGACTCTCTGTCGCAGATTAATAGCGCAGCTGCCCCCGCGCAACAGGCCCCATTGGAGCAGGTCCGAGGTTACGTGGTTTCCTGTAGATATTCTCCCTGCCTGCTATCCGCCCGGTGTTTCTATACGGCGAAACTGTTGGTGCTAATCAGACCCCTCTCACTTCGAGTTTGACTACCGTGGAAAGACTTGTGGCGGAAAATGGTCCAATTTAATCGCTGAGCAGAGACCGACCAAGCGTTGGATGGACTTCACGTGTCCGCGATGGAGAGGGTGCCGACTGGGTGACTAAGCCGAAAGGGGGCCATAGAAGGCCAACTATTTAACGGCGAAGTTTTTGTGGTTGATTGTCTCCACTACCTCTCCCCCACAGCCGCTGATAATATCGTCACATGAGATCGAGCAGTTCGAGGCGGCGATGATAGCCGGGTTCGAGGTGGATTTTGCGTGGCTATCTACATGGCGGTCATGCCGGAGAGGGCTTTGAAAGTCACAACTACGTACCCTTTCTCGTGAATGTTATTTGCCCTAATCAGTCTGCCGTGTGGCCTATAGTGGCAACGTTGTTCACTCAAGACCCCGCTGGGCACATTTTAGATTTCGGCCTCATAGAGAATGAGGCCAATGAGTTGGCTCCACACAAGAGGGGGCCCCGTCCTGAGCTGCTCCCTTGGTGACAATTCTGGCTGATTCGGTAGCACAGGCCCGCACGGCTACGCAGGCGGCTTCCACTGACACTAACCCCGGTCGGTCGATCTCGGTAGTAGTACCCCCCGCCGCCCGAGCTCCTCTCGCTTTCCCCCCCCCCCAAAGGGCCCCTTTACCCGCTCTGGTCCGCTTGCTCATGGTCTAGCAATTAGAGGGCACAGATGGCCACACTTCTACATCACATCCTAGCCTGTATCAGAAGTCCTATTGCTTGAGACCAAAAAGCGCTTTGAGCAGAGGAATGGTCTCAGCACCAGAGCGGAAGTCGCTGAGGTTCATCAGCGCTTGAAACGCTTTTGAAGTTGCGGGTGCTAGCCCGTCCATCCCCTCCTTGGATGTTCACTATTCAGCTTGCTGATCCGATGGTCTTCGAGCAGATATCCACATGAATCTAGAGGCTATGTGCCTGAGTCCTGAGGCCCTTACTGTAAGCCTGGCTGAAGATCAGTGCTTGCGGCCCTATTCTCCACTTAACAGAGTCCACCACTCCCTCGAGAGCCATGCCAAGAGCGTAGGAGTCCGACACGAAGGATAGATGCAAGCAACGCGAAGAAGAGCCGCCTTGAGATGGAGGTGCGAGGAGAGACTCGCTTGCTGACAGGAGGATCGCGTCAGATGAGAGCAGGAGATTGTATCGGCTATGGCTTCGAGCTCCCGAAACTGTGTAGCTAGCGGATGCACTGCTGATAGTAGCATTTTTTTTTGCTGAGGACACCAATGAGGGTTCCAGATTAATTGAGCATGTGGTTCCGGGGACGGAACTACCAGCTTGTTTGTCGTTGGTGCTTTGCGCCCCAAGGTCTGCTTCTAACCTACCCTCCTGTATTTCAAATTTTTTTTATGCGCATTGGAGACAATTGCATGTCTTTTTTGTTGCGGGCTGAGGGTAATTGAACGTGAGCATGCGATGGGGTGAAAGTCTTAGTAGCCCAATTCTTATTCCTCCTTTTGGGTTTTTCTGCCCTGTGTTCTTTTTCCACAAAGACTGTTTATTTTTTTTCTCTTGCAACGGCAATGTCTATATCTTGTGTACTAGTTTACTTCTGGCAGCTTGAGGATAAATGATACCTGATAAATGGAAAATGATGGATGACTAGCTAGTAATTGATAAATGTGTGCCTAAGCCTGACATAGAGGTACAACACTGCTGCCCCTAAGATCTAAAATTCAAAACATATGTCTGATAATCTGGTCAGACCGTAATTATGATGTCAAGTGATGTGAGGCAGATTTAGTGTCCACTATTTGTACTATCTGACTGCCTTGGTTAGTCCGGCTAAAAGTAGTGTAATACATTAGGAAAGGATCAGGCCCTTATTCAATATAGCCCATTGTTACGCCTAAATAAAAGAAAACCAAATGAAATTTTTATCCTTCTTGATCACTTATTTTAGTTAAACTTACCTTTCTTTTCACCCTAATGGATCTTTTTTGAGAAAAATATGTTGGTCCCCTAGTCCTCCTTGACATGTGCACCTCAACTTAATGCAAAGCATAAGCTGAGGTGTTGATGCCGTAAACAACCTTTTTGGCACCTGACCCAACTTTTTTGTTTGTGTACTTTGACTCCATGGAAAGCCATGATCTGAGGGTGGCTATTATGAGTCAATGCTCTAGAAAGTGGGGTTTGAAAGCGAACAAAGAGAGAGATAACAAAGTTAAAGCTGACTCAAAATTAGTTGAAAGAAAGTAAGAAAAAACTATCAAGATAATAAAGCAAGAAAAGTATAAATTCACTTACACAAACAAATCGCAAAAAGAAGAGACCATAGCAAGGTGAACTGGAATTATGAGAAATGGGCAGATAAATGATACGAAAATGGTATGTTTAGAACGATATGTCCAAGAGGGCAAAAGTCACTAAAGTATACCTAAATATACCTACCTGACCCTGAGCCTTGTTACATAAGCTAAGAAAGTTCCTATCGTATCCTAAGGGTTGTATAGCGAACTTAAATTAGTGAAAATACGGTCCCGCTTATTGAAATAGGTGATGAATGAGTGTGAATTTGTTCTGAAGTGTAGTGTTAAAATGGTATCCTATACCCAAACTGAAATCATGTGGTGAAAAATGAAAGGGGAAGAAATTTTTTTTGGTTTTGAATGAGGACACTAGTTGCATTATCGGAAATATAAGCACCTCGGTGAAAATTTGAAGAGAATAGGTCTTATTGCATGGTGATATGTTCATGAATCAGATTCCACGTATAACCTAATATGATAGCAATGCATAATATGATGAGATTATCGGTGATTGATGCAATGATTCACCAAGATAAAACATGATACTATTGTACAAGAAGTGTGTATTGAGTCATAGGCGTCGCTTTTGAGGAGAAACAACAACGAATTTAAGTTGAGGGTGTTGATATACCGTGGGTTTTCCAGTATTATTAATCCTTTTTTCTTAAGTCAGTGTTTTCCAAAGCCTTTTTGTGCTATTTTAAATAAGTTTCTCTTATTCAGGAAATCTGTCCAAAGATGAATGCAGAGGTTTTTTTGAGCGAACAATACAGAAGAACCACCCTACGGAGCTTGTGACGGTCCGCATTCCTGTGACGGGTCCATAGGGTGGCAGCGTAGTGCATCTGCTGAAGGAAAGATGGGGAAGCCTGACCAAGTGTGGGGTTACGGAAAGCGTGACTGACGTCGTATCCATGGACGGTCCATCCTGCAGACTTTCGTCAGGAAGATCAGAGCAGTAGCCCGGTAACCCATATTCCAAAGTTCAAGTTTTTTGACGGATACCCCGACGGAACGTGTGCTCGTAACATCCGTCATAAATGCCGTCGAGGGTAATGAGAAGCAGCAGAAGAAAATTGCACAAGTATGGGATGACGGAACCATAACGCCCGTCGTACCTAACACGACGCTCCGTCGCGAGGTCCGTTGACCGTGCCACCGTTTGACAATTGCCAGCAACATGAGTCTTATTTCATTAGGTGTTTAATTTTCTATAATATTCGAAAAACCTCATTTTTTGAGGTTAGAAGACCGCTTGATTATTATGTTATACTCTGGATCAAATTAGACCCTTTGTAATTTGTGAGACTCTCATTATTTCGTAGACCTCTTTGAGAGATTATTTATTATCGCGTGAGACTTCTAATCATTGTGATTGTTGGTGACTTTTGTTGATTACATCAAGTAGAACTTTTGGACTTTACTCTTTCTCATTGAAGTAAGTACAATAAATTCTTTATCAAGACATTTGAATATTCCTAAGTATGAATGGGTAACTACTCTATACCTAGGGTTGTGGAACCTAGCTAATATGAGGTAAAACCTAACTAATATAAAATTCTAGCATAGTGTCTTGCATGTCTTGATATATCTTTCGTATATAACTCCTTTTTTACGATGGCCAAACGTTAGAACTCCGCCTTAATGCTACTTGCCGGACAATGGTATAATAGAAAAGAATGATCACATACATTTAGTTTATACTATCTAATACGCTAGTATTGATTGGTACGAGTAATAACTTATTCAAATATCGATATGCTGCTTAATATGAGGTAAAAGATAAGGTGAGGCATAGCAACACACCACTTAGCCGGAACCAATGTGTGTAGTGACTTTTTCTAGATGGCCGGACCAAGTATTTAGAAATACTAACTTATCACATTGCATGCAAGAGACTAGGAAAGAATTGTGTAGTTAGACCCTTATCGAGTTATGCACCTGTGGGGACACGTAAACCCTAGTCCTTTTGATTATTGTTACACTCCAACATTAGAAGCGGTTAGTTTGTCTCCTTTTATTTCGCTCGTTTATTTTATTTATTTAGGATTCGAACCCCCCCTTTTATCGTTGTATGCTTGCCAAGGAAGTAATTGCTAAACAATAGTAGTAATAGATGAAGTTAAGTCTAACTATTTTTCCTCGTGGGAACTATCCCAACCTCACTAGTTGGGGGTTTATTTACTTGACACGGTCGCTTTACTTCTTATTTGAGAAATTAAGTTTGAGCGTATAGTTAACCCAAGTGATAACGTATCAAGCTTGTGACCCACAAAAATTCCTCCCTCTACACAAAACTTTCTCAAGCCTAAGACTATTTTGTGAAGTGTCATTTCATTAGAAGGAACATGTCTCTATTTATGTAGAGTCCTAAACTTTTCCTAATGAAACAGGATTAGTCAATTAAAACACTTTTTTTCTAAAAGAGAAAACCTATTTATGGTAAGAAATCAGGGAAAATAAACCCAACAAATCTCACCCGTTGGCCAGAATTTCTGATTAAATAAATTTGTCCACCTTCTTTTCCTTAATCTTCTAACAATTGCTTTTCTCTCCTATCTCCTTTGCAAAAAAATTTTCTGCACACAGAAAACCTCTCTGAAACAACTTTTCAAACAAATCTTCATTACTGTTTCAAAAGGTGTGGTTAGAACTACACCCGTCAAGAGAACACCTCCTCCTTCTAACCTGTCAATCATCGATTATCGAACCACTAAACCTTGACTCCATCTTGGAATCTGTCTCTTATACACTTGTTAAGGACCAAAATAGGAGGTGTAACACGGAAGTCTAGCAAAGTAAACCTCGAAAGATAACGATAAGAGACAAACGTGCAATATATCAAAAGACACAATTTACGTGATTCGGTCATAGACTACATCCCACAAAAGAGATAGCAATCCACTATAAATATGAGAGTACAAAATACAGAGATAAACAACTTCGAATAATTCCCTCAAAATAAATGTGAGGTTCAATAAGCGATAACGTATCAAGATTGTGACCCTAAATTCTCACCCGACCAAAACTCCAAAGCCCTTAAGAGTACATTGTGAATGCTGATTAAGTTAGAAGGACCTGTCTCTATTTATAGATTCTAACCTTTGCTACCACATAGGATTAGTCATTCAACCTTTTCCTAAAAGAAAACTATTGTATGTTTAAGAAAGTTAGGGGCAAATAAACCCAACAACCATTTTGCTCCCGGTTGCTGACATAATAACGGACAGACACTCAGGAATCTTTTACAAAGCACTTAACCGTATCCTGATCATGTAGACACTTAGCACGATGCTTCATAGGAATTAACAGTTGTTTTAGTTAGTCGAAGACTGGAAAGAAATCTATTTAACAATGGCTAGAAAAAAGATGATCCTCAAATATCCTGGTTCTGGGAGGTACTTATTTCTTGGTTGCTCTAAAGACTATGTTTCAGGTGTTACTATAATAGAAGTCTCACTCTTCTTCTTCGTCTCTCTTTTTTCGTTGTTTTCGGATGTGGTAGATTTCTGAACTCTTTCAATGTCATTATCCCGACAGCAAAATTAAAAAAAATTCTTTTCTATTCCTGCAGATAGTTGGAAGTATGTCGGGTGAGCAGAGAAATGTGCTTCTCTTCGTCTGAACTTCAATCAAGTCTTTGCTTGCTGAGGGTGTTGGTCAGATTCAATCTCAACATCTACCGAACTCATACCTCCATTGTTCCTTTGCCTCTCGCAAACAGATGTTTTCACCGCTTGTGTTTTCCTCCTTATCCGTCTATGGATGCCATGCAAAATTGTCTTAACATAATCACTCAAAATTATGTTGGTTACATTTTTGGTGCCGAGTAATGTGCAATTCATTGGGTTGCATTTGTACATGTGGTTTGTAATATTGTTCTAAATAGATGTAAGAAACTTACTTTTCTAAATTCGATTAAAGTACACTTGCAGCCTACAGCCAAATTAATTTCAGATAGAGGTCTTAAACTTTTCCCCAAAAATATTATATCCTTTAGTAATGTATATTATGTTAACAGTTTTCTCATAATCGATCTTTTTCTCTAATAACTACTTTTTAATTGATAATATAGTTAATCTATTTAATTTTACTTGAGACACAGTACTCTAGATACATGTCAATCTTTTAATAATTTTTCTTTTTTAAAAAAATTACTTGGATTGGAATCTTTAATAAATAAATATTAATATAAACAATAATTTTTAATTTATTACAGTTTATGGAAATACTATATTAAATTTGTAATATGTTTTAAAAGTGAATTACATATGAAATATATAAATGTATTATAAATGCCTTTAAAAATATGTTATGCTCCTTTATTTATACATGTATAATAAGTGCATTAAAATGTGTTTATAAATGTATTATACATTAATAAAACTTGTATCATATGTAAATAATAAATTTTCTTTGTGATATGTATTGAACCTATATTATAAATGTATTATAAGTGATCAAGTGAAAAAAAAAGTTATTTCTATAAATGGTAACATTATTTTAATATAATATATTATGTAAGTTTCCCTTTGGCTTTTTTATATGGAAACTTTACTGTTTCTACATATAGTATTAAATAGACAAAAGAAAATAATCAGTACTGAATAATATTTTTTAAAAAAAAACATATTTCCTATTGTATTTAAAATTAATAGGGCCCTTTGAATTTGCAGGGACAAGACACCTGCCAATTTTAAAGGATTCTTGCATAAATATATTGTTGGCTAATAGTGTTTTCTGTTAAACGGTTACATGTACTTGTAATGTATTGATATTTATATAAATATTGTATGACTGGGTATATGTGATACCTATTATCCTCGCGTCTCCCACTTTTCTGCTTTCTGCATATATAGTTTTTTCACCAGAACAAGCTTTGGAGTACAACCTTTGCTCTGATCACATGAGTGTCCATATTTTATCCTCAGGCAGAACTTTATAGTCGGACTAACAAGAATCTCATCGGAAGAAAGACTAGGAACAAAAACATAATAAAGCATGCCTTGGTCACCTAACAACCCTTTATTTAAATCTTATCCAAACTTCATAAAGTGGTTCTTTCGGATTTTCTTGAATGTTTCAGATTTCATTGTTGAACTCAACTTCAAAAGAAATGGAAAAATATCTTTTAATAAGAGCAACCTTCAGTTCCACCCAAGTGGTGATTCACCCTCGGGATCTCCAAGCCATGCGGTAGGTGTCTAGTTAATGAAAAAGGAATAAACCTCAATCGAACCAATTCTTGACTGATACTCTCCATTTTAACACCACTTTTCCACCTAATAGCCCCTTCATATTAAGAAAATGAAGCATTGGACTTGTCACTTGAAATGCGACATCTCCTACCTCCAGTTGTAGGCAAATTGATTTGACTACACCTATCTCAATGGATACTTTATTTACAGTGAATGAAAACCTATCTCAATGGATACTTCATTTACAGTGAATGCATTTATGTACCCCACATCACTAACAATTAATTTGTCATCCTCTTGATTCATCTTGTCCTATTTTTGGCAAGCAACAGCAGGAAAGCAAAAAAGGATAACAGGAGAATATAAAAAAGCAGAATAATTTAAAGACTATTGTTAACCAATCTATGGTAACAACGCCGTTTAAAAGCTTAATTGTGTCATATATTTCAGAGCTTACATGGTCGTATGTAATACAATTAGACAACTTATGAGGTCGGGTTCAAGCCACAAGGATTGGTAGATGTGACTCTTCTTCAAGTGATCTATCAATTCGAACAAATAAGCAAATTGAGTTCTCAATATGTCACTATTCCAGTCTACACCCTGGAAGAGAGACAATAGAATAAGAAAACAGTGTGGTTCACCAAGCTGATTACCATCTCTTGGTAGCTACAGCGTAAATAACTTACAGCATTACAAAGCTTAAAATCTATAACAAAACCCTTAATGAATGAAACTGAGATACAAACTTAAATCAATGAAGAACTCTGAATAAATTAAATATTAAACTCACCATAAACCATAGGGACTTAAGTCTTACACATTTTATAAAATAAATGAACAATACATAAAAAACTTTTTAACTAAACTGACCTACGCCTTAAGTCTCTAAATGATAATGATTTGAAAGTCGGGACAAGCACCCACAGACTCATGACATGAACTGAAAACATAAATGAAATCCTCATGATAGCAAGGGACGCTCTGTTGGTGTTGTGGAGCCTGATTCAATATATATATTGTACTATTTATTTATCCATTTATTTTTTGTAAACCCACAAAAAGTTACTATGATTTATCTAAGCTTAATATACACCACCGCAGTGGAAGTGTAATATATCGGGCCGTTAACACACAAAATTAGGTTCTCTCTTTCTCTCTCTAGGATCTCCCAGCTCTTATCGTCGAAAGTCTTGTGTATTCATCATGTCAAGTATGTCCGCCTAGCGTGGACCCCGGAAATCGATCTAACAGTTCGATTTGGTATTCAGAGTCTAAGGTATTCAACAAGATCAACAAAGAATGGATTATTAGAAGCTTGAATTGAACGAAGTGTGAGGGATCCGATTTAGTGCTGGAAGATGCAGCATCAAGATTATCGGATGTACAAAAGACTTCACAAACGGTGAACGGGTTGAAGTCCGGAATCCATGCCGGCAGGACGAAGTGGAAATCAAGGATAGCCAGGATCTAGGGTTGATCAGTTGACTGTGTCACAGAAATGTGGCGTTCAACATCGTGAAGGAGAAGACTAACGTCCGGTCTGTTGAGGCCCCTTTCAAAACATGTATGAAACAACCATCGGCGACGAACAAGGGTATATTGACATGCGTAGATTTTTCCACCAATTTACAGAAATCTGAGAAGGATCTGATTTCTAGATCCCCTATAAACGAGCTTAATATGATTGTAAGTCAATAAATTCTGTTGAATTTAATTTGAATGATAACAGTAAGGCGTTTATTTCGATTCGTCATGACGTGACCAGAGTATTGGTGGATCTATTGCCCCCTGTTGCGCATTCTGCTATTAGCAGATCCGTGTATCGAGAAATGACAGTTGATGAAATATGTGATGTTGTCTTAGAGAAACTATTCGCAAACGAAAGTAAGAGATTCATCAGGAAATGCTCTCAGTGTTGAACGAGGGGGACGATGTAAGAGAATAAGGACAAAGTCAATCATGCCTCGATCAAAAATCTAAAAGAATCGAGAAAATCCTCGAAAAGAATCAAACGGACTTGTTAGAATGTGGAGAAAACACGGGCATCCGGACGAGTCGTACAAAGCAAAAGAAGAAGAAACAGATATCAGAAATTTGGAGATGACAATGATTTTCGTAAATTCACCAAAGGACATTTGGGATGTTTTAATCCCTTGTACTACTCCCTAAAAGCTCGGGATTGTGAATCATGGATTTTGGATTCAGGTCATCTTTCCATTCGTCTCCAAGAAAGAGTTGTTCCAAAAATTTCAAATCTGGAAGATTAGAAATTTTGGAAGGTGTCCAAAAGGTGTATCTTGCGGGACAATATAACCTAGATAAGTGATAAAAGTGGGATGGTTGCCATAAAAGACCACCTCGGGAAAACTAGTGGAAATTGGAGGAATGTAGATATATTACTGGGATCAGAAAAAATCTGATCTCGTTGGTCAGTGGATTGATAGCACCGCGGATAGGGGCGCAAAAGAGGTTGGGAAGGTTGTTGTGGAAGATTGTGAAAAGTGCTATAGTAGTACTCGTGCACCAAAATCTAGAACCTTGTAAACCACTGCAGGGTGTATTAACATGGGAATGTTGCTTGAAGGTTACTTTCGATTCATGTCTGTTGACCAACAGCACTTGGCCACATGGTGCCCCTAAAGAATTGCAAGATGCTTGTTGCAAAAGGAAGCATTTAGAAGGATCTGAAGTCCCTATTGAGATGGTCTTTCCGAGAGACTGTTTATGGTGCAAACAGGAAAGGTATGTTTCACAAAGGAACTCTAGGAGAGCCAAGCAATGTGCAGTTGGGAAATGGTCCATACAGAATGTTGGGGGACCATCTCTAGTATAATACACTGTGAGGATCCAGACTTCTATTTCTAAACATTTCATTGAAGATTCCGAGGAATGTACTGGGTTTCTTCTTGAAGCCAATAAGTCAGATGTTTTTACAATTTTCAAGAAGTAGCCCCAGTAGAGCCAAAGCGAAGTGAGAATCAGGACTGGTTGAAGCAAAATGCCTAATGTTATTAAATGGAGGAGAAGGATGACAACATCAGGAGTTCAAGCATTCTGGTAGCTAGGGAATCACGGATTGATGTAAAAGAGTTCCTTGAAAGGCACCAAGGCAGAAAAGCATTGCACTGAGAGGATGACACGCAGAAAACATGAATGAGCGTGCAAGGAGATGAGGATACACTGGGGGTGCACCACAAAACATTTGGGCGGATGATGTGAGCACACGATGCATATGATCAACACCGGGGACCATCAATTTTTTCGGGTTCAAGATTATAGTGGCAGGACCACTGTGAGACAGGAAAAGAAATAAGTACTCAACACTTGCAGGACTTTGGTTGCACTGATTATGTTCCATGTTGATCAGAAAAGAATATAAAGCTTGATGCCAAGGATGTGGCAACGTTACTCGTCCAGGATTAGGGTTCTGATTTTGTTTGGCTTAATGGTTTTGGAGGACAAGAACAGAAAGAACCTGAGAATATTGTGACGTGACATTTATGCGTAGGTTATGCTTCAAGGACAGCAGCAGAAGGTTTTAGAGATTACAAACGCAAGGAGTTGAGTTTGCGTTGGAGAAGACGTAACACCCCAGACTTTTATTCGTCGACACGGCAAATCTCAACCGGAAGATCTTGAAGTGGACCGAAAGTTACACCGGAGCACGGGTTTTTTTATTACGGAGATATCCTCGAACCATCAGGGAACTGATTAGGTATTCCACCTTCATACACTCTCTACTGCTGACTGAAGAGGGGTAAACAGATAGTCTTTTGATGACGGCCCTACAGGTGAGGATTCGATAAGTTGGAGCCAGACCGGATGATGAGATGAGTAAATTGAGAAGAACCGACATATGAGTGTTGGCCATGAGTTACCGCTGATGGAAGAGAGTTTTGCTGAAAAAGTGGGCATCAAGACTGAACCATTGGATGGCAGAAGACCCAGAGAAGGTTCAACGCTCGTTTAGGGTTTTAAGGCCCTAGTCACACAAAGGAAAGGGTATTGATTATGCTGAAATATGGGCGTCACTGTTGTGAAGTTAAATCTTTTCAATTCTGTTGACTATTGTTGCATCGGAGCATTTGCATCTAGAGCCAACCCCCCATGGATGTAAAAAAAACATTTTTACAATGACGATCTTGACAGAGAGATCTATAAGCAGCAACCATACGGATTTGTGGTTCATGCCAAGGAAACATGGTGTGCAACGCTCACCAGGAGCTGGTATGGACTAAGCAAAGCACCAAATGGCAGTGGTACAAGAAGTCCTTGACGCCTTCAGAAACAAGACGCGGGGACTTACGGCATAAGCTGAAAAGGATTCCTTTGTTGTTACTTCAAGAAATTTCACACTGAGTCATTATGTATTTCTACTCGTCTGTTATGCTGGATGATATGTTGATTGAGGATCTATGTAGAGGGAGATTAACAACTCAAGACAAGGTGCCTGCAGCGTTTGAGATGATAAGATTTGGGTCCAGCGTTAAAGCCAGACTTTCGGGATAAAGATCTTCTCGGTGATTAGCACATATCTGCGGCACTTGAAATCTATCACAGGAGTGGTACATTGACCACGAAGGTGCTGAGCAGCTAAGATTCAGCTGTAATGATGCTTAAACCAAGGGATACTCCATTGGCAAATCACTTTAAAATTGTCAAAGGGAAGTCACCCAATACTTACGAGGCGAGTGATCATTAGGAATTTGTTCAATATTGCTTCAGCCCAGTTGGGATGTTGACGATGTATGCTATGGTCTGGCATCGACCTTACTATAGCACCATGCAATGGGATGTTATATAGCAGGTACATGGCGAACCCGGGGAAGGAAAGAGAGTTGGGAAACTCTTGAAGTGGCTTTCTGAGTGATCTGAAGAGGTACATAGTCCACTCACATTTGTTTGGCAAGGCACGGTGACTCTAATGCGATTTTGGGATTCTGATATTGGTGGGGATGTTGACTCATGCAAGAGCCTACATCCGGGTACGATTGTAACAACATCGGTGGATTGGAACAAAACAGTAGTTGGATGTCCAGGCTCAGGAACGTGTGTTTCCCTTTCATTCCTGAAGCTGAGTATGTTGGCAATAGTTGCAGTTCGGAAAGAAATGATAGAGTGGCACATTATCTGGAGATATTGGGAAAAAGCAGAGCACGAAGATTCGGTACTCAGAGATAGAATAGTTTTCATATAGTCTGGCGAAAAATCATGTTATATAATGACCGAAGAAAAGCACATCAGAAGGCGGTACCATTTCACTCGAAGGGCAGGAGTTAGAGGATGGTGATATTGTGCGTGCGAGAACGATAGAGGGTATTGATACAGAAACCGACAAACATGTTGAGAAAATGTGTTGATGTTTGGAATACAGGGGTTCGGTTATGACAAACACCTCGTTTCCCGTCTGGTCTTCTATAGTTGTTGCAAAGCGTCCGCGGTCTTTTTTTTCGCTGGTAAGATTTGAGGATGAAGAGATTTTTTTTTGAGAATGTATTGCTGGATGGTGGACTCAGTCGCCAATTGGGAGAATGTTAGGTTGTGGAGCCTGATTAACTATCATATAACTGTTTTAGTGCGTTTTAACTCCGCGTGCGAGGTTGCCAGGGGGTAATGGGTCGCGTTAGACCACCAATTCTGACCATGAGGGTGCGGGGCATCATCCTACCTTACAATTTTCAGCTGTTTCTTAATTCTCTATTATTCTCTTTTAACAAAAAATACTCGTGATTATTAATTAAATTATCTCCCACAGTGTGGCAAGTTTACAACGGGGCGGGACCACGGAAATATTCTTTCCTGTATCTCCTATTTCTCTCTCTAGATCTTCATATCCTTTGTCTCTTGAAGTCTTGATTGTTCTTCATTCACAAGGTGGATGTGTGCTCTTGGTTGTGTGGATTCTGCCGCTCTCCTAACAGGCTCAACTATAGCTAACTCAAAATTATACGGATGTATCATACGTAGTATCATCTCGTGTTGATGCATCCGAATACCTGTGTCTGCATATAAGACCAAGAGCTGGCCAAATAGCTTCGTACACTGGAATATATGAGCATGTAAGGGAATTCTAAAGTATAGATAGCTTGACTCTGAAAAAAAAATGGAGAAACAGATTACCTCTTCTCAAACGTGGAAATACTCAATGATAAGATAATTAATAACTCAGAGACTAAATAAGACACAAAGAAATGATACTCGACTATGGATACTCAACTCATATACATAAAGCAAATACATCCAATGTTTATAAAACTAACTTTATAAAACAGTAAAGCACTTAATGCGTTAAAGATTCGTACAATTGGGTACAATTATTTTCACTTTTATTTTTTAAAAAAAAAGAAGATTCAAATAAGTTCCTAATAAATAAATTTTGTTAAATTCTTCAAAAACACAATTGTCTTCCAAAACCAATAATAATAAAATGGTTCCTTTTTCTAACTATTGTCTCAAGTTAATGTTGTCTGTAAATTATTTTATACTAAATTTTTTCTAAAAATAGTCAAAAATACTTTTGTTCACAGGAAGAATAACCGCTTGTTAGAGCGCCGCTTCAAATGCTATCCAAAAACAAAAATTTGAAGCATCCTAAATAAGATAACCCTATACCCCATTTTCGCCTAAATTTCTCTTAAACATACTTTGTTCAGAGTCTTTTTCCACAAATAAGTTTTTATTTTTCTAAGAAAAATAAGGGACCACCTTTTTCTAAGTATTTTTTTAAAAAAATTTATACTTAGTACATTTCGAAAGTGATTCGTCGAAAGATAGTGAAATTAAGACGTAACATAGAGAATATCTCAAATAAGTGTAAAGAGTAATATATTGTATTTTTATATACATTATTGAGTTAATATCTTCTATTTATGATGATTTAAACATTGCATTTCTTATTATTGCTTGTGTATTGAGTTGACTTGATGTGAGTACTTTACCAAGCTTGTCTATTCAATTATGTATGTTTCAGTTCTTTTTGCATACTCGTACATTCAATTTACTGATGTCATTTGACCTGTCATCATTTATGACGAAGATACATGTATTCAGGGTTATGAATAGACGCTTCGTTGAGATCACTCTACACAAAAGTTATCTTTTTGTGAGTCTCCTTGTATCTTCGAGGACTTCACATTTATTTCTAGTTTAGTAATTTTGAGATGTTGTGGGTCTTGTCCCGATATACTTTTTGAATAGTAGAGGCTTCATAGGTAGTTATAGTAAAGAACTTTTTCAGTATTTATTTTGTTTCAAGTTCTTTTACAAACTATAAGTATATTTATTGAGTATTTTCCAGACCTTATAAGTTGAGGTAATTAAGCTTAACGAATTTAATTGTTTCAAGTTTGTAAATGCTTGAGCTAGTCTTATTCTTGTAGTCAGCGAGGATGAGGGTTTGCTTTTGGGGACCAACAATGATTCTCGAGTGCCGACCACGTCCAACATATAGGCTCGCATTATGATAAACTTAGATGTGTCTACCCCTCAATGGTTGGTCCCTAAGGGAACCCTCATCCTTACATATTTAATCAATTTAAATTTGAATTGTATATTTATTATATGCTCATTCAGATGTTGAAAGACAAACATTCTTAATCATTCAGTATTCAAATTTAAAGACAATATCATAATTATTAATATGTGCATTCTAGTTTAGACGTCTAAATCTTTATTAAAACAAATAGGACCTTACCAAAAAAAATCAAAACTTTATAAAATAAAATTTAACATCCCATTATTCAAAAAAATTTCAAAACGTTACATCTCACTCATTTTTAATCTGTTTAACATAATAACATATTTGCAAAAATCATTACATGGATATATTATGAATAAAAAACAAATAAATTCAAACTTTAAATATTTGATTTCCAAAACCGATAATAGTAGAAGCAGTATGTTTTTAACATATAACAAAAAATCCACATAGATTCATTTAGTGATGCAACATCTTTGGGGAAACCGTGAGAGAATCAAATCTTGTTTGGGTTATTGTTGTTTTCGAGTGAGTTAAGTATACAAATAAAGTATCTTAATTACCATAATATGACAATAATTTTTCTTATTCACCTATATAACGATAGTTTTTTTCAATGTTATATTTTATATTTTTTTAAAATGTGGATTCATGCTCCACAATTTATGATATTCTCCATTTTCCTCAAATTTCATGATTCTTTCCTATCAATAAAAAGTTTCTTCAGAAATATAAAACTCTATTTCCATTCATTCAGATTTAGATTTACTGTTCAATCATGGATACCAATTACTATTCAATCCTAATTCATTATAAAGTACATTGGGACACATCTTCATTGTACTTTCAATATATAATTGACGTTTTTTAATCGTGTAATTGTAAAACATGATTATTGTTGCTGATACTCACCAAAATCATGATTTGGGATTTTTTTTTTAAATGATTTTTTCTGATTTTTCTATGATTTTGAGATTCGGAATACAAATAATATTTAGTGATTGTCTTTTTTGGTTATTGAATTAGTGAATGTAATATTTTTTAACTATCATACTTATTGAATGAAAGTTCATATGGTACTGCTTTTTTATTGGTATCGTCCGGTAAAAGTTGTAACTTACAAGTTTATGATACAACAATGGATTAAATTTTGATACACAATAAAAGTTTAAACACATTTTTACGTTACAAATCACTTTCAAAAAATATGTATTATGTCTATGGTAAGTTACTATGGGTTATTGTTGGTATTAACCCCTTCAGACTTTTTTGATTTTTTTGTTTATTATTTAGTATTTGATGAATATTTAGTAATTATTTGGTTTGGTAATCTATTTGGTGACATTAATCGATTTTGAATATCAAAATGCAGGACTGCATTCGTAGTTGGTTTTATTTAGTGAATTTAATCGTTTTAATTTATTTGGTGAACCTTGTGCCCTTCGTATTCTTTTTGGGTATCATTCCAGCTTTGACTGTATTTGTATACATAATATGGTGAATAAAGTGGATCAATCTGTTGGTGGCATCATGTGTGTTGTAACACCAAATTTAAGTACAATTATCTTGCCACCAGCATAACCCATGCTTTCGTCCTAATTTTGACAACGAAACTGAAACCATTCCTACTAGATCTTACTAGAATTTCCTCAAAAAAATAGCAAAAAAACCACAACAATCTTTAGAACAAAAATCTAGAGTATTTTCCTCTCTCTCGTCTCTCTCTCTCTATAATATATAATATATATATATATATTATATTATCTATATAAATAATAATATATACAGTATATATATATATATATATACATATATATATATATATGCTATATATATATATATGAAATGCTTAGAAATACGTTTAACCTCGTAATTTTATTTGTTGAAGACTGACTTTTATCTGGTTGAGTATTGAACCCATACCTGGAGAAAGTAAAGTGAAGACTAATAGCACTTGATACACAATTGAGGAGAAGGCAAAAATGGAATAATCAAAGAGTGTGTAGTGTGTATATCATATTACATCTATTACTAAAAGCCTACAAAAAAGTGTAAAGTTGAATTATGTATTTTAATCTTCCTATAGATTAAAAATTGTTATAAAAATTGAAATATTTGATTGTATCAAGTTAATTAATGTTAAATGAATTTTATACTTTCTTTCTAAGATTAATTCCTAATTAAATATCTAATCTATTATATTATCATCTTAATCTATATGTATTAATAATTATAAGTTTTTTAAAAAAAATCTTTTACAACATTTCTTTCTTTTCCTCTTCATATAACTTTTTCCTTAACCCCTCTCAAGAAACTATAATTGATGTGGAATAGTATTATTCCTTAATATCAATAACGAAATTTAAAATAATTTAAAGGATGCACATCTACAAAATGAGATCACATTGATAATTCCTCTTGATTATTATGAAAGAATGACTCTAGCTTCCCAAATTAAATCATTAATGCTTAATTTACATGATAAGAAACTTTAGTTGTACTTTTTACCTGGTTGTTAACTTAATTTTTTTTTCATATCCTTCATTTTTTCCTTTTATTTTGAATACTTATTTAACTTTTATACTTAATATTCAAACTCTCATCTTTTCATATTCATAACCTCCAATATTTAAACTCAACTTTAAGAGATATTTTTGAATTCCTTCTATTCTATTTATATAAATTCACTTCTTTATCTCATGAAACCCTAATCAAAGATTCTTAGGCTATTATTTATATTCTATAGTACAATCAGATGCTGAAGACCTCTTGCATTTTGATATGATATAAGGATCAGATAAAAACTCAGAGATTATGTATTATTTTGTCCTTGATTTTTTTCAAAACTATATATACTCATGGACAATCATCTAAGAATAATTCTATATTGTAATTTGTTTTAAAATAGTTTGGTTTCTTTTGTCTTTTTTTTTACAATCTGTTAGACTTCTTAATGTAGTTTTAATGAATATTTTATTGTTCGTAAGTATTTGGCATTTTGTAATGTGTTACATTTTATTATTCATTACAATTGACATATATATTTCCCATGAGATTTGTTAGTCATTCGAACGTATCATAAAAATTCACGATGAAAACACAAATATATATATATATATATATATATATAGATATAGTATATATATATATAGATATATAAAATTATCTCTATATATAGATATATAATGCCTTCTTTACACCTATTGTTGAAGGTAGAAGTCATTAAAATACTTTAATCCCTTTTATAATACTTTATGGAACAAATACTTTGCCTTTGTATTTGGCAAATAAATAATTTTAATTACTATGTTTGCAAGGTGTAAGGAAATAGGTTGTAACTTTTTTTGAGGCGGTATAAGTTTGCTAAAATAATTGTGAATATGTCGAAGGGTTGTGACTTCTTTTAAGATTGCAATTATTTTGAAGTCTTGTACTGTTTTCGACGCGGTGTACCTTTTTTGAAGGGTTGAGAATTTTCGCAAAAAAACAAAGGATTGTGTAATTTTATAAGAAAAAATTTTAACTTTAAAAGGGTTTAACCTTTTAGATAAGGTACCATAAACACATGTTTCTACGACTATTTGTTGATTGAAAATAAGGGGGTATTTATCATTTTTTCATATGTATTTCTCAACTTCTTCAGCACAATAAATTTGAGTATTTGTTACTGTCCCGTTCAGTGGTTCACTGACATTGGATTTTATTAGTACTGAAGTCACCAACGCATAGACATTTTATCCAGGGGAAGGGATATTCTATTAACTTCGATTTCTGAGAAATAATTTCTGCAAGAAAACAACTTTGTATTCTTGGATCAAATTTTTCTTGCTATTGCAAATATTTTCCATACTACTTTTTTTTCCTCATTAGATTATATTTGTTTGCGAATTTTAAAGTTGCAATATTTTATTTAACACTTGATGTTTACGTCAAACAACATGCCCAAGAAACATCTAATTTTAACGATACTGTTAAACAAAGAAGCCTCAAAAAATGGCCAGTGGGTGTTAATTCGTATTATTCCAAAAAAATGAAATAACTTTTAGACATCGAGTTAAAGATCTATTTTCTTATTATCCAACTACCTCCTCGCTCTCTCTATTTTCTTATTTTCCCTAGGACTGACAGGGGGACTGGGTCAGCCCTCCCCAGCCCATGATCTGCTTGAGAATTGGCCCGCCTGATCCGATCCTGTAAAAGAAAGGGATTTTAGGATGGGGGTTTAGAGGACCGGTCAGGGGACGGTTCACCCTTCATCCCAGTCTATCCGGCCGGGCTTAATCGGCCGTTTTTCGAGATCCCCCTAATTTTTTATTAATTCAAAAATATAGCTGTTGACAACCGTTGGGGAAGCGGCTAATTCCCCCCCCCCCCCCACCCCAACGGATTTTTTTACCTTTTATACTTCCCCAACACCTCCTACCACTCCCCACCATCCCCTTACTATTATATTTATTAAACCCTAAGTTATCGATTTATCTTTAAAACCCTAACCTTTTTTAATTATAATTACCCCCTCTCATCCTTACAATTTCTTACAACAGCGTCTAATTCTCATGTCTCTCATCATTTTTCTATATCCTCTAACTCTCAATCTCAATCTAATTTTTTTAAATTTTAATTTCTATGTCCATTTATTCTCTAGGATATACTCATATAGTTTACTTTTTAATTCTAAATTTTTCATATTATATATATCTAATATCTATATAGATTATAATATATCTATTATATATATATATATATATATATAATTTCTCATATTCTATCAGTCATTGGTTGGAATTTAAAATTACAAGTTACAACAAACTACAAGCTACAAGATTCTTTAACATTTGCTATAATGCAGACGTTTTGGGTACATTCGTTTCAATAATATTATATTTTGTTTTTTTTTCGCGTTAAACTTTGTTTATTATTATTTTTTATATTACACTTAATATCTATAAGTATGATTTCTAGCAAAAAATACCACCGAAAAGGAAAAGAGAACGAACAAGAGAACGAACAAGTGTCCATTTTTTTAAAATATTTAAAATTTTTGGTAAAAACAATAGTAAGAAAAAAAGAATAGTCAATTTGGTGGTATTTCATTTAAAATCAACGTCTCGAGTTAGTTAAACAATAATTCTAGTTTTTGAATGATTCTGCTTATGAATTCATCTCAAATGTTTAACTAATCACGAAAGTTTGGAACGATATTACGGTAAATCCTAATCCTAATTTTGCTGAAATTCAGGTGAAGAGTAGAAGTTGATTTGGGCAGAAGAGGATTTAGAAGATACACCGACTAGTCTCGGGTGACACAAGTTCAAATCCCATGAAAATAAAATTCCAACGGATCTAATTGTGACCCCAGCCCTTATAACTCCCACAAGGAGAAGATGTAAGTATCCACGCCTAAAACTTCTATTGGGTGTCAATTTTATGACTTTCGATAAGGAAAATAGTGTTGCCTATTCGTAATAAGTGTACAACTTTTAAACATAAGCAAGGTGGGGTCAGGTGGGAATGGGGGGATTAAATAGACATTGTTCTCTTTGTGCTTATTCATATAAAGACTAAATCGAATAGCCAATAGAAAAAAAAAGAGTTGCATTAATGAATTTGGATATAGCGGTAATGACTCCTTAGGTGCTTCTAACACTGGTTCAGGAACATTAGATCCCTTCTAACCCTACTAGTCCACTACACAACTTAAATCATAAAAAGAATTAGAATCGGAAAAATTGAGCTAAATAATTTCTGTTTGTAGTTTGCTTATATATTTTTCTTTCCATTTTCGATTTATTGAATATACTCAACAAACTTATAATCTTAATATAGAGGTTTTCAAGAAATATTGTTAAAAAATCGATTTTTTGACTATCACTTAAACCTTGTCAATTTTCTGCTTCGCTGTTATTTTACAAATATTAGATAGTAGATGGTCTATAACTCTGACAATGTCATAGTGTTAATGGAAAATGCTATAAAACGATCACTCACATTGGATTGATCATAATTGAAATTTGCAAAAAGAATCGTAAGTGATAACAAATGTGGAGAGAAAAAAAACGGGTGCATATTTAGCTTCAGTGTTTTTAGTTTCTACATAGTTTATATAAAGTAATGTCTGTCGATTAGATAATCTCTAATAATACACAACGCTGCTAATGATGTTAAAAGGTAGATTATGTCCAATTGACAAGAATGCTTTCCATGTTATATTGTGTGCACATAAATAAATTTAGTTGTACAATAGTATTTCATTATTTATTGTGGTGCATGAAAATTTAATAGTGTCGTTGGCCTGGATTTTTCATACTACAAATCTTCTAAATTAGAAAATTTAATAGTGTTATTACTATGTGAAGTCACCTAGAAAAATTTCCATACACATTACAAACAAGGTGAATTCTTTTTAACAAAATGATGCTTTCAGTTGCTTACAAATGTGAGACCCATACAAATGGCTTTTAATTCTCATAATTTTACCCATTAGATGAATTTGTGATGAAGTTGAGAAGAAAACTAAAAACTATGTACACTTTTTTAAGACTTTTTGTGATGCTACACCATGGTTTCGGAGCTTATTATCCTCATTATTTTGATCAGTATATAATAGTTTTGACTATTCCAATTCAATTTTCTAATAAAAATATGAGATAATTAGATTTGCATTGAAAGTTGATTGAATTTTTTTTTAAATATTTTATCCTACATTCGCTCATATTTATTTTATCTGCTACTTACTTTTTTTTACTTCATCCTGCATTTAAATTACGAGGTGAGTATACATTTGTTGAAACTTTTTATGAAAAATTAGAAATTTTACCGAAGAAATTTCAAATTTGTAAAACGTGTAAATCTATCATGAATGTAAAAAAACTATTGTAGAAAATATATATTTACGGAACTCAAGGAGCAGTTGTCACACTTCTAATCGTGAGATTGATTCTGAAGTTCGAATATCACTGATAGCGAGGGTTTTCTTGGTCTAATTCTAACTAACGCGTGATGATTTTTAATAACATATTAATAATCCTTTAGAGCATTCAATTCCTAGATTATAATGGAAGAGTTATTAGAATGGTGGAGGAGGCTGCCGTTGCCTTTTCAATTTGAGCAAACATTGTTGGTGATTTCTAACTGTCAAACTTCATATCCCAAAAGTAGTTTGCATCGGAGGCTGCTTTCAGTGCGACAAGGTTTCCAATTGGCAATCATCGTACATTCATTGGTGGAAGACAGTTTGAAAAAAACAGTTTTATTTAGAGACTGGGTCAATGTCGATAGGAGGAATAATAATTTGTCAAAGTTAAGTTCCAAACAATCAACTTGGATTAAAACGCAAATTGAATATAGTGATGATGAATTAGAGTTACAAGAGTTTCTAGCAAGTTTATCAACGCCGGAGGATATCACCATCAATATGATTGCGACAATCCGAATAATTTTTAAAGGAAAAAACGCTTTTTATTAAATTACATAACGAACTAATTGAAATAAAACTCTCCTGAAGTGGCTGCGTAAAATTAGTTACTTATTTAAGTTTCTTAACAAATATTAGTTTTCATTGAGAACTTATCGGAAACAAAACCCTTTCTAAAGGTGGCTGCGTAGATCGTTGACTCTACTAGAATTTGTTATTGTAACTTTTAAGAACTAAGTTTTGAATAGATTTTTTTAATTGTATAATTTGAGGTTTTATTCAAGTCCTTTTTAATACATACATATGTAAATATATCCTAATTTTAAAATATTTACAATACAAATTTAAACTTCTCAAATTTAAAATTGAAAGTCAAACTGGAAACTTGAAAGGTTGAAACATGAAGATTGAAATTTTAAATTGAAACGTGAAATTTGATAATTTAATTTGAAATTTTAAAAATTTAATTTGAATTTGAAAGTTAAGTTACATTTAAATTCTTAGGTAGAAATTATATTTCAAATACAAAATAAATAAGTATTTAAAAAATAAAAAATCTCTCGTCCCATCCCGTCCCTTCCCGTCTCGCCAAACCCCATACATACAGTGGGACGAGATGAAACATATTTTTATCTCCACGATCCCGGTCCACCCAATCCCGATCCCCCCAATCCCGCTACCGGACAAATCCCCCAATCGCCGTCCCCCTTCGTCCCGTCCTTCGTCCCCTTCCTTCTCACCTTGCCAGCCTTATATACGGCAAAGCAATTCCCATAAATTTTGGAAAACATGGTAAAAACATAGCATGCAAAATACAGTAAAAATATATTTTTAAATATTATATGTAAATCATTTATTACAATCTATAATTAGTTCATTTTATTGAAACTATTCTAATATATATAATATATATATATATATATATATATATATATATATATATATATGAGGGAATGCAAACATAGACAAGATATACAATAAAAATTGAAACACAGAAAAAAATAAATTAAAAATGCAAACATATCGTAATGAAAAATACGTGACGAGAAATGAAAAACACAAAAATTCAATTAACCCAAACAAAAGTTGATAGTTTTTTAATTTGAACTTAAAAGTACTTACCCGAAGTAACTCAACTGCCCAGGTGTCCTTTATCTTTATATATTCATAAATAAATAAATCCAATTAAAAAGATTATTCTCTTTTTTAATAATCGATATCTACATTCTACATACTAACCAAACTCACACTATCTTGAAAAATTGAAATTATAAGACAATACAAAGAAATCATCAACATTCTTTCACCGAGTAAGCACTGTTTTGGCATGCATATATGTATCGTTCCACTCATGTGAAGAAATCATTTTTGATAAGCATTACTTAGTGACGGTCTCAATCGAGATATTCGTTGTATTAAGACTTTTTGTGAGTTTTTGTAGATTCCATACTGCCATGAATTTTTTGAGGGTCTTTTTGTAGCAATAATACATTGAAGATATACTGAGAATGTTTAAATCACATTAGACTATACTGCATAGTTCAAGTTTATCATTTTGCATCATCATCGTGATAAAATCACTTTTGAAATATAATTAATTGTGTTCTTCATGATTAAACTTTTTCAATTTTTTTTTGCATGATATAACATATATAAATATTTTAGGATGAATTATTTTACAAAGAAAATTAACTTAACGATTGAGAATGATGACCGCGAGAAGAACACGAGGTTATAGACAAATATTGAGTTGTTGAAGTAACTCTAATTATATCTAAAGAGTATTTGTCATGTCAGAACAAATAATCAAAAGATTAAATCAATAATTACACTATTACCCACTGGTTTTTTTCTTTATGGAAAATTAATTTATCAAACCCTTAATATGCAAATCATAGATTGTCATGTGAAGATCTTCGTTTGTCACCTTTGATTATCCTTTTCGAAGTTGGTGTATCTAATTTATCACTCTATTTAAAAGGAGATACTTTCTTTATTTCTTTTTATCTTTTTAATATTATTTGAGGGTTAGATTGTTTTATGATTTTAATACTATTTGTGGGTTAGATTGTTTTATTATTTTAATACTTGAAAGTGATGTATTTGTTTTCTTGCTTATTTTTTTCTTATCAGTGCTAGAAGATTTTATGCTAAAATTGGGCAGGCTTGGGATGAGAGTACCTATACTGCATTTGCATTATCAATAATACAAAATTGTATTTTATAAAAAAAAAACATCAAATCACAGTTAATTATTTTAAAATTACTGAAATCACTTTTGAAATTACATAAATGTTATAATAACTTTTTATCTTTTAATTACATAAAAGGAACTAATGAATTCCTAAAATATAGGTAATTGATATATAATTTCCATCTGTATTCATAATTGCATAATTCAAATATTTTAATTTATTATTCAAACAAAACGAAAAGCTAATAAAAATAATTGCCAATAGAAATTTAACAAAAAAATTAATGCAACACAAACTTCGATTGATAGAAAACACAGAAATTTAATGTAAAAAAATAATTTTTTTTATCAAAACTACTTACACTAGTTTATTTTTATTTTTATTTGATTATATTTATTTAGAAGTTCCTCAGTTTTTATACTAAGCTCAATTATCTTGATTTTTTTTAATTTCATAAAAATAATATAAATGCATTTATTTTTGGAAACATAAAACCTTTGTTATTGCTTTATTGTTATAAACTTTAATTACTTAACTATTAAAAATCTAATTAAAAATAAAAAAATTATGCGTTAAAGCAAAAAAGATGTCATATAATTTCTTAAGCATGATTATTAATTTAATCTAATTATTATTAGTTTTATGGTAAGTTTTGTTTTTTAATATCACTTTGGATTTTGTAATATCTTAATAATATTTTTTGTTTGATTCTATTCTCTTCTTTTTCAAAATCAAAACGATTGTAGATATTAAAAAAAAAGTAACTTATGCAACACTATGAGCAACACGTGTTTTGGCAAAAAGTTTACAAAATGACTTATAATTTTTTTTCTTCAAAATTCATGCAGGTATACTAAATTTGTATATAACAAATTAGACTAAAGTTATTTAATATTTTGTGTTATCTTGGTAGAGGTTAAAAGGTAAGCTAGGAGACGTAATATAATTAATGTAATGTGTATTAGGTAGAGATGTAATGTATGTAAACTCTATTTTTATGAAAATAAGAAACAATTATTTAATGCATATTATGAAATAATGAGTTATTTGATTTCCTTTTATTTTCAAATATGTGTTCAAGGCTCATATCGACAAGCGATTTAAGATGCCAATCCTTCAAGAAATGTTTTATAGCAACGATGAAGACTAAATAGCCCCAAACTTACATATAATTTTTTTTTTCATATATGCACAAAATTTTTTAGCAAGACATTCCTAATTTTCATCAGAGGTTATAGTGATAACAATATTTAAAAAGATCTGTGCAACGCAGAATAACGAATATTAGTGAGTATGAGAATGAGAGGAGTTATATTTAAAATTTCAAAAATTGGGATTAAAGAGAAAAAAATACACGATACTTTCTCAATGATTTTATTAGTTTAGAGAAGTTTTAGAATATTACTTCTTTTAAGAGGATCTTTGAGTAACTATCTCCAATTGAGAAAGAGTTACGTTTTATGCATTTTAGCATGAGTTATATATTATTGGGAGTAGCATTGAGCACTGATATGGAGATGAGTTCAAACAACTCGTATTATTTACAGGCTTCCTATATAGTTAGAAGTTGAGGAGTCTCTCCTATTTTCCTTGTTGATGTTTTTAGACTTTGAGTCACTTATTTATGTTTAATTTAGTATTTCAGACATTTACAGAATTGAGTTATTGATGAGATGATTTGAATTAATTGTTGGGAGTTGGAGTCCCTATTTTTCTTGAGTAAGTCTTTCGCTAAGTAGTCAGCCAGACCAAGGGTTCGCTTGTGCACTATAGTTAGTTCAAAAGTGTTGGTCATGTCCAGGGTATAGGCTCGGGGCGTGACACCAAGTTTCATTCTAAGAAATTTTATCTTATTAACATGAAACCATGAACTTACCGACATACAATATATCGAATTTCCGACTGCAAATAAACAAATTTCCCCTATCTGCAGGGCTTGCCATTCTTGAGATAGTAGAATTTGATATTTCAATGTTCTGCTTTTTAATGAAAAATTAGATTATGAGAAATTTCACTGTCTGCCTGATTATCCACAAACACTTTCGTGCCTTCTTGTTGCTCCAGATCAAGTGCTAACATAATCTTCCTTAGTCAAATAACTTGATTAACAACTAATATTAAAGCTTGAATTTAGCTTCTGCAGTTGTCTGTTCAAAGATACCTTGCTTCTTTTTGAGCACCACGAAAATCACCCCGAACCAAGGCTAAAACAATTACCAGAAGTGCTTTTCATGTCATCATTTGATCCAATCCAATCACAATCCATAATACTTGACAAGTTGAAGTTCCACTTTCCTTAACCTAACACCATTGTTTTATCCAAGTTCCCTGACTGTGCACGAAAATGACGTTTTTAGAACCATGAAAAACATCCCGAAGCAAGAACAAAACAATCTTGAAGTGATTATTCTTTCATGATTTGACCCATCTCAATCATTATCACATACTCTTGCATGTTCAAGTTCTAACACCTTATTCCAAAGTTCCCTTGACATACCTTATCACTCCTTTGGCTGCTTTTATGTGCATTGAACTTGAATAATTCACAAATCTAGATAAGACACTTACTACTTGCAGAATTTTGGGTTTCGCGGAAGTGATATACATGAGATATCCAACCATACTTTTCTAACTTTCCTCGTCAACCATGTCACTACCATCATCTTTAATCTGCTTTTCTTTCTAATTCATTAGTGATCATAGGTTTGAAATCTTCCATTTTGAACTTCTTGATTGTCTCCCTTACATATTTCTTTGATCAAATGAACACTTCATTGTAGGTTTGACAAATCGGCCTCGATGAAAGTTAAGAAACCTTTTCCCCTAGTTTTCAATAAAAAGTAAATACTTTCACAATTAAGCAAGAGATGAAACTTTGATTTCAAAGAAGAGCCTTTGAGTGGTTTGAGGTTATCTCAAACAAACAGAGTTATATTTTTAAAACATGATGAGGAATATATTTTGGTGAGTAGTTATTGTAAAGATATGGGGGCGAGGTGCAGACAATTTCAGCCCCCAAATAAACCATGTAGCCACCAGTGTATAAAAGGATCTACTTTTAGATTATCATTAGTGCTTTTTAGGCATAGAATAGTGATCACATTCGTTAGTCAGGTTTTTCTATAACCTCGGCAAGGATAGAACAAACCATGGCAGCGTTTGAGACAAAAAACATTTCTATTCATCGGATAATATCTCTTAAATAATGGTGTTGGTTAGAGAAAACTCCCACACATAAGTACTTCTGGAATTGTAATATTACAAAATGTAAATGCAGTTTAAAATATTCCAACGTTTATATTGAATCTTGCATTACACATTTAAAGTTAATATTGCATTTCTCAGTAACACGAGTGGTTATTCAGGTTTCAAAGTTTTTCTTTATATTGCATTGTCGATAGTTCTCATGAAATTAGTTTGTTGAGTTGCTGTTGAGGACCAGGCTTTGTTTTTCAGGTCCCTATTCAGCTTAGTCATTTTTAGTGTTCCCCCTCACAGGCTTGTAATATCAAGTAATATTACTAATATCAATTGGGTTGCTCATTTATTATGCAATACATGTAACCAGGATCAATATCCAACAAATCATTGATTCTAGTGAAGCTTTAGATAGTTGGTAAGCCTTCTTTCTTTTGAAGGATCCCCTTTTATTGTTTTTCAATATTTTAGTTCATTAGGATGTCGTGGGTCTTATCCCGACATCCATCTGAGTTAGTAGAGGCTGCATACACAGTTCATTAGTTTATTTGTCCCTATCTTGTTATGGCCTTTTGTTTAATCTTGAGTTGCCACTTTGGATAAGTTGAATGTTATTTAATAGATTCTAAGTTATCTCTTGAACAATTTCGTTTTCTTTTTAAAGTATTTTATTCTGAGTAAGTCTTCTTCTAAGAGTTATGTCAGTCCTAGGGTTCTCTTAAGCCACCAATGGTCTCGAGTACTAGTCCCATCCATGGTGTAGGCTCGGGGTGTGGCAAGTAGGGGTTCCATTAGAGGACCAGTGAATCATCATATTTATTTGTTATTGAGAATGTGGAATTGTAGATCGCTCTTGATACAATAATCAACGTCTAATATTTGGTACATGTTATGTTTTACTATGTTGTGATTGCTCATTATTTGTTGAGTACAAGACATCATCAGGCGGTTACAAATAGACCTCAGCTAGGAGATAACTAATCGAGACCTGATTAAAGGGTGAGCCGATTCTCTCAGGCTGTCATGGATCCGTCATTTTTTTAGTCCATTATGTTCAGACTTAGACATGTTTTAGTAGTTGTTTATGTTTGCTAGGGTCTGTAGCCCTTTTTTCTTAGACTTTTTCAACTTTAGATGTCTCGGTTCAATGAATTTAGGGTTCTAGAAGTTAATATCCGCAATAGTTGTTAGATGCTAGTTGGACTTTTTCAGTTTATGGGAACTCCATATTATTTCTTTAGACATTTAAAACCTGCTTTAATATCTTTAAGTATATTAATTTTTGTTAACATGGTTAGTTGAGTTGTGGTAATTGTTCTCCACCATAGGGTTAGTGTGAGTGTTAATCACGATAGTCTGGCTCGTGAAAATGTTAATTCCTATTATTACTAAAAAATGAAAAGACCTTTTAGACATTTAGTGAAAAAAAACCATGTTCCCCACTACCCCCCCCCCCCCCCCCCCACAATTTGTCTTACTTTTTCACATTAGGTGTTTTTCTACTTCAGAAAAGTATAATATAATGTAACAGACCTATCTTATTGGGGTTTAGGATTTGTAACTCCATCTCAGTTAATTTACAGACATTTTATTGAACAAAAATAACCTCCACCCCCCACCCCCCCCTCCATACAAACGCCAACACCTGACAGACCTACCCCCTACTAGGTAATCACTAGTCTTTGTAGATCCTTAATTTTGTTGACTCCTTTTTTTTTGCTTAATATTTACAATTTCTTTTTATCTAAACCCTCCAATTATTGTGTAACAACACTTAGGCTCATAGTGATGGTTGTCTGTTAGAGAATCTCCCACAAAAAGTATTTTACTTTCTTGTATAAGTAAAGTTGAGTTTGTTATTGTATTTTCTTTAACAAACTAAGTTGGTTTTACTCTTTTATAAAGATTTTTATATATAGAATGTGTATTATTGCTTTTTATTGAGTTGAGTATTCATAGTCGAGCAACATATCATTGAGTTTAGTATTTAATCTATGAGTTGAGTATCTTACCCTTGAGTGTCAGGTTTTAGAAGAGGTAAGTATGTTTCCTTTTTTTTAATCAATTATCAAACTTATGTTATGCTTTCAAATTCCCCTAACATGCTCATTTATTCCACGTACTGAGCCATTTGGAATGCATCTTCTCATTATGCAGACACAGGTATTCTGGATCATGAACTGGAGCTTTGTTGATACATCCGAGATTTCAAGTTAGATATGGTGAGCCTCCTTTCTTTCGGAGGATTTCATTTACTTTTTAGTTTGGTAAAGAGGTCGTGGGTCTTGTCCTTACATTCATCATTATCAGTTAGAGGTTTCATAGATAATCAATTTAGTTATGAAGTCTGTATTATTCATTTATTTTATCAAATATTTTAATGACTTAAGTTGCCTATTTTATGGAGAGTTTAATATATTATTTTATTCATGTTTTTCATTTGAGTTAAAGTTTGTATTTTAGTTTTATGAATTTCATTCAATTTTAAGCATTTATGCTTAAGTTAGTGTTCCTTTTGTAGTCATCCAGGATGAGGGTTCGCTTGGGGACCAACAATGGTCTTTGAGTGATGACCACGTCCATAGTGTAGACTTGAGCCGTTACAAACTCGGTATCAGAGAACTGAGTTTAAGTGTCCTAGGGTGTCAATAAGGTTGTTTCAATAGGATTTTATATATGATTGTGAGGGACCCACTTCTATAAATGAGGGACTACGCACATTTAAGAAAAGTTTCCCAATATCATACTCTTAATCGTGCAAAAGAGCTAAGTCGTAGAGATATATTCTAACTCGTGGGTTCTCATATTCATTTGACTACCCATAATACTAGTGGGTGTGAAAAACAGTTTAAGATCCTTAGCGATGTTTCTTCTTAGCAGGTTTGAGAAGAATGAGAATATACAGAGGCTGAAAAAGAGAAGACCAAAAAGAGAGTTAGTTAAGTGTTTAGTTCATAGGAATGCACCCCTATTATATGAATCGTTGTTTGAGATAACAAATGAGTTGTACTTTTTCCTTTAAGTCTTGTTCTAAGCTGAGGGTCATTCTTAAGAAGTAGATTTTAGAGATAAAATGATTTTCACTCGAAAAGAGTCAACATGAGATATGAAGAATCATAAAGAAGTACTAGGGTGGAAAGAGCTACGAGTAGAGGAAATATGTAAAGGCTTTAGTGATCTAAGTAAGGGAGATGGCTGTTTTTCACAAGGAATGCTTATATGAAGTCACGGAACCTTAATAAGTTATTATGAAAATTTTCCCTTGTAAACTAGACTAAAGAAGAGAAGAACTTTTAAGAGTTCAGGATAGGAAGTAGAGTAAGTATTGCAAGTCAATATGAGTTAGAGTATACCTTAACTAGGAAGGGGTTATGATGATGTGTCATTATGTCAGTAATGAACAAGTGTAGGTGGTGAATTTGTATAGAAGAGCCAAAGTATTCATAATGTTACATATTAATCTAGGCTTATGAATTTTTAAAGGAGAACCTCATGGTCTTGACATGATGATAGAGTTATTTGAGTGATAATGCGTAGTAAGTGAGTAGGTAGCACTTAAGTTCTAAAGTGGAATGTGATAGTAATTCTATTATGCAGACAGAGAGGTAAGGATTGACTAATTTTCATGATAACCTAGTGGAAAAGTGTTCCTAAATTTCCATATTGGTATTGAGGTATAGTATAATAAGCGAGCCAATTACACCTACCACTATTGGGTGCCTACTAATAAAAAATAAGTTGAATTGAGATGAGGGTCATAATACAAAAATGACAAACATGAGGTCATGATGTTAACTAGATATTTGAAGCCCCTCAGAAGACCCCCCCCCCCCCCCGGAACCCCCTATAGGAGGTGAGGGGGTGTTGATATGTTAGATGCATAAAACGAGCTGACACAAGTGAGAGAACCCTTAACATTTAGATAAGGGTAGTGAAGTGTGCTACGTTCACAAGAGTAACAAGCGTATAACATGTGACCTTGCCGGATTGTAATCAAAAGAGTGGTCAAGAGAAGAAAAAGGAAAGACGGTATTATATGTACCAGGTTATGGAGAGTTTGGTAGTGAAGTATATAGATTTCTGAGAGTTAGAGTTAAAAAAAGGATGTATACTAGTTTTTTAAGAATGATGGTATAGGTCCATGACTTTCAAGTGTCAGCTTTAGACCTAAAGGGGAGATGACAAGATGAGAAATCAAGTTAAATGTTTGGGAGTAAGATAGTAGTGAGGTCCAAGGAGTAGGGGAGATATCCTTTCGAAGTCCCTTTATGTAATGAAGCAATGTTAGAAAGAGGAGGTTGATGATCTTATTGTATTATGATGCGCTCTGTGAATAAGTCTATATATGTATTAAAAGGGGGAGGAATAAGGGGATTTGGTTTTGTACTATAAGTAATAGTTAAATGATATCCCTTAGTTCGATTAGAAGAGTTGTTCGTAGGATTCATGGTGTTGTTCGATTACTAAGCTCAATGTTGTGGTAAAGAGTAATAGCCTTGGAGGAGATTCACTATAGAGAGGTATAGAATCCTGAACTTATGTATTTGGTGAATTCGTGGATGTAGTAGAGCAAGACCATTAGAATCAGACCTTAGTAAGAGTAAACCATTCCATATCCGGTCCAACCACCATTCGAGGAGGAATGATACCAAGGGGAGATAATGTAACAACCCGGAAAATTTTTAAGCTAAGATCGAACCGATTCTTCGTAGTAGTGCGGTTCTGAAAATGATGTAACAATTAAACTAAAAATCATAAGTATTAAGGAAAGTTTTCTATATTTCGACCAAGATATCAAAAAGAACTAAATCAGAATTAGCAAATTCTTGAAATTTAGAGAGTAATTTAAGTATGAGTTTTGATCCACTTCAAACCACCATAAATCCTACTATAGGAAGACGTAGGTGTTCTTGAAGGATACCATAAGAAAGATATTTGGAAGGTAGTATTTTCAACGCCATCAGGTTTCCTAAGTTAAGAGTTGCGGGTGAGTGAGATGTAACCTTTTGAATTTAAGATTTTGGTTAAGGAAAGTTAGCCGAAAATATTTAGGTATTCATTGGTCATTTCCTCTACCCAATCAGATGTAATCATTTTTCAATAATATTTTAGGGTCTACACTCACTCGATAAGGTTCAGTGTATTATAATCCTAATATACCCTACGATTTTAGGTGAGATTTCAAAAAGACCACCAAAAGATAGAAAAAAAAGAGTGAAAAGAGGAGTAAAAAGAGGAGGGATCCAAGGTTCTCGAGATCTCTGTGTTCGTGTTGCGAATTTCACCATCAGTTTAATCCCTAAGAGTTATGTAAGCTTCCACAGTCTTGGGTTTGTTGACCCACATACCAAATATGTTATTTTCAGCGTAATTTCATTCTGAAAAGGTTTAAGGATTTAAGTTCTTGAGGTTCACGATAGATCTTGTCTTGTTAGGTTTTTAATGATTTCCTGAGACGAAAGTGATTGCTTGGAGTGTTTTTTTGAGTGAATTAGTGTTCACTTAGATTGGGAAATTTAATCTTAGAAAAACTTTATAAAACATATCGATTAAAAGCGATTAAGGCTCAGAAAACGAGAGGCAAAATTTGCAAAAAGATGCCTGGGGAGATGCTGCCGCCGCGCCCCCCTAATTTGCCCAAAGGGATGGGATGCGGTGCTTTCAGTGTGACCAACTGCAGCCTCTGATGTCAGGGTTTGGCGCCCCATAACCGGAACGCGCCAGGGTCGCCCTCCCCATTACGTTTCTGTCGGTTGTCCTGTTTGAACTCATTTAAAGTGTATCTTCATTCTTTTTGATTCTAAACTCTTTAAACTAATTATAAACACTTTGATTTCATTCATAACATGAATAATAACCTTGTAATAATAATTCAAATTCAAGGTGACGTTAAATTATGTTTTTAAAGTTCTTTCGAACCTTTTGACGAGAGCTTTCGAGTCCTTTTGAGGAGTCTTTACAACTTAGTAACTTGATTTCAAGATCTAGTACATTAGCATGAGAAGTGAGAGAATGTAATTGTGAGTCTATAATATCACCTACGTCATTCATTATCGTGAAACCATAACTCGTAAATTCATAATTCACACCCGAGGAAATTCTATATTAATAATAAATGTAGATAAGGTGGGGCGGGGGAGGACATTCCTGGCTCGAAAAAAATCCCAGGATGGAACTTTCAAAAGATGATCTTCTTGGTAAGGGATGGGGACAGGATGAGTGAAAATGAGCTCGACCTAAAAAGGCTTTTCACAAGCACCCCAACCAGCATACCAACTAGTTGGGGGTGTTATTAGCTTTGAAGAAAAAAAAGTAAGTAGTAGGGGGAGGTTGCAAACTGACTATTAGAGGATTAAGGAGAGAATGAGAGAAAGATATTGAATGAGGGATATGCATTTATGGTACTGGTGGAATTGGCCACTGTTTCACCCGCTGTCAAAAGAATAAGAATATGTTGTTCCATAATCTCCCAAAAAAGTTAAATCCTCATATTCATCTGCGGATACAGCCAAACGTCTCATCATCTTAAACCAGCCTAAAGGCTTACGCCCAGTATTTGGTAGGTTGGATTCGGACAAACAAAATGGAAAAAAATGCAATGAAAAATGAATTTAAAATAAGTTATATCACTGGGGATTTAACCCAATACATCATTACATGAAAGCTACAAGAAAATCAACAAAAGATTAAGACAAATATGGCTTGGAAGAGAAGAAATTTACAGCCTGCTGGAAATTCTAGTCTCGACCAACTTTTGAAAAAATGAGCTTCGTTTAAATTTTATTTTAAATGTAATGTAATTGGGGATTGAAACCACTACCTCACTAAATGAAAATTTCATAATTTTTTTTGATAAAAATGCAAGGATAAATAGATGGGTGCAGTGAGGAGGAAAAAAAAACATAGTTGAATGAGGAGATACGTGAGGAGAAAACTAAAGGAGAAAAAAATGTGGAGAGTGGGTATTTAACTCACCAAACCTCTTGTTTAGGTTAAAAAGTTAAGAGATAAAATAAAAGAAAAAAAAAGAGCCTGTGGGGGATTTATCCCACAACCTTCTTGACTTAAACGAAAAAAGGAGAGGAGGAGAAAAGGAAAGGAAATATTATGGGGTGTTATGGACGAACTAGGGTCCGCCAACCAAATCTAAAAAAATGTAATAGTCATCAAGTTTTTAAATAGAATAAGTGTTGTCCAAGGGATTTGGAAATCGGTTTACATTGCCAATCCCCCCATTGAAAAAATAAGTCACTACGTAAGTAATATTAATAATGCTGCCTCTAAAGATGACATTCAATTCTCGGCATATATACCTAGATGATAAGTCTATGTACCACATAATCTGTGTAAATATGAATCACTTGATAAACTATGTGATGAAGCCCATGGATTTGTAGTATAATCCATAACTCTAGAATACATTTAAAAGTAAGTGAACTAATGTGTGTAATAAAATTGATTGAAACCTAGAAGTTCAACGAAACGCATGTAAAATACACTAAATTGCCCAAGTGCATTCGGTTTATATGATGTGAAATGAACAATGAAATGATGAAAATTAAGGTGTGGAAAAAAAACCAAAGGCCAAAAAGTTGCATTGGAATATGAAAAATATGAAATTCACCTAAAAAGGGAGTGAGTAAACTTCTGAAGAGTGAAAATCTGATAATGATAATGAATGTTGTCACAATAGTCATTATGAGGCCTTATGTAAAAGATGAGTACAATATTCAAATGAACCTAAGTAAACGGTTACCAAAACGTACTCCACCTAAATGAGAGGGGAAAGTTAATGAAAGAGGACCAGTCTTATGAAACACTAATGAAAGTAGAGATTAATGCACACTGAATACTATGATTGAGATGAAAAATCATATATGGATATGATGTCCTCATACTAGAAGTCAGCTCCATATGTATGAGTGAAGGGTAATGGAACATTATAATGAGCACCGATAGACTAGCTATGAGCGGTGAGGTTGATTGGCCTTTCTTCGCGGAAAGGCGGGGGCGGAGGTTCACGTAACTCTCATTAGATGAGATTATTTGGCATGCCGGGTATTGATCTCCTTATATCTCCTAGTATTCGAACCTTTACTGCCAATATAGGGATCTAGCGGGATGTAATTACCATGTAGGCTAGCATGTTTTGGGTCACTTTTGCCGGTGATTCCATGTGGGCTTTCATGATACTGGATTTCATGGTGCTCACATGATATATGTCAGTTAAAGTTAAAGTTACCAATGAATGAAGGAGGTCAGCCTCAAATGATGCACATAATGAAATGAATGATACTAAAGGTGTTAGGATAGGATAATCAAAAGGTGAGTTAGATTCAATTGATGACATTAGATCATTCTTGCGTATGACAATGAACTCTGATGAAAGTATTATTAAACTACATTTAGTTATAGATGGGGTTGTTTAAAAGGGCAAATGAATGAAATTAAATGTAGTAGTCATGAATGAACGAAGCAGTCTTGGTTGGCTTAAAGCAGGAATCACTAATAAAAATTTAGAAAGCGCACTAACTTTCCTAATCTAATTTTTGAAAGCTCATTGAGTTTCCTAATACCAATTTGGGAAGTCCGATGACTTGCCTTTCCATAATCATGTTTTTAGGAAAGATCTATTCTTACTTATGGATGTCCTTGGTGTGTTCTTGCATACAACCATACATAGTACAATTGTGTACTAATCCCATACAACTCTACATTTTTAGGTATAGGTACGGGTGGATGCTAGAGCTTACAGGTGGACGTTGCTTCTATCCGGACGTGGATATTTCATTCGAACTTGGTTGTACCTCATGCTTTCGTGGATGTATACCGCTATTATCAATCTTAGATGTAGGCTTTAGCTAGTGGAGCATGTTTCACTAGTGTTTCTTTAAAGTTTCATTTCATACTTTGTATTGGTGCCATTTTGGCAAAAATATGTTTAAGTGAGTTATGAACTGTTTCTTTCATTTGATTATCACTATATTAGAAGGTTAATTTGTGAACGCCTATGATATTAATACTAAAATGTTTAGCTAGAAGTGAGAATACAAAAAGTTCAAATTTTCTGCTAAAATAACTAGATGAGAAGAATAACGATGTAGCGCTTGTATGCGACCTCTGAGATGTCAACGATGCCAGTCACGTTTGGGTTAGAATCGGGCGTGTGACCTGCGGTTCAGTTCCAATAGTTTAATAAGTTTCTAAAGTGTTTCCAAAAGGGATTCTCATTGAGAACGTCCTCCCCAAGGAAAAAATAGACTTTGGATGAGGTTCTTTTCGTACTAACAGAATATTCTAACTGCGAGCTTAACAGGGAAATGACAGAGTATAGTGTAAATACTTCTAGTTAAGGGGTTTATCAGAGCTTAGTATTTCCCTATAGGATTCACCGTGTTTTCAGAAAACAAAGGAAACATGGTTCTCTCAGTGTGTTTTGATATGGACACTGAACTAATCACACTCAATAAAACATATCTGAATTCCCATGATTGATTAATGTTTCACCAACTTTAGGGTTTTGTTAGTCATTCTCAAGGGAGATCTCAAACTGGTTATCATTAACTAGATCAGAGAAAAAAGTTGCAGTCCGAAAAAAACATGTTGTTAGATCAGTATGGTCATTATAATTTTGTAGTTTGGTCCATTGACTAGCCAATGCACCATGCAACTTCAATGGATTTGTTTAAAACAACGGTGTTTAAGTAGTTACATGGACTTGTTTTTGTTGTCATACTTTAGTAATGAAATCCTCATTAGGTATAAATTGAGGAAGAACATTTCGTGACATCTCGAGTGTTCTTGAAAACACTCTCAAATACGCCAGTTGTTATTCGCTAAGTTTAAAAATAAGTATGAGGCTTGGTTGAAATTTTTTGTTTTTTATGTGTTATATAGTATTTAAGACGAGGGATTCATAGTCGATTATTGGAAAAAGAACTAGTGTGAACAATGGTTACAGCGTACTTTTCCTATAGATATTTTAAGTTTTTGGGTCTAACTAGAAGGTATTAATAGAGTCGTTGGAGGATTTTGTCCATAGGCTATCCATGGAATAACGTTAAACTATTGAATAGGTTAGTTTTAGTAATCAATGATATGAAAAAGATTCATAAAATTAAACACTAGGTCGACTATAACTCCGGTTTTGACTTTACCGGAGGGTTAAAAGTTTATGTAATCTATTGTTATGCATCCAAAGTCGGCTTAAGTTTTCGATTGATTCACCAAGATAAGGCTATAGTTTTTACTTCTATTCAACTTAAGGTGCATGATAAAATTATTCTACTCATGTCCTCGAGCTTGAAACAATGGTATTTGCCATTAATATTTGGAGACGTTACTTGCATGGTGTACACATAGATATGTTCTAAAACCGTAACAGCCTTCGGTATGTGCTCACCCATAAAGAGTTTAATCTTTGCCAGGTGCGATTATTTGAGTTCCTCAAGGATTATGATACGAGTATGCATTACCATCCTGTTAAGGGTATGTTTGCGTAATCAATGGCACAACTTCCACTACAAATGTCCACGATCATGCAATAGTATAGTAACTTAACTAAGGCTTGAGGTCGTGACCCAAGGGAGTGGTTGTGAAAATTAGTACATAAATAGAATTTCATTATAATTAGTCATAGCTAAAGAAAATAAGGATTAATAACATAGTAAATTCTATTGGTGACTCAAAAATGTCAAATATCAAAGAGGGAATTTTGTGACAAGTACTAAAAAATTACGAAATGAACAAGTAAATTTAAGCAATGAAAAGGTACATTCTTCAAATGTGACCGAATTATAGATTAATCTAAATTATTGGGTACATCATCTCAATAGAAGATTTATATAGTAATAGTGACTAGCCTAATATTTACGTTGAAATAAGTTCTCAGTCGAGCAACTTATCCCGTTTCAAATGGGTTCTTCTCAAACACCAACTTGTTGCATGAAGACCAGCCCACGACTTACCCGACTCACTCTCTCAAACTGATTATCAAGTCATGTGCGTTACTAGATCCTTACTTTCTCGAGCTTAACTCATGTCGACCATCTTAGACCATCAAATATAGTAGTCTGGTTTTTTAACGATTTCTACTTCTCGCACGGCGAAAACACAAAAAAAAAAAGTTTTATTCGCAAAAACTTATAATTTTTGTTAAATTCATTTACAACTACTAGACAAAATAGACATTAATTTAAAATAATCTATCAGCAAGCAAGACCCCCAACAAACAATCTGAACCTGTATTTACTAAATCCACACCCCAAGAATGTTTTTTTAGCCAAAATAATGTATTTAAATTATACCTTTAATCATGTTGAAATCAATTGGGTATGAGAAATATGTTTTTATTTAGGCAAATCAAGAAGAATGAAAGAGACCCACTTCAAAATTAAAAGAGATTAAACCCTGTTCTTCTTGAAGTCTTCAAAACCCTTTCAAACATACAATAAAAATGTGAAAAACTATTATTCTAGATAGAAAGTAATAATAATAATGTTTGACTCTCTAAAAACTACAACTATAATTAGTATTTATTGTTTTTTAGATCTATGATATAGTGGATCGTTTGGTATCGTTAGTCAGAATCGCCAATAGACTCAGAGATTCAACAATTGGTGTAGGTAACCGCCTTTTGGTACAGCCTTCAGCATCAGTGTGCTTTATTCCATTGGGCGATATTGTACTGCTTCACATAGCTACTCGTGATGCTCGAACTACTCATTTCTTCAGCTAATTTGATCCTTTCCTTCAGGGCTCTGCACACTGGAACTAAAGGCAAAGTAGGCCTCTTTGGAGATTCACCAAGTGGACCCGCCCATCCCCAATCTTCCATATCTTTATTCTTTTTGTCCTTTTTGCGACATAATGTCCACGCTTTCTTCAAACTTCAAATACCTAACACTTATGAATTTTCATCAAATATTAAGATAAAATAAGAATTTGAGGATGCTTTTTGCACCAAAATATAACCCTAAATGAGTCCACTTTTTGGACTCATGAACACCCCCAACTTAAAATTTTGATTGTCCTTGAGTAAAAACTCAAGTTCAGCAGTTCAAATGGATATATCAAATAGTGGTACACAATACTCAATCATGAATGTAAAATTGGACTGAAATTACTTATGTAAGGATCAATTGTGTACTCTAAGATTCAAGTCGTGACACACCATTACCAAAGATTCTCAGGCTCGCATAACTTGCTTCAAAGGCAAGTTCAAGCTTAACAAAAGCATTTGAATACTCTAACACAAATAATGATTCCATTTTAACAGACAAGGATATAATAAGTTTAATGTTCATGAATCAGATAAAACTCTCACTCTAAAAAGAGGAAATACAGTGCATGCTTTTAAAAACGGTATGCTTGCATTATTTCCCAATGCGGGACTTTGTTCAATCTTGTAATTAAAAATAAAAATGTCTTTCCCTAAGACTTGTAATGTGGTTTAGGTGTATGAAGGTATTTTCATTTAGACCTTAGTCACTATGTCCTCCATGATTGTGGTGTTATTTAAAAACTTCTTTCATTCTTCCTTCCTCATCTTTGTTATCTCTCACAAGTCATCACATTATTCACTTCCATAGATTGATTGGAAACCATATTAATACTGTACTTTATGCCATATATTTCTTTTTCATTTTTTTTTTAACTCAATTTTTTTTTTATAAATGGAGGGTATCAATCTTTTCACAGCACAATGGGTTAAAGGAAAATTTTCTTGCACTTCTTTGACTTTCCCTTTTATTTTCACCACATACCCTACTTAGTTATTTCAATAAAACTTATCATTCATGAGGGTTATGAATGACGCATGAAGAAGGGTCTAGTATTCATAAAATTTCTTGCAATGAAGTATACGGTTAAAAGGGTGTTCAAGAGAGGTGTACACACTTATCATGGAGGTCATAAAAGATGTATATGTCAAATCAGCTCGGACACTACGAAATTGCCTAAGATTATATCAACAAAAAGCATTACTTAGCTGACTGGAATAATAGGGAAAATTCTTAGTGTTGTCATGCATGGTTCAAGGTAAGCTTATCACACAAGGAATCGATACAAACGTCAAACAAGACTTTACACGTTAGCTAGAGTGCAATGGGAAGCACACGAGAATTAATTTGACACATGAATAGTCACATAGAGATGCAAAGAGTTCACATATTTCATATTCAACTATATTTGGTCTCATCGTAGTCGTACCTTAATATTTCTTAGATTCCAAGAACTATTTCAGTTATCGGTATTGATCAAAATTAAGATTCGAATTTACTAATGAACAACCATATTTAAGTACATCCAAGGGGTGGCAAAAAATTGTGATAAATTTGAAACTTTTTGGAAAGGTAAGAAACATTTTTAAAATAAAGTCAAAATGGGAGTTAAAATCTCAAACATCCACAAAAAGAATATTAACATAATTTAAATATAATAATCCAAACAAACACAAAAAATAAGTATCAAGTCTTACACAAAAATGGTAGGCATCACCCACCAAAAAAACGTATTCCTCCTAAAATGTGAAATAAAAGTATCAAAAAATTAAAGATATAATATGACAGAGAAAGAGGTAAAAAAAAGTCTTGTTAGTGCATTCTCTCCATATTCTAGGATCTTTGTGCTTGGTGCAACAACATGTACTTGGGCATCAGTGTTCAGGATCCCCACATGAATTCTTTTGTGTGTGCTATGCCTTTGCACATCTCTGATGGTAGCTAGAGGGACCCCCGAGGTCTCAAGAGCGCCTATATCATCTACCCTCCCTATTAATAAACTTATGTCGATAGACTTAAGGTAGTCTACGTACTTTCTCAAGTTTGGGACATCGACTTTTAAAGTCATCACCTTGGAGGATGCCCCTGTCTAGTCTCGAAAGTTGTGACTCTCATGGTTAATGTATCCATATAATCATGAAGGTGCGTGAGTGCATCACATATGATTATATCGATCATCCCTAGGACATATCTCCAAGTTGGGCTGCTCGTGCATCAGTTGGCTGTGCTAATCGCCCCATATATAGTTTCATGTATTTACTAAGCTTTGTCGGTTAGGAGGAGGAAGAGGAAATTGGGACTTGTGAAGAAGAAGAAGGTGCAAATGTACTTGAAGGCTCACAGTCTAGAGTACGCAAAGGTGTTTTACTGGCAACTAGTTTAGATCGATCTTTGGGTAGTGTCGATAGGAGCTGCTCTCCTCATGTGCCTTCTCTCGTTTGTACTCGGCCTCAATTCTTTGAATATTGGTGGAGAAAGATGGGAAGACCTCAATGTCCCTCGTAGTGTCACAAGGTACTCCAGAAAGTCAATATAACTTGGTCACCAAGACTCGAAAGGGTAAAGAGGTCAGCTACTGGTTGTCCTCATGGACATCTCTTGTGAAGTCAGCAGCCCCAGGTCGATACCCTGTCTGGACATAATACAAACCTAGCAAGATGTCTTAGGGAAGCGCAAAATAGACTCGCGCTTAGATGACATTATGGTATTGCTGATGAAGCCAAACCAAAACATGCCAACAAGGTTCAGGTCCTATTTTCAATTTCAGATCCTACTCAATCCATTTACCGGTGGTGTTAAAAATCATAGGGGTCAAAAAACTCTTTAGGTCATTCAGAGAGGAAAAAGAAGCAACCCCTCATAAGGGTGTAATGAGTGCAGCAGTCTTCACAATATAATGTTAATGTGCTCGCTATGAAACTCCACCTATTTACCTCTGACCCTGACCAATCTTACCGGTCTAAACTTGCTCGACTTCTTCATGTTCTTGGTCACCAAATTTGTATCAGTTGTGTAAAAAAACCTAACCCTAGAAGTAATATAAGGGCTTTGAGGGGTCATGAACTACTCGAACTCATGGTATCAGATGGTTTCTAGAACGTCAAAATGTTTGCCTTCGAGGCTATCCATTGATTGGAGTTTCTCCCCTAGGATGGTTCATACCCCTATCAACTTAAATCTGTTCAACATAGGTTGGGGAATGATATGGGCTACATGAGTTATTGGATAGGAATGAGATGGCACTAATTTTTGTTTAGGAGGGGCTATGGCTGATGTAATCCTGGTGGGAGGAGCTACAACTAATGAGACCCTAAAGGATGTGGATGTATGACTATATCGAAGCCTATTATGTCGTTGAATCAATGGTGATCATCTTGATGATCAGACCACTAAACACGGGCCTCGACAATTATGTCTTTACTTGCTATATGTTTCTTACTCTTGCCTTTGTTTCGATTGGTGGGCGTTACTCTCTTCCCCTTTTTTAGAGGATTTGACCCTTTTTTTTTTATTTCAATGCCTTGTGATGTGATCTTGGGTAGCATGTTGGAGTCTATATGTACTTTATCTGCGAAATATCGGAAATAGTTAAAATAACATCAAGTAAACACACAAATAATATATGGTAGAGAGTTTTTCTAAATGAATCTACGAATAGTTGAACTTCTTTAGAGATCTAGGTCAGTCTTTCTGAAGGGATTGTATTAAATTTATAACCAGTTGGCAATTGAAAATTCTTTCAGCTATACGTCGACTACTTTTGGCGAGCTTGAGTTAGTCCACTAAATGTTCTAGTGCATCAAGTGTTCATGGGTACATATGAAAGGCAGAAGAAGAGAATTTTATGAGACTTCGAGCTCTTTCGGAGATCCGTATCATTTCGCCTAAAGTAACAAATTCAAACATCAAATATAAATACATATAAATGGAGAAATGGAGACATTAGGCAAACCGCTGAGTATTTTGGTGAGCATGACCCAACTCTCTGAATTGCCCAATGTGCCTATTTTCCAATCACCTACATGATGTCCACCCCCACCTTAAAAAACAATTCATCTCATGCAAAAGAATAATCAAGCACATTTATAATACCCAATAGGAACTCCAGGATATTGCAGAAATTTCTCAATGGTTTTGACATAAATTCGTGTAGCAATTTTGACGAGTGAATTATTTGTTCTTAAGAAGTGGGTGTCACGTTCTGCAATCATTAAGAAATTTCTCATCGTTATTACGGGATGGGGACAGTGTTGTTGATGTAGACTTCACCCCAAACTATAACCAACATGCAGAAATCACCAATCCAAAGATAGTATTCATTCCAATGTATATCACACGACCTCGATGGGGACATTTGTGAGGCTATTTACAAAAATATGGGTATGATTTTCAAATATATTAGGCATGGTAAACCATTAGCAATCGCACATATAGGCCACAACAAATATCAATTTAATACTAATATTTGTCAAATGGAGTTCAAAATATTAAAAATCCACCTCATGAGGTTGTGTGTAGCGACTAACCTTTAATACTTTTGAAAAATATGATTGAAGAGGTTCTGAGGTCAACAAAGAAATCCTAATTTCTAGCACCAACACACAAGAAAAGTACATATTCATAACCAAGAATAAAGAAAGTTCTAAACCTGTGGATGTGAATTCGTGAATCTAGAGGCGAGGGGTCGGAATTAAGAAAATCAACTCAGTAAGAGTCGTCTTGGCCCTTATAACTAGGTGCCGAGTATCGCTTCCAATTCGGTGAACGTTAAAGTTTTTGTGCCCACAACCTCTTAAATCAAATCACTTGACTAAGGGTGTCTATTACGTATCGCCCAATGTATTATAGACACGGGCTCCAACAAAAGGGCGTGTAGAAAAGGTCGTAAAAGCGACGGGGGGACAATAATGTAGGAATCCACACAATTCCATTATTAGTCTGAACGGATCCTTTGTTCAAGCGGCAACCTTTACGTTTCAACCACATTCCTTGGTCCATGCCTACAATAATTAACAGCAGAACGAACTTTAAAGGTGATAATGATCCATTGTGTGTTAATCCATCCGAAGACGAGGCCTATTAATATAACATAGTGTGGCGCGATGTAGCTACCCAGCAAGGCGGTTTATTAGTTTGTGCGTTGACCCGTAACATACAAGTAAAGGCAACCACTCCGTTTATATGCGTGTGGTCGTAGTATACACTCTGTGGTAAAAGAGGTCGTTCAAAAGAAAATACCAAATTATCATTGTGTCTTGTAAAAAGATTGAGGTGAAACAATCTCAGCTCCAGATCCCTCCAGTGGCTTCCTTATCGCCCTAACATTGTTATCTCTGGCCTTCATGAGAATCTTCTAGAGAATGAGGTCTATAACTATCCTTGATACATTTGGGGTTCCTCCATTGCTCATAGATATTCTCGCTCATGAAGAGGCCATATAACGTCGGGCCGGCCTGAACCTATGACTCATGGGTTTTTTCCGACGGCGTGTAAATATTTTTGGTGGATATTTGTTCATTGAGCTAAGGAACCGGTTGCGGGGTTTAACGCGAATTCACCCTGACTTCTTGATTTACTCAACAACTTGCCCACCCTTCCCTCAGCGGGGGGCAAGCTCAGTGTGCCTGCATCACAAATCTCAAAAGAAAAAAAAAGACCATAAAATAATATTAGTAAAGATATAACTAATGAATAATGAAAAAAATATACGGGGGGGTTATTACATGTTTCTTAGCGTAAGGCATCAGTGTCTCCCGTGACAGAGACAGGCGCCATTTAAAAGAGGTTATTTTGCGATCGAATGACACAAATGGGTGCGTACAAGTGTCGTAGCTATCATAAACCTATAGGATGTAAAGCGGAGGACCAACAGGGATTGGGGGTGCGTGTCGGGGGGGGGCAGGAGAAGTGGGGTCGTGTTAATTAGAATAGATAGATAGATATAGGGTGAATTCAGTTCTAGATGAGGGCAGATAGCTAATAGCAGTGTACAAGGAGGGCTAGACATAGGGTCAACGATTCATGGGTGGACGACAAAACGAATTGTCGCAATAGGTCAAAAGGGGATTTATCAGCAAGTAGGTACACAGTAAACGAAACATACAAGGAAAAGCTATGTAAATTAGAGGGTAAATTCCTTGCGAGTTATAACGGTGTATATGGATGTACTACAATTCTTAGTTCATACTACTCAATATAATGAATTTTTAAAGAGTAATAGTGAGAGTAGCTAATCTTAGTAGTGATGGAAATAGGAAATATCTCTCTCTACAACTTCAACCCCGTTTTCGAATGAATGTGTATGGTATCTCGACAACCCTGGACCAGCAGAATCAGAGACAAGCGCAATATGCTTAGGAAACCGGGAGAAAGACCGAGGAAGAGAGGGTTACACTCATATCTCAATATCTAGTGTGTTATAAATAATGAATGTGATAGGGGCTCCCTACTTCGAGGTTAGATTGTTAAGAATATGGACTAAGGCTAGGATGTGGGTTTGAATCAATGGTGCAGAGGTAACCCGTATAGTCCGAAGCATTAACGTGTCACACCGGGGGGGTGGTATGTTATTACAGTCTCGTATGTAGGCATAAATTTTTGTGGTCAACAAGGGGCCAGAGGTTACAGGATTGGGTCGCGGCTTTTGAATTTGCGTAATTAATAGACATCAGACTCCACTTTATCACTAAAGAGAAAAAGAAAAGGGAAACACTCGTGGGGCTTTATGATTAATTATTAGCCAAAGTAGAACAATAATAATTGAGATATGTAGGGGCAGTTATCACTGCGTCGGCAGAAAATTAAACAATAATTCAATTTCAGGGCATGGCTCTACAAACGTTGTCAAATTACATTCGAATGGGTTACTTCATGGTGGTTAATATTAAAGTAATTAATGATGCTTTGTCATTTATTAGGAGGTTTTTCGGGAAGATTAATTCCATTAATTATGCTCAGGGTACCGGGGGTTACAATTTGATGCGAAACACTCTCGTCGTAGCAATCGGTACTCGGGGGTGAGTACGTTGTAGGTGCCTCAACATTAAAATAAGGCATATTATCAGGTTCTCGATTATCTGTGTGAACAACAGCTGCGATGCAGGTTTTAGGTCCTCAACATCAAGATACTTTTGAATATTTCAAATGGAACTCAAAATCGAACTCACGATTTTTCATGTAAGCTAGGGTTGTTGGATAGTCCCAATCACTATCATGGTATACAAAGTGTTTCTACTTTTGCCCAACATGAATATTGTGTTGGAAAAGGTCTTATTGTATGCTTTATATAAAAAAGGTTGGCAGGAGTCATCCCGTTCTAGCATCCTGGGTGTGGCTCGGGGGCATTGACGCAGCAAAAAGGGGAATCCTGACCATAAACGAAAAACTGGACAACTAGAATAGGAAATCTGTTTGTAAATAATGCGATGTTATAAGTTCAGTATTAAAGATAATATATAGGACAAAGGTGATGGGAAATAAAAGATTAAATAATAATTATAAGTTTTTGACATGATTAATGAATATCAAGACTCAATAATTTCTCAATACTGGGAAAATTAAAAGATCTATGGAGGAATCTCTATTTAACTAGTATAGCGGTTTCGATGACCAGGAAGGACCCCACGATACTAGTCTTTGGGCATATCTAAACTCCGATAAATGTTTAAGTCATATTGGGGTAGAGTGGGACAAGTTTTGTGGACTGAGGGGTCGCGTAGTCCTGTGGCATACAGTTGTACCTATCAAACCTTGAGTTATAAGATGAAGGAAAGGATTTGTATTCGAACACAAAATGTGTAATAAACTAATAGAAAATCTAAATCACGGATCAAATATTAAACAAGAGATTGAAATCATATGGTAAATCGAGAAGAAGGTCTTGTCAAAGTGTTTAGCTCTTTGAGATGAGATGGGGGGTCAGACAAAATCAAACCGCTGACGTCATTGTTAAGAAAATAGTAAAACGACTTGTGGTGGCAAATTTTATTTAGAGGATGTAAAAGTGAAAGATTATGAGTCTCCACAGGAAGGGGGGAAGGGAGAGGGGGCAAGAATAATATTTTGTTGGTAGCTAGAAAATACTGAATTATTTCATTAACTTAAAAGGAGGGTTTACGAAAACAATTGAGTACTAGTTAAGGGTTCAAATGTTCATTTCAAAGGGGAATGATTAACACCCTTCAAACATCAAGCACGTGTGGTGGGTCCATGACTGGAATTGATATGTTATTGCACATTGCGGGGGACAAGGTGAGACAGGAGTTAAGGGTAGTCTGCATGACACAAAGATAAACCTGTAGATACCAAATTAATCATATAATATAATATAACAAACTCCCTAACTTAGTAACGTCACTATGATAGCAATGGCATGGAATTAAGAATAGTGAATATGAACTTAGACTTTGAATATCTGTCAACGGTAATGGACTAACTAATACCGAGTAGACGGACACTTAGTAAAAGTGTTGTAATAAATAAAAATATCAGTAATAATAAATTATTCAAATACATGAACTTAAAAAAGGGTAAAATCCTTTTTATTAGTCACGGAAGGTGGCTGTGAACGAGGTGTACATAATTTTCTTTGTCGGTTAGATTACAACAACAAGAAGTATGTAAGGACTTAAATTAAATTTCCGCCTTCTAAATGCGGGGAGGCCTCCAAAAAGCGCGGTACGGGAGATTTCGTGGTGCCAATTTAACATTGAAAATCTAGGATGAAACTATATAATCAAATGTAATAATTTTAAATAAAATGCACAACCTTAATGATAAACATGGGTAACCAAGTGGGTAGGTAAGGATGTTATAATTTCCTAATAACAAATTAATTGCGGTGAGACATTCTGGCGTATATAATGGGTAATTAGAAGCAAACAAATAAGAAACAATAATAAGGGGAAAATTATTTTCAATAGGAAAAAAAAAACCCCAACCACAATACAACCATTCACGAACCAATGGGATATATTTATTTGTAGTAAGCGTATTAGCATAGGGATTCCAACAGAAGACATCATACTCTTATTTAATTTAAAGATCATGAATAGAAAGAATAAGTAAACAACCAACATATACTCAATGGTAAGTGAGAAGCGTTTTTAATTGTAACACCACTATATTCAACAAGGGATTAGATTAAATCACCTAGCTTCTTGTACAAAGCTAATTAAAAATAAGCATAAAAAACCAAAAAACCAACTTGTAGCTATACCGCGGGATCCTGATTTTTATTATGATAGTACAAAAAGTCAAATAGCATAATTTAGACTAAAAATATAGTAAAGCCAAACAACATAAAGATTGCAGATCTGAAAATTTTTCAAACTACCAAAAACTCGACTTCCAACTGGTAACGAAGCAAAGAGAACTAGCAATCAACTAAGTACGAGTATAATTAGTAGATACACGTCCAGCCGGGGTCAAAAGAAATACTAATGAGTTAACAAGACCATACAAGTTTACACGATTGTACATGCACAAGCAAGTATATCAACATGGCAAAAATAATAAAGAATAAACAAGAAGAAAGATGGATTGATATAACCAGTTGAGTTCACGGCAGCGATTTAACGTTGCAAAGGGGCAGCTGGTAATATTTTACACGCCTGACAAATTTCTATCCAAACCCATCTTCAACCTAGTGATGGGCCAGTGTTATCTATTCATAAGGAATTATTTGAAAGATGGACGTAAGTATGGGCTTGAGAATGGTGACCCCACCATTATTGTTGATTAAATGATTGTGTAGGGTGGGCGGGCAATTGGGGGGGGAATTCCCGTATTTGAAATAACTTTTTTAAACATGTAAAATATTAAAATGGAATTTATAACCAATGTAATTGAATAAATGAATATAAAAAAACATATGACGTAACTAATTACTAGATATGCAATCTCAAAATTTACTATCAAAATTCTAAATTTTGATAAATAAAGATAGTTAATTATAAACTTATTTAAAATTATAAAAAAAATTATTTTAAACTATTAATAAATAAAACTTAAAAATAATGAATTTTGAAAAATGTTAAACCAAAATTGAATGTCAACATTTCAAATATATGTGTAACTATTTAACTGTATTAAAGGACTCCCCGTGAAGAGATTAGCTCTGCAGTGAAATCTAGTTTATTGTACCCAAGGTCTTACACACACTACCAAAACCATAGAGGTTACACTGTCACTACTATGGTTTCACGTTTTATAATGCAAGAGAGTCTCATTAGTTGTCAAAATATCAAGAGCCATTAAAGTAAGAAAAGAAGATTCTTATTCACTTTTGCATACATTGCCAAAAGTATAGAGGCTACATAAGCATAAAAAAAAGAAAAACAGTTAGATTAATTAGATAATGATTAAAATCAATATATAATAATTTGAATCAAGTTATCATACTTGATGCAACCTCGAGTTGAAAATAATATAGATAGGGCCAACCAATTGTCTTCCTTTGAAAGAGGTAAAACCAAGAAAGTTCACTATAAACAGACTAGCATTTACATAAAACCAAGTCAGCTGAGGAACAACACAAGTTGTTCTTAAAACTATTTCAGAACTTCCGCTAAACTTCCAAACCTTCTACAAAAAGATTGAGAATATCAAGACCTCTAATTTCATGAAACTACAATAAAAAAGGATAAATAATTTACAGATGACGGCATTTCTCCTCATCAACTGCAACAGTGATTCATAGAACCTAATTAGTACGATACTAATGTCCCTCGTATGATGAAGATTCTTATCATTTTTTCAACTCTGACCCTAAAGGTGAACTTGAAAGGTGAGTGGAAAAGGTTAACATCACGAATACTTTGGATGTCCTCTCTATTTTCCCTCCTTTAGGCAAGATGAAGCAAGAAATGAAAGGTTTGAGATTGAAAGTGAATCGTGTTTGTTATGACCTGCTGGAAAATTTGGAGTTGTTCTAATAAAACTGAGATCCAGTTGCTTTTGGTAAACAAAGAAAAGGTGGATCGCTATTCCACGTTTTTAGCCCTTGTATTTTTTTGAATTCTAAGGAGTAGAAACCATTTAAAGTTGTAATTATGTTATTTGGGATGTTTTGGTAGAATTGAGGCAAAGAAAGTTTGTCCTTGTGCTTTCTAATGGTAGTAGACTTTCAAGAGGTCTACAAGTTATCAATGGTGTTCTTGCAAACAAGGAGTAAACATATTATTAAGATAAGCAGTGTTTTTCCTTGAAGTGGTGTCTTTGAGGAGGAACACAAACGGGGAATTCTTACGAATGTTCATTTGCAGGTTCCTTTTGTTTAAAGAACAAATTGGGTACATTGGACATGCTAGTCCTCGATCGCTGAAAATCCAGTTATTTATGCATTTTGATAATGAATAAGCTATGGTTCTTGCTCGTTTCCAATCATTCTTATATTGCAGGAATAAATTTCGTTGTACCAATCAAGGATTTACATGTCCAATTGACTCGAATGATTGTTCCAACAAATGGACCTACCAATGAACATCTTGTATAGCTCCTTTCTCGACTTTCCCTTCTCAAAGCATCTTCGAGGAAATTTATTTTCTTATATAAACTGAGTTACCTCTATGTGCAAAATAATGCACGGATATTCTCTAGACATTTTAAGACATTTTGGACAGTCTAACTATCAAAAAGCATAATGCAACTCTTCTTTTCCTAAAATCCTCCAAGCCCTTATATAGTTTTAAAATGCATCTTAACTCCATTAGAATTACTAGATACTAAGACCAATACAGTACATGGGTTTTAACCTCTTCTTTTTTTAATCGCTAGCTTTCTGTTTCATTAAGGCCACAATTTAATTTGTCCCATTACAAAATACATTATCCACACCTTCAATCTATATTTTCTATTTGTACATCTCAAATCATTTCCTTCCTACTTCAATCTTACCTTGCTTCACTAAAACGAAATCTAGTCTGACAACCTAATTCCTTGATGCCATATTGTACACTTCAAGAGATATATAAAATTTATAAACTAATTAACATCATTACCTCATAAGCCTATAAAATCAAATGATCACCAACTAAATCAACTTGTTTCAAATTCGTTAAAAAAGGAAAATATCCGATAATATTAACACATACCACTTCATCATAAATGCTAAAGTAGTACAAAACAATATATACAGGGCATCATGATAACCAGAAATCGCCCCAACAAAATTAGGAAACTCTAACAATATAGGAGAACTGTCAAGACCCAACCCACTAGACTGTGTGGGTACCTCTTTTAGCATTTTTGCAGATTGTTTAGTTTATACTTGTTGATCTTTATCAGAGGTTAGTTCCATGCCCCCTCAGCTTCTGTAACTTTTCAAATTTTATGTACATGGTGCTCAATGATATAAGGGGTATACAAGAATAAGAAGACGCGACAACACTTGGAAAATTTCCTTGGTCTGACTTCTCTCTTCTTCGTAGACATCCCACACCATAAATATTCTATGTAAAGTTGTGCTAAAAAGGAAATAACCGTCTAGCAATTGGGGGATTTCAAGCAATTATAGTTATAGATAAAGTCATAAAATACCCTAATGCTGATTTTAGAAAATAAAACAAACACTAAATAAGTTATAACCATTCACGAGTTTAATGTATCTCATAAATTAGAACAAATTCACTGCGGTGATTACATGCACCTTCCTTTAATATAGTGTCCCATACATGTTAAAACCGAAAAAAATCGATATTCGGGGATTAAGGTGAAACAATTAACTTAAATTCATCCATTTAGAGGATTAACCTTTCGTACACCTTGGTGGAATAATTGGAACTCAATGACCAACATAGAATACTCTATCTTTAGTGCTTGTTTAAATTGATTGAGTATTGAAGTTTACCAATGGATGCATTGGAGGATTCCCCGTTAAGAGATGAACAAGTTTGAAGGTTATCTCTCACTTATCTCGTATTGTCAAAATAAAATCTGATTTATTCGATCCAAGAGTTACATATAAAAATAAAAAGCTAAGTAAAATTATCAGACACACGTGAACTCGTCTTCACTTAAATACTCATTTCCACTCTATATATCACTTTTATGATGACGTTTATCAAGTACTTGAGGAAATGTTAAAGTTGGCATTGTAGAGAGGGCCAAACCAATTGTATTCGTCCTGAAAGAGGTAACATTGTCCACATGAGAAATTTTCACAAAACGAAAGAAAACAATAACATAAAAGTCAGGTGATGAACACCACAAAATGTTGTTATCAAAACGAATTTCAAGATAATTTCAATCTTAACTCCCAAACCTTATTTAAAATATTGAAAAGATGCACGCACATCTAAGTCTGTGAACCCAAAGTAAAAAAAAAATTTTTTTTTATAGATGATGGCCTTTTCTCTTTCATTAACTAGAAAGGTGATTACTAGAGACTATCTAGTAACTATGTCTCTCAGTATGATGGGATGCTTATCATGCTCTCACGATGACCCTAACGATGATACTAGTTGTCGAGTAATATGCTCTATATTTAATCAATCTTTTGTTCTTGCGCCACCTTCTAAATTGAGAAAACCAGCTGCTCATTGGAATGCATTTGTAAATTTGAGATTTCATGTAAGACCTTTTCCCCCAACATGTACCATTTAGGTAAGTGTGCTCCTATTTTTTAGAATTTGTAAGCTCTGCAGGGTTTGTCTATTTTACAATATTTTAGGATTTTGCAGGATTTTTTCATCTGTTCTCTCATTGAGAAAAAGGTAATTGCATGTTTTAGAATATAGTGTGCAATCAACTCTGTATATGAGGTTATCAGGTATCCATGATTTTATCATGTTTATGTAGAGAATAGCAGAAGAAAAATATAATCTGGAAGGTTGATTTAGGTAGAGAATGTAGCTTCAAGAATGAGGCAAGGCGAAGCGAAAGTCTAAGTTAAAGTTACAGGGCTTGGAGCTATGAGTTGATCGGATGTTAGGAACCTCGGGCAATCCATTCCTATCAATCATTCTTCAGTCCAAGATCGTTATCTAAGATCTGAAGAGTCAATTATACAAGAGGGAGATAAAGAGGAGAATAAGATTTTTGAATAAGAGAACTTTATTATAGAAGGATACACTTTTGATTTAGGTTGTTTTTGGGTTTTGTCTTTGTTTGCTACCGATGACTAAGTACACCCCTAGGAATAAATTTGGAATGGTTGTAGATATACAACATAATAGATTATTCTATCTTGATTGCAATTTCTAACAACTCTCTAAAATATCTAGTTTATTTTTCTTCAAGGCAACGTCTCTAGATCTAAAAAATCATTAAAATATTATTTTTTTATACAACACTCGACTATTCAAGAAATTATAATTTAAAAACCAATGATATTCCAAAAATAAAATTTTTAATTTTTACAGTTTATGCATCACTTGAAGTGTGCAATATGTCGTTAAGAAGAGGTTTGTTGTACACTTAGTTTCCCTTTGAAGTAAGGTAACAGTGAAGCAGGAAAGGAAAGATAGGAGATGCACTATTACGAAGAAAAGATTGAAGGTGTGCATTATATCTCAACAAACTGGAAAGACATAAATGAAAATGTAACTAAATTGTTCTCTTGTTGGTTTTGGTATCAAGGAGATATACATACATTCCACTTTTTTAGTTCTGAAGATTTAAGAAGCTATTCAAATTCCGTATATAGGCAGTTTGCTCCTATATTATTCCAGTTTTGTTAGATTCTAAGAGGGGTAGAGGGGGTTGCTGATGCTTTGTATATATTTTGCATAGTAGTTTAAATTGTGATGATGAAGGGCGTATCATAAGTTAATTGTGGTGTTAAGAATTGGCGGATGCTTATTCTTTTGTTCATGAGTTGTGAAAACAGAAGGATATCTCATCTGGAATTGAGTACGAATCACCTAGTACTACAATTATCAGAGAGTGGTGTGTGGAGTTTTATAAGTTCATGAATCCGGTAAAGTGTGTTCATAAGACATCAAGAAGAATTTGGCCGTCTAGACATTTTCAAGTTTCCCCTTTTCTTGATGCAAGATGAAGTTGAAAGATTTAGATAACACAGGCGTGCATCGTGTTTTTGGTACTTGGCTGTAAAAGTGAGCTGTGTCCAAAGACTGGAACTCTAGCTGGGTTTGGGGACACAGAGAAAGAGGTGAGCCTATTGTATGTTGTTCCTCCAAGTATCTTTCATTTTTAAAGGAATTAGAAAAGCATTTCCAAAGTAGGTAGAGGGGTTTGGAGCAAATAGTTTTTAGTGACAATTGAGGCAAAGAAGAGTGTGTTGTGCTTTCTTATAGGTAAAACTTTCAAAAAGGTCTAAAGAATATCTGGGATTATTGAGCACAATGAAAGTAACATCATTTTCAGATTAAGGAAAGCCATTTTTCCTTAAAGTGCTTCCCCCGAAAAGGGAGGCATAAGAAAGAGGAGCTTTAATGATATGCTCATTTGCAGTTTCATTTGATCTATTGCATCCCTTCCTCAAACATCTTCTTACTACGAAAAAGTGTGCCGTATCTTAAAAATGTCCTACATTCTTGTGCTAAAAAATCCCATATAATGTTCAACCTTTTTGATAGTGAAACTATTAGAAAGCACAATAACTCAGGACAGAAATGCCCTGCTTTGATAGTGTAAGTGATGACTGATTTTTAGGGGCTGATACAAGATGAACTTTATAGTTGTTGAGGACACAGGTTGGTCAAAAGTTTTCTTTAACGTATAAACAACACACAATGGGTAGATAAAACACTTGTCAATTCTTATAATTTGGCTGTTGGTGAACATATTTTTACTTTTTTTTCATCCTATATGACATGCTGACAGCTTGGGTGTTCCAATCATTGGGTTTTGTCACTATGTTGAACAGATTGGCCTCCACGTGATGAATTACCCTTCAACTCTGTTATGTCAAGAAGCTTACTCAAATATTCCCCCCATTATATAGCTCATCCCGAGATGAGAAAGGTGTTTTTATGCTCCCTTGAAAGAAACTACTGTTTTGATTTATGCAGAAAATGATGTTCCTAGGAAGCACAAGTAATTTTGAATTTAATGGATCTCAACCCTTATGGAGTTATTTATTTCCAAATGCCCCTAAATTTGTCCTAACGCCTCTGTGTCAATGGACGGAATTTGTAAAGTAGATAACAAATTATGTGCTTCGTTATCGGTTTGCTTTTCATTTTCGTTTTTAACATCACTTTTGGATTTTTCTTATCAAAAGTGAAAATTATTCACCAAGGTGCTTTAGTGTAGTAACCACCCAACACTCCTCTTTGGAGAGGGGGGGGGGGGGGGTGTAAATGCACTACTTTTCAAATGTTAAGGGCATGACTTGTTAGTTCAGATGGAGGGATTACATACTTCAAGGTCAACGAATTCATGGATAATTTTTGTGAAACTGAGAGTGGTTACCCAATTCTACTAATCTCAATGGTCTTTTTTGATCTTATTAAGAAAAATGATCTGCATCCCTCATTCTCCATTCTCTTCTTCTTATCGTCCTAATCACTGTTACCATTCCCATTCCATTTTTTTTAACCACAGGTTGCGTTACCTTTTCCGTTGATTACATTTCTTTCTGGTTTAACATGTTTTTTTCAATTAAATGCTATTGTTTTGGTTTTTAGTTTCTGGTTATTGTACATCTCCTCGATTGTGTAAATTCTTTGTTATAACTTTCTGAGCTTCGTCTATAAAGTAATGTGTGTAGCTAAAATCCCATAGACCATGAGTATTAAAAAATGCATCAAATCACCTATGTTTTTTCAATAGTCATAGTGGTTTTATGATTCCAGAAGTAGGAAATACAACTTTATGATATTTATATTCTAGGTAGACTAATCCCTGATTCTCTAATAATTTTCTCGTTTGATTGGTAGCTTTGAGAAATTGACATGTCCATGTTGGGAAGTTATGCCATAGAACCATTGTTGAAGTTAGAGACTACGATTTTGGTAATTATAAATAGGGGCGGGAGATGTGGGGTACGCGTTACGAAATGTGTTCACCTAACACAGTCCGAAAAGGATTAGGAGAAGAGGTATCAAGTGAATAAAAAGGATTAAAGTTGGTGAACAAAGAGAGTTTATGACAAAAGATTTGTTTACATAATTTCATAGTGGAAGTGTACAAATAAAGGGAAGTTGTATAAGGATGGACATCTACTATAAACTCAAAGAAGGAGAAGTCTTGCATCTCTTATGGTTTTAACAAGAACTTTACTCACTTGTAGTGAGACCTACAAGGAGAATACAATCAAATCAAAGAGAGTTTAGGTTGAAGATTAAAGAACATGTTCTATAGGCTTATGCATTCTAGTTCTTCACTCTAGTTCATTTGGATTGATAATTTTTGAGTTATAATATTTTGTTTCGATACCTTAGATTATTCATTGATTTGGAGGCAACTTGAATATGGGTTCAACAGTGAAGGATGATTTTTGATACAAATGAATCAGAGTTTAGTTCCTAGCATTTGCAACTATTATAATCTAAACCCTTTTTGTAGTCTCAGATTTCATTGAAGTTTATTTAAATCCTTTATAAGTGTAAGTTGTGGTTTGTACCCTTTGTATGATGGGGTTTTCCATGATAAATATTGAGGTATTACTTTACTTTTTCTTAATTAACGCAGTTCCAGTAATTTACTTAGGAAAATATAGAGTATAATTTTTCTTTGTACAATTAATGCGTCAATATTCCAACCCAAACATATCTACAAATAGATATGAAATATATATTGAAAAACAATACCTACAAAATATATAACAATAAAACGATCTGAAAACAATTAAATCAAAGGAATTTTAAAGAAAGCTTCAAAATAATTTGGGAAGATGGAACCTGGAGTTTGAACAGGAGATTGTATGCACTCTGATGCAAAGGAAGAATAATTCTAGCAAAATCTATAGCTTCTTGCTTGTCGGAATCTGGTTAACTTTTTTTGGGTGGAAAGGTTGCGGTGTCCTGGAGTAGAACAAAAGGAGAAATGAAAATGATGGATAAATCGCCAAAGAAGTGTTGTGATGTGGAAAATGGAAAATCCCTAGAAGATCGGTGATAAGAGAGTATAATCTTTTATTGGAATTCATGAAGAGAGTGGATCTGAGATGCAACAATGAAAACGTGTTGTTGCTTTATATATACTGAGAGGGGAACTTATTACAAATTTTCTAAATCTAATGAATGCTTACATGTTGACACTTGAGGTACAATAATTTATTTTAATTAAATGAAAATCTTACTATTTGTGACACGTGGATAATAAAGGGGAAAAATCACACCGCATAAATAAGATAGTGTGCTAATATATTTTCTCAATAATTAATATATACAATGTGTGATTAAAATATTCTTATATGGAAATATTATATTTTATATTATAATTTATGGCATTTAAATTTTCTTTTTGATTACATGATTTCATCATTACAATACTTAATGGAACGATAATATTGAATTTATCAATTTTTTTTTTCATTTCTAAGCAGAAACCACTACTTAAAGAATCTTGAAATTTTACTTATCATTGGTAGAAAAAATTATTATCCTATCCTTAATTTTATTAATAGATCTTGAACACACACACTTGTTGCAATTCGTTAGAGATCATGAACACCACACACTTGTTGCATCAAGTATACTGATCATCAATTATTAAATTACCTATTTATATTCCTTGTTTTCTTCCTGGAAAAAAATTACTTTTACAAATAAGATTTTTTTAATTATTATTATTTTGTATTATCCTACAAAGAGAATCCAGTTAGTTTAATTGATTTATCCTTTTTCCTATAAATCTTTTTGTCCACCAAGTTATTTTTTCAAACCGTACAAATCGACAAAACCTGTTTGATTTATAAACTGGTATATTCATATCATTTGCTTTATTATGATGTATGCTTATACCTACCCAACTGCAAAAGTGTACTTGTTAAAAATTCCACCATAGATGTACTATCTTGTTAAACTCAAAGAAATTGTGTCACTTTAACAAATTAAAATTAAGAGACCATACAAGTTAAGGCACTGAAAGTGTAAACAACCAAGAGACTCAATGTCCGCGTACAACAAACGTGTTTAGTTTTCTAAAAGATATGAGCCTACATAAAAGTTGAAAATATCTCTCAATCTTTTTATATTAAGCCATATTGGGCTTGTAATAGAAATGTTCAACCGGTACAAAAAACCTCCATAAGTTAAAAATTTCGAACACTTCACATATCTAAATCAAAAATCAAAATAACCTATAAAACTTTAAAATTTCAAATTCATTCATCCGAAGGTCAGGAAACTTAAGTCATAACTTACTAGTGTCACATTGAAGCAAAATTCAATACTCATCCTTTTTTCTTTAGTTACCACAGTTTTAAAAATGTTCTTTTGCAATTTTTTTCATAATGATGGTGATAAATTATTTTCATTTTTTTGAAATTTCAATTTTGTGTATTTTTTTTTTAATTCATACAAAACAGACTAAATCATTTTTGTCTTATTTAGAATTCATTTAAACTGCATCTGGATAATATCGGATGTCATAAAAATTTGTTGTACAATTTATTCGCCATCAATAATATCTCTTTCAACATAAGTTTTTTAAAAATTTGTATTCCATTTTTACCACACCCTAAAATTCATTAATCATCTTGATAGAATTTGTGGGCAATTGAAGAGAGAATATTGCTTGTCATGGTTTAAAAGTTATAGAATTATGTATATGCCTGTGTTAGATATAAGCATGTAGGAAAGGAGTTGAGAATGTCCTAAGGGGGGTTAAATATAAGAATAGGTAAGCTTGTTAAAAAAGTTAGTTAAAAATCCTTAAAGGTAAACAATAGTTTTTATAGAAAACACAGACAAATCATGGTAAATCATTGAGGCTCTTGATATCCCTGTTTCTATGGGTGCAAAAAAAAGTGTTTTAAAATCTCTTCAAACATTTTTTAAATGGATTTAAATATCCAACTTTCAACAAAAAACAATGTACCATTCGAAACTCTAAAAAAACTCTAAAATATATCAATAAATAAAACAACACAGTAAATATAAATTTCAATTATCCTAACTAGAATAACTTAACTACGGACAAAAAGTTTATTTCCTATCTCAAAGAAATTTTTAACAATGATGTTGAAATTGAAAAAAAAATAAAGATTGAATGGGATGCCTAATGGAATAATTTTGTTAGTGATGACGATAAGACAGATAATCACATGAATTGAAACTCCCACAACTAGAATTCCGGAGTCCGCGACTGTGGGTCTCCTGGAGACTTTTGATAGGTATTTTTTTGAGATAAAAGTTTGTTTTTTTAGAGAGTTTGTTTGGAAGGAGTGAAATATAATCGGGGTGTATGAAAGAGAAAGGGAAACAAGTTTAGCAGGGAGTGTGATCGGGTGTGGATCGTAAGGGACCATAGTAATGGGTTATGACATTAGTAAACAGTATAGGCGTGTGGTCACGATTAGAATCGGTGATCTTTTTCTACTTAATGATTAGAACATACCAGCTTAAGCAAAATCGTGTATAGTGGACATGGGGTTCATATAATGATTCCATGGATTGGGTCTTGAGACTTACAAAATTTTAAAGTCAATCCTTAAGACCTACACACATCGATTTAACCGTTGTTATATTTATGGTTCGTAAAAGATGGTTTCAAATATCTAAACATGCAGCTCTCATAATGCCTATGCCCTATGAACGTCATTAATGGTTCGTAGATGAACTATGATTCGTAAATGGATTTCTTTAGTTCTTGGCTCTTGAAAAAATTTATGTAGGTTTTTGTATTTTTCTATGATTCTACCCCTGGGAGTCAGATACATTCGCGACCAACGACACTAACTCTGCTTCAAGTGTCACGATGTCGATAATATAGGTAAGTCCAACCTATAGTTGGGGGGTCGTGTCCCAATGGGAGCAATTTTGAGAATATGTAGCTAATTAGAATTCTATTATAATTAGTTGTTGCTAAAGAGATTTATCAGTAAAAACATATTAATTAAAAAGAGGGTGACATGAAAGTGTAAAATATCAAATGGGAGATTTGTAAAAATAATTAAAAATTGTAAAATTAAAGAAAAATCAAGTATGAGGGGGAATTCTTGAGATATGACCACAATAGAAGTTAATACAGATTATTGGGTGCATGCCTTCGACATAAAATTTGTAGTTAAATAATAACTAGGCTAAGCTTTAATTGGAAATATGTTTTTCTCTATCAACTTACCCCGTTTCAAATGAGTTCCTCTTGGACACCCATTTGTCGCATGAAGACTAGCCTACGCCTTACCCCACTCTCTCTCTCCAGCTGAGTGTTAGGAGATGGGACTATGGCTCGCCCTCTAAGGCTGAACCACATATCGATGCACTCCTTAGTCCATCAATCTAGTGGTCTTTTTTTTGCGACCTTTATCTCTCAAAAACCGAAAACACATTGTTAAATTTGTATTCAAACTACAAATACATTAGATTAAACGATAATGACTAGATGAAATCACCATTAAATGACATCTAAGCTATTATCAAGCAAGACCCAATAATAATATTAATTCACATTTGCTAAATCACACCACAAGAATGGGAGTTTTAATAACACATGAAGAAATAAAAGAACATACATTTAATGATGTTGAAATCAAATGGGTATAAGAAGATAAGTCTTGATTTAAGAAAAAACAATTGAGAAGAATTACTTCCAATTTGGGGAGCATTAGATCCTTCCATATTCAATTCTTCCAAAGCCTGTCTTCAAACTTGAGGGAAAATATGAAAAACTAATGTTTAATGTCTAAAGACTAGAATAATGTTCAGACTCTCTAATAAACTTAACCAAGTATTTATAGTTTTCGGATTTTATGTTGCGATGGGTTGGTCGGCGAGGTTGTCGAGCTCGCCTAAAGACTCGAGAATCCATCCGGTGGATGTAATCAACTTGATAAAAGTGAGAGGGTGTGAATTTCTAAATCCATTTACGTCTTCTAGTTCATCGCCCTTTTTTTCTTGCCCAAAACATCTGTAATCATGTACCTTGGGCAGTATAGTACTTCTTCATAGAACGGTTAAGTGGTGCGCCAACTGTTCCTTTCTCCAACGATTTGATCCTCTTCCATCAGATCTCAGCGTTATGAAATAAAGGGTGATGTATATCACATAGGCAATGCGCCAAGTTTACTTGTCATTGCTCAGACTTCAATTCTTTTGTTCTTTTCACCCTTCTTGTTACTTTATCTCTAGAGTGTCCATGCTTTCCTTAAAAAATTCAAATACATGAAATTTGATAGTTTTAAAAAGATATTGAGATAAAACAAGCATTAGAGGATACTATTTCTACTAAAATGTAGACCTTAATAAGTCTAATTTGTGGATTTATCAACATCCACAACTTAAACTTTTGATTATCCTCAATTAAACCTTATGTTCAACAGTTGAAATATGATGTCTAAAATTGTACGACACATGACTCAATCATGAACATACACAACTAGACTTAAAATACTTATTCAAGGATCAATTGTGTACTCAATGATTAAACTTGTTACACACTATTATTAAAGATTCTCATGCTCGCATTACTTGCTTCAAGTGCAAGTTTATCAAATATAACCAGTGGAGTTCCATGATGATTCCATTCTCAAATGCAGGTGTATAATCAATCAAATGCTTATAAATTAGACACAAAGTTCACATGTTTTCACCCATATGCTTGACCTTATTTTCCAGTCAAGAATCTTTATGCTTTCGCAAAATCAGAAAGGTTTTTTCAAGGCATGTAAAGGGGCTGAATGTTACGGTATGGTTATTTAGTATTAGTTACTAAAGATCCTCATGAATTGTTGTTCCGACAACACTTCCTTTTATTTACCCTCTTTTATTAATTTTTCTTCTCGTGCTTCTAAGTCATCCTATTATTCGCATTCAGGGATTGCTTGTAAACCCAAATTTCTTTTGTACTTTTATACTTCAACCTTCTTTTTAATTATTTTATTTTCTCTTTATTTTTCTCTTTTTATATTTTTTTATATGAAGGGTTTCCGTTCCTTTGCAATACCATGGGTTAAGGGAGACTTTTATTACACTTTGCGACTTCTCTTTTCCTTTTCATCATACCTCAACTTAAGCTTTTGTCTTAACTTGGCTATTCACTAAACCAAAAGTCACGAGGATTATGGGTAGTAGATGAATAAATTTCTATGTTATAACATATTTCTTCCTAATAAAGGTAAAGTTCAAGGGTGTTGAACAGAGGCTCACAGACTCACAAGGTGGGTCACACGAGAGGTATATGTGAAATTTAGTCACACTCTTCAAAAGTGCCTAAGATAATTCCAATAGAAAGCATTACATAATTGACTGGACTAATGGGGGAAATTCTATGTGTATTCATGCATGGTTCATAGGAAGATTATAACATAAGGCATTGATACTTAAGTTAAACAAGAATTTACACTTTCGCTAATGGCAAAGGTCATTAGAAGAAAATGAATTTGTCAATTGGCTAATCATAAAAAGATGTTAAAAGTTCACATATTGTCTATGCAACTTTATTTTGTCTCTTCGTATCCGCACATGGATGTTTATTCAATTGAAAGCAGTATTCAAATTATCGGCATTTATCACAATTGATACTTAAATTATTACGACAACTTTAAACAGAAGCGGTGACAAACATTTTCAAAAAATATTTTTTTTAGGGGACATTTTGTAATTAAAATAAAACAATGGAGCCATAAGATCAAACAATCGCACAAGCAGTGTAAAACATAACTTAAAATAATAACCCAACTATACATATAAGACAGAATCAAAATTAACACAAACCTTTATAGTCAGCACACAAAGGGGAGCCTCACCCCACATTAAAGAAACTTGTTCATCCTTAAATGCAATTATTAGAAATATATATTAGATAAAGAAAGAAAAAAGAATGAGATTAATAGGGCATCCTGTATAGATACATGCTCCATATGTCGTGGCATCAGTGCCTGACGCAGCCGCCTGGAACTTGACAATGGTCCCCACGATATTTTCATTTTGGTTCTCCTTTTTTTTAGATGCCTTAGCCTCTGTAGCGATATTATCTTCAATCATCCTGTCCATGTTCTGCCCTTCCATAAGAGAGTTTATAGCAGTGTAGACTCCACATTTCCACGAAGGGATAGTAGGGTAAATAGGAAGCCTCTTGCTGGGACTTTTCTTTTTCTTTTCTCTCCGCTCCTTGGCTAGCTCTCCTATATTTTTGTCTCTTTTAAACTCCCATGCTCTTATCTGTCAATATGACATGCCTCTCCCCTCTACATTTGGTCTAGCCATTTCGGCAAAGACTTGAAGTTAAAGTTAGAGTGTATTTATGTAGGGGCAATAAAGTAAATTTTTACTCTAGAGTAACTTCGCCAAACTAGTTAATGAAGTGTTCATCCATCTACGTGATTTGTTGAAAGTAATGCACTGAGGGTATGAGTATGTAGAAAAAAAAGGCAAACAAGATATATTTTGGCAATTCGATGAATGCATTCAGAGACATATGTTTGATAAATAAAAGTTACAAATTCAACTATACATTTGACATTAATTTAAAGGTTGTATGGGGATATTAGAAAAAACGCTGAACCGTTCGGTGAACTCTAATCAACACGCCAAACAACTCAATATGCCTATTTAAAACCCATCCTTTGAAGTTCAACCCCGCAAGATCTGGGACTACAATCTAAACCTATACAACACTAATTCAGAAAGGATTCACAGTATTTTAACACTCCCAAAGTAAATAAATATAACTCAAATTGTAGTCTAACGAGATTGTAGAATTTTACAAGAGTTGAACTGAAATAGAGGATTATGTACTTCAATCAACTAAGAGAGACTCAACAATGACTTATATTATGTGAATAAATATAATAGTAATGAAATAAATACGGGGTTTGAGTTACTTAATTTTGATGACGAATACGATGTTACAAAATGTTAGGCATCATTGCAGTCCAAATCCGAGCAGAATTCAACTACTTGAATACTCTTAAAAATAATAAATATAATCTAGAGTGTAGGTCTAAGTTTGTGTAGACTAAAAAGTGAGCGAGAGTAATTGAAAATAGAGTTTTAAACCTTTTACCTGCAGTGACCATACATTTTCTGCGCGTTCGGCATATTTATTAAACTTTCCCATCCACTCGGCGAATAACCGAGTATCTAGTGTCTTCACTGAATGTAAGAGGATCTTCTACTCATACAAGAATCCCTACAGTGTTCTTCATTGTTATCGCCAACCTAAACGGTGGTACACCACTAATATTCTATAGACTGCCCTGTTTACAGGATCCAAGTTGAAGTTTCAGTGAATCAAACAGTGGAAGAAATCCTGTTTGCTTACCCTATTGGCAGTTGGCCTACTAGACCTATTATTGTCCTCCATACACTCTTTAAAAAAGTTCTCTCACATAAACCTGTACCAATATCACACCATTATTTTACTCAGAAACAAAATAAAATTTAAAATGGAGTTTGGGTTGCCTCCCAAACAGTGCCTTAGTTAACGTTTGGCACGGCGTAACTCAATATTAGATCTCAATTTTTGTGTTAGCCATAGTATCAATAGGCAAAGCTTCTTTTGGTCTTGGGTTAAGGTGAGACAGAATATGACATATCTGGGTTTCTAATTATTTGATCGACATTGAATGGGAGGTAATGGTGTTACGAAGAGTGGACATTTTTTTCATGCCTTTTCGCATCTTGTATGACACTTCAACTTTTTTTAGGATACGCAAGATCATGTCTTCAAATATTCCACCTTCCTAATAATTGGTCTTTATACTGTCATGGGGAGGCATATATTGATCTTTCTCCCCAGCTTTCCAATTAGGATTACGGTCCCCCATAACGATCTCTATCTTCCCACACTTCATTTCTTCCCCAACAATGATTTTTATCAGGTATATAATAGTTTGAACTATAGCCATCTCCTTGGTTGGATAAAAACTTCATCTCCTCATCATACAACACTTCAAACTTTATTTCTTCACGGTTTGTGCTCCTGACCCCAAAACATTAACACCACGGGTGTTACACCTCAGAAATCTAATGGGTTAACGTAGACACCTACATGATGGTAAATAACTCTAAAAGAGTTAAATTATGTTTTAGTACTAATTTAGTATAACTAACTCAGTTTGAAAATTTTAGTGCCTAAAGGTTTAAGAAAGACCATGATGTCTGGAAAACTATTGATTTGAACTTTTGTATGGTTGAGTCGTGTAGTGGGTTTTGAGGTGACGTTTGAGTACTAACCTCATATAGATTATGCATATATATATAGATATCTAACCAAGTTATTAAAGTCTAATACCATGGGAGGAGTGCCAAGATATAGGGGCAAGCCAAGGCTTAAAGATAAGAGTATCCAAAAGATATTATACTTCCTCAAACTCCATGGGCATGACCACGACTCATGATCCAGACCATGTCCAAGTAGGGGGTATCAGTGAGCTTCTTTTTCCAAATAAGAAGGACTCCAAGTATCTTAGACACCACATCAAACATCACTAGGGGGACCACGACTCGTGGTCCACTCCATGAGTAGTGAAGGTGGTCGTGGAGTTGCCTTGGTTTTAATGAAGGTGGGTATGTTTGGAGGGGTTACCATCCAAGACACCATAAGCTAGTTAATGGGTCGTGGTGCATATTGATGAACAAGGGGGCTTGGTCGTAAAAAGTATTTGGTGTATGAGGTTGATGAACAGTTTTTGGAGGCTACTTCCTCACCCTTTACAAGCCATACCACAACTCGTGGTGTTCTTAACGGCTCGTAAAGATGCTCGTGAGGGCTTGATAGGATTTCACTAGTGAAGGTCGAGTTGAACTTTAATTTTAAAATTCCAACTAAGTGAGAGCTATTTTTGCTATTTAAGGGTTAAGTATGTATTGATTTAAGTCATTTTACACCTATTACCAAATAAAAATATGAACTCCCAAATTGAAATCAAAAGCTGTCACTTCCCTCTAAAATATCTCTCTACCAAGGTTTACCATTGAAAATAATTCAAGCATCTAGACAGGGTTCAAGGTCCAAGGTTTTCTAAAAAATTTCATGGTGAATATTCCATTAGGTTTTGTGGATCCAAGGTCCAAGGTGTTCAATGTTGTATTGCAAAAATCCCCAAATTTTAGGTTTTCAATCAAACACATGGATATCTTTCTAAACCCCTTTTCATTGATTTAAATTGACTAATTATGACTATATATGATTTTTTTATTGATGAATTTAATTAATGTTATGGTTTTTGAATGAAATTACACAAGACCCATGTACATCCATTCTTTATAAATTATAAATCCTAGTTGTGGTTGATAGTGAATAAATAATGAGAATGAAGAATGTTCTTTTATAATTCGTTATGGTATGGTTATATTGATATACATAATCAATGAATGAGAAGGAAGCAGGGTAAATTCTTGAAGGCTATAAGTAAGGGCTTTCAAGGTGATGAGTATTATTGTATTGAATTGTTGCTTCAATTGTGATGAATATAATTACTTGGTTATGTATTGTGGAGTAGAATTATTTTTCCTCTTCCCTTTAACCTTAAGATTGATCGAGTATGTATGATGTGTTACGTATGTTAAGTTATTATATGAATACGAAGGTTGTGAGACAATGACGGTTGTTTTGTTATGTTGAATTGAAGGTAATTGTAAGATGACTGTTATAAAAGAAGTATTCTCATATGATGTTTGTTCTATGAAGAAAGGATTTCTTATCTTGTAAGCTTTGAGTTAATGATATATGAGCGATTATGTTCTTAAGATATTATTTACAAACTATTGCTTAAATAATGTCTAAAGGTTACCTAAAAAGGGGAATCAATCTTAGCAGCGAGAGGATATGCATGAGATAGGTTCATTCAGAAAGAAAGGAAGGTTCTTCGAATGGTCTAATGATATGGAAACTATAATACCATTAAGTGTAAATAGGGTTTGTAGTAGCAATCTTCATATCCCTTAATTATGAAGACCATATATGTTTTAACTATTGGATTATATACTATTATGAATGTTATGGCCCACATTTTCATGTAGGACACCCTCCCATTAGTGTGAGGGGTTGAAACCAGATTCCATGTATCTCACATGGTGTATGTGGGTTATTTAGAAGTTCCTCGATTGTTAAAAACTAGAATAAAGGAAGTACGTGGCTATGCTTGTGTCCTGATGAGCGTTTTCTTGATATGTGTTGGGGTACGGGGCCTCATATGTATATTGCACTAGTAGTCTTAAAAGGGGGAAACTGTGTAAAGTCTCATTATATATTGATTAAATGAAATCAAGAGTGTATGTTATGAAAGGTGGTTTTTATTCTAATGTTGCTTGGAATATTAAATGTCTTTTTATATTATGCTATGGAGTGATTATTAGAATGTGCATTATGGATTTTAACTTGAAATAGCATGGTTTGAACTTAAGGTCCCTTTATGCATGTTAAAATGTTTTTAATTGCATAACTTTCATTCTTAGTACAAGTGGAATCTACTAACCCATGTTTCTCTTATTTTTATACAAAGTTTAGGTTTGGGCTAGTAGGTCTTATTAAAGAAGAAGAAAAGGCTTGGATAACATTCTCCAAGACCAATTGGTTTGTTCTCAAACTGTGAGGACAACATGATACCAATATGTTTCTTTCTTCTATTTTTGTACTAGACTACTATTATATTTCTTATATGGATACTTTCAATTGTAAGGGCTAAGGTCCTTATGTTGAGATTCTTATTTTTGAACCATGATTGTTAATATGACAAGTCTAGACGCTCTATTTTCATATATGAAAGAGTTTGAGAAAAATTGTTAAAGTTCTATATATTTCCTATGTTCCAATGTCTTATTAAATGATGATATTCTAAGGGCTTGTATAACACCTCTTAAAGGTTGAGAATGCCATGTTATGACTAGGGGAGACCTCGGGTCATTACAAACTTGATGTTAGAGCATAAGGTTATTTAATACTAATTTGGATTGATATATGATGAACCACATATGTTAGTTTCTTGTTCAAGGGTTTGAAGAGTGCTACACTTATGAATGAGAGGCTATATGATTCTTAGGAACATTCACGTCTTTTGATATTGTTATAGTTTTGCCTAAGAGTCTTGCCTCTATCTATACATGCCTTTTAATATTTTTTCTTGTGGATATAGGATAGGACTACTAGGAGGACAACCGTAAGAAGGGTTAAAGAGGAGGTTGTGAATGCGGGAGTTCTTCCCCAAGGAAACCAAGCTCCTCCTAATGAGAAAGTTCCTATAGGTGGAAAAGTTTCGTTCAATCCTCCGATCTTGATGGATGGGAGATAAGGGAGGATTTCCCAAACTTTATCCAAGTCGTGTCTATTCAATCTCAAGTAGTAACGTCACAAGCTCAAGCTATGATGGCACAAGATAATCGGGAAATTCGGACTTCTGTGAATAAAAATTCTAGTACCATGGATTCGCATTTGAGGGACTTCACTAGAATGAATCCTCACATGTTTTATGGGTCTAGCGTCAATGATAATCCTCAATAGTTTATTGATTAGGTATATAAGATCTTGTTAACTATGGGGGTAACTTCGAATGAGAAGGTCGAGCAATCCACATATCAACTGAAGGATGTGGCTCAAATACGGTACACTAAATGGAAGGAAAATGGGTCTTTCAGAGCATGCACTATAAGTTGGGAAATTTTACAAAGGATGAATCTTCCCAAGGGAGAAAATAGAGGCAAAAGTTAAAGAATTCGTCAACCTTTGTCATGAAGGTAAAGAGTCCAAGAATTCTCTTTGAAGATCATTAAGTTGTCTAAGTATTCTTTGTCTTTGGTGTCTAATACTAGAGATAAAATGAGTCATTTTGTGACGGGTGTGTCAAATGACCTTGTGGAACAGTGTCGTGAGTCAATGCTTGATGATAATATAGGCATTTATCTTTGATGGTTCATGCTCACCAAGTTGAAGAAACTACGCATAAGAAGAGAAATGGGAATGCCAAAAGGGCAAGACACTACGACGGAGGTGCTTCCAAGGGTAAGCTTTAGATCCAAGATAATACAAGACTTAAGAAAAGGTTTTCCAACCATGTTCCTTCCAATTTTGCAAGGATAACAATGATACGGTACTTAACCCAAAGCCACAAGGAGGAAAAAGTCGTGGTTCTCAAAGTGGTAAATCAAATTTCGCCTAGTGTGGCAAGAGGCATGAGATGAAGTGACTAGTTATAAAGGATATTTTCTATTGTTGTAGAAGGAGTGGACACATGGTGAAAGATTGTCCCATGCAAAATATTTAAGAGAGAAATAGTAATCAAGCAAAAGAAAGTGGTCCCAACTCTGATGCTCCTATGAGGAATCTCTTCTATATTCTCCAATCCTAAGGTGATCAAGAGAGCTCTCCAAATGTTATTAACTGTATGTTGCGAGTATTTTCAGTTAATGTTTATGCATTGTTTGATCTATACGACACCTTTCCTTTTGGGACTCCTTTAGTGGATATGAAATGTAATATACTCCAAGATGTCTTATAAGAGCCTTTTAAGTTTCTATATGATGGGTGAATCCGTTGTTTCTAAGAGAGTCTATACGAATTGTTCTATTTCATTGTGTAGTAGAGTCACATGGGTTGATTTGAAAGAAATTGATATGTTAGACTTTGATGTTTTATTGGGATTGATCAGTTACGTGCTTGTTTTGCTTCTATCAAATGTAGAACAGGGGTATTGAAGTTTCAATTTCCTAATGAACCCGTCTTCGAGTGGAAAAAGGGAAGTTAAATCCCTAGAGGTCAAATTATTTCATGTATAAAAGCTTATAATATGATTTCTAAGGGATGTCTCTACATATTGTGAGCGTCAAGGACGTTGGGTACAAGTCTCCTCTTTTTGAGTCGGTCCCCCTAGTGAAAGATTTTCTAAAAGTCTTCTCCGAAGACTTGCTCGAAATTTCTTCGTGAATAGGAAATAGATTTTGGTATTGATTTATTGCAGGTTTCTCAACCCATATTGCTTCCTCCTTACCAAATGGATTTGGACGAGTTGAAAGAATTTAAAGCTGAATTGAAAGATATTCAATACAAGGGTTATATTTGACCAAACATATCTCCATGGAGTGCCCTATTATTATTTATGGAATGAAAGATGGATTCATACGATATGTATTGACTACGCAATTGAACAAGGTCAGTGTAAACAATAAGTATCCTCTCCTTAGAATTGATGATTTGTTTGACCAACTCCAAGGGGCAAGTTACTTTCCGAAGATTGATTTAAGGTTTGGCTATGACCAACCTAGAGTTAAAGGAGTCGACATTCATAAAGCAGCTTTCCGAACAAGATATGATAACTATGAGTTTGTAGTCCTGTATTTTGGTCTAAGTAATGCCCCGGTGGACTTTATTGAACTTATTAAGGAACTATCTTGAACCTTTCGTTCTTGTCTTTATCGATGATAATTTGGTATAATAAAAGAGTGAGGAAGATCATATGTGTAATTTGAGGATAGTGTTAGAACTCCTCAAGGATCATAAACTCTTTGCTAAGTTTAGCTACGGTAAGGTTTGGCTAACAGTGGTTTCTTTTCTTAGACATATTGTTTCAAGTGTGTGTATAAAGGTCGATCAAACGAAAACGGAGGCAGTTAATAATTGGCCTAGACCCCTAAGTCCCATGGATTATCAAAGATTTTGGGTTTATCCAAGTATTATAGGAGATTTATTAAAGGTTTCTCCTCTATTGCTTCTCCATTGACACCCCTAACCCAAAAGAAAGTAAAGTTTGAGTGGTTGGAAGTTTGTGAAGAGGCGTCCAATTAATAGTTGAAAGATAATCTTACCTCTTCTCTGGTGTTGACTTTAGCGGAGTGTATCAAAGGGTTTGTAGTGTAGTGTGAAGCTTCTCGAGTAGGTTTGGGTTGTTTCTTCATGCCACATGGTAAGGTGATAGCTTATGCCTCAAGGAAACTCAAAGTACATGAAATGAACTATCCAACCAATGATCTTGAATTAATGGTCATAGAGTTTGCTTTGAAATTTTGGAGAGATTATATTTATGGGGTATATGTAGATATGTTCACCGATAGCAAAAGTCTCCAATATGTGTTTACTCATAAAGACTTGAACCTCCGGAAACGAACATGGTTAGATATTTGTAAGAATATGATATGACTGTCCTTTACTATCCCGTCAAAGCCAATTTAGTTGCGGATTCTTTGAGTATCATCTCCATCGGTAGTGTAGCCATCTTGAAGATGAGAAGAAAGAGGTAGTCTGTGATGTGGATAGGTTGGCCCGATTGGGACTTCGACTTGTAGATTCTCCGAAGGGTGTTTTCATGGTCCAACATAGCTCTGAATCCTCCTTAGTTGTTGATGTGAAGACTAAGCAACACCTTCTGGTTAATCGTCTTTTGTGCTTTGCCTTCAACAATTTTGTGTCTTGGATCATTAGGCGGTATATCTCTGCTTTGAGGAGCTAATTGGTGAAACACGGACTACTCCTTTAAAAACATTTTGATCCACTTCCTTCAAGGCTTCACATACTTGAACAAAGGAAAGAGTAATTATCTTTTGTTCCTTGTTGCGCATAAGTGTCTATGCTTCCACTAAACCTTCAAATATCTAAAACTTAAGAGTTTTCATCAGAAATTGACACAAAATAAGCATTCGAGGAAACTATTTCTATCGAAATATAGACTAAATGAGTCCAATTGGTCGAATCATCATTAAACAACCCTCTACTTTTTAAAATCCCAATTTTCTTTATAATGTCTTCAAGCTTCATAAAGCTTTGTATGTTCGCAACCAAGCACCTCATTCTTGGTCTGATCGTCTTAGAATATTCCTTATATATCATGGTTTTACCTGTGGAAAAATTGATACAACGCTTTTTAATAAAAGATCCTCCTATGAGAACGTTATTATTCAAGTTTATGTTGATGATATTATCATTGGATGTCCTAATAGCTCTCTTTGTGAAGAATTTTCTATCCTTATGCAAAGTGATTCTGAAATGAGTATGATGGGTGAATAAACTTTTTTTCTCAGACTAGAAATCTAGAGATCTCAAAAAGATACATTCCTCTGTCAAAGCAAATACTGCAAGCGATCTAAAAAAGGTACATTCCTCTTTCAAAGCAAGTACTGCAAAAACCTCATTCAAAAGTGTGGCATGCAAAACTAAAATTCATTCGGTACTCCAATGAGTTCCACATGTCCTGTTGACCGAGATGACAAAGGTATAATGGTTTACGAAACTAAGTATAGAGGTATCTTTTGATCCTTACTCTATCTCACTTCTAGTTGATCGGATATACTCTTCAGTGTGTGCAAATGTTCTTGGTTTCAATCAGCCCCTGAATAATCTCTTTTAGCGGTAGTAAAGTTAATTATTTGTTATTTAGTTAGAACAACATCCATTAGTTTATGGTATCAAAAACAAAAAAACATCTTGAATGATTTTATGACGTCTACTATGCAAGTGATAAAGACGACAGAAAAGTACTAGTGGTACAAGTGAAATTATGTGGAAATCATTAATATCGCGGAATAAGCAAAAAGCAGGGCTTTGTATCTCTTTTGATTACTGAGGCTGATAGTATTTCCATTGGTAAATGTTGTCCTAAATTTTATTGATGGTTCATCAAATAAGTAGTTATGATTTGTCTTTCAAACCACTCAAAATTATGTTTGATAATTTTAGTGTCATTTTTTTGTCGAAAAAAATTGTGCATAATTTTCGAGCTAAGCATATTGACAGCAAACATCATTTTATTCGAGATCATGATTTAAACGGTGATATTGAAATTTCATTTATTAGCACTGATTTTCAGTTAGCTGCTATTTTTATAAAACCTCTCTAAGAGGAACGATTTTGTTCTTTTCGAAAAGCTTTATATATCATTTAGAATCCTTTACTATGTAAACTTTATTGTGTGCATTAATTGTTTACTATTTTTCGTATATTTTCTTCCACCTCATATATTGTGATTTCCTTTTAAACTTTTATTTCCTTCTATATTAGCCTCTCATTTACACCGTCTACATATACTTGTTATTAATCAATCTATTCAGTTTTCCCTTTAAGTCTTGTCGTGTCTCTTCCTCTTCCTCTCTCCTTCTTTTTATATCTCTTCTTCTTGACTCTTTTGTTCCTTATTCTTCTTATGTTTCTCTTGCTCTACAATGACAAAGTATTCTCCATCCACTCGCCAGAAAACTTTCAACAGAGGCAAAGAAAAGGTGACCTTTTCCATTTATGTCGACTGCGACTCTGATGATCTTTTCCAAGCCTCCATCTCTTCATCCGTACGTAAACTCCCTGATGAATTCTTTTATTGTGGGTCTTCCATAACGAATTACAAATTTGATTTTGATAGTTCCCTTGATTAGAAGGTTGACTTTTGGAACTCTTCTCACGAATCTCTTTTCCACTCCTTGAATGACAAAAGCCTTGTGCATGGAAGGGTTGTTGATATTGATCTTGTTTCTTCCCTTCACTTCAATTTAAAAAATTTATTTGAGTTTTAGGGTTGATAAAACATCCCTCATTTGGCTGTTTTTAGTTAATATTCGTTTCACTAAGACAGGCGAAATTAAGTCTTTAGTGTTGGGTAAGAACATTTTGTTTTATTGCAAAAAATCTAATCTATGTTTGGCATCTCATTCACTGGGATTATGGCCCATCAAAAGAACTATTAGCCCTTTGACTTTGATGTGCCTTTCACCAAGCAAATCTTGAAATTGTTCTTTACCTCTATTAGCCCATATCTTCCAAGCTAGGACCTAAGGATCTCCCTTTCGAGACAGGGGTGATTGCTCAAATAGTTGCTACCACCATCTTTCCCAGGGCTGGTTCTCATTCTATGCTTATTCAGTGTGATACTCTGTTTGCGTACTATTTGTTTTCTGGAGTTAAAGTCCATTTATCTTTCTCTATCATCTCAGCTATGGCGTGTGTTATATAAAATCCTTTTGATCTTCCATTTGTCATGCTTATCACTCACATATTTGAGTCACACTTCATGTTCCTAGAAGAATTATATCTTTTTCTAATTAAACAGAGGTAAGACTCCCATGCTTTTCTTAGCATGGGTTTTACTTGTTTCGGCTGCTCCTGTGGACTCAAGACTGATTCGGACGACGTGGTTGCTAACCCTATCAAATATAAAGACACCTTCTCCACATATGTGTCGACTACTAAATTAATTAAGACCTTGGAAAATCCTTTTAAGATGCACAACAAGTTGGATATTATGGCCATCACTATTGCTCAAGTTCCTTATCTCATGACCAAGCTTTCTGCTATTAGTGAGCAAGTAGACTCTTTTAAGGATCTCTTGTTGTCAGCCCGTTTCAAAATCGACAGTGTGAAGGATATCTTAAAGGAAACAGGTGTTGATGTTGCTCGTATTCATCTCAAGTTGTATTAAATCATGAAGGAAGCCATTAAGATTCCTACAAAAGTTCAAGATGGATTTAAAGCCATCTCCACCTCGCTTTCCTCCGAAGCTGCAGAGATATCGATGGTTATTTTCAACACCTTCAACTATTCCGTACGTCCTCATTTATTTTCTCTATGATTCTATTTTGAACTTCTTCTGTTTTGCGCCTATGGTTTCGCTTAAAACATCTGATGTTGTTTAAGTGTTTGTGAAATTCTAATTCTTTCCTTTTTGCTAATGCCAAAGGGGGATAAATCTTTATCTATTATGCTATCAGTGTTTGTGATGCTTATGGTTAAATTGTAGTTTTCTCTATTTGTTTGCCTCTATTGAGATAATTTTTTGCATTATTTGCATAGCATAGAAAATCTTTTACATAGTTTCAGGGGAGCTAGTTGAAAACCGAGATCTACTGGTCAACTACCTTTTATCACATTCATGGGGAGAAAATCAACTACCTGCTATACAAATCGATTATATCAAGGAAGTACATCTACTATGTGTTGTCATCATCAAAAAAAGGGATATTGTTAGAGAAAAGTTTCAATGATGATCAACTTATATCTTTTAAGGACAAAGGTATCATTAAAAAGAAAAAGAATCAATCATGGATCTCTATGATACAGGTGAATGATTAACCAACCAACCATCCTTATTGATGAATATGAATCAATGATCCAAATGAAGATTCCCAAAATCATGGATCACAAAAGAAACATTAATCATGGAAGTTGAATAAATGGCAGATCACATATGAGCTAATCAAATAAAGTTCAATATCTGGAAAGAAAACAATGAAGAATTAACTCAACAACTATTTTTCATCCAACACCCAAGGGAACTGAAAAAATCAAATGGCTACTTCAAACAACCAATCGAGGAAACTACCAGAATTGAGACTGGAAGTCAATCTTGTGCCTTATTCTTGGAAAATAAGGATTCCTTACCTTCTTTTCCGAAGATAAAAAACTCTTCGGTTAAGTCTGAATCATATCACATTTTCTATTCATCTTTCATCAAGCATTGTATTGCCTAGTTTTATTTTGTAAACTAAAAAAAAGATGAGATAAAATATTCTTGGTGAGGATTTGTATATATATAAAAAAATCGAGGGAAACAAACACATACATGTAGACTGATTATGATCATTTATTTAGTCACACCAAAATGTTCAAACAAGATTGATGAGAATATCCATGCAACCCAAGGGGATTGGACACAAGATCCACAATGGATCCAAACCATTATTAAAAATATCCTATGTCAAGTTTTGCTTTTCTACATTTGATTACTTTGCTTTGTTCAGCAGTTTACTAAAGAACACTTCAGGTCAACTACTCGTAACGGAAAAAAAAAAACACCCCCTCTTGAACTTTCAATATGAAATTTTCTTCGTCGAAAATATTAAATATTAAGAAATAGTAAATCAATAAAACGACAATGCATATATAGTAATAACTATTTTAAAGTAACCTTTCTAATAATCTAAATCATATAATTAACATTGATTAATAAAGTCATTCATTTGTCTTGGGCATCAAAAAAAAAAAGTCTTAACACTTATCAAACTCTTGATAAGTTTAATAATTTTGGAAAAAGAATTTCAGAAGCATATATCTATATCATAAGAGAAATTTTTAACAAAAATCTATGAATTTAGACTACAATAAAAAATAAATTTATACAAACTTCTACTAGCATTATTACAAGTCATATAAACTTTTCTCTGCAGAAAAACTAAAATATTAAGAAGGAGTAAATTAGTAAAACAAAAGGGAAATATTTATATGGAAATAATTATTTTGAAGCAAACTTCCTAACAATCTAAATTACAAAAGAAACATTGATAAATAAAATCATACTTTTGTCTTGAGCAAATAAAATATAGTGATAATTTTCTAACTCTTGAGAATTTTAATAATTTTTAAAAAGATATTCAAAAGCATATTGTAAGCATTAATATTTTATTGAATTTAAATCCATAAATTAATTAGGATTATGTTAAATTCAAAAAAATAGTGGAGGTTATGTGGCAATCCAAATCAAGTTAAATAAACCACTAAAGTCATGCCACGTGTCAAGGTTATGTGGAATTACAAGCCAAATTAAATAAGCCACTAAAATCAAGAGACATGTCAAGGTTATGTGGCAATCCAAGTCAAATTAAATAAGCCACTAAAAACATGTCACATGTCAAGGTCATGTGCCAATCCAAGTCAAATTAAATAACCAACTAAAATCATGTCACTAGTCAAGGTTATGTGGCAATCCAAGTCAAATCAAAAGAGCCACTAGAATAATGACATGTGTATGTGTGACATGTTCTGACCAATAAGATCATAGCTTTTCTACGGAGCAATGTGATTGGTCGGTAAATCACACCAGTAGATCATTCCCTACTACTATAAATTTGCGTCCTCATTATTCATAGAGGGAGGTTTTATTAAAAACAAGAAGCAATAATAGAGCTTGTGGACCAAAAGCTACAGATTCTCTAAAATTTACAATTTCAAGCAATCAAGTTCAAAGTTAAAGATCGAAGATTACGCTAGTTGTTCATGCTAATTATTCCTCATAACTATACAAGTGTTCATGACGAATAATTCACACTCAAGTTCAAGATTCAAGATCAAGCTATTCAAGACCTTGACTCTAAATCAAATTCAGTCCTACATATTTCATATTATATTGATGAATGAGAGGATTATCATAGAGATTGTAACACACATTATATTTTGAAATCAAATACAAAATTTTTTTACTTCTATTTTCCTATCTCGAATATTTATTTTACTCGACATGAATATTTGTTTGTTACACATATATCTACATGACAAGACAAATTGATAATAGAACAAATGAGTTTATACTAATTCGTTAACTTCTTATACTGGAACATTACATGCTAATTATACATTGGGCAAAAAATAATTATTCTTACTTATTTTCCTTAAGCATAAATATTTCCATTAAGCACTCGAGGTTAAGAAATATACCTTTTAGGATAGAACATTTAACTTAATTGGAATAGTGGTACCTCATATTCTGCTAAACATCAAACTCAATCAACGACAATAAATGACACGAATTTTTTTTTTAAATGCAAGAGGAGGAGGATTAGAAGATTATGAAAATTTGTGGTTGAAAAATGGGAGCTAAACCCTCTATATATAAACAAAGGTTAATATCAACAATTATTTTGTTTCTTATTTTAAAAGTTATGACCTTACCGAGGGGTCACAACCATTAGGAATGTTACATCTTATTGAAAAGTCACAACTCTTTGAAAAAGTCACAACTCATACAAAAATCACAACCCTTTAAGAAAAGTCACAACTCATCAAAAAAAGTCAACTTAAGTTAGGGATATTATAGTGATTTAATATTTAATTTAGGAGTTCATGTTTTTTATGAAATTAATACACAAAATTTAACTTTTTTTAAATTGTATTTTCACTACCTTCAATTTCTTCATTTTGTTCATGAATTAGATTGAAATTTTCTCGTCACATTCTTTTTAATTTTCCTCAAATGCCGAGGTAAAACATCTATCTCTCTCCTCTTTACTTTTTTTGCTAAGTTAGTTTTAGTTGTATTCGTAATGGATGTATCAATGATGATTGTCTCTGAGCCATTAATGAAGGCAAATAATTGTGCTTTGTCATGGATCGCTATCATTGGACAAACTCTTGATGATATTCTTACTGTACCATAAACACCAAAACTTTCCACTACTGAGTTATCAATCTGCAAGAATATAAAATGGCACCTCTTCCTTGTCAAAACTAGAGAAGGAGAATGCCAATTCAATATCAAGCCATACTTTTCAGGGTATAGATTGAATACAGCCAAGCACCACACAACTCTTAGATTCTTACTAGGGTCATAGATTTATTTAGAGTCGTACAACATTCCCTAATCAATTCTCACTCCTTTCGAACCATCAGCAAAGTTGACTTTCGGAACATACTTATCTTCTATTATATCATTTATATGCACCTACTTTGTGTGTACTAGTCAGCATTAGTAATAGGGAAACTATAGTTGAGAACATGTTTATGAATTTCCACTTTGTGTGATGATGAACTGTCTAAGATATTATTAATTTGCAATGCAACAGGGAAAAAATGGGCATTCAAAACATTTGTAGTATATGAATAAGTGGGTGTTTTGCCTTTATCAAGATGATAAAATTTTTTCTTCTATATAATAATAAATATTTTTAATCCCTTTGTTTCCTTACACTATCTATCACTATTCTCTCATTCCCATCCATGTTTTAGATGGGTAACATAATTTCATCGCAACATTATCATTATATATATATATATATATATATAAAATCAAACCTTTACTTCATTAAAATCTACCCTAAGGGTGGAACCATTTGTTCTCTCTCCCTTCATATCCAATTAGTTTAGACTTCATTAGGGGAAGAATATTCTCGGGGGGGGGGGGGGGGGAGTAATATTGTACCACCTCGGACACAAAACTTAGAAAATATACTATGAAAACCACCTGAACCAGCATGGCAGGGTTAATGGACCGTAACAACCCTAAAAATGCATATGCTAAGTAATGATATTAATAGTAAGAATACACATGGATTAGACCAGGGTTCACACGATTGCTTGACGCTAGTGCAGGACCTCGGGACCCTTGTTACAGCCAGCCAACAAACTTGGGGATTTAGTTGATCTTGTAGGGTGTCCGACGACCATGTAGGCGCTCTGGAATATAAGATTTACTCGGAGGATTTATACCGGACTTTAAGATGTATGTTAAGAAATGATGAGAATGAAACCCTAGAAGGGATTAAGTAAGAGTGTGAACAACACTAAATGGCAAAGTGCATGGCATATGATTATTAAATTGACATATTCATATAAAAAGGGGTGGGGAGTATGATCAAGAGCAAATGTGCTAATGTTAATGAATGTGGTTACAACAGATATGACACTAGGTAAAAGATTAGAGAAATATCAATGAGGCCTAGAAACTGTATTAAAACAACCTCATCCTAGAAGTGTAAGGTTAATGAAGATAACAATCTCTATGAACAGTCTAATGAAAGTATTAAGATTAACACACTTAATACTAATGATGAGATAAGAAAATCATCTATTTAGGATGCTCACATGATCTAGAAGCCAGCTTGCATGACGTATGAGTTGCATCTAATGGAACTTTATATTGAGCACCGATAGACTAGCTATAAGCGGTGATGCCTTATATAAGGAAGGGTGGAGGATCACGTAACTCTCATGAGATGAGACTGTCTGGCATTACGGGTATGGGTCTCCTTATATCTTCTAGTCTTTGAACCTATACAACAAATATAGGGATCTGACAGGTTAAATTCTCATGTACTCTATCATGTTTTGGGTAACTTTGGCCGGTGATTCCACCTCTTTTTTGTGTGGGGGAGAAACTGGAATTCATGATGCTCACATGATCTATGTCGGTTAAAGTTAATGTTCCCAATGTATAAATGAGGACAGCCTCAAATAATGCACATAATGAAATGAAAGATAACAAAGCTGTTAGGAGAGGATAATCAAGAGGTGAACCAGAAAAATGTATTGACAATAGGTTATTATTTATCATTGCACAACAAACTCAATGAAATTCTTAAACTACATCCTAGGTATAGCTTGTGTTCACACTAGACTATTAACGAAAATGAAATGAAGTACGTATGAATGAATGCATCAGACTCTGTGTTTGCTAATGATGACTCCCTAGTTGAGGTACCATATGTTGAGACCTTAATTTGGAATGTCTTAATGTCAAGTCCATGATTCGAAGGTATCATTGCATATGAATGGATTTTATAAATGATGTTATGTATTATATGTTATATTATATATGCTATGTGTAAGATTTTGTGTGTTGTGTGCAATATGATAAGTATGATGATGCATGTTACTCTCATGGCCTGACTTTCCTAATCAAAATTTAGGACTCTCACTGACTTTCTTAATCCAAATTTGGAAAGTTCACTAACTTTCCTAATCTCAATTTGGCAAGTCCACTGACTTGACTTTCCATAATTATGTTGTTAAGAAAGATCTATCCTTTCTCATGCATGTTCTTGGTTTGTGCTTGTATATACCCATACATAGAATAAGTTTTTACTAATTCCATACAACTCTAAATTTTTAGGTGCAGGTAGATGTGGACATTAATGCTTACAGGTTGACATTGCATCTATTCGGACGTTGAGCTTTCATCCGGACATGGTAGGCCCTCATGCTCAAGAGGATGTCCACTAGTGTTTAATTTCCCATTTCATTTCAGACTTTGTATTGGTGCCGTTTTGGCAAGTACACATTTAATGCAGCTATGAACTATTTCTTTCATTTTATGATCTTAATGTTAGATGGTTGATGGTGAACAATTATATATTTAATAGAATGTTTAGTAAGCATGTAAGGAAACTAAAACATTCAAATTTTCCGCTAAAATTAATCTAGATGAGTTAAGAATGACGTATGTAGGCTTGTTTTCAACCTCTGATAGGTCAACAGCTTGTCTTAGGTCTAGACTCCAGTCGTGACAAAAATTGTATCAGAGCAATCGGCTAAACTTCGAGTATAATAAGTTCACATCAACCACATTTCGTAGTTTCTAAGTTATCATAGTGAAGTACCCATATCCTGGATTAGAGCGACATGATGCATAGGAAAATTTCCCTTCTTATGATCTATCATGCATTTCCCTGACTGTATACCACCATTTCTTGCGTGTTATGAGTGTGTAAACACGCTACGTCCTTATTGTTTTCAGAGTACTCAATACTAGGCGGAACACGGTCAGGGCCCCATAGCGGAAAAGTGAGCAGATGCCTCGAGGAACCATTAAGAAGGATTCTTAACCCTCAGTATGGCTCAGTGGAAGGAGGTAGTTATGCTTGTGAACCCCAGATGAAGTGTTGACTAATGCCGCAAATGCAGGCCATCTAGGCCAACACTCATACGAAGACCTGCGGTCCAAAAGCGCCGCAATGACTAGCAGTGCAGGCACCACTACTGTGACACAATGACTGCCCAGGTCATCTCAGAAGCCACGTATGTATTGTTTATAAGGGCAGACATGTTGAAGGACGTGGACCGGGCAACCACACAACAGATGAGCTGTGCATGGATGACAGTTTTTATGAGATCTTCTTACGAGGATGCACACTCCTATTATTCACACGGGCAGCTAAGACTTCCACCAAGACCCTCAGAAGTTTGCTGATGAGGTGCATAAAATGTTGGTGGCTATAGTGGCCATAGATAGTGAGGAAGAAGAGATGGCTTCCTATAAGCTCAAGGATGTTGCATAGACTTGGTGCAAGATGTGGTAGGATAGCCGAACTATGGGTGGAGTTCCGATCGCTTGGGAGTTTTTTAAGACAGCCTTCCTGGAGATATTCTTTACTAGGGAAATGAGGGAGGACAATATTGATGAATTGATCAACCTGAAGTAAGGATCTATGACAGTCAATGAGTATTCCCTGAAGTTTGTGAAATTATCCAGGTACCCCACTTATTTTCTTTCTTACAGCAGAGACAAGATTAGTAGATTCTTGAGAGGGATTAATGAGGATCTCGAGGAGGAGTGTATGGCAACTGTGTTGCATGATAGCATGGGCCTTTCCAGGCTTATGGTCCATTTCCTACAAGTGGAAGAAAGCTGGAAGAGGAAACACTCTAGAGTAGGTAACAGGTCAAGGCAAGTTGAGGAGAATTTTTCTAGTAAGTGTAGTACTGAAATCACGGATAAGCCCAAATTTATGAAAGGACTCTCCCACCAAGGGGATTAAAGTTCATCCAAGGGTCTCTATGATAAGGATTCTAAGCCGACTCTTATAGAGTAAGAGAGACTAATGGAGTAGTACACCTTAGCGAGAGAACTACTTGAAGGAAGTGTGGCCCGTAAAAGTTGCATGATGGTACTGGGACGTAGGGATGAGGGTATGGGTGGCATAGCACTCATCCGCACACGATTGTGTGTAAAAGTTCGTTGCAGTACCAACCGGTCGTTTGGTCACAGGGTGGAGGTATTGTCCTCGGACCCGGACGAAAGAATAAGCCCCCAACACTTGGGGGAACAGAAGAGGCTCACCCCCTTAATTGTACACATATGAGAGATATCCAATGTATCTTACATGCAACAGAGCATCCATCAACTACCATAAAGCGCAGCCCCCGGCCAAGCAAAGAACCCGGGCCGGGAAAAGCCCATCACTAGGCAAAAAAGAAAAGATAAACGAGAACAGACCTAGCATCTAGACGAAGAGGAAAAGCTCCAACCCAACTGAGGTCGACAGAAACACCCAAAGCAAATGCACAGAGATCGAACACGACTATGCTAGCTCCGACCAAGGAAAACATAGCCTCAAACATACCTCGACTAACAGAGGAAATACCCCAGGCGCAGAGAAACGAAAAAAAAAGCCAAGAAGGCGTAGACAAAAAAGACCGTCAAGGGCCACGGCAAATAGAACCTGGCTCCGGCTGCTTTAAAAAAAAGCACAGATCGTGGTGACCGGAAAAGCCATGAAACACCAGCGAAACTCCTCCACCCCCCAAACGCGCACATCACCATACCATTCCGCATATCCTTGCCACCTCAGCTCGAAGAGAGCAAGAGAAGAACCGAAAAATATGCGCCGCCGGTCTACCCAACAATCGAACAAGCAGAGGCGAAGAGCATGTACGCGACCTTGGTGACGAGCCGGCTATCGTAAGGAGACCGCGGACGAGAGCCCTACGCGTAGGAATATTGAACAAGTTTTGAAGATCAAGGAGAACGTCATAAGTAGCCCCGGACAAATAGCCAATGGACGATCCATCATGTAATGGGACAGCGGTGGGACGAGGTGAGCCGGTCCCAAATAGACTCCACATACACAACAGGACCCAATTATGGGGAGTAGAGACTAGGCGAATCACCTATATGAATGTCGTGCCGCGTAGGGCCTGTCTCGCGTGGAGAATGACACCAAGTATCGAGATAATAAGTCTCGACGTTTTTGGATTGATCACCCGAGCCGGTCGGGAAAGCTGTGCGGAGAGCCATCAAGATAGAATGGCCGAAAAGACCCAAAACCCACCATAGAACAAATCGATTCCCACCCCGAGGTCAGCCACCAACACGGACATACCCCACCACAAATGTAGAACCACACCGCATCGAGGTAAAACTACCCACTGGGTCCAGGCCGAATCGCGAAGACCGGAGGGGGCGGGACCCGGCAGCGAGGAGCGGAGCTGCGCAAAATAGCAGGAGGGGGCGACGTAGGAAAAAAAGAAGAGGGCCAGTAGAGACGGCAAAGGGGCTAGACTCCCTAGAGAAAACGGAAGACGAAGACCTGAGTAGGGAGGACCCTAAAAAGCTCCGACCCAGTGAACAACCAAGAAAGAAACAGGAGACAAAGGCGCCAGAAGGTGGCCTAGAGCAAAAAAGAGAAGACGAATCAAAGAACGCCAGAGCACTCAAGTGGACAGGAACGACAAAAGGGAAAACCAAATAACCATAGACATACACGGGTAACCAGCCTCTTACCCTTTTTTCTCAAAGGAACGAAGACAAATAGACGTAAAAGGAGGCTAAAATGGAAAATGAAAGAAAAACACAAAGGGAGAAGAAGAAGACACGATTCCAAACAACTTCTATACAACCACAACAAAAAATTCACATAACACACACACCCATCACCACCTCGTCACCCACCCACATCAACTAATGGCCACCCATCGACCAAAAACCCAAACCACACACCCAACACTCCAAGCACCCCCACCAACCAGCCCAGAAAAGAAAAAAAAAACCACCAGAAAACAAAAGGCCCACATCCGCTAACTACACCAACATTTTACCACCCAACCCCAACCCCATCAAAACAACCAAACACGCTCACAGCCCACCAACCCCTATCAACAATTCGTCATGGAGAGCATCCCCCAACATAAGAAAAGCAGGAACGACTCCACAAATCGATAAAACAGACTCTAAAGGATCAAGACAACAAGATAAAACAACACTAAAAACCAAAACACCACCAATAAAAGAACACAAGAAAACCTCCGAAACAAAACACCAGAGGGAAAAGAACTCCTTCGCACACAAAGGCGAAAAGAAAATACGAAGAAAGAGAAAGAAAAAAAAGGAAACCATGAAAACAAGACCTAAACCCCAACCCAACAACACGGAACCTCCCACACACCCCCCGAAACACACAAATAACACCAAAAAACCCCCCACTCCAGCAAAACCACACTCAATCGGTAGAACAACACACAAAACAACAACTCCAACCCGCAACTAAAAATAACACACAACCACACCCACACGACCCCGCTTTCACAACAAGAACAATCCCCACCCCGAACGGACTCCCCCCACTCCGCAAACCGACATCCCCCCACGATCAACCAGCTACCCCCTAAAGACACGCAACTAAACACATAAAAGTCAGGCACACACGCTCCAAGATGGATATAGCCACCAAAAACCGAAGGGCCAAAAACATGCACCCAACACCAATCCACACCACGCCTAAAAAACAGAACCCACCAACCATAAGATAAACTCACCTACACCCGCCCTACCCCCCACTGCCGACATAACTGACCCCCAACCCCGTCGCTAGCACCACAACAATAACCACGCACACTACGGGTGCGAGAAAAAGGCAAAGCAGATACACAATTGACGCAGCGGAATATACATCGAACAAAAAGGTAGAAGAGCCCGTTGACACCTATGAGAGGGATGGGAGACGAAAGAACAACAAGCATCGCGGGGGAAAAAGCAAAACGTACAAAACTCGAACGAAGACTAAAAACAAACATAATCTAAGACGCAGATTACACAATAGAGGGTAGTATCCCTTAAAAAAGCAGCAGCCCTACAAAAGAACGATGAGACGAAGACAAGACTAACACCCGGGAAAAGAGAAGCAATCTGCACGTCTCCAACATACATTAGCAAAAAAACGGTAATAACAACGAAGACCACCAGAATAATAAACCCCGCAAGCACCCCAGACCCGCACCAACCTCCACAATAATTGCACAAAACCCTCATACTACGTCCCCAGAATCCAGACCACCCCTCCCTCAGCCGAATTCCCCAAACCACCCCCAACCCTCCCCCACAACTAGGCAACCAGCTACACCCACAAAAAAAAACACCTAGGCTCAAGAACACACTCATCTCAACATCACCACACACACTGAAACAGAAAAACACACCAACAAAGCACACAACACAAAACCACCACCCACACAAACCTCCACAAACGCCCCAAAAATCAAACAAACAAGAACACGACAAAAAAATAACATAAGACTAAAACAGAAGAAAAAAAACTCACCAAAACTACCACACAGCAAGCACCCTCTCACCCCCCTACCACCTACCACCAAACAACATAACGTCCCCCCCCCCGCCTAACGGTTCACCCCATGTACCCTCCCCAACCCCCCACCGCCCCCCACCCAAACCCAACCAATACATACACCCCCCCTACAAAGATACCCACATCCCGTAACTACACACCCCCCCCCACCAACTCTCTCCTACCACCCTGAATATACCCACCTATGCCCCCCCACCCAACCCCACCAACCCTCCCGAGACCCCAACCACTTCACCCCTATTCACTCCCCCCCACCCACAGCCCCCCCCTCCCCCCCCAAACCCACAACCACACTAACACCGCCAACCTCCCACTCAAAACACTCACCCTTACCCACGCCCCACCCCACGCAACCCACTTCTCCTAACCCTCCAGAAAACATCCCCCAACATCACCCACGCCAATAAAAAACTCCTCCTCCCACTCGCCATCACCTCCCCACACACGCCACAGCGACATACCCCCCAACCCCTTCACCACCCCCTTTAGTTGCATCCCCCCAAAGAACCTACCCCCACAATCCCCACCACCATCCATCCCCAAACCATACCCCAACCTTAACCCCCCCCTCACCCCCTGACCCATAATCACGAATCCTACCACCCCCCCAGAACAGCACCAACATCCCCACTTCCTTTCCCCCAATACACCTGTCCTGTCATATACACACGACTACTACGCCCCACCCACTTCCCCTCCCCCAACCGTACCCCACCCACCTTTGACCCTCAAATATCCTCGCCTTCCCCCGACCTTTACTACATCCCCTCAGTATAGGGGTGCAGGGAAAGGACCTTTTGATGAACCTTGGGTGTGAGACCCCGAATAGTTTTCATATATTTATATAATATGGGATTATTATGCACTAGTTAGTATGAGGTTCATATGTTTAGACATGATTGTTTGTTGCTTAATTTGTATGATTTATTATGTTACATAGGTTGTATTCTTGATGATACTAGTTAGGAAGATAGTTCCTTTAGTCTATCAATGTGAAACAACTAGTAGGTTTCAAGGATGTGCACCATCATGCTAATAGGTGAATCAGATTTTCACCAATGAAAAGTATTGACTTGCTTCTGTATGAATATTATCAATGGATGAGTGGCTTGTTGCTAGTAAAGAGTTGTGTCATTAGGGTACAAATGTTTCTAAGGGGGGATAATGTAACTACCCTAAAAATGCATATGCTAAGTAATGCTTAATGTGTCTAGAATTCCTATGATTAGACAAGGGTTCACATGAATTGAGGCCCGTAGAACCAGACCTCGGAAACCTTTCTACAGCGAAGCCAACTAACTTGGGTAGTTATTTGAGCTTGAAAAGGTTAGGTCCAACAATGTAGGGCTCTCGAATACAAAGATTTACATGAAGGAGTCTTTACCGAACTTAAAAAGAAAAAAATCATAGGTTGGTGGGTTCTAGCTGGGTTAAATGGTATTTTTCATGTAAGGGTAGTTTGATTTAACAAAAAATAATATTTATTATCTTATTATAAGTGGTGGGTCTTGAGGCCGAGAGAACTCCCGAAAATTGAGACCCCTCTTGCTGAAGTGAAGTCGTGCTCCACACATGTTCTGAACCTAGGTGGGAAGCCCAATGAATTAGAGTGCGTTTTTTTAAGCATTGAATTAATGTAATTAATTAATAATATGAGTCATTTTTGATGTGGATTTAAAATAAAATAAAAAAAAAAAAAACCACCCATATTTTATTAAATAAACAAAACCTTATTGACTAAGTCCAAAAAAATAGAACTCCTAAGCCTCCTACAATCCCACCTCTGGTTTATTCTCATCTCACGCTCAATTCAATTATTCATTCTCACCATTTTCCCACAAATAATATACAAAAGCAAAAAAATAAACCAAGTTCATCATTCCTTTGAAGAACTCATATGAAAACAAAATAAAAACAAACGTTAATCCGCACATTAGAGTAGGGGATTGTAGTCAGTAGAGTGTATTAAGAGGCTACATGTGTTCTTGGTTGAAGTTTTTGGTAATCATGTAAAAGGTTTGAATGTCAAAAAGGTATTGGTTTTCTTCTCTCTTGGTCCCTTTCAAAAGAGACCCCTTAAGGTTCGTATTAGTCATTCGAAAACTAGGATTGTTTCCCCTTTTGCATGCCCCAATCACTAGCTCCCAATGAATCGTAGGTTTGGTATGATTTCTGGTAGATTTATGTTTTCGTGATGACTATTATTACGTTGTGTACTTGAAATCGTATAAAATGCAACCATGTACACGAAAGTTTGTGCAACTGTGTATATGTACAAAAATGTCACTGTGAAGGTTATTGTTAATAAGGTCAAGTTAAACCTTCAAGTTTAATATTGTTTTTTTTATTTTATGTACATAAACGTATGTAAATCTTGATGTTCATAAAAAAGGGAGTGGGGCTGATTTGAGCACCAATAATTTAGCTAAACGAATCCATGAAATACACCCTAAAAAGTGTTAAACGATCCATGAATCTTCCCAAGTTTTCAAGTGAAAATATTGATGAAAATAAGTTAAGAAAATGATTAAGTGTACATCTAAAAATAGTAGTTTAGTTTAGGAACGCGTGCTAAACGAAGATAGAGAGGAAATCTTTGTTTTTTTTTTTTTTTTTGTTTTTTTTCTGGAAAAAAAGTAAATTAATTTAAAGGGTGAGGCCTGGGGCCACCGGATTTGCAATCGGACCTCACCCGTGTGGAAACCTTAATCTTCGCCCAGGAACCAGGAAAGAAAGAAATGGGGCTGGGGGGGGGATTCTTAATGGGGTGTATAGGCGAGTAAGGAGGAAGAAAAAATTTAAATAAATAAAATGGGAGGGATGGGAATCGAACCCACGACCTCAAGGCTTGAAAGGAGAAGGGCAAAATAAATTAGAAAATAAACTGAGGTTGTGGGGGATCGATCTTACAACATCACTGCCAAACACCTAGCTAAGCCAATTTTTATTAAAAATAAAATAAGGAGGTTGTGGAGGTTCGAACCCACAACCTCACAGCGCTAGCAAAATTAAAAATAAAATAAGGAGGTTGTGGGGGTTCGAACCCACAACCTCCCAATTTCCAAAAAAAATGATGAATAGAATAAAAAGAGGTTGTGGTGTTTGATCCCACAACCTCTTGGTCTAGGCGAATTGGACAATACAAATTTTAAATGAAAAATAAAAAGGGGTTGTGAGGGTTCAATCGCACAACCCCTCGGACAAATAACAAGAAAACCAAAGGAGAAAAATAAAGATAGAATGTTGATGTTATGGCTCAATCTAGGGTCCCAATGTCATGTAGATTAAAAATAAGGTAAAGGAAAAATGTAAGTATTCTCCAAGGGGTTTGAACTTGGGTTCCGTCGTCAAAATTTCTATATTGGTACATAAATCATACGTGAATTAAATGTTCAAGAATAATTCCACCTACTTAGATCGAAATCAAGATCTTTGCATACATAAAAGATAAATAAGTCTTGAACTACATAATATTAGGAAGATATGAGTCACTTAACAAACTATGAATGAAGCCTCATAGCTTGTGTGTATAGAACCATAAGTCTAGCATACATTTAAAAATAAGTGAACCTAACATGTATGTAATGGAATGATGAAACCCTAGAAGGGTTAAGTACGTGTGTAAGATACACTAAATGGCCAAGTGCATTGGCATATGACGAAATGAACAATTAAATCATGAGATGAACAATGAAGTAGTAAAACCTTACAAGGGTTAAGTAAGAGTGTGAAACACACTAAATGGCCAAGTGCATTGGGATATGGTGAAATGAACATTCACGTAAAAGGGGTGAGTAATTATGAATAGAAAATGTGCTAATGTTAATAAAAGTGGTGACAACATGATATGAGGCTAACGTAAAAGATGAGAACAATTTGAAATTAGCCTAAGTAAATGTTACTAAAATGTACTCACCTATGAGAGTGTAAAGTTAATGAAGAGACCATTCTCTATGAACCCTCTAATTAAAGTATTGAGTTTAACACAATTAATACTAATGATGAGATGAGAAATCATCTATTGATCTATGATGTCCTCATACTAGAAGCCAACTTCCATGACGTATGAGTTTAACTGAGCACTGATAGACTAGCTATTACAGGTGATGCCTTATTTCGCGAAGGGCGGAGGTTCACATAACTCTCATTAGATGACTTTTCTGGCATGACGGGTATGGGTTTCCTTATATCTCGTACTCTTCGAACCTATATTGTCAATATAGGGATTTGGCAGGGCTAAATTCCCATGTACGCTAGCATGTTTTGGGTCACTTTGGCCGGTGATTACACCTCATTTAGGCTAGGGAAAGACACTGGATTTTAGGATGCTCACATGATCTATGTCGGTTAAAGTTAAAGTTTTCAATGGATAAATGAGATTAGCCTCAAATGATGCGCATAATGAAATGAATGATACCAAAGGTGTTAGGATAGGATAATCAAGAGGTGACTTAGACTCAAGTAATAACACTAGGTTAGTCTTTATCATTGCACAACAAACCCGATGAAAACCTTAAACTACATCGTAGGTAGAGCTTGTGTTCACACTAGCCTATGAACGAAATGAAATGAAGTACGTATGAATGAATGAAGCAGGATCTGTGTTTGCCAATGAAGACTCCCTAGTTGAGGTCCCATAAGGTGAGCCCTCATTTTTCAAAGTCATAATTTCAAGTCCATGACTCCAAGGTATCATGGTATATGAATGATTGTTATAAAAGATGTTATGTGCTATATAATATATGTTATGTGCTATGTGTAAGATGTTATGTGTTTTGTGCAATATGATAAGTATGATAATGCATATTACTCTCATGGCATGACTTTCCTAATCAAAATTTGGAAAGCTCACTGACTTTCCTAATCCAAATTTGGAAAGTTCACTAACTTTACTAATCTCAATTATGCAAGTCCACTGACTTGACTTTTAATAATCATGTTGTTAGGAAAGAGCTATCTTTTCTCATGCATGTCCTTGGTGTGTTCTTGCATATACCCATACTTAGTACAAGTGTGTAGTAATTCCATACAAATCTAAATTTATAGGTGTAGGCACAAATGGACGCTAGAGCTTACATGTTGATATTGCAGCTATCCAGATGTAGAGCTCTCATCCAGACTATGTAAACCCTCATGCTTTTGAGGTTGTCTATTGTTATTATCTAGCTTACATGTAGGCTTTAGCTAGTGAAGCATGTTCCACTAGTGTTTCGTTTCCCATTTCATTTAAGACTTTGTGTTGGTGCCGTTTTTGCAAGTACACATTTAACGCAGCTATGAACTATTTCTTTTATTTGATGATGTTAATGTTAGATGGATGATGGTGAAAAATTATATATGTAATAGAATGTTTAGTAAGCATGTTTGGAAACAAAAAGTTTCAAATTTTGCGCTATAATTAATCTAGATAAAGTAAGAATGACGCATGTAGGCTTGTCTTGAACCTCTGAGAGGTCAATGATGCAAGTCTCGTCTTGGGTCTAGACTCCGGTCGTGATATGGATGGTGATTGGGTACACGATCCTTTGACGTACTTGTGGACTGATCCCCTTCCCCGCAAAGGTGGACCAAGAGACTCTTAACTGGCCATGGACAACCTTATAGACCATACTGGCGCTCGTGGTAACAAGGAAGAGACCGCCTGACCCAAACTTTAGACCATGGGACCCTTCACGGTCCATGATCCATATGACGGGACATTGGGGCACCCATCGAAGCCCTCCTTTCAACAACCATGGAAATCGTGTAAGTATCAACCCATGACCAGACCCACGAACCATAGGTCAAGCCACGAGTGGAGGCATTGATCTATAGATTGAGCGCCTAGAAATCAATTCTATGGAGCCAAGATGATGATTTACAGTATGTACCATAAATCAGTCTATTGGTAGCTTCTGCAGATTTTAAGTCATGGTTCTTTTAGTATTTTACTTATGTGTTGGACCCCTAAACTATGTAATTTAAATCCTAAGCTACATGGATTAATTTTAGTCAGTTATAGCCTAGTAAACTAATTAGAACCTAACCCAATCAATCATTCACACAAATCAACTGAAACTTAGAGAAAATTAGAGGAAAAAGTCCAGCAACGGTAGTTCAAGAATGTAGCATGTTGTCATCGATTCCAACCCCAAAATCCTATGATTTCTTCTTGGCATATATCACTGGTATGTGGATTTTCACTAATGGGTTTTGTTTTACCCATTAGGTCCCTATAATTTAGTCAAATTTTCCATTCTTTATGATATGTTAGACCTAGGGTTTCTAGAATTTCTAAATTTATATTGTGAAACACTTGTTATACTAATCGAAATAAAAATATAATTTTTTCATGAGATTGTTACTTAGTTAACACATAAATTCAAAACCCTAGTTATGTAGTTTTTTTAGTTTATTAATTACATTAGCTAGGACAAATAATTTTATATACATGCCTCCGATTTTTAATGTTTCATTATAATACATTAATTTTCCATTTTCACTAAGCATTTAAGTATTTTGAGTTATCAAGTATTTCGGAAATTCAATAATAAGATTGCTTACATACACAATCACTAGGGAGTAGGCCTAATATGAAGTTGGAATTGTGTTAGTCACCGTCATAACCCAAGGACTGAGTTCCCCCAAAGGTTTATAAGTCCCCTTTGTAGGCCTAAATTTTATGAATACGTCAGTCATGCATCTACATTTTTGGCATGGTATATTGTGTTATTACTAGCTGCCATAGCGAGATTTTATTGTATTGTCCATGTTATCACTTACAGTTCAACATTAAGTTTCAGCATGATTTAAACTCACTCATTACATTCAGTTAGTTCATGGTCAGTATTTCATATATTGTATCATGATCATATTATGTCATTTTTCAATTATATGTTGCGTTCAGTTATGTAAATTTTTTAGCTTAATTGTATCTTTGATGCTCCCTAACTACTTATGCATAATTTACGATACATATTCTCTTGATGTAGGCTTAGGTCCATGACATTGAAATCACGCATAAATCGGTTCCCAATCTCTATTTCAGCTGCACCAGTGTTCAGTTATTATTCTTTGAGGACGATTCACATGATTATCTTTTCTACATTTAGTATTTCATTTCAGTTTTCGCTAGATCTAGTTGGGGTATGTCCTAGAACTTCTAGTCAGTGAGAGACTTTATTTCATACATAGGTAGTTTCAGTTTTTGCTTTCGAGTTTGATATTTCAGCCGTTATTTAACACACATATTATTTATTCTGATAGTTTTGGGTATTTCCCATTATTTCATTTAATGATACGTTTTAGCTTCCGCACAATATGACTATTATGTTTAAAATCATTGAGTATTCTTTTGGTATGCCAGTAGGGTTAACATAGGGTAACTCGTGATTCTAGATCATGTGCCCGTGTCCCTGGGGTAGCCTCGAGGACAGACAAACTTTGTTTTAAATCACTAGGTTTAGTAGTCCTAGGAAGTTTGAAAAGTTGCATTCAATAAAGTCTTTTTCATGGGTGTGAAGTGTTGTATATGTAAAAAGAGGGAGGCTACAAAGTGTTTTAGGAAAATTTTCTTTCTTTATAGTCTTATCATGTGTATGGTATGATCTTTTTCTAAACCATTGTTGTGCGCTTTCAGATCATGCCTCCTCATAGAGCTTACAAAAGGAGTTTGAATGCACACAAAATTAACATAGCTAATCTAGTCTTTCGAATGCTGAGTTTCAGAATATCATCCAGCCTTTGGCTTAGAGTGTGACAAACCATAAAAACTAGCATATTCTAGTAGCTGCAAATTTTAGTGGTGGATTATTGGAAGCTAGGGTTCGTGATTTTGTTAGGATGAATCCTTCTTTATTTTTAGGGTCACGATTGGTGAGGATCCCCAAAAATTCATAAATGATATCAAGAAGATATTTGGACTGATTCAAGTGTTTAGAAATTATAAAGTGGAGTTACTATATTATGAGCTTAAGGATATAGCTTATATGAGTTTACTCAATGGAATGAAAACAACGGTATAGATATAGCTCCTATACTTGTGATTTCTTAAGTAAAACTTTTTTTAGACAAGTTCTTACTAGTTGAGTTGAGAGAGGAAACAACTCATGAGTTCATGAATTTGAGGCAAGATAGCATGTCGGTCCAGGAGTAAGGAATCAAGTTCATCCAACTCTCCATGCATGCTCTTCACATGGTTGCCTATTCCAGGGTTCAAATGTACAAGTTACTATATAGGGTATCCTACTTAGTGAAAACAGTGTAGGAATGCTATGTTTTTGGAATATATGAACATCTCTAGGCTAATGATTTATTCTTAGCAGGTTAATAAGGATAAACTTAGGGAATATGCTATGCATGAAAAAGGTTAAGACACATAACTATAACTATTTTCAACAAAAGTCTACAGCCGCCGCACAATAATCATCTAGTGCTCTATCATCCAATTTGTCACTTGTATGACATCATGCTTCAAGTCCTACAGGAGTATTTTAGGCAACAAAACCTACCAAACTTGTCATAAGTGTGGTAAGAACAATCTAGGCGAGTTTCATGCCAGAAAAAAAGATGTTTTGGCTATGGTTAAACTAGTCAAAGGGTGCGAGACTGTCTTCTTGTAAACAGGTTCAAGGAGGCAATAATTGTCGGGCTCATTCTACAACTTCAGCACCACCATCACATGGCTGGCTCAACAGGGTAACTGATCTAGTACAGGTGACGGTAACCACAATAACAGGTTGTGTTCTCTCCAGGCATGCTAGGATAAGGAAGATTCTCCTGATGTGGTCACTACTACATTATGGGTATTTAACTTAAATGTTTATGCTTTGTTAGATCCAGGGGCTACTCTTTCCTTTGTAACTCCTTTTATAAAAGTCATCTTCAATGTTAGTCAAGAAAATCTCTTAGAACCCTTGTCAATCTCTACCCCATAAGGTGACCCCATTACAACTAGAGGGCATAGAGAAATTGTCATGTCACAGTTCATAGTAAGTCAACTTAGAAGATCTTGTAGAGTTAGAAATGGTCGATATCCTTCTTGGCATGGATTAAGTATATTCCTACTAGGCGTCAGACAATTATAGGACCATGATCCTTCATTTTTGAGTGTCGAGACGATCAAATCTTATATTGGATGGATAGTAGCTTAACGTCTACGGGCAAATTCATTTCTTACCATAAAGAAGGAAAGATGATTTCTAAGAAGTATATATATCATCTTGTCTTGGTTAAGTATTCAAGTTCTAAAACCTAGCTCTTGAGTCTGTTCCAATAGTTAATAAGTTTCAAAAAGTGTTAACAAAAGATCTTGTTGGAGTTCCTCCCCAAAGAAAAATTGACTTTAGAATTGATGTCCTATCAACTAACAAACTTATTTACATTCCTCCTTACAGAATAGCTCCAAGTGAGATTAAGGAATTAAAAGAGTAGTGTAAAGACCTTCTAGTTAAGGGATTTATCAGACCAACTATTTCCCCATGGGATGCACCAGTGTTGTTCATGAAAGAAAGGAAGATGGTTCTCTTAGTGTATTCATTGACTATCGACACTTGAACAAAGTCAAAATCATGAAAACATATCCATTCCCAAGATTGACATCTCGAAAAAAGCCTATAGAACTAGGTATGGTCATTATGAATTTTTAGATATGTCATTTGGACTAACCAATTTACCTGGAGCTTCTATGGATTTGATGAACAAGATGTTCAAGTAGTAGTTGGACTTGTTTGTTGTCATCTTTATTAATGGTATCCTCATTACTCTATGAATAAGGAAGAACATGATACTTACTTGAGATTCTCCATTGACTAAGGTAACTCCTAATATGGTTATGTTTTAGTGATCAAATGATTATGAAAAAGGATTCATAGAATAAAACACTAGGTCTACTACAACTCCTTTTTTAACATTACCAGATGGTTGAAACAATTATCTGATCTATTGTTATGTATCCAGGGTCGGATTAGGTTTTGTAGTGATGCACCAAGATAAGGCTGTATCTTATTCTTCTATTCAACTTAAGGTGCATGAGAAAAATTATTCAACTCATGTCCTCGTTCTTGAAATAGTGGTTTTTTCCCTTAATATTTGGACAAATTAATTGTATGGTGTATACAAAGATATGTTCAGAAACCGTAAAAGCCTTCGGTAGGTGTTCACCTAGAAAGAGTTTAATCTTCGCCAAATGTGATGATTTGAGTTCCTCAAAGATTATGATATGAGTGTGCATTACCATCCTGGTAGGGTTATTTTTGCATAATCAATGACATAACTTCCAGTACAGATTTCCATGATCGTGCAATAGTATAGTAACTCAACCAAAGCATGGGGTTGTGCCACAAGGGAGTTGTTGTGAAAATTAGTAGATAAGTAGAATTTCATTCTAGTCATAACTAAAAAAATTAATGATTAAAAACATAGTAAATTCAATTAGTGACTCAAAAGTGAAATATCAAAGGGTGGATTTTTTCACAAGTAGTAAAAATTATAAAACCAACATGGAAATTTATGCAATAAGAGGATATATTCTTAAGATTTGACAGAAATATGGATTAATCTAAAGTATTGGGTATATGATCTCAATAGAATATTTATAGAGTAATAGTTACTAGCCTAAGGTTTACGTGGAAATAATTTCTCAGTTGAGCAACTTATCCCGTCTCAAATTGGTTCTTTTAAGACACCCACTTATTGCATGAAGACAAGCCTACGACTTACCCCACTCACTATCTCAAGCTGAGTATCAGTATATGGGACTAGGGCTTACTTTCTTTAGTTTAACCCCATGTCGACCTACTGCTTAGACCATCAATCTAGTAGTCTTGGTTTAACGACTTCTCTTTCTCGCAAGCCCAAAACACAAATATCAACTTTTATTCACAACGACAATTTTTTTTAATCCATCCACAATTTCTAGACAAAATAACCATTAAATTAATTGATCTATCAGCAAGCAAGACCCAACAAATATCTTAAACCGTATTTACTAAATCACACCCCAAGAATGTTTTTTTTAGCCAAAACCTTTAATCATGTTGAAATTTAATGGATATGAAAATAAAAGTCTTTGTTTAGGCAAAACAAGAAGAATGAAAGAGACCCACTTCAAAATTAAAAGAGATTAAACCCTGTTCTTCTTGAAGTATTCAAAACCCTTTCAAACTTACGGTAAAATGTGAAAAACTATTATTCTAGACAGAAATTAATTATAATTTTGTTCGACTCTCTAAAAACTACAATTGTAAATAGTACTTATAGTTATTTAAATCTCTGATACAGTGGATCTTTTGGTATCGTTAGTTAGAATTGCCGATAGACTCAGATATTCATCAATTCGTATAGTTAACCGCCTTCTGGTACAACCTTCAGCATCAGTGTGATTTAGTCCATTGGGTAATATTGTAATGCTTCACAGAGCTACTGTGGAACTCTAATTGATCATTTGTTCAAATAATTTGATCCTTTCCTTCAGGGCTCCGCACAGTAGAACAAAAGTAAAAGTAGTCCTCTTTGGAGATGCGCCAAATCGACTCGCCGATCCGCAAGCTTCCATTTATTCATTTTTCCCCTTTTGCGATATAGTGTCCATGCATTCCTTCTAATTTAAAATACCTAACACTTAAGAGTTTTCATCAAATATTAAGATAAAATAAGCATTTGACGATGTTTTTTCCATTAAAATATAACCCTAAATGAGTCCACTTTTTCTCCCAAGGGGTGATGGTGTGGTTCGCTATCAGCATCGATTATTTTTTCCTATGGGGGTGAGTTGAGATAGAAGATTTTTGCAGAAGCCCATAAGTCTAGGTGTTTTATTCATCGAGGCACCACTAAAATATAAAGTGATTGGCGAGAAGTCTTTTGGTGGAATGGTACAAAAAAGATATATCCGATTTGAGGCTTAGTATCTTAATTACCAACAAATGAAGGTAGAGTAATAGAAACTAGTGGTTATGTACCAAGAGATTAACATTCGTACTGGGAAGTGATCAAAATGGACTTCAATACAGGTTTACCTCGTACTCATTAAAAACATGACTCAATTTGAGTGACATTTGATAGAGTTACTCATTCTCTGTGCTTTTTGGCTTTTAAAGCTACATATTCAGTGGAGGACTACACCACACTTTAATTTAATGAGATTGTTATATTTCCTTGGTTCCTTTGTGAGTAATCTAAAATAGAGTTCCTTTGTTTACCTCTCATTTCTGAAAGTCATCTCAATAAGGTGTTGGTACTAATGTTAATCTTAGCAAAACATTTCATCCGCAAAAGGATGGTCAGGCAGACCTTACAATTCATACGTTAGAATGAATGTTAAGATATTGTGTGATTGGCTTCAAGGGTAGAAGGGATGATCACCTTCATCATATAGAGTTCCCAACAATAATAGTTACCATTCCATCATTTAGATGGGACCTTATGAGGCATTATATGGGTGTATGTGCAAATCTCCAGTTGATTTGTTTGAATAAAGTGAAGAAGTCTTCATAAGAATACATTCATTTCATGATGCAATGGACAAATTTTAGCTCAACAAAGATAGACTTCAGACAAACAGAGTCTCTACAATTCATATGCAGATATAAAGAGAAGGTACTTATAGATTCAAGTTGATGATTAGGATTTCCTTAAAGTGTCACCTATGAAGGGGTAGATGAGATTTTGCAAGAAAGAGAAGATAAGTCCTAAATATGTAGTCCCTTACAATATGTTGAAAATATTATGTAAAGTGGCTTGTGAGTTAGGGTCTCCAGCCTAACTAGCACTAGTGCATCCGGTCTTTCACATTACGTTGTTTAAGAAGTGTGCGGAGATCTAGCATCCATAGACCTTCAAGCAATGTGGCTGTGAAGGATAGTCTCACTTTTGAAGATGTGCTAATTAAGATTCTTGATCTTCGTGTTTTGAAGGTTAAGAAACAAAGAAGTCATATAAGTTAAGGTGTTGTGGAATAGTTAACCCGTAGAGTGAGCTACTTGGAAAGCAGAAGCATCCATTAAGGACAAGTATGCTCATCTCTTTTCTTTCGATTCCATTCAATCTTTAGGTAACACTTCTTGCAATTAATAATGTTCCTTTCGTTTATACTTGCATTTCAGCGTATTTGCATATACTTGGAACATAGTTAAGTAAGAAATCAGTTTCCAGTAAAAAGTGGTAGGGTTTGCAGCTCTCTCCCTCCCTATGTAACTAGTTAGACTTTATTTGAGGACGAATTTTACCAAGGGGGAGACATTATAGAACCTAGGAAACCATACATTAAAAAAACAACAGGAAAACCACCTGAACAAGTGAATCAAGGAAATGTTCATGGACCGCGACAGGGTTTAGGGTCCATTGACCTATCCATGGACTTAGCCCCTTCTAAAAAGAGGTGGACCACGGGACTCTTCAGAGGCCGTGGACAACCTCACGGGCCGTACTGGGTCTTGTGGTCTCCAGGAAGAGACCACCTACTTGACTTTCAGATTACGGGACCCTTCACGAGCAATAATTCTAACGAAGAGCTACAGGAGTTCCCGTGGAAACCTCTCTAGAAACATCTTTGGAAATTGCAAAAGTTTCAACCCACGACCATACCCATTTATCATTGGTCCGTCCATGGGCCATGGTCCTTTTCCATAGACGGAAGTGTAACAACCCTAAAATTGAATATACTAAGAAATGTTTAATGTGTCTAGAATGCCTATGATTAGACCGGGTTCACATGGATTTATGCGCGTAGAACCAGACCTCTAAACCCTTGCTACAACCAATCCAAGTAACTTTGGGAGTTAGTTGAGCTAGAAAAGGTTGGGTCCAACCATGTAGGGCTCTCGAATACGAAGATTTATTCTTAGGAGTCTTTAGCGAACTTAAAAAGAGGAAATCTTAGGTTTGGACGGTCTAGGGGTTAAATGGTTTTTTTCCAGGCTAAGTGTAGTATAGTTATTATCCTTAATATATAATTAATTATTTAATTAATAAGATGGAGGGGCATTTTTTGGAGGGAGGGCCGAAATTGGGCTCTTGAAGTTAAGTCTTGCTACACCCGGGTTCAAACCTAGGTGGAAGCAATGAATTAAATTATATTGATTTAAGTTGGTAAATTTACATTTGTTAGTTATTAACTGATCTAACATAAAAGGAAATCATATTTTTAATAATTAAATAAAACATTATTTGACTAAGTCCTAAACTTGACTCCTAAGCCTAATAAAACTCTTCTCTCCCACGCACATCTCTCTCTCACGTTTCTATCACTGTCATTCACGTTTTCTCTGCCAAAATAACTCCAAAATAGTAGGTAAACCAAAGTTCTTCACATTTGAAGAAATCACACGAAATATAAGAAAAAGAATCATTAATAAATCATGTTGTCAAAGAGAATGTTTTACCGTCGAGTTTTGTGTTGAATTTTTTGTGTTGGACTTTTGTTTGGAGGAGTTCTTTGGGCAGAAAGTCAAGGTTTCAGCTTCAAAAAGGTATGGGTTCTCTTCTCTCTTTGTCCCTTTTCCAAGAGACTTCTCAAGGTTCAAAATATTCATTCTGAAACAAGGATTTTTCTTCGTTGCATGTCCCTATAACTAGCTCCCATTAAATAATAGGTTCGTTATGTTTGATGGTAGAAAACTAGGGATGAAACGTGTTATTGTGACGATTAATTGTTAATATGTATGTTTGGAATTATGTGACTTATTTTAATGTCTTCGAGAATGTAACTACGTGTGCATGTGTGTGTTGTTTTGGCTATTGTCCATGGTTTAGGACTTGAAATGGCATGATAGTTCTTTATATTTCATGTACATATGTTGATGTAAATGTGATGTTCATATGAGTTTAAATGTGTATGATTTGAGGGATCATGTCTTGGCTAAATGAATACATGAAGACGCACCTAAAACGTTCTATATGCACTACAAAATTCCACTAAGAACTACGGTGTAACTTGATTAAAGGATGCTGGAAAAAAATTTTCCAGCTTCTATTGATGAATTTCGGTCAGCAAAGAGGGTTCAAAATATTGAAAAATAATAATTAAAACAAGTGAGGTCATGGATTATTCAACCCGTGAGTTCACCAGCTTAAAAACCATGAAAATAAAGAAGTAAAAATAAATGTGGTGAATGGGATTCGAATCAGGGTATTGCCTGGAAAATGTAACTTGAAATAAAAAAATAAGAAATGAAAGGAGTGGGATTCGAACCCACCACCTCTCTATATGATTTAAAGAAGAGTAAAAGAAAAAAAATGTGAGGCGTGGGAATCGAACCCACGACCTCTAGGAATTGAAGGAGAGTAAAGAAAAAGTAAAGAAAAGAAATGTGAGGTGTAGGAATCGAACCCACGACCTCTAGGCAGTGAAGGAGAGTCAAAGAAAATAAAAGAAAAGATATGTGAGGCGTGGGAGTCGAATCAACGACCTCCTCGGTAGATTCAAAAAGAAAATTAAACGAAATTAAAGAGGGGTTGTGAGGGTTCGAACCCACAACCCCTCGGCCAAAGGAGAGAAATTAAAAGTTAAGAAAATCAAAAGTAAATGAGGTTGCGGGGGTTCGATCCCACATCCTCTTAGTTCTATTAAGAGATAATTTAAGAGATAAATTAAGGGGAAAATAAAATGAAGGCTTTGGGGCTCGAACTTGGGTCCCTAATGTGTATGGATCAAATAAAGTAAATGAAAAAAATAAAATTTTTTTCCAGGGGATTTGAAATTGGGTTCCCTTGACCGAATTCCGTATTGATATATTAGTCATACGTGAATTAAATATTCAAGAATTATGTTGTATTAGATCAAAATCGAGATCTTGGCATACAAACAAGCTACATAAATCTTGTACCACATAATATTAGGAAGATATGATTCACTTAAACGAACTATGAACGAAGCCTCATGGCTACTTTTTTGTATAGACCCATAAGTCGAGCATACGTCTAAAAGTAAGTGAACCTAATATGTACGCAATGAAATGATGAAATGAACAAAGAAATGATTAAATGAACAGTGAAATGATGAAACCCTAGAAGGGTTAAGTAAGAGTCTTAAACACACTACATGGCCAAGTGCATTGGCATATGATTGAATTAAAAATGAAATGATGAAATGAACAAAGAAATAATGAAATGATGAAACCCTAGAAGGTTTAAGTAAAAACACACTAAATGGACAAGTGCATTGGGATAGGATGAAATGAAAATTCACATAAAATGAGGTGAGTAATTATGTAGAGAAAATGTGCTAATGTTAATAAATGTGGTGACAACATGATATGAGGCTAATGTAAAAGATAAGAGCAATCTCAAATGATCCTAAGTAAATGTTACCAATATTTACTCACATATAAGAGTGTAAAGTTAATGAAGAGACTAGTCTCTATGAAAGTTATAATAAAAGTACTGAGATTAACACACTTAATACTAATAATGAGATGAGAAATCCTCTATTGAGCTATGATGTCTTCATACTAGAAGCCAAAATCCAGGACGTATGAGTTGAATGTAATGGAACTTTATACTGAGCACCGATAGACTAACTATGAGCGGTGATGCCTTCTTTCGGGAAGGGCGGAGGTTCACATAACTCTCATGAGATAAGAATTTCCGACATGCTGGGTATAGATCTCCTTATATCTCCTAGTCTTCGAACCTATACTGGCAATATAGGGATCTGGCGGGGTTAAATTCTCTTGTACGCTAGCATGTTTTGGGTCACTTTAACCGGGGATTCCACCTCTTTTCGGTGTGCTGTTTCATGTCACTAGATTTGATGATGATCACATGATCTATATCGGTTAAAGTTGAAGATCCCAATGAATGAATGAGGCCTTCCTAAAATGATGCACATAATTAAACGAATGATACAAAAGGTGTTAGGATAGGATAATCAAGAGGTGAGTTAGACTCAAGTAATGACATTAGGTCATTCTTGGTCATTGCACAATGAACACGATGATAGTCTTAAACAACATCCTAGGTAGAGATGGTTTTCACACTAGCCTTTGAACGAAATGAAATAAAGTACGTATGAATGAATGAAGCAGGCCATGTGTTTGCTAATGTAGAATCCCTAGTTAAGGTCCCATATGTTGAGCCCTCATTTTGGGAAGTCTTAATGTCAATTCCATTATTCTAAGGTCTCATGGCATACAAATAAATGATATGAACCACGTTATGTGTTATATAAATTATGATATGTGCTATGTGTACGCTGTTGTGTGCTGTGTGCAAAATGTTATGTATGATGGTGCATGATACTCTTCTCGAATGACTTACCTAATCCAAATTTGGTAAGCTCATACACTTTCCCAATCAAAATTTGGAAAGTTCACTCACTTTCCTAATCTCAATTTGGCAAGTCCACTGATTTGACCTTCTATAATCATGTTACTAGGAAAGAGCTATTCTTACTCATGCATGTCCTTAGTGTGTGCTTGCATATACCCATATTTAGTACAAGTGTGTACTAACCCTATACGACTCTACACTTTTACGTGCAGGAACAGGTGGACACTAGAGCTACAAGATAAATGCTATAACTATTCGAACGTCGAGCATTCATATGGACTTGGTAGGCCCTCATGCTTTCGACGATGCTTGCCCATTTACATTCTAGCTTAGTTATAGGATTGAGGTAGTGCAGTATGTTCCACTAGCGTTTCTTCCTGGTTTTTGTTTAGACAGTGTATTGGTGCAATTTTGGCAAGTACATCTTTATCGTTATTATACAATACTTCTTTCATTTGATGATCTTAATGTTAGATGGTTGATAGTGACCAACTATATATGTAATAGAATGTTTATTAAGCATGTTATGAACCAAAAAGTTTCAAATTTTCTTCAAAAATTAACCTAGATGAAGTAAGAATGACGTATGTAGGCTTGTCTTTGACCTTTGACAGGTCAACAATGCTGGTCTCATCTCGGTCTAGATTTCGGCCATGACAGGAAGCCCAAGAAATCAAGTCATTGAAGACAAGACAACGATAGGCATGACAGACTGTCAATTAGTCTGTTGGTGTCTCTAGTAAACTGTTAAAGGAGGGGTCGTTTTGTCTTTTCCATATGCCTTGGACCCCTAAACTATGTCTTTAAAACCCTCAACTACGTTGTTCTGATCCGTTTTAACCTATTAAACTAATTATAACCTACATAATACAACATTCACAAAAATCAAGCAACCCTTAGAGCAAATTAGAGGGAAAAGTCGAGTATCCATAGTTCAAGAACCCAACAAGTTCTTATCAATTCCAGCCACGAAAATGAAAGATTTCTCCATGGAATTCGTCACCAGGCATGTGGGATTTCATTATTGATTAACTTTCACTAGTGGGTTCCTTTCACCAAATAAGACCCTAGAATTCAGTCAGATTTTTCTATTCTCTACGACATGTTAGATCTAGGATTTCTAGAATTTCATAGTTTATGTTGCAATTCAGTTTTTAGATTAATCAAAATCATATTTATCATGATTTCATAGAACTTTTTCTTAGTTCTTTTACAAAATCAGAAACATAGTTATGTAATTCTTTTGGTTCATGATTACATCTCCAATGCAAGAGAAAGATTAGTTATACCTGCCCGTAGTTTGTTTGCTGTTCTCTTATCATATATTAATTTTGCATTTTCAGTAAGCAAGTCATAGTTTTGAGCTATCGATTATTTCGAAAATTTAGTCCATATGATTCTAATGACCAATATCAAGTGGGAAGTACTCTAATACATGTTTGTACGTCTAGGGAATCACCCGTATAGTCTTAACATTACGTGTCCCTTAGGTTTATAATTCCTCTAAGTAGGCATCAATTTTGTGATCACGCCAGAGGGTATATTTTGTCCTTTTGATCTGCTTTATACATTAATATATCGTGGTTTCACGTTATAATTAATACTTTTTCCTTATGTTTAGTGTGTCCGAAAAGTCTTTTTGTGCTAATTTTTATATAATTTTCTCTTTGTTTTGCAGGAAATCTGTCTAAAGCTAATGCGAAGATTTTGAGCGAAGAAATGCAGAAGAGCCACCTTACGACGCACCTACGAGCTTATGACGGTCAGTCGTGCTGTGCGGTCCCGTAGGTGGCAGCGTAGTGCACGGCTGAAGGAAGATGGGGAATGTCTGACCATGTGTCAATACAAGCTTGTGATGTTCCGTCGTGGCTATGACGTCCGTCCTGTAGGTTCTCGTGAAGTTCAGAATAAGTGATCCCAGTACCGATTCAAGAGTTGAAAAATGTATTGGATGAAGAGACCCTCACGAGCGTTGTGACTGATGACAGTCCGTCTACTTTCCAATCGAGGGGAAGGAGGAGAGTCCGCCTAAAAATTGCCCAAGTATGAGACGGAGTCCCCATGACGCTCCGTCATGACTGACCCACGAAGGGCCTCGTGATGTCCGTTCGACCCAGCCGCGTTTTGTCATAAAGATTTCCAGCAATTTAGAATCTTTTTTAATTAGGTTTTTTTTTAATCAATATTTGACAAACCTCGTTTTTAAGAAGGGAGGTTAGACACTAGAATAGTTGACTCTTAGATTGTTAAACTCTTATTGAAAAACAGTCGTATTGTGGAGATTTCTTGATATTATTAGCTTTTTGTGAGATTATTGACTACTTTAAGAAGTCTTGCAAAGTGATTTTTGTTATTACTCCAAGCAAACTTTGGATTTTATTTCTTTCCTCATTGAAGTAAGTCTGAACTGTTATTAAAAATATATTTGAATATTTGTTTTTATGACCATGATGCAACTCCATAACTGGGTTGTGGAACCTAGGCAAATAAGAGATAAACCCTAACTAAAATAACAATTCTCTGAATAGTGTCTTGCATGATAATAATCTCTCTCAATCTCTCGCTTAAAAGGTCTTTTAGAAACTGGATGGGACAACGTAGAACTCCTCGCCTTAATCTACTTGCCGACCAAGGATGTAGATAATAGGAAAGAATTATTAACATAGGTTTAGTTTATATACTAATGTCATAGGCTAGTATGATTGTTAGCGAAGTATAATAACTTAGTAAAATATCGAATACACTGCTAATATGAGTAAGGATAAGGGTTAGGATGCAACACACGTAGTCGGACCCCAAGGTGGCGGATGAGATTTCTAGATTCCAGACCAAGATTTAGAATACATAACTATCACTGTGCATGCAAGATCCTAGGAAAAATTGTTAGATTAGAATTATCAAAGTTATTAACCTGTGGGGACACTTAAACCGCTAGTTCCGTTGATTAATTGATTAAACTCCCACATTCAAAGCTATTAAGTGTCTCTTTCAATTTCGTTAGTTATTTTCAATCATTTAGAACTAGAAACCCCCCTTTTATTGTGTTATTCCTTCCAAGGAATCATGACCAAACAATAGTAATAACCAGTTTAAGTTAAGTCTATACTAATTGTCCTCATGGGAACGCTCCAACCTCAATATTTGGGTTATTTACTTTACGACCACTTTACTTCTTCTTTGAGAGTAAGTTTTGAGCTAAACCCTCAAATTTTTGGCGCCGCTGCCGGGGAATATAGGCTTTTAATTAACTTGAACTATTATTATAGTTTAGTTGATTTTTCTTGATTTACTTTTTTTATTGTTTTTATTTCTTTTTAGAAGAACTATCCTCCTTGTGTATCCACATAATGGAGAGGAAAGAAACCCTTGTTTCCCTACGATCAACGATTTAGAGCGTACAGTGCGTAATCTGAGTATGATACTTGGAATAATGAATGAGGATCCGAACCGAACATCCCAGCTCCGATTGAATGATCATCGGTCAGATGTTACCGCGATGCTCCGGTGAACATTAAACAGAGGGGACAAAATCCCCTTCGCACGGCCCCAAGCATACTATAGTGGCTATGATGTACATATCAGATTCGATGGCCAACACGGTTTTTGCCTCCTCTACCCACGCAACTTTTTTGGGTAACTCGTATCTGATGCAATGATCACTGTCCAGAGGTTTGTTTTTCGGGCTAACTTCTTATTTTCCACATTCCCATGCTCGTAAAGTTAAGGGCAAGTTTAAATTGTGGTAGGGAGGCGATTTGAATCTAGATGTACTAGGTCTTAGAGTTTTCTCTCTCCCTGACGAAGGCCCTACTATTTGGTTCACTGAGCTCCCATACAACTCTATCTTTACTTGGAATCAACTAAGGGATTGTCCTTCTTATCACGCTAACTATCTATCCGGTCCACCAGAAACTAAGCCACACGACTGAGTGAATACCTTTGTGCACTACCAGAGATCAGTTAGTCGTTCTTCGGGATATTAATTCATCCACGCTTCAGTCTTGAGAAGGTTTTCTAAATACCGTATAGATGATGAGATCACATGGAGATACTTCTATCGGGAACAAGGAGAGAACATAAAGCGGTTTGGACACTATAGCAGGTGGATTTATGGGGAAGTTTCTTTTGCTGAGAATCGCGAAAATTAATAAAATCTCCCGAAAACAAAGGTGGAGTACTAGGAAGTCTGATACAAGGAGAACAAACACCCTTCGCAGTGAATTCCACTCACAACCCAGCCACAGATTAGATTCGAGATGAATGGATCAAATGAGAATCAGCTTGGGTTGTACTAAACAGTCACGCCTGGGTGCAGAAAGATAAATGCAGTCACCTACTTGTCGAAAACCATCGCCACACAAACGTTGTGGTATTATTATGATGAGGATTCCTATGCAGTAAATGACAGATGGGGGTTTCCGCCCAAGTCCCGGGCTCTAATCAGGAGAATTGGCGCCAAGTCCAAGGGAACCAGTTCGGACTATGGTAAAGTACATCGGAGGGTCCATTATGTCCAAGATGAAACTACAATCGCGACAACAACTTCAACAGGATAACTATGGTAATCGAACGACAGCATTGGACCCCAACTGTTCCTCTGAACATCGTGAAGTTTTTCTAGGGATGGTGACGTTTTATGTCCGCGAGTTGAGGATAATGTTGCAAAATGATGAGGAGGTTCGATGCTATGATGAGCACAATAAAGAGTTGAGGAATGATTTAAGAGCGGTATTGGGCAAAAAGTTGATACCTGCAATTTTATTAAGCAACATTGAGTTACAATGGCCCAATAATCTCTAACTGTGACACACGGCAACAGGCACTTTCCTAGCAACGCTGTTCCAAAATTTCGAAAATGAGGGACATATCTGGCAATTACTATCGCGGTGGCAAGCACATTGAACTACTATCCATCTAATGAGAAATGGTAACAAAGATACTGATAAATGGTATGTTGATTTTTGAATTAGAGGATAACACTAAAAGAATGTCTGAAGTGCCAAAGAGGTAAACTCCTATCTAGGCCACCACCCCCATTCCTCAAAAAGATTATTATAAAAAAATACGAGATGGAAAATTCAGCGTTTTTACAATTTGAGCAACTGTCTATCATGTTTCCCCTTTGTATGAACGCTTAATAAAAATGCGGCGATTAACGCCAGTTTATTAAAGATCTGGTCACTAGAAAAAAGATCAGTCACTTTTGAGGATATGATAGAATGCCCTGCATTGTAGTGATATGCTACAAGATCCTCTGGTCCAAAATCAAGAATATCCGGGTGCGTTCACATATTCTTGTACAATCGGGCTATTTAATTTCACGAAAGCATTATGTGATCAGGTGTAAATAAACCTCAAGCCCCTTTGTTAACAAAGTTGGGTTGGGTGACCCAAAGCCCACTGCGATGCGCAACTGGTGGCTGATCGAACAGTAAAGGCTTATCAGGGATACTCCCGATGTGCTATTAAAGGGAGTCATGCATATTTCCAGCAGATTTGTATTCTTGATTGCGAAGTCGATTTTGAGTGCCCATTTCTTGGATGCATGCCCTTGCTACGGGAAGAGCCTTAAGTAAACATGGAAAAGGAGATGAAATTTCATTGAACCATGAGGAAGTGACCTTTACTATTAGTAGGTCCACAGGCAGATGTGAGCTCCATCGGCATGTTCTATATCTACACATTGGTGAGACATCTGAGACACAAATAGAAGAACGTCTATGTCGAGTCATTTAGCGGCAGTATATCACTTTGATAGCGATTGCATTGAAGAGTATTAGTCTTCGTTTGGCTGCTCTTGACCGAGGTGATTTCTTTTAACCGAAAAATTTGAGCTCTAGGTATAAGAAGATCGCGAGTCCCCACCTAACGAACCATCTATAGAGGAGGCTCCAAAAATTAGAACTAAAGAAAGGCTCTTCCACCGCTCGAAGTATGAATTCTTAGGAAAGGGTGACACTTTTCAGTAATCATGCATAAGACCTGGATGAACAACAGTTAGGTTTGGTGAAGGTACTAAAGGTTTAAAGGCTTATTGGGTGGACTATGCGACATTGTTGGATCCCTCCTGGTATTTTGCTCTCAAAAAATACACTCATGCGGGATCATAGCCGGTAATTTAGGCACCAGAGATTCTTAAATCTGGCCTGATGCAAGAGGGTCGTGAAGAAGAAACATCAAGTGGTTGGATGCCGGAGTAATCTACCAATCGCCGATATAGTAGGGTATTCCAGTTCGTGTGTACCTAGAAAGTGGGAATGACTGTGGCCCCCCACGAAGAAAAATAACTGTTTCCAATTAGACCGATTACTGGATGGAGGGGTGTATGGATTACCGAAACATACTTATGGACTAAAAGATACATTTCCCTATGCCCTTCATGGATGAATGTTGGATATAACTTTCCGGAAAGGTGGTACTGTTTTTCGATTGATATCGGGGGTATAAATCTATTTCTATTGTCAGCGAGATAGGGAAAATCACTTTCTTATGGGACCTTTTGTTGTTCAGAAGAATGTCCGTTGGGTGGTGCAATCCCCCGCAAACATTTCAGAGATGTATATGTCGATATTTTCCTGACATGATGGGGATACTAATAAGATGTCTTTATGGATGATTATTCCTGTGGTTGTGATTCATTCGACCGTGTTTGACCAATTTATCTGAGGTCCCTTAAGTGTGAAGACTGTAATTTAGTACTAAACTAGGAAAAGTGTCATTTCCATGTGTGAAAGGGGTATGTGTTTTGGGCATCGCATTTCAAGAAAAGGGCATAAGAGTTTAGCGAGCTAAGTCGAGGTAATAGAGAGACTTCCCCCACAAATCTCTATGAAAGGGTGTTGAGAAGCTCTTGGGGCATGCAGGTTTTTTTTACACCGGAGATTCTAAAGACTTTTCCAAAGATTGCACCCAATTGTCAAATTGCGGGAGAGAGATTGTCAATTTTGTTTTGATGATCCTGTCTTAAGGCATTCGGTGAGCTCAAGAAGAAATTGGGCCGTCTAGCCTATCATTATTTCGTCCGATTGCAACAGTTCCATTTAGGTGATGTGCGCTGCAGTGGGGTGGCTTTTTTGGTGTAGTACTAGACCAAGGAAAAACTAATCCTTCACCCCATTTATTATGCTAGTAATGCCGTAAATGAATCTCAGAAGAACTACAACACATTAACTGAGGCAAGAACTACTTCGTATTTTTTGCTTTGGAGAATTTCACGCCTATTTTGCTAGTACTAAGTATAGTGCATACTGACCACTCTCATTGAAGATATTGATGGCAAAGGAAGGATGCGAAACCTAGGCTGATTCGTTGGTATTACACTACAAGAATTTGGACTTTGAGTTCTGGAAGAAAAGGAACTGAAATCCATTGCTGTTCACTTGTATCATCTAGAGATGAATCTATGAGAGGGTTAGGGGATAAGCTGACATTGATGATACTTTCCCCGATAACATGATGCTGGCTGCTTCACAGCTTATCCATGTTCTCACTTTTTGCGAACTCATCTGCTCTAGTGATATTGTTCCACCAGACTTGTCCTTTCATTCAAAGAAAAGTTCATGTACGATGGTGAAGAAGTTCTTTTTGGGATACCATACTTGTCTAGGCGTTGTGCCGATGGATTTTCGGTTGTGTGTCAAGATGTGAGATTGTTTAGTGTGTTTGAGGCATTCCATTCCTCAACCCTTTGGTGGACCCATCATATTTGTATCAAACCGCTCAGTAACATATACAATGTGGTTAACTATTGGCACTCTTTATCAAGATGGCAAATGTTTTGCTAAACATGTGACAGATGCCATCCGGATGTGGTATCAAGAAGCCCGAGCTCCCTCTAAGCTCCATCCTTTGATGAGTTATTTGATGTTTGGGGTTTGAATTTATGGTCCCTTACTTGATTTTCATTGAATGAGTTACACTTCAGTAGCCGTTGATTATTGTATCTAAATGTGTCGAAGCCATAGCCCTCGCAACATAACGGGAAGATGGTCCACTGAATTCTTGGAAAAAAATAATATTTTGCTCGTTGTGGCACCCCAAGGCCATTAATTAGTGATGGGGGGTCCCACTTCTCAATAGATTGTTCAAGGGTTTTGGAAAACCGGGGTTTTGCCCATAATGTGCCACTCCTTGACCTACCAACCCTCACACTAGTGGGAAAGTTGAAGTGTCGAATCGGGAGATCAAACAGATATTGTCCAAAACGGTGAACGCTATTAAACGGATTTGGTCTGAGGGTTGATTCTGTTCTTTGGGCCTACATAAAGCGTATAAGACACCCATAGGTATGTCCTCCATACAAACTTTATATGGGAAAGCTGTCATCTGCCCGGTGGATTTGAGCATAAAGCCTGTGGGCCTATAAAGAAATTAAAACATGATTGGGCGAGCTGTCAAATCAACGTTTAATGGGTTGATGAACTGATAATTTCTGCCTGAAAGCCTTGAAAGCTCAGCCCTATACAAAGAAAATGAAAGACCCCATCCCAACAAAATTGAAAACGGGAAGTTTATGTTCTGGTTTTGGTGCTTTATCAATTCCCATGGTGGCACTTGTGTTTCCATGGCAGCTCAAGTCCAAATAGACTGTTCCTTACTTGGTTACCAACTATCCCATCAGACAGTTGAGTTGGAACTATGGAGAGTGTGCGGTCAGTGAATGGGACAGTCATAAAAATCTATTCGGGCATGTTGAATCGGCGAATGAAGTTGAGGCATACATCTTGCTGAAGTTGAGTATCAAGTGTCCCAAGTCGTGCCACAATATTAAATCAGGCGCTTTGGTTGGGAGCACCCTACTTGTCGTTTTTTTATGGTAAGATAGTTTTTGTACTAATGGGTCTTTAAATTTGCATCACTTACCAGGAAATTCTTCAGAAATTAATCTCCTCGAGTACTAAGTGTATATCGACGACCGTTGCGCTGCTTCGATGGACCGTCGTATGCCCTCTGTCGTACCTTTCATTATTTCTGTTAAGTTTGCAACTATGGCACACACGACGGAACCAACGACGGTCGTCACAACTTGCACAGGACCGTCTCGGGGAATCGTCGCTGTTAATGAGGCTACCCGACCTGACCCGATTGGAGTTTAAATTAACTTTCTATCATTTAAACTCCCCAAGCCCTCATTTCAACCCCATTCTTCATTATGCCCACAATCCCTCCTCTTTTAACTTCATCAACTTCCCTCCCACCATCTTCCACCCTAAACTTCTTCAGCGCCCCTAGAGTTATCATCTACAGTCCCGGAGCTTCTGTGTGGGTGTCTACTTTGCCACTGAGTAGTTGTCCATTTGTTTTTCTCCATTTCTAAGTATGTGTCTCTAAACTTATACTCATTTATTTTCCTTTGTTGTTACTAGTTTTATTGAGCTTAGTTCTTCTTCGATGTGTTTTTCCTTAATGATTATGCCTAAACCTACTCAAAGTTTGAATTTTCCATGTTGACCACGCCTAGACATAGGTGCTTTTGCATTGCTATTTTTCCTAGGAGGTAGTTGGGATATGACAAATGTAGGTCGCAAACACTACAAGACCACGTGGGTTCATCGAGGATTCATGGGTAACCCCCATTTCTGTCATGTTATCAGACGAGACCCGATAACGAAACTGTCGTAACCTCACAAGGCAGTCGTAGGGTCCGTTCCCAAATCCTAGCACCCTGTCCCAGCAGGGAATCATTACGGGACCGCGTCGTCAGGACGTCCCTCCTGCCCACCGTCCGGTTGTCAGAGGCCTTGTTCTAATGGTCTCTCATTTTTTTCCAGTGTTTTCCTAACGACACTTGACAGACCGTCGTCTCACGCGGTTCGTCCGCACAACCGTTCGGGTGGTCAGAGACCTGTTTCTCTAAGGGTCTCTTACTTTTTCTAAAGTGTCCCTCAAAACGGACCATTGTGACGACCGTCTAGTACCCACTATGGTTCGTCGTGCCAGACCGTCATGGATGGTCAGACGCCCTCTGCTAGGGTCTCCATATTTTTAAAGGTCCTAGATCGGTCACTACGACAACCGTCGTACGTACGGTCCTTCCTGCATATGCCATCATGCTAGTCAGAACTCTCTTCAGGGTTCTCTATATATAACATGCGTCCTGTAAAAACACGACGGACCTCATGACGGTCCGGATAGTCCACGAGTCCCGGTCACCCAGGACCGTCGTGTGCACTTGTTTTCTATAAGCCAATTACCTACTCTTTTCAATGAATGTTTTGTTAAGTATGTTTTGCTTGTCTTGTTTGCCACTACTCGTACTAATTGATTCCTTTACATGTACTATCTACTATGGCACCCACCAAATCGATCTACGCACTCAGCGCCGGGGTCGAAGTCTTCGCCCCGCCTGCCCGCTGTCTCGGCTCTGATGATGAGCGTTGACCCTGTAACGTTCCCCCAGGTAATTCCCGCCCATCCCGGCTGCCCGTTCTCCAGAACCACAACACCCAAAAGTGGTGTCCGGCGTCGTCACTGCCTTCCAAGTCTGATGAGGAGCGACCCTGACCGACACACCCTCGTGGGGCAGCCCATGAGGAGGAGCGTCTGGCTCCTTAAGGAGTATCTGGTCCTATGGAAGCTTTGGTCTCTACTGAGTGTTTCCTGCACCCCGCACCACCGCTGGCAGCGTCAGCCTCGTCTGATGAGGCTGAAAGTTTTAGACTCTAACTCCGGCTCATCAATTCCGGCCCCCACCGCCAGGCCACTGACCAGCCAAACCGGTGGGGTTTCTACAAACAATTTCAATTGTAGCTCCGAACGCCAAGTTCCTGACTGTATCAAGGATGATCACTGACAACCCCTCACCCTTGGATCCCGGGTCCTGACAGGGAGCCTCTCAACGATAGCCTGAGACCACAATCATTTCACCAGGCACGCTTGGAAGTGGGAGCAGACGTCCATTTCGATGATACTACGAAGAATGTCCGAGTTTCTAACGCATCCTACTTCGCGACTCTCCTATCAAGATTGATAGGCGGCGGCCCCCGCTAACAGGGCCCTGGAGCAGGTCCGAGTCGGTGCGTCACAGGTTGAGCACATTTCCCTGCAGCCATCCGCCGGTTCTAACGGCGAGATATTGATTGCTTCTTCTCGGACCCATCTTACTGCGAGTTTCTAGCACCGCCCGGCAGATAGTTTTAGGAGTGGCTAGTTTCCTGCGCGAGCCATCACTGAGAGAGACCACTAAGAGGTTGGATGGAGCTTCACCTGTCGTATATGGAGAGGGTGCCGATAGGTTGAGCTAGCCGAAGGGGCATCAGAAGGCCAACCTCCACATTCACAACAAATTCTTGTGGCTTTCTGTTCGTCACTACCCCGTCATCCCCACCGCTGCTGACAACAATCGTTACTTGGGAATCGTCAGTGTTTATAGCTGCGATATAGCCGATCCGAGGTGGACTTCACATGGCTTTTCTTTCCAGGCAGGTATGCACGAGAGGGAATTCAAGGTCACTACACCTACCCCTCCCGTGCATTTCTTTGCCCTCTGCAGGTCCGGCAAGGTTGGGCCATATGTCACGTAGATCAAGCATAAAACCCGACAGGGACCCGTTGACGTTCGGCCCATCAGAGCTGAGGCCAATAGTTGGCCCCACTCGAGGCCCCCGTCGAGCTTCCCCAACTTGCTGATGATCTTGCTGTAACGTAGCCCAGGCCCGCACAGCTACACAGCCGTCCGACTGTAACTCTACCTACCCGTCCGTCTATCCGCTGTAGTATACAGCCCCGAGCTCCTCTCGCAAACCCTCTACCATCTACCTACTCGACACTGATCCTGCTGCAAGGGTCCAAAAACTTTAGGCAACAAATTGGCCACTCTACTTCTTGCATCATATCCTGTCGTGGGATTCCAGACTCAATTCCATATCCGAAGAGCGCCAAGAGAGGAAAAGTGTGCGTTTACGGGTAGGAAGATCGCTGATGTTACCATCGCCGGACGCCTTAAAGAGTTGAGAGTGCCTCGCCCGACCAGCCCCTCCGGTGGTGTTTTCGACTCTTTCAGCTGCAGTCGAAAGCTACCGTGGCAGACATCGCACGATATTAGAGGTAGGGTGCCGGAGTCTGAGCCCCCTTTTCGAAGCTGATGAGGACACTGTGTTGGCGGACCTTTTGCTACTTCAGAAAAATCCAACCACCTCCCCATAACTCGAGAGATTGCCAGAAAGGCATAGGGGTCGGTAGAGGACATAAGACACGAGCAAGGAGAAGGAGCGACGCCAGAAGATATCGGCTTGCGGCATAGAGCCTCAACTTGGCTGAGGAGGCGGCGCGCCTGATGAGAGCATCATATTTAGCGGCTTGGCGTCATCTCCCCGCACTGTGTGTAGGCGGGAGGCATTACTGATGGGCGGTTGTTGCTCGAGGATGCACTGGGTTGTCCGTGATTGGCGAGCATATGGGTTCTTGGAACCGGACCCACATCGTGCTGATCCTACGGTGCTTTGCGCCCATTTTGCTTTCACGCTACCGACTCTAGTATTTATATTTTAATAGATTGGGACAATGCATGCTTTTTTTGTTGGGGGTGGCCTAAAGGATAGTTAAGTGTTGGGTGATTCTGAGTATCCAATATCACGATCCTCTTTTGGGGTTTTCTTGCCGTGTCTTTTTCCCAAAGACGTGATTACTTTTTCTTGTGGACCGGCATGTTAGATCTTTTGTACAATAGTTTTTAATCTTGAGAGTGATGGCTAAATGATATCCATCTATAAACTTGGAAATAATGCTGACTAGGCTAGTAACTGATAATTGTGTGTCTCTAAGCATTAAACATAGATTTACAACACCATGCATTACCATAAGGTCTTAACTGCTAACTAGGTGTCTGCAATCGGTATAGTGATGAGTGTCATTATAGTGTGAGGAAAATTTGAACTGTCCACTATTCGTCTGAGCTAGAACTTTTCTGGTTAGTCCTGCTAAAGTAGATTTAATGACAGTGACAAGGATCATATGCTCTTATTCAATAGAGCCCATTCTACGCCACCATATAAGAAACAAATAAATTTAATCTTTCTTTGATCTCCAATCATCTTAGCGTTAAAATGTAGACCTTCTTTTCACCCCACTGATCTTTCTGGGAACAATGTGTTGGCCTTGTTCCCTCATTTGGACATGTGCACCTCAGCTTATGCGTTTAGCATAGCTGAGGGGGTCTATGCATGAACAACCTTCGCGTTATGCCTGACCCAATTTTTGGTGTTGTGTCCTTGACTCATGCAAAGCCATGAGTTGAGGGTGGCTATAGGAGGGGGGGAAAAGGAACGGGAAATGCTCGTGAGAAGGGGTAAGAACAAAGAGAGAGAAAGAATAAAAGTAAATGATCAAGAATTAGTTTGAAAGGAAAAGAGAAAAAGAAAAATACACAAATGACAAGCAATAAAAAGAAGAGAGTCCCTTACACAAATGAAGAAAGAAGGACAAATAGCCAAGGTTAAAGAATTGAGAACTGGGCAGAGATAAAATGAATAGAAAGATGTAAGGTTTTACACCGATATTCCAGGAGGCAAAATCGTCCTAAAGATACTAAATCACCTACCTGACCTTAGCCTATGTGACAAGCTAGAAAGTGCCTATCGTGATTTCTCGGGTTTGTATTCGAACCTTAGGAAGTGAAAAATGAATCTTATGGGACTAGGGTAGAATGAGTGTGACTTTGTTTTGAGAGCGAGTGTTGAAAATTAATCTTATCTCAACTGAAATCATTGTGTAAAACTGAGGATTTTGTGTTCTAATGAGGAACTAGTTTCTTCCAAATTGTTGCACCTCGTGAAAAATTGGAAAGAGGACAGATGTAATCATGGTGGGTCTTTGTCATGTTCGTTATCCCTGATTCAGCTACATAGTTATAGCATGCATAGATTTGATGAGTTATCGGATTGAAGCCAAAGTGATTGCAAAATATAACCTGGATCATTGTACAAAGATTGTGTATTGAGTCTAGTGCGTTTCGCTTGAGGACAACAACAATACAGTTGAGGGTGTATGATATACATGTTTCACGTATAATAAATACTTTTTCCTAGTTTAGTGTGTCGCGAAAAGCCTTTTGTGCTAATTTTTATTAAGTTTCTCTTTGTTTTTGCAGGAAACTGTCCAATCTGAATGCGGAGATTTTTGAGCGAGAAATGTATAAGAGACGCACCTACGCGATCTTATGACGGTCCGTACGTTCTTGTGACGGTCCCCGTTAGGTGGAGCGTTTGCAAACTACTGAAGGAGATGGGGAAAGGCTGTCCAAGTGTTGGGATACGAAGCTTGTGGACGGTCCGTCCTGGCTATGCGTCTGTCCTGCAAGGGGTCGTCGTGAAGTTTCCGATAGTGATCGCTAGTACCCAGATTCCACAGTTGAAGTGTTTTTGAACGAAGACCCTGCGACGTACCGTTGTGGCTATGACTGTCCGTCTACTTGCCGTGCGATGGAATGAGAGAGCAGCAATTAGAATCCTCCGTGTTAATTAGTTTGTTTTTTTATAAATAGTTCAAAAACCCTCGTTTTTGATTTAGACACCAGATAGTTAGAAGACTCTTAGAATTTTTAAACTTCCGTATTGAAAATATTGTAATTGTGAGATTCTTTGATATCATAGAACTATTTTGAGATTATGATTACTTTGAGAATTCTTGCATGGATTTTTTGGTGATTAATCAGCAAACTTTTTTATTTTACTCTTCTCTTAAGCTAAGTACTGAACTCTTATTTAATATATCTGACTTTGTGGTTTGGCCATGAGTACCTAACTCCTATAACTAGGGGTTGTGGAACGCTAACGCAAATAATTGAGATAAACCGAACAAATACAATTCTAGAATAGTGTCTTGCATGTATTAATAGTTCTTTCGCTTAGAAGTCTTTTTAACGGATTGCCACGTAGAACTCACCTTAATGCTACTTGCCGGACCAAGGAGGTAGATTTTAGGAAGAATTTTTAACACGATTTATGTTACTATCTAATAGGCTAGTAATTGATTGATGAAGTAATACTTAGTCAAATATCGAATACGATGCTCATACGAGTGAGGAATAAGGGTTAGGATAGCAACACACGTGCCCGGAACCGACGTTGCGGAGTGAGATTTTCTATTCTAGATGCCGGACCACGGGGATTTAGAAATACATACTTATCACTTTGCCTGCAGATCTAGGAAGAATTTGTTCTAGTTAGAATTATCAGTTATGAACTGGGAAAACATGTAACCCTAGTTACTTTTGATTAATTTTATTACACTCCCCTTCAAGCTGTTAGTGTCTCTTTCAATTTTCGTTATTATTTTCACTCATTTAAACTCGAAACCCCCTTTCTGTGTTACTCAAAGAAGTTCATTGACCCTCAATAGTAATAACAATTGAAGTTCAGAAGTCTAGACTATTTTTCCTCGTGGAACGATCCCAACCTCACTATTGGGTATTTAATTTGACCGACCGCTTTACTACTTTCTATTTGAGCAGTAGTATTTAGATTATCATACATCGAACTCCACATTTATCAGTCGTGGCTTTATTTCGAATATTAGTAGATCGCACAACGAGATTCAAGTTTATAGACCAAGATATCAATAACAGTTCAATATTAAGTTTCAGCAATGCTAGAAAACTAAGTCATTTCATTCAGTTAGTTCATGTTCAATATATTCTGTATAGTATGATGTTTTTTTCATTTATGTACATTGTTCAACTTTATTCTATTATGCATGCTCAGTAACTTTCAAGTATTGACGCACACTATGTGCTACATCTTGTAATGATGCAGATTTAGGTCCTCAAAGTCAAGATAAGGCATATATCGGTTCTCGATCTCTATCTCAACATCATCTGTAATAAGTTTTATATTTTAGTTATCAGTAAAGTCATGTATTTTTTTATTAAGATAGTTTTGGGTAATTCCCATCATATCATTTTATGAAATGTTTCTTGCTTTTGCATATAGTTTTGGGTAATCCCCGCCATTTCATTTTATGAAATATTTCTAGCTTTGCACACTATTAATATTATGTTGAAAATGTTTAACTAAGCTTATGAGAGTTGAAGAGTTCGTTGGAGTCGTCTCGTGCCCGCATCCTTAGGTGTAGCTCGCGGTATATATATATATATAAAGATATTATAATATATAGTTATAGCAAATATTTATTACGATCACACCCCAGCCTATTTATGAATCATGACTCATCCTTAACCTAACGAAAACTAAACCTACTACGAAAACTTTAAACTATATGAATGTGTATCATTTAAATATATTTATACAAAGGTGTGAAATAATACGTATAATAATGAGAATTTTTACACATTTAATACCCAAAGACTCAATTTATCGTTATTTGTCCTCTGAATCTCAATTGACTAGGAAAGTTTCTAGACCAAACCCATTTCTATCTTTGGGGATGCAACTAGTCATGATACTTTTTATTTTCAAGACCGTTATTTTTATAATTGGAATTTTATTGAAACCTATATGTTTGGAGACACTTAGATCTCATCAGCAGAAATTTAGGAACATTAATTGTTGATTAAGATATCTTCCATGTTATCATCCTAAAATAGGAGCCTGTCCCCCGTGCTCAATCAAAAAGTCGTTTAATCATTTAAAATGGTTAATAAATGGACGTCAAGGGAAAAAAATGGGAAGTCGCCACCTTATATTAGGAAAACAAACATTGGGGATTTATTAATTAACTTAAAAGGAATTTTATGAACCAATTTGATTCTAGTAAAGGGTTAATAATTCCGAAGGCATGATCTAGACAACCCTTTGGAACGCCACAGTGTGGGTACGACTTCATTGATTTTTTTTAAATTTGGAAGACAAATTTTTATATACATTATAATACATGTATATAAGCACCATATAAAATAAGCTAATAAAGCACGTCCTAAAATTTGCCTACCCTCAATCTATACAAAATCATGAATGACGAATATAATTTGAACTTAAAATTCGAATGAACTTCAATGGAAGGACTCTTGATAACTGTAAATACACTAGTAAGGTTAGTATACATAATATCAGTATAAATACTAATAAAATAAAGCTTAAAATAATAAAAAAATTCGCTTATTAACATGGAAAATCTTGAAAAATGATGGTAATTTTTTTCATCGGTAAAAAATTTAACAAACAATATTCAACTTCAAAATTAATTTATGTCTCTTAATCAAAATGGATCCTCCAAAAATCGCCCACAATAGTTAATTGCTCCATTTAACATGCAATCTAAACTCATATAAATCATAAGCCTAATTGAGTCCAATGCAACTACCAAAAGATACATGAACAACATGTATTAAAAAATTTATTAATAATACAAAGAATGTAGGACATTCTTAGAATAATAATATTAAAACAAACAATATCAACAATGAAGGGAAAATGAATTTTTCACTAGTAAAAGAATAACAAATCAATAATACAATACTAACCAATATTGTAATTGATACTATTAGCATTAGGGAGTCAACAATACATAGAATATATATAATATGTAATAATAATACAAAAGAAATATTAGCAAAAACAACAATTACTCTTATGAGCGTTTGAAATTGTACATACCATATAGACAACAAAAAATAAGGATAAAAAGCATCTACCTACCTTCAAGCAGAATTTAAAAATAAAAACAAACCCCAAATTGTTCTATACCCTACCTATTTTATTTGATAGTTCAAAAATTATGAAATAACTTAGACAAAACAAATAAGCCCAAAAAAAAAAATTAAAGATGCAAATCTTAAATTTGAAACTAACAAAAAATCAACCCTCACATACACGCAAAGAACGCTAGAGCATCAAAATACAATATATATAAGTAACACACACATCAGACCACCAAAAAAAGAAATACTTATAGTAACAGCCCACCAAAATTATACAGGAAACGAACAGCGTAGATCGGTAGCAAAATAAATAAAATAACAATTACAATGAGAGATAGATTGATATTACCAATGGAGCTGCATCGATATTTAACGTTTGCCCAGCAAGCTGTTATTTACAACCAAAAACAAACAAAACAAACGGCCTTGAATTTCATCCACCATCATATTAACCTTATGAGTTTGTTAATATATATAGAGGAAATTGTTTAAAATGGACCTAAGTTATGGGCAGAGAATGTGACCCAAAAATTATTGGTTGATTAAATATTTGTGTATTGAAATTGTATTCGTATTTGAATGAATTTTTTAAATTGTGTAAAATATTAAAATGAATATTAACTGATGTAAAGAATAAAATGAATATTAAAAAACATAATGAACATAACGAATGACATATGAAAATCCAATCTCAAAATTTACTAATAAAAATCCTAAATTTTGATATATGAAGATAGTTATCGATAAGCTTATTTAAAATTATAAAAAAAATTATTTTGAACTATTAAATAAATAAAATTTAAAATTTACGAATTTTAAAAAAAGTTAGACCAAAATTGAATGTCAACATTTTAAATGTATGTGTTACTATTTGACTATTTTAAAGGACTCCCCGTGAAGAGATGAGCTATCCAATGAAATCTGGTTTATTGTGCCCGAGTTCTTACACACACTACCAAAACCATAGAGGTTACACTATCACTGCTATGGTTTCAAATATTATAATGCAAAGAAAGTCTCATTAGTTTTCAAAAATCCAAGTAGCCATATGTAGAAAGAAGTTCTTCACTTTTTACATACACTTCCAAAAGTATAGAGGCTAATATAAGCATAACAAAAGGTACCTATTAGATTAGATAGAATAATGATTAAAGAAATTATACAAATAATCTTATCAAGTTTATCAAATACTTGAGTCAACCTCAAAGTGAGGCTTAAATATAAAGAGAGGTCAAACCATTGTCTTTCCCTGGAAGAGTTACTAAGAAAGATCCATAATAAAAACGACCTAGCATTAAACATAAACTCAGTCAGGTAATAACCCACACCAAGTTGTTCTCATAACTAATTTCAAGAGACCTTTCACGGTAACGTTTCCCAACCTTCTACAAAAGGATTGAGAATATCCAAGGACCTCTAGTTCCATGAAAACCACACTAAAAAGGATAAATATTTAATATGACGAAATTTCCTCCTTCATTACCTTAACTGCAAAACAATATTCACAACACTTCACTGATTAATACTAATACTAATTGTCCCTCTTGATGAAGATCCTACTTATCATGTTTTCGCTATGACCCTAAGATGGAACTGGAAAAGGGAAGTAGAACAAGTTAAGCTCTAGAAAGAATTTGAAGTCCTCTATTTCCCTTCTTCTTATGCAGTGGCATAGGAAAGAAATTTTGGATTGACGGCTTCAATGTTTTTTGTTATGACTTGCTTGAAAATTGGAGTACTTTCTAATAAAACTGGAGAGCGAGATGCGTTTGGTAAACATAGAAAGTGGTGAGCCTATTGCACGTTTTTAGTCCTAGTATGTTTTAATACTAAAGGAGTTAGAAACCATTTGAAAGTTGTATAAGATTTTATTTGGAGGAAATATTTTGGGGGAAATTGAGGCAAAGAAGCGTTGTGTTGTGCTTTATGATCGGTAGACTTTCAAAAAGGTGTACAAATTATCAATGGTTGCTTGAGAAAAAGGCGGTAACATCTATTAATATTAGGCGGCGTTTTTTCTTGAAGATTCTTTGAGAAGGGACACAGAAGAACGAGGAGTATTAGGAGATGCTCATTTCCAGGTTCCTATTGTTTAAAGAATCAATTGAGTACATTGGACATACGAGTCCTTGATCGCTGAAAAGCCGGTTATTTATGAAATTTGAGAATGAATAAGTTACGGTTCTTGTTTGTATCCATTCATTCTTATGTTGCAGGAATAAATTGCCTTGTAGAGATCTAGGATTCACATGTCAAATTGGCGCAAATGATTCTTCCAACAAATGGGACCTACAAATGAACATCTTGTATGGCTCCTTATTCTTGACTTTCCCTCCTTGAAGCACCTTCAAGGAGTATTGTTTTCTTTTATTAACTGAGTTACCTCTATGTGCAAAATAATCTACGGATAATCTTTAGACATTTTTAGACATTTTTGACGGTTTAACTATTAAAAAGTATAATGCAACTCTTCTTTCACTCTTCTTATTCTTTCAAAATCCTCCAAGCCCTTATATAGTTTTGGAATGCATCCAACTCCATCAGAATTACGAGATACTAAGACCAATAAAATACAATAGGTTCAACTCTTCATTTTTTATCGCTAGCTTTCATGTTTAATTAGACACAACTCTAATTTGTCCTAGTTACAAAATACATGATCCACACCTTCAATTTATATTATGTAATTGAACATCTCAAATCATTTCCTTCCTACTTAAACCTTACCTTGCTTCAATAAAGGGAAAACTAATCTGACAACCTAATTCCTTGATGCCATATTGTACACTTCACGGAATGTATAAAATTGATAAAGTAATTCACATCACTACCTCATAACCCTATAAATTGAAATGATCACAAACTCAGTTAAATTGTTTCAAACTCGTGAAAAAATTGAAAATATCCTTTAATATTAACACATTCCTAACATAATTCCCCTTCATCATAAATGATAAACTACTACAAAATAATATACATAGAGCTTCATGAAAACCAACAAGCCCTCTAACAAATTTAAAGAACTCTAACATTATAGGAGCAGTGTCAAGACCCAACCCACTAGAGTGTGTAGGGACCTCTTTTAGCATTTCAGTAGATTGTTTAGTTTACACTGTTGTTCTTTATCAGAGATTAGTACCATGCCCCCTCAGCTTCAATATATTTTCTTATTTTATGTACGTGGTGCTCAATGATATAAAAGGTATACAAGAAGAAGAAGACAACCGACAACACCTTAGAAAATGTCCTTGGTCTAATATAAGCCTCTTAATAGTTAGCCCTAACACCATAATTTTTCTATGTAAATTGTTGTGCTTAAAAGGAAATAACCTCTAGCAAGTTGGAGAATTCAAAATCAATGACTAGTTTAATGGTAAAGTTGGAAAATACCCTAAAGATATTTAGAAAATAAATTATAACATTCACCAGTACATATACTCTCATAAATTAGAACAAATTCATTATGGTGATACATGCACCTTCCTTTAATATATGTCCACAGAATGTTAAAACTAAAAATATTGTATTCAGGGATTAAGGTGAAACGATAAACTAAATGCATCCATTTAGAGAATGACTAACCTTTCTTAAACCTTGCTTGAATCATTGGAACTCAAATACCAACATAGAATATTATATCTTCAATGCTTGTTTAAATTGATTGAGTAATCCACTCTACCTATGTCTGCATTGGAGGATTCCCCATTAAGAGATAACAAAGTTGAAGGTTGTTTCTCACTTATTTCGTGTTGTCAAAATAAAACCTGACTTATTGGATCCAAGAGTTACACCTAAAAATAAAAAGCTAACTAAAATTATTAGACACATGTTAACTCGTCTTCACATAAATAGTCATTTCCACTCCGTATGTCACATTTATGATCATGTTTGTCAAGTAATTGAGGAAACAATACAGTTTGCATTATAGAGAGGGCCAAACAAATTGTAGTATTCCTCTAGGAAGAGGTAACATTGTCCACCTGAGAAATTTTCACACAACGAAAGACAACAACAACATAAAACGTCAGGTGAGGAACACCACACAATTTTTTTATTAGAACTAATTTCAATAAGAATTTCAATCTTTACTTCCCCAAACTTTCTATAAAGGATTGAAAAGATGCAACACCTCTAAGTTTTATGAACCAAGTGACTAATTCAACTACTAATATCTCTCATATGATGAAGATGCTTATCATGTTTCTCACAATGACACTAAAGGATGATACTAGTATATCTGACAAATATCTCCTCATATTTAATAAATCCTTTGATCCTGCGCCTCCTTCTATATTTAGCAAACAAGGTGCTCATGGATGCATTTTGTAAATTTGTAGATTAATGTAGTACAGTTTTCCCCAACCATGTAACTGTATATAGGTAGTGTGGTCTTATATTGTTACAATCCGTAAGCTTCTGCCACGGGTCGTATTATGTTAAGAATATTTTAGGATTGAAGGATGTTTTTCATTTGTTCGCCCATTAGAAACAAGGTAATTTCATGTTTTCGAATATAGTGCGATAAACTTTGTTTATGAGGTTATCAGGTATCCATGATTATATCAAGTTTATTTAGAGAATAGCAGAAGAAAAATACAATTAGGAAGATTTATTTAGGAAGAGAATGTAGCTTCAAGAATGAGGCAAGCCAAACCCAAAGTCTAACTTTATGTTACGGGGCTGGGAGGTGTAAGTTGATCGGATGCTGGGAAGCTCGGGCAATCCGTTCCTATCAATCATTCTTCAGCTAGAGATTGTTGTCTATGATTGGAAGACTCAATTAAAGAAGAGGAAGCGAAAGAGGAGAAGAAAGATTTTGTATAAGAGAACTTTATTATAGAAGAATACACTTTTGATTTAGTTTGTTTTGGGGTTTTTCTTAGGTTGCATACAGATGACTAAGTTCACCCCTATGTATGCTAGGTTGGAATGGTTGTAGATATAACAACATAAAGATTATTCTATCTTTTACTGCAAATATCTAACTGTCTAAAATATCTAGTTATTTCTTCAAGGTGACGCTGCTAAAATATATTAAAATTTTATTTAAATAGTTATTTTTCAATATAACACTAGACTATTCTAGAAATAATACTTGAAAAATCAATGATATTCCGTAAATCATCTTTATCATTTTTCACAGTTTATGCATCACTTGAAGTGTGCAATATGCCGTTATTTTGTTGTTCACTTAGTTTCCCTTTGAAGTAAGGTAATAGTAAAGAAGGAAAGTAAAGATTTGAGATGCACTATTATGAAGAAATGATAAAAGGCGTGCAACATATCTAAAGAAACTTGAAGGCCAACAGGAAGATGTAACTTAATTGTACTCTTGTTGGTTTTGGTAAAAAAGAGATATATATGCATTCTAGTTTTTTAAGTTCTGAATGGTTTAACAAGCAATTCAAATTCCGTATATAGGTAGTTAGCTACTATATTATTCAAGTTTTGTCAGATTCTAATAGGGGTAGAGGGTGTTTCTATTTCTTTGTGTATATTTTGGCATAGTAGTTTAGTTGTGATGATGAAGGGGTGTATCAATGATGTTTAGTGTGTGTTAAGATTGCAGGATGCTTGAACTTTTGTTCATGAATTGGAAACAAGGTTATCTCATGCTTTGGAATTGAGTATGCAATCAGGTGAGTACGGACAATTATCAGAGAGTGGTGTACGTGAGTTTATTAAGTTCGTGCATCCGGTAAATTGTGCAATAACACATCAAGAAGCATTTGGCAGTCTAGACAGTTTCCTTTTCTTGATTAAACATGAATTTTAATGATTTGAGATTAAAGGCGCGCATCATGTTTTTTGTGAGTTGCTAGTAAAATTAGAGCTTTTTCCATAGGAACTGGAAATCCAACTGGGTTTTGTAAATAGAGAAAGAGGTGAGCCTATTAAATGTTGTTGGTCGTAGTATTTTTTTATTCTAACGGAGTTAGAAAGCATTTCAAAGTTGTATGAGGGTTTGGAGAAAATGGTTTGGGACAATTTGAGCAAAGAAGAGTTGTGTTGTGCTTTCTTATATGTAAACTTCTAAAAAGGTCTAAAGAATATTAGTGGATTCTTGGGCACAAAGAAGTCACACATTTTAAGATAAGGTAGAGATTCTCCTTGAAGAAGCTTTTAGAAGGGAGGAATAATAAAGACGAGTTTTATGAGATACTCATTTGCAGGTTCATTTGTTCTTGTGCCACCCTTCTCGAAGCATCTTCTATAAAAAAACACTGACTTATCTTAAAATGTCCTACATTCTAGTGCTAAAAAATCCACTGATAATTTGTTGACAATTTTTAAAGTGTAACTATCAGAAAGCACAATTCAACTCTGGGTATCTAATGCTGCTTTGATTTTGTAGTGATTAATGATTTTAGGGGCCTGATACAGGTGAACTTATATTTAGTTTGAGGACACATGGTTGGTCAATTGTTTTCTTTAAATGTAATAAACAACACAAAATGGAAAGACAAAACACTTTCCAATTCTATATTAATGTATGATGAAATATGTTTACTTTACTTTTATTGCTTATGACATTTGACATCTTGGTTGATCGAAGCATTGGGTAGTGTCACTATGTGAATCAATATTGGTATCAACTTGATGAATTGACTTTAACCTTGTATATGTCAAGAAGCTTATCAAATATTTTCATGTTAGAGGCTCACACCAGAGATGATAAAGGTGTGATGCTTCCCTTACAGAAACTACTGTTTTATGATACGCACAAATTGATATTCAGGAACCACAATTGTACTCAGGTGAATGGATATCACCCTTATGGAATTATTAATTTCTAAAATGCCACTAAATTTTTCCGAAGTTATCTTGTGTCACGTGCATTGAATTTGTAAGAAGGATGAACAAAGTATGTGCTTCATTATTGGTTCTGCTTGGAGTTTCTTTTTTAACACTTTGGGGTTTCTATCAAAATTTGGAAAAATTCACCAGGAATGCTTTAGTGGTGGTGACCCAGGAAACTATACATTCTCTTCAAAGGACGGGGTGGCGTAAATGCACTTATTGAAAGGTTGAGGGCATTACTTGTTAGCAAAAATGGGGGGATTACAACACTTCAAGACAGTCATGTGGATTCATTTATAATTTGTGTGTCAACTATAGACAAGAACATACTTAATTTATGGATTATGGGTTAGGATCAAGGCGGAGCTTCCCCACGTTGAGGATGTCATTGAAATCGAGAGGTGGACAAATTCTGCTAATTTCAAGGGTCTTTTTGAACTTATTAAGAACGATCTTTCATAATAATCATCCCATTCTTCTTCTTATTTTCTGTCCTAATCACTCTTACCCTTCCCAATCAATTTTTTAACCGCATGTGCTTGCTTTTACCTTTTTGTTTTGATTACATTTGTGGTGTAAATGTTTTCATTAATGCTTTTGTTTGTTTTTAGTTTCTTGTTATTGTACATCTCCTCTGATTGTGTAAATTCTTTGTTATAACTTTTTGAGTTTTTACATAAAGTGTGTGTGTAGGTTAAATCCCAATGACCATGCGTATTTCAATTCCATCACCTGTGTTTTATCTATAGTCATAGTGTTTTATGATGCCAAAAAAGGGGAAATGCATACTTGTGTGATATTTATATTCTAATTAGACTATCCCGATGCTCTAATATGTTTCTTTGATTGGTTTGCTTTTATAGATCAACATGTCTCAGGTTGAAGTTATGCACATAAGAAGCCATGGTTGAAGTTAGATCGAGTAAGATTTTGATAATTGATTAATAGGGGGGAGATGCAGGGTACTTGTTACTGAAATGTGTTTTACTTAGAGACAGTCCGAACGGGATTAGAAGAAGAGGTATCGCATGAATAAAAGGGATTAAAGGTGGTGAACAAAGATATTTTATGACAAAAGACTTGTTTACATAAAGTTTATTTTCACAGTGGAAGTGTATAAATAAAGGGAAGTTGTATAAGGAAGGATATCTACTATAAACTCAAAGAAGGAAAAGTCTTGCTTCTATTAAGGGTTCCATAAGAACTTTACTCACTTAAAATGAGAGTTACAAGAAGAATACAATCAAATAAGAGCAAGTTTAGGTTGAAGATTCTAGTGCATTGATACAGATAAACAAGATTAAAGAACACGTTCCATAGGCTTATGCTTTCTAGTTCTTCAGTCTAGTTCATTTGTATTGATAATTTTTGAGTTGTAATATTTTTTTGATAGATTTGATTATTCTTCTAGTTGGAGGCAAATTCAAGATGGGTTCAACAGTCAAGGATGATTGTTGATACAAATGAATCAGACTTTAGTTTCTATGATTTTCAAATGTTATAGTCTTTTGTAGTCTCTGATTTTACTGAAGTTTATTTAAATCCTATATAGGTGTTAGTTGTGGTTCTTACCCTTTATGAGATGGGGTTTTCCATGATATAACATTGAGGTACTACTTTACTTTTTCTTAATTAACGAAGTGCCAGTAGTTTACTAAGGAAAATATAGAGTATAATTTTTCTTTGTACAATTAATGCGGGAATATTCCAAAAAAAAAGCATATCAACAACTAGATATGAAAGATATATTGAAAAACAAGACCTGCAAAATCTATAACAATGAAATGATCTAAAAACGATAAAACTAGAGGCAACGTAAAAGAAATCTAGAAAATAATTTTGGAAGATGGAACCTGGAGTTTGTAGAGGAGATTGTATGCACTCTGATGCAAAGAAAAAATAATTCCAGCCAAATTTATTGCTTCTTGGTTGTCGGAATCTGGTATCTTTTTTTGAGTGGAAAGGTGACGGTTTCCTTGAGTAGAACAAAAGGGGAAACAAAAATGATGAATAAATCGCCAAAGAAGTGTCGTGATGCGCAAAATGGAGAAACCCTAGAAAATCGGTGAGGAGAGAGTATAATCTTTTATTAGAATTCACGAAGAGAGTGGATCTAAGATGCAAAAACAAAAACGTGTTGTTGCTTTGTATATACTAAGAGGGGAACTTATTACAAAAATTTTAAATCTAATAAACGCTTACATGTTGACGCTTGAGGTACAATACTTTATTTTATATAAATGAAAATCTTACTATTTGTGACCTGTAAATAATAAAGTGTAAAAATCACACACCATAAATAAGATACAGTGCTCATATATTTCCTCAAAAATTTTAATATATACAATGTGATAAAATATTCTTATATGTGATATTTTTATATTTTATCTTTTATATTTTAAGAATTTAAATTTTATTTTTGATTACATGATTTCATCATTACATACTAGAGGCACGATTAATATGAATTCATGCAAAAAAAAATTCCATTTCTAAAGCAGAAACAAATATCTCTAATAAATATTAAAATTTACAAATCATCGGTAGAGAACATTATTTTCCTTAATTTATTAAGAGATCTATGAAAGAAACACACTTGTTGCATTCAAGTATAAGTGAAAAGAAATTAATTCAAATTACTATTTTATGTTTCTTGTTTTCTTCCTCTTAAAAATTAGTCTTACAAATAAGATGTTTGCATTATTACTGTTGTGTATTATCCTACAAAGAGAAAAAAGTTACTTTAATTGATTTATCCTTGTTCATATAACTTTTTTTGCCCACCAAGTTTTTTTAAAACCATAAAAATCGTCAAAAACTCTTTAATTTATAAACTGGTATACTCATATCATTTCTTTTATTATGGCTAATGCATAAAACTAGACAAGTACAAAACTGTACTTGTAAAAAATTCCACAGTGTCTCGTACAAAAAAAGTGGAAACCTACAATAAAAGTTGAAAAAATCTCTCAATCTTTTTATTAAGCATATCGGGCTTTAAATAGCAATGTTACGACCAAAAATCTCCATAAGTAAAATTTCAAACACCTAAAACATCTAAATATAAAACCAAAAGAAACATAATAAAATTTTAAATTTTGAAATTCATCCCAAGTCTAGGAATTTTATGCTAGAAATTACTAGTGTAACTTGAAGCAAATTTATATACACATCATTCTCTTTAGTTACCGCAGTTTTTAAAATTTACTTCCTCAATATTTTTGTAAATAATTGGTGATAAATTATATTCATTATTTTTGAATTTGCCAATTTGTGTATTTGTTTTCTTTTTTATGCTTAAAAAATAGACTCAATAATTTTGTGTAATTTAAAATTCATTTGAACTGCATCAGGATACTCATAAAAAGTTGTAGTACAATTTTTTCATCCATCATAATATCTCATAAAACATAAGTTTCAAAATTTGTATGCATTCTTACAAACAAAATTCAGTAATCATCATCGATAGAAATTCGTGGGGTGTTGAAAGAGATAAAATTGCTTGTCATGGTTAAAAACATATTAGAATTATATGCATGTTAGATATAAGCATGGTTGGAAATGAGTTGATAATAGTTCTAAGGGGGTTAAAAAGATCAAAAATAGGTAAGGTGGTTAAAATAACTTCAAAATAGCCTTAAAGGGTAAATAATAGTTTTAGAGTAAAACTCACAAATCATGTATGATCATTGAGGCTCTTGATAACCCTGTTGCTATGGGGCTGCAAAAATAGTATTTAAAATATCTTCAAAACAATTTATTAGACGGATATAAATATCCAACTTTCAACAAAAAAACTGTAAAATTGAAAACATTAAAATCTAAAATATATCAACAATGTAAAAAATAATAATAAAATATAAATTTCAAATTTATCCTAAACATAGACAACTTATTATGCTAAAAAGTACTACATATCTCAATGAATTTTAACAAAGAGGTCGAAATTGAAAAAAAAATCATGATTGAGCTTGGTCTTCCTAATGGATTAATTTGTAAGGTATGATGATTAGGCAGATAATCACATGATTGAAACTCCCAAAACAAGAATTTGGAGTTGCTACTATGGTGTCTTCTTGGAGACATTTGTTGCGTTTTTTTGAGATGGAATTTCATTTTTTTAAAGCTTTTGTTGAAAAGTAGTACAATACAATAGGGGGTGTATGAAACAGAAAGGGAAACAATTTTGAAGGGAGTGTGATAGGTGTGCAAATTTTAGGGAAAAAATTAATGGGTATTAATTTTAAAAAATATAGATTGTCACGAGTAGAATCGGGTGATCTTTTCTTAGGATTGAGAACTACGAAGCTAAGAACGATCGTGTATAGTGCCACGGTTCATAGGATGATTCCATAGATTGGGTCTTGAGACTTCTAAAATTTAAAATCAGACCTAAGATATACAAACACAATCGATGAACCGTGGTTATATTTACGGTTCGTAAAAGATGTTTATATATCTAAAATACAGCTTTTAATAATGCCCTACTCACTATGAACGTCATCTACAGTCCGTAGGATAAACTATGACTTATAAATGGGGATCCTACCCCTGGGCTTTTGATACTTATCACAACCAATGACACTAAATACGCTTCAAGTGTATACGATTGTCGATAATATATAACCCAACCGAGGTTTGGGGTAGTCTCCCAAGGGAGCGGTTCCGAGAATATGGATCTAATTCGGATTATATTATAATTAGTCGTAGCTAAAGAGATTTACCAGTAAAAAAATATTAAATTAAATAGTGGGTGACAAGAAAGTGTCAAATATCAAATTGCAGGTTTTTCAAAAGTAGTAAAAATGGTAGAATTGAAGAAAAATCAAGTGTGAGGGGGAATTCTTGGGATATGAGTGCAATACAAATTAATATAGATTATAGGGTGCATTCTTTCGATAGAAAATTTGCAGATAAATCGTAACTAGGGTAATATTTAATTGGAAAAAAGTTCTCTCTCGATAAACTTACCCTTTTTAAAATGGGTTCCTCTCGGACACCCATTAGCCGCATGAAGACCAGCCAACGCCTTACTCAACTTTCTCTCTTAAGCTGAGTGTTAGGATATGGGTCTATGGCTCGCCCTCTCGGGCTTAACGTCATATCGATGAATCCTTAGGCCATCAATCTACTGGTCTTGTTTTTGCGACATCTCTCTCAAAAACCGAAAACACATTGCAAAACTTGTATTTTTCAACTACAAATCAATTAGATTAAACGATAATGACTAGACGAAATCACCATTAAACTATATCTAAGCTATTAGCAAGCAAGAACAAACAATAATATTAACTCATATTTGCTAAATCACACCACAAGAATGGGGTTTTTAGCAACACATGAAGAAATAAAAGAACATACATTCAATGATGTTGAAATCAAATGGGTATAAGAATATAAGTCTTTATTTAAGCAAAAACAATTGAGAAGAATTACTTCCAATTTGGGGAGGATGAAATCCTTCAATATTCAAGTCTTTCGAAAACCCTCTTCATACTTAAGAGAAAATATGAAAAACTAAAGTTTAATGTCTAAAGACTAGAATAATGTTCAGACTCTCTAAGTAACAACTAAATCTAGTATTTATAATTTTCAGATTTTGTGTTGCGATGGGTCGTTCGCTGAGGTTGATTAAGGTCGCCTAATGACTCGGGGACTCGCCCGGTGGATTTAATTCAGCCTGAAAAATGTGTGAGAGTGTTAATTCCTAAATCCATTAACCTGTTCTAGTTCATCGCCCTTTTGTGCTTGTCCTAAACATCTTTAAGTCTTGGACCTTGGGCAGTATAGTACTGTTTCATAGAACTGTTAGGTGGTGCACCAACTGCGCCTTTCTCCGATGATTTGATCCTCTTGCTTAAGTTCTCAGCATGCTGTAATAAAGGGTGAAGTATGTCACTTCGGCAATGTGCCAAGTGTACTTCGTAATGCTCAGGCTTCAGTTCTTTTGTTCTTTTCACCCTTCTTGTTACTTTCTGTCTATATTGTTCATGCTTTCCTTAAAACATCAAATACATGAAATCTGATTGTTTTAATCAGATATTGAGATAAAACAAGCGTTAGAGAATACTATTTCTATTAAAATGTAGCCCTAAATTAGTCTAATTTGTGGATGTATCAACACCCCCAACTTAAACTTTTGATTGTCCTCAAGTAAAACCTATGTTCAAGAGTTCAAATACAATGTCTAAAACTGTGCTACACAAGACTCAATCATGAACATATACAACTAGACTAAAACTACTTATTCAAGGATTAATTTTGCAATCAATGGTTCAATATGTAACACAACATTATCAAAGATTCTCAAGCTCACATTACTTTCTTAAAGTGCAAGTTCAAGATCAAATATAAGCATTGGAATGCCATGATGATTCCATTTTCACACACAGGTGTATAATAAATCTATGGTTTAGGAATTAGACACAAGGCTCACACTCAAAAACAGGAACACTCTGCATGTTTTCACCATATGCTTGCCCTTATTTTTCAGTCAAGAAACATTCTTCTTTCTCAAAATCAGAAAGGTTTTATCAAGGATTGTAATGGGTCTGAATGTTAAGTTATGGTTATTTAGGCTTAGTTACTAAAGATCCTCATGAATTGTGGTGCCCACAACACTTCCTTTTATATACCTTATTTTATTAATTTTTCTTCTAGTGCTTCTAAGTCATCTTATTATTCACATACATGGATTTCTTGGAAACCCAAATTTCTTTTGCACTTTTATTTCTACAAACCTTAATTGTTTACCTTTTTATTTTTCTCTTATTTTTCTTCTTCTCTTTCTCTATTTTTATATTGACGGTTTTCCATGCCTTTGCATACTTACCATGGGTTAAGTAGACTTTTTCTTGCACTTCACGACCTTCTCTTTTCCTCCCTTTCATTTTCACCCATACCCCACTTAAGAAATTTTTTTATTACTTGGCTATTCACTAAACCCAAAAGTCATTAGGAATTATCGGTAATAGATGAATAAATGTCTATGTTCTAACAATGTATTCTTTCTTCCAAAGAAGGTAAAGTTCAACGTGTTCACGAGAGGTTTCACAGACTTCATTGGGTGGTCCATCAAGAGTTATATGTCAAATTGACGACCTCCCCAAAGCATACACCCCACGCTCTCAAAAAGACTAGATAGCAGTTTTGGGTTCAAGAGAAAACATTACTTAATTGATTAGACTAACAGGGAAAGTCTAGGTTTATTCATGCATGGTTCATACTAATATTATCACATAAGACATCGATACTTAAGTTATACAAGACATTACACTTTCACTAGTGTGCAACGGTCATTAGAAGTGAATCAATTTGTGAATTGGCTAATCAAAAAAAGATGTAAAAAGTTCAAATATTGTCTATTCAATTTCATTTGTTCTCATTGTAGCCGCACAATCATGTTTATTCAGTTGAAAGAGCTATTCAAGTTATCAGGATTCATCGGAAATGATACTTAATTTTTCACAAGAACAACTACTTTCATCACAAGCAGTTGCAAACTATGTAGAATTATTTTTTGAAGGCACATTTAGCAATTAAAATCAAACAATGGAACCATAAGATCAAACAATAGCACAAGCAATATAAAACATAATTTAAAACAACAACCCAACTATATATAAGACGAAATAAAAACTAAGACAAATATTTATAGTCAGCACGCAAAGGTGAGACTCACCGACAATAAATAAATGTTTTTGTCCTTATATGCAATTAATAAAATTATCTCACAGAAAAAGAAAGAACAAAAAACTGACGTTAAGAGGGGATCCTATCTAGACACTTGCTCCATTTATTAGGGCAACAATGCCTGATGCATCTGCCTGGAACTTGACAATGGTCCCCATGATATTATCATTTTGGTTCTCCTTGGGTTTAGTTGCCTTAGCCTCTGTAGTGATATTATCTGCAATCATCCTGTCCAAGTTCTGTGCTGCCAGAAGGGAGTTTATAGCAATCTAGACTCAACATTCCAATGAAGGGATAGTGGGGTCAATAGGAACCCGTCTGCTGGAACTTGTCTTCTTCTTTTCTCTCCTCTCCTTAGCTAGCTTTGCTATATTTGTGTCTCTTTGAAACTCCCATGCTCTTACCTGTCGTGATTACATGTCTCTCCCCTCTACATTTGTTCTAGACATTTACGCAAAGACTTTAAGACAAATTTAGAGAGTATTAAAGTAGGGGAAATAAGGTAAATTTGCAGTTTAGAGTAAGTTCGCCAAATAGTTCATGAAGTGTTCATCTATCTTGGCGATTTGTTGAAAGTGATGCAGTGAGGGTATAAGTATGTAGACTAAAAGGTCAAACAAGAAATTATTTGGCAATTCAATGAATGCATTTATGGACATAAGCTTGATCACCAAAAGTTACACAGTAAACTAAAAATTTTAAATTAATTAAAAGGTTGTAAGGGGACATTAGGCAAAACGCCGAACCGTTTGGAGAACTTTAGTCAGCACGCCAAATAGCTCGATATGCCTATTTAAAATCCATCCTTTCAAGCTCAACCCCGCAACCTCTGGTACTACAATATAAACCTATACAACACTAATTTAGAAAGGATTCATAGCATTTTGACGCTCCCAAAGTAAATAAATTCAACTCAAAGCACAGTTAAATAAGATTCTAGCATTTAATAGATGTTTAACTGAAATGGAGAATGTCATGTACTTCAATCAACTAAGAGAGACTCAACAATGATTTGTATTATGTTAATGAATATAATAGTAATGAAATAAATCGGGGTTTTAGTTTTAATACCTTGAAGCCGCATAAGATGTTACAAAATTTGTAGAGGCGTCATGCAGTCCAATCTTAGCACAATTCACCAACTTGAAATACTTAAAAAAAAACAAATTATAAATCTAGAGTGGTAGGTGTGAGTTCGTGGGGTGACTGAAAACATGAGTGAGAGTAACTGAAAATGGAATTTTACACCTTTTACTTGGAGTTACCATCCATTTTATGCCCGTTCGGCGATATTTATTAAACATGCCCTTTAACTCGGCGAAGGATTTTTGGTTGCCTCATAAAAGTGCCTTACTTAAAACTGGTACAACGTAACTCAATTTTAGATCTGACTTTTGGGATTATCCATAGTATCACTAAGCAAATCCCCTTTCGATCATGGATTTAGGTGAGACGGGATATGACATATGTGGGTTTCCAATTGTTTGATCGACACCCAATAAGAGTTAACGGTCTAACTAAGGGTGGACATTTCTTTCATGCCTTTTAGCGTCTTGTCTGAACCTTCATCTTTTCTGAGGATACGCCAGAGCATGTCCTCAGATGTTACACCTTCTGAATAATTGGGCTTTATATGCTCATGGGGAGTCGCATATTGATCTTTGTCCCCAACTTTCCAATTGTAATATGGTCCCCCATTAATGATCTTTATGTTCCCACCCTTCATTTCTGCCCCAACCATGATTTCTATATTGTCTACAATAGTTTGAACTATACTCATCGCCTAGGTTGGATAGAAATTTCATCTACTCATTATACAACGCTTCAAAATTTGTTTCTGCAACGATTGTTTTGTCCGACCCCCCCCCCCCCCCCCCCCCCCCCCAACATTAAAAAAAAAAAAAAACACCCAAAAGGGTTACAAACCTCAGAAATCTAATGAGAGTTAACCCGTAAAGAAACCCCTCCTACATGATGGTAAGTAACTCTAAAAGTGTTACATTATCTTTTTGTCCTAATTTATTATAACCAACTCAATTTGAATATTTTAGTGCCTAAAGGTTTAAGAACAACCATGATGCCGGGAAAACTAGTGATTTGAACTTGTGTAGGGTTAAGTCATGTAGTGGGTTTTGAGGTGACGTTTAAGGAATAAACCTCATATATATGATGCATATATAGAATCATATCTTACCAAGTTTTTAAATTCTTAATACCAAGGGAGGAGTTCCAAGATAAAGGGGCAAGCCAAGCCCTAAACCCAAGGCTGGCCCAAAAGGGAGACTACTGCCTCAAACACCATAAACATTACAATGAATTTTGTTCAAGACCATGACCAAGTGGGGGCCTCGTTTACACCGCCCCAAACTTCACTCGGGGACCACGACTCATGGTCAACTCCATGAGTCGTGAAGTTAGTCGTGGAGTTGCCTTCGTTTTAAAGAAGGTAGGTATGTTTGGAGGGGCTACTATCCAAGACACCATGAGACAGTTAATGGTTTGTGGTTCATGTGGACGAGCAAGGGGGTTTGGTCGTAATAATCACTTGGTGCGTAAGGTTGATGCACCATTTATGGAGGCTACTGCCTCACCCTTCACGACCCATACGAAAACTTGTGGTGTTCTTAGCAGCTCGTCAAGGGTCTCGTGAGGGCTGGATGGGATTTCACTAGTGAAGGTCAAGATGGACATATATTTTAAAAATCCAATTAAGGGAGAGGAGTTTTGGGTACTTTAGGGGTTAACTATATATTGATTTCAGTAATTTTTACAACTATTCCCAAATCAAAATATAAACTCCCAAATTGAAATCGAAAGCTCTCTTTTCTCTCTAAACTATCTCTCTACAAAGCTTTACCATAGAAAAGAATTCAATCATCTAGATAGGGTACAATATTCTAGGTTTTCAACAAAATTTCATGGTGAAGATTCCATTAGGTGTGGTGGATCTTCACTCTTGGTATCCATTCCAAAGAGTCTCTTTAATGTTGGATTTAAAAAATCTACAATTTCTAGGTTTTCAATCAAACACATGGATATCTTTCTAAACTTATTTTCTTTGATCTAAATTGATTAATTATGACTATATATGATTTTTTTTGGATGAATTAAATTAATTTTATTGTTTTTTCAAATGAAAAAATCCCCATAGACCCGTGTACCTCCTTCTTTATAAATTCTAACCCCTAGTTTTGGTTGATAGTGACTAAATGATGAGAATGAAAATGTCCTTTTAATAATCTTTTATGTATGTGATATTGATATAAATGTTAAATGAATGACAAGGAAGTAGGGTAAATTCTTGAAGGCTATAAGTAAAGGCTTTCAATGTGATGAGTATTATTGTATTGAATTGCTTGTTCAATTGTGATGAACATAATTACTTGGTTATGTATTGTGGAGTAGAATTATTTTTCCTCTTCCCTTTAACCTTAAGCTTGATCAAGTATGTATGATGTGTTTCAAATTTTATGCTATGATAAGAATATGAAGGTTGTGATATAATGACGGTTGTGTTGTTATGTTGAATTAAAGTTAATTTTCATGCACCTTAAAATGGCTATGTTATGAAAGAAAAATTCACACATGATGTTGGTTCTATGACGAAAGGACTTCTTATTTTGTAATCATTGAGTAAATGATATATGAGGGATTAAGTCCTTAAGATATTCTTGACAAACTACTGCTTAAATAAAGGCTAAAGGTTACCTAAAAAGGGGAATCATGCTTAGCAGAGAGAGAATATGGATGAGACTGGTTCATTCTAAAAGAAAGGAAGGTTCCTTGAATGGTCTTTTGAGATGGAAACTATAATATCGTTAAGTATAAATAGGGTTTTTAGTACAAATCTTCATATCCCTTAATTATGAAGCCCACATAAGTTTTATCTAGTGGATTATATACTATCATGAGTGATATTCCCTACATTGTCAAGTAGGACACCCTCCACATCATTTGAGGTGGGTGAAACCATAAACAGATTCCATGTACGCAGATGTTGTATGTGGGGTGGATGGATAGTTTTTCTCGATTGTTAAAACCATAATAAAGAAGTACATGTTTTTTCTTGTGTCCTCTTGAGGCGTTTTTCTTGATATGTTTTGGGGGTATGGGGCCTCTATGCTATATTGCAAGCTAGTATTCTTTAAAAAGGGGTATTAATGTAAAGTCTTATGATATAATGATGAAATGAAATCAAGAGTGTATGTTATGGAAGGTGGATTTTATATAATGTTATAATTTTTAAATCATGTATTTTTATATATGGGTATGGATTTAAATTGTATTTTATTAGAATGCTCCATTATGTACTTTAACTTTGAAATGCATGGTCTAATCAAAAGGTCTCTTTATTATGATTTATAGAGATAATGGTTTTAAATTTGATAGCTTTCATACGTAGTACAAGTGGAATGTACTAACCCTATTTCTCTTAATTTTTACCAAGTGTAGGTTTAGGCTAGTAGGTCTGAGGAAGAAAGATTAAAGTCTTGGATAGCATTCTCAAAGACCAAGTGGGTTTATTCTTCACGATATGAGGACAACATGGTGCCAATATGTTTTCTTTCTTCTATTTTTTCTAGACTAACTATTGTACTTCTTATATAACTACTTTTTATTGTAAGTTTAAATATAAAATTTCCCTCTGTGAGATGCTCTGTTTGAACCAATATTTTTAATAGCCCGTTTAGATGCTCATTTTTATAATATTAAAATAGTGAGACATTTGATTGTTAAACTTCTAAATAATTATGTAATGTTTCAATGTCTTATTAAATATGAATGTTAAGTGATTAGATAAACCTCTTCAAGTAGAGTATATGTGTTAGACCCTGGGTGATATTTGGGTCGTGACAAACTTGTGTCAGAGCATAGTTATTGAATTGATAATTAGTTGATTCTTATGAACCACGTCTTTGAGTGTCTTGTTGATGGGGGTTGTGACGGGCTCCACACTGATTCAGCTACGATATCTAATACTTAGGAACATTCACTTCTTTTGATATTCTTATAGTTGTACCTAAGAGTCTTGCCTCTATCTTTACATGTCTTTTAATATTTTTCTCATGGATATAGGATATGAATACTAAGAGGGAAACCATGAAAAGGGTATGAGAGGAGGTTGCAAATGCGGGAGTTCCACTCCAATGTAAACAAACTCCTTCTAATGAGCAAGTTCCTCTAGGTGGCCAAGTTTCGTTCAATCCTCCGATCTAAATGGATGGAGAGATAAGGGATATTTTCATAACTTGACCCAAGTCATAGCTACTCAATCTCAAGTCGTAACTACACAAGATAAGGATATGATGGCACAACTTAATTGGGAAATTGGGACTCCTGTACTTATACCATGGCTTCGCATTTGCGGGACTTAACAAGTATGAATCGTCCAATGTTCTATGGGTCTATGGTGAATGAGGATCATCAATGCTTTATTGATAAGGTATATAAGATCTTGTTTACTATGTGGGTAACTTCGAATGAGAAGTCGAGAAATCCACATATCACCTCAGGATTGGCTACAATTGGTAACTCATGAAGGGGGAAAATAGAGCTTTGAGTTAGCAGCCCCTAATTGGGAAATTGGGAGGCTTTTTTTGAAGAATACTCCTAAGGGAGAATGAAATGAAAAGTTGAAGAAATTCGCAACTCATCAATAAGGTACGCAGTACAAAATACCCTTTTGAAGTTAATTAAGTTGTCTACATATCTTTGTCTTTGGGCGTCTAATACTATATATAACATGATTCGTTTTTTTTTTTAAATTGTGTCGCAGTGATCTGGGATAGTGTCGTGAGGCCATGCTTATGATAAATATAGGAATTTATCTTTGATACGCCTGCTCAACAAGTTAAGAAATCTGAGGCATAGAGAGAAATAGGATGCTAGAGGGCATGACCTTAGGACGGAGTGTCGTCCACAGGGGAACCCCTTAAGATCCAAGATAACCTAATATTTAAGAAGTGTCTTTCCAACCAAGTTCCTTCCTATGTTGCAAGGGACAAAAAAGATAGTGTACTTAACCTGAACGCAACAAGGAGGAACAATTTGTGGTTCTAAGGGAATAAATCAAATTGTTCCTAGTGTGGCAAGAGACATGTGATCAAGTGCCTAGTTGGAAAGGATATTTTCTTTTCTTGTGGAAATAGTGGAAACATGATGAAATATTGTCCCATGACAAAGATATAAGAGAGAAAGAGTAATCAAGCACAAGAAAGAGGTCATAACTCTGATGCTCCTAAGAGGAACCTCTTCTATGCTCTCCAATCCCAAGGCGATAAAGAGAGCTCTCCCAATGTTATTACATGTATGCTGCAAGTACATAAATTAATGTTTATGCATTTTTAGATCTTGATGCCACATTTTATTTTGTAAGTCCTTTAGTGGCTATGAAATTTAATATACTCCACGAAAACCTTTTAAGTTTCTATTCGGTGGGTGACTCCATTGTTTATAAGAGAGTCTATAAGAGTTGTCCCATGTCATTGTCCAGTAGAGTCACATTGGTTGATTTGATAGAGCTTGATATGTTAGACTTTGTGTTATATTGGTTACGGATCGGTTACATTCTTGTTTTGCTTCTATTGAATCTAGAATAAGGTAGTCAAGTTTCAATTTCCTAATGAACCCGTCTTAGAGTGGAAAGGGGGAAGTTCAATCCCTAGAGGTCAAATTATTTCGTGTATAAAAGCTTTTAATATGATTTCTAAACGATGTCTCTATCATATTGTGAGGGTCAAGGACCTTGGGTCCGAGTCTCCTCCTTTTGAGTCCGTCCCCCTAGTAAACGATTTTCTGAAAGTCTTTTCCAATTACTTGCTCGAAATTCATCCTTAATAGGAAATAGATTTTGGTATTGATTTATAGATAGATACTCAACCTATATAAATTCCTCCTCACCATAGAGATTTGGACTGGTTTAATGAATTGAAAGCTAAACTCAATGATTTTCTATACAAGTGTTATATTTGACTAAAGTTATCTCCATGGGGTGCCTCGGTATTATTTGTAGAAAATAAAACTGGGTTTCCTAGGATGTGTATTGACTATCAACAATCGAATAAGGTCATTGTAAAGAATAAGTATCCTCTCCCTAGAATTGATGATTTGATTGACCAACTCCAAGAGGCGGGTTACTTTTCAAAGATTGATTTAAGGTTGGGTCATGACCTACTTAGAGTGAGAGGATTTGACATTCATAAAATGACTTTCCGAACAAGATATGTTAACTATGAGTTTATAGTCATGTCTTTTCATCTAATAAATTCCACGACGACCATTATAGACCTTATGAATTGGGTGTTTAGGAATTATATTGAATATTTTTTTATTGTCTTTATCGATGATAATTTGGTATACTCCAAGAGCGAGGAAGATCATATGAGTAATTTGAGGATAGTGTTGAAACTCCTCAAGGATCACAAACTTTTTTCTAAGTTTAGGAACTGTAAGGTTTGGCTAAGATTGGTTGGTTTTCTTGTTCATATTGTTTCAAGTGTGGTTATAGAGATCGATCCAAAGAAAACGAGGGTGGTTAAGAATTGGTCTAGACCCCTAAATCCCAAGTATTTTCAAATATTTTAGAAGAAACCCATGTTCGCGATATTCTATTCATCTAGGAGCCACAAACATGTACCGTGACTTGCGTGACATCTATTAGTGGAATGGTCTAAAGAGGGATATGACACATTTTATGGCCAAATCTCCGAATTTTCAACAAGTTAAGGCCAAACATCAGAAGTTGGGAGGCTTGTCTCAAGACATAGATATTCCCACATGGCAGTAGGAGGGTGTAAATATTGATTTTGTTGTGTGTTTACCTCGTACTCAGAGGCAACATTTATGGATTTATGTCATTGTAGATAAGATGACTAAATAACCAATTTTATTCCCGTCAAGGACTTACTCAGTGGATGATTAATCCATATTGTACCTAAGAGATATTGTGAGAATGCATGGGGATCCCCTATCTATCATTATGGATAGGGGTACTCAATTTACTTCTCACTGGAAGGCATTGAATAGTGGACTCGGTACTAAAGTGAAACTTTGTACTGCATTTCATCCCAAACAAATGTCCTATCAAAACAAACCATCCAAACCCTAGAATATATGTTGAGGCCATGTGTTATTGACTTGAAGGGTAATTGGGATTATCATCTACCATTGATTGAGTTTTCCTACAATGATTGAACCACTCAACTATTGGCATATCTCCTTTTGAGGCATTTTATAGGAGAATATGTAGGTCTCTGATTGGGTGGTTTGAGATAGGTGTGTTTTCTCTCATCGGTCCTGAAATAGTGTATGAGGTTGTAGAGAAATTACAACTCATAAGAGATCAATTGAAGATGGACCAAAGCAGCATAAATACAATGTCGAAAATAAAAATAGGGACCTTGAATTTCAAGTAGGTGATTTGTGTTATTTGAAGATATCACCAATGAAAGGGATGATGAGATTTGGTAAAAAGGGGAAACTTAGTCCCCGGTATGATGTGCCATATGAGATTTTAAATTTAGTGGGAAATGTTTCCTATGATTTAAGATTGCCTATTGAGTTCTCTCCGCTATATTCAGTGTTCCATGTGTCAATGCTCAAGAAATTCATAGGATATGTGGTATCTATCTTTACTCTTGAAGAATTAGAAGTTGATCAGAACCTTTCTTATGAAGAGGTTCAGATTTAAATTTTAGACCTGCAAGTGAAGAAGTTGAGTAATAAAGAATTAAATTTTGTAACGGTTCTTTGGAAGAATAATTTAGTTGAGAGTGCTACTTCGGAGGTCGAAGCCGATATGAAGTCCCGATATCATCATATATATCCTTCTTCTTGTAGTCACAGTGGAGGTTAGTAATTCCTCATAGTTTTTGTCTATGGAGAGTTATGTGTGTTTAAACTCTTAATGATTTTCTTTAATTATGCAAGTTCTTGTGAGAATTCATGTCAAAAAATTTTCTTGAGTTTTCATGGCGTATGTTCCTCATGTTTTGTTTTAACTTTAATATGTTGTTGGTGTATTTGACATTATGATATGTTATATTGAACATGCTTAATTATGAAGGGATGACATAATGTATTAGATATTTTTATGATTAGGATGAGCTTATGTGAGATGGAGAAGTTGATTCCTCCTTGCATGATGTGAAGTGAAGGCATATGTGTATATTTTGTGGTAGATGAAGTTTCTACCTGATTGTGATGTATTGATATAAGTTTAAGAATGGAGTTTATGTTTCGTCCTTCAAAATTGTATATATTATTAATCTTTTTTTTAGACTACTAGTCTTGAGTTGTTGATTCTAAAAAGGATGTCTAAAGAGTTATTCAAGGGCGAATGTTTTCCAAGGGGGCATATTGTTAGACCTCGGAAACCTAATGACTTAAGATAGACTTTGAAACGATGGTAAAATACATAAAAAAGATTTAAATTATGTTTTTAATCCTACTTTAATCATACATAGTTTGAAAATGTTCGTGTCTAATGATGTAGGAACGACGATGACATTTGGAAAATTAGTTACTTGCACTATTGTAGGGTTGTGTCATGTAGTGGGGTTTTGAGGTGACGTTTAAGGATTAAACCTCATAATTTGATAAAAATAAAAATATATATCTAACAAAGATTTAAGGGGTCAAGACCAATGGAGGAGTTCCAAGCTATAGGGGCAAGCCCATTATGGACAATTTAAATATTTTAACTTTTAAAACATTCCAGATAGTATTACTATGCAGTTTAGTTATGTTCTTTCATTCTTAAGTAATTTTCTTGTCTTCCGTTGAGGCTGCCCCAAAAAAGAGGCTATTGCCTCACACTCCAAGGGCATGCCACGTCTCATTGTCAAGACCACGACAATGTTGGGACCTGATGGAGTTGCGTTAGCTAAAGTGGAAGGACTCCAAGTGTCTTAGTCACTGCCCCAACCTTCACGATGGGGACCACGACTCGTGGTCTACTCCACGATTCGTGAAGGTGAGCGTTGATTTTCCTTTGTTTTATGGACGGTGAGGATGGTTGGAGAGGCTACTGTCCAATACACCACGATCCACTTTAAGGGTCGTGGTTCATGTTAATGTGCAAGGGGTATTGGTAATGAAATGTACTAGGGGTATGAGGGTGATACCCCATTTTTGGAGGCTACTGCCTCACACTTCTCTAGCCACACCACGACTCATGGTGTTCTTCATGGATAATGAAGAGGCTAGTGAGGGCTTGATATGATTTCACTTGTGAAGGTCATGTTGGACTTTTTGTAAAAGTCCAAATAAGTGAGGGGTGTTTTGGGTATTTTAAGGGTTAAGTATACATTGATTTTAAGTCATTTTTACACCTATTCCTAAATCAGAACATAAAATCCCAAATTGAAATCAAAAGATCTCACTTATCACTAAACTCTCTCTATCTACCATGTTTCACCAATAAAGAACATTCAAGCTTCAAGTAGGGTTCAATCTCAAAGGTTTTCGACAGAATTTCCTGGTTAATCTTCAATTAGGTATGGTGGATTTCACGACCCACAACAACAATACTCATATAATCAAATTGATAAAGTCTATAAACAATACATCATAATCGATACATTAATCAAGAGTCCATAACAATCTACATATGAATTTAGTAATACAGAGACATTATCACATCACCAATAGCATAGCCAAATATAGAGATTTTATAAGGTCAATGGTTCATGGATATTTTCATTGAAAAACATCAATTATACATCAATAATATCATATCTTCATGTGTAAAAACATTTCATGCCACAATCCAAGACTTAGAGTAGAAATTGGACGTTTTACATCTTTTTGAAGTCTTTACAAATCATGTTTAAAATAGACATTGAGATGATACCAAGTCTGAGATAAACAAATACATACCTTATTATAAGAATCCAAAGAGAATTGAAGAAGAAACTCCATTGATGATCCATCAAGCTCCATCTTCACCTTGAGCTCTCATGGATGTTTTTGAAGAATCTTTGAGAGGGAAAGGGTTTTGATCTAGTTTCTAGGGTGTAAATGAGAGTTTAACCACTAAAATACTCTAAAAATATGCATACACACCTAAAATAATTGTCCTCCTATTTCATAGGAGTTATGGTAAATTTCCCAAAGTACCCCAAGTCTTAACTTTGAAGCTTGCAGATTGCAGGCACCACCATAGAATGCCCAACGACAGACCGTCGTCTGAGTGATGCCCCGTCAAAGAAATTTTTTGTTTGGGTCTGACCCTTAAAAAATCCAGATCCTTGTGTGTGGAGTTTCCTTTGTTTTAATCAAGGTGAGAATGTTTGGAGAAGCTATTGCCCAATACACCACGAGCCACTTAAAGGGTTGTGGTGCATGTTGGCGAGCAAGGGGACTTGGTCGTGAAAAGTATTTAGGGTGTGAGGGTGATGCCCCATTTTAAAGGCTATTGCATCACCCTTCACGAGCCACACCATGGCTCACAGTGGTCATCATGTCTTATAAAGGGGCTTGTGAGTGCTGAATGGGATTTCACTAGTGAAGGTCAAGTTGGACTTTATTTTAGAAGTCCAACTATGTGAGAGGTATTTTGGGAATTTTAACGGTGAAGTATACAATGATTATAAGTAATTTTTACACCTATTCCTCAATCAAAACATAAACTTCAAATTGAAATGAAAAGTTCTCTCTTTATCTGTAAACTCTTTCTCTACATAGTTACACCAATGAAGATCATTCAAGATTAAAGTAGGGTTCAAGATCTTAGGTTTTCAACCACATTTCCTTGTTAATCTTCAATTAGGTATGGTGGATGTAACTAACCATAATTACAATAAACATTTAAACAAATTTATATAGCCTATAAACCATAAAATTATAATTTATACATAAATCAAGAGTCCATAATAATATTCACATGAATTCACTAATATAGAGACATTATAACATTACCCATATCATAGAAAAAAAATATATTTTATAAGGTAAAGGGTTCATGGATTTTTGCTTTTAAAAACATCAAATAAACATCAATAATAACATATCTTAATATTTGAAAATGTTTCATGCAAGAAGCCAAGACTTTGAGTAGAAATTGAAAGTTTTTCATCTTTTTGAAATCTTTAGAAATCATATTTGAAATAGACTCTAAGGTGATATCAAGCCTTAGATAAAGAACTCACATACCTTATTGTAAATATCCAAAGATAATTGAATAATAAACTCCATTGAAGATCCATCATCTAGCTCGATCTTCACCTTGAGCTCTAATGGATGTTTTTGGAGAAACTTTGGGAGGGAAAGGGTTTTGATCCTGGTGCTATGGTCTAAATGAGAGTTTAATGAATTAAATACTCTTAAAATACCATAAAAACCTAAAATAACCGTCCTCCTATTTTATAAGAGTTGGGGTTAATTCCCCTATTACCCGAAGCGTTAAAAGTGAAGTTGGCAGATTGCAGGCACCACCAACGAATGCCCAACGACAGACCGTCGTCTGAGTGATGCCCCTTCAAAGGGATCTGTCGTTTGGGTATGCACCTTAAAGACTTGAAGGTCCTTGAGAACTTGCAGTACCAATCGACGACCAAGGTCGACAGTCCATTATGTAATTGACTGGACGTACCTTGAGGTTGTTGTTTGGACACTGCTAGGTGGAGTCATTCCCGTATGTTTGGAACCCTAAGCATTCACTTCTATGTCTTAGGAACGCCTCCAATCAAATTCAGCACAAGCAAACACATAACACATGCTAAGACACACATCACCACACTAGGACGTCCAAAGACTAACTTTCGAACGTCTCAGACGTTCTTGAATGTTTGACCTACAAACCATACCAAAATCCACATGATTCCTTTAAAAACTTATATTAACCATATAAGGAATTCATAAGCTAATGATACACACATAAACACATGCAAGCACATAAGAAACTAACCATCGAACATCTTTGTCGTCCTCTGACGTTTGATTTCAAATTCATTTTGAATGACATCAAAAATAACAAAAACCTTAATTAAGATATTTGAAAGACTTTATAAAAGTGATTAATCTCTAGATAAACCTAGTTTATTTTAGGGGTTTTTATAGTGGCTCTTCGGTCTAGGGATCATTTCCCCAATGAGCTTTAAATGTTGGATGTCAAAAAATCCCAAAATTCTAGGTTTCAATAACGCAGCGGCTACTTGAAAAAATATTATAATGCTAGAAATGGATTAGTATATATAAATTTTTTTTATGGATGGCTTCAAGTAATTTAGGGTTTCTAAATTAAATGCCAAAGATCAAATACCTCATTCAATATTAAATTCGTAAACCCTCATTGGGGTGGCAGTACATAATTTTGAGAATGAAGGATGTATTTTATATTGTATTGTATGTTATGCGATTGGAATACATTGAATGTACATGAAACAGGAAGGAGGTTAATTATCAAAGGCTACAAGGAAGGGCTTTGAAGGTGATGAGTATTATTGTATTGAATGGTTGGTTCAATTGTTATGCATTTATGAATTGGATTATGTTTTTCGTCTTCCCAATAAAAGGAAGCATGATCAAGTATGTATGATATTTTACAAATTTTATGCTATGATATGTATATGCATGTTGTTAAATAAGAATGGGTGTGTTGTTATGTTGAATTGAAGGTAATTTGCATGCACCATAAAATGACTATGTTATGAAACAAGTATTCTCACTGATGTAGGTTCATTGTGAAAGGGAATTATATCATTGAACATTGCGATAATGATGATGAGGGATTAATTCCCTAAAGATATTTACTATATAACTAATCCTTAAAGAAAAGTTAAAGTTATTAGAGGGGATGATCTCTTGCCACGAGGGGATAGAATGAGGGGGTTCATTCCAAAGAAAGGAAGGTTTCCTCAATGGTCTCACGACATTGAACTATAAGTATCTAAAGTATAAAAGGGTTGATTTATAAATCTATTTGTTATCCCTTAAATATGAAGCACACAAGGTTGTAGCTACTGGATCCGCCTATATTATATCATGAATGTATTCCCTCTATTGGAAAATGTAGTACACCCTCCATGTGGTGTGAAGGGGTTAAGGGTTGACATCGGAGTCCAGTAGCGTAATAGTCTACTCAATATGGAAAAGTTTCCATCCAAAGGATATTAAAAAACAAGAGAATGATAAGAAATACGTGGCTAAGATTGTGTCCTATGAGGGTTGCTTGGTAGGTTGCGGGTATGAGACTAATACTACATTGACTAGTGACTCAAAAGGGGGTCGTTAAAACTAAGGTCTATTATATACTGATTAACTTTAAAGTCAAAGTGTGTATGTTATTGATGTTGTATCGTGTTTTACTTGTACTTCCATGCATTTTTCCAAAGGTTAATGTGTGTCTAAGGCCTTTTGTCGTGGTTTTGATGTTGGAGTTCTTTGTGAAGATGGATTCAAAGTTGTTAGGAAGAATCTGAGTTACAGAGCAGACTAGATGTTCATCGACATCGACGATCCGAAGGTGCAACAGTCGCCATAGTGAAGATGTTTGTATGCATCCAGAAAAGATCAAAGAATTTTACTAATTGTGGACTAGTGATATACCGGGTTTCTTTCACGGTATAAATAAGCTTTTTCCTTAAGTGTTAGTGGTGTCCAAAAGCCTGTTTGTTCTAATTTTTAATAATTTTCTCTTTGTTTGCAGAAATGTCCAAAGCTGAATGCGAGTTTGAAGCAAAGAAACGGAAGAAGGAAACACCTACGGAGCTTATAACGGTCCTCGGGCTGGTAATGGTCGGTTGGTGGGGCAGGTAGTAAGCAGTCTGAAGGAAGATGGGGAAAGTCTGACAAGTGTGGGGGTTCGAAGCGTGACGGTCCGTCGTGGCGATGACGAGTCCGTCCTACAGGTCATCATTTTTTTATGAAGTTCCGAGAAGTGATCCATGGATCATATTCCAAGAGTTGCAGTTTGGTTGAAAAAAGGCCCCTCAACGGAGGTGAGCCTATGATGGTCCTCCTACTTGCCGTCGAAGGTTTTAGCAGCAGAAGAATGGCATAAGTATGGAATGACGGCGTCCATGACGGTCAGCGTGAACCACGATGATCTGTCGCGAGGTCCGTGACCCAGCCACGTTTTGGCAGTATTTCCAGCAAACAGAGTCCTTGTTAATTAGGGTTTTATTTTGAATAAATAGTTCGAAAATAAACCTATTAGAGGTTAGACTCCGTATGTTAGGACATCATGTTATTAGACTTGTTATATAGTGTTAGATTAGGAGATTATTTCAGTGATTTTTGGGATATATTCAAGAAAAACTTTGGATTTTACTCTCTCATTTATAAGTACATGACCTCTTATTTAATAATTTGAATATGTGTTTATGGCAAGGAAACTAAAATCCATAACTGGGTTGTGGGAACCATACACAAATAATGAGATTAAACCCTAACTAAAATACAATTCTAGAATAGTGTTGCACGTATTAATAATTGTGTCATTAGAAGTCCTTTTAAACGGAGGGCCAAGTTTAGAAATCGCCTTATGCTTATTTGCGGACAAAGGAAGGTAGATAATAGGAAAAGAATTATAACAAGATTTAGTGTTAACATCTAATAGGTAAGTATGATTGGTCACGAGGGGTATAACCTAGTCAAATATAAGAATACTAGCTAATATGAGGTAAGGATCAGAGTTAGGATAGCAACAAGTAGGTAGGACCAATGTGCGGAGTAGTGGAGATTTTTATTGCCGGACCATGGATTTAGAAAAATAATTATTCATTGCATGCAAGATATAGATAAGATTGTTATAGTTAGACATAATTAAGATGAAACCTGCCAGGGAACAGAAACCTAGTACTTTGATAAGTGATTAAAATCCAAATGTCAAAGCTGTTAAGTGTCTCTTTCAGTTAGTTAATTCATTTCACTCATTTAGAAATAGAGAAAACCCATTTTATTTTTTGATTCAAAGGAAGTCATGGGACAAACAATAGTTAATAACAGGGTTGAATTAAGTCTAGACTATTTCCTCGTGGGCAACGATACCCCAACCTCAACTAGTTGGGTTGGTTATTTAATGGACACGGTCCGCTTTACTTCTTATTTGAGAGTAAGTTTGAGGCGTATCAAATTTTGGCGCCGGTGCCGGGAATTAAGATTTTTTGATTAACTGGTTAGACTATTACTATAGTTTAGTTGGAATTTCTTGATGTTACGGTTTTAGTGTTTTTGATTTTTTAGAACTATCCTCCTTGTAGACAATACACGAGAGGAAGAGAACCCCTTGTTTCCTACGATCATGAGCGAGAGAGTACATGCGCAATATGTAGAAACTTGGGAATAAATGATGATGATCCGAACCAGAACATCCAAGCTCCGGTTGATGTTCATGGTAGATGTTGTTACCGATGCTCCGGGTGAACACCAAACAAGGGGACAAAATCCACCCCGGGCCCCACCAAGCATGCTACAGAGGGTATGATAAACATAGAAGACTCGGATGGGCCAATTGTTTTACCCCCTTCTACCCACACTGCCACACCTTGTAGGTAACTTTAGTAGCTGTGCAAAATGCTCAAGGATGAGGTTGTTGCAGGCTACCTTCTGAGGATCCCACATGCCCATATAGCTAAGGTTAAGGGCAATGTGTTAAAAGTTGTATAGGGCGGCTAATTTTGATCTAAATGTTAATAGGGATTAGCGTAGAGGTTTCTCTCTCACTGACGGGAGAGGTTGCTGCTATATGTTCCCCTGAGCTCCCATAAACTAATTCTTCACTGGAACTAATTAAGGGATGTTTCTTAGCACACTACTAGTGGTCTCGAAGAAACTAAACCACAAAGACAGAGATGTGAAAACTTGTGGGCATTACAAGGAGAGTCAGGGAGTATTTCTGGGAGAGATTACCTCATCCTGAGAAGGTTCCAAATAACCATTAGATGAGGAGAATGAAGGAATACTTCTAGGGACAGGTGATAACAACAAAGCGGTGTTGGGACACTATAGTAGGGTGGATATTATATGGAGAATGCCTTATGCTGAGAGTACTGAAAAAATTTAGAAAAAATCTCCAAGCCTAACCAAGATTGGAGTAGTACTAGAAGTCTGATACACGGGAGAAACACCATCAACAGTGCAGTCCTACTCAAACACAGCCAGAGATGAGATTCGGGAAGAAATGGCTCAGATGAGAACGAGCTTGGGTTGTACTAAACATGGATGGGGTGCAGAAAGATAAATGCAGTCAACTACTTGTGGAAACCACGCAGCCACAAAACAATGAGGTTATTATGAGGAGGGATTCCTATGCAGTAAAGAATACAGATGGGGGGTTTCGGACCAAGTGCCAGGGCTCAATCGGAGAATGGGCGCCAAGGTCAGGGAACAAGGTCGGCCTGGTAACTACAATCGTGAGGTCATTATGTACGAGACTGGAAACTACATCGCGACAATACTTCACGGGGTTGAACTATGGTAATAGGAGAATGACAGGAATGGACCTATGTTCATCTCAAAATTGTGTGAAGTTACTCCTAGGGATGGTGGGAGGTAGTATGTCGCGAGTGGAGGATATATACATAAAATGAGAGGAGGTTCGCTGCTAGTGATGGGAACAATAAAGAGTTGAGGAAGGATTTAGCGGTATTTGGGCAAAAAGTTGATAACACATGCAAATCGATTAAGCAACTAGTACACGTGGCCCAATTATCGTGCAACTGGAACAAACGCATATCGGCACCTCTTCCTAGCAACATTGTCCAAACTTTGAAAAAATGATGGACATTGTATGACAATTATACTGCGGTGGCAAGATAACCATTGACCACTATGCCATCAATGCAAAAAAAGGTGACAAAAGATAATGATTAAAGTGGTGATGTGATGCGGAATTAGAGGATAACAATACAAAAGAGCGAATTGAAGTGCCTAAAAAGGTAACTCCGATGCTAGGCCCCCCACCCCCAATTTCCTCAAGATATTGAAAAATACCAGGGATGGCAAATATCGCCGTTTATTACAAGTTAAAGCAATTTCTATCAATTGTCCCTTTGGGAGAAGCTTTTCGTAGAATAAATGACCGGTTACGCCAAGTTATGAATGATCTGGTCATAGTTGAAAAAGATCGGTCATTTTTTCGGATGATGATAGAATGAAGGCATGAGAAGTACTATTCTAAGATCTCTGGTGCGTTCACTATCCTTGTACAATAGCGGCTACATTTGCGAAAGAATTATGGGATCTGGGGCAAGCATATAAATCTCAGCCCCTCTCGATTTACAAGAGTGGGTTGGGTGACCCAAAGCCACGCGATGCGGGATACTGATGGTGATCGCACAGTAAATAAAAGTCCTATAGGGATACTCCACGATGTGCTAGAAAATGGGTCATTCATATATTTCCAGCAGATTTTGTTATTTTGATTGCGAAGTCGATTTTGAAGTGCCACATCTTGGGAGGCCATCCTTGCTACGTGAAGAGGCGCTTTAGTAGGACATGGAAAAGGGGCAGATGAATTTCGGTGAACAATGAGGAAGTGACTTAATATTTAAGGTCCATGAAGGCAGAGTGGGAGCTCCATCGGCATTGCTTATACTACAACATGGGTGAGACATCGGAGGACACAATAGAAGAACGTCTAGGTGGAGACGCATTAGTATGCAGTTGATAATGAAATTGATAGCGATGCATTGAAAGAGTATGAGTCAAGTAGTCGCGCTCTTGACGAGGTGATGTTTGTTTAAACGAAGAAAAATTAGTGATATAACGAACAAAGTCCCCCCGTGAAACCCTCTATAGAGGAGGCCCAAAATTAAAACTAAAAGCTCTCCCACCTCATCTCAGGTATGAATTCTTGGAAAATGGTAACACTTTGCCGGTACGGTAATCTTGCACAGACCTGCATGAAAACAAGTTCAAGTTGGTGAAAGGTACTAAATAGGTTCAAAAGAGCTATTGGGTGAGTATTGCGGACAAATTGGGATCCCTCCTGGATTTCTCTCAAAAATCCAAATCATGCTGATTATAAGACGAGATGAGCACAGAGAGCTCAATCCTCATATGCAAGAGCGTCTGTGAGAGTAAATAACTAAGTGGTTCGATGCCGGAGTAAGTAAGTAATCTACCAATCGCCAATTGTAGTTGGGTTATGCCCGGTTCAGTGTGTGTTGTACCTAAGAATAGGGGGAGGGAATGACTGTGGTCCCAACGAAAAAAAATGACTTGTTCCAATGAAGGACCAGTTACTTGATGGAGGGTTGTGTATGGATTACCAAAAACTCATCTCATGGATGAAAAAGACCATTGCCTCATGCCCGTAAGGACAGATGTTGAAGAATGCCGGAAAAGTGTTGTACTGTTTCTTGCTGGATATTCGGGGTATTTATTAATCAGATTTTTATTGCACAAGAAGATCAAGAGGAAAACACTTAAATTGTACATGTGGGAACTTGCGTTCAGAGAATGTCGGTTTGGGTTTGTGCAATGAACCTGACAACATTTCAGAGATGTATGATGTCGATATTTTGGACATGGGGCGAGGATACTATTCAGAAGTGTTTATGGATATTTTTCTGTGGATTGGTTAATTCATTCGACCGGTGTTGACCAATTTACTTAGGTCCTTAAGAGGATGTGAAGCTGCAACTTGAGTACTAAACTTTGAAAAGGTGTCATTTCTGGTGAAAGAGGGTATTGTGATGGTCTGCATTTCATAAAAGGGGGTAGAGAGGTTGTGATCGAGCTAAATTCGAGGTTAATAGAGAGACTTCCCCCACCGATCTCTGTGAAAGTGTGAGACGCTTCTTGGGCATGCAGGTTTTTACCGGAGATCATCAGGATTTCCAAAGATTGACACCCATTGTGCAAACTGTGGAGAGATTGTAAATTTTATTTGATGAATACTGTCCTAAAGAATTTCTGGTGAGCTACAAAATAACAAAATTTGTGTCTACATATCATTATCTCGATTGGAACAGCCCATTTGAGGTGATGTGGATGCAGTTGGGTGGCGCTTGGTGTGTATTGGGACAGAAAAAGAAAAACTAAATTCTTCACCCCATTTACGTGCTAGTAAAGCCCTAAATGAAGCTCGAAGGAAACTACACAGAGTGACGGATCAAGAATCCTTGGCAATAGTTTTGTTTTGGAGAAATTTCGCTTTATTGCTAGGTACTAGAGTTATAGTGCATACTGACCACTCAACATGAGATTTTGATGCGAAAGACGGATGCGACATCTAGGCTAATTTTGAAGTGATGGATAGAAAAGATGAAGCTATTATGCTACAAGAATTGACTTTGAAGGATGGATAGAAAAAGGAACTGAATCAGGTGCTGATCACTGGTTCTCTAGAGGATTGAAGCAATGAGAGACGTTAAGGGATAAGACTGACATTGATGATACTTGACCCCGATGAACAGGTATTGATGCTTCACAAGGACTCGATCCCATGTTCGCAGATTTTGCGAAAACTATAGGGATAGTGATATTGGTTCACCAGGACTTGTCCCTGGCATCAAAGAAAAAAGATAATGTACGATTGTGAAGAAGTTCTTTTGAGATGAACTATACTTGATAGGAGTTGTGCCGACAGGCTTATCGACGTGGTGTGCCCGAATGTAGATGGTGAGGTGTTGGAGGCATCCATTCATCACCCGTTTGGTACATCACATGGGATCCCGAAACGTCATAAGATATTACAATGTGGTTACTATGAGCAAACTCTTCATCAAGATGATCATGGGTTTACTAAAGAATGGTGACAGATGCCACCGAGATGGCGGTATTCAAGAAGCAGAGCTCCCTCTAAACCATTCTTGTAATGTGTGATTTGATGTGTGGGGATGACTATGGGCCCTTTTGTGGAGTTCCATGGAATGATGTACATTCTAGTAAGTTGATCTAGTATCTAAAGGTCCCGAAGCCATAGCCCTCACAAAAACTGAAGGGAAGGAAAGTGTCACTAAATTTGTAAAAAGAATATAGTCTCCGGTTTGGACCCAAAAGAGGCCAGTATTAATGATCGGGGCTCCCACTTTGGCAACAGATTGTTCAAGGGGTTATTGGAGAAATAAGGGGTTCGCATTAAAAGTGGCCACGCCTTTACCCACCCTTCAAAATAGTGGCAAGTTGATGAAGTGTCTAATCGGGAGATCAAAATAGATATGTTCCAAAACAGTGAACCTAGTAGAATTGATGGTCAAGGAGGCTGGATGAGCTTCTTAGGCGCATACCGGACAAAATATAAGACTCCCAGAGGTATGATCCATACCCAACTTGTATATGGGAACGCGTCATCTTCGGTTGAGTTAGACATTAAAGCCATGTGGGCTATGAAGAAGGTAAAATGGATTGGGAGCGAAGTGCAGAGCAACGGTTTAAATGGGTGAATGAACTAGGATGAATTTCGCCAGTAAGGCCTATGAATGATAGCCCTATACAAAGAAAAGAGAAGAAGTACCATGAAATAAAATGAAAACGAGAATTTATGGTCGGGTGATTTGGTGCTTTTATCAATTCAGGTTGTGCTTGTTTTGGGCAAGCTCAAAGTCCAAAATGATGGTCCTTCTTGGTACCCAAATTTACCTTATTGAGCAGTGAGTGGAAAATAAGGAGGGTGCGCGGTTCAAAGTGAATGTACACCGCATAAAAAGTATTTCGGGCATGCTTTAATCGGCGAATGAATTCACGAGGGATATCATCTGGATGAAAGTCTAAGTAATCAAGTGTCCACAGTCGTGCCGCGACACAAATCAGGCGCTCGCTTTTCTTGGGAGGCAACCCATCCGTGTCATGTTTTTTGTTTGGTAGCATTTTTCTACTAATGGTTTTAAATTGGCAGGACACATTACCAGGAATTATGCAGAAAAGTACTCTGCCAGCAGTCAGACGGATATATCGACGGACCGTTGGCGCCCGCGACGGACCGTCGTTATGCCATCCGTCGTGCCAGGTTATGTTTTTTCTGTTATTTCAAACTAGGGCACACACGACGGAACCAATGGCGGGCATCACACTGGGACATGGACCGTCGTCGGGGAATGCGTTGCGTTGATTAATGAGGCATACCCACCCGACCCCGTTTTGAGTGTAATATAAAAAAAATTTTTTCCCCATTTACAATCTCCCCAACCCTCGTTTCACCCCCCATTACTCATTATGTCACCCATTACTCTTCATTTCAACTTCCACAATTTGTTACACTCTTCAAGCACCAATCATGGCCCCCCACAATTCTCCCAAATCCTAAAAGGTTTTCATCTACTTGTGTTGTGGGGTATGCTGGCCACGCGTATTGTCTATTGTTTTTCTCATTTCTAAGGCAAGTGTCTCAATTTCTACTCATTTATCTTGCATTTTTCTTTATCGTTAGTAATAGATTAGTTCTTCGTCGTTATGTTGTTTCCTTATATGATTATATCTAACCTAGGTTCAAAGTTCGAAATTTCCATTTGCAACCCTAGACTAGGTGCTTCTGCATGCTAGTTTCGTAGGTAGGGTGGATAGACAAATGTAGGTCCAAAACGATACACGTTTGATGTGGGTCAACGAGGATTGCATGGGGCACCCCCAGTTCTTTTTTTATAAGAACGAGACCCCGGATGACGGAACCGTCGTAGGGTCCGTAATGCACAAACGTCCGGTTGTTAAGAGACCATTTCTAAGGGTCTTTCATATTTCGAAGTTGTCCCCCAACGGACACCATGTGACGGACCATCTTATTCACAAAAGCCATCGGCACAACCATTCTGGTTGTCAGGAGACCCGGTCTAAGGGTTCTTTCATTTATCAAGTGATTCCCAACGGCACACATGTGACGACGTCGTCTTCACGACGGCTCGTCAAGGCTAACCGTTATGTTGTCAGAGGACATGTTTCTAAGGTCTCTCACTTTTTTATAAAGTGTACCTCAACAGACACATGTGACGAACAGTTCATATCCACGACATTCCGTCCTGCACGACGTCATGACGGTCAGAGACCCCTCTGCTAAGGGTCTCATATTTTTTTAAGTGTGCTGCGACGGACACTACGACGGACCGGGTACCTGACTGTCCCATCTGCCATACCATCATTCTATCAGAGACTCTCCTTCAGGAGTCTCTCATATATAACATTAGTCTAAGTAAAACACGACGGATCTCATGACGCCGTCAGAGTAATGGAGAGCCGTCACAAGGCCCGTGTGTGCAATTTTCTCTATATCAATGACATACTATTTAAATGTTTTATTTCGGTATGGTTTTCTTGTCTTGTTGTCATACTCGTTAGTAATTGATCTCTTCTACAGTTTATTTACTATGGCACCCAAGCAACAACGAATATACGCACGCGGGCAATCAAAGTCTGTCTACCCATATGTTCATCGGCTCCGATGATGAGTGTGACCCTGAGTATGTTCCCCCAGGAACTTCCACACCTTCCCGTGCTGCACGTGCTCCCAGAGCCACACCCAAAACGGTGGAATCCGGCTTAGTCACTTCCTCCCAGTGTGATGAGAAGTGCAAACTAACCGGAACACCCTCCGGGTCAGCCATAAATGAAGAAGGAGCGTCTAGCTCCTTAGGAGTATCATGGTGACGAGGAAAGGCCTCGGCTCTGCTGAGGTTCCTGCACCCGCCACCACTATGCAGCGTCGCTCATCTGAGGAGTCTGACAGTTCAGAATTACATCAGGATTACAAGTTCCGACGAGACCAACCCAGCACTGACCAGCCCAAACGGTGGTGTGTTGGTGTGTCAACGGGCAATTTCAAAGTCTACTCCGACGCCAAAGTTCCTAACTGATAGAGAGTGAGACCTGAACATCACTTGGAACGGACGAGACGACAGGGAGTCTCCCGACGAGTGCCTGAGATCCACCAATCTTTTCACCAGGCATCGCTTGGGAGTGGACAGCACGTCCGTTGGGACTTACAATGAAGAATTGTCGAGAATTCTACGTATCCTACGTAGCGCTCTCTGGATAACGATAGAAGGCGGGCTGCCCCCGCTAAATAGGCCCCACTGGAGCAGGTCCGAGTTATGCGGAGGAGGTTGTTGATTGTCCTCGACCCCTCTCACTGCGAGTTTTACTACCGCTGGCAATAGTTAAAGGGACCAGGCCTAGCGAGCCATCACTGAGGAGAGCCACCAAGCGGTGGATGGCCCTGCACCTGTCAGTAGATGGAAGAGGGTGCGATTGGGTGATGAGAAAAAGGGGGCATCAAGAGGCCAGACTCACTGTCATCGGACGAAGTTGATTGTGGCGGCTGTCCGTCACTGCCTTTTCCCCCAACGCTGAGATAATATCGTACCGGGAAGAAGCAAGTTTTCTTAGATGGCGGGTGATGATAGCTGGGTCAAGGGGATGCATGTCTCTACAGGCAGTCATGCACGAGAGGGCATTAAGGTCACTTACTACCTACCCTGGCCCCGCTTGCATTATCTGCGCTTTTGCAGGTCCGAAGGTTCTGTGCAATATGGCACGTCGTATCATCTTAGAGAGGCCAATGAGTGGCTCCACGCAGAGGGCCCCATTCCAGAGCTTGCCCCCACAGACTGATGATCTTGCTGATACGGTTAGCCAGGAAGCACGGACTACACATGCGGCGGTCCACTGACAATACCCCGATAGCGTCTTATACGGGTAAGTTAGCATGCCCCGAGATCCTCTCCGCACAACCCCTTCTACCGGAACTGGTCCCGCTTGCTAGGGTCGAAAAATTAGAGGCCATGAAATGCCACACCTGAAACATATTGTCGTGGATTTGCAGAAGTCTATTAATGAGTCAGAAGAGCGCTAGAGAGAAAATGGTCCAGTTACAGAGCGGAAGGAAGAGCGCTGAGGTTAACAAGTGTTGGATGCTTTTGAGTGAGGGGTGCGATCCTGACCAGCCCTCCGAGATGTGTAACTCTCAGGCTGCAGGCGACAATCTTCATGCTCAAGACATCGGAAACGATCTTAGAGGATAGGGTGCAGGTAGTCTGAGGCCCCTATGTCGAGCTGCTGAAAGACACAGTGTTGGCGAACTGTTTGCTACTTAGAAATTCCCACTCCCCTCCCGAGAGAGTGCCAAGAGGCTTAGGGTTCGAAGCAGAGGATGAGGTGCGAGCACGGAAGAAGAAGTAGGCAGGAGAGGGAGAGAGAGGTGCGCGAGGAGCTCACTCGCTGAGGAGGAGGCGCACCAAATGAGGGGACTCAGGTTAGCGGCTGGGGCCGTCAGATCACGCCACTGTGGAAGCGAGAGCAGGGAGGCAAAGACTTATGGTTGCCAGTTTTGCTGAGGCACCACTGAGGGTTGTCAGATTGAACCGTTACCCACCATCTTGTGCTCGATGGTGCTTTTGCGGCAACAGGTTTGCTTCACCCTACCACTCTAGTATTAGATTATTTAGGCATTGGGGAAATTTCTGTCTTTTTCGGGGGGGGGGGGTAGTGGTAAATGGAAGGGAGCAGTGGGTGTAAGTAGAGTAAGCCGACTCACTATCCTCTTTGGGTTTTTCGTGCCTAGTTCTTTTTCCATAAAAGGACGATACTTTGCTGTTTGAACGACCATCTTTATATGTTTTTGTACATAGTTTAATTCTGAAGCATGATGGCTGGAAAGTATCCGGATAAACTGGAAAAAAAATGCATGGACTAGGCATAGTAACTGAAATTGTGTGCTCTAAGGCATGAAATAGAGTACAACCATGCATTACCCAAGTATTAAATTCCAAAACTAGGTGTCTGATAATCTGGTATAGTGAGAGATTCAAGTGAGTGTGAAGGAAAATTTGAATAGTCCACTTATACTGGAGTAGACACTTGCTTGGTAGTCCTGCTAAAGTAAGTCGTAATAGACAATTAGGGAAAAGGGATCACAGGCCCTTGTTCAATGTAGCCCATTTCTTACCTAAATTAAAAGAAACCAACATGCAAATTTAACCTGCTTTGAGCCAAAAAATTGAGCTAAAATTGACCTTCTTTTTAACCCCAAGGGATCTTTTTAGGAACACATGTGTTGGACCTGGTCCCTACTTTGACATGGCCACCTAACTTATGTCAAAAGCCTAAGTTGAGGTGGAAATGTAGTAAACAACCTTCATTATGGCCCTGACCAATTTGGGCATTGTGGACATTGCTGGACTTATGGCAAAGCCATGAGTGGGGTGGCTCGTGGCTTTACGAGGAATACTTTGGAAAGTGGGGTTTGAAAGAACAATGAGAGATAAAGAAACAATAGTAAAGTGACTCAAGAATAGTTGCATGAAAGTAAAAAAAAAGAAAAATAAACAGAAATTACAAGCAAGAAAAGGAAGAGAGTCACTTAACAAATGAAGAAAGAAGAGAAAATATAGCCAGGTAAAGAAATATGAAAAACTGGGCGAGATAGAATGATTAGAAGTGGAAGGTTTAGCTTGACGACATGTCAAGGAGGAAAAAAATCACTTAAAGTAACCTAAATGTACAACTACATACCTGATGAACCATGTTACTAGCTAAGAAGTCCCTATCATGACCTAAGGGTGTATAGCGAACTTATGGCAGTGAAAAAAAAAAATAAGGGCAAGCTATGGCAATGGGTAAATGCGTGTGACTTGTTTGAGAGTGAGTGTTGAAAAAGAAATCCTTTACTCAAACTAAAAATCATGTGTAAAAATGAAGATTTTGTTTGTTTAAAGTGAGGACACGAGTTGATACCGGAATTATTGGCACTCGGTGAGAATTTGAAGAGGATAGGTGTTAGTGCATGGTGAGTCTGTGTCATGTTTCTGATCCCACCACAATCAAGCCTACTAGTGATAACATGATAGATTGATGAATTTGAGATTAATCGGGATGTTGATAGCCAAATGATGAAAACATAAACATGGATACTATGTATTAAAGATTTTGTTGTGAGTCATAGTGCGTTAGCTTGAGGACAAAGCCTTTTGGTTAATTTTTTTTTTTTGAATAAGATTCTCTTCGATTGCAGGAAATATGTCCAAAGCGAAGCGGAGAGAGATTTGAGCGAAGAAATGCAAAAAGAACCACCTACGGAGCTTCTGATGGGCCGTAGGCCTCGGTTGGAGGGTCCGTAGTGGTAGCGTTGTGAAGCTTGCTGAAGGAAAGAGGGGTGAGTAGACCAACTGTGGGTTACGAAGCTGTGATGGTCATCGGGTTATGACGGGCCGTCTGCGGTTGTCCATGACAGTTCAGAGAAGTGACCCCGTAACCCATATTCAAGAGTTGAAGTGTTTTGAAATGAAGGCCTCGAAGGAATGTTGTGCTATGAGGGTCCGTCATACTTGTCGTTGGGGTAAATAAGAAGAGCAGAGAGAAATGGCATATGTATGCGGACGACGGAGTCCAGACGGTCAGTTGCGTGACAAGAGGATCGTCGACCAGCCGCGTTTTGTTTGGACAGATTCCAGTAAACAGAGCCTTGTTAAGGTAGTTTTTGTTAAAATTTTTTATAAATAGTTCAAAAAAACCTCATTGTTTAAGGTTAGACTCCGTATTGTTACACTCATTTAATTACAACTTTTTGTGTTAGTGTTAGATTGGGAGATTATTTGCAAGTGATTTTGGTGATAATCTAGCAAAACTTTTGGATTTTACTATTTCTCATTGAAGTAAGTACATGAACTCTATTAATATATATGAAATATTGTGTTGTGGCCATGAGTACACTCTAAACTCCATAACTAGGGTTGTGGGTGAAAACCAAGGCAACTAATGATTAACCATACCTAAAAACATTTAGAATAGTGTCTTGCCATGTATTTATTAATTCTTTAGCTTAGAAGTATTGTACGATGGCCAACGTTTAGAACTCTCCTTAATGCTACTGGCAGACCAAGGAAGGTAGATAATAGGAAAAGAATTATTAACATAGATTTAGTGACTATTACATCTAATAGGCTAGTATTGATTGGTACGAGGGTAAGCACTTAGCAATATCGAATACGATGCTTAATAGAGGTATGGATAAGGGTCTAGGTACCAACACACGTAGCCTGGACCAAGTGCGGAGTGAGATTTTCAGATGGCTGGACCAAGGATTTGAAATACGTAACTTATCACTTTGTATGCAAGATACTAGGAAAGAAGTGTTATAGAGAATTATCAGTTATGAACCTGTGGAGAAACACGTAAACCCTAGGATTCTTCATTACTGAAAACATTCAAAATATTTGAATTTGCTACTTGTTTACTTAGACTTAATTAATTACTTTTTTTTACACAAAACCCCCATTCAGTTATTTGTTTTTGGAAAGTAGTTGACTAAATAGAAGTAATCGTAGATTAAAGTAAAGTCTAAACTATTTTCCTTATGGCATCGACCCCAACCTAACATTTTGTTTCTTTACTTGATATGGCCGCTTATACTTCTTTAGGAAACTATAGTTTGAGCGTATCAAAATTTTAGCGCCGCTTCAGGGGAAAGTGAATTTTAGATTTTCTTTAAGTGCATTACAGAATTTTAGTAAGCAATTTCCTTATTTTACTTTTTCTTTTTTTGTTTTTATCTCTCGCAGGTCTAGCTATAGTGTATGCAAAGTACACAGAGTTGAAGAGAAACAATACTTCAACTTGATCAAGAACTAAACCGCAAACTTCGCGGAATGAATATTCAAAACAATCTTGCTTGTATCGATGATGTGATCAACCAGCAACTCCCTTGCCGGTTGATGCTCATAATCTAGAGGTTGTTGATAGCCCTGGTGAAGTAATCCGAGGAAGCAAACTCCCACCCACACCAACAAGAGTGCTATAGGGTAAATGTTAACATCATTGACTCTGATGGGCCTCTTGTCCTACCTCCTCTACAACATGATCATGCTTTTGTGGTAACTAGTAGCTTGATGCAGAAGTTCACCGCTAGATGTTTCTTTTTGGGGCTACCATCTTAGGATCTACAAGCTCACATATCCATATTATGGTCGTTGTGTAACCGTTATTTAGGGAGGCCATAATTAGACATGATTGTAACTGGATTAAGTGTTTTACCTCTCTGAGTTTTGGGGGAGGCCGCAATTTGGTTTACTTAGTTGCAATACAATTCAATCTATACTTGGGAGCAATTGAGGTATGTGTTCCAAGCAAGTTATTAACCGGTTTCTAATATTCTATACAACAATGATTGGATGAAAAAATTTGTGGCATTACCAGGAGAGTCAGAAAGTAAGCGTTCTTGCGATCGGTCACATCATTCTTGACAAAGTGTCCCAAAACCACCGATAATGATAAAGTCACTGAAAGATTACTTCTATCAGGGGAAAGATGATAATAATAACGAAAGTTTTTGATAACGGATGCAGAGATTCTTATTGAGGAATGTACTTATGCCAGAGATCGCTCAAAAGTTAGGAAAATATCTCGAAATTATAACTTGGGAGCCTAAAAAGTCAGCTAATCGGAAAAAACGCTTTTGCCAGTGCAGTTTACAGAACACTGTTGAAGAGGAAATTCGTGTGTTGAAGAGATGTTTCTCAAATGAGAATTGAGCTTGGGTTAGGGTTAAAACATGTCACCAGGGGTCATTAAAACGTAACTGTTTTTTTTTTTATTTTTTTGCGAATATTTGGCTATACCACACACCGGGTGATGAGTACTACTATGAAGACATAAGGGGGGGTGCGGCGGAAGTCCCTAAGCTTAATAAAGAAAATTAGTCAGGTCAGGAAATCAAGGTCGAACAATGGGAAATTACAATCGACAGGGGCACTGGTTTAGATGGAAAATACAACATGCGAAAAAACCTTCAACAGGGGTAAATATGGTGACAAAAAAGATCGGAGTGTGAGGGTTGCCCCTTCTGATCAAACCTCAAAAACGGAGGAAAGTACTCCTCGGGATTGTGGATGTAGATATGGCTCAAGTTGAGGATGTGCTAATGTGATGATGAGGTTTAATGTTTGATTGAGCACTACCTAGATGTGAGGGTGATAAGAAAATATTGGTAAAAGGGGATGCCCAGCAATTCCTACAAGATCTTAAGTGGCAAAGGACCAATGTCTTCTACTATGAACCCACGCCAAACTAGGTAACTCGTACTCGAAATAATGGCAGAACGCCCACATATGATGGACATTTATGGCAAGTCAACTCAAGGGTGTAACAGACATTGGTCCACCTATGACCTCAAGCATCGAACATGAGAAGAAATGAGATGATGAGTTAGAGGAAGTTAGGAGGATTTTTTAAATAAATCGGGGAATGAAGATGAGACACCTCAAAAAGAGACCCCCATTCGTAGACCATTACCTCCATTTCCGCAAATATTGCTGAAAAAGACCGAAGATGGTAAATACCGATATTTTATTACATTGTTGAAATAGATTTCCATCAATGTCTCTTTGATAGAATCTCTTGAACAAATGCTCGGTTATTCCATGTTCATGAAATATATGGTCACTAAGAAGAGATCGGTTAGTTTTGAGGATGATGATCGGATGCAACATTGTAGTGTTATTGCGAAATGGTATCTATGCAAAAGAAAGAAGATTCAGGTGCTTTCACTATTCCATGTACAATTGGGTTGTTACACTTTGCTAAAGCATTATGTTACCTTGGGGTAAGCAATCGCATGCCTCTCTCTATTTATAAAAAAGTTGGGTTTTGGTGACCCAAAGCCCATTGCGATGGGTCTACTTATGGCCGATTTAACGGTGAAGAGGCCTATTGGGATACTCCATGATGTGCTAGTAGAAGTAGAGAAAATTATTTTTCTGGCCTATTTTGTGATTATTGATTGTGAGGTGGACAATTATTCTTGGGAGGTCGTTCCTTGGTATCGCCGTGCCTTAGTTGACATGAACAAAGGGAACATGAGGTTTCAATTTAACAATGAAGAAGAGACTTTCAAGATTTATAGGTCCATTAGGGAGAATGGTGAGCTCCAATCGGTATACGCAATATCCTACAAGGTTGACGATTGATCTATGTACAATAGAAAAGGAGGTCGTGGTCTGAGGCCACTAGCGGCCGAGTGAGTAGTGATCTGAAATTTGGAGTGGACTGATACCGAAAAAATATTGGTTAGTGGTTGCGGCACTTGATCAAGGTGATGTTCGGTTCAAACAAAACAAATTGGATTTAGATATGATGCATCGTGAGTCCCCATCCGCGAAACCATCTATTGAGAAGGCTCCAAAATTGGAGCTTAAGGCTCTACCACCTTATATGAGGTAGGTATTCTTGGTGAAAGGTGACATTTGGCCGGTAATTATTGCATCAGATTTGAATATGCAACAATTAGAGTGTTTGGTTGAAGTGTTGAAGATGTTCCAGAGAGTTATTGGGTGGGCTATTGCGAATATTATTGGAATCCCTCCGTATAATTGTTCACATAAAATCCAACTCATGCACGATCATAAGTCCAGTATTGAGCACCAGAGACGTTTAAATCCACCTATGCAAGAGGTAGTGAAAAATAAAATTATTAAGTGGTTGGATCCCAAAGTCATATATTCGAACCCTGATAATAGTTGGGTATGCCCTGTTCAGTATGTGCCCAAGAAAGGGGGGATGAATATGGTCCCTAATGAGAAAAATGAGCTTGTTCCAATGAATTCGGTGACCGTATGGAGAGTGTGTATGGATTACCAAAAATTAAAAGCATGAACTGAGAAGGACCATTTTCCTATGACCTTCATAGATCAGATGTTGGACAGGCTTTTACGAAAGGGGTGGTATTTTTTTCTTGATGGTTATGCGGGTTACAACCAAATGTTTATTGCACCAGAAGATAAAGAGAAGACCATTTTTACTTGTCCTTATTTTGATGAATCCTTTCTTAATGCATTTTTTGACATGAAGGAGAAATTGGTGTATGTACCCATTATTATTTCCCGGGATTGGAGTAAGCCATTTGAGGTGATGTATGCTGTTAGTAGGGTTGCGCTTTTGTAGTTTTGGGTTAGAGAAGCAATAAAATCCTTCGCCCATTTACTATGACAGTAAATCCCTTAATGAAGCCCAAAAAAACTACATTGTGATTAAAAAAGATCTCCTTGCGGTGGTATTTCCTTTCGAGAAATTTCACCTTTATTTGTTTGGCACAAGAGTCATTGTGCATACTTAATATTCTACCATAAGATATTTGATGGTAAAAAAGAAGCAAAATTGAGGTTGATTCGTTGGGTGTTGATGTTTCAAGAATTTGACTTTTAAGTGAAAGATATAAAAGGGACCAAAAATTAAGTTTCCGATCACTTGTCCCGATTAGTAGATGAGGCAATGACAGAGTTAGGTGAAAAAGCATAAATTGATGATACTTTTCCTAATGAGCATGTACTGCATGTTTCTCAATACTTGATTCCATGGTTTGTAGATTTTGTGAATTACTTTGCTAGTGATATCATCCAATCGGACTTGTCCTTTCATTAATGGAAAATTTTCATGCATGATGTACAAAAGTTATTTTTGGATGACCCGTATCTTTAGAGGAATTATGTCGATGGGATTATTCGGCATTGTGTACCAGAAATTGAGATGTTGAGACTTTTTGAGTCATGGCACTCCTCGCCTGTGGGTAGGCATCATAGTGGTATATAGACAACCCATAAAATCTTGCAATGTGGCTACTTTGGCCAACCATCCACCAAGATGCACATGAGTTTTCCAAGGCATGTGATAGGTGCCAAAGAGATGGCGGTATTTCTAGAAGGCAAGAGCTCCCTTTAAATCTCATTCTTGTGATCTAATTGTTTGATGTGTGGGGCATTGACTTTATGGTCCCTTTTGTATGTCCCATGGGATGAAGTATATTCTTGTTGCAGTTGATTATGTGTTGAAATGAGTAGAAGCCATAGCACTTGCAAATAATGAAGGGAAGAGTGTCACTGCATTCTTGAAGAAGAATAAATTTTCCAGATTTAGCACCCCAAGGTCCATTATTAGAGATGGGGGATCCCACTTTTGCAACATGTTTTTCAAAGGACTGTAGGAGAAATATGGGGGTTTAAATAATGTGGCCACTTCATACCATTCTCAGACTAGTGGGTAAGTTTACGTGTGAAATAGAGAAATCAAGAAGATTCTAGCGAAAAAGGTGAATACGAACAGAACGGGTCGGTCAAGGAGGCTTGATGATTCTTTTTAGAACTACCGGAGATCGTACAAGAATCCCATAGGTAGGTCAATACCAACTGGTATATGGAAAGCTGGTCATCATGCGGTTAAGTCAAAAGGCATCAGGGCCCAAGTGGGCATGAAAGAAAGAAAGAAATTGAAACTGGATGGAACGGGTTGTGGAAACATGAGGTTAAATTGAATTGAATGAGCTTGATGAATTTAACTTAAGGCATTGAAAGATTCATCTTATACAAAGAACGATAAAGAAGTACCATGACCAAAACTGCGAAGCGCAATTTTGGGGTTGGGGATTTGTGCTTGTATTCAACGCTAGGTGTTTGCGCGTGGTTTTCAGGCAAACTCAAGGTCCAGATGGACTGGGCGATTCTTGATAACCCCCGAAGTTTTCACTAGGGAGGCGGTTGTTTGAGTTGGATAAAAGGAGGTGTTAAGGTTCAAGGTGAAACGGGGGAAACGAATCAAAATCTACCTTGGGCATGCTTAAAAGCGGAATGAAGAACTGATTAGGCATACGATCGGAGAAGTCTAATTAATCAGAGTCTTAGCGTGTCCGGACGTAAATAAAGAGCTTATTGGAGGCAACCCAATATGTATCTCTATCCAATTAGGTTTTTCGTGATTTATAGGCCTATTTGCATTCATTTCTATTCTCACTTAAGGTCACGTATATTAATTTTCTTTTTTAGAAGTTTGGGATAGAGACTCTAAAACTAGGGTCTATTCTAAAAAAGTGTCCAAGAAAAACAAAAAAATACAAAAAGATTAGATTATGAATGTTCAATGTGCGACCAAAATCCGTAGAAATCTAAAAAAATGCGTATTGTGCACGATCGACAGGGACCAACGATGGACGTCATAATGTCGGAAAGATCGTCGATAACTTCCTTAGATCCCAAGGTTTGTTTCTTTATTTTTTTCTAATTAGGGACACATCGACGGACAATCGACTGACTTACGGTCCGTCGACGGGGAATCATCGACGCTCTAAAATACTACCCGACCCGACCTGACAGGCTATATATTAAATTTTAAAAACCTTTCGTTGCACACCCTTTAAAACGACTTCTCCAAAAAACGTTTTTTCCTCACTATTCCCCAATCAATTCCAAACTTCCTCAACTATTATACCTTTGTTATCAGTGAGATTCTCCTGTTCCCCAAATCTCCACAGTTTCCCAAAAATCCGTCTCTTACCCACTACTTCCATTTTGTCATCTTCTGCACTAGTCGATTGTTCGAGGTACTACTTGGGGTTGGTTGGTACTTGCAAAAATTCCAACCCCTCATATCATACACTACAGTATCAGATATATGACTTTTTCTCTTCTCGATTAATCTCAAATTTAAATGCTAAAATTGTTGGAAGACGCTAATGGTACTTCTGAATTGGGACACCGTTGCCTCTTTATAAAATCGTGAAAATGAATTCCTAGTCCCTGAGATAATGAAAGCGAGATGGGATGGTGTGTATTATCGAATAATTTGTAGGTTTGAGTGTTGTGGTTCCGACTTATGGTTGATTAGCTGTGCAAGGTCAAGTTTCAAACTACGATAATTCATTTTCTAGGAATGATGAATGCTTTATTACATCTAGAGGAGCTTAATGTTTTAGATGCTTGCAACTGTTCTCGGAGCCGGTAAAATGTATGCAAAAATCCTTCCTCAAAACATAGGTGATATTGTCGAGGACCCGTTAGGTAAATTGACGGACCATCATTGGGGTCCATAAACAAAAAATCCTCTGATTTGTCAAAGTGTCTACCCACGGGATGGACTGTTCTGCATGACCGTAGATTCTATGAAAACCTTTATTTCTAAAGTTCCTCAAAACTTTTTTGAGGGTCCATCGACGGACCCTTATTTACATAGCGTCAACTAAACGATGGTCCGTCCTGCAAGTCCGTCATCCTTAAAGAAACTATGTTTTTTATGAATCCAAAAAAGTTTCTAAGGGTCCATCGACGGACCCCCACTAACGGACCGTCATTCCGTTGATGGTTCGTCCTGCACTTCCTTTTTCGCAAACAGAACCTTTGTTTCTGCTATGTCTAAATAAATTTTCTAGGTGTGGTCTGTCATTTTATTGTGCAGTTCTACATCACCATTCTGTTTGTGTTTCCTCCCCTGTGTTTGATTCTTTTGAGTGTGTTGCATGCATACATTAGTACTAATAACCCCTCCTTGCTGGTACACATGGAACAAAAGCAATACTTAGTCTACTCTCCAGGGCGTTCCAAGTTTGTCGCCCCTTTCTGCCTGTTGGTTATTCGGTCGTTTGATAATGAACGTGACCCAGAATATGTGCCCCCAGGGATCCAAACACTATCACATGCTGCTATGACCTATCGTAGCAGACCAAAAAGGGTGGCGTCCAGCATAGTAACTGTCTCGTAGTCTTTTATATATTCGGGAATCGTTGGAGAATGAACGTGACCCAGAATATGTGCCCCCAGGGATCCCAACACAGTCATGCGCTATGGAGCCTGGGATCGTGTCAGACCAAAAATGGTGGCGCCGCATAGTACAAAACTGTCTCCGTATTCTTATTATTAGCGTCACCCTGCACGACCTGCACACTCCGTCTGAGTCTGCTGCAGTTTCTGAGAAAGCGTTTGGCTCTACGGAGGCTTCCGGGTCTGAGGAAGCTTCTTATTCACATGGGTCCACTGCCCAGATACATCGGTCAACCTTGCCTCATCTGATGAGGCTGACAGTGCGGATTCTACTACATCAACCTTGACTGACGTCCCCACGTCGGTTGCTGATCAGTCCAACTGCTGGTGTATCGAAGGCCAATATCAAATATACAGGGATGAAAAGATGCTCAACGACAAGGGGGTTATTATTCGGACTCTAATATTTGAGGTGTGGACGAGTTGTCATAATTGTAGTCTTCCCATGATGCTAGTTTCCATGACCTTTCAGGTTCAACTGCCATCGGCAGAGTGTGGGGGGACGTCTAGTAGTTTGGCCGTTACAATCGAGGTTCGGTGAGCAGAGTTCTACGCTGCTTATGGTGTGTAACATCTCATGGCCTGTGTTGGAAAGCTTTCTAACCCCACAAACACGCACCATTGATCAGTAGGGGTTCTTATCCATGGCAAGCGGGTTGTATATGTTTTGTCCCCATTGCGCAGATTTTATATGGCTGTTGACATTTATGCCCCAATACCCCCCCCCCTCACTCCTCGAGTTTGACTATCGTGGAAAGTTTGTAAGGGACGACCATTACCAGTCGATGAATGTGCTAAGAAGCCCCAACAGAGGTGGATAGCCCAGAACATCTCCGGTGGATTGAGGAGGATGTTGATTGAGCGTGGAGCTCAATTAGGTATAGAGAAGAAGTCCAACCTCACATTCAAGGCATAATTCTTATGGATCTTGGGATAGAGCAGTGCTCAACCGCTACTTACCCTTCCTTTACATGATTTTTGAGTTGTGTAGGTCTGCTGGAGTGCCTCTCTGGCATATTGACGTTCTTAAGACTCCGACTGGAATAGTTGATATCGATCTAATCTGGAATGATGCCAATGAGTTGGCTCCTAACAGAGGGCCCAGATATGAGGTTGCGCCGCTTGGTATGAACCGGTTGAACACCGGTAGAAGAAAGCCCAGGGGCCTGATCATGCTACGATTATATCTACCTACAACAGCCCGGCGATTTGAGTCTATCCGCGGGTACTGCAAGGTCTGGAGCTTCTCCCAGTCCATCCATCTTCAGCACTAGTTGCGATTTCTAGGGTCCGAAGTTAAGGCGCAAATGGCACACTTATGCATCATATAATATCCGTTGAATCATAATCCTTGCTTAGGGCGGAAGAGGGAATCGAGAATAAGGTGGCCAAACTGACTGAGAGTCAGATTATGGGTGAGGTTCAGCGGCGCTGTGACACTTTAGTTGAGGTGGTTCTCGCTCGCCGAGCACGGCGGGGTTTGTATATTTGTAAAACAGAGAACTCTCCATGGGTGCTTGTAGCAAGTGTAATAGCATAATGAGATGCCAGTAACTGAGGCTCGGATGCCTGAACTCTTACTCCCATCTACGGAGCCTTTGTAGGATACGGTGATGCTTTGCACTGTTCTCAACACTATTGTGCATCACCGGGGGTCAGCCACTCAACACGGAACCAAAGGCACCAATCTAGAGCCGGTATGTATGAGATCGGCTAGGAAGGAGTGTCTTGAGTCGAAGGCTGCGAGGAGAGCCTCCACTAATTGATGAGGAGGCCCGGTATTAATGAGAGGCTCGGCGGTGGCTGCTGTCGGCGTCTAACGTCCAAGAATTGCTTCTGTTAAGGGGCGCTGAGAGGGTTTGTTATTGCTGCGACACTATGCAGTGTCCCCTAACTATCGAGGGGCGTTGTTCAGGGAAATCGTACCGGTACTTTTTTGGTGTGATGCATCGGGCTATGCGCCTAGGTTTTCCTTCACCTACCAGCTCGATTTTTATTTTTTATGCATTGCATAAAATTACATTACTGCGTTTTTTTTTTGGGTGGGGGTGGGTAATATGAGTGGTGCGTAGGGGTTGGTAGATATCCCACTCCTCTATCCGCTCTTGGGGTTTCTTTCCTGTGTTTTTCTCCGCAAGAGACTGTTTTTTTTAATGTTTAAATTGGCATGTTTTAGTATTCATCTTAGAACATAGTATAGATATGACATCATGAAGCATGAATGGGGCTAAAAAAAAATTATATGCCTAATTCAGGGAAAAGACTTGCGATGAATATGATAGTGAATGATGAAGTGTGGCTCTAAGAATGACATAGAGATGACACAACTGCTGCATGACCCTCAATGGTCAAGCGAAATAAGTGGCTGATAATCTGATAGGTTGAATTGAGGTAATTTAAGTGAGTGTGAGAAAAGCTTAATATTCCACAATGGTCCAAGAGTCTAGACTTCTCGGTTATCAGATAAATTAATTTGTGATAGACAATTATGAAAGAACATAGGACCTTTGATCAAGTATGAAAATCATGATTTGCCTAGATAAAAATAAACGTGAATGAATTTAAATCGCCTCTTGATCAAATGATTTTGAGCTTAAAACGGATCTTTCTTTTCTACCCAAATTTATCTTTGAAGGAAAATATGTGGGCCCTTGTTCCCAAGTCCTTGGACATTGTACCTCAGCTTATGCCAAAAAGCATAAGTTTGAGGGTGGCTAAATGCAGACACAAAACCTCAAGTTCTTGGTGGGCCTGTGCCCCAGACCTTTGCATGCGTATCCTAACTCATGACTAAGCATGTTTAGGGTGGTTATTACTGCGCGGATGCTCCGGAAGTGAGGTTAAAGATAAATAGAGAGAAATAAAAAAAGTTACCCACGGCAAAGTTGAAATCCAATTTCAATATGGGAAAGAGTTAAAAAATAAAGAAGAGTCATTTACACAAAAGGAGAAAGAATGGAGAAAGCAAGGCAAAAGAATATTAGAAAAGTAAGAATATGGTGGAATAAATGAAGAAAAGGTAGAACGCTTAGCCGTTATGTCAAATAGGGCAACAAGTCACTAAAATACATCCAAATGTACCCTACCTCACCATGAGCCTACGTCACAAGCTAAGAAAGTCCTATCGTGATCCTGAGATTCTAATATGGTTAACTTAAAGCTCTAAAAAAAAGGGCAAGCCTATGGCGACAAAGTACCAATGAGGTCAAAAGTTGTTATGAGAGTGAGTGTTCAAAAATATTCCTTACCTCAAAATCTAACACTTGTTGAAAGGGAGGCTATTTATTTTTAAAGAAAGGACACTAGTTTCAAGATACTGGAAAGTTTTGCACTGTTTATGAACCCCATAAGAAGGTATCAGGCGTGCTGATATGTGGGCATGTCTGAATCCCATGAGAACCTATACGATATCATGCTGACATAAGAAATAAATCGAGGATTGATAGGACGATTATTGGCAAGCCTAAAATAATGATACTTTTGTACAAAGGTTTTTTGGTGAGTCATGAAACGTCGCTTGAGGACAAACAACGAATTTATGTTGAGGGTGTTGATGTAACATGATTTCACGGTAATTTCAATTCTGTTTCCACATGTTTATTGTGTGTGTAAGGACTTTTTGTAGTAGTTCTAATGTATTTTTCTTTGTGTCAACAGAAAACATTGTCCAAAATGAAAACGCTGAAGATCTGCTGAAAATTGCAGAAAAGATGACCTACAACATGCATCGATTTGTCGTCGGACCATCTACGGTCCGTAGGTGTGAAACCGTCATCATATGAACATGTTTGATCCAATGAAGATCAGGCCCTTATAGACTAGTTTTTTTGTGGATACAAAGGGACGACGGCCTGTCGTCTACTCGACGAACCATCCTAGTGATCCGTCGGTGTTAACAGAATGTAACCCCAATATTCGATTTGAAAAGATTCTACGTGTTCAGAAACAAAGGCCATCGATGGACTGTCGTCTTGATCCATCGATGGTAATGGAGAGTTGGAGAAGAAAGCAGTTGAAAATAGAGTTTCAGTATAGAACGACAGAGGCGTCTACGATCCGTCGTTGCCTCGAAGATCCGTTCGTCAGGTCGTCGACGCGAGACACATTTTTGGATAGATTTTCCAATTTAGGTTTCCCTTTATGTTTTGGATTTTTTTTTAAAATAGGACCAAAAACCTCGTTTTCGGAGTTCTCTTTGTTAATTCTAATATTTGTATTGTTGGTTGTTTAACATTGGGCGGTTGTGGAAATACATCATCTTTTTCGATCGATTCTTGTACAATATTTTGATAATCGAGTTGTATTTTCTGGAATTTTGTCTTCAAACTTGTAAAGGTAAGTACATGAAATCTTGTCTAATCATATGAAATTTTGTAAGAATGATAACATGGGGGTAACTAATTCCCACGACTAGGGGTTAATTTGGGGGTACCATGGATAATTAACAAAGTAATAATGAGGCTAAAATCACAATTCTAAAATAGTGTCTTGCCATGTCTTGGATAATTTTTTCATTTGTCCAGTCTTTTTACTGTGGACAACGTTATGAACACGCCTTGGTTGCTACATACCGACCAAGGAGGTAGATACAATAAGAAGAATGTATCATTGTAAGTTTTAGTATACAACTTCTAAGTAGGCTAGTGTCAATTGGTAAAAGTATAACTAAGTCATGACATCTGATTATGATGAATTACCTGAGGTATAATGTACGGTTGGTAAAGTACCAGCAGCACGTAGTCGACCATGTGCGGAGTTAAAATTTCAACTAGTTGCCAGAACCAAGGAATAGTGATGGAGACATAACGGTTACCACTTTGCATGCAGGGTAGTGTATGAAAGAGTTATTATAGAGAGTGTTACTATCATTAATGGACCCTATTGGTGCACTCACGACCCGTTTCTCTCATCACGTTGATACAATCAAATATTTAGAACTTGCTACTTGTTTACTTAGAAGTTATTATAACTTTGTTTACAACAAAAATCCCTCCACCTTTTATTTTGTTTTTTGTGATAGGACTGATTAAATTACAAGGTAAGTCGTAGATTAAAATTCAAGGTCTAAACCTTTTCCTCGTGGATCACCCCACCCTAACATTTAGGTTCTTTACTTGATACACCGCTTATATCTTCTTAGTATGTATAGTTTGAGTGTATCATTTCTGAGAGTGTCCTTTATTAAAAGTTTTTTGTAATCTTAAAATTTGTTTTTATCTTATGGTGTGGATTATTCTGTCTTTATTTCTTAGAATTGCGTATGGGATTTTAACCTTGCAAAAAAGGCTTATTTTTAATTAAAGGTCCTTAACTGCTCTTTACGGGTCTTTATAATTGTATAGCTTTCAATCTTAGGACAAGTTGAATGTACTAACCCATATTTCTCTTATTTTTCTACAAAGTGCAGGTTTAGTATTGTAGGTCTTATTGAACAAGAAGAAAAGGCTTGGATAGAATTCTCCAAGACCAATTGGTATGTCCTCAAGCTTCGAGAACAACATGATACCATTTTTTTTATTTTTTCTATTTTTGTACTAAACTACTAGTGTAATTCTTATATTGTTACTTTCTATTGTAAGATCTAAGGTCCCTATGTTGATATTCTTATGTTTAAACCTAGACGGTTAATGAGACTAGTCTTGAATCTCTGTTTTCATATATGAAAGAGTTTATCATTGATTGTTAAAGTGTTAAATTTTTCTGTTTTTTTCAGTGTCTTACCTAATGATAATATGCTAAAGGCTCGTATAATACTTCTTCAAGGTTTAATAAATCATGTTAAGACTAGGGGGTGCTCTCAGATCGTGATAATGGGCACCACCACCCATGACATTATTCAATATAATATAGAGTTTTGTAATAATGTTGTCCATGTTTTGGTCTCTCTCATTTTACTTTTCAATACGCTGCTTAGATAAATGGAGGGTCACAGGAGAGACCTGATTCTCGCAAGTGCACCATACTCTGTTGATTATTGTCATTCCATCAAGAAGTTTAGTTGCTACTACATATGGTTGTTGCATTAACCCTCAAGGTGAGAGTTGGTTAGAAACTCATTTGCTTACAAAACCAAACTCTAGTAGAAGTACTGAAGGAGAACTTTATCAAGAAGACCATGAATAGTGATTAGATTTAATTGAATTTTCTATTTATGTTGTTATTCATGTGAATTGAATATGAATTGTGGAGTAATTATCAAAGTTTATTATAGCTTGGAGAACATGGTGAGTTGATCTAGATTCCTCTACTTAGTATTGAATTGGCCTTGAATGTCATTGTGGGGTATGGTACACTTCAGCTGCAATGTTTACGTATTGTCATTACTATGTGTTGCCTCCTGGCTTAAGCATATTGTAGGTGAGTCAATTGTGAAGATACATGATTGTGAAGAAGTTGTGTTTTCTTTCTCCAATATCAATTATCATGTTCTAGGTATTTGATGATGTTCCTATATATTCGAATGATTAATATTAGGGCTAGGTACGTTCTACTGTGATGAGTGAATAGTCTTGTGTAAATGACCCTGATTCATTACGCCTATATTAATGTGTTTTCTTAAGATATTTAGGAGTCTTATTTTCAATTTTGACAATGTCTTTTCTCCTATGCTATATTATGGTGTTTGGGTCCATGGACGAACATTAATTGTGATCCTTGAGGGGTTCCTCACTTCATTTTTTTGCCATTATTGATCTTGCACTCACACCATTTTCGGCCTACACATCACCCACGTAAGGTGGACTAAACTGCAAAAAGTAAATGGCCTATGATAAAATGCAACCTTTTGTGACAATTCAGCAACACTTTTAGGGCTGCCCAAAAGAAGCGTAACCTTTTGACATTAGGAACACTTTTTAAATGTTTTGCCATCTTTGGCAACACTTATCCAGCGACAATAGTATAAGGGCACGCTTTGAAGACGTGCATTAGCAACATCTATTTTTTTTTTTGTTAGACTTACATTTAAAAGCGGTTGCCTTTTCAGATTCTATTGGTCCACTTAAAAAAGTTGTTTGGCTTTTATTGGTATCTATTGCACATTTATTAGTGTACATATCTAGCACACCCTTATAAAGTGTACTTTTATCTCTTCTAAAGCACCACTATAGTGTAACTTTAACATAACACCCTACAAACGATACCTTTGAATTTTCCATAATTCAACATATAATCACATATTCACATAATCTTATACAAACACTAATAAGAATGATTAAATATCTACACGTGGACATAGTTCAATTAGTTTGAATGATGATAACAAAAAAGTTACAGTAAAAATTAATGTTTTAGAAACTCACAAATCCACCACCCACCCTCAATCATTAAGAAGGCAACAATACTACAAACATCTTGAAGCAATGCAGAAATAATAATAAATCCTTTTTTTATTTTGACATTCACCTACTCGTTTCACTTGGCGGACGATCATCCCATGCACTGCCTCAACAACAGATCGAGACCTTTTTGGGTCAGCCTCCTAATCAAACGATCATTGGACATCGTCAGAACTAGTACATCAAGTTCCTTCTACCTGCCACTTTATATTGAGGATTGCCATCTGCAGTGTGTCCAAGAGCATTCACGTAACCTCGACCATAATTGAATTCCAACTCAGTGTTCCACTCTCTTTTTTTCAATCCTTTCACATATCTTGTAATTTCCAATAATCTCCTTATTTATCTTATGTAATCTCCACGACCACTTTAAGAAGTCGGTTTCCATAATATCCATGACTTACTGTAACTCACGATCTGTTTACCTTATACCAGCCGCGCGAAATGTTTAATGCCACCTACTACTGGGTCATACAACTTGAAAGGGTCCATTAGTGTGGTTGAAGATCTACACACTGATATCCATTAAATCACCACGACCCTGCATGAAATGAAAAAATTATAAATCTGAAATGATAAAATTTTGGCTAAGATGCTAACCATTATTCGTGTTATAACAAGACAAAATAATGACCAATTAGAAAATACTAACAAAATCCAGAACTGGATAGAGATACTCAAATTACAAAAAAAAACCCTCTCCTAGCCTCACTGTTTTATATTCCAAAACAATCATTTTTTACACTCTTCACATTATACCTCAAAGTTTATATATACACACTGTCAAATATTTGCCATTTTTTCGTGACGATCAAATTATTTCTAGTTCTCTGGTGCGTACATTAAATGCGCAAGAAGTTGCTAACCCTCCATACAGCCCTTGTACCTTCATGAAGAAAATTTCATTATAAAATAAGTTCTATTCAGATCATATCAAATGAGGCAACAATTATAATAAAAGATGATAACAAGTATTAGAAGAACAATATCTCTGAGTCCTTACTGCATGAACAATAGGAATAGTCCCCATATTTAATTGCATAAGTGTTGCGTCAGCCTGCAAAACTCAAATTTAAAAGGCTGAGCAGAATGTATGCACCACCAGTATACGATTGAGAACGTCATCACAAAGAAACAGACACATCCTGTAATATATCAGTGTGTTGACACTCAAATTGCCTTAGTAATTTTTCAAACACATGAACCTCGCCGGCTCCGGCTTCTAGGTATTGTCAGCACATCCCTTCTAATGGTTCGATCTTGTTTCCACTCGCAACCAAGTTGGCAAAAGAATTTTTTTCTTTGGTTGACTAGGCGAATAGAGAAACAAGCAAACCTACAATTAAAAAAACTTTTGTTTTCTTAATTTAAGTTCGATTCTAAAATAAAGAAACAATTGAAACAAAAATTAATGAAAATTCAATTTATATTCTCAAAATATATTCAAAAATTTAGGAAGAATCAAACTCTTTAATTCCTCCAAGAATTCACAAAGAAACACTCCGCTTTCACACATATTAATCACAAAAGGTTTGTGAAGGAGCAAAAACCTTGATTTAGTTGGCTAGAATGAAGAGAACATGACATAGGAGCAGTAGGCAATGCGTCTGCTTAGCATCATCTTATATACTAGTACTATAAGTTATAAAATAAGGGAATAGAATTATATTACTTAAGAATATGTATACATATATACACTTGGAACTACTGCATTAACTAAAACCAGACTTTCTACAGGGATGCTCTATGATTTCCTTCCAACAAAAAAACCCATGTCCTAGTGGGATGTATCCAACAACCCAATGCCCAATCCTCTGTAGGCACAAAAAATTGTGATAGTTCATAAAGTTTTCTTTCTGCTAGCTCCTAATAGCTTAATGACTACCTAGTTCAATACTAAAAGATAAAAATTGGTTGTTTCATATGCATAATGTAGTCATTAAGTGATCTTAATCATTGAATGACACATTCATATTACAAGCATCCCTACAAAGTAGAATTTACATCTTTTTATATTTATGTCCATGATTCAAAAAATAATACTCCATTCACACACAATGATGAGTGAGAGCTGTTCCTGGTATGTGTCACAATAGCTTTAAAAGCCGAGCACGAGCACACAGAGAAATTTCAAATATGAAGGACAGAAGCACCAACAATTATAGAGAAATGGAACAAAATATTTCAGACAGTAGGAAAAATAATCAAAGACAACTCTGTCACTGTCACAAAACAAGACACAAGAAAAGAGGCCTTCACCCTCCATGGTACTCTTACAATACAATCTTTTTCTCACAAGATTTTCAACTACTCATGCTAGTTTCTACATGGTAATAAGAGCAATGACTCAATTAATTCAATCTCTTATAATTGCATTGTTTAAGCACAAGTGACATGCCCTGTAACTAATCATGAAGAAACAATAGACTTTAATTCCCTATAAATCTCCCTCCGAAAATTCATTTCATAAAGACACAGTTGACATATTCAATTACAGCTGTTTTTTACAACTATTAGTTGCAATAAATATACAGTTAATCGAAGAGAAGAGTTGGGAAATAAAAAGGGGGGAAACAAGGAGAGTGGGAGGGGGCAGATGGAAAATTTATTAGGACAAGCTAGAATCATGATCCAAAAACCAATATGGGGGATACTACCACAATAAGAATAATTTGCAACTTTATGTTAGTCTTCAAAGACTATAAAATAAAGAACCAACACAAAAAATAAGAAACAATATTGCATTTTACCTTTGCATGTGGTCGGACCAAAGAAATACAGACTGTATATACTATCTCACAAAATTCTAGACAACCATAGCTAATAGGTAGAACTCCTGACCACCAAAAATCATGTACAATTTTTACTTATTGAATTTGAAATCCTTCGTCAGTGCATAAAAAAATAATAAAAGGCAAGGTTTTTCGTGAAGATTTCATGATACACATGTGATCCACATGCTCCTACTGTACGATCTAACTATCATATGAAGTATCAAGAAAAATTTGGATGTCTTAGAGAGAAAACTACCATGGGACCAGATTAAATTATGTTTGTCATTACTTGAAGCCTGTTGGTTGTCGAAGGGATAATAATGTTTTTCCCCTTTTATAAAGGAAAGATAACATTTATGAAAACATTTTATGTCTAACAGAACTAAGCAGTCAACTAAGCTCTTTTATTAGTTATATAATTTCATTCATGAAGGATAAACTTAATTTTATCCTAAAAGATTGCATTAGCGCCAAGTCTAGATCTACACATTCAGACCTTCCCGAGTAAGGATCTTTCATTACTATATACATGAATACGTTATAGAATTTTGTGCAACCACAATTAGTGGTAAGGTGGCGTACATTTCTATCTACACTCCCCAAACCTATCTTGTGGGTTCATTGGGAATGTTGTAGCTATGTGCCATTTTCATTTGTGACTAAAACAAAACAACAAAGACAAATATAAGTTGGAGTGGTCCTTGGTTTATGAAACGATATTCCGTTCTTACATTCACCATCTTCAGACCGAGTTAACAGTGTCTAATCTCTATTTCTTCTTGTGGTAAAACTGAAAAAATGGTGATAAAGACAGTTTCAGACCAAATTCTAATAGTGCGATCAAGGAAGTTAGAAAAAGTAAGCAGAAAACATTGTGGGGGAGGGCTCCGTCAGCGTAAAGAGGAAAGAGGGAATCCTTCCCTTCACCTTTAATAATGAAAATGATACCTGTGGGAGAAGCTCTTTCTGATTCAACGTTCAGTCGATATCTACACGTCCCTGTGCAGAGGAATATCTTCTCTGTATTACAATAACCACATGTCCCTTTCCCTAACACATCCTTGAAAGTAGCATACTCAGATTTCAAGTACACGACATTATGCTGTTTAACTAACCACACTATGGCATGAAAGCAATGATTCTCTTGAATTTGTAGATCTTGCCAAAGTCGAGTAAATGGAGTTTACATCACCTGTAAATGATAGAGATTCCACCAACATACTTAGAATGGTAAATTTTGACTTATTCCACCTTGACCTCCCAACGCAATAAGAAATATTGTCATGCCATCACATAAATTATATCATACAACTTGATTTAGCACATGTGCCCTGCATCAATCCATCCCAATTGGTGCTCCATAGTTTATTTCCCTACCCCAAAACTAACTCCCAATATATGACAACATCCGTTCCAATTATATTACTACTCTCCATGGTATGCTTCAACTCAAAAAAACATTAAAAGCAAACCATCAATTGATCTAATAATCATGATCAGACAATCCGAACACTCTTACAAACCATGTTTTCCCAATGAAATCCTTTATTCTAATTTAGCAACTTGTCATTCCATCCCATGAAAGACAATAAGAAGCTGAATTCACAAGCCATAAACTAAAAGTTCCTACTAACACAGTTACTGAAAGTATGACCTGTGTAATCAAATCTCCTTTATGTTGAAATAGTGGAAAGCTAAAATAAAACCCGTAGATGGTATATTTTAAAGAAATAGATCCTATTCCCATCCAGCTGCTTTTGTTGTGAAACATAAGGCAGAATATTTCTCAATGATTCAAAAATATAAATCACCTTCGGTGTACTCCAATGAAGTGTCTATCAAGCGCGAAGGTATTAAGCGAACCAAATGAGCCTTGTGAGGTATTACAAGAGCACCAAAGAAGCATGACCTTTTTGCCATATGCATTGCCATATCTGGCAGAAGCACTGCAGCACGTGCATCCTGACCACCTTAAAGCTTTTGCGCATACAAGGCTGCAAAAACTAATCCGTTTTGTTTGTATCGTGAGCAGACTTTCTATTCTCATTTCTAGAGGATGACATAACTTGTGTCTCAACAAATAGAAGTCCGGCTTCTTTATATTATTAATCTATACACTACTACCCTTGTTTTCGAAGAATAGCACAAGGAGATAAATTGTTAACAAAATCACAAAATACCAGCCACAACACTACAGGTAATTATAACTATAATTATTTGTCTGAGAACCTTTTTATTCCCTTCAACACAGTGCATGCCCCAGTAAAGATTATAATGATGCCTTCATTCACAAGCTAGTTCATCACATATCTTATCTCATACAACCGAAAAAGAGTGTATTTTCAGGTATTAGGGGTCTTAAGTTAAAAAGAATATAAATTACTACAAGTATTAGGTATCTAAACAATTGATATTGAATGTTTTCTTTAAGATATCAAGTCAAATTAATAGTTCTTAAAAGAACTGAAAGAGACATTAAACAAAAACAACAAGATTTAACCCTACCAGCAATAATACAGTATATATGCCAATCATAAATGCAAGACGACTCAAACCATAAATCCATGGATTTAAGGCACAAAATCCTCAAAATTACAAATCCTGAAAGCATAAAACATCCTTCTATGAAGCTGTATAAAATACAAAGAACGTAATCTATACAACTAATACGCCAAATCGTACAAACCCAAACTCAAAGATCGCCAAAACAATAAGCAAAAATATGACGGACATACAGATAAATAATGTGACAACCTTTATTCTTGTCAAAATCCGCCGTGCTATCTGCAAGACCTAATTGTTAACCCTTCAAGTCGATTCGGTTTTCCTCATTTCAAGTCTTCAGCTGAGAGTTCTTGAGAAAGGAACTTGTTTTTTCTAATAAAGGTTTTATGTATTTTATATTAAAATTAATGTTTTATGAAATTATTATTTTTGGCCAATAAAAATGGGAGGGAGACTTAAAATAATTTTGGGGGAATTTTTAAAGTGAAATTTATTGAAATTTAAGGCACACTTCTAATGTTTTGTTTTTGTTTTTTGGTGGTTATTGGGTTTTGTTTTTGTTGTTATTGGTTTTTAAACTTATTATAAAATAGCACTTTTTAAGTGTGGCTATATATGCTAATAGTTGTTGTCATTATATCATATTGTAGCAACACTTACATAAAGTCTTGCTTAAACATTAAAGAGTTACTTTTAATTTTGCTATATAAAGTGTAGCTAAAAGTACAAACTTGGGCTACGCTTGAAACGTCCCCAAAAATATATTAGCAAACCCTTTCCAAGCGTTGTCAAGAACTAGTGTGGTCATAGGGCCTAAATGTTGTAGTGTTGTGACTCTGTACGCCCACTCACCTTCATGCTTTCTAACGAGTAGGCTAATTATTCATAAAACTAATTGAAGATAGTGCTCATATCCACTATTGCCTACCTATAATGCATTTTAATTATATTGTTCATGACAGTTGAAAATGGTTTTTATTTTATGATTCATGATAGGTGTACTACTATGGGTAAGGTATGGGACTTGGCCGATAGATTCACATTGTAACCGTGATCGGATAAGTTTTTAGGTGATTTCTTTAATCTACATTAACATAATGCATGAGTTAATCCTATGAACAAGAAAGTACATGTTATGATGTCAAGCATGTGATACAATGAAGTATGAAATTGTGTAGTGTCTAAATGTGTTTATGCGAAAGGTTTCCTTATATGAATACACATACATACACGAATGAATGAATTAAGCATGTATGATAATCTTTTAGTAGAGTCTTTTGAAAGGTTTGCTGAATTTTACTCTAAACTAGACTATGCTATGAATATGCTATGTCCATATGTAAAGATATTCTCACATAAGTTATGTAAATGAAAGGACAATTCTCATCGATAACCTATGAGTTATGCATATGAGGATTTAATGTCCTAAGGCCTATTTTTATGAAAGTAATGTTAGTAAAAAATTTTCAAAAAGGTAACTCAGCTTAGCACCGAGTGAAATTGACAAATGAGGGGTGCCCCTTCTCAATGAGGGAAGGAATGTTCACCAAATGTCCTTATGAGGTCAAGCCACGGTTTGTGTCCCTTATCTGTAGATTGAGGCCGTAGAAATCAATTCTCTTGATCCAAGATGATGATTTACATGAGGAACCATTATTCAGTCGACTGTTAGCTTCTGTAGACTTTTAAATCATGGTTCATTTAGTCTTTCACTTATGTGTTGGACCCCTAAACTGTCATTTAGTTTTTGTCACTTTTAGACTAGTAAACTAATAAGAACCTATCGTAATCCATCATTCTCACAAATAAGGTTAAACATAGAGCAAATAATAGGAAAAAGTTGAGCAGTCGTAGTTAAAGAATGCAGCAAATTGTTGTTAATTCCAACCCCAAAATCGAATGATTTCTTCTTGGAATATTTCACTGGATTTTGGATTTTCACTAGTGGGATTCTTTTACCCATTAGGTTAATATAATTGAGTCATAATTTTAATTCTTTATAACGTGTTAGACTTAGCGCTTCTAGATTTTTGAATTTATATTATGATTCAGTTGTTAGACTAATCCAAATCACATTACCATTTTTTATGAGATTGTTGCTTGATGATCACATAAACTCCTAACCCAGTTTATGTAGTTCATTTAGTTCATTAATTACATTATCTACGACAAATAATTTTATATACATGCCTCAGATTTTAAATGTTTCATTATCAAGACATTAATGTTCCATTTTCACTAAGAATTTTAGTATTTTTGATTTATCAAGTATCTCAAAAATTCAATAATAATATTGCTAACATACATAATCACTAAGGAGTAGGCTTATATCGAGTGGGAATTGTCTCAGTCACCGTAATAGCCCCAGGACTGAGTTCCCCCATAGGTTTATAAATCTCCTATGTAGTACTCAATTTTGTGAATAAACCAGTCATGCGTCGACCACCCTTGCATGAGTATAGTTGGGGTCTTTTCAATAGGAGTAGACGTTGGAACTCCATCATTTAGAATCACGTGGTTTATAGTCGGTTTATTAGTAGCTCCCCTTAGGATTCATTTAGTGTAATGTTTTATCAATACAGTGCAACATTTAGTTTCAGCATCTATTAACTTGGTCATTACATTAAGTTAGGTCATGTTCAGTATTTCATATATTGTATCATGATCATCTTATGTTATTTCTTAGTTATGTGTTTCATTCAGTTATGTACATTGTTTATCTTTATTGTATCTTGGATGCTCCCAAGCTACTTGTCAATAATTTGTGATACATCTTTTCTTTATGTAGTCTAAGGTCCATAACATTGACTTCACGCATTGATTGGTTCCCAATCTCTATTTCAGTAGCATTAGTGGTGAGTTATCATTTTTAGAGGATGATTCAGATGATTATCTCTTCTACATTTAGTAATTAATTTCAGTTCTTGCTAGATCTAGTTGGGTTATGTCCTAGCATTTCTAGTTAGTGACAGATTTATTTCATACATAGCTAGTTTCAGTCTTTACTTTGGAGTTTGACATTTTAGTTTTTATTAAAGTCACATATTATTTATTCATATAGTTTTTGGTATTCTCCATAATTTCATTTGATGATACGTTTCTAGCTTCCGCAAAATATGACTATTATGTTGATAATCATTGAGTATTCTTTTGATATGCCAGTAGGGTTACTCGTGATCCTGGTCTCATGCCCGTGTCCCACAGGTAGCCTCGAGGAAGGAAAATCTTTTTTTAAAGAACTAGGTTTAACATTCCTAGGATATCTGAAAAGTCGCATTTAATAGAGTCATTTTCATGCGTGTGAAGGGATGTACATGTAAAGACAGGGAGGATACGAATTGTTTTAGGAAAATTTGCATTCTTGATATTCTTACAATGTTTATGGTATGAACTCTTTCTAATCCATCATTGTGCGCTTTCTGATCAGGCCTCCTCATAGAGCACACGGGAGGAATGTGAATGCACACAACATTAACATAGCTTATCCAGTGTTTCGAATGTTGAGTTTCAGAATGTCATTGAGCCTATGGCTTAGAGTGTGACCAACCATAACAACAAGCTATTCCAGTACCTACAAATGTTATTGGTGGATTAGTGGAAGATAGGGTTCGTGATTTTGTTAGGATGAATCCTTCTTTTTTTTTAGGGTCATAGATTGGTGAGGATTACCAAAACTTTATAGACTAGGTCAAGAAGTTCTTTGGATTGATCATGTGATTAGAAATTATAAGGTGGAGTTACTTCTTACCGGCTTAAGGATATAGCTTACATTGAGTTAACTCAATGGAAAGAAAATAGGAGTATAGATGTAGCTCCTATACTTCTGATTGCTTAAGTAAGACTTTTTCTAGACAAGTTCGATGTAGCTCCTATACTTCTGATTGCTTAAGTAAGACTTTTTCTAGACAAGTTCTTCCTAGTTAAGTTGAGGGAGGCAACAACTAAGGAGTTGATGAATTTGAGGCAAGATCGCATGTCGGTCCAAGATTAAGGAATCAAGTTTATCCAACTCTCCAAGCGTGCTCTTTACATGGTTTCCTATTCCAGGGTTCAAATGTACAAGTTTCTACATGTAGTATCCTACTTATTGAAAATAGAGTGTATGAATTCTATGTTGCTGGAAATTATGAACATCTCTAGGATAATGAGTCATGCTCCGCAGGTTGATTGGGATAAGCTTAGGGAACATGTTATGGTAATAAAAGGCTAGGACACACACTTATGTGTATTTTCAACAGAAGTCTTCAGCCCCGCACCTTAATTTTCTACTGTTCTATTATCCAGGTTTTGACATGATCAGAATCGTATGACATCAAGCATCAAGTCTTACGGGAGTATTTTAGGCAACAGAACCTACCGACTTTTTCGTAAGTGTGGTAAGAACCATCCAGGCGAGTGTGTTGAATGAAAGAAAGGATGTTTTGGGTGTGGTTCGACTAGTCAAAGGGTGCGAGACTGTCTTTCTTCTTAATAGGGTCAAGGAGGCAATAATGCTAGGACTCATTCTACAACTTCATCACCACCGTCATATAGGCCGGCTCATCAGGGTAATTAATCTCGTACAAGTGACGGTCACCGCAAAAATAGGCTTTATTCTCTCGAGGCACGTTAGGATTAGGAAGATTCTCTTGAAGAGGTCACTAGTATGTTATGAGTATTTAACTTAGATATTTTTGCTTTCTTAGATCCAAGGGCTACTATATCCTTTGTAACTCCTTATATAGAAGTTATCTTCAATATTAGTCAAGAAAATCTCTCAGAATCCTTGACAATCTCTACCCCATCAGGTGATCATGTTACATCTAGAGGGCATAGAAAAATTGCCATGTCACTGTCTCATAGAAAGTCAACTCAGAAGATCTTGTGGAGTTAGATATGCTTTATATAATTCTAGGCATGGATTAAGTATATGCCTACTATGCCTCAGTCGATTGTAGAACTAGGATCCTTCATTTTATGTTTCGAGACGATCCAATCTTATATTGGAAGGGTAGTAGCTTGACATCTACGGGCATACTCATTTCTTACCTTAAGGCATGAAAAATTATTTCTAAGGGGTGTGTATATCCATCATCTTGTTTGGGTTAAGGTTTAAATTTCTAAAATCCTAACTCTTGTGTTGTAACAACCCTAAAAATAAATATGATACATAATGCTTAATGTGTCTAGAATGCCTACGATTACACCGTGTTCACACGGATTGATGCGCCTAGAACCAGACCTCTGAACCCTTGCTACAGCCAAGCCAACTAACTTGGGGTGTTAGTGTCAAACCATGTAGGTCTCTCGAATAGGATGATTTAGTTGGAGAAGTCATTACCGGACTTAAAAAGAGGAAATCTTAGATTTGGAGGTTTTAGGGGTAAAATGGTTTTTCTCCAGAATATGATTGATATCATAATTACACTAAATATGTAATTAATTATTTAATTAATAAGGTATAGGGGCAATTCTAGGAGAGAGAGCGGAAATAGAGCTCTTGAAGTGACGTCTTGCTTCACCCGGGTTGGAACCTAGGTGGAAGCAATGAACTAATGAGATTTTTATTTATTCTATTGAATTAATATAATTAATTAATAATTATTATTCATTTTCTGATTTAAAATAAAATGAAATCATATTTTTAATAAATAAATAAATAACTTATTTGACTAAATCATAAACTAGACTCCTAATCCTAAGAAAACTCTTCTCTCCTACGCTCATCACTCTCTCTCAAGTCTCTATCACTATCACTCACGATTCTCTCTGCATAATAACTTCAAAAAATAGTAGGTAAACAAAAGTTCTTCACACTTGAAGAACTCACAACGAAAATATAAGAAAACAAACGAAATCAATCACGTAGGCAAGGAGAAGTTTATCCATCGAGTTGGTGATGACATTGAGGGGATTTGGGCGTGATTTTTGGAGAAGATTTTGGGCAGAACGACGAGGTCTGAACGTCATAAAAGGGATGGGTTTTTTTACTCTTGTTCCCTTTCCCAAGCGACCCTTAAATCTCAGATGAATCTACTCGAAAACTAGGGTTGTTCTCGTTCTTGTTGAACTTCTTGCCCCTAGTATCCCTTCGATCTCAATGTGAAATAGGTTAGAGATCATAATTTTGGTATGTTTGCTGGTAGTTTAAGTTTAAAGTTTTATTTTAGTGATAATGTGTTGTTGATGATCTGTTTAGAATTGTAAGCATGTTAAGTTATGTCACCAAAAGTGTGTGAAAAATCAATTGTTTTTATGGTTGAATTTTATATGCTAATGTTTGTCTAAATCATGAGGTGTAAAAGTGGTGTAATGTTGCTGGATGAAATGGTAATTCTTGGATGAATATAATCATAAAAAGATTATACTTAAAGATTCACCATATGTTCCACGAAATGCCATATGAATTAACATATTTGATGATAAAAAGAAGCTAAAAATAGAGAACAAATTTCCAGCATTAGGTAGGTTGGGTTCGGCAAAACAAAATAGTACAAAATGCAATGAAAAATGAATGTAAAATAAATGAGATCACTAAGGATTTTACCCAAGACATCATTACATGAAAGCTACAAAAAATAAAGAAAAGATTCAGACAAAAATGGATTGGAAGAGACTAAATTTCCAGCCACCTGGAAATAGTAGTCTCCGCCAACTTTTAATAAAATGAGATTCGTTTAAAAAAAATTAAAATGTGCGGTCATTGGGAATTGAAACCATGACCTCACTAAATTAAAACTTCATAAAAATTTCATGAGAAATATGCAAGGAAAAATAGATGTGTGAGTGAGGATTGAACCCACAACCTCTAGAATAGATGAGAGAGATAGGAGAAAAATATAGGAGAAAAATAAATAAGGAGAGTTGGGATTCAACTCGCCACCTTTTGGATAGGTGAGAAAGTTAAGAGATAAAATAAAAGAAAAATAATGAGCTTGTGGGGGATTGAACCCACAACCTTCTTGACTTAAACGAAAAAGGAGAGGAGAAAAAGAAAAGAAATATTCTGGGGTTGATGTGGACGGAACTAGGGTCCCCCAAATCTTAAAAATGTGATTATCAAGTTTAAAATAAGATTAAGTGTTGTCCAAAGGATTCAAAATCTGGTTCCCTTTCCCAATCCCGTATTGACACATAAGAAATACGTAAGTAAATATTTAATGCATGCTCCCTCTAAAGATTGAAATCAATATCTTGGCATATCTACAAGATGCATAAGTCTTAAACCACATAATCTTGGGTAAATATGAATCACTTAGACAAACTATTAATGAAGACCCATAGCTTGTATGTATATACCCATAACTCTAGCATACGTTTAAAAGTAAGTCAACCTAAAATGTATGTAATGAAATGATGAAACCCTAGAAGGGTTAAGTACGAGTGTAAAATACACTAATTGACCAAGTGCATTCGCATATGATGAAATAAACAATGAAATGATGAAATGAACAATAAAATAATGAAATAAGAGTGTCAAACACACCAAATGGCCAAGTGCATTGGCTTATGATAGTATGAACTATCACGTAAAAGGGGTGAGTAACTATGAATACCAAATGTTCTAATGATAATGAATAGAGTGACAACATGATATGAGGTTAATGTAAAAGATGAGAGCAATCTCAAATGAACCTATGTAAATGTTACCAAAACGGACTCACCTATGAGAGTGTAAAATAGTCTTTCTCCAGGCTAAGGGTAATATCTTAATTATCCTAAAAAATAATTAATTATTTAATTAATAAGGTGGAGGGGTAATTTGGGGAGAGTGAGGCGAAATTTAGCTCTTGAAGTGAAGTCTTACTTCACCAGGGTTGGAACATAGGTGGAAGCAATGAATTAATGAGATTTTTATTAAGACATTGAATTAATATAATTAATTAATAATTATCTTAATTAGATAATTTTAAATAAAAGTAAATCAGATTTTTATTAATTAAATAAAAACCTTATTTGACTAAATCCTAAACTAGACTCCTAATCCTACGAAAACTCTTATCTCCCACGCTCATCTCTGTCTATTTCTCACGTCTCCATCAATCTCACTCAAGATTTCTGCCAAATAACTTCAAAAAACATTAGGTAAACCAAAGTTCTTCACACTTGAAGAACTCACAATGAAAATATAAGAAAAAAATAAAATCAATCACGTAGACAAAGAGAAGTTTGTCTGCCGAGTTTGTGTTGACTTTGAGGGGATTTGGACATTATTGTTGGAGAAGATTTTTGCAGCAAGTCGAGGTTTAAACTTCATTAAAGGTATGGGTTTTCTTACTATTGGTCAATTTTCCAAGAGACTATTAAGGTTCAAATGAATCTACTCGAAAACTTGGGTTGTTCCCATTCTTGTCGAATTCATCGTCCCTAGTATACCTATGATCTCAATGTGAAATAGTCTAGAGATCATGTTTTTGGTATGTTTGCTGGTTGTTTACGGGTGAAGTTTGATTTTCGTGATAATGTGTTCTTGATTATGTGTTTGGAATTATAAGAATGTTAAGTTATGTCAACCGAAAATATGTTAAAAATATATGTTTTTATGGTTGAATTTTATGTGCGAATTTTGGTCTAAATCATTAGGTGTAAAATTTGTGTAATTTTTCTGTATGAAATGGTTATTCTTGGATGAATATACTCATAAAAATATTACAATTAATGATGCACCAAATGTTCCACGAAATGGCTTAAGAATTAACGTACTAATGATGATTAGAAGAAGTTGAAAATAGTGAACAAATTTCCAGCATTTGGTAGGTTGGGTTCGGCAAAACAAAATGGTAAAAAATGGAATGAAAAATGAATTTAAAGTAAGTGATATCACTAAAGATTGAACCCAAGACATCATTACATGAAAGCTACAAAAAAAATCAACATAAGATTAAGAGAAAAAATAATTGGAAGAGACTAAATTTCCAGCTTGCTGGAAATTGTAGTTTTGGCCAACTTTTAAAAAATGAGCTTCGTTTAATTTATTTTTAATATTTAAGGTCATTGGGGATTGAAACCATGACCTCACTAAATTAAAATTTCATAAAAATGTCGTGAGAAAAATGCAAGGAAAAATAGATGTGGTGAGTGAGTATTGAACCCAAAACCTCTTGAATGGATAGAGAGTGAGGAGAAAAATAAAAGGGAAAATAAATGTGGAGAGTGGGGATTGCACTCAAAACCACTTGGTTAGGTGAGAAAGTTAAGATATAAAATAAAAGAAAAATAATGAGCTTGTGGGGGATTTAACCCATAACCTCCTTGACTTAACCGAAAAACGAAAGGAGAAAAGAAAGGAAATATTATGGGGTTGATGGGGATCGAACTATGGTCCCCCAAATCTGAAAAATGTTAATATCAAGTTTAATGTAAGATTAAGTGTTGTCCAAGGTATTCGAAATAGGTTTCCCTTTCCCAATCCCGTATTGACACATAAGTCATACGTAAGTAATTATTTAATGAATGCTGCCTCTTATTTTCACCACAGCCCTACTTAGATATTTCAATCAAATCAATCATTCATGAGGATTACGAAAGACGGATCAAGAAGAGTCTAGTAATCATAAAATTTCATTCAAAGAAGTATGTGTTTCAAAGGATGTTCAAGAGAGGTGTACACACTAACCAAGGAGGTCATAAAAGAGGTATATGTCAGATCGGCTCACACCTTACTAAATTGACTAAGAATACATCAACAAAAAACATTACTTAGATGAATGGACTAACAGGGAAAATTCTTGGTGTTGTCATGCATGGTTCAAGGTAAGCTTATCACACAAGGAATTGATACTAACATCAAACAAAACTTTCCACTTAGCTAGCGTGCAATGGGCAGCACAAGAGAATTAATTTGACACATGAATTGTCACATCGATATGCAAAGAGTTCACATATTGCATATTCAACTTTATTTGGTCTCATTGTAGTCGTACCTTAATGATTCTTAGATTACAAGAACTATTTAAGTCATCGGTATTGATTGAAATTAAGACTCAAATTACTAATGAACAACCATATTTAAGTGAATCCAAGGGGTGGCAAAAAATTGTGATAAATTTGAAACTTGTTGGAAAGGTAAAAATCATTTTTAAAATAAAGTAAAAATGGGAGATAAAATCACAAAAATCCACAAAAAGAACAAAAACATAATTTAAATATAACAACCCAAATATACACAAAAAATAAGTATCAAGTCTAACACAAAAAGGGTAGGCATGACCTACAAAAAAAAACTAGTCCTCCTAAAATGTGAAATAAAAGTATTCAAAAAATAAAGATATAATATGACAGAGAAAGAGGTAAAAAAATTCTTGTCAGTGCAGTCTCTCCATCTTCTAGGGTCTTAGTGTTTGGTGCAACAACTTGTACTTGGGCATCAGTGTTCAGGATCTCCACCTGAATTCTCTGCTGTTGTGATATGTCTCTACACATCTCCACTGGTAGCTAGAGGAATCCCCGAGGTCTCAAGAGCGCCTAAGTCCTCTACCCTCCCTATTAATAAACTGATGTCGATAGACTTAAGGTAGTCTACGTCCTTTCTCAGGTTTGGGACTTCCACTTTTAAAGTCATCACGTTGGAGGATTCCCCCTATCTAGTCTCGCAAGTTGTGAATCTCATGGTTAATGTATCCATATAATCATGAAAGGGTGTGAGTGCATCACGTACGATTATATCGATCATCTCTAGGAAATATCTACTGAGTCGAGATGCTCGTGCATCAGTTTGATGTGCTAATAGCCCCATATATAGGATCATGTACTTACTAAGCTTTGTTGGTTGGGAGGAGGAAGAGACAATTGGGACTTGTGAAGAAGAAGAAGGTGCAAATGTACTTGAAGTCTTAGAGGCCAGAGTACGCAGAGGTGTTTCACTGGCAACTAGTTTAGATCGATCTCTGGGTAATGTCTTTAGGAGCTGCTCTCCTCATGTGCCTTCTCTCGTTTGTACTCAGCCTCAATTATTTGAATATTGGTGGAGAAAGATCTGATGACCTCAACGTCCCTCGTAGTGTCCAAAGGTACTCCAGCACGTCGGTATAACTTGGTCACCAAGACTCGGAAGGTAAAGAGGTCAGCTACTGGTTGTCCTGATGGCCATCTCTTGTGAAGTCAGCATCTCCAAGTCGTTTCCATGTTTGGAGATAATACAAACAAAGAAAGTTGCCTTAGCGAAGTGCAAAATAGACTCTCTCTTACATGACATTATGGTATTGCTGATGAAGCCAAACCAAAACATGCTAGCAAGGTTCAGGTCCTTATTTTCAATGGGAGATCCTACCCGATCCATTTACCGGTTGTGTAAGAAATCATAGGGGTCAAACAACTCTTTAGGTCATTCAGAGAGGAATAACAAGCAACCCCTCATAAGAGTGTAATGAGTGCAGCAGTATTCCCAATATAATGTTAATGTGCTCGCTATGACACTCCACCTATTTACCTCTGACCCTGACCAATCTTACCGGTCTAAACTTACTCGCCTTCTTCTTCTTCTTGGTCACCAACTCTGTATAAGTTTTGTTAAATTACCTAAACCAATAAGTAATATAGGGGCTTTGAGGCCTCATGAAATACTCGAACTCATGGTATCAAATGGTTTCTAGAACGTCAAAATGTTTTCCTTCGAGGCCATCCATTGATAAGATTTTCTCCACTAGGATTGTTAATACCCCTATCACCCTTAAATCTGTTCAACATAGGTTGGGGAATGATATGGGCTACACAAGTTATTGGAGGGGAATGAGTTGGCACTAATTTTTATTTGGGAGGGACTATGGCTGATGTAACTCTGGTGGAAGGAGCTACAACTAATGAGACACTGAAGGATGTGGATGTACAACTATCTCTAAGCCTATTATGTCGTTGAATCAATGGTGATCATCATGATGAGCATACCACTCAACACCGGCCTCAACAATTATGTCTTTCCTTGCTTTATGTTTGTTCCTCTTGACTTTGTCTCCCGGTGGGCGTTCCTCTCTTCCCGTTATTACAGGATTTGACCCCCCTTTTTTTATTTTATTTCCCTGTGATACGATCTTGGGTGGCATGTTGGAGTCTATATGTAAGTTGTCTGCGAAATATCGGAAATAGTTAAAATAAAATCAAGTAAACACACAGATAATATATGGTAGATAGTTTTGCTAACTGAATCAACGAATAGCTAAACTTATTTAGAGATCTAGGTTAGGCTTTCTGAAGGGATTGTATTCAATTAATAACCAATTGGCGATTGAAAATTCTTTCAGCTATACATCGACTACTTTCAGTCAGCTTGAGTAAGTCCGCTGAATGTTCTAGTGCATCAAGTGTTCATGGGTACATATTTTTGTGAGCATGACCCAACTCACTAAATTGCCAAATGTGCCTATTTTCCAATCACCTACATAAAGTGTACCCCCACCTTACAAAAAATTAATCTCATGCAAAAGAATAATTAAGCACATGCTGATAGTACCCAAAAAAACAGGGTATTCATATTTCTCATGGTTTTGCCAAATTGGCCATTTTGACGATATTTTGTTCTTAAGAATGGGGTCACACTCTATCATTAAGTAATTTTTATCGTTTATTACAAAAAAGGGTTGCTACTACTTCACCCCAAACTATCTAACCAACATTCAATCACAATCGAAGGATATTTTATTCAATGTAGAGGACAAAGATCATGGGTTTTTGACGAATAAAATATATGGGTATGATTTTCAAATTAAATAAGGCATGAAACCATAGCAATCCTAGCATAGAGGTCCAACAAATATAAATTTAATACTAATATTGCAAATGAGTACAAAATCTTCAAAATCCGATCTGAGGTTTTAGAGACTAACCTTTAATATTTATTGAAAATATGATTGAAATTATAGGTAACAAAGAATCCCTAATCTTTAACACCATTCACCACTAAATTACTAGTACAGAACCAAAATTACGAAAGTTCTACCTGATGTGATTCGTGAGTCTAGAGCGAGACGGAAGTGGCAAGAAATTTCAAACTCTAAGTTTCTTGGCCCTTATAAATCGTCCAGTTTGCTTCCATTCGATGACGTTAATTTTGTTCGCCGACCTATTAGGCGTCGCGTTCAATGGTCTTTTACTTCACCAAGTATTACAGGACCTCCTACACGTGTGAAGGTCTAAACGGCGGACAATGGCTTGTAATATGGATTAATCTAAATTATTGTGTACATACTCTCAATAGGAAATTTATAGAGTAATAGTGAGTAAGCTAAGATTTACATGAAAATATGTGTTCTCTTGGGATTAGACCGTAATATGGATTACTCAAATTATTGGTGTAACAACTCCTCAATAGACAAATTTATAGATAATGAGTGCGTAAGCTGATGCTTTTCATGGAAATAAGTTCTCTCTCTCCAACTCCCGTTTGGAAGATGCTTTCTTCTCTCGTACAACCAGGTCGCATCAAAGACAAGTCTAATGTTTTAACCGCACCTCATATCTCGAGCTGAGTGTTAGAATATTGACTAGGGCTCTTTATTATCGAGCTGAGTGTTAGAAAATTGACTAGGACAAGTGGGTTGGACTAGTTTCATAAACCGTATAGTCGAGCATTCGGTCATATCTGTGTTATAAGTCCTCTATGGAGGCCTAAATTTGGTGGTCATGCCAGAGGTATATGGGTCCTTTTGATTGGGCTTTATACAATCGGACCTTCCACATTATCAAAACGCGTGGCTTTATTTGATTATTATCCACAATAGGATTCTAATATATTGACCAGTTCTCAATATAGTTCAATAATTTTTAGCATGCATCAAACTTAATCATACATCTGTTACCATTTCATGTGCATCTTTTTAAGTATAGATCATGCTTTGTTCAGTTATGTACATTGTCAATTTTATTTCGTATCATGCATGCATTCCTTTCTAAGTATTTCTGCAAACTCTACCTACATCTTCCTCGTGATGGAGGTTAGTCCCAACATTAATATAAGGCCATATATCATTGTCGTCGATATCTATTTTAACAACATTGCGTGCTGTTAGTCCTAACATCAAATAATGTGATTATTTCAATGATCAATAAACTCACAGATTTTTTATTAAGATAGTTTTTGGTAATCCCCATCATTTAATTTTATGAAATGTTTCTAGCGTTTGCACACTATGAATATTGTGTTGAAAACGTTTACGTATGCTTATGATATTTTGGCAGGGTGTGCTTGGAGTCGTCCCGTGCTAGCATCCTGGGGGTAGACTCGGGGCATGACTCACATCTTGAACCATACGATAAACTGAACGACTATAGGAATGTTTTAAAATATAGGATGTGTTAATCATTTAAATATAATTCATACAAAAGGTTTGAAATAAAATTGTATAATAATGATAATTTTTGAACATTTAAATATCAAAGACTCAATTTTCTCGATACTTTGTCTATGAAATCTCTATTGAACTAGGATATGTTTCGAGACAAAACCAGTGCTATATTTTAGGCCTATATAAACTCCATAAATGTTTAAGTCAGAGCTAGTGACAAATTTGTACTGAAACCTAGTCTCGATACACTTAGATCTAATCAAGGCTCAAATTTAGAACAATTTATATGTAGGCTTTAAGAATCTGTTCCATGTTGACATCCTTTGAATTGGAGCAACGTCCCGGCGACTCATTTAAAAAATAGTTAAAAGAATTTTAAAATAGTTATAGAAGTAAAAGGGATAATGGAGTCGCAACATTATTTTTAGGTAAACTAGAAAATCGATTATTTAATTAACTTAAAGGAAGTTTACGAAACCAATTGATTCTAGGTAATAAGTTCAAATTTCAAAGGGAATGAGTTAGACACCCTTCAAAATCCACAAGTGTTAGTCCAGATTGAATTCATTTTATTCAAATTGAGAGAAGATAAAATTAATATACATGTATAATAAAAATGTAATATACACAAGTAATAACATAAGATAATATAAGAAATGACCAAGAATTATTCTAAGTCATATTACAAAATATGTATGAAAAATATAATTTTAACTTAATAATTCTTAGCTTCATAGGGAAGGAACCTATACTGATACCTGTAATACACTTAGTAAAAGTGTTAGTGATAAATAAATATGAGTAATAATAAATTATCACATAATACTTAAAAATAATAAAAATCCTTTTTATTATCATGGAAAGTCTTGAAAATGACGGTAATTTCTTCATCGGTTAAATAAAACAAACAAAATATGTAAACTTAAATTAAATTTCCGTCTTCCAAAATAGGGAGGCCTCCAAAACCGAGGGGTAGATTTCCGTTGGCAATTTTAACATGAAATCTAACTCCTATCACAATCAATATTCAATAATATAAATATGGAAATAAAGATGGAGAATTGGAGAGGAAAGAGCAAAGTGTTCAGGAAACGAAGGCGCAAGAGAAGGAATGCGAAAGAATGAGGGGGAAGGCTGAAGAGATGTAAAAGATGCGGGAAGAGAGGAGAGTAGGGGTAGTAACGTCGAGGGTGAGAAGGAAAGCTAGAGGGACACAGATAGTTGGCAAGGTGATGGTACTCATGGGGATTAGTCAGGGGGACGCGTTATGGTAAAGGTTGATTAGGAAATTGGAGGAGAAAGGCCTGAATAGACTGGGGAAGTGGAAGGGGAGGGGAGGAGCCGGTAGAAGATAAATATCAGACCAAAATTAATAACATGAACCAAGGCAGTAAAATTTTAATTAAATAAATAACAGAATTGCGGGAACATTCTAATAATATTAGGAACTGAAACAAACAAATAATTAACAATAATGAAGGGAAAAATGATCTTCATAGAAAACAATAACACAACCAACAACACTACAATACCAATAATAATTTAATTGATAACCATTAGCATGAGGAGTCAACAAAAACATATAATAAATTAATAATAAGAAAGGAAATAGTAGCAACCAAAACATATGACTCATTAATGAAACATTTTTAAATTGTACACCATATATTCAACAAAAATAATAATAAATCAGCTAGCTAACTGTACAAGGCTAGAATTAAAAATAAAAAAAAAACACTAAAATGTACTATACACTACCTTATTTTATTTGATAGTCCAAAACGTCAATAGAATAACTTAGACAGAAATTAATAAAGCCAAACAAATTAAAGATGCAGATCTGAAAATTTGAAAACTAACAAAAACTCAACCTCAACATAACAAGCAAGAACGCTAGATTAAAAATAAAAGATTAATATTAATACACAACCACCTACAAAAAATGAAATACTAACAGTAACAGACCACCACAATCTACAGAAAAAACAAAATAGATCAGTAAGAAAAAATTACAAATAAAAGAAAAAATAAACAACGAAGATAGATTGTCTTTCTTTGTAGCTCAACCGAATTTAACATTGCATTAGTTTTGTTATTTAACACGCTAAAATTTCATCCAGCCACCATCTTAACCTAGTGAAGCCAGTTAATCAATAATCAAGAAATTTTTAAAATGGACCTAGTTATGGGCTTTGAGAATGTGACCAGAAATTATTGTTTATTAAATGTTTGTATCTTCAAATGTATTCATTTTGAATGATTTTTCACTATGGTAAATATTAAAATGATCTTACCGATGTATTGAATAAAATCAATATTAAAAAAACATAGTGAACGTTAATAATGACTTGAAAATGCAATCTCAATTTACCAATAAACATCTGAAATTTTGTTAATAAAAAGAATAGTGTATCGATAAACGTATTTACAATATAAAAAATCTATTTTGAACTATTAATAAGTAAACTTAATTTTTGAATTTTGAAAATTTAGAACATAATTGATATCAACATTTCCCATGTATGTGTTTTACGATTTTGCTTGTCTAAAAGGCTACCCGTGCAGAATGAGCTCTCCATGAAATCTAGTTTATTGTTGCCAGAGGGCTTACCACACTACTACCAAAACCATAGATGTTACCCTGTCACTTCTATAGTTTCACATTTTAGTAATGCAAAGAAGTCTCATTAGCTTTGTCAAAATATCAAGACCATTAAACTGAAGAAGAAATATTCTTCTTCACTTTTACATACCTCTGCCAAAAGTATAAGAGGCCCTACATAGCTAAAAAATGTACATAGTAGATTAATTTAGAATAATGATAAAATAAATATTAACTATTCTTATCAAGTACTTGAGGCAACCCTCGAAGTTAGAAAATAATATGAGAGGGACAACCAGTTATCTTCCTTGGAAGAGGGTACCATGAGAAGTTTAACAAATAAAAGGACTAGCATTAACTAAAACCAAGTCAGGTGAGGAACATGACACAAATTTGTTCTCAGACCTAATTTCAAAGATCTCACGCTAACCTTCGTAAACCTTCAACAAAAGTATTTGATAAGAATGCAAGACCTCTAAGTTTCAATTGGAAACTACAATAAAAATGATCAATATTTTAGAATGATGCCGTCCTCCTCACAACTGCACCAAAGATGGATTTCAAGAACCTCATAATACTATAAACTAATGTCCCTCGTATGATAAGATTCTATCATGTTTATTCACGCAACCCTAAAGGATGAACTTGTAAAAAGTGAAGTAGGAATAGGTTAAGCATCAAGAAGAATTTGGAAGTCCCCTCAATTTCCCTTTCTTTATGCAATGTGAAGTAAGAAATGAAAGATTTGAGATTAAAGGCGTGCATCTTGTTTGTTATGACTTGCTGGAAAAATTGGAGTTGTTTCTAATAAAACTGGAGAGCCAGATGTGTTTGGTAAAAAAAGAAAGAAGTGATCCTATTGCACTTTTTTAGACCTTGTATCTTTTAATTTTAAAGGAGTTAGAAACCATTTAAAATTTGTATAAGGGTTAATTTGGAGAATTTTTTTTTTGTAGAAATTGAGGAAAAGAAGAGTTGTCTTGTGCTTTCTAATAGGTAGACATTGAAAAAGGTCTACAAATTATTAGTGGATTCTTGAGAACAAGGAGGTAACATATATTAAGATAAGGTAGTGTTTTGCCTTGAAGCTTTTTTGAGTAGGGAGACACAAGAACGAGGAGTATTACGAGATGCTCATTTGCTGGTTCCTTTTGTTTAAAGAATCAATTGAGTACATTGGACATGCGAGTCCTCGTTCATTTAAAATCCGCTTATTTATGCAATTTGATAATGAATAAGCTACGGGTCTTTTTTGTTTCCATTCATTCTTATATTGCAGGAATAAATTTCCTTGTACCGATCAATGATTTACATGTCCAACTACACAAATGATTCTTCCAACAAATAGGACCTACAAATCAACATCTTGTATGGCTCCATTCTTGACTTTCCCTTCTCAAAGCATCTTCGAGGAAAATTATTTTCTTATATTAACTGAGTTACCTCTATGTGCAAAATAATGCAGGGATATTCTCTAGGCATTTTAAGACATTTTTGATAGTCTAACTATAAAAAAGAATAATGCAACTCTTCTTTCCCTCTTCTTTTCCTGAAATCCTCCAAGCCCTTACGTAGTTTTACAATGAATCTTTACTCCATTAGAATTACGAAATACTAAGACCAATAAATTACAACGGGTTTACCTCTTCATTTTTTATCGCTAGCTTTTCTGTTTCATTAGGCACAACTCTAATTTGTCTAAATTACAAAATACATTATCCACAAGTTCAATCTATATTTTCTAATTGTACATCTCAAATCATCTCCGTGTTACTTCAATCTTACCTTGCTTCACTAAAGGGAAATCTAGTCTGACAACCTAATTCCCTGACGCCATATTGTACTTTTCACGAGATGTATAAAATTTATAAACTAATTCACATCACTACCCCATAATCATATAAACTCAAATGATCAAACTCAATTAACATACTTCAAATTCGTGAAAAAAGGAAAATATCCTATAATATTAACACATTCCTAACTTTATACCACTTCATCATAAATGATCAACTAAAACAAAACAATATATACAGAGCATCATGAAAACCATCAATTCCCCCCAACAGAATTACGAAACTCTAACAATATAGGAGCACTGTCAAGATCCAACCCACTAGACTGTGTGGGCACCTCTTTAGGCATTTTTGCAGATTGTTTAGTTTATACTTGTTTTTCTTTATCAGAGGTTAGTTCCATGCCCCCTCATCTTCTGTGACGTTTTGGATTTTATGTATGTGGTGCTCAATGATATAAGAGGTATACAAGAATAAGAATACAACGAACACCTTCACAAATTTCCTTGGTCCCGTATAAGTCCCTCTCCTAGACATCCACAGCACCATAAATACTCTATTAAATTGTTGTGCTAAAAAGGAATATACCTCTAGACAATTGTGGGGGATCGCAAAGCATTATTAGTTTATTAATAAAGTAAAAAAGTATCCTAAAGTTATTTAGAAAGTAAAACAATAAGATAAATAAATTATAACATTCACTAGATTATGTACTCTCAAAAATTAGAAGAAATTCATTGTGGTGATACATGCACCTCCCTTTAATATATGTCCACATAATGTTAAAACTAAAAATATTATATTTGGGGATTAAGGTGAAACAATAAACTTTATTGCATCCATTTAGAGAATGATTAACCTTTCATACACCTTGGTGGAATCATTGGAACTGAGAGACCAACATAGAATACTATATCTTCAATGCTTGTTTAAATTGATTGAGTATTGTAGTTTACCAATACCTACATTGGGGGATTCCCCATTAAGAGATGAACAAGTTTGAAGGTTATCTTTCACATATCTCGTATTGTCAAAATAAAATGTTATTTATTTATTCAAAGAGTTACATCTAGAAATAAAAAAAAATTATCAGACATACGTGAAATTGTATTCACTTAAATCCTCATTTCCACTCTTTATATCACTTTTATGATCATGTTTATCAAGTACTTGAGGAAATCATAAAGTTGGCATTGTAGAGATGGAAAAATTAATTATATTCGTCCAGAAAGAGGTAACATTTGTCCCCATGAATACATTTTCACAAATAAGAAACCATAACAGAAACGTCCAGGTGAGGACACCCACTATGTTGTTTATCAAAAATAATTTCAAGAAGAATTTCAATCTTAACTCCCCAAACCTTATTTAAAAGTATTGAAAAATTGCACAACCTCTAAGTGGTCTGATGACCCCCAATAAAAAGTATAATAATTTATATAGATGAATGGCCTTTGTCTTTCTTAACTAAGAAAAGGTGGATGACCCAAGAGATCAAATTCTACTACTCTGTCTCTCATATGATGAAGAGGCTTATCATGCTTCTCACAATGACCCTAAAGCATGATACTAGTATATCTGAGAAACCGAAGCTCATCGGATGCATGTTGTACATTTTAATCGATTCCAGTAGACATTTTCCCTCCAACCATGTAACCATCTATAGTAGTTGCTACTATGTTTGTTAGAATTGTAAGCTCTGCAAGGGGTTTATATGGTTAAGACTATTTTTAGGATTCAGATGCTTTTCATTTGTTTTTCCATTGGGAAAAAAGTAATTGCACGTTTTAGAATATAATGTGCAATCAACTCTGTATATGGGGTTATCAGGTATCCATGATTTTATCAAGTTTATGTAGAGAATAGCAAAAGAAAACTATAGTAAGGAAGGTTGATTTAGGAAGAGAATGTAGCTTCAAGAATGAGGTAAGGCCAACCCAATGTCTAAGTTTATGTTACAGGGTTAAAGGTATGACTTCGTCGGATGCTGGGAAGCTCGGGCAATCCATTCCTATCAGTCATTCTTCAGTCCAAGATCGTTATCTAATATTCAAAGAGTCATTTAAAGAAGAGGAAGCTAAAGAGGAGAATAAAGATTTTGGATAACAGAACTTTATTATTGAAGAATACACTTTTGATTTAGGTTGTTTTTGGGTTTTTCTTAGGTTGCATACCGATGACTAAGTACACCCCTATGTGTACTAGTTTGTAATGGTTGTAGATATTACACCTTTGATTTATGTTTTTTTTGGGTTTTTCTTAGGTTTCATACCGATGACTAAGTACACCCCTATGTGTACTAGTTTGTAATGGTTGTAGATATTACAACATATAGATTATTCTATCTTTTACTGCAAATATCTAACTATCTAAAATATCTAGTTATTTCTTCAAGGCAACGTCTTTAAAATATAAAAAAAAATTCACTAATATAGTTATTTTTCGATACAACACTTGACTATTCTAGAAATTATACTTGAAAAATCAATGATATTCCAAAAATAAAGTTTATCATTAGTCAGAGTTTACGCATCACATGTAGTGTGAAATATGCCGTTAAGAAGAGTTTTGTTGTCCACTTAATTTCCCTTTGAAGTAAGGTAACAATGAAGCAGCAAAGGAAATATTTGAGATGCACTATTACGAAGAAAAGATTGAAGGTCTGCATTATATTTAATGAAACTGGAAAGACCAAATGAAGATGTAACTATATTGTACTCTTGTTGGTTTTGGTAACAAGGAGATATACATGCATTCCTTTTTTTTAGTTCTGAAGTACTTAAGAAGCAATTCCAATTCCGTATATAGGAAGTTTTCTCCTATATTATTTTAGTTATGTTAGATTCTAAGAGGGGTAGAGGGTGTGGCTGATGCTTTGTATATATTTTGGCATAGTAGTTAGTCCGTGAAATGATGAAGGGAGCCGTATCCATATTGTTAAGTGTGTGTTTAAGATTGCAGGTGATTATCCTTTTTTTCATGAGTTGGGACACAAGATACTCATGCCTTGGATTGAGTATGAAATCACCCTTGGTACATAACAATTATCAATAGTGGTGTGGGTGAGTTGTATTAATTTTCATGCAACCATCCGGTAAAGTGTGCACTACACATCAAGACAGAATTTGGCAGTCAGACAGTTTCCTTATGAAGTTTGAACGATTTGAGATAAAGGCGTGCCATCGTGTTTTAGTGACTTTTTGCTGGTCAATTGGAGCTGTGTCCCCATGGAACGGAAACTAGTTTGGGTTTTGTAAACAAAGAAATAGGTAAGCCTATTATATGTTGTTAGTCCATTTATTTAATTTAAAGCAGTTAGAAATTTTCAAAGTCCGTTAGGTATTTGGATAAATTTTGGTACAATGTGATGCAAAAGAAGAGGTGTGTTTGTACTTTCTTATAGGTAAGCTTTCAAAAAGGTCCTAAAAGAAAGTCAGTGCATTCTTGAGCACAACTAAGTAACACCTTTTAAGATAAGGCAGAGTTTTTTTCCCTTAAAGATGCTTCGAGAAGGGAGGCATATTAAAGAGGACTTTATGAGATTGCTCTTTGCCATAGGTTTTCATTTGATATTGTGCTCCCTTCCAAACTCTTCAGGAAAAACTCTCTTTATCTTAAAATGTACTCATCATGTGCTAAATCACTGATAAGGATGTTGAGATTTTTTTAAATTATAACTATCAGAAAGCACAAATTTTTTTTTAAAACTCCAGTAGAAGTCTTGCATCTATTAAGGTTTCCAAGAAGTTTTTACCACTTATAGTGAGACCTACAGATAGAAGACATCAATTAAGAGAGAGTTTAGGTTGAAGATTCTAATGCATTGATACAGAGAAATGAGATTAAAGAACATGTTCTATAGGCTTATTCAATCTAGTTTTTCAGTCTACTTCATTTGGATTAATAATTTTTGAGTTGTAATATTTTGTTTCGATAGATTAGATTATTCTTTGAGTTTGAGGCAACTTGTAGATGGGTTTAACAGTTAGGATGATTGTTGATACAAATGAATTAGAGTTTAGTTCTTAGGATTTGCAACTATTAAAATCTAAAGCCTTTTGTAGTCTCAGATTTTATTGAAGTTTATTTAAATCCTATAAACATATCAAGAGATAGATATGAAAGTTATATTGAAAAACAAAACCTACAAAATATATAAAAATAAAATGATCTGAAAACAATTAAGCTAAAGGAATTTAAAAGAAATCTTTAAAATAAGTTGGGAAGATGGAACCTGGATTTTAAAAGGAGATTGTATGCACTCTGATACAAAGGAAGAATAGTTCTAGAAGGGAAGGAAGGAGTGTGTAAGGAGGTAGGGGAAGGTGAGCGTTGGTGTGCCAAATTTATAGCTTTCTTGGTTGTCGGAATCTGTTTTGGTTTTTTTGGGTGGAAAGTTGACATAGTCTTGGATTAGAGAACAAGAAAGGTGAAGACGAAAATGCGGATAAATCGCCAAAGAATTGTTGTGATGTGCAAAATGGAAACACCCTCGAAGATCGATGATTGAGGGGTATAATCTTTTTATTGAATTACGAAGAGAGTGGATCTTCGATGCAATAATGATGAAAACGTTTGTGGTTGCTTTATATATCTGAGAGGGGAACTTATTACCAATTTTCTAAATCTAATGAACACTTACATTTGACGTTGAGGTACAATACTTTAATTTTAATTAATGACAATCTTTACTATTTGTGACATATGGATAATAAAGGGTAAAAATCACACCCCAATAATAATATAGTGTGCCATATATTTTCCTCAATAATTTTAATAATATACTTGTGATAAAATATTCTTATGTCTGATATTTTATATTTCTTTATGCATTTAAATTTATTTTTGATTCATGATTCATCATTACATACTAGTGGAACGATTAATCTGAATTTATGCAAAATTATTTTTTTTCAGTTCTCACGCAGACACCATATCTCAATAAATATTGAAAACTTAACTTATTAATCATCGGTACCAGACTTATTATCCTTATTTATTTAATGAGATTTGGTTCTATGAAGCAACAAACACCCTTGTTGCATTCAAGTATAATTGATAAACAATTAATTCAAATTACTATTTTATGTTCTTGTTTTCTTCTTGTAAAAAAATTAGTTTTACAAATAAGATTTTTGCATTATTACTATTTTGTATTATTCTACAAAGAGAAAACAGATAGTTTTATTGATTTATGCTTTTTAATATAACTCTTTCGCCCAGCAAGTTATTTTTCAAACCATACAAATCGACAAAATCTCTTTGATTTATAGACTGGTATATTCATATCATTTGTTTTATTATGGTGTATGCATACACCTTGAAAACTTCAAAAGTCTACTTGTTTAAATTTCCACCATATCTCTACTATCTTGTTAAACTCAACGAAATTGTGTCACCTTAAAAAATTAAATTTAACAGACCATACAACTTAATGTATTGGAAGTGTAAACAACCAAGATATCTCTATGTTTCGTACAAACAAAATGTTATTTTTCTAAAAATATGAATCCTACAATAAAAGTTGAAAATATATCTCAATCTTTTTATTAAGCATATGGGGCTTTAAATAGCAATGTTACAACAAAAAATCTCCATATAAAAAATTGGCAACACTTAAAATTCTAAATAAAAAAAAAAACCTAATAAAACTTTAATTTCAAATTCATCCCCAGATCTAGGAACTTATGCTAGAATTATAGTGTAAACTTGACGAAAAATTCATACTCATCCTTTTTCTTTAGTTACCGTAGTTTAAATGTTCTTCTCAATTTTTTTCGTATGGTATTGGTGAGAAGTTATTTAATTAGTTTTGAACTGCAAATTTGTGTATGTCTTTTTTTTCTTTTTAATGCTTAAAAACACAGAACTACTAATTTGTCTAATTCAGCATTCCTTTGATCTGTTCTCTGGATAAATAGGATCATACAAAAATTTAGTAGTCAACAATGTTTTCCTCCATCATACATATCTCAGAAAACATAGTTTCAAAATTAAATTCTTATTCATTTTTCCCTACCCCATTCAGTAATTCATATCCGGATAGAAATTTTGTTGGCTTGAACGAGAGAATATTTTTTGTCAGGGTTAAGTTATTACAATTATAGGCATGTAGATATAAGCCATGGTTTGAACTTAGTTGAGAATAGTCCTAAGGGGTAAAGATTAGCAATAGTTGGTGGTTAAAATAAGGTCAAATAGCCTAAAATGTAAACAATAGTTTTATAGAAAAACACACAACTTCCATTTGATCATTGAGGTTCTTGACACTACCTGTTGTTTATGGGAAACAAATGTTTAAAATATCTTCCAAAGTTATTAAAGGGATTTGAATATCTAACTTCACCAAAAAAAAATGTAAATTTCAAATTTATCCTAACAGATAATTATATTTCAAAGTTTCCTACATACATAAGAAACTTTAACATGAGGTCGAATTGAAAAAAGCAATAATGATTGAACTTGGGCTTGCCTAAATGATTAATATTGTGATATTTTAACGATAAACATATAATCACACGCTTGAAACTCCCAAAAACAAATTCCGAGTCGCAACTATGGTGTCTACTTGAATACATTTGATAGATAGGGTTTTTGAGATGGACCTTTGGTGTGAGGGGTTTCTAGAGGGGATTTGGTGGAACGACGTAACAATGAAAATAGGGTTATGAAAGTGTGGAAAAAGCAGTGGCATAAGCAATTCTTTAAGAAAAGAGGAAGTGGGGATGGATATAATGACTGTTAGGAAAAAAATACTGGGAGAGTTATGCAGCGTGTTTATAGCGCAGGGAATCTAGGTTGTGTCACGCGTGGTGTGGAGGGTGATCTTCTAATTGGATTGAGGACTATGAAGCCTAGAACACTATTATGGTGCCATGGTTCAGAGTTGTTTCTTTTCCAGTGGGATGGGCTTGAGACTTCAAAAGTTTAAGTCATACCCCACTAAACCTAAAACCATCGATGGCCGTAGTTATACTTACATGGTTTGGTAAAAGAATGTTCATTATTAACAATGAGCAGCGAGTTCTCATGTGGGAACACGACAAATCACTATGAACAATACATATTGATCCTAGGATAACTATGACTCGTAGATAGTGATCTAGAAAAATTTAAGCAGGCTTGTTTTTTCTATGAATTATGGCCCCTGGGATTGTGATACTGTCGCGACGACGACACTAACTTCTACACTTCGTGATTATTCGGATTGCGACAAAAGAAATAAGGCAGGAACACGGGTAGTAAGAAAAAAGAAAAGGAGAGAAGGGAAGGGGTCCCGGGGTCACCCGGCGAGAGGCTTTTGACAGAAGTATGGTACTCATAAGAATTCTGTTATAAAATTGTTGTACTACAAGATTTATCGAGTACAAAATCTAATAAAGGTGTGACTGAAAGTGTCAAATTCTGGGGATTTTGTACAATTTGTAAATGGGGTAACCTTCAAAGAAAAAATCATTATATACTGAGGGTGATTCTTAGGGATATGGACTGGCAATAGAAAGTTAATAATAGATTATTCGGTGCATCCCGTCGACATAAAATTTGAAAAAAATAGTTACGGCGGCTAAGCTTTATTGGGAAGCCATTTGTTCTCTCTCGAGCGACTACTTGTGTCAAATGGTGCCTCTCGACACCATTTGTCAGATAAACCAAGCCTATGCCTTACCCCACCCTCTCTATCGTCTCCTAGCTAAAGTGTTAGGATATGGACTATGGCTCGCCCTCCCCTCTTTGACGGTGAGTCGGGCTGAACGTATATCGTGCACTCCTAAGGCCACATCTAGTTGTCTTGTTTTATGTACGATCTTTATCTCTCAAACAACACACAACTTGTTGGAATTGTCTTTCCATTACATTTTATTAGATTAAACGAATAATGTCTAGTGGCGTAATTCACCTTAAACTATATCTGAACCTTAACAAGCAAGACCCAACAATAATATTACCAACTCAGATTTGCCTTAAATCAATCACACAGATGTGGTGAGCGCTACATTGTTAGCCCCACATGAAGAAAGAAAAGAACATATATTCAATGATGTTGAATCACTGGGTATAAGAAGAATAAGTCTTGATTTAAGCAAAACTAATCAGAAGAATTACTTCCAATTTGGGGAGCAGTAGATCCTTCCCTTTTCAATTCTTCAAAGCCCGTCTTCATTGAAGACGCAAATGCAGAAACTAACGTTTTAATGCTAAAGACATAGAATAGATGTTCAGACTCTCATTAATCAAATTAACCTAGTCTTATAGTTTTCAGATGTGTGTTTTGAGGTTATCAGGCTCGCCCAGACTCGGGAACTCCAAGCGGTGGTGTTAATTCAGCTATGATTATATTGAAGAGGGTGTGACTTAACTAATTGCCATTTACCTCATCTAGTGCATCATCCCTTTTTTTTTCTTGCCCAAAACCATCTTTAAGTCTTGACCTTGGGGAGTCTGGTACTGAGTCTTCATCAAATGGGTCCAGTGGTGGCGCCAACTGCTCCTTTTCTGACGATTTGATCCTCTTTCTCAGATCTACTCAGCTTGATGAATAAAGTGTGAAGTACACTCACTGTCGGCAACACGTGCGTCTCAATTTATACCCCTTTGTCAAACCTGCTCAGGCTTCACAGGTGTTTGTTCTTTTCAACCCTTCTTTGTTACTTTCGCCTCCAAGTGTTTCCAGCGCCTTCAATAAATCCTTCAAATACCCCGGCGTCCTTCTTCCCTATCGTTTGATGGTTTTATCACTCATCACTCCTCTCGTGATATTGAATAACAAGCATTAAGGATACTATTTCTATTAAAATGTCGACCTAATTAGTTTTAATAATTTGTGATTTATCACACCCTCCGACTTAAACATTTGATATATCCTCAGTAAAACGTTATGGTAACCTGTTTAAATACGATGTTCTAGTAACTATACTACACACACTCACACCTCTGTTATGCACATACACAACTAGACTAACACTACCTTAGTCAAATATAAATTGGCTGTACTCAATTATTCAAATTGTGACCACCATTATCAAGATTCTCAAGCTCCATTACTTGCTTCAAGGGTATGTTCACAAGATCAAATATATTTCCTGGAAATGTCCATGGTTGCGATTCCACTTCCCCATAACCAGGTGTTCTCAATCTATGTCTAGAATTAGACACCAAGCTCACTGTTTCCCACTCCACCAATTCTTGACTTATTTGCCAGTCAAGAATTTTTGGCTTTCGCAAATCGGAATGGTGGGGGGGTGGGTGTTTTCTGTCAAGGGCATGTAATGGTGCTGAATGTTAAGTTTGGTGTATTTATAGGTAAATTTAGCTAAGACGCTCAGAATTTGGTGTGCCACACATTCCCTTTTATTTATATTCTTTTATTCTTTTTTCTCCTGCTAATACGACTCTCGTCACCTATGTATTCACATCCTGATTACTTGGAACCCAAATTTCTTTTGGTACTTTTATCCTACATCCTTCATTTTAAAATTATTTTCTTCTCTTATTTCTGCTCCTTTTTCTATTTTTTTTTATATGAAGGTGTTTTTTCCATTCCGTGCAATACCATGGTTAAATGGAGACTTTTTCGTAACACTTCCAACCCGCTTGCCTTGTCCTTTTCATCATCCCCAACTTATTTTTTTTTTAACTTGGCTTATTCACTAAAAACCAAAAGTCACGAGATTTAAGGTAGTAATGAATTAATATCTTTTCAAAACATATTTTCTTCCCATAAAGTAATTCAACGGGTTTGAAGAGAGGTTCCAGACTCACGTGTGGCCACATAGGGTATATGTCAAAATTTACTCGCCATCTTCAAAAGTCCCTAAGATAATTCGCAACAGACAGCATTCTTAATTGACTAACTAAAGGGGGAAATTCTGGTATTCATGATGTTCTTTGAAGCTTATTACATACGGCATTGATGCTTAGTTGGAAACAATACTGTCACAACATTTTCCGTGTGGCAGGTCATTAATAAGAATCAATTTGTCAATTGGGCTAATCACAAAAAAATTTAACAAAGTTCACATTTGTCTATGCAACTTAATTTTGTATCGTCGTATCCCACATAATGTTTATCATTGAAGCACATTCCAAGTTTACAGGCTTTATCGGAAACCGAAATTTAAATTTTAACCGATCCCTTTCAACACAGCACTTGGCAACTTTTCGAACTAACTAAATTTTTTTTTAGAGACTTCTTTTAATTAAATTAAAAGATGGAGAACATATCAAACAATCGCACAAGCAGTATAAAAAGGTTTAAGCAAACACACTATACCCCAACCTATATATATAAGACAGAATCAAATTAACCAAACAGTTTATATCCACTAAACAAATGTGCCTCACCCACATTAAAGAAGAATTTTTTTTCATCCGTTACTCAATTATTGAAATATCTCTTAGAGAAAGAAAGAAAAGACTGAGTTAGTAGGGAATGTCGTCATCTAGATACATGCTCCATTATGTCGTGGCCTCATGCCTGAGCAGCGCTGGAGAATTGACAATGGTCCCATTCGATTAATCATTCTGGTTCTCCTTTTTTTTTAGTTGCCTTCGCCATTCAGCTATATTATCTTCAATCATCCTATCCAAGTTCCTGCGCTAACACATAACGAGAGTTTATAGTAGTGTAGACTCCATATTTCCCGATAAAGGCTAGTCAGGTCAATAGGAAACCTCCTGCTGAACCCTATTCTTCCTCGTATTTCTCTCTCTCCTTTGCAGCTCTCCTCAATTTTTTGTCTTTTTAACTCCATGTTTGTTACCTCTGAAGACTGCCTCTCCCCTCTACTTTGGTCTAGAAAATTTCAGTACAGACCATGAAACATAAAGTGTGAGTAGTCGTCCACGTGTATTTTACGTAGGGACAATAAGGTAAATTCAGTGTAGAGTTACTTCACAACTAGTTAAATGAATGTTCTTCATCTACAGGTTATTTTGTTTAAAGTATGCACTGTGGGTAGGAGTATGCAGAAAAAAAGGGCAAACCACAGAAATATTTTCGACAATCGATGAATGCCTTCAGAGACATAGTTTTGTTACACCAAAAGTGCAAATTCACTACACATTGACATTAATTTAAGGTTGTATGGGCAAGTCGGAAAAGACGTCAAACCGTCGGCGAACTCCAAGTCAACCACTCACGAAAAGCTTATATGCCTATTTAAAACCATCCTTTCAGTTCAACCCGCAGCTCTCGGACTACAATCTTAACTTATACAACACTAATTCATAAAGGATTCATATTATTTTCATACTCCCAAAGTAAAAAATACAACCTAAACATCTTCTTATCAAATTCTTATAATTTTACAAGAGTTTAACTTTATAGCAGATACGTACTTCATCAACTAGAGAACTCACAATGATTTATTATTGTCCTTCATACACTCTTTAAACACTTTTCCCTCTACATAAACTTGACCAACATCACAACCATTATTTATGTCAGAACCATCCAATTTTAAAAAGGATGTTTGGGGTTGCCTCCCCAACAATGCCTTGTTAAGTCTGGCACAGGGTAACTCATTAGCTCTTCTTTTGGGGTGCTGTATGACTACGCAAAGTTCCTTCCTTGTGGTCTGCTTATGTGATTACTAATTGACATGTCGGGGGTTTCTAATTGTTTGATCGACACTTAATGGGAGGTAATAGTCTGACTAAGAGTGGCCATTTTTTTCATGCCTTTTTGCATCTTTTCTGACCCTTCCACTTTTTCGAGGATACGCAAGAGAATGTCCTCAAATCTTCAACCATCCAAATAATTGGGCTTTATACAGTCATGGGGAGGCACATATTGATCTTTCTCCCCAACTTTCAAATTCGGATAACGGTCCCACCCTTCATTTCTTCCCCAACAATGATTTCAATCATGTATAAAATAGTTTGAAATATACCCATATCCTTGGTTAGATAGAAATTTCATCTCCTCATTATACAACATTTCAAACTTTATTTCTTCACGGTTTGTGCTCCCGATCCCCAAAACATTAACACCATGTATGTTACACCTTAGAAATCTAATGACTTAAGGTAGACTCTTACGTGAATGGTAAATCCTCTAAGCGTTAATTATGTTTAGTACTAATGTATGTATAACTAACTCATTTTGTAAATTTTAGGCCTAAAGGTGTTTACTTGCGAATGACATGATGTTCGGAAATACTCTTATTATTAACTTGTGTAGGGTTGATCCCGTGTAGTGGTTATGAGGTGACGTATAGGACTTAAACTCATATAGATTATGCTATATAGAATATATCTAACCAGGTTTTTAGTCATAAACCAAAGGAGGAATGCTAAGATATAGGCGCAGACAGGCTAGACTCAGCTGATCCAAAAAAGCTACTGCCTCTCCAAACTGCATGGGCGATGGGACCACCTCAATAGTCGACCCATGGCCTGTGGGGGCATCATTAGCTTCCATTTTTCCCATTAGAAGGACTCTAATTATCCCTAGTCACGGGCCCCAAATACCATCACTATGGGGACCACGACTCGTGGTCCACTCCATAGTAGTGGAAAGGTGGTCGTGGAGTTTACCTTTGTTTACAAAGAGGTGGTATGTTTATATGGGTTACTACAAAGTACACTGAGCAGTTATGGCCTCGTGTGCATATTGACTACAAGGGGCTTGGTCGTAAAAAGTACTTTGTGTGTGAGGTTGATACGCCATTTTTGGAGGCTACTGCCTCACCCTTCACGAGCCACACCCAACTCGTGGTGTTCATAATGGCTCGTGAATGGGCTCGTGAGGGATGGATAGGATTTCATTAGTGAAGGTCAAGTTTGACTTCTATTTTAAAAGTCCAACTAAGTGAGAGCTGTTTTGGGCATTTTAGGGGTTAAGTATATATTGATTTAAGTTATTTTACATCTATTTAAAAGAATTCAAGCATTTAGATAGGGTTCAACGTCCAAGGTTTTAAAAAAAAATTCATGGTGAATATTCCATTAGGTATGGTGCCTCCAAGGTCCAAAGTGTTTAATGTTGGATTTCAAAAATCCCCAATTTTTAGGTTTTTAATGAAACACATGTATTTCTTGATGAACCTCTTTTTATTAATCTAAATTGACAAATTATGACTATATATGATTTTTTATGGATGAATTTAATTAATGTTATGGTTTTTGAATGAAAATACCCAAGACCCATGTATGATGTGTTAGCCATGTTATGTTTATTATATTGCTAATGACAGGTTCTGACATAATGCTTTATGTTTTATGTTTGATTTGAAGTAAATTCTCATGCCACCCTATAATGACTATAGTTTGAATAAGTATTCTATATGATGTTGGTTCTAATGGATGAAAGGACTCCTTATCTTGTAACCGTTTATTAGTTGAATTATATCTGAGGATGAAGTCCTTCAGTATTTATGTCCAACTACCTACTGCTTAAAGTAAATATAAAGGTTACCTAAAAAATGGAATCACGCTTAGCACCAAAGACGATATGGCCATTATATAGGTTTCATTCTTAAACGAAGCAGGTTCCTCGAATGGTCTCAGAGATGGAAACTATAATACCATGAAGTGTAAGATGGGTTTTGTAGTAGCAAACTGTCAACGACCTGTTTTTAGTCGTTTTGATCACAGATTTTTATTTCTTGAAAACTGCTGAGCGAATGGACCCCATGACGACCGTCATGTCACGACGGACCGTCCGGGGCCTCGTTCCAAAACTTAGAATTAGAACATTGGGTACTGAGAGCGACTCTCTAACTAACGTCACGCGGAATGGGCAGACTTACCATCACAAACGCGTTGACGGACGTCAACAGACTCTTTGGTGAATTGAGTCTCTGACGCTTTGCGACGACCTGCAGGACGTCCGTCGCAAGGCCAGTAACAAACTAACGCCCGTCCCGAAGGCTGCGCAACTCCGGCTGGATGGATTTCCCTTTTAATTTATTTAAGGGGCGTTTTTGGACCTATTTCCTACTTTATTATAAGTGTGGGTTAATGTTAATAAGTCTAATTACTTGGGGGTTAAAGAGGTAACCCGTACGTTAATTATGGGTTCCATTAGTGATCTTTTTACTTATTAAATTTATATGAATATTATTAGGGTAAACAGAAAGAGCGGTTGAAATCAGAAAAATACGAAAAGAACAAAGAGAGCAGAAAAAGAGAGAACGAACGAAGAGACATACAAGCAATTTGAGGACTTTGCTGCTTGATCATCTAATCTTCGCGGGGAGGTAGGTTATGGTTTTATGCTATTCGTGTAATCTCTAATAGCTATGATATCGTTGGTAGTATTATAAAGTCTTCATATGCTTAATTGTGTGCACATGCATGATGTGGTTTTATATATATAATTGTGATAAGCATCATATGAGCTATTGAAACCCAACTCTTGATACCACCTATCTCTTGTTAAATGATTATGCCTTTGTATAAGGGCCGTGATTGGACTAAGAATGAAATGATGATGCCTGATAATAAAGAAGACTTTATAATCATGAATGAGAATCAGTGGGGGCGGGTTTGCACGAACCGACACTAGAATCGGGGACGGGGGTCACAAACCGACTCGAATTAGGGGATCCGGGTGTCACGAACCACACGTAGATTTAGGGGATCGGTGTCACGAACCGACACATTAGATTTTAGGGGATCGGTGACACGAACCTACACGTAGATTTATAGGGATTGAGTGTCACGTTCCGCCACATGTATTAAGTGGATCGAGTGTCCACTTACGCGCACAAGATAAATATAGATATGATCTTGAAAGATGCTAATATACTCAATCTAAAGACATGTTTTCCCAAAAGAGTAGGTGTGGAGGCTTGAGTCCTCAAGAATATCCGGGTATATTATAAAGAGTTTTTATACTTTGTGCCTATCACCCTTTTCCGTAATATGATTGATTTTATGATATTTATCTTGCGATATTGCTTTCTATTTTGATGTGGTGATTTGGGCCGTGAAGCCTACTCATACTTGTGGTTGTACTGACCCCCTACTTTTATGTTTCCTCTTCGTTGTTATTTATTGAGTGCAAACAACGTCCCCGTCTTTCAACTCAACCGCAACTCTACAGCCAGTTCTATCTTACAAAGCAAACACGGGGATTTCAGGAGAGGCTAAAAGGCGTCTAGCTTGCGACTGTTCTCCTTCCTCATGTCTTGATGCCTTGAGTTCGGCGGACTAGCTTTTGTTTTTTGCTTTTTAGAATACTCTTAGTTTAGTATTTTGATCCTAGATGTTCTTGTGGTGATGACTTCCGTTTTGGGATCAGAATAGCTGTTGAATTTTAGAAGTTATTAAATTTGTTTTTATTAATGGTTTAAGGTTTTTCCGCATTCTTTCTGTTGATATACATTGAAATGTTGGTTTAGATTGGTGGTTTCCTAAAACCAGGAAGATAAGTGTGGGTGCCAGTCGCGATCCGCGATTTGGGTCGTGACAACTTGGTTATCAGAGCATTAAGGTTCGTTGGTCTCATCACACAAAACGTCTAGTCGAGGAGTCCTTAAGGACGGTAGGGGGACCCTTTACTTTCTTGATAGGCTATAGAACTTTACGTAAAACTTCATTCTTTCTTTTCTCCTTCGTGCTCATTACTTGAATCCATGTTAATCTAGGTGATACAAATTGGTATCTGAGACCATCTTCACTCTATTTCATAGAATGTTTGAACTAGAGCACAACGCCACGCCAACTCACTCAACCATCGGCAATACAAGATGCATCCCTGAGCCCATGAGCCAGCCGTGATACTGTAGGCTCTACGAGGAGCAGTGGCAAGAGGCCTCGGAGAGGTTGTGGGAGTAATGCCTCTAGAGGACGGGACGAGCACCTAGCCCACCGGTCCTAGGGCGGTGACATCACTCCACCGCCTGATGAAGTATTCAGAGAAGGGGCGGTTGGGGAGAATTAAGCAAGATGCAGAATAGGAATTTCCCATTCCACCCCAACCGACCCCAGAAAATATCCAACTCACAGATTCTCGTATCTTAGGGGTTGTCGGATCAGGTCGCACCATCCATTATTTTTCTGCAACCAACACCTCCGTTCGAAGTCTACAACATGCAGCCACTAGGCTCCTCGTTGGATGCTCATTGAAATAGGCACGTTTCCTTCCTTTCCTCGTCTGAACACAGGCCGATAATGGCAAATGATCAGCATGAACTTTCAGTAACTTTCTGAATTGAAACTCCAGTCGTCAATGGTGCCGATCTGAGGATTGCCTCTTTTCTAGTTGACTGTCAGATGTCTGTTTACACTAGATGGGTATAGTTAGAATGGTTTGGTGTTAGTTTGTGACTTATCAGTTTTAAGGAAACTCAAAATTGGTGGCGGTCACATGTTAGAGTGTACAACCACAAGGCACCCACCTAGGACTTGGTCACTCTCATTCCTCTAGCTTAGTTCATGGAACATATTCCCCGGACTTTGGGGATAGGGAAAGTGATGGAGTTTTTGAGCCTAGAGCAAGGTAAGGATTCGTTACCTGCATATGAGGCTAAATTTCCGTGCATTTCGCCGAGTCACCCACCTATGTTTCATTCCACAGCATTGGTATTCGCCGTTTGTGAAGGGTTGATATGCAAGTTGCGAATTTCGCATTTACAGTTACGGCCACAGCGAAATCCTTCCGACGTGGTAGATTGTTTGGTAGAGGTGGAAGGAGTGAATCCAGATGAATTTTTTTACCCATGGCTCGACATCAAATAGGTTGTTGAAATGGAGGTTCAGTAATGGTCTGACTCTAGGGACATGTGGGTGTGTTGGTGGTGTGGGTTTGTGTCGTTTTGTGTGGTTTGGGCTTGTGTTCTCTTGGGGGAGGTTGGTGGGGGTGTTGTTGTGTTCTTTTGGTGGGTGTTGGGGGGGTTTTTGTTTGGGCTTTTTGCGGATGTGGTTTTTTGGTGCGGCCTGTGTGTTTAGTGTGTGGCGGAGATTATTTTCTTTTTCTTACTTTATTATTATTTCCTTTGTGTTTTTTTCCTTTTTCTTTTTTTCTTTTTTTGTTCACGGATGTTCTACCTCACTTTCGCCCCATTCAGTCCTTCACTACCGACTGTAGTGGGGGTCCACCTTCATGACCCGTTCCAACCTCTTTGAAGAGACTTTCGCTTGAATCTAGATAGTGTTCTGGATGTGGGGATGACTGTACATATTAGGGTAATTGTTACCCAACAATAGTTATACCCCCCAATAGCTAGGGCAGAGGTCGATTGTAACTGAGGCCTTGTTATCTTGAGGCGTAGTAGCCTAGTAATGTTGTCACCAAACGGCCGGGTTGATGGTCAACTGGTAGCCACTACATCCCAACAGTTAGGGGCCACGGACAACAACAAAGGGCTCCATTGTTATGCTTTTCCTGGGAAGCTAGGCGGAACAGCTGCTTCAATCACAGGTCATCTTCTTGGTTTGTGATTGCATGCTTCTGTTATTTGTTTGATCCTTGTCCACTTTTATTATGTTCTAGCCTCATTTGCTAATGGTCCTAAATTTACATTGTGAATCTACTTGATATGCCATATTCGTTTTTCTACTCCCGGTGTGTGCGTCTGTGGTAGTTGCAAAAGGTATATAGGTCTTGTTTTGGTGACCTTTGTGTGGGAGAAAACACTTCTGTAGTTTGGTTATCTTAGAAATGGTTGATTTTGATGTATTCTGGGTATGACTTGGCTTTCTCCGCAATTTGCGATTTTGGATTGTAATGCTAAAATGGTGACGTTAGCCAAGCCTGAGACAGTCCCTTAGTCGTGGGAGTTGACTACACTTCTTTTTCCCATCGGTGCGTATCATCCTCCTTTTCTTCGTGCCTTAAGAAACTGGTTTAGTAAAGGTGTTTACTTTCTTGGCTTGGAACACATCTCACGGATACAACTACCCAAGTACCTCGAATCGAAGTCGGTTTCGGTGTTCCCGTGAGTTTTCTTGATTGTTTCCCCTGCAGATCTTCCTGGTATGCCACAAATAAGGAAGTTGACTTCCCTGTTTGATCTTGACCGGGTACTCGGCGCCATTTCTATACCCCCTTATAGATGGCTCCCGCGGAGTTTAGAGAGTTTTTCAAAGCAACATTCAAGAGTTTTTTGACAAGGCTTCATTATACGACCACGTGCACTCTCCTTGGTGGTGCTCGTTTTTGTTTGTGATAAGAATGCTGGGAGTTTTTGGATGTGCAATAGACTACCGACAGTGTGAAACTGTGACCATAAGCACAGTAGCCTCTTCCTCGCATTGATGACTTGTCGTCAGTTCACGGTGCTTATGTCTTACTCCTAAGCTTGACTTGAGATCCGATTCATCATCAATTGAAATTGACGGGCAAACGGATGTGCCAAAGACTGCTTTTTAGAAGCAGGTTGTCAGTACGAATTTGTAGTGATGTCTTTTGGGTCTTACTATGCCCACTGGCTTGGCGCTTGGCGTTCATGATTTGATGAAACGCGGGATTTTTAAGCCATATTGGATCTCTTTGGGATCGTCTTTAATTGATGATATACTGATATACTCGAAAAGTAAGCGAGGAACATGAGGAGCATTTGATAATGGTATTGGGAAATGTTGAGGGAGACAAAGCTTTACTTGCAAATTCTCCAATGTGGGGGGGAGTTTTGGCTAGTCAGTTTCCCTTCTTTGGGCAGTGTTTTCCAAGTATTGATTATGGTTGATCCTTCTAGATCGAAGTATGAAGAAATTGGGTAAGACTACTAATGTGATCAGAACTAAGAAGCTTTGGTTGGTTTATCAAACCAGTATACGTCGATCTTGTCCAGGGATTTCTCTTTGCTTCCCACTGTGAACTTGACTAAGAAAAATTTCTCTTTGTATGGTCGGGATGAGTGTGAGGAAAGCTTCAGAAACTCAAGACTCTGTTGACTACTAGCACTCACCAATTCTCACCGGCTGCCAGTGGTAATGTGAGAATTTCATTGTGCTATTGTGATGCATCCTATTCGTGTTTGGGTGCGGTGCTAATGCAGAGAGAATGTGGTGCTTATCTTCAACGCAGATTAAAAGTGCAATACTGTAACTATCCAACAATGATTTGGATTTGCCGTGGTAGGTTGCATTAAAGCTAATGGGACACTATTTATATGGTGTTATGTTGTGAGGTCTATCGATCATCGTACCCTACATTTATTCTTTGTACTCAGAAAGATTTGAACCTTGATACAAGGGATGGATGGAAACTATGAAGGACTTCGACAATCATAATTTTGTATAATCCGTGTGCAAAGGCGAATGTTTGTAGCGATGCTTTAAAGTAGCAGGGGCGGGAAGCATGGAAGTCCTTGATCAACTTGCCAAGCTTCTAGACTCCCATTGGCTAGAGAACGTTCAGATTCTGGCTACGACCTTATGGATTAGAAGTAACATTAAAGGGAGGATTTTACTTGTGTGGGGCAAGATCTTGATTTCCTTTGCAAGATTAAAAGGGAAAGCGTTTAATGATGACAAAATTGAATCCGGATCCGAGATAACTGTTGCACAATTGAGAGGCTAAAGAAGCGACCCGAAGAGGAGCTAACCAACAACCAAGAGGTAGGAGGGTGAAGGAGTTTTGGGGGGGAAAGCTACAATCTATTATTAAGGATTTGGAGGATAAGGGCTGGGTATGTGTACCCCGCGTCGATTGATTTGATCAACACGATGCTGGACAGAGGCGCATAGTTTCAAGGGATTCCGGCTACATCCGGGTGGCAACCAAGCTGTACCGTGACCTAGACACACTTTTGGTGGAGTAGAATGAAGCTGGATTTGTGATTTTATTGCAATGTCCAACTGTCAACAAGTAACTATGAACACCAAGGCCCGGAGGAACGACTTCAGAGAATCCATTCCGTAATGGAATGGGAGAGATTGCAATGGACTTAGTGTTGGGCTTCCAAAGACATTGGGCAAGTTCGACGCCATTTGGGTGATTGGTGGACAGATTCACTAATTCCTTCTCATTTCATTCCATTGGTGGACTTACAATGCAGAGAAGTTAGCCAACTTTACATCTTCATAAGTTTTTTTTGGTTGCATTGATTCCATTTTTTCCATCATATTCAGATAGAGTTACGCAGTTTACTTCTAAGTTTTTGAGAACATTGCACGCTGATTAGGTGACAGTGACCTTAGTACTCTCTCTGTCTGCATTTATCACCCTCATACGCTGGCAGTCTGAGCGAACGATTCAAGTTTGGAAGATATGCTTCGAGCTGATGTGAATATAATTCGGTGTCATATTGGGACTGCTTCTTACCCTTAGCGGAGTTTTTTTCATACAATAATAGCTATCACTCAAGTATTGACATGGCCCCATTTTGACTTGTTGGTAGAGATGTAGGTCTCCCATTGGTTTTGTTGATGCATTCGAGTTTGACCTTGGGGTACTGACCCTTATTGAGGACTCGTAAAAGGTGACATCATCCATTCAAGAAAGCTTTATGCGGCTCAAGTGGCAAAAGAGTAATGCCATCGAAGATTTAGGGATTTGGGAGTCATGAAGGTGAACAGGTTTCTTTGCTGAAGGTTTCACCAATGAAGGGGTGTGATGCGTTTGAAATAGAAGCTTAGTCCCCCGAGGTATCTTGGTCCATTTGAAGTTCTGAAGCGAGTCGGCGGAGGTGGCTTTATGATTAGCTTTGCTCCAGCACTTCTCCGGAGTAACATCCGGTATTCCAGTGTCGATGTTGAAAAGATCCCATGGGGATGGAAACGACAATTATCCGTTGGGATTCCAGTTTTTCTTGATGAGAATTTGTTCTTAGTGAGGAGGAGCCTGTTGCTATTTTAGATAGAGAGTTTTGTCAAGTTTAGTCAGGGAGATTGCATAATCAAGGTGCAATGGAAGAATCGCACAGGTTTTGAAGAGGCACTTGGGCGAATGGGCAGATAATGCCAGAAATATACCCACACCTGTTTACTATTTCAGGTAACTTCTTTGCACTCTTGTTTTACTCTCATGATCGTCGAGGATGAACGATGGTAATTGGTATCTATTGTAACGACCTTTAGTCGTTTTGAGCAGCAGATTTTTATTTACTGGAAAACTGGCTGAGCGTCGAGGACCCCATCGACGGACCGTCATGGTCACGAACGAGACCCGTCGAAAGGGTCTCGTTCCAAAAACTAGAATTAGAAAAGTGGTTACTGAGAGCGATCTCCTGAAACGTCACGACCGGAATGGCAGGACGGACCGTCACAAAGCGTGACGGACCGTCACAGACTCTTTGGTGAAATTGAGTCCTCTGAACCTTGCGTCAAGGCTGCGCAATCCCAGGCTGTGTCGGATTTCTGTTATTTATTTAAGAGGCGTTTTGACTATTTCTGCGACCCTACTTTATTATTATAAAGTGGTGGTGTTTAATGTTAATAATCCTAATTACTTGGTTTGCTGTTCATTGAGACAAGCTAAGGTAGGCTACATACTCTAAATTTGCTTAGTGGTTTATATAGTGCATCGCCACTGACGTTTATACTTTATTGATTGAATTTATAGTAGGGTCAAAAAAAGACTAGTGTGTTTGCTGCATAAGACAAATACGACGACAGTGAACCAAGACGAGACGAAAAGAGAGAGAACCGAAATCTAAGAAGGACAACAGAATTGAGGAATGTGCTTGCTTGATCACGACTCTTCGGGAGTGGGTTATGGGGGGTTCTTTATGCTATCGAGTAACTCTTCATATCGAATGATATTTGTTGGGTAGTATTAATAAAATCAGCTATAATTCTTATTGTGTGCCGGCATGATGTTTATTTTATAATATATGATTGTGATGACAAGCTGACGAAGCTATTGAACCCCAAATCATGATAAAAACCTAATCTCTTGTTAAATATGATGCCTTGGTATAAAAGGAGGCTTTATGAACTAAGTCAATGATATGAGAATGCCTGATATAAAGACGCTGGATGAATTATAGAATGAATTAGTGGGGCGGGTGTCACGAACCGACACGTAGATTAGTGGACCCACGTGTGTTCACGAACCGACACGTAGATCTTAGGGGCTCCGGATTTCAGTAACCGCCCACGTAGATTGAGGATCGGGTTTCACTAACCGACACGTATATTTTAGGGATGGGTGTCACGAACCGACACGTAGATTTGGGGATCCAGTGTCACGTTCCGACACATAGTTTTACATGATCGGAGTGTCACGTACACGCCACAGGAGAATAAGTAAATGGAATACTTGAAAGTGCTAATCTACTCAATCTAAGAACATGTTTCACAAAGGTCTGGTGTTGGAGGCTTGAGTCCTCATGATAGTGATCGGTGCAATATTAATAAATGAGTTATATACTTTGTTGCTGATCACCACCTATTACAGATATTAGTTGATTTTATGATGTTTCCTAGATATATTGCTTTCTATTTTGAGTTGGCCGATGAGACCTACTCAGTACTTGTGGTTGTACTGACCCCCTCCTTTTATGTTTTCTTCGTTGTTATTTGTGGAGTGCAAGAGCATGTACCGTCGTACTTCAACTCAACCGCAACCTAAGCCATTTTCTTACAAATAACAAAAGCCCGGTATTTCGGTGAGCTAAAGCTCTAGATTGGCTGGATCTTCTTCTCATGTCCTTTATGCCTTGAAGTTCGGCATGGATAGCTTTTGTTATTTTAATAAAGCTTTTTGAATACTCTTATTTAGTATTTGATCATAGATGTTTCCTTGTGGTGATACTTCCTAGATTTTGGGGATACTAATTATGTTGAATGTTAGAAGTTTTAAAAATTGTTTGTATTAATGATTTAATTCTTCCGCATTACTTTCTGTTGAGATTCATTGAATGTTAAGGTTTAGATTGTTTGGTTCGCTCACATAAGATACGTGTGGGTGCCAGTCGCGATCCGATTGGGTGTGACACAAACTTCATATCCTTAAATATGAAGCCCACATAGTTTTAGTCTATTGGTTATTACTATATTGAATGTTATGCCATTTAACACTGTCCGTCAGGACCTCTCACCTTGGTGTGAGGTTGAACCAGATTCATGTATCTCACTTGGTGTAATGTGATTTATGGAGACATTCCTTGATCGTTAAAAACAAGTTATAATGAGTAGTGGCTATGCTGTGTCCTCTTGAGCGTTTTTTACTTGATATATGTTGGGGGTAATGGGGCCTCAATGTCTATCTTGCCTGTAGTCTTAAAAAAGGGGTATTGTGTCAAATCTTATGAATATATGATTAAATAAAAATCATATGTATTTATTAAAGTTTTTTTATTATAATGTTGCTTGTAATCTAAATATCTTTTTTATATTATGGGTCTTGATTGATTGTGTAATTATTAGAATGTGCATAATATGGTTTTATCTGAAATAGCATGGTTTGAATCTAAGGTCCCTTTATGCATGTTATAATGGTTTTAATGGCATATTTCATTGTTTAGTACAAGTGGGAATCTACTAACATTTTCTCTTATTTTATACAGTGGTTAGTTTTGGGTCTAGTAGTTCCTTATTGAACAGAAGAACAGGCCGTGATAACATTCTCCAAGACCATTTGGTTTGTTCTCAAGCTCTGAGGACAACATGATACCAATATATTTCTTTCATCGATTTTTTGTACTAGACTACTATAATACTTTTTATATGGATACTTTCGATTGTAAGGGCTAAGGTCCCTATGTTTAGATTCTTATGTTTGAACCATGATAGTTAATAAGACAAGTCTAGACGCTCTATTTTCATATATTAAAGAGTTTGACATAGATTGTTAAAGTTCTAAATATTTCCGTATGTTTCAATGTTTTTTGAATGATGATATGCTAAGGGATTGTATATGACCTTTTCAAGGTTGAGTATGCCATTTTATGAATAGGAGTGACCTCGGGTCGTGACAAACTTGATGTCGGAGCATAAGGTATTGAATAATATTTAGTATTGATATATGATGAACCACATATATTAGTTTCTTGTTCATGGGTTTGAAGAGTGCTACACTTATCAATGAAAGGCTATATGGTGCTTACAGAACATTCCACCTTCTTTTTGATAGTGTTTATATGTTGTGCCGAAGAGTCTTGCCTCTATCTGTCTGCCTTTTAATATTTTTTCTTGTTGATGTAGGATATGACTACTTGGAGGGCGCCCGTAAGAAGGTTAAGAGATGCTGCGAATGCTGGAGTTCTTCCCAAAGGTAAACCAAACTCCTCCTAATGAGCAGTTTCCTATAGGTGGAAAATTACTTCATCCGCCATCTTGATGGTTGGATATATAAGGGGGCTTTCCAACTTGATCCACGTCATTGCTTTACTCAATCTAAAGATCGTCACTACCATGATCATCTATGATGCACAACTAATCGGAAACTGGGACTCCGTTAATAAAATCTAGTACCCATGGATTAACATTTTGTGGACTTACTAGAATGATCCTCCAACGTTCTATTGGGCCTAAGTCCATGAGGATCATTGGGAATTTTAGGAGGATGAATCTCCAAGGGAGAACAAGAGAGGCCAAAAAATTGAAGAGTTTCCTTAACTTTCGTCCATGAAGGTATAGAGTCAAGAATACTCTTTGAAGTCATTAGTGTCTAAGTATTCCTTTGTCTTTGTGTTTTCTAATACCGTTAAGATAAATGAGTCATTTTGTATGGGTTGTGTCCATGATATTTTTGGAAAGTGTCCGTTATCCGTCAAAGCATAATGATTTAGGCCCTTTATCTTTGATGGGCAATCTCACCAAGTTGTGCCACTAGCATTAGAAGAGAAATAGAGATGACAAAGGCCGACACTACGACGAAGTGCGTCCAAGGGTAATGCTTTGATCCAAGATGACAACACTTAAGAAGAGGGTTTTCCAACAACTTCCCTTCCATGATTTGAAAGGGCCAACAAAGATCCGGTACTTACCCAAAGCCAAGATGAAAAAGTCTTGGTTTTCAAGTGATTATCAAATTTTTGCCTACTGTGGCCAGATGCTGAGAATCAAGTGACTAGTTGGTAACAATATTTGTCTTATTGTTGTAGAAGCAGTGGACTTATGTGAATATTGTCCTTCGACAATGATTTAAGAAGAAAGAGTAATTAAGAACAAAAAGTGTCCTAACTCTGAGCTCCTAAGAGTACCTCTTCGACTCTCCATCCTAAGGTGATCAGGAGATGTCTCCCAAATGTTTCGCGTAAGTATTTTCAATTAAATGTTATGCATTGGTTGATCTTGAGGACACTTTATTTTGGGACTCCTTTAGTGTCTATGCTTTAATAGTCCAAGATGTCTTAATAAAACCACTTTTTAAGTTCTATACGATGGTGATCTTGTTTTCTAATATAGTCCTATACGAATTGTTCATTTTATTGGTGCAGTGATTCCATTTGGATTTTGATAGAACCTTGATATGTTGTATTTTGATGTTATATTGATTGATTGTTTACCCATGCTTGTTTTTTCTCTATTGATGTAGAACAGGGTATTAAGTTTCATTTCCTAATAACCCGTCATATGAGTGGAGGGGGGAAGTTCATCCTAGAGGTCAATTATTTTCATTGAGAAAAGGTTATAATACAATTTATCAGGGATGTCTCTATCATTTTGTGAGGTCAGGACGTTGGGTACGAGTCCCTTCTTTTGACTCGGTACACCCTAGTGAAAGATTTTCTTTAAGCCTTCTCCGGGACTGCTCACATTTCTTTCCTTCGTGAATAGGAATAATTTTGGTATTGGCTGTTTGTCGGAACTCACCGGTACTTGATTCCTCTTTCCATATGGATCGTGGACGGAGTTAATAATTTGAAAGTTTAACTCTGATTTCAATACAAGGTGTTTAGTTTGCCAAACCTATCTCCATGAGTGGCCTATTATATTTTTGTGGAAGGGAAAGTGGGTATTAGGATGTGTATTGAATACCCAATTGAACAAGGTCAATGTAAAGAATAAGTATCCTCTCCCTAGAATTGATGATTTGGTTGACCAACTCCATGGGTCAAGTAACTTTTTGAAGATTGATTTATGGTTGGGCTATGACCAACAAAGAGTGAGAGGAGTCGGCATTCATAATGCAACTTTCCGAACAAGATATGGTAACAATGAATTTGTAGTCATGTATTTTGGTCTAACTAATTCCTCGATGACGTTTATAGAACTTATGAATCGGGTGTTAAGGAACTTTCTTGAACCTTTCGTGATTGTGTTTATCGATGATAATTTTGTATAATAAAAGACTGAGGAAGATCATATGAGTAATTAGAGGATAGTGTCGCAAAAACTCAAGGATCACAAACCTTTTGTTAAGTTTAGCAATTGTACGGTTTGGCCTAACATTGGTTGCTTTTCTTGGACATATTGTTTCAAGTGTTGGTATAGAGGTTGATCCAACGAAAACGGAGGTGGTTAAGAATTGTCCTAGACCCCTAAGTCCCATGGATTTTCAAATATTTTGGGTTTATCCCGGTATTGTAGGAGACTTATTAAAGTTTTCTCCTCTATTACTTCTCCATTGACGCCCCTGACCCAAAAGAAAGTTAAGTTTGAGTGGTTGGAAGTTTGAAAGATAACCTTACCTCTATTACTTCTCCATTGAGGCCTCAAATTAAGATTTGAAAGATAACCTTACCTCCGCTCTGGTGTTGACTTTACCGGAGGGTATCAGAGGGTTTGTATTCTATTATGACGCTTCTCGAGTAGGTTTGTGTTGTTTCCTCCTGCCACTTACTAAGGTAATAACTTATGCTTCAAGGCAACTCAAGGTACATGAAATGAACTATCCGACCAAAGATCTTGAATTAGTGGCAGTAGTGTTTGCTTTGAAATTTTTTGACATAATATGTTTATGGGGTGCATGTAGATATGTTCACCGATAACAAAAGTCTTAAATATGTGTTTACTAAAAAATACTTGAACCTCCGGAAACGAACATGGTTAGATATTTTATAAGACTATTATATGAATGTCCTTTACTATCCCGTGAAATCCAATTTAGTTGCGCATGCTTTCAGTCTCATGGCCATGGGTAGTGTAGCCATCTTGAAAATGATAAGAAAGAGGTCGTCTGTGATGTTGATAGGTGGGCCCATTTGGGAGTTCGACTAGTAGATTCTCCAAAGGGTGGTTTCATAGTCCAACATAGTTCTGAATCCTCCTCAGTTGTTGACGTGAAGTCTAAGCAACACCTTGATCCCTTCTTGATGGAGTTGAAATAAGACTCTTTAAAAATAACACCTACAAGTAGTATTTGTAGCTTTCAGGTAAATGTTGTGGCAAACCATTCGGTGAGATTACTCATGATATCTTAATGACGAGGCGATTCACCCTTCTTCCGGTTAATCGCCTTTTGTGCTTTGCCTTCAACAGTTTGTGGTCTTGGGTATTATGCGTTTATCTGTGTTTGATTAACTAATCCTGACCAAAGACCTGCTCCTTTCTAAACATATTTGATTCCACTTTCCTTCGGCTTCCACTACTGGAACAAGATAGAGTACGTATCTTTTGTTCCTTCTTGCGCTAATGTCTATGCTGCCACTAAAACTTCCAATATTTAAAACATAAGAGTTTTCATCAGAAATTGACACAAAATAAGCACTGGAGAAAACTATTTCTATCAAAATACAGCCTGAATGAGTCCAATTGGTGGACTCATTATAAAACAACCCTCTACTTATTAAAATCCCAATTTTCTTTATCATGTCTTCAAACTTTCTAAAGCTTTGTATGTTTTCAACAAACGACCTCATTCTTTTTCTTATCGTCTTACAATATACTTTTTATATCATGGTTTTACCTGTGGAAAAATTGATACAACTATTTTTATTAAAAGATCCTCCTATGAGAACCTTATTATTCAAGTTTATGTTGATGATATTATATTTGAAAGTCCTAATATCTATCTTTGTGAAGATTTCTCCATCCTTATGCAAAGTTAATTTGAAATGAGTATGATGGGAGAATTAACTTGTGTTCTCAGACTACAAATCTAGCGATCTGAGAAAGGTACATCCTCGGTCAAGACAGTACTGCTCTGCAAACTAAATCATTAAGGGTATCCATGATTCCACATTTCCTGTTGACGAGACTGACAAGGTAAAATGGTTGACGAACTAAGTATAGAGGTATCTTTGGGTGGGGGGGGGGGGGGGATTCTCACTCTATCTCACTTTCTAGTTGATCAGATAACATCTTCAGTGTTGCAACTTTTCTTGGTTTCGTCAGCCCCTAATATCTCTTTTAGGCTCTTAGTAAGTATTATTTTGTTTATTTAGTTAAAAACAACATCCATTAGTTATGGTATCAACAAAAAATAATTCTTGAAGAAATGTTCTAAACGTTTCAATGCAGGTGATAACACTGACGTAAAGTAACTAGTGGTACAAGTGAAATGATTGGTGAAATCTTTTAATAGTGCATGAATAAGCAAAGAGCAGGGCTTTGATCTCTTTGGATTACTGAGGCTGATGTATTTTCCATCTTGCTAAATGTTGTGCTAATTTTTTGAATGGTTCATCATTTAAGTAATTTTATTTTGTCTTTCAAACAGTGGAAAATTATTTTGATAATTTTAGTGTCATTTGTTTGTTGAAAAAAAAGTGCATATTTTGAGCTAAGCATATTGACATCCAAAAAACATCCAGTTTAATCACGATCATGATTTAAAAAGTGATATTGACATTTTCATTTATTCACACTGATTATCATTAGCCTCTATTTTTTAAAAACTCTCTAATAGGAACGATTTTTGTTCTGTGCGAAAGACTTATATATCATTTAGAATCTTTTACTCCCCCCCCTTCCTTGTAACATTATTAATGGGCAGTAAACTGTTTACTATTTTCCGTATATTTTTTATATCCACCTCGTCTATTGTGTTTTTCATTTTAAACATTTATTTCCTTTTATATAGGCCTCTTATTTAACACAGTCTTGCATGTACGTTTTATTAATCCATCCCTTCCATTCTGTTCATCCGTTTAAGTCTTTTCATGGCTCTTCCTCTTCCGTCTCCTTCTTTTTATATCTCTTCTTCGTGACTCTTTTCTTCCTCACTTCTTCTTTTGTGTTATCTCTAGGCGCTACCTATGACAAGTATTCCTCCATCCACTCTTCCCTCGCCAAAAAACTTGCAACGAGGAAAAGGAAGGTGACCTTTTTCCATTTTCATCGACACACCGACTCTGATGATCATTTTCAAATGCTCCATCCCGTCTTCTCCCCTACTTAAATCTCCCTGATATCCTTTTTAATTGTGGGTATTCCATAATACATTACAAACAAATTTATTTAATAGTTTCCCTTGATTAGTCAATGTGTCTTTTGAACTCTTCTCACGATCTCTTTTCCACATCTTGAAAAGACAAGCCTTGGTGCAGGAAGGTTTTTTTTTTTGTTTGTTAGATCTTGGTCTTTGTTTCTTCCCATACTTCAAATATCATTTTTTTTGAGTTTTAGGGTTGATCAAACCTCCCTCATTTTTCTATTAGTTTTAGTTAATCTTCGTTACTCGAAAGAACGAATTAAGTCTTTGTGTTGGCGGGTCAAAACATTTTTCTTTATTGCGCGAAGTTCTTTTTTTTTAGTTTGGGGCTCTTCATTCACTGGGATTAGTTCATCAAAAGTATATTTAGCCCTTTGACTTTGGATGTGCCTTTGGACAACAAGCTGGAATTGGGGTGGTTGACCGCTATTATCCCATATTCTTCCTGATAGGACAATAGGGTCTCCCTGTCTATACCGGTGATGCTCATATGTTGCTCTCACCCCTCTTATCCCACGGCTGGTTCTCCTTATATTCTTATTCAGCCTGAACTCTGTTGTGTCTTTTGGTTCTACGTTTTAAATCCCATTTATCTTCTTTTATCATCTCTGCTATGACGTTGTCTATTAGAATCTTTCTTGATCTTCCATTTGGGAAGCTTTATCACTCCATTTTGAGTTACACTTCATCATGTTTCCTAAAGACATTGCTCTGTTTCTAAATTAACAGCAGTCACTCCCATGCTTTCTTATTTTTTATGGGTTTTACACAAGACTTATTCAAGACTACATGGTGTTACCCCTTGTAAATTAGAGTCTTCTCCACAAATTCGACGACTACTAAACTCAATACGACCTTTGAAATTCTTGTTAAGATGCACAACAAGTTGGATATTATGGCCACTCAACTCGTTGCTACAGTTCGTGATCCCCATGACCCAGCATTCTTCTATAGTGAGATCGTATAATATTTGAAAGGATCTCTTGTTTTCATCCCATTTCAAAATCGCCAGTGATTAAGAGTCAATAAAGGAAGACGGTGTTGATGTTTGCCGTATTCATCTCAGTTGTATTAACTCATGAAGGAATCCATCAAGACCTTTCTACAAACGTTGAGTTTGAAGATGGTTTTAATTAAATCCATCTCCCCCTCACTTTCCTCAGAAGCTGAAGAGATCTCGCTGGCTGATTTTCAACACCTTCAACTATTTATGTACGTCCTCATTATTTCTCTATGATTCTATTTTGCGTACTTTGTTTTGGCGCTTATAGTTTTGCTTAAACTTTGATGTTGTTTTAAGTTGTTTTGTTGGAATTCTTATGCTTTATTATCCGATTATGTTGTGATGCTATGGTTCAATTGGGTATTCTCTACATTGGTGTCTCTATTAGGATAATTTTTTGCTTATCTTCATCATCAAAATCTTTGCATGTTTCAGGGGAGCAATTTAAAACCCGCTCTATATTGGTCAACTACCTTTTATGACATTCAGGGGGAGAAAAATTAACTACCAGTTGTTACAAACAAGTCGATTTTCAGGGAGTTATCATATCTAATATTTTGCTGTAATCATCAACATGGGGATATGGTAGAAGCAAAATTTCAAATGATTTCAACTATATCTTTGCGCACAGTTTCTCATCAACAAGAAAAAGAAACAATCAACGATCTCTATGATGTCAGGTGAATGAAATTACCAACCACTCCTGATTGATAATATCAATCAACGATCCAAATAGATTCCCAAAACTTATGATCAACAAAGGAATTATCATGGAGTTTGAAAACTCACACGATGGAACATGAAATCTAAGCAAAGACAGTTCATATCTCGAAAGAACACCATCGACAATTAACTCAACATTATTTTTGATCCAACACCCAAGGACTAGAAAAAATCGAAATGGCTACTTCAACACACAACCATCGAGGGAAACTATAGTAATTGAGACTGGAATAAAGCTTGTGCCTTATTCTTGGAAAATAAGTATTCCTTATCTTCTTTTCCCCAAGATAAAAACTTTGGGTTAAGTCTGATCATATCACATTTTCTACTCATCTGCATCAAGCCTTGGTATTACCTAGTTCGATTTTGTAAACGAAAAATAGATGAGTACAAATTCTTGGTGAGGATTGTATTTATCAAAAAAAATGAGTGAAACACCACATTAAGGTCAACTGTTTAATGCTCATCTATGTACCCTCCCCGAAATGTTCAAACAAGCTTGATGAGAATACCCTGCAACCAAGGGGATTGTACGAAATTCCACAATGATCCGACCATTATTAAATAATCCTATGTCAATTTGCTTTCTCATTGATTACTTTTCCCCTTTTTTAGCAAAAAAAAAAAAGAAAAAGTTTACTAAAGAACACTCAAGTCCAACTACTAGTAAGAAAAAAAAATAACCCCCCTATTGCACTATCAATATGACTTTTCCTTCGTTTGAAAACATTAAAATAGTAAGAAATAGTAAGCAATTAAAAAAAAGGCAATGCCATATATATTAATACTATTTTAAAGTAAACTTTCTACCAATTCTAAATCATATAAATTATTGAGAATAACGTCTTCATTATTGTCTTGGGCATCAAAGCAAGTCTTAAAAAAAATTTCTCTAACTCTTGATAAGCTTTTTTGCAAAAGATTTCATAAGCATAATATCTACATCACAAGAGAAATTGTTTTAAAAAAATAAATAAATTTGACTAGATAAATACAATTTATCAACTTCAATAGCATTATTACAAAGATGCATATAACCGTTGCTAAAAAACAATATAATAAGTAATGAGTCGAACTAACTAAACCAAAGGGAAATGTATTTATGGAAATAATTAATTTTGGAAGAAAACTTCCTAAAATCTACATGATATAGCAACTTGATACAAAAAAATCCAACTTTTTGGCTTGAGTATACCATCGTGAGAATTTAATAATTTTTTAAAAAATATTCAAAAGCCATATCGATAACAGTAATATTTTATTGAATTTTGAATCCGGAATTAATTGGGATAATATTACATTCAAACAATAGTGGAGGTTATCTGAATCCAGTCAAGTTAATATAATGCCACTAAAGTCATGCCCTTTTTTAAGGTTCTGTGGCAATCCAAGTACAATTAAAGTAGCCACTAAATCATGATACGGTCCAGGTATGTTTTTTAAAATACGGTCAACTAATAAGCTACTAAATCATGTAGATGTCCAAGGTTATGGTTGTCAATCAAAGTCAAATTAAATAACCCTATGTCATGTCACGAGTACAGGTTAGGCAATCCAAAGTCAAATTAACGAGCCACTAGATAATAATGCACAGGTTTATGTGTGAACATTTCTGACCAATAAGATCATAGCTTTTTTTACACGGAGGAATGTGTTGGCGTAATCACACCAGTAGATCACTCCCTACTACTATAAATAGGTTTTCTCATTATTCATAGAGGGAGGTTTCATTAAGAACAAGAATCAATAAAATAGAACTTGTGGATCAAAAGCTACAGCTTCTCAAAAAGTTACAATTTCAAGAAATCAAAATCAAAGTTCAAGATTAAAGATTACACTACTTGTTCATGCTAATTATTCATCATAACTATACAACTGTTCATGACGAATAATTCACACTCAATTTCAAGATTCAAGATCAAGCTATTCAAGCCCTTGACTCTAGGTAAAATTCAAGTCCTACATATTTCATATTATATTGATGACGATAGGATGTCATAAACGATTGTAAACACGCATTATGTTTTATGAATCAAATAACTAAATTTTTTTTTACTTCTATTTTCCTGTCTCGGCTGCTTTATTTTTACTCACTTGAATATTTTGTTGGTTACACATCTATCTACGTCACAAGAGAATTGAACCAAAACAAATGCGCTTATACTAATAATTCGTTAACTATCATATATTGGCTTACATGCCCTCAATTATATCATTGAGTAAGCACTAATTATATTAATAGTATCGTACTATTTTTCTTAAGCATATTATTTTCCTTACACTCGAGGTTAAGAAATATACCTTTTAAAGGATTGAACAATATTTCTTATTGTAATAATTGGTACCCTCATATTCTGCTAACCTCAAAACTCATCACCGACAATAAATGACACGAAATTTTAAAATGCAAGAGAAGATAGTAGAGAGTATAAAAAATTGTGGTTGATAATGGTAGCTCCCAAAACCCCTTAATATATAAAGATCACAAATTTATATCACATATTTTGTGTCTTTTTTAAAAGTTATGACTTTTACCGAGGGTTCACACCATTAGGAATGTTCAACTCTATTGAAAAGTCCCAACTCTTTGAAAAAAGTCACAACTCTTTTGAAACTGTCATCAACCCTTTAATAAGCAAGTCAACTCTAAAAACGTCACCTTCAAGTTAGGGAGATTGATAGTTGATTTTAACATTAATTTTAGGAGTTCATGTTTGTTATTAAATTAATACACAAAAGTTAACGTTTTTTAAACTGTATTTTTCACTTTGTTTTATGACTTGTAATACAACACAAATTTAACGTTTTTTTAACTGTATTTTCACTTCCTTAAATTTCTTTCATTCGTTCATGAATTAGAATTGAAATTTTCTCGTCACGTTGTTTTTTATTTCCCCTCCTCGAATGCCGAGGTAAAACAGCTATCTCTCGTCCTCATTACTCTTTTTTTGCTAAGTAGTTTTGTTTGTACTTCGGAATCCATGTCTCATGGTGATTGTAATCTATCGTGCCATTATTGAGGGAAAATAACTGTTCTTTGTCATGGATCGCTATCATTGGACAAACCCTTGATGATATTCTTACTCTACCATAAACACTGAATCTTTCCACTACTGAGTTATCAATCTGCAAGAATATAAAAGGGCACCTCTGCCTTGTCCAATCTGCAGAAGGAGGATGCCACTTCAATATCAAACTATAATTTGTAAGGTATAGCTTGAATACAGCCTATCACCACACAACTCTTAGATTCTTACTAGGGTCATAAATTTATTTAGTGGCATAGACATTCCCTAATCAATTCTCACTCCTTTCGAACCATCAGCCAAATTGACATCCGTAACATACTTATCTTCTATTGTATCATATATATGATCCAATGGTATATGTACTAGTTAGGATTAGTAATAGGCAGTTTATAAGTTATGATAACTGTTTCATTAATTCTCCACTTTGTGTGGATGATATCAAGTGTCTAAGTATTATTACTTTGCAATGCAATAGGAAAAAAATGTGCATTCATACCATTTGTAGAGTAGATGAAAATAGGCATTTTGCCTTTTATCAATATGATAATTTTTTTTTTGCTTCTTAATATAAATATTGTTATCCTTTGTGTCTTTCTCTCACACTATCTATCACTGTTTTCCTCATTCCCATCCATGTTTTACGATGGGTCCATAATATCATCGCAACATTATTAAGATTCTCTATATTAGCATTCTCTATAATCATATATCTATATATATCTTATCTAGATATATATATATATATACATATATAGATATATATAGCATCAAACCTTTACTTGATTAACATCTACCTAAGGTGGAACCACTTGTTCTACACATCCTCATATCGAATTAGTTTAGACTTCAGTCAGGGAAGAATATTCCTGGGGGGGGGGGTAATATGGTAATACCCCGGACAAAAACATATAAAATACAATAAGAAAAACACCTGAACCAGTGATCCATGGCAGGGTTCATGGACTGTAACAACCCTAAATATGTATATCCTAAGTAATGCTTAATATGTCTAGAATGTCTATGATTAGACCATGGCGCACAACGGATGATAGCACTGTCAAGACGAACCTCAAACCCTTTCTAAGCACTGCAACACTAAACTTTGGGGAGTAGTTTGATCGTGTAAAGGTTTTGTCCAACCATGTTGGGCTACTCAAATATGAAGAGATACTTTGAGGAGTCTAACAGACTTAAAAAGGAAAATCATAGTTTGGTTTGTTGAAGGGTTCTAGAGTTAAAACCAACTTTTTTCCAGTCCAGGAGTATCAAAATACCTAAATATATAATTATAATTTAAATTGAAAGGTGAGGGTATTTCATCGGGAGAGAGGGACGAAATTGGTCCTCTTGAAGTGAAGTCTTTTGCTTCACCCAGGTTCGACCTAGGGGAAGCAAGGAATAAAAGTTAGTTTTTTATTTAAGCTAGTGAAATAATCTAATGATTATAATTATTATTCATTATCTTATCTTAAAATAAAAAAAATTAATAAACTTTTAAAAATCCCCCACACCCCATAATTTTTATTATACACAACACCTTATTGAGTAAATCCTAAAACTAGACTCTAAAAAGCTCTGAGAACCCCACTCTCTCACGTTTTTCCTCTCCACTGTCACGCTCATTCTCTCTATTAATTCTCCACTTTTTTTTCATGCCAATAGAACATATAAAGAAAATTAAAATACCTGTTCTTTACCCTTGAAGAACTCTATAAAATCAACAAAAGGAAAAACAAACGCAGACGTTCGCGCAACACTAGGGCTAACGGCGGTTTATTCGAGTGGAGGTTTTATTGAAGGAGGCTAAGACGTGTACTTTGTTGATGTTTTTGGGCAGAAGGTCACGATGTTTGAACGTCAAAAGGTATGAGTTTTGTTTTTCTCTCTTGGCCCACTTTCCCCCATGAGACCTCCTTAAGGTTCGTATTAGTTATAAAACTAGAATTGTTCCCCTTTTTTGCATGCCCTGTCACTAGCTTCCCATGAATCGTAGGCATGGTATGATTGCTTGAATATTAAGGTGGTATGTGATTTTTTTCCATTATGACCTATGATTTACGTCGTGACTTGAAACGTATGATTGACCATGTACTCGAATGTTTTTGTCACGTTTGTGTATGTTCAAAATGTCACTTTGTGAAGTTACTGTGATGGTCAAGTTAAGCTTAAAGTTTCACATTGTTTTTGGTTGACATTTTACGTACAAAACCTATTTAAATCGGGATGTTCATAAAATCGGAGGTGGGGCTGATTTTGAGGCCCTAATAATTACCTAACAAAACCCTGAAAGACCCTCAAAAGTGTGTTAAACGATCCTGAATCTTCTCAAGTTTCTTCCAAAGGGGGTGGAAATTTGATGAATTAAGTAGAAATGATAAAGTGTACAACAAAAAATATAAGTAGTTTGGTCCTAAAATATAGAAGGGAAATCCTAAAAAAACATTGAAATTGAATTTAATGGGTGAGGCCACAAGGATTCCGACCGTGGACCTCACCCTGTGGGAACTTAATCTTGTGAAGAAAGAACATAGAAAGGGGGCTGGGGGGATTCAAATGGGGTGATCGGCGAGTTCGAGGATAAAAAACATTGATAATAAAGTGGGAGGAGTGAATTGAACGCACGAACTCAAGGCTGGAAGGATAAGAACGAAAATACATTGAAAATTAAAGTGAGGTGTGGGGGCTCGATTCCCACAACCTCACTATCCACACGCCTACTCAAACAATTTAATTAAATTAATAAGGAGTGTGGGGTTTCGAACCCACACCTCCCAGATCTAACGATAAATAAAAATAAGGAGGCTTGGTGGGTTTCGAACCCCTACTCTTCCTCAATTCCCTCAATACTGAAGAAAATAAAAGAGGTTGTGGGGTTTCATCCCACAACCTCTTGGTCTTCTTTTGGATAATAAAATTATAGAAACAAATTATAGTTTTAGGAAGTAATTAGTCACTTACAAACTATATGAAGCCTCATGGATTGTCTGTATAGATGCATAAGTCTAGCATACGATTAAAATCAAAGTTCAACCTAAGTGTATTATAACTGATGAAACCCGTAGAAGGGTTAAGTAAGAGTAAGATGGGTTTTACTATGTTCAAGTGCATTGGCTATACGAAATGAACAATGAAATGATGGAAATGAACCATGAAGTTGAGGAAACCTAGAAGGGTTAAGTAGGAGTGTGAACACCCTCACTGTCAAGTGCATTGGCATATGATGAAATGAACATTCTGTAAAAAGGTGTGGAGGTATTATGAGGCCAAATTGCAATGTTAATGAATTTGGTGACCAACATGTATGAGGTATGTGAAAGATGATATCAATCCAAACAAACTAAGTAAATGTTCACTAAAACATACTCACCTATGAAGTAACTTATGAGTAACCAGTGTCTATGAGCACTCTAAATAATTATTCAGATTGACAACCCTTAATATATAGAATGGAATATAAAATCCCTATTGAGCTATTATGTCCTCATAATAGAGCCACTTCCATAAAGTATGAGTTTAAACGTAATTTGACTTTATAACTGAGCACCTATAAACTAGCTTAAGCGGTGAATGCCTTCTTTCAGAAAGGGGTGTAGGATCACTACTCTCCATGAGATGATACTGTCCGGCATTCAGGTGGTGGTCCCTTATATCTCCTAGTCTTTGACCTATAACTGCCAATATAGGGATCGGCGGATTAAATTTTACCACGTACGCTATCATGTTTTTTTGGCTTAGTTTGGCCGGTGATTCCCCTCTTTTTTGGGTGTGGGGGAGCACTGGCTTTCATGATCTCACATGATCTTTCAGTAAAGTTAAAATTCCCATAATAAATGAAAAAATTCTCCCAATGATGCACAGAAGAAATGAATTATATCAAAGGTAGTTAGGATAGGCTAATCAAGATGTGGAGCTACACGCTAGTATTGACACGAGGTTATTCTATTATCATTGCCCAACAACTTGATACAGTCTTAAAAACTACATCCTTAGTATAACTGTGTTTCCCACTACCCTATGAACGAAATGATGAAGTACGTCTGAATGAATGACTTAGACTTTGTTGTTTTCTAATGAAGACTCCCTAGTTGAGGTACCATATGTTGAGCTCTTATTTTTGGAAAGTCTTCAATTGTGAAGTCCTGAGTCCAATTATCATGGAATCTATATGGGTTTTATAAAAGTGTTAATGTGTTATATGCTAGAGGAATATGTGCTATGTGGTAGACGTTTTGTGTTGTGTGTCAATTGATAGTATGGTGATGAATGTTCTCTCATGGCTGATGAAGTTTCAATCCCAATTTGGGAAGCTCACTGACTTTCTTCAATCAAAATTTGGAAGTTCATAACTTTCGTATCTCAATTTAGATGTCCACTACCTTGACTTTCCCATAATCATTGTTGTTTAGGAATGGGGGAAGAGCCTATATTTTCTCATGGCATGTCCCCTTGTTTTGTTGCTGTGCATATACCATACTTATAAAGAAGTGTTTACTATATTCCGACAACTCTAAATTTTTGGTACAGGTAACAGGTGAACGCTAGCTTAACAGGTTGACGTTTGCACTATTTGTACGTGGGATTCATCCGGACTTGGTAAGGCACCCTCATGCTCTCGAGGTCGTTCACTATTATTATCTAGATTAATCTAGGCTTTCCCTAGTGATTATTTTCACAGTGTACATTTCCTATTTAATGTCAGACTTTTGGTAATGGTGTCGTTTTGGCCAAGTAACCTTTAACTGCCATCTATGAACTATTTCTTTCATTTTACTGATCTTAAGTTAGATGGTTGATCGTTGAACAATTATATAATGTATAGAATGTTTAGTAAGCAGTTAGGACAAAAAACTTTTAAAATTTTCTGCTAAATAAAACGAAATGGTAAGAAGACGTATGTAGGATTTATTGTTTTACCCGGAAGGTAAACACGGCGATCTTATCTAGGTCTAGACTCCAGTTCATGACAAAAGAATGGTAATCATAGCAACTAGGTTACAACATCGAGCAATAATATTCTCACATCAACCACATTAGTAGTTTCTAAGTCATTGTAGGGAAGTACAATCCCACTCTCTTGAGCTAGGACTTTTCAGCTTAGAAAATTTTCCCGATTTTTTCTGATCTTTCGTTTCCTTTCCTATGTCGATTCCCTTGGTGTTATGATTGTTTCTAATATTAGACCTTATTATTTTCAGAGAACAAATACTAGGATGAACGTTTGTTAGAGGAGAAGAGGAGCAACTCCTAGAAACAATCAGGTTCCACCCCAGGCATCTCTGGCCTTAATGGCATAGGCCATCACTATGCAGGCCCAAGCCATTATTGCCTAGGTCAACTAGTAGAATGTTGAAAGGGAGAACCCACCAGCGCGTAGCATTTCTGATAGACTTAGAGACTTCACGAGGATGAACCCTCCTATCTTCAGAGAGTCTAAGACTTCAGAGGACCCCCAGGAGTTTGTGGACGATGTGCATAAGATTTTGGTGGCTATGGTGTCTATAGATACTATGAAAGTAGAGATGGCTTCCTATCAGCTCAAGGATGTTGAACTGACTTGGCGTAAGTTGTGGCAGGATAGCCGATATTTGGGCGTAATTCTGATCACTTGGGAGTTGTTTAAGATAACCTTCCTGGAGATATTCTTCCCTAAGGAGATGAGGGAGGACAAGATTTAGGAATTTACCGACCTTAAGAAAGGATCTATAACGCTCAATGAGTACTCCCTGAAGTTTGTAAAATTATCCAGGTATTCCACTTCTCTTTTGTCTTACACCAGAGACGAGATGAGTAGATTCTTGACAGGGATTGATGATGATCTCGAGGAGGATTGTCGGGAAGTTGTGCTGCATGACAGCATGTACCTTTCCAGGCTTATGGTCCATTTAAAGCAAGTGGAAGAAAGCATGAATAGGAAGCACTCTAGAGCAGAGAATAGGTCAAGTCAGCTGAGAAGATTTTGTCGAGGAGCAGTACTGAATCAGGGATAATGACCCATTTATGAAGAGACTATCCCACCCAGTGATCAACTCATCCAATGGTACTATGATAAAGGTTTTCTGAGCCCAAGTTAGAAGAAAACAATGGAGTAGATACACCTCAGGAGAGCCACCCGCAAGGAAGTGTTGCAACTGCATTTAGGAGAGTGATGATAGGCCTAACACTTGGTTACGTTGTGGAAACGGGTCCCAGGGTGAAGATTTTCACGATCAGGATAATTCAACAGACAAGAAAGGAGGAGTTCCCCTAATGTCCAGTTAAAGATGCTCCAAAGGCAACATTCTTCGCACTCAAGTATTAGGGGTTGTGTAGGGGAAGGCAACTTCTTATAAAACCTGGATGCGAGCCCGAATTAGTCCTTTCATTAATTTGAGTTGTTGGGTAATTATGCCCAATATTGATGTTATTATGTTTGAGACATCTGTTTGTAGCTAAATTTGTAGATTGATATGTTTACTTATGTTTGTATACTTTGATGAAACTAGTTGAGGGAAAGAGTTCCTTAGATTATTAATGTGAAACCACTAGTATTTTTCAGATGTGCCCTCATCTATAGGTGAAAAGATGTTCCAGCCAATAAAATTATGATGCTTCTGTATGAATATATTCAATGGATGAGTGTCTTGGTGCTAGTAAAGAGTTACATCATTCGGGGAAGAACTTTTCTAAGGGGTGGATAATGTAACTACCATAAAAATGTATATGCTAATTAATGATTAATGTGTCTAGAATGCCAATGATTAGACCAGGGTTCACACGGATTTATACGCGTAGAATGCCAATGATTAGACCAGGGTTCACACGGATTTATAGGCGTAGAACCAAACCTCGGAACCCTTGCTACAGCCAAGCCAACTAACTTGGGTAGTTATTTGAGCTTGGGAAGGTTGGGTCCAACAATGTAGGGCTCTCGAATACGATGATTTATTTGAAGGAGTCTTTAGCGGACTTAAAAAGGAAAAATATTAGGTTTGGAGGGTCTAGGGGTAAAATGGTATTTTTCAGGCTAAGGGTAGTATCGTAATTAACTACAATAAATATAAATAGTAATTATTATCAAGGTGGAGGTGGTATTGTCGAGGATTAGAGGTCCTGCAAATTGTGCTCTTGAAGTGACTCTTCCTCCACCTAAGTTTGAACATAGTTTTTGAACGCTGGATTAAAGTGGTTTTTGTAAGCTACTTGGAATTAATGTAATTATTAATAATTATTATTCATTAGTTTTTTCACAATAAATAAAATCAGATTTTTATTACTAACAAACTTATGACTACGTCCTAAATAAAAAAGAGACTCTTAAGCCTCCTACACCTCCCCACTGTTCGCATCACTTTTACTCTCCACTCTCACTGCTCAATACACTTATTCTTTTCTCTTTCTCCTTTTTTTTCCTCCTTCCGCCAAAGTATATTGAAAAAGAAGAAAATTAATCCAATTTCTTCACTCCTTTGAGAACTCCATGAAATCACAAGAAAACAAACGTTAATTGCCATTAGCTAAGGAGTTTCCATTCAAGTATAGTTGATAATTGAAAGAGGCTTACCACGTGTTCTTGGTTGCTGTTTTGAAAGCCAAGTCAAAGTTTTTGAACGTAAAAAAAGATTCTTTTTTCTCTCCCTTGGTCCGGTCCCAAGAGGCCTCTTAGGTTGGTATTAAGTCATTTGAACTAGGTTGTTTCCCCTTTTGCAATGCCCATGTCACTGCCCCCAATGATCGTAGGTTGGGTATTATTGATGTTCGATTTAGGTTTATGTCGATGTTTTCTTTGATCACTATGATACTTGTGTACTTGACATCCGTCATGAAATGCAACCATGTACTCAAGTTTGAGCAATTGTGGTAATAATGGGCAAAAATGTCATTGTGATGAAGGTCAGTAGGCCCTTCAAGTTTAATATTGTTTTGGTTTGTCCATTTTCGTAACTAAACCAATAACTATTCGTGATGTTCATAAAAAGGGAATTGGGGCTGATTTGAGCGCCAATAATTTAGCTAAACAAATCCATGAAATACACCTCAAAAGTGTTAAACGACCAATAAATATTCCTAAGTTTTCAAGTGGAAATATTGATGAAAATAACTTAAGAAAATGATTAAGTGTATAGCCCAAAATATAAGTTTAGTTTAGGCTAAAATATAGAAGGCAAATCAGAAAAAATTAAATTAATTTAAAGGGGTGGGGCAATAAGGATTCGAACCGTGACCTCACCCGTGTGGAACCTTAATCTTCCAATCAAGAAAGAAATGGGGCTGGGGGGATTCGAAATGGTGTGAATAGGCGAATAAGGAGAATATAAAACATTAAATAAATAAAACGGGAGGCGTGGGAATCGAACCCACGAACTCAATGCTCGAAAGGAGAAGAACGAAATAAATTAGAAAATAAAGTAAGGTTGTGGGGGCTCGATCTCACAATCTCACTTCCAAAATCCTAGCTAACCTAATTTTAATTAAAAATAACAAAGGAGGTTGTGGGGTTTCGAACCCACAACCTCCTAGCTATAACAAAATTAAAAATAAAATAAAGAGGCTCTAGGGTTTAGACCACACCTCCACTTTTCCATCGAATATGAATTAAATAAAAGAGGTTGTCGGGGTTTTGTGCCCGACAACTCTTGGGGTTTAAATCATTTAATTTGACAAACAAAGTATAATTCCAAACATAAAAGGAGTATTGGGGTTTCTCCCACAACCCTTCTGAGAAATATAGGAAAACCTAGGAGAAAAATAACAGATAATTGTTGATCGTTCAGGATTGATCTAGTCCCCCTGTCCTGCCAAGACTAAACATAATGTCAGAAAAATTTAAGTATTTCAGGGTTTCGGACACTTGTGATTCCCATGTCCAAAATTTTTTAATTGATACATACATCTACGTGAATTAAACATCTTCAAGAATAATGCCACCTACTTTGATCGAATCGATATCTTTGGATACATACAAAGATACAATAAATCTTTAGTGACTAATCTTAAGAAAAATATGAGTCCACTTAAAAGGCTGAAAATGAAGACTCATAGCTTGTGTGTATAGACCCATAAGTCTAGCATACGATTAAAAATAGTGAACCGAACTTAATTTATGAAAGTGAAACCCAGAAGGGTTAGTACTGAATTTAAGATACACGAAATGGCCCAGTGCATTGGCATATGAGAAATGAAATATGAAATTAACAATGAAGTTGTGAAACCCTAATAGTTGATACGAGTGTGGAAACACATAAATGGCAAGTGCATTGGCATATAATTAAATAAATCCTTCCCGTAAAAAGGGTGAGTATTAATGAGAGAACATGTGCTAATGTTTAATGAAATTGATGACCCACTGATTTTTTTTGTGAGTGCTTAATGTAAGATGAGAAGTAATAAAGTTACATTGAACGACCATTCTCTTGACACTCTTAATGAATATTAATTTCAAATTCTACACTTAATACGATAATTAGAATAGAAATCATTCTATGACTCTTTGATTGTTCCTCATAATATAAGCCAACTCCAGACGTAAGAGTTTAAGGTAGGGAGACTTTATACTTACACCCCTATACTAGCTATTAGCGGTTATGCCTTCTTTCTTGAAGAAAGTAGGTTCCTGTAACTCTCATGAGATGAGGTTTTTTGGCATGTCGGGTATGGGTTTCTGTATATCACCTAGTCTTCCAACCTATACTCCCAATATAGGGATTTCGCCAGGCTAAATTCCCATGTACGCTAGCATGTTTTGGGTCACTTTGGATGGTGATTCGAACTCTTTTTGGTGTGGGGCTACATTGGATTTCATGATGCTCACATGATCTATGTCGGTTAAAGATAATGTTTCTAATGGATAAATAATGCCAGCCTCAAGTGATGCACATAATGAAATGAATGATACCAAAGGTGTTAGGATAGGATAATCAAGAGGTGAGCTAGACTCAAGTAATGACACTAGGTTTTTTTTATCATTGCACAAACTACAAACCGATAAAGTCCTTAAACTACATCCTAATTTAGAGCTGTGGTCACACTAGACGATAACTAATTTAAATGAGTACGGATCGATGAAAACGAAAGAGGCTCTGTGTTTGCTAATGAAACTCCCTAGTGTAGGTCCCATATGTTGAGCCTTATTGGAAAGTCTTAATGTTCCAAGTCCATGATTCAAAGGTATCATGGTGATATACCGTGGGTCCAGTATAATTAAAATACTTTTCCCTTAAGTTTAGTTGCGTCCAAAGACTTTGTTGCTAATTTTTATTAAGTTTCTCTTTGTTTTTGTAGTTTTGAGAGAAGAATGGCAGAAGAGACTACTAGCGAAGCTGATGACGGTCCTCATGCTTTTGCCGGTCCCGTAGGTGGCAGTGTAAGATAAGCTTCTGAAAGGAATAATGGGGAAGTCTGACAGTTGGGATTACGAAGCTTGTGACGGTCCTCGGGATATGACGGTCCGTCCCGCAGGTTCGTCGTGAAGATCAGAAAGTGATCCCAGTACCCAGATTCGAGAGTTGACAGTATTTTGAAACGAAGACCCTCCGGAACCGTTGTGCCTATGACGGTCCGTATACTTTCCGTCGCCGGGATGAAGAAAGCAGCAAAAGATATTGCACAATTATGGGACGACAAGCGTTCCGACGTTCCGTTTGCCACGACGGGCCGTCGCGTGGTCCGTCGACCTAGCTGCGTTATGGTTAGATTTCTAGCATTAGAATCTGTGTAATAAGTTTTTATTTTTCAATAAATATTTCGAAAAACCTCGTTTTTGGGTTAGACAACCAGATAGTTAAAATATATTATTAGACTCTTTGTATGAGGTTAATTTTTGGATTATCATTGAGTGTAAAGTGATTTTTGTGATTAATCAAGCAACCTTTTTGGATATTATTCTTTCTCATTGAAGTACGAAGTACATGATTCTTTTGATATACTTTGATATTGTGTTTATGGCTAGGAGTACACTAACTCCATAACTAGGGTTGTGGGAACCATAGGCAAATAATGAGATCACCCTAGCGCAAATAACAATTCTAGAATAGTTGTCTTGCATGTATTAATAATTCTTCCGCTTAGAATCTTTTTTTAATTAAAAACGGATGATCAACGTTAGAAATCGCCTTAAATGCTACTTGCCGACAAAGGAGGTAGATATAGGAAAATCATTATTAACAACTGATTTAGTGTATACTATCTCTAGGCTAGTATTGATTGGTACGACGAGTCATAACTCAGTCCAAAATATCGAATACGATGCTTTAATATGATGTAAAGATAAGGGTTGGAAAGCAACACACGTATCCGCCGACCAAGTGCGGAAATGGATTTTCTAGATGCCGAACCAAGGGTTAGAAATACATAACTTATCGCTTTGCTGCAAGATATTTAGGAAAGAAATTGTTTATAGTTAGAATTATCATTATGAACCGCGGGGAACACGTAACCCTAGTTACTTTTGATTAATTTTTGTAAAATCCAACTTTCAAACTGTTAAGTGTCTCTTTCCATTCATTAGTTATTTTTTACTCATAGGAACACAAACCCCCCTTTTAATGTTTTTACTTTTCTAAGAAGTCATCAACCGAACATAGTATCACCAAGTTGCGAGTTAAGTCTAGACTATTATTCCTCGTGGAACGATCCCAACTCACTAGTTTGGTTATTTACTTGACGGACCAGCTTTCTTCCTTATTTGAGAAGTAAGTTTGAGCGTATCAATTTTGGGGGCGCCGCTGCCGGGGATTTTAGCTTTTAGATTAACTTGAACTTATTACATAGTTTAGTTGATATTGCTTGATTTTACTTTGTTTTAATTGTTTTTTGATTTCTTTGGTCAACTATCCTCCTTGTATGCCACAATCACGGAGAGGAAGAGACCTGTTGTTTTCCCTACGATCACGAGTTAGGGCCGTACACTGCAAATATGAATCGTAACTTCTTTGGGAATAAATGATGAGGATCCAAACCAGACATCCGCAGCTCCGGTTGATGTTCTGTGGTCCGATGTTACCCGTGCTCCGGGTGAACATCACATAGGGGACATATTCCCGCTCCACACCCCAATCATACTACAAGGCTATATAACATAGCATATTCGGATGGTCCCTGGTTTTGCCCTCCCTATACCTACAGGCCACACTTTTGTGGTACTAGAGTCCTGATGCAAATGCTCACTGCCAGAGGTTTGTTTTCAGATGGCTAACACATCTCTGAGGATCCCCATATCCATAATACAGCTAATTTAAGGGCAGTGTGTAAAAGTTGTAGTGGTGAGGAGGGCCTGATAATAAATGGATCTAGAAATGAAAAGGAATCCTCGCTACAAGAAACAAGGCTCAGAGTGTTTCCTTACAATCACTGACGGGAGAGGCTGCTATGTTGGTTTCACTGAGCCGTCCAATACAACTCCATCTTTACCTGGAATCGAATGAGGGATTCTTCTTAGAGAGCACTCTACTAATCCGGTCTCCAAAAACTAACACCACAAAGACAAGTGAATAACTTTGTGGCACACTCAGGAGAGTCATTAGTAAGCTCTGGGATAGATTCACACCTCATTCTGATAAGTGTTCCAAATCACCGTATAGATGATAGTCACTGAAATACTACTTCTATAGGGATAAGATTAATAACAACAAGCTGTATTGGAACTATAGCAGGTTGGAATCTTATGGAGAATGTCCTTATGCTCAGAAATCGCTTAAAAATTAGAAAAAAGCTCTCGAATAACAAATCTTGTAGTACTAGGAAGTCCTGTACAGTGGAGAGCACCTTTGGCGTGCAGTCCACTCACAGACGACCCAGCCACAGATGAGATTCGTGAAAATGGCCAATATAGAATTGAACTTGGTTGGTTACTAAAACATTTCACTGGTGTGCAGAAATTAATCAGTCACTACTTGGCTAAAAAAACCACCACCTCCAAACGATGAGTGGTATTATGAGGAAGATTCCTATATATTAAATTAATAGATGGGGGGTTTCCGACAAAAGCGCCCCGGGCTCAATCGGATAATTGGCGTCAAGGTCAAGGGAACCATGGTTCGGAACTTGTAACTACAATCGTGAGGGTCATTATGTCCGAGATGACAACTAACAAATCGGGGCGGGGAGCGGAACTTACTTCAATTGGGTCTTGAGGTGGGGTAACTATGGTAATGAACGACAGGAATGGAACCTTGTTTCCTCCTCAAAATTGAAAGTTAACTCTTAAGGGATGGGGAGGTAGTGATGTTCCGCGAGTTAAGATATGTTGCATAAAATGATAGGAATTCGATGCTATTGATGAGCCAATAAAGATTTGAGGAAATGATTTAGCGGGTACCCCGGGCACTCTTCCTAGCAACACTGTCCACAATCCGAAAAATAATGACATTGTCTGGAAATTAACTACTCGCGGATGTAAGAAACCATTGACCACCTATGCCATCTGATGAAAGAATAAGGTGACACAGAATCTGATCAATGGTAGAAGTTGATGTGAATTAGATGATAACACTGCAAAAGAGGGGCTGAAGTGCCTAAAAAGGTAACTCTATGCTAGGCCACCACCCCCATTTCCTCCTCAAAGATTATTGAAAAAGACCGGGATGCAAAATCGGCCGTTTTATCAATTGTTGAAGCAACTTTCTAACTTTCTATCATGTCCCTTTGGTTGAAGCTTTAGAACATGCCCCACGTTACGCAATATTTAATGAAAGATCGAGGATCACAAAGAAGATCAGGTGCGTTCACTATTCATTCCTACAATCGGGCTATTCATTTTGCGAAAGCATTTGTGATCTGGGGGGGCAAGCATAAAATCTCATGCCCCTCTCAATTTACAAGAAGTTGGGTTTTGGGTGACCCAAAGCCCACTACGATGCGGCTACTGATGGCTGATTGAACAGTAAAAACCGACTACTCCCGCTTGCTAGTAAAAGTAGAGTATTCTATTTCCTTTCCAGCAGATTTTTTATTTTTGTTGCGAGGTTGATTTTGAATTGCCATATTCTTGGGGGACCTCTTACTACGGAAGAGCCTTAGTAACATGGAAAAAGTGGCAGATTACATTTCGGTTGAACAATAGGAAGTGACCTTTATGTTTGTAGTCCATGAGGCAGCGTGGTGAGTCCCAATCTACATCTGCTATAATCCTCCAACATGGGTGAGACATCTGAGACACAAATAGAAGAATTTTTAGGTGTAGAAGCAATAGCGGTAGTATAATGAACTTTGATAGTGATTGCATTGAAGAGTATGAGTCACTTAGTCGCGGCTCTGACCCAGGTGATTTCGGTTTAAAAAAACCGAGAATTTTGAAGCTTGAATATGAAAAATCGCGAGTCCCACCCGCGTAAACCCTCGATAGAGGAGCTCCAAAAGTTTAATTAAAAAGCTCTCCCACCTCATCTTAGGTAATGATATTTTAGGATGGTGACACTTTGCCATAATCATTGCATCAGACGCTGGAAGGAACAACCGGTTCAGAGTTTGGTGAGGGTACTAAAAAGGTTCTAAAGAGCCTATTGGGTGGACCATTGGCCGGAACTTATTGGGGTCCACTCCTGGTATTTTCTCTCTACAATCCAACTCATGCCTGATCCAAGCCGAGTATTGAGCACCAAGACGCTGAATCCTCCTATGCAAGAGGTGTGAAGAATAAAATCATCAAGTTGGGGTTCGACCGGGTAATCTATCCAATCGCCGCTAGCAGTTTGGGTATGCTCGGTTCATTGTGTAACTAAGAAGGGGGAATGAACTGTGGTCCCCACTAAAAGAATGAACTTATTCCAATGAGAACCGGTTACCTGGATGGAGGGTGTTGTATGGATTACCGTAAACATGACTCATGGACTGAGAAAGACCATTTTCCTATGCTCTTTATTGTATCAGATGTTGGATAGGCGTAGCCAGAAAAGGGTGTACTGTTTTCTTGATGGATATTCGGGGTATAATCATTTCTATTGCAACCAGAAGATCAAGAAGCAAAACCCTTTTACTTGTCCATATGGTACCTTTGCGTTCAGGACGAATGCCGTTTGGGTTGTGCAATGCACCCGCAATATGCAGAGATGTATGGATGTTGATTTCTCTGACATGGTGGAGATACTATAGAAGTCTTTATGGAGATTTTTTCTGTGGTTGGGGTGTTCCTTCGGCGGTGTTTGAAACCAATTAATCTGAGTCTTAAGAATGTGAAGATTGTCAATTTGTCCTAAACTGGGAAAAGTGTCATTTCTGGGTGAAGAGGGTATTGTGTTGGGTCATCGCATTTCCAAAGAAAAGGGCCTAGAGGTTGAATTGAGCCAAAGTCGAGGTAATAGAGAAACTTCCCCCCCCCGATCTTTGTGAAAGGTGTGAGAAGCTTTCTTGGGCATGCGGTTTTTATACCGGAGATTCCTCAAAGATTTTTCAAAGATTGCACAACCCTTGTTCAAACTGCTGGAGAAAAAGATTGAAATTTTGTTTTGATGAATCTTGTCTTAAGCATTTCGGTGAACTAAAAAGAAAAATTGGTATCTGCGCTTATCATTATTTCCCCGGATTGGAACAGTCCATTTTGACGTAATGTGCGATGCTATGGGGTAAGCTCCTTGGTGGTAAAAGGTAACTGGGACAGAAAAAAAACAAAGGAAAAACAAATCCTCACCCCCATCTACTATGCTAGTAAAGCCCTAAAATTAACTCAAAGACCTACACAGTGACGGAGCAAGAACTCCTTGGCAGTAGTTGTTTGGCCTTGACAAAATTTTGCTCCTATTTGCTAGGTACTATAGAGTTGATAGTGCATACTGACACACTACACTCAGCATTGAGATATTTGGATGGCAAAAGAATGATGTAAAACTTAGGCGATTCGTTGGGTATACTGCTACAGACAAGAATTTTGACTTGAAGTGATGGATAAAAAAGGAACTGTAAAACCAAGTGCTAATCCACTTATCTCGTCTAGATGGATAAGCTATGGAGAGTTAGGGATAAGACTTACATAGTATGATACTTTCTCCCCGATGATATGTATTAGCCGCTTCACAAGACTTTGATCCCATGGTTCCCAGATTTTGCGACTATCTGGTTAGTGATTTGTTTCCACCAGATTTGTCTTTCATCAAGATAACAATTCATGTACGGATGTGAAGAATTACTTTTGGGGAAGAACCCATATTTGTTATTGGAGTTTGTGCCGCGGGCCTACATTCGGCTTGGTGTGGCCAAATGTGAGATGTTGAGTGTGTTAGAGACATTCCATTCCTCACACGTTGGTGGACAATCACAGTGGTATCCGAACCCACTCATAAGATATAACAATGTGATTACTAAATTGGCAAACTCTTCATCAAGATCTCATGGTTTGCTAAAGCTGTGACAAGATGCCAACGAGATTGCGGTATTTCAAGAAAGCAGAGCTCCTCTAAACCCCATTCTTGGTGATGAGTTATTTGATTTTGGGGTATTAAATTTATGGGCCCTTTTTCCGTGAGTTCTCATGGATGAATACAATTCTAGTAGCAGTGATTAATGTATCCTAAAGTCGCAAGCCACTAGACCTCGCACACATGAAGGGAAGAGTGTCACTTCCTTCTTGAAAAAGATATATTCTCCCTTTTTGGCACCCCAAGGGGACATTAATTAGTGATGGGGGCCTCCTCAGTTCTGCAACATATTATCGGGTTATTGGAGAACTAAATGGGGTTCGCCATAATGCGGCCACTACTTACCCACTCACACTATGGCAATTTGAAGTGTCGAATCGAGAGATCAAGACAGATATTGTCTAAAACAGTGAAAGCTAGTAGAACAGATTGGTCCAGGAGGCTTAATGATGCTCTTTGGGCCACCGGACAGCATATAAGACTCCCTTGGTATGCCTCCTACAAACTTGTATATGGGAAATTGTCATCTTTGGTTGAGTGAGAGCATAGCCATGTGGGCTAGAATAGTTAAAAATGATTGGAGGCGAAGCTGTAGAGAAAACGGTTAAATGGGTTGAATAACTTGATGATTTTCGCCTGAAAGCCTATGAAATTCAGCCCTATACAAAGAAAAGATGATAAGTACAATTACAATAACAACAAAATTGAAAATGAGAGTTTATGGTCAATGGATTTGGTGCTTTATTCAATCCAGCTTCGCTTGTTTCCGGCGAAACTCAAGTCCAAATGGACTGGTCCTTACACGGTACCCAACTTTCCCTCATGGGAGCAGTTGAGTTGGAACTAAGGATGGTGTGCGGTTCAAGGTGATGTAAAGATATAAAACTCTATCTCGGGCAATGCCTTGCACGGCGATGAAGATAACTCGAGCATACCATCTTTGATGAAGTCTCAAGTATCAAGTGGCCCCAGTCGTGCCGCGACATTAAATCAGGCCTTGTTGGGGGGCAACCCAATTCCTTGTCTTTTTTTTTTAGTATGATCAGAATTTTTTCTACTTCTGGGTTTTTAATTCGCAGGCACATACCAGGAAATTCCTGCAGAAAACTACTCCACAACAGCCACTGACGGATATATCCGACGGACCGTTGCGCTTTCGACGGACGTGGCGTCTATGCACCGTCGTCGCAGGTACGTCTTTCTGCTATATTTAAATTAGGTCACACACACCACGACGGAACTACGACATGGGTCGTCACAACTGTGACGGACGTCTCGGAACCGTCGCGTAATTAATGACTTCGACCCGACCCGACCCGGCTGGACCCCTTTTCAAATTCTGACCGTTTTATCTCCCCCCCCCTCCATATTTCATTTCACCATACTGTCCTCATCTCCTCTCATCCCCCTCTCTTTTTCAACTCCACATCCCCCTACTGATCATTGCCACCACCATTCTTCAAGCCTAACATAATCATCTACTAGTCGGAGCTGCTCTGTAGGTGTCTACCCGTGCCAAACGAGTACTTTGGCATCTATTTTCCCCCTTTTTCTCTCATTTCTACGGTATGTGTCTCTAATTTATAATCCTTTATCTTGCTTTTTGTTTACTAGTTAGTATTAGCTTAGTTCCTCATAGTATTTTGTTTACTTACTTTATACAATCGTCCTGCAACCTCAGGATAATATACAAATGTAATTCGAAATTACACAACAACAAAAAAAAACATGTTTAACCACCCGAGACATAGTGCTTTTGCATTGTTAGTTTGTCCTGGTAGTTGGGATAGACACATAATAGGGTACACAACACCACAACCTGTGGGTTCACATCGGGTTATGCATTGGTAACCCCCAGTTCTAATCACTGCTGATTTAGACGAACCCTGATGACAGACCGTCGCACCACGACAGACCGTTGTAGGTCGTTCTAAAAGCCCTAGCACCTTGTCCCCCCACACGACACATGTATGGACCGTTGTCTTCACAACGGGGTCCATCCTGCACAACCATTTTGGGTTGTCAAGAGACATCTGATTCTAAGAGTCTCTCACTTTTTTCCATGTGTCCCATCCACCCCCGGAGACTGTTATGGACCTTCATACCCACGGCGGTCGGTCCTGCACGACCCGGCATGATGTAAGAACCCCGCTGCTAAAGGTATCCCAACTTTTCTAAGTGTCCTACGACGGACCTACAGACAACGGACTTCATCCCATGACGTCCGTCCTGCACCACCTTCATGATGGTCAGCGCCCCTCCTTCAGGGTCTTTATAGATACATAGACCAAGTCAACACTACGAACCTCATACCGTTCCGTCTTAGCCACGACAATCCGTCACCCGTTGGCCCTCGTGTGCTATCGTTTCAATTGTCGTATTTGAGCTTGCCTGTTTTGTTTAACTTACCACTCTACTCATACATATTGATCCTTTACCAGGTACTATTTACTATTGGCAACCCAAGCAAGACCGCACCTAACGCATCGCGGGTGGACTAAGTTCCTGTCGCTCCGTCTGCGCCCGCATGGTCATCGGCTCTGATGATGAGCGTGACCCTGAGTACGTGCCCCCAGGAACTTCCGCCCCTCCCCGTGCTGCACGGACCCCTGGAGCTACACCCAAGATGGTGGCGTCCGGCGTAGTCACTGCCTTGCAGTCCGATGAGGAGCGCACACTGACCGGCACACCGTCTGGGTCGGCCACAAATGAGGAAGGAGCGTCTGGCTCCTTAGGAGTCTCATGGTCCGAGGAAGCTTCTGGCTCTGCAGAGGTTCCCGCACCCGCCACTACTGCAGCATCGGCCTCGTCTGATGAGGCTGACAGTTCAGACTCTACATCCGGTGCACCAGTTCAGGTCCCCACCCCAGCCACTGACCAGCCAAACTGGTGGTGTGTCGACGGCCAGTTTCAAGTTTACTCCGACGCCCAGTTCCTCAACGATAAAGGAGTGATGGCTCGAACACTCACCTTGGAGCGGCGGGTACTTACAAGGATCCTTCCCACGATGCCTGAGATCCACAATCTCTTCACCAGGCATCGTTTGGAGTGGACAGCACGTTCGTTGGGATGATACAGCGAGGAGATAGTCCAAGAGTTCTACGCATCCTACGTAGCGACTCTCCGATCACAAATCGATAGGCGGGTTGCTCCCGCTAAACAGGCCCCATTGGAGCAGGTTCGAGTTCAGGGGCGTGCAGGTTGATTTCCCTGCACGCCCATCCGCCAGGTTCCTATACGCGGAGAGTGCAGAGGCTACTCGGACCCCATCACTGCCAAGTTGACTAATGCGGGCAGATAGTGAAGGATGGATTAGTTTCTGGAGAGCCGGCAACTGAGAGAGACCACTAGAGGGGATGGCCCTGCCAACCTGTCAGTAAATGGAGAGGGTGGACGATTGGGTTCACTGAGACAAAGGGGGGAACCATCAGAAGGCCAACCTCACGTTAAACATCAAAGTGCTTGTGGCTGCTTGTCCGTAACTCCTCTCCCCCACAGCTGCTGCAACATGTTACATTGGATCGCGCAGTGTTGATGGCGGCGATGTAGCTGGGTTCTGAGGTCGACTTTGACATGGCTTTCCGGCAGTCATGCACGATAGGGCATTCAAGGTCACCACACACCTACCCTTTCCGTGCATGTCTTTGCCCTTTGCAGGGTCCGAGGTGTGGCCCATATGGACACATAGATCAGTTGAAGACCCCGTAGAGTACCGTTTGACTTGGCCTCATCAGAGACGGAGGGTCAATGAGTTGGCTCCACGCAGAGGGCCCCCTTCAGAAGGCTGCGCCAACTTGCTGATGATCTTGCGGGATGCGGGTATGCTAGGCCCGCACCGCGACACAGGCATTCATGTCACTACCCCGATCGGTCCTATCCCGGGTCAGTAGCACAGCCACGAGCTCCTTCGAAGCCCCTCTCCGTTAATGGTCCCTCTTGATAGGGTCCAAAAAAAAACTAGAGGCACAATGTTCACCCTTCTGCACCCATATTCAGCCATGGAGCAGAAGTCGATTACAGAGTAGAAGCACGTCGAGAGGAGGAAGATGGCAACAGTTTACAGTAGCCGAAGATTGCTGATGTAAACAGCGTCTGAACTTCATTTGAGTTGAGAGTGTTAGCCCCACACAGTTCCTCGGTGGAGGTGTCGACTCTTCAGGCTGCAGTCGACAGTCTTCGTGCAGACATCGACACGATCCTAGCGGAAGGGTTCTGGAGGTCTGAGCCCTTTGTCGAGCATGCTGAGGTTTACCATCTAGCGGCCCGTTTACTATCCAGACATTCCACCACCTCCCCCTCGAGAGAGTGCCAAGAGGCGTAGAGGTCGAGCGAGGATGACGAGCGAGCAAGGCCATAGAAGGAGCACCGGAGATGGAGGCTGCGCGGAGAAGCCTCACTTGTTGTACGAGGCGGCGCACCAATGAGAGGCGTCAGACGTTAGCGGATGGGGCGTCTAGCTCCCACATTGTAGATATCGCTGGAGGAACTAAAGTGATGGTGCGGCTGTTGTGAGGATATCACTTAAAGGTGTCTAAGGGGTGGGATGCAGCGGACGTGGGGTCTGGGGAACCGGACTCACCATCTTGGTGATCGGGATGACGCTTTGCCGCCACAGGTTTTGCTTCACTACCACTCTAGAATTTACATGGTTATGCATTGGGGAAAAAATGCATGCTTTTTTATTGGGGGTGGGGTAAATGGATAGTGAGTGTTAGGGTGAAGTCATGAGTAGCCAATTTCAACATCATCTTTGGGGTTTTTACTTGCTATGTTCTTTGGCCCCAAAGGACTAATTACTTTTTCTGTTGAACCGGCACGTTTAATTTTGTACATAGTTTAATTTCTAGAGCATGATGGCTAAAATGATATCCGGATAAACTGGAAAATAATGCATGGATAGGCATAGTTAACAGACAGAATTGTGAGGCTCTTGCATGACATTAAGAAATAGACACCAATGTCATTAACCCTAAGTCTAATTCGAAACTAGGTGTCTAATAATCTGTATAGTGATTGAAAGTTTCAAGTGAGTGTGAAGAAATTTAATAGTCTTACTATTGAGTACTGGAAGTAGAACTTGCCAGGGAGTCCTGCTAAAAGTAAGTTGTAAAAAACAACGGAAAGGATCAGAGGCCTTATTCACGAAAGCCCATTTTCTAGGAGAAATAAAAGAAACAAATAAAATATCCTTTCTTTGTATCCAAACTAATATGAGCTTAAATTAGACCTTTCTTTTAACCTAAATTATATTTTCGGGGAACAATGTGTTGGCCTGTCCCTCCTTGGATATGTGCACCTCCGATTATGCCACAAAAGGTATAAGTTGGAGGCGTGGGCTAAGACAGTAAACACATTCGTTTTGGCCCTGACCAGAAACTTTGGGTATGTGTACCTTGAAACTCATGGCAAAGCCATGAGTTGAGGGTTGGCTATTAGGAGGGACTTGCTATGGAAAGTGGGGTTGAAAGAAAACAAAAGAGAGAGAAGAACAAAAGTAAAGTGACTCAAAATTAGTTGAGAAGAAAAGCAAAAGAAAAAGAAAAACATATACAAGAATTACAAACAATAAAAGAAAGAGAGTCACTTTACACAAATGAAGGCAAGAAGGAGAAAATTGAGAATACGGGAAAGAATATGAGAAACTGGACGAGATTAAAAGAGAAGAAAAGGAAGTTTAGCGAAACTCAAGGTCGTGAAAAATAAGGGCATGATATGGAAAATAGGTATGAATGAGTGTGACTTATTCTGAGAGCGATGTTGAAAAGTAATCCTATATACTTAAATGAATCATTGTATGAAAATGAGATTTGTTTTAAAGTGAGACATTAGTTGACAAATCAGATGTTAGCACCTCGGTGAAGAGATGAAGGGATAGGTGTTAAGGATGGTGAGTACGTGTCATGTTCTGATCCCACCCAAAAAAAAATATTCAACCTCAATAGTGATAGGCAATGCATAGATTTGTGAGATTAAATCGGGATTATAACCAATGATGGGAAGGATAAAACATTAGATACTATTGTACAAAGGATTGTGTAGTGAGTCATAGTGTGTCGCTTGAAGGACCAAATAAAAAATTAAGTGAGGGTGTTGATATACCGTGGTGTCACGGTAGTATAATACTTTTTCCTTAAGGTTAGTGCGTCAAAAGCATTTTTTGCTAATTTTTATACTAAAAGTTTTCTTTGTTTTGCAGGAAATCTGCCCAAAGACCAGATTTTGCGGGGAAGATTTGATGGAGAAGAAGAAATGCAGAAGAGGACCACCTACGGAGCTGATGAGGCCGTCGGGCTTCTAACGGTCCGTAGTGCAGTTGTAGAAAAGCTGCTGGAAGCGAAGATGGGGAAGTCTGACCAAGTGTGGGGATTACGAGAGCTTTGTGACGGTACATCATGGATATGACGGTCTGTCCGCAGGGTCGTCGTGAAGATCAGAGAAGTGATCCCAGTACCTAGATTCTGGAGTTGAAGTATTTTGAAACGAAGACCCTTACGGACCGTTGTGCCTATGACGGTCCGTTCATAATTTGCCGTCGAGGGGGATGAAAGAGAGCATAGAAAGAAAACAAAAACAAATTGAGCCAAGTATTGGACGACGGAGTTCACGGGACGGCGGTCGCGTGGTACGTTTCGAACAAGCCGCGTGTGGCAGATTTCCAGCACTTAGAATTCTTGTGTAATAAGTTTTTATGTATATAAATAGTGAAAAAACCTCGTTTTTGAGGTTAGACACCACTAGTTAGACATTCATATTATTAGAGTCTTTGATTAGTGTTAGATTTTCGGATATCATGATTGACGCAAGTGATATTTGGGGATTAATTCAAGCAAACCTTTGGATTTATTCTTTCTCAATTTAAGTAAGTAATATGAAATTCTTATTTGATATATTGAAATATATATTTGATGTTCTTTATGCATGGAGTAACTAAAACTCCAAACTAGGGCTTGGGAACCATAGGCAAATAATGAGATAAACCTAGCTAAAATAACAATTGCTAGAATTAGTGTCTCTGCATGTATTATAATTCTCGCCTTAGAAGTCTTTTAACGGATGACAACGTTAGAACTCGCCTTAATGCTTACTTGTCGGAACAAGGAGGTAGGAATAATAGGAAAAAGGAATTATTAAATAGATTGTAGTGCCTATACTATCCAATAGGCTAGTATTGATGGGATGATGTAATACACTTAGTTCAAATACGAATATGGGCTTAATATGAGGAAGATACGGTTAGGGGGGGGGAAAGGCAAACACACGTAGCGGCCAAGGAGCGGGAGTGAGATGTTCTAGATGCCGGACCAAGGATTTAGAAATACACTAACTTATCACTTTGCATGCAAAGATACTAGGGAAGAATTTGTTATAGTTAGAGTATCCAAGTTATGAAACATGTGGAGAAACACGTAATCCCTAGTTACTGTGATTATTGATTAAAATCAAACTTTCAAAAACGTTAAGTGTCTCTTTCAATTTAATTAGGTATTTTTACTCATTAGGAAATTACAAACCCCCCCCTTTTATGTTTTACTTCTAAGGAAGTCATCAACCGAACAATAGTAGAACAAGTTGAGTTAGGTTCGCACTATTTCCTCCCGGTGGGAACGATCCCAACCTCACTAGTTGGGTTATTTACTTGACGCGACCGCTTTACTTCTTAGTTGAGAAGTAAGTTTGAGCGTATCATATGGCATATGAATGGGTGTTACAAAAGATGTTATGTGGTATATGCTATATGATATGTGATATATGTAAGATGTTATGTGTTGTGTGCAATATGATAAGTATGATGATTCATGTTACTCTCATGGCGTGACTTTCCTAATCCAAATTTGGGAAGCTCATTAACTTTTTTAATCAAAATTTGAAAGTTCACTAACTTTTCTAATCTCAATTTGGCAAGTCCACTGACATGACTTTCCATAATTATGTTGTTAGGAAAGAGTTATCCTTTCTCATTTATGTCCTTGGTGTGTGCTTGCATATAACCATACTTAGTACAAGTATTTACTAATTCCATAAAACTATAAATTTTTAAGTGCAGGTAAAGGTGGACGCTAGAGCTTACAGGTTGACGTGGTAGGTCCTCATGCTCTCGCGGTTGTCTACTATTATTATCTAGCTTACATGTAGGCTTTAGCTTGTAGATCATGTTCCACTAGTGTTTCATTTCCAATTTAATTTAAGACTTTGTATTGGTGCCATTTTGGCAAGTACACATTTAATGCAGCTATGAACTATTTCTTTCATTTAATGATCTTAATGTTAGATGGTTGATCGTGAACATTTATATATGCAATAGAATGTTTAGTAAGAATGATAGGACAAAAACTTCAAAATTTTCCGCTAAAATTAATCTAGAAGAAGTAAGAATGATGTATGTAGGCTTGTCTGCAACCTCTTAGGGTCAACGATGTTGGTCTTGTCTGGGGTCTAGACTCCGGTAGTGACATGGACGGTAATAGGGTCCACGATCCTTTGACCTACTTGTGGACTCATCCCCTTCCCAGCAAAGGTCGAACAAGAGACCCTTAACGGGCCATGGACAATCTTATAGACCATATTGGCGCTCGTGGTCACAATGAAAGGGACCACCTGACCCAAACTTCATACCATGGGACCATATACGGTCCATATTCCATACGATGGGCCATTGCGATCCTTCCTTCTTCCTATCAGAGTTCCACATGCCTCACACTCCTTCTTCCTTTCCAATTTTTTCTGGGGTTTCCTTTCCTTTGTCTGCCTCATTCGTCCCCCCTCCTTCTTTCTGTCACCAGCTCCCCCCCTCCATACCCTCTCCCTCTCCTTGCTCCCACCCACCCTCCCCCCATATCATTCGCGTTTCCTTTCGTTCCCCTCGGCTTTCATTGTCCTTCATTGTCAGCCCCTACCCTCAGGCCTTTTTCGTATTACAACCTCTTTTTTCGTCGCCCTCCCTCCCACATTTCTATTCCCTCCCCCCGCTTTTGTATTCTCCCCACCTGCACGTCCTCTCTATGCGCATTCTTTCTTTTCTTATCTCTTCTTCTACTCGCTTTGTTCTATTAGTTCTCTACTATATCCCCTTTTCTCATTTCCGACATTTCCAGGTCCATAGGTTTACTTCACCACTTTGGGGGGCCCCATGGAAGCCCTCCTAAAAACAACCTTGAAAATAGTGTAAGTATCAACCCATGACCATAACCACGGACCGTAGATCAAGCCCCTGGTTGAGTCCTTGATCTGTAGATTGAGGTCCTAGAAATTAATTCTTTGGAGCCCAGATGACGATTTACATGATGTACCATTAATCAGTTGATTGGTATCTTGTAAGACTTTAAGTCAAGGTTCGTTAGTCTTTTACTTATGTTTTGGACCCCTAAACTATGTCATTTAAATCCTAAACTACTTGGATTAATTTTTGTCAGTTTTAGCCTAGTAAACTAATTAGAACCTAAACTAATCCATCATTCACACAAATCAAGTGAAACGTAGAGAAAATTAGAGGAAAAAGTCCAGCAGTGGTAGTTCAAGAATGTAGCAAGTTGTCGTCGATTCCAACCCCAAAATCTTATGATTTCGTCATGGAATATATCAGTGGTATGTGGATTTTCACTACTGGGTTTCTTTTACCAATTAGATCCCTATAATTGAGTCAATTTTTTCATTCTTTATAACATGATAGACCTAGGGTTTCTAGAATTCCTAAATTTATATTGTGATTGATTTTTTAGACTAATCCAAATCATGTTATAATTTTTTCATGAGATTGTTGCTTCGTTAACACATAAACTCAGAACCCTAGTTATGTAGTTTTTTTAGTTCATTAATTACATTAGCTAGGACAGTTAATTTTATATACATGCCTCAGATTTTTAATGTTTCATTATGAATACATTAATTTTCAATTTTTACAAAGCATTTAAGTATTTTGAGGTATCAATTATTTTGGGAATTCAATAATAATATTTCTTACTTACATAATCACTAGGGAGTAGGCTTTATATCGAGTTGGAATTGTTTTAATCACCTTCATAGCCCAAGGACTGAGTTCCCCCGAAGGTTTATAAGTCCCCTATGTAGGCCTAAATTTTGTGAATATGCCAGTCATACATCTACACTTTTGGCATGGTATATTGAGTTATTAGTAGCTCCCACAGTGAGATTCTAGTGTCATGTCCATGTTATCAATTACAGTTCAACATTCAGTTTCAACATGATATAAACATTCTAATTACATTCAGTTAGTTCATGTTCAGTATTTCATATATTGTTTATGATCATCTTATCTCATTTTTTCAGTTATATGCTGTGTTCAATTATGTACATTATTTAGCTTAATTTTATCTTGCATGCTCCCCAACTACTTATGCATATTTTGTGATACATCTTCTCTTTATATAGGCTTAGGTCCATAACATCGAAATCATGCAAAAATCGTTTCCCAATCACTATTTCAGCTACACAAGTGGTGAGTTATCATTCTTCGAGGATGATTGATATGATTATCTTTTGTACCTTTAGTATTTAATTTAAGTTTTCGCTAGATCTTGTTGGGGTATGTCCCAACATTTCTAGTCATTGAGAGGCTTTATTTCATACATATCTAGTTTAATTTTTTGCTTTGGAGTTTGATATTTTAGTCGTTATTAAACTAACATAATATTTATCCAGATAGTTTTGGGTATTTCCCATGATTTCATTTAATGATACGTTTTAGCTTCCGCACAATATGACAATTATATTGAAAATCATTGAATATTCTTTTGATATGCCAGTAGGGTTAACATAGGTCAACCCCCCCCCACCACTGTGAGCCTAGATACCGTTGCCCCGGTTCATGGGGTAGCTGAAGACTGACAAACTTTTTTTAAAATTACTAGGTTTAAGAGTCCTGGATTACTTGAAAAAGTCGCCATTCCAAATAGAGCTTTTAATGGGTGTGAAGTGAGTACATGGAATGAGAGGGGAGGCTACGAAGTGTTTTAGGAAAATTTCTTTCTTGATATTCTTAGCATGTGTATGGTATGATCTCTTTCAATCCGTGTTATGCGCTTCTGCTTATTCCTCCTAATAGATCTTACTGAAGGGATGTGAATTGCAAACAACATTCACATAGTCATTAGTCTTTCGAATGTTGAGTTTCAAAATGAACATTACTCCTTTGGCTTAGGAGTGTGCCAAACTATAAACAACTAGCATATTTAGTAGCTGCCAACTTGTGTGGATGTAGTGGAAGCTGGGTTCGTGATTTTGTTAGGGATGAATCCTTCTTAATTTTTAGGGTAACGATGGTGAGGAATCCTAAAACATATAGATGAGGTCAAGAAAATATTGGGAATGATTCAAGTGATTAAAAATTATAATGGAGGACTATTTACCGGCTAGGGAATAGCATATATGAGTTTACTAAATGGAAAGAAAATAAGGGGTAGATGTAAGCTCCTACTTGTGATTGCTTAAGTAAGACATTTTTAGAAAGTTTTCCTAGTTGATTTGAGGAGGCAAAAAATCACGAAGTTTCATGAATTTGGGAAGATAGGATGTCGGTCCACGAGTAAGGAAACAAGTTTATCCAACCTCTCCTGCAGGATCTTCACATGGTTGCCTATTCCAGGGTTCAAATGTACAAGTTACTATATGGGGTATCCTACTTAGTGAAAACAATGTAGGAATGCTATGCTTCTGGAAAATGTGAACATCTCTAGGCTAATGAATCATGTTTTGCAGGTTTATAGGGATAATCTTAGGGAATATGCTATTCATAAAAAGGTTAGGACACGTAACTATGAGTATTTTAAAGAAAAGTCTTCAGCCCCCGCACATTAATCATCTACTGTTCTATCATCCAATTTTTTACATGTATGACATCAAGCTTGAAGTCTTACGGGAGTATTTCAGGCAACAAAAACTGCAAAACTTGTCATAAGTGTGATAAGAACCATCTTGGCGAGTTTCATTCAGGAAGGAAAGGAAGTTTTGGGTGTGGTTTGACTGGTCAAAGGATTCTAGACTGTCTTTCTTCTAAATAGGTTCAAGGAGGCAATAATGATAGGGCTCATTCTACAACTTTAGCACCACCATCACATTGGCTGGCTCAGCAAGGTAACTCATCTCGTACAGGTGAAGGTCACCACAAAAACAGGTTGTGTTCTCTACAGGCATGCTAGGATAAGGAAAATGCTACTTATGTGGTCACTAGTACGTTATGGGTATTTAACTTAGACGTTTATTCTTTGTTAGATACAAGGGCTACCATTTCCTTTGTAACTCCTTTTATTAAAATCATCTTCAATGTTAGTCAAGAAAATCTCTCAGAACCCTTGTGAATCTGTACCCCATCAGGTGACTCTGTTATAACTAGAGGGCATAGAGAAATTGTCATGTCACAGTCTGATAGAAAGTCAACTCAGAATATCTTGTGGAGTTAGAAATGGTCGATATCATTCTAAGCATGGATTCAGTATATTCCTACTATACCTCAGACGCTTATAGAACTTGGATCCTTTGTTTTTCAGTTTCTAGACGATCCAATCTTTTATTGGAAGGGTAGTAGCTTAACGTCTATGGTCCGATTCATTTCTTACCTTAAAGAAGGAATGTTGATTTCCAAGGGGTATATATATCATCTTGTCTTGGTTAAGTATCCATGTTCTAAAACCTAGTTCTTGAGTCAGTTCCAATAGTTAATAACTTTCTAAAAGTGTTAACAAAATATCTTGTTGGATTTCCTCCCCAAAGAAAAATCAACTTTGGAATTGATGTCCTATCAAATAACCAACTTATTAGAGAATAGCTCCAACTGAACATAAGGAATTGAAAGAGTAATGTAAAGACCTTATAGTTAAGGTCTTTAGCGTACCAACTATTTCCCCATGGAATGCAATAGTGTTGTTCATTAAAGAAAGGAATATGGTTCTCTTAGTGTGTTCATTGAATATCGACACTTGAACAAAGTCACAATCAAGAAAACATATCCTATTCCCATGATTGATTACTTGTTTGACCAACTTTAGGGTGTTAGTCATTTATCAAAGAGAGACCTCAGATTTGGTTATCATTAGCTCAGAGTCAGAAATAGTGACATCACAAAGATAGCCTATAGAACTAGGTATGGTCATTATGAATTTGTAGTGATGTCATTTGGACTAACCAATTCACCTGCAGATTTTATGGATTTGATTAACAACATGTTCAAGTAGTATTTGGACTTTTTTGTTGTCATCTTTAATAATGATATCCTCATAACTCAATGAATAAGGAAGAACATGCAACTTACTTGAGAGCTGTCCTGAAAAATCTCAAAGATCGCCAGTTATTCGCTATGTTTAAAAAATGTGAGGTTTGGTTGAAATATTTTGTTTTTCTTTGCCATATAGTATTTAGAGAAGGGATCTTAGTCGATTATGAGAAAATAGAACTAGTGAGACAATGTCACAGACCTACTTTGCCTATAGATATTTTAATTTTCTTGGGTCTAGTAGGTGTTACTGGAGGTTCGTGAAGGATTTTTGTCCATAGATTCTCCATTTACTCAGATAACTCTGAATATGGTTATGTTTTAGTGATCAAATGATTATGAAAAAAGATTCTTAGAATAAAACACTAGGTCGAATATAACTCTTGTTTTGGTATTACCTGAGGGTTCAAACAATTATCTAATCTATTGCTATGTATCCAGAGCCGGCTTAGGTTTTGTACTGATGCACCAATATAAGGCTATAGCTTATGCTTCTATTAAACTTAAGATGCATGAGAAAAATTATTAAACTAATGTTATCGAGCTTGAAACAGTGGTAGTTGCCCTTAATATTTGGAGACATTACCTGTATGGTGTACACATAAATATGTTCAAAATTCGTAAGAACCTTCGGTATATGTTCACCCAGAAAGATTTTAATCTTCGCCAGATGTGATGATTTGAGTTATTCAAGAATTATGATATGAGTGTGCATTACCATCCTGGTAAGGTTATGTTTGTAATCAATGACACAACTTCCAGTAAATATATCCATGATCGTGCAATAATATAGTAACTCAACCAAAGCTTGAGGTCATGTCCCAAGGGAGTGGTTGTGAAAATTAGTAGATAACTAGAATTTCATTATAATTAGTGATAGCTAAAGAAATTAATGACTAAAAACATAGTAAATTCAACGGTTGACTCAAAAGTGAAATATCAAGAGGGGGGGGGGGGAATTTTGTCACAAGTAGTAAAAATTATGAAATTAACAAGGAAATTTAACAAATAAGAGGGTATATTCTTCAGACGTGACGAAATATGGATTAATCTAAAGTGTTGGTCATATCATTTCAATATAAGATTTATAGAGTAATAGTGACTAGCCTAAGCTTTACATGGAAATAAGTTCTTAGTAGAGTAACTTATCCAGTTTCAAATGGGTTCCTTTCAGACACCCACTTATTGCATGAAGACCAGCCTATGACTTACCCAACTCACTCTCTCAAGCTGAGTATCAGTTTATGAAACTAGGGCTTACTTTCTCGAGCATAACCCCATGTCGACCCACTGCTTAGACCATCAATCCAGTAGTCTTGGTTTAACGACTTCTCTTTCTCGCAAACCCAAAAATAAAAAATGAACTTTTATTCGCAACGACAATTTTGTTAAATTCATCCACAATTGCTATACAAAATAACCATTAACTTACAATTAATCTATCAGCAAGGAAGAACCAACAACAATATTAACCCATATTTACTAAATAACACCCTAAGAATGTTTTTTTTTAGCCAAAACCTTTAATCATGTTGAAATTTAACGGCTATGATAAAATAAGTCTTTGTTTAGTCAAAGCAAGAAGAATGAAAGAGACCCACTTCAAAATAAAAAGTGATGAAACCCTATTCTTCTTGAAGTCTTTAAAACCCTTCCAAACTTATGTTAAAATGTGAAAAACTATTATTCTAGACAGAAATTAATAATAATAATAATTTTTGACTTTCTAAAAACTATAATTTTAAATAGTACTTATTGTTTTTTATGTTTATGATACAGTGGATCTTTTCGTATCATTAGTTAGAATAGACGACATGTACTAAAAGATTCACCAATTGGTTTGTTGTAGTTAAACCGCCTTTGGGACAACCGTAACGCATCAGTGTTGATTAGCCATTGGGTTGAATTTGTTGCTCACAGAGCTACTCGGTGACACTCCAACTAATCATTTGTTCAGCTAATTTTATCCTTTCTTTCACAGCCGCGCTCACTAGAACAAAAGTCAAAGTAGGCGTCATTGGAGATACGCCAAGTGGACTCGCCGATCCGCAAGCTTTCATTTCTTAATTTTTTTGTCCCTTTTGCGATATAGTGTCCATGTGTTCCTTCAAACATTAAATACCTAACACATAAGAGTTTTCATCAAACATTAATATAAAATAATCATTTGAGGATGTTGTTTCCATTAAAATATAACCATAAATAAGTCCACTTTTTCTCCAAAGGGGAGATGGTGTGGTTCACTGTCAGGGTGGATTATGTATCCCTATGGGGGTGAGTTGAGATAGAAGATTCTTGCAGAAGCCCATAAATCCAGGTATTTTATTCATCGAGGCACCACTAAGATGTACAGTGATTGGCGACAAGTCTTTTGGTGGAATGGTACAAAAAAAGACATATCCGATTTTGAGGATTAGTGTCGTAATTAGAGCCGTCAATATGGGCTAAGCCCGTTGGGCCGGCCTGGCCTAGCCCGGTATTTAATAGGGTTAGGCTAAGATTTTTGAAGCCCATTTAAGAAAAGGGTTTTTTAGTCCGGCCTGAATAAGCTTGTTGATTTTATGGCTTTAGAAATATAGGTAGGACCGGCTCGTGGGCCAATAGTAATTAATTAAAAAAAGAATATAATAATAAATTTTATATTAAAGAGATCCAAATTCAAAAAATTAGCGATAATATTTTAGTTATGTATTTATACGTTACTTGAAAAAAAAAAACTTAATAAATGGAGATAATTTAGGACCTCCCTCCAGGCTTCTATCTATAAACACTCACCTTCCTTGTGGTTTACAATATTACGTCTACCTCCCTTATTTTTTATTTCTTTAACTAATATGTAAACCGATTAACTAAATATCAACTAAATTTATATTTGAACAAATTTAACCCTTATATAGAATGTTAGATCTAATTTTCAATGATTTATCTTTATTAGTTGGATCATGTTCTTCTTCACACTTTTGGGGGTAAATGTTTAACTAGAACAAAATTTATCATTCTTATACGAATTTATTCTTGGTAAGTTCAATTTTGTCTTCTATTTCGAAGAAAGTATTGCCGGAAAAATGAGGGGTTATAAAGTTACGTGGAATTGTGAAGGTGAAATAGAGATAAGAAGTTAATATGTGGGTGAAATGTGGTCAAGATAGGTGAAGACTTGATTTTGTTTGATTAAAAAAACAAGTTTTATGTTATTGTTTTAAAGTATTTCTTAAATGAGTTATTTTTCTAAATATTTCACTAATAGAAGAAATTATTAAAAAAGAATCAAATTGTCAACAAATTATATTAATTTAAATTTTAAAAATAGGTTTCAAGAATGGTTACAAGTAAAGAAATAAGGGAGGGTAGACGATTATCGTAAATCAAAGGGGAGGTGAGTGTTATAGAGCCGAAACATCGAGCGGTCTCTGAAATTATCCCTAATAACTATTAGTTAAAAGTATTTATTTTATTTTAATTAACAAGTACTAAAACATAATATAAGAATGTGTTTGTAGATATTTACAATAATATTTTAAATTATAATTAAATTTAAATTTAATAATTATAAAAAAATATATTTTTTTTTAAAAAGTGGGTTGACCCGTCAAGCCTGTAGCCCACGTACTTGTGGGTTGGGCCGACCATTTTTTGGCCCACGCCAAAAATGGGCCATCCCGGCCTAACCCGTAAAATGTCAAAGCCTGTATTGTTTATCCCGGATGGGGTGGGCTAGCCATATTGACAGCTCTATTCGTAATTACCAACAAATGAAGGTAGAGTAATAGAAACTAGTTGTTATAGCCCAAGAGATTAACATTCGTACTTGGAAGTGGGAAGTGATAAAAAATGACTTCATTACAGGTTTACCTCAGACTCGTATATAGCATGACTGAATTTGATTTACAGTTGATAGAGTTACTCAGTCTCTGCGCTTTTTGGCTGTTAAAGTTGCATATTCGGTAGAGGATACACCACACATTAAATTAATGAGATTGTTATATTTCCTGGGTTCCATTGTCAGTCATCTAAAATAGAGTTCCTTAGTAGACCTCTCATTTCTGGAAGTCATCTCAAAAAGTTCTTGGTACTAATGTTAATATTAGAACAACATTTCATCCACAAAGAGATAGTTAGGCAGAGCGAACAATTCATACCTTAAAATGCAGTAAAGATCTTGTTTGATTGACTTAAAGGGTAGAATGGACGATCACCTTCCTCTTATAGAGTTCGCCACAATAATAGTTACCATTCCATCATTTAGATAGGCCCTTATGAGTCATTATATGGGTGTATGTGAAAATATCTAGTTGATTTGTTTGAATAAGGTGAAGAAGTCTTGATAAGACTACATTCGTTTCATGATGCTATAGAGAAATTTTAGCTTATCAAAGATAGAGTTTAGAGAGAAAGAGTCTCTACAAATCCAATGCATATATAAAGAGAAAGGACTTACAGATCCAAGTTCATGATTGTTGTTTCCTTCAAGTGTCACCTATGAAGGGGTAGATGAGATTTTACAAGAAGAAGATGTTAAGTACTAAATATGTAGTCCCTTATAAGATCTTGAAATATTATGTTAAGTGGCTTGTGAGTTAGGTTCGATAGCACAAACTAGCACGGTGCATCTGGTTTTCACATTGCGTTGTTGAGAAGTGTCGGGACGCATTCCAGCCCATTGTACCTTCAAGAAATAAGGCTATGAAGGATACTCTCACTTCATGAAGATGTGCTAGTTGTTATCTTTATCTTTGGTTTCAAATGAAGAAACAAAGAAGTCATATCACCTAAGGTTTTAGTGGAATTGTTAACACGTGAGTGAGCTAAGTGGAAGCAAAAGCAAGCATTAAGGACAAGTTGCTCCATCTTTCTGTCTTCGATTCCATTCCAGCTTAAGGTAACAGTTCCTCTTAGACTTTTGGTCATTCAGGTATAACATCAGTCATAGGAATAATGTTCCTTTATTTTATACCTGCATTTCAGCGAATTTGCACTATACTTGGAACTTAGTTTAATCAGCCATCAATTTCTAGTAAAAAGTGGTAGGATTTTCAGCTCTCTCCCTCCCTATGAAGCTAGTTTAGACTTTATTTGAGTACGAATGTTTCCAAGGGGGAGACATTAAAGCACATAGGAAATAATACTTTCAAAAAACAGTAAGAAAACCACCCGAATAAGTTAATCAGGGCAATGCTCATGGACCGCAAAAGTGTCTAGGGTCCGTTGACCTACCCGTTGACCACCTCACGGATTGTACTTGTACTTGTGGCCGCCAGGAAGAGACCACCTTGACTTGACTTTCAGACCACGGGACCCTTCACGAGCCATAATCTTAAACAAGAGCTGCAGGATTGCCAGTGGAAGCCTCTCAAGAAATATCTTTTGAAATTTCCAAAGTGTCAACCCACGACCATACCCATTGATCATTGGTCCGTCAATGGGACATGGTCCTTTCCCATGGACGAAAGTATCACCACCCTAAAAGTGAATATGCTAAGTAATATTTAATGTGTTTAATATGCCTATGATTAGACCGGGTTCACAAGGATTGATGCACGTAGAACCAGAACTCTAAAACCTCTCTACAGTCAAGACAACTAACTTGGGGAGTTAGTTGAGCTAGAAAATGTTGGGTCTAACCATGTAGGGATCTTCGAATACGAAGATTTATTCGAAGTAGTCTTTAGCTGACTTAAAAAGAGGAAATCTTAGGTTTGGAGGGTCTGGAGGTAAAATGGACTCTTTCAAGCATAAGAGTAGTATCTTAATTACCCTAAATATATAATTAATTATTTAATAAATAAGGTGGAGGGGCATTTTTGGGAGGGAGGCCAAAATTGGGCTCTTGAAGTGAAGTCTTGCTCCACTCGGGTTCTAACCTGGATGGAAGAAATGAATTAACTTGTTTTAATTTAAGTTTGTAAATTTTACATTTGTTAGTTGTTAACTGATTTAAAATAAAAGTAAATTATATTTTTAATAATCAAATAAAACACTATTTGACTAAGTCCTTAATTAGACTCCTAAGCCTAGTAAAACTCTTCTCTCCACGCTTATCTTTCTCTGACGTCTCTATCATTGTCATTCACATTTTCTTTGCAAAAATAACTCCAAAAATAGTAGGTAAACCAAAGTTCTTCACATTTGAAGTTTCCAGACGAAAATATAAGAAAAAGAAATGTTAATCAATCATGTTGGCAAAGAGAAGTTTTCCATCGAGTTTGGTGTTGAACTTTTGGTGTTGGACATGTGTTTGGAGGATTTCTTGGGACAGAAGAAAAGAAAGGTCAAGTTTTGAACGCTCAAAAAGGTAGGGTTTCTCCTTCTTGTCCCTTTGCCAAGAGACCTCTTAGGTTCAGCATATTCATTCTTGAAAACTTAAGATTATTCCCGTGTGCATGGTCCCTGATGCAACTAGTCCTTGAATAATAGGCTGGTTATGTTTGCTGGTAAAAAACTATGGATTAAACGTGTTATCGTGATGATTATTTGTTTATATGTATGTTTGGAATTATGTGACTTATGTTGATGTCTCCGAAAATGTAACTACGTGTGCATGTGTGTGTTGTCATGGCTATTGTTCATAGTTTAGGACCTGAAATGGCATGATTGTTCCTTATATTTCAAGTACACATGTTGATGTAAATGTGATGTTCATATGAGTTGAAATGTGGCAGATTTGAGGGATCATGTCTTCACTAAATGAATACATAAAGACGCACCTAAAACGATCTATATGCTCTACGAAATTTCCCTAAGAACTACGGTGTAACTTGATGAAAGGAAGCTGAAAAGTTAAAAGAAAATTTCCATCTTCTATTGATAAATTTTGGTCAGCAGAGAGGATTCAAAATATTGAAATAAAGAATTAAAACAAGTGAGGTCATGGATGATTTAACCCGTGAGTTCACCAAGTTAAAAACCATGAAAATAAAGAAGTAAAAAGAAATGAAGTGAAGGGGATTCGAACCATGGTATTGGCTGGAAAATGTAACGTTAAAGAAAAAAAAAAAGAAATGAGAGGAGTGGGATTCGAACCCACCACCTCTCAATCATATTTAAAGAAGAGTAAAAGAAAAAAAATGTGAGGCATGGGAATCGAACCCACGACCTCTAGACAGAGAAGGAGAGTAAAGTAAATGAAAAAAAAGAAATGTTAGGCATGGGATTCAAACCATAGGACCCCTAGCAGTGACGAGAGTCACTAAATGACAGAAAATAGAGTGAGCGCCAGAGGAGTGGGAATCTAACCCCCGAGCTCCTAGGCAGATTCAAGGAGAAAATTAGAAGAAATTAAAGAGGGGTTGTGGGGGTTCGAACCCAAAACCCCTTGCCAAAGGCGGTGGGGAAATTAAAAAAAAACCCCCACTTAAAAGTAATGAAATAAAAAATTAAATCAGGTTGTGGGGGTTGTTCGATCCGACATCTTCTAGTTTATAGCCGAAATGATGAGAGGGAAATTAAGGGGAAAATAAACTGAAGTCTTTGGGGGCTCCAAAAATTGGTCTCCAAGCCTATGGATCAATAAGTAAAGTAATGAAAACAAAAAATGTAAGTGTTGTCAGGGGATTTGAAACTCGTTCCCTGAAAAATCCTTAGGATTACATTAGGCATACCGTGAATTAAATATTCAAGAATTATGAATCTAATTTAGATCCAACAATTGAGATCTTGGCCATTTACATACAGATGCAATATAAATCTTGTACACACAATCTTAGGAAGATATGAATCATTAAAACTAATATGAACGAAGCCTAAGATGTACGCCAATTAAATGATGAAAGAACAAAGACCTATTAAATGAAACAATGAATGATGAAACCCTAGAAAGATAAGTAAGAGGTGAAATACACTACGTGGCCAGTGCATTGGCATATGATGAAATAACAAGGAATGATGAATGAAAAAAGAAATGATGACAATGATAATGAAATGATGAAACCATAGAAGGGTAAATAAGAGTGTGAAACACCCCCCTCACTAAATGGACAAAGTGCATTTGGCATCTTATGAATGAAAATTCACATAAATGGGCGGATAATTATGAAGAGAAAATGTTCTAATGTTAATAAATGTGGTGAAAACATGATATGAGGCTAATGTAATCGATAAGAGCAATCTCAAATTAGCCTAAGTAAATGTTACCAAAATTTACTCACCTATAAGAGTGTAAAGTCAATGAAGTGACCAGAATCTGTGAAAACTATAATAAAAGTACTGAGATTAACACACTTAACACTACTGATAATATGAGACATTATCTATTGAGCTATGATGTCTTCATACTAGAAGTCAGCCTCCATGACGTATGAGTTGAATGTAATGGAACTTTTTACTGAGCACTGATAGACTAAGTATAAGCGGTGATACCTTCTTTCGGGAAGAGCGGAGGATCACGTAATTCTCATGAGATGAGACTGTCTGGCATGCCGGGTATAGATATCCTTATATATCCTAGTCTTCGAACCTATACTACCAAAATAGTGATCTAGCGAGGTTCAATTCTCATGTACACTAGCATGTTTTGGGTCACTTTGAGCGTTGATTCCACAACTTTTTGGTGTGGGGTTTAATGACAATAAATTTCATAATGCTCACTTGATCTATATCGGTTGAAATTAAAGTTTCCAAAGAATGAATGAGGCCTGCCTAAAATGATGCACATAATTAAACGAATGATACCAAACATGTTAGCATAGGATAATCAAGAGGTGAGTTAGACTCAAGTAATGACAATTGGTCATTCTTCGTCATTTCACAACGAACACGATCAAAGTCTTAAACTACATCCTAGGTATAACTGGTGTTTACACTGCCCATGAATTAAATGAAATGATGTATGTATGAATGAAAGAAGCAGACTCTATGTTTGCTAAAGCAGACTCCCTAGTTGAGGTCCCATATGTTGAGCCCTCATTTTGGGAAGTCTTAATGTCAAGTCCATTATTCTAAGGTGTAGTGGCATACGAATAAATGATATGAACCACGTTATGTGTTATATAAATTATGATATGTGTTATGTGTACGCTCTTGTGTGATGTGTACAAAATATTAAGTATGATGGTGCATGATAATCTCATGGAATAACTTTTCTAAGCCAAATTTGGTAAGCTCATAAACTTTCCCAATCCAAATTGGGAAAGTTCACTCACTTTCCTAATCTCAATTTGGCAAGCCCACTGACTTGACCTTCTATAATCATGTTGCTAGGAAGAAATGGGAAATAGTATCTTACTCAGGCATGTCTTGGTCGTGCATGTTGTGCTGAATAAATCATGTTGATAGGAAAGAGATTTCATACTCATACATGTCATTGGTTGTATGAGTTACTATGTTGCTAGGACAGAGCTATTCTTACTCATGCATGTCCCTGTTTGATGTGCTTGCATATACTCATACTTGTACAAGTGTGTACTACCCTATTACAAGTTATATTTTAGGTGCAGACAACGGTGGCGCTTAGAGCTACAGGATCAATGTTGCCAGCTATTGGGACGTAGAAGCATTCAGATGGACTTGGTAGGACTCATGGTTTCAAAGATGCTTGCCATTTTACATTCTAGCTTAGTTCCGGATTCGAGCTAGTGGAGTATGTTTCCACTAGCGTTTCTTTCGGTTTTATTCAGAATTGATGGCGCAATTTTTGGCAAGTACATCTTGCTATAGTTATAATTACACTGTTCTTTCATTAAATGATCTTAAGTGTTAGATTGTTTGATTGTGAAAAAATTCTATGTAATAGAAATTTATAAGAATCTGTTAGGAACCAAAAAAGTATTCAAATTTATTTTACAATTAAAAGTAGATAAAGTAATAATGACGTATGTAGGATCGTCTTCGACCTTTGAGAGGTCAACGACGCCGGTCTCGTCTGGGGTCCAGATTCCGGTCTTGACAAAAAGCCCAAAAAATCAAGTCTTTGAAGCCAAGACAACGGTAGGCATGAAGGACCGTCGATCAGTATGTTGGTGTCTCTAGTAAACTCTTAAAGGAGGGGTCGTTTTATCTTTTCCTTATGCGTTGAACCCCTAAACTATGTCTTTTAAACCCCCAACTATGTGTTTTTGATCAGTTTTTAACCTATTAAACTAATTAGAACCTACCTAATACATCATTCAAAAAATCAGGCAAACCTTAGAGCAAAATAGTGGGAAAAGTCGAGCATCTATAGTTCAAGAACCCAAAAAGTTCGCGTTAATTCCAGCCACGAAATCGAAGGATTTCTTCATGGAATTTTTCACCAGGTATGTGGGATTTAATTATTTATTTACATTCACTAGTGGGTTCCTTTCACAAAATAGGTCCCTAGAATTATGTCAGATTTTTTGATTCTCTACAACGTGTGAGATCTAGAATTTCTAGAATTTCACAATTTATGTTGCAATTCAGTTCTTAGACTAATCGAAATCACATTAACATGTTTTCATAGATTTTTTTCGTAGTTCTTTCACATTCTCAGAAATCTAGTTATGTAATTCTTTTGGTTCATGAATTATATTAGCTAAGGCAGATAAAGAGTTATACATGCCGTAGTTTTTAATGTTTCATTATCAGGATATTAATTTTGCATTTTCAGCAAGGAAGTCATAGTTTTGAGCTATCGAGTATTTCGAGAATTTAGTCATAATATAGCTTATATACATAATCAATTGGAAGGACGCTTAATACACAATTGAACTGGGGTCAATCACCAGTATAATCTGAGCATTATGTGTCCCATAGGTTTATTATTCTAATTAGCATCAATTTGGTGATTCAATAAGAAGGTTATATCTGGGTCCTTTTGATTCGACTTGATACATCGGAATCACATTATTCACTCGTGGCTTTAGTCGATTATTGAGATCCCACAGTAAGATTCTAGAGTATAGACCAGGTTATCAATTACATTTCAGTATTCAGTTTCAGCATGCTATCAAACTTAGTCATTGCATTAAGTTAGTTCATGTTCTATATTTTCAGTGAAGTATGATGCTTTTTTAAATTATGTACATTGTCAACTTTATTCTATGATGCATGTTCACTACTTTTCAAGTGTTGATTCACACTATGCGCTACATCTTCTATTGATGTAGGTTAAGGTCCTCCAATCAAGATAAGGTATATATCGGTTCTCGATATATATTTCTACAGCATCTGTGATAAATTTAATATTTCAGTTATCAATAAACTCATCTATTTTTTATTAAGATATTTTTTGGTAATTCCCATCATTTCATTTTATGAAATGTTTCTAGCTTTTATATATATTTTTGGGTAATCGCCATCATTTCATTTTATGAAATAATTCTACCTTTTGCACACTATGAATATTATGTTTAAAATATTTAAAAATGCTTATGATATATTGGCAGGGTTTGCTTGGAGTCGTCCCTTGTCCAATCACACCCCAAGCCTATAGTATGGGCATGACTCATATCCTGAACCATACGAAAAACGGAACAACTATACGAAAACTTTAAAACATATGAATGTGTAAATCATTTTAATAAAATTTATACAAAGGTGTCAAAATAAAAGTGTATAGTAATGATAATTTTTAAACATTTAAATATCAAAGACTAAATTTTATCGTTAATTTGTCTATGAAAATCTTCAATTGAAACTAGGATAAGTTTCGAGACAAAACAAAATTGCTATCGTTTGGGCCTACATTTAATATTTTTTTTAAAAAACGTCATAAATGTTGAAGTCAGAGCTAATGACAATGTTGTACAAAAAACCGTCTGATACATTTTATATTTAACCTTAGTTTTAAAGATGAGAAATTTGTATTGCAACTTAAGTTGTGATCACGTAGATCTAATCAAGGATGAAATTTAGAACAATTTAAGTAGATTTAAGAATATGGCTTCCATGTTGAAATCTTTATAAGGGTGAAGCAACATCCTGGGTGACTTCGATTAAAAAATGTTAAAAGAATTTTAAAATGGTAAAGAGGTAAAGGGAAAAAGGAGTCTCCACCCACACCGCTAATTTTTAGGAAAACTAGAAAATCGATTATTTAATTAACTTAAAAGGAAGTTTATTAAACCAATTGATTCTAGGTAAGGGGTTCAAATTATTCCAAAGGTAATGAGTTAGACACCCTTCGGAATCCACAAGTGTGGGTAACGAATTGATTTTTTTCAAATTGAGAGGAGACAAAATATAAAAGTATAATAAACATGCATTATACACAAGTAATAAAATAAGATAATATAAGAAGCGGTCTAAATTTTGTCTAACATTAATACATACAAAATAATGAATGAAGAATATAATTTGAACTTAATTTGAATAGCTTCAATCGGAAGAAACTCTTGATACATATAAAGACACTCAGTAAAAGTGTTAGTAATAAATAAATATGAGTAATCATATATTAAGCAAATAATATCTTTTAAAAAAATCCGCTTTGTTAACATGGAAGGTCTTGAAAATTGATGGTAATTTCTTCATCGGTTAATTATCAAAAAAGAAAAATGTAAACGTAAATTAGTTCAGTCTCTTAAAATAGGGAAGCCTCTAAAATCGACAGAGAGATTTTCATTGGCCATTTAACATGCAATCTAAACTCATATAAAATAAAAAAGCAATAATTTAAGTAAAATGCAACAACAAAAATGATAGCATGAACAATATGGTCCTAAATATTTTAGTTAAATAATAACAAAGAATTGCGGGACATTCTTAGAATAATAATAATTAAAACAAACAAATAATAAACAATAATGAAGCAAAAATGAATTTTCATAGAAAAGAATAGCACAACAAATAGTACACTAATACCAATAATAATTAATTGATAACTATTAGCATGAGGAGTCAACAAAAACATAGAAAAACTTAAAAATAATTTAAAATAATAATAAAAGAAATAGTAGCAACCCAAAACATATTCCATTAATGAAGCATTTTAAATTGTAACCATATATACAAATCAAATAAGAGAAATCACCTACGTACCTGTACAAAGCTAGAAATTGTAGAATTAAAAACATAAAAATAAACACCAAATTGTTCTATGTAAACATTATTTATTTTATGTCAAAAAATATAATAGCCATAACTTAACAAAAACAACAAATAAAACAAAAAAAAGATTAAAGAGGCAGATCTGAAAATTTGAAACTAACAAAAAAAATCAACCTCAACATAACAAGCAAAGAGACGCTAGCATCAAAAATATAATATTAATAGTAACACACCACCAAAAAAATGAAATATTAATAGTAACAGACCACAAATATTATACATGAACGAACAAAGTAGATCGGTAAGCAAAAAATAAAAGAAAAGAAAATAAACAAAGAGAAGAGTGATTTGTATTACCATTTGGAGCTCACCGAACTTAACGTTGCAGCAGCAGGTTATTTACACGCCCTTAACATTTCATCCCCACCACCATCATAAACCTCGTGAGCAGTTAATTATATTATAGATATATCATATATATATATATATATATTATATATATATATATATATCTATATATATATAGAATATATATAGGAAATTGTTAAAAATGGACAAAAGGTATGGGTTCGAGACTGTTGACCAAAAAATGATTGGTTGATTAAATATTGTGTATTCGAATTGTATTCGTATTTGAATAAATATAAAATTGTGTAAAACATATAAAATTATATAACCGATGTTGTAACGAATTAAAATAAATATGAAAAAAACATAATAATACACTTATCTATGACATTGTGAAAAAATGCAAATCTCAAAAAATTAACTTATAAAAATAATAAAATTTTATCTACAAAGAGAGTTATCGATAAGCTTATTTAAAATTATAAAATAATTATTTTGAACTATTAAATAAATAAAACTTAAAAATTACAAATTTTGAAAAAAGTTAAACCAAAATTGAATGTCAACATTTCAAATGTATGTGTTACTATTTGACTGTTTTAAAGGACTACCTGTGAAGAGATGAGCTCTCCAATGAAATCTGGTTTATTGTGACCGAGGGCTTACACACACTACCAAAACCATAGAGGTTACACTGTCACTACTATGGTTTCACATTTTATAATGCAAAGAGAGTCTCATTAGTTGTCAAACTATCAAGAGCCATTAAAGTAAGAAAAGAAAGATTCTTCTTCACTTTTACATACACTGCCAAAAGTATAGAGGCTACATAAGCATATACAAAATGTACATATTAGATTAATTAGAATAATAATTAAAAGAAAGTATATAAATAATCTTATGAAGTTTATATTTACGTGAGGCAATCTCAAAGTTAGAAATAATATAGAAAGGTCCAAACCAACTGTATTTCCCTGGAAAGAGGTACCTGAGAAAGTTCCATAATAAAAAGACCAGCATTAATATAAAATCAAGTTAGGTAAGGAACACCGCACAAAGTTGTTCTGATAACTAATTTAAAAGAAGAACTTCACGCTAACCTTCCCAAAACATTCTACAAAGGCATTGAGAAGACGCAAGACCTCTAAGTTCCATGAATCCACAATAAAAAACGATAAATAATTTACATATGATGGCATTTCTCCTTCATAAACTGCAAACAGTGATTCACAAGATACTATTAAGACTAATACTTATGTCCTTCGTATGATGAAGATTCTTGACATTTTTTTCGCTATGACCCTAAAGGATAAACTCGAAAAAAGGTGAAGTAGGAAAAGGTTAAGCATAAAGAAGAATTTGGAAGTCCTCCCAGTTTCCCATCCTTTATGCAAGGTGAAGTAGGAAGTTAAAGATTTGAGATTGAAGGTGTGCATCGTGTTTGTTATGACTTGCTGGAAAAATAGGAGTTGTGTCTAATAAAACTGGAGAGCGAGATGCGTTTGGTAAACAAAGAAAGTCGTGAGCCTATTGCACGTTTTTAGTCCTAGTATCTTTAAATACTAAAGGAGGTAGAAACCATTTGAAAGTTGTATAAGAGTTAATTTGGAGGAAATATTTTTGGAGAAATTGAGCCAAAGAAGAGTTGTGTTGTACTTTCTTATAGGTAGACTTTCAAAAAGGTCTACAAATTATCAATGGTTGCTTGAGAACAAGGCGGTAACATGCATTAAGATTAGGCAGCGTTTTGCCTTGAAGATGCTTTCAGAAGGGACACACAAGAACATGGAGTATTACGAGATGCGCAGGTTTATTTTGTTTAAAGAATCAATTGAGTACATTGGACATACGAGTCCTCGATTGCTAAAAAGTCGATTATTTATGGAATTTGAGAATGAATAAGTTATGGTTCTTGTTTGTTTTCGTTCATTCTTATATTGCAGGAATAAATTGCCTTGTAGCGATCTAGGATCCACATGTCCAATTGGCTCAAATGATTCTTCCAACAAACGGGACCTACCAATGAGCATCTTGTATTGCTCCTTATTCTTGACTTTCCCTTCTTGAAGCATCGTCGAGGAATATTGTTTTCTTGTATTAACAGAGTTATCTCAATGTGCAAAATAATCCACAGATAATCTCTAGACATTTTTGACAGTATAACTATAAAAAAGTATGATGCAACTCTTCTTTCACTCTTCTTCTCTCAAAATCCTCCAATCCCTTGTATAGTTTTAAAATGCATCTTAACTCCATAAGAATTACGAGATACTAAGAGCAATAATGTACAATGGGTTTTCCTCTTTATTTTTTATCGCAATCTTTCCTGTTTCATTAGACACAACTATAATTTGTCCAAGTTACAATAATGATCCACGAGATTCATTTATATTTTGTTAATGGTACATCTCAAATAATTTCCTTCCTACTTTTTAAACATTATATTTCTTCAATAAAGGGAAAACTTAAGCTGGGACAACCTAATTCCTTGACGCACATATTGTAAACTTCACGGGAGTATAAAATTGGTTAAAGTAATTCCACTCACTACCCTGAATCCCTATAAACCTCGAAATGATCAACCAACACTCTGTTAACTTGTTTCAAACTCAAATGCTCACAATATATACAGAGCATCATGAAAACCAACAATCCCTCTAACTAATTTACAGAACTCTAACATTATAGGAGCACTGTAAAGACCCAACCCACCAGACTGTGTAGGAACCTCTTTTAGCATTTCCATAGATAGTTTAGTTTATATTGTTGTTCTTTATTAGAGATTAGTCCTATGCCCCTCATCTTATGTAACTTTTCTTATTTTATGTACGTGGTGCTCAATGATATAAAAGGTACACAAGAAGAAGAAGACAACCGACAACACCTTTGAAAATGTCCTTGGTCTAATATAAGCCTCTTAATAGTTAGCCCTAGCACCATAATTATTCTATGTATATTGTTGTGCTAAAAAGGAACTAACCTCTGGCAAGTTGGCGAATTCAAAATTAAAAATTAGTTTATTGATAAAGTCGGAAAATACCCAAAAGATATTGAGAAAATAAATTATAACATTCACTAGTACATGTACTCTCATAAATTAGAATAAATTCATTATGGTGATGCATGAACCTCCCTTTAATATATGTCAACATATTGTTAAAACTAAAAATATTGTATCCGGGGATTACGGTGAAACAATAAACTTTAATGCATCCATTTAGACAATGACTACCCTTTGTTACACCTTGCTGGAATCATTGGAACTCAAAGACCAACATAGAATACTATATTTTTCAATACTTGTTTAAATTAATTGAGTATTGTAGTCTACCTATGTATGCATTGGAATTTCCACATTAAAAGATAAACAAGTTTGAAGGTTGTTTCTCACTTATTTCGTGTTGTCAACATAAAATATGACTTATTGGATTCTAGAGTTACATCTAAAAATAAAAAGCTAACTAAATTTATCAGACACACGTTAACTCGTCTTTACTTAAATCGTCATTTCCACTCCTTATGTCACATTTATGATCATGTTTATCAAGTACTTGAGGAAACCTTAAAGTTGTCATTATAGAGAGTCCCAAACCAATTGTATTCCTCTAGAAAGAGGTAACATTGTCCACCAGAGAAATTTTCACACAACGAAAGACAACAATAACATAAAACATCAGGTGAGGAACACCACACAATGTCGTTATGAAAACTAATATCAAGAAGAATTTCAATGTTAACTTCCCCAAACCTTCTATAAAAGGATTGAAAAGGTGCAACTAAGTCCATGAACCCCCAATAAAAAAGGATAAGTAATTTAAAGATGATTGCCTTTCTCTTTCATTTACTAAAAAAAGATGATTACTGAGCGACTAATTCTACTTCTAATGTCTTTCATATGATGAATATACTTATCATTTTTCTCACAATGAACCTAAAGGATGATACTAGTATATATATGAGGAATATCTCCTAATATTTAATCACTCCTTTGTTCCTGCGCCTCCTTCTATATTTAGAAAACAAGCTTCTTAGAGATGCATTTTGTAAATTTGTAGATTCATATAGTACAGTTTTCCCCAACCTTGTAACCATATATACGTAGTGTGATCTTATGTTGTTACAATTTATAAGCTTCTGCCATGGGTTGTATGATGTTAAGAATATTTTTGGATTGAAGGATGTTTTTCATTTGTTCGCCCATTGGGAACAAGGTAATTGCATGTTTTAGAATATAGTGTGCAATCAACATTGTTTATGAAGTTATCATGTATCCATGATTATATCAAGTTTATGTAGAGAATAACAGAAAAAAACTACAATCAGGAAGGTTTATTTAGCAAGAGAATGTAACTTCAAGAATGAGGCAACGCCAACCCAAAGTCTAACTTTATGTTACAGGGCTGGGAGGTGTGAGTTGATCGGATGCTGGAAAGATCGGGCCATTCCTTCCTATCAATCATTCTTCAGCCAAAGATTGTTATCTATGATTGGAAGACTCAACTAAAGGAGAGGAAGCTAAAGAAGAGAAGAAAGATTTTGAATAAGACAACTTTATTATAGAAGAATACACTTTTGATTTACGTTGTTTTTGGGTTTTTCTTAGGTTGCATACCAATGACTAAGTTCACCCCTATGTATACTAGTTCGGAATGGTTCTAGATATTACAACATCTAGATTATTCTATGTTTTACTGCAAATATCTAACTCTAGAAAATATTTTGTTATTCATCAAGGCGACGTGTCTAAAATATATAAAAATTTCATTTAAATAGGCTTTTTCATATAACACTAGACTATTCTAGAATTACTTGAAAAATCAATGATATTCCAAAAATCATCTTTATCATTTTTCACAGTTTATGCATCACTTGAAGTGTGCAATATGCCGTTATTTTGTTGTCCACTTAGTTTCCCTTAGAAGTGAGGTAATAGTGAAGAAGGAAAGGAAAGATTTGAGATGCACTATTACTAAAAAAAGATTGAAGGTGTGGATTATGTCTAAAGAAACTAGAAACACAACAAGAAGATGCAATTTTATTGTACTCTTGTTGGTTTTGGTAACAAGGAGATACATACGCATTCCACTTTTTTAGTTCTAAAGTATTTAAGAAGCAATTAAAATTCCATATATAGGATGTTTTCTCCTATATTATTCCAGTTTTGTCATATTCTAAGAGGGGTAGAGGGTGTTGTTGATGCTTTGTATATATTTTGGCATAGTAGTTTAGCTGTGATGATGAAGGGGTGTATCCATGATGTTAAGTATGTGTTAAGATTGCAGGATGCTTGTCCTTTTGTTCATGAATTTGAAACAAGGTTATCTCATTCTTTGGAATTGAGTATGTAATCAGGTGAGTACATACAATTATCAGAGAGTGGTGTGCGAGAGTTTATTAAGTTCGTGCATCCGGTAAAGTGTGCAATAACACATCAAGAAGAATTTTGCAGTCCAGACAGTTTCCTTTTCTTTATTTAATATGAAGTTGAAATATTTGAGATTTAAGGCGCGCATCGTGTTTTTTGTGACTTGCTAGTAAAATTTGAGCTTTTTTCAAAGGAACTGGAAATCCAGCTGGGTTTTGTAAACATAGAAATAGGTGAGCCTATTATATGTTGTTGGTCCCAGTGTATTTTAATTTTAACGGAGTTAGAAAGCATTACAAAGTTGTATGAGGGTTTGGAGGAAATGTTTTGGGACAATTTGAGGCAAAGAAGAGTTGTCTTATGGTTTCTTATACGTAAACTTCCAAAAAGGTCTAAGGAATATCAGTGGATTCTTGGGCACAAGGAAGTAACACATTTTAAGATAAGGTAACGGTACTTTTTGAAGATGCTTCGAGAAGGGAGGCATAAGAAAGAAGAGTTTTATGAGATGCTCATTTGCGGGTTCATTTTTTCTTGCGCCTCCCTTCTCGAAGCATCTTATCGAAAAAGTTCTGACTTATATTACAATGTAGTACATCCTTAAGATAAAAAATCCACTGATAATCTGTTGACCTTTTTGAAAGTGTAAATATCAGAAAGCACAATTCAACTCTAGGCAGCAAATGCTGCTTTGATATTGTAGTGATTACTGATTTTAGGGGCCTGATACAAGTGAACATATATTTAGTTTGAGGAAACATGGTTGGTCAAAAGTTTTCTTTAAATGTAATAAAAATACAAAATGGGAAGACAAAACACTTGTAAATTCTATATTAATGTATGGTGAGAGATGTTTACTTTACTTTTAATCCCTATGACATGCTGACATCTTGGGTGTTCCAAGCATTGGGTAGTGTCACTATATGAATCAAGATTGGTCTCCACTTGATGAATTGCCTTAAACCTTGTATATGTCAAGAAGCTTATGAAATATTCGCATGTTAGAGGCTCCCACTAGAGCTGAGAAAGGTGTTATGCTTCCCTTACAGAAACTATTGTTTTATGTTATGCACAGAATGATATTCCTAAGAAAGCACAACTCTACTGAGGTGAATGGATCTCACCCTTATGGAGTTATTGATTTCTCTAATGCCCCTAAATTTTTCCGAACTCATCTTGTGTCACGTGCATTGAATTTGTAAGCAGGATAAACAAAGTATGTGCTTGGAGTTTCTTATTTAATACTTTGGTGGTTTCTATAAAAAGTTCAAAAAATTCACCGGGGATGCTTTAGTGGTTGTGAACCAGGAAACTATACATTCTCTTGGGAGAAGGGGGTGGGGTAAATGCATTAATTCAAAAGTTGGGGGCATTACTTGTTAGAAAAAATGGGGGGACTACAGCACTTCAAGACAGTCATGTGGATTCATTGATCATCTGTGTGTCACCTATAGACTTGAACATACTGAATTTGTGGATGATGCTCTAGGATCAAGGAGAAACTTCTCAAGTTGAGGATATCATTGAAATAGAGAGGTGAACCAATTCTGCTAATCTCAAGGTCCTTTTGATCTTATTAAGAATAATCTTTCATCATCATCATCCCATTCTTCTTCTTCTTCTCTATCGTAATCGCTCTTACCCTTCCCATTAAATTTTTTAACAACAAGTGCTTGCTTTTACCTTTTTACTTTGACTACATTTGTGGTGTAAATGTTTTCATTAATGCTATTGTTGGTTTTTAGTTTCTTGTTATTGTACATCTCCTCTTATTGTGTAAATTCTATGTTATAACTTTTCGAGTTCTTAAATAAAGTATGTATGTAGGTTAAATTCCAATGACCATGAGTATTCAAGTTGCATCACCTGTGTTTTATCCATAGTCATAGTGTTTTATGATGCCAAAAAGGGGGAAATGCGTACTTGTGTGATATTTATATTCTAATTAGACTATCCCGATGCTCTAATATGTTTCGTTGATTGGTTTGCTTTAAGAGATCGACATGTCTCAGGTTGAAGTTATGCACATAAGAAGCCATGGTAAAAGTTAGAGCGACTAAGATTTTGATAATTGATAAAAGGGGGGGGGGGGGGGAGATGCATGGTACTCGTTACTGAAATGTGTTTCTCTCAGACACATTCCGAACGGGATTAAGAGAAGAGGTATCACGTGAATAAAAAGGATTAAAGGTGGTGAACAAAGAGATTTTATGACAAAATACTTCTTTACGTAAAGTTTCTTTTCATAGTGGAAGTGTACAAATAAAGGGAAGTTGTATATGGAAGAATATTTACTATAAACTCAAAGAAGGAGAAGTCTTGCTTCTATTAAGGGTTACAAGAACTTTACTCACTTACAACGACAGTTACAAGCAAAATACAATCAAATAAGAATAGGTTTAGGTTGAAGATTCGAGTCCATTGATACATAGAAACAAGATCAAAGAACATGTTCCATAGGTTTATGCTTTCTAGTTCTTTAGTCTACTTCATTTGTATTAACAATTTTTGAGCTGTAATATTTTTTTGATAGGTTTGATTATTCTTCAAGTTGGAGGAAACTTGAAGATTGGTTCAATAGTTAAGGATGATTGTTGATACAAATGAATCAGAGTTTAGTTCCTAAGATTTGCAAATGTTATAGTCTAAATCCTTTTGTAGTCTCAGATTTTACTGAAGTTTATTTAAATCCTATGATTTGTGGTTTTCCATGATAAAATATTGAGTTATTACTTTACTTTTTCTTTATTAACGCAATGCTAGTAGTTTACTAAGGAAAATATTGAGTATAATTTTTCTTTGTACAATTAATGCGGGAATATTCGAACAAAAACATTTCAACAACTAGATATGAAAGATATATTGAAAAACAAGACCTGCAAAATATATATCAAAGAAACGATCTAAAAACGATAAAACTAAAGGCAACATAAAATAAATATAGAAAATAATTTGGGAATATGGAACCTGGAGTTTGACGAGGAGATCTTATGCATTCTGATGCAAAAAAAAAAAAAAATTCCAGCCAAAATTTGGGGATCTTGGTTGTTGGAATCTGGTACTTTTTTGGGTGGAAAAGGTTGACGTGTCTTGGAGTATACAAAAGGCGGAGGAAACAAAAATGCATGAATAATCGCCAAAGAAGGTCGAGATACGCAAAATGGAGAAAGAAAAGAAACCCCTAGTAGAAGATCGGCGGAGGAGAAGAGGATAATCTTTATTAGAATTCACGAACAGAGTGGATCTGAGATGCAACAACGAAAACGTGTTGTTGCTTTGTATATATTGAGAGAGGAACTTATTACAAAATGTTTAAATCTAATAAATGCTTACATGTTGACACTTGAGGATACAATTCTTTATTTTAATTAAATGAAAATCTTACTATTTGTGACATATGGATAATAAAGGGGGAAAATGACACCCCATAAATAAGGTAGAGTGCTCATATGTTTCCTCAATAATTTTAATATATACAATGTGATAAAATATTCTTATATGTGATACTTTTATCTTTTAAGAATTTAAATTTTATTTTTGATTAGATGATTTCATCATTACAGACTAGAGGAACGATTAATATTAATTCATGCCAAAAAAAATTTAATTTCTAAAGCAGAAACCAATATCTCTAATAAATATTGAAATTTACATATCATCAATGGAGAACATTATTTTCCTTAATTTATTAAGGGATATATGAAAGAAACACACTTATTGCATTCAAGTATAACTGATAATCAATTAATTCAAATTACTGTTTTATGTTTCATGTTTTCTTCCTCTAAAAAACAAATCTTACAAAAATGATTTTCGCATTATTACTATTTTGTATTATCCTAAAAAGAGAAAAAAGTTAGTTTAATTGATTTATCCTTTTTCATATAACTTTTTCGGCCCACCAATTTTTTTTTAAAACCATAAAAATTGACTAAACCTCTTTAATTTATAAACTGGTATATTCATATCATTTGTTTAATTATGGTGTATGCATAAACCTAGACAACTGTTAAACTGTACTTGTTCACCCCAAAACCCCCAATTCACCCCAAAACCCCGTTAGCTCTACCTCATCTTTATAAAAATCAAGAAATTGTGTCAGTTAACAAATAAAATTAAGAAACCATACAAGTTAAAGTATTGTCAGTTTTAAAAAACCAAGAGATCGCGTGTTCTCGTACAACAAAGTGTTATTTTTCTAAATATGGAAGCCTACAATAAAGTTGAAAATGTCCTCTCAATCTTTTATTAGCCATATCAGGGCTTTTCAAATAGGAATGTACACAAAAAAATTCCATAAGTAAAATTTCAAAACACAAAATCATCTAAAAAAAAGGAAAAAACTTTAAATTTCAAATTTATCCCCAAGTCTAGGAAACTTATAATAGAATTTCTATGTGTTAACTTGAAAAAACTTCAATACTCATTATTTCTTAGTACCGTCGTTTTGAAATTTTCTCCCTCAATTTTTTTGTAAACGATTTGTGATAAAATTTTCATTAGTTTTGGACTTGCAAATTTTTGTGTATTTTCTTTCTTTTTTTGCTTAAAAAAACAGAATCAATAAATTTTGTCTAATTTCAAAATTCATTTGAACTGCATTCTTGATAATTGTAGGATTCATAAAAACACTGTAGTACATTTTTTTCGTCCACATAATATATCATAAAATAAGTTTCAAACTTGTACCACCTTGATACTCATCATCGATAGAAAATGTGTCGGGTGTTTAAGAGTAAATGCTTGTCATGGTAAAAAAAACCTTATTAGAATTATATGCATGGTAGATATAAGATGGTTGGAAATGAGTTGATAATATCTAAGGGGTTAAAAACATCCCGCACATAGGTAAGGTGATTAAAATGACTCAAAAGAGTCTTAAAGGGTAAATAATGTTTTTAGAAAAACTCACAATCATGAGATCATTGCGGCTCTTGTGATTATCCCGGGGTCCTATGGGGCAGCAAAAATAAGCGTTTAAAATATGTCCAAACATGTTATTAAAAGCGGACTATAAAAATTACTTTACTTTCACAAAAAAAACTGTAAAATTTAAAACTTAAAAATCTAAAATATATCAACAAAGTAAAACAACATAATAAAATATAAATTTCAAATTTATCCTAAACCTAGACCAACTTATTATGCTAAAAATACTACATATCTCAATGATATTTTAACAAAGAGGTCGAAATATAAAAAAAATTATGAGTGAGCTTTGGCTTCCTAATTGATTAATTTGTTACGTATGACAATAAGAAATATAATCGCATGATTGAAACTCCGAAAAGTAGAATTTGGAGTTGCGACTGTGGTGTCTTGTTGGAGATATTTGATTGGTTTTTTGAGATGGAAGTTCATTTGTTTAAAGCGTTTCTTGAAAAGGAGTGAAATATAATAGGGGGTGTATGAAAGAGAAAGGGAAACAATTTAGAAGGGAGTGTGATGGGTGTGGAAATTTAAATGATAAAATTAATGGGTATGAGTTTTAAAAAGTATAGGTTGTGTCACGAGTAGAGTCGGGTGATCTTTTCTTAGGATTAAGAACTACGAAGCTAAGAACGATCGTGTATTGTGCCATAGTTCATAGAATGATTCCATGGATTGGGTCTTGAGATTTAGAAAATTTAAAGTCATACCTAAGACCTACAAACACAATCGATGAATCGTGGTTATATTTACAGGTCGTAAAAGATGTTTAGATATCTAAACATGCAGCTTTTCATAATCCCCTACTCACTATGAACGTCATCTACAGTCCGTATGATAAACTATGACTCGTAAATGGATCTCCTAGAAAAATTTACGCTGAGTGTATTTTTCTATGAATTCTACCCCTGGGGTTTTTTTACTTATCGCAACCAATGACACTAACTACGCTTCAAGTGTCTACGATTGTCGATAATATAGTAACCCAACCGAGGGTTGGGGTCGTCTCCGAAGGGAGCGGTTTTGAGAATGTATATAGAATTAGAATTCTATTATAATTAGTCGTAGCTAAAGAGATTTACGAGTAAAAACATATTAAATTAAAAAGAGGGTGACATGAAAGTGTAAAATATCAAATGGCAGGTTTTTTAAATGTAGTAAAAATTGTAGAATTGAAGAAAAATCAAGTATCAGGGGGATTTCTTGGGATATGACTGAATACAAGTTAATATAGGTTATTGGGTGCATGCTTTCCATATAAAATTTGCAGATAAGTCGTAACTAGGCTAATCTTTAATTGGAAAAAAAAGTTCTCTCTCGAGAATCATACCCCGTTTCAAATGGGTTCCTGTCGGACACCTATTTGTCGGATGAAGGCAAGCCAACGCCTTACTCCACTTTCTCTCTTGAGCTGAGTGCTAGGATATGGGACTATGGATCTCCATCTCGGGCTAAACCTCATATCGATGTACTCCTTAGGACATCAATCTAGTGTTCTTGTTTTTGCACCATCTCTCTCGAAAACCGAAAACACATTACTGAACTTCTATTTAAAACTAAAAATCCATTAGATAGAACGATAATAACTAGACGAAATCACCATTAAACTTTATCTAAGCTATTAGAAAGACAAAACCAACAATAATATTAACTCATATTTTCTAAATCACACCACAAGAATGGGTTTTTAGTCAAACATGAAGAAATAAAAGAGCATACATTTAATGATGTAGAAATCAAATGGGTATAAGAAGATAAGTATTGTATTAAGCAAAAACAATTGAAAAGAATTGCTTCCAATTTGGGGAGGATGAAATCCTTCAATATTCAAGTCTTCCAAAAACCCTCTTCAAACTTGAGAGAAAATATGAAAAACTAAAGTTTAATGTCTTAAGACTAGAATAATGTTTAAACTCTCTAATTAAAAACTTAACCTAGTATTTTTAGTTTTCAGATTTTCTGTTGCGATGGGTCGTTCGCTGAGGTTGATTAAGGTCGCCTAATGAATCGGGGACTCGCCCGGTGGATTGAATTCAGCCTGAACAAGGTGAGAGAGTGTGAAGTCCTAAATCTTTTTACCCCTTCTAGTTCATCGCCCTTTTGTTGTTGCCCTAAACCTCTTTATGTCTTGGACCTTGGGCAGTATAGTACTTCTTCACAGAACTGTTCGGTGGTGCACCAACTGCTCCTTTCTTCGATGATTTGATCCTCTTCCTTCAGAGATCAACATGCTGTAATAAAGGGTGAAATATGTCACTTCGGCTATGCGCCAAGTTTACTTGGCAAAGCTCAGGCTTCAATTCTTTTGTTCTTTTCACCCTTCTTGTTACATTCTCTCCATAGTGTCCATGCTTTCCTTAAAACTTCATACATGAAATTTCATAGTTTTAATAAGATATTGTGATAAAACAAGCATTAGAGAATACTATTTATATTAAAATGTAGCCCTATATTAGTCTAATTTCTGGATTTATTAAAACCTCCAACTTACACTTTTGATTGTCCTAAAGTAAAACTTATGTTCAATAGTTAAAATACGATTTGTAAAACTGTGCTACACAAGACTCAATAATGAACGTATACAACTAGACTAAAACTACTTATTCAATGATTAATTGTGTACTCAATGGTTCAAGTTGTGACACACCACTATCAAAGATTCTCAAGGTTGCATTACTTTCTTCAAATGCAAATTCAAGATCAAATATAAGCATTGGAATTCCATTATGATTCTATTTTCACACACATGTTCATAATAAATCTAAGGTTTAGGAATTAGACACAACTCTCACTCTCAAAAAGAGAAACACTATACATGTTTCACCGAAAAGCTTGCCCTTATTTTCTAGTCAAGAATCTTTCTTTTTTCCTAAAAATCAGAAAGGTTTTTTCAAGGATTGTAATGGGGCTGAATATTAAGTTACGGTTATTTAGGCTTAGTTACTAAATATCCTCATGATATGTGGTGCCCACAACACTTCCTTTTATTAACCTTCTTTTATTAATTTTTTTTCTAGTGCTTCTAAGTCATCCTATTATTCACATCCATGGATTGCTTGGAAACCCAAATTTCTTTTGTACTTTCATTATACAATCTTGTTTTCATTATTTTCATTTCTCTTTATTTTTCTCTCTCTATTTTTTTATATTGACGTTTCCATTCCTTTGCAATACCATGGGTTAAACCAAAAGTCACGACGATTTTAGGTAGTAGATGAATAAATCTCTATATTTTAACAATTTTCTTTATATAAAGGTAAAATTCAAGGGTGTTCAAGAGAGGTTCACAGACTCACAGGGTGGGTCACAAGAGACCTATAAGTCAAATTGACTCACACTATTCTAAAGATCCTAAGATAATTCCAAGATAAAGCATTCCTTATTACTTAATTGATTGGACTAACGGGGGAAAGTCTAGGTTTATTCAAGCATGGTTTATAGTAATATTATCACATAAGAAATTGATACTTAAGTTAAACAAGACTTTACACTTTCGCTAGTGTGCAACGGTCATTAGAAGTGAATCAATTTGACAATTGGCTAATCACAAAAAGATGTAAAAAGTTCACATATTGTCTATGCTATTTCATTTGTTCTCATCATATCCGCACATTCATTTTTATTCAACTAAAAGCACTATTCAAGTTATCGGGATTGATCGGTACCGATACTTATATTTTCACGAGACCAACTACATTCATCACAAGCAGTGGCAAACATTTTTGAATTTTATTCTTTTGTAGGGATATTTTTCAATTAAAATCAAACAGTGGAACCATAAGATCAAACAATCGCAGAAGCAATATAAAACAGAGTTTAAAGCAACAATCTAACTATATGTAAGACATAATCAAAACTAACACAAACATTTATAGTCAGCAAGCAAAGGTGAGCCTCACCCCACAATAAATAAGTATGTTCGTCCTTAAGTGCAATTAATAAAAATATCTCGCAGAAAAAGAAAGAAAAAAGACAGAGGTTAAGAGGGGATCCTATCTCTTGCTCAATTTATTAGGGCATCAATATTTGATGCATCCGCCTGGAACTTGGCAATTGTCCCCACGATATTATCATTTTGTTTCTCCTTGTATTTAGTTGCCTTAGTCTCTGTAGTGATATTATCTGCAATCATCTTGTCCAAGTTCTGTGTTTCCATAAGGGAGTTTATAGCAGTGTAGACTCCATATTTCCATGAAGAGATTGTGGGGTCAATAGGAACCCTTCTGCGGGAACTTGTCTTCTTCTTTTCTCACCTCTCCTTGTCTAGATCTGCTATCTTTTTGTCTCTTTGAAACTCCCATGCTCTTACCTATCGTGATTACATGTCTCTCCCCTTTACATTTGGTCTAGACATTTCAGCAAAGACTTGAAGACAAATTTAGAGAGTATTTAATTAGGGTAAATAAGGTAAATTTAGAGTTTAGAGTCATTTCACCAAATAGTTCCTGAAGTGTTCATCTATCTTGGCGATTTGTTGAAAGTAATGCACTGAGGGTATAAGTATGTAGACAAAAAGGGAAAACAAGAATTTTTAGGCAAGTCAACTAATGCATTCAGAGACATAATCTTGATCACCAAAAGTTACACATTCAACTACACATTTTACATTAATTAAAATGTTGTATGGGGACATCAGGCAAAATGCCAAAACGTTCGGCGAACCCTAGTCAGCATGCCAAATAGCTCGATATGCCAATTTAAAATTAATCCTTTCAAGTTCAACCCCGCAATCTCTGGTACTAAAATCTAAACGTATAGAAAACTAATTCATCAAGGATTCAGATAAATTCAAATCAAAGCACAGTTAAATAAGATTCTAGCATTTAGTAGTAGTTGAACTGAAATGGAAAATGTATGTACTTCAATTAACTAAGAGAAACTCAACAATGATTTATATTATGTGAATGAATATAATAGTAATGAAATAAATACGGGGTTTTAGTTACTAACCTTTGATGCCGAATAAGATGTTACAAAATGTTAGGCGTCAATGCAGTCCAAATCCGAGCACAATTCAACTACTTGAATACTCTAAAAAAAACAAATATAAATCTACAGTGTAGGTGTGAGTTTGTGTAGAGTAAAAAGTGAGCGAGAGTAACTGAAATTGGAATTTAACACCTTTTAGTTGCAGTTACCCTCTATTTTCTGCGCGTTCGACGACATTTATTGAACTTGCCCATTCACTCGGCGAAGCACCAAGTATCTGGTTTTTCGCCAAATGTAAGAGGATCTTCTACTCATGGAGGAATCCCTATAGTGTTCTTTTTTGTGATCACCAACCTAAATGGTGGTACACCACTAATGCTCTATAGACTGTCAAGTTTATAGGATCCTAGTTGAAGGCTTAGTAAGTCAAACGCTGGAAGAAATCGTGTTCGCTAACCCTATCGGTGGTTCACCTACCAGACATCTTATTTTCCTTCAAACATTTCCCTCACACCAACATTTACAAACATCACACCAATTATTACCCAGAAACCAAAGAAAATTTAAAAAGGATTTTTGGTTGCCTCCCGAACAGTGCCTTAGTTAACGCTGGCACAACGTAACTCCATTTTAGATCTGACTTTTGGTATTAGCCACAGTATCACTAGAAAAGCACCTTTCGATATTGGATATAGGTTAGACGGGATATGACATATTTGGGTATCCAATGGTTTGATCGACACTGAATAGGAGGTAACGGTCTGACTAAGGGTGGACATTTTTTTCATGACTTTTCGCATCTTGTCTGACCCTTCAATTTTTTTTATTATACGCCAGAGCATGTCCTCAGATCTTACACCTTCCTAATAATTGGGCTCTATACACTCATGGGGAGTCACATATCGATCTTTCTCCCCATCATTCCAAATGGAATATGGTCCCCCATTAATGATCTCTATCTTCTTACCCTTCATTTCTGCCCCAACCATGATTTCTATCATGTCTACAATAGTTTGAACTATAGTAATCACCTTGGTTTGATAGGAATTTCATCTTATCATTATACAACGCTTCGAACATTGTTTCCTCACGAGTTGTGCTCCCGACCCCCACAACATTAACACCACATGTGTTACACCTTAGAAATATAATGACTTAAGGTAGACTCCTACATGATGGTAAGTAACTCTAAAAGCGTTACATTATGTTTTAGTGCTAATTTCATATAACTAACTCAGTTTGAATAGTTTAGTGCCTAAAGGTTTAAGAACGACCATGATGTCGAGAAAATAAGTGATTTGAACTTGTGTAGGGTTGAGTCATGTATTGAAATTTTAGGTGACTTCTAAGTACTAAACCTCATATAATAGATGATGCAAATATAGATACATATCTAACCAAGTTTTTTAAAGGCTTAATACCAAGGGAGGAGTTACAAGACAAAGGGGAAAGCCAAGGCCTAAATCCAAGGCTGCCCCAAAAGAGAGACTAGTACCTCAAACTCCATGGGCATGACCATGTATTTTGGTCAAGACCATGGCCAAGTGTGGGCCTCGTTGACACCGCCCAAAACTTCACTAGGGGGACCACAACTCATGCTCCAATCCATGAGTAGTGAAGTTGGTCATGGAGTTTCTTTTGTTTTATAGAAGGTGGGTATGTTTGGAGGGGATACTACCCAAGACACCATGAGCCAGTTAATGGGCCGTGGTTCATGTTGACGAGCAAGGGGTTTTGGTCATAAAATCACTTGGTGTGTAAGGTTGATGCACCATTTCTGGAGTCTACTTCATCACCCTTTACGAGCCACACAACAAGTCGTGGTATTCTTAGCGGCTCATGAAGGGGCTCGTGAGGGCTGGATGGGATTTCACTAGTGAAGGTCAAGTTGGAAATTTATTTTAAAAGTCCAACTAAGTGAGAGGAGTTTTGGGTACTTTATGGGTTAAGTATATATTGATTTAAGTAATTTTTACACCTATTCCCAAATCAAAATATAAACTCCCAAATTGAAATCAAATGCTCTCACTTCTCTCTAAACTATCTTTCTACCAAGGTTTACAATTGAAAATAATTCAAGCATCTAGATCGGGTTCAAGCTCCTAGGTTTTCAAAAGAATTTCATGATGAAGATTCCATTAGGTATGGTGGATATTCACTCTTGGGATCTTTTTCCACGAGGCTCTTCAATGTAGAATTTGAAAAATCTACAATTTCTAGGTTTTCATTCAAACACATGGATCTCTTTCTAAACATATTTTCTTTGATCAAAATTTATTAATTATTACTATATATGATTTTATATTGATGAATTCAATTCATTTTATTTATTTTGAATAAAATTACCTAAGACCCATGTACCTTCATTCTTTATAAATACTAAACCTTAGTTGTGGTTGATAGTGATTTAATGATGAGAATGAAGAATGTTCTTTTATAATTCTTTATTGTAATGTGATATTGATATACATGATGAATTAATGACAAGGAAGAAGGGTAAATTCTTGAAGGCAATAAGTAAGGGCTTTCAAGTTGATGAGTATTATTGTATTGAATTGCTAGTTCAATTGTGATGAACATAATTACTTGGTTATGTCTTCTGGAGTAGAATTATTTTTCACATAATTACTTGATTATGTATTGTGGAGTAGAATTATTTTTTTTCTTCCCATTAACCTTAATATTGATCAAGTATGTATGATGTGTTTCGAATGTTATGCTATGATAAGAATATGAAGGTTGTGAGATAATGACGGTTGTGTTTTTATGTTGAATTGAAGGTAATTCTCATGCACCTTAAAATGACTATGTTATAAATGAAATATTCACACATGATTTTGGTTATATGATGAATGGAATTCTTATCTTGTAATCATTTAATTAATTATATAAGAGGGATTAAGTCCTTAAGATAATCTTGACAAACAACTGCTTAAATAAAGTCTAAAGGTTACCTTAAAAAAGGAATCAAGCTTAGCACAGAGAGTATATGCATGAGACTGGTTCATTCTTAAAGAAAGAAAGGTTCCTCGAATGGTCTCATGAGATGGAAACTATAATATCATTAAGTATAAATAGGGTATTTAGTAGCAATCTTCATATCCCTTGATTATGAAGCCCACGTAAGTTTTAGCTAGTGGATTATATACTATTATGAGTGTTATTCCCTACGTTGTCAAGTAAGATACCCTTCCATTAGTATGAGGGGTTGAAACCAGATTACATGTATCTCACATGGTGTATGTGGGTTATGGCGATGTTTCTCAATTGTTAAAGACAAGAATAAAGGAAGTACGTGTCTATGCTTGTGCCCTCTTGAGCATTTGCTTGATATGTGTGGGGGTATGGGGCCTCATATGTATATTGAACTAGTAGTCTTAAAAAGGGGGTAGTGTGTAAAGTCTTATGATATGATGATTAAATGAAATCAAGAGTGTATTTTATGAAAGGTGGTTCTTATTATAATGTTGTAATCTTAAATGTCTTTTTATATTATGATATGTATTGATTGTATTTTATTCGAATGTGCACTAGGGATTTTAACTTGAAATAGCATGGTTTTAACTAAAGGTCCCTTTATGCATGTTATAATTGTTTTAATTGCATAGCTTTTATACTTAGTACAAGTGGAATGTACTAACCCATATTTCTCTTAATTTTCTACCAAGTGTAGGTTTAAGCTAGTAGCTCTTACTGAAGAAGAAGAAAAGGCTTGGATAGCATTCTCAAAGACCAATTGGTTTGTTCTCAAGCTTTGAGGACAACATGATACAAATATGCTTTCTTTCTTCTATTTTTGTACTAGACTACTATTGTACTTCTTATATAGATACTTTTCATTGTAAAGGCTAAGTTCCCTATGTTGAAATTCTTATGTTTGAACCAAGATTGTTAAAAACACAAGTTTACATTCTTTATTTTCATATATGAAATAATTTGACATTGATTGTTAAAGGTCTAAATATTTCTGTATGTTTCAATGTCTTATGAAATGATGATATGCTAAGGGCTTGGATAAGACCTCTTCAAGGTCGAGTATGTTGTGTTATGACAAGGGGTGATCTCGGGTCGTGACAAACTTGGTTTCAGAGCATAAGGTTATTAAATGATAATTTGGATTGATATTTTATGAACCACATCTTTTAGTGTCTTTTTCATGGGTGTGAAGGGATCCACACTTATGAATGAGAGTCTATCTAATACTTAGGAACATTCACTTCTTTTGATATTCTTATAGTTGTACCTAAGAGTCTTGCCTCTATCTGTACATGCCTTTTAATATTTTTCTCGTGGATATAGAATATGAATACTATGAGGGCAACCATAATAAGGGTTGGAGAGGAGGTTGCAAATGCTGGAGTTCCTCTCCAAGGTAAACAAACTCCTTCTAATGAGTAAGTTCCTCTAGGTGGAAGAGTTTCATTTAATCCAACGATGTTGATGGATGGAGAGATAAGGGAGGTTTTTCCAAACTTGACCCATGTCATGGCTACTCAATCTGAAGTCATAACTACACAAGAACATATATGATGGCATAAGCTAATCGGTAAATTGGGACTCCTGTGAATAAAAATTCCAGTACAATGGGTTCGCATTAGAGGGACTTCACATGAATTAATCCTCCAATGTTCTATGGGTCTAAGGTGAATGAGGATCATCAATACTTTCTTGATGATGTATATAAGATCTTGTTTACTATGTGGGTAACTTTGAATGAGAAGGTCGGTAAATCCACATATCACCTCTAGGATGTGGCTCAAATATGGTACACTCAATGGAAGGAAAATAGGGCTTTGAGAGTGGTCCCATAAGTTGGGAAATTTTAGGAAGGCATTTTTGATAGAATCTTCCCAAGGGACAAAACAACGGCAAAAGTTGAAGAATTCGTCAACCTTCATCAAGAAGGTATGAGAGTCTAAGAATACTCTTTGAAGTTCATTAAGTTGTCTATGTATGCTTTGTCTTTGGAATCTAATACTAGAGATACAATGAATCATTTTTTGACGGGTGTGTCCAATGATCTTGTGGAAGAGTGTCGTGATGCAATGCTTCAAAATAATATAGAAATTTATCTTTGATGGTGCATGCTCACCAAGTTTAAGAGACTAGGAATAGGAATAGAAATAGGGATGCTAAGAGGGAAAAACACTATGACAGAGGTGCTTCCAATGGTAAGCTTAAGATCCAATATAAGACAAGTTTTAAGAAGAGGCTTTCCAACCAAGATCCTTCAAATGTTTCAAGGGACAACAAAGATAGGGTACTTAACCCAAAGGCACAAGGAGGAACAGTTCGTGGTTCTCAAGGTAATAAATCAAATTGTTCCTAGTCTGGCAAGACGCATGTGATCAAGGGCCTAGTTGGAAAGGATATTTGATTTTCATGTGGAAATAGTTGCCACATGGTGAAAGATTGTCCCATGACAAAGATTTAAGAAAGAAAGAGTAATCAAGCACAAGAAAGAGGTCCTAACTCTGATGCTCCTAAGAGGAACCTCTTCTATGCTCTCCAATCCCAAAGTGATTAAGAGAGCTCTTCCAATGTTACTACATGTATGTTGCAAGTATTTCAATTAATGTTTATGCATTGTTAGATATTGATGCCACCTTTTCTTTTTTAACTCTTTTAGTGGCTATGAAAATTTATATACTCCACGAAGACCTTTTCAGTTTCTATTCGGTGGGTGACTCCATAGTTTCTAAGAGAGTCTATACGATTTGTCCCATTTTATTGTCCAGTAGAGTCACATTGGTTGATTTGATAGAGATTGATATGTTGGACTTTGATGTTATATTAGGGATGGATCGGTTACATGCTTTTTTTGCTTCTATTGAATCTAGAATAAGGTAGTCAAGTTTCAATTTCCCAATGAACCCGTCTTAGATTTGAAGGGGGGAAGTTCAATCCCTAGAGGTCAAATTAATTCGTGTATAAAAGGTTGTAATGTGATTTCTATGATATGTATCTATCATATTGTGAGGGTCAAGGACCTTGGGTCCTAGTCTCCTCCTTTTGAGTCCGTCCCCCTAGTGAAAGATTTTCTGAAAGTCTTCTCCAATGAAATGCTCGGAATTCATCCTTAACATGAATTAGATTTATGTATTTATTTATTAACGGATACTCAACCCATATCAATTCCTCGTTACCATATGGATCTGGATGAGTTTAAAGAATTGAAAGCTAAACTCAATGATTTTCTTAACAAGGGTTATATTTGACAAAAAATATCTCAATGGGGTGCCCAGTATTATTTGTAGAAAAGATAGATGGGTTTCTTAGGACGTGTACTGACTATCACCAATCGAATAAGGTCATTGTAAAGAATAAGTATCCTCTCCCTAGAATTGATGATTTATTTGACCAACTCGAAGAGGCGGGTTACTTTTCGAAGATTGATTTAAGGTTGGGTCATGACCAACTTAGAGTGAGAGGACTTGAAATTCATAAAATGGCTTTCCGAACAAGATATGGTAACTATGAGTTTGTAGTCATGTCTTTTCATCTAACTAATGCCACGGCGGCCTTTGTAGACCTTATGAATCGGGTGTTTAGGAACTATCTTAAATATTTTGTGATTGTCTTTATCTATGATAATTTGGTATACTCCGAGAGTGAGGAAGATCATATGAGTCATTTGAGGATAGTGTTGCAACTCCTTAAGGATCACAAACTTTTTTTTAATTTTAGGAATTGTAAGGTTTCGCTAAGATTGGTTGATTTTCTTGTTCATATTGTTTCAAGTGTGGTTATAGAAGTCAATCCAAAGAAAACAAAGGCGGTTAAGAATTGGCCTATACCCCTAAATCCCATGCATTTTCAAAGATTTTGGGTTTATCTCGGTATTATAAGAGATTTATTAAGGGTTACTCCTCTATTGCTTCTCCATTGACGTCCCTAACCCAAAAAAAGTTAAGTTTGATTGGTTGGAAGCTTGTGAAGAGGCCTCCAAGAGTTAAAACATAACCTTACCTTCGCTCTGGTGTTGACTTTATCGGCGGGTACCAAAGCATTTGTTGTGTATTGTGACGCTTCTTGAGTAGGTTTGGGTTGTTTCCTCATGCCACATGGTAAGGTGATACTTTATTACTCAAGCAAACTCAAGGTACATGAAATAAACTATTCGACCCATGATCTTGAATTAGTGGCCGTAGTGTTCGCTTTGAAATTTCGGAGACATTATCTTTATGGGGTAAATGTAAATGTGTTCACCGATAACAAGAGTCTCCAATATGTGTTTACTCAAAAAGACTTGAACCTCCGGAAATGAACATGGTTAGATATTTTTTAAGACTGTGATATGAATGTCCTTTACCATCCTGTCAAATCCGATTTAGTTGCGGATGCTTTGAGTCTCATGTCTATGGTTAGTTTAGCCATGTATAATACTAGAAGAAAGAGGTAGTCCATGATTGCATAGGTTGGCTTTCTTGATGGAGTTTAAAGAATCCATACTTGGATATATCTGTCAAAACTTTATCCCAAGGGGAAGATGTGTTACTTAGATATCAAAATAGTTTTTGTGTTCCATATGTGGATGACCTAAAAAACATATTTTTGAAAAGTCCCATGGTTCACGAAATTTTATTCATCTGGGATCCACCAACATGTACCGTGACTTGCGTGATATCTATTAGTTGAATGGTTTGAAAAGGGATGTGGCACATTTTATGGCTAAATCTCCAAATTTTCAATAAGTTAAGGCCAAGCATCAGAAGTTGGGAGGCTTGTCTCAAGACATAGATATTCCCACTTGGAAGTGGGAGGGTGTAAATATGGATTTTGTTGTCTGTTTACCTCGTACTCAGACGCAACATTATTCGATTTATGTCATTGTGCATAAGATGACTAAATAAGCCCATTTTATTCTCATCAAGGCTACTTACTCGGTGGAAGATTAGTCCATATTGTACCTAAGTGAGATAGTGAGAATACATGGGGCTCCCTTATTTATCATTTAGGATAGGGGTACTCAATTTACTTTTCATATATCGAAGGCATTCAATAGTGAACTCAGTACTAAAGTGAAACTTTGTACTGCATTTCATCCAAAATAAATGGCCTATCAAATCAATCCATCCAAACCGTAGAAGATATGTTGAGGGCATGTGCTATTGACTTGAAGGGTAATTAGTATTATTATCTAACATTGATTGAGTTTGATTACAATAATAGAAACCACTCAAGTATTGGCATAACTCCATTTGAGGCCCTTTGTGGGAGAAGATGTAGATCTCTAATTCGGTGGTTTGAGATAGGTGAGTTTTCTCTCATCGGTCCTGAAATACTGTATGAGGTTTTAGAGAAACTACAACTCATAAGAGATAAATTGAAGATGGCCCAAAGAGGAAAAAATACAATGCCAAAAATAGAAAGAGGGGCCTTGAATTTGAAGTAGGCGATTTGGATTATTTGAAGATGTTACCCATGAAAGAGGTGATGAGATTTCATAAAAAGCGGAAACTTAGTCCCCTGTATGATGGGCCATATGAGATTTTAAAGTGAGTGGGAAATGTTTCCTATGATTTGAGATTGCCTATTGTGTTCGCTCCAGTTTATTTGGTGTTCCATGTTTCAATTCTTAGGAGATATGGTATCTATGTTTACTCTATAAGGATTAGAAGTTGATCAGAACCTTTCTTATGAAGAGGTCCCGATTGAAATTTTAGACCTGCAAGTGAAGAAGTTCAGTAATAAAGAAGTATCTTCTGTAACGGTTCTTTGGAAGAATCATTTAGTTAAGACTGCTAATTTGGAGGCCAAGGTTGATACGAAGTCCCGATATCATCATATATTTCCTTCTTCTTCTAGTCACAGTGGAGGTTAGTGATTCCTCATAGTTTTGGTTTATGGAGAGTTATGTGTGACTAAACTCATCATGATTTCCTTTATGTATGCAAATTCTTGTGAGAATTAAAGTCTAAATTTTTTCTTGAGTTTTAATGGCATAGGTTTCTCATGTTTGTTTTAACTTTAATATGTTGTTGGTGTATTTGATATTATGATATGTTATAATGAACATGCTTAATTATGAATGGATGACATGATGTATTAGCTCTTTTTATGATTATGTTGAGCTTATGTGAGATGGAGAAGTTGATTCCTCCTTGCATGATGTGAATTGAAGACATATGTGTATATTTTGTGGTATATGAAGTTTCTACCTCATTATGATGCATTGATATGATTTTAAGAATGGAGTTTATGTTTCCTCCTTCGAAATTGTATTTAATATTTACCTGTTTGTTGGACTGCTAGTGTTGAGTCATTTATTTAATATACCTTGGTTTCACGGTATAATTAATACTTTTTCCTTAAGTTTTGTGCGTCCAAAAGCCAAATAAGGAGATTTTGAGAGAAGAAATGCAGAATGCGACAACCTAAGGAGATGATGACGGTCCGTCGCACTGTGACGTCCGTAAAGGTGGCAGTTAGAGTAGCGTGAAAGGAAGATGGGAAGTGGACCAGTGGGGTTCGAAGTTGTGACGGTCCGTCATGGATTTGGCGGTACGTTACTGAAGGTTCGTCGTGATGAAGATCAAAGAAGTGATCTAGTTACCAGATTCCGAGAGTTGAAAGTATTTTTTGAAATGATCGTCCTCGAAGGACCCGTTGTGCCTATGAAACGGTCTCCGCCTAATTGCCGTCGAGGGGGGATTGAAGAAAGCAGCAGAAGACACTGCACCAAGTATGGGACAAACGGAGAGGTTCCACGACGGGTACGTGTGTGGACCACGACGGTCCGTCGGTGATCCGTCGACCCAGCAGAGAGAGTTGTGGGCACGATTTACAGCAATTAGAATTTATTGGTAATAGGTTTTTATTTTTATATAAATAGTTCAAAAAAACCATCATTTTGGAGGTTCAAGCAGAGATAGGTAGACATTAATATTTATTAGAACTCGTTGTATTAGTGTTAGATTTTCGGATTATCATTGATTGCAGTGATGTGGTGAGCTTAATCAAGCACCTTTTGGCTTTATTGCTTTATCATGGAAGTAAGTACATGAATTCTTATTTGATATATTTCAATATTTGTGTTTATGGCTATGAGTAACTAAACTCCATAACTAGGGTTGTGGGAAACCATAGGCCAAATAATGAGATTCAAACCATAACTAAAATAAACAGTTTCTAGAATAGTGTTCTGGCATTGTATTAATATCTTTAGCTTAGCAGTCTTTTTAACGGATGAAAACGTATAAGAACTCACTTAATGTTATCTTGCCGGACCAAGGAGGTAGAGAATAGGAAAAATATTATTAAACATATATTTAGCGTATACTATCTATGGCTAGTATTGAGTGGTACGAGGTATTAACTGTCAAATATCCGACTAACGATGATTAATATGAGATAAAGATTAAGGGTAGGGAAAGCAACACACGTAGCCGGGACCAGGTTAGGAGTGAGTGAGATTTTCTAGATCCGGACCAGGATTTAGAATTAATAATTATCACTTGCATGCAAGATAATAGGAAAGAATGTGTTATAGTTAGAATTATAAGTTAAGACACCATAGGGAACACATAAACCCTAATTACTTTGATTAATTGATTAAAATCCAACCTTTCAAAACTGTTAAGTGTTTCTTTCAATTTCATTAGTTATTTTTACTCATAGGAAATACAAACCCCCTTTTTATGTTTGTACTTCTAAGGGAAGTTCACCGAACAATGTAATAACAAGGTGCGGAGTGAGATTTCTAGAGGCCGGACCAAGTAAGTATTTAGAAATAACATAAATTATACTTTTGATGCAAGATACTTAGGAAAGAATTGTTATCGTTAGGGAATTATAAGTTAAGAACATGTGGGAAGACGTAACCCTAGTACTTGATTAATTGATAAAATCCAACTTCACAACGTTAAGTGTCTCTTTCAATTTAATTAGTTATTTTACTCAGTAGGAACATCACAAACACCCCTTATATGTTTTTATTTCTAAGGAAAAGTCATCAACGAACAATGTATAACAAGTTGAAGTTAAATCTAGACTATTTTCCTGTGGGAACGATCCCACCTCAATAGTGGGTTATTTACTTGAAGCGACCGCTTTACTCTTATTTGAGAGTAAGTTTGAGCGTATCAAAATTTGGCGCCGCTGCGGGGAATTTTCGCTTTTAGATTAACTTGAACTTATTACTATAGTTAAGTGGATATTTCTTGATCTTACTTTGTTATTGTTTTTGATTTCTTTTCAGAGCGATCCTCATTGTATGCCAAATACCAAGGAGAGGAAGAGAACCTGGTTTCCCTACGATCACGAGTTAGGTTTAGAACGTAACATTCAAAACATGAACGTAATTTGGGAATCAATGATGAGGGGATCCAACCAAGAACATCCCAGCCTCCGGTTGATGTTCATGTCAGATGTTACCCGATGCTCCAGGGAACCATTAACAGAGGGGACAGATCCCGCTCCACGGACCCAAGATACACGAGTCTATGATTACATAGGAAAGATTCGGAATGGGCCACTGGTTTTTGCCCTACGCTACCCCATAGGCCACACTTTGTGGTCGCACGGGGTAATTAGTAGTTGATGAAATTCTCACTGCCAGAGGTTTGTTTCATGGGCTACCGTCTGAGATCCACATGCCCATATAGCTAAGGTAAGGGCAGTGGTAAAAAGTTGTGTGGGGAGCCTGATTTGGATCTAGATGTATAGGGCGCAGAGTGTTTCCTCTCTCCACTGACCGGGACGAGGCTGCTATTTGGTTCACTGAGTCCCATACAACTCCATTTTATTGGAATCAACTGAGGGATGTCTTTTAGCAAGCTATAGCCGGTCGTCCATCGAAAAACTAAACCACAAGGACAGAGTGCCATAAATTTGGGCCTACCAGGAGAGTACATTTAGTAGTAGTTTCTTGGGATAAGATTAACATCATTTCTTGAGCAGTGTCCAATCATGTATAGATGATGATCACTGAAGAATTACGTTTTTATCGGGGGACAAGATGATAACAACAAAGTGGTGGTAGTGGACCACCTATAGCGGGTGGATCGTAGGAGAATGTCCTTATGTGAGATCGCTAAAAAATTAGAAAAATCCTCCCGGAATAACCAAAGATTGGAAGTTTTACTAGGAAGTCTGATTAAGCGGGAGAAAAAACAACATTACAGTGCAGATCACTCACAACCACCACAGATGAGATTCGTGAAGAAATGTCTCAAAGGGAAATGCGCTTCGGTTGGGTACTAAAAACATGTACTTGGGGTGCCAGAAAAGATTAATGTAGTCCAACTACATTGTCTAAACCACCACCTCCAACAATAGTGTTATTATGAGAGGAATTCATTTGCAGTAGTAGTAAATGAACAGAATGGGGGGTGGTGTCCGGACAAGCGCCCCAAGGGCTCAAATAGGCTAATTGGCGCCAACGGTCCAAGCGGAACCCAAGGTCGGAACTATGGAAAACTACATCGTGAGGGTCCTTATGTCGAGATGGAAACTACAATCGACGACAACAACTCAACAGGGGTACTATGTAATAGAAACGACAGGAATGGGACCCTATGTTCCTCCTCAAATAGTGAAGTTACTCCTCGGGATGGTGAGGAGTAGTCGCAAGTTAAGGATAGTTGATAAAATGATGAGGAGGTCGATGCTAGTGATGAGCACAATAAATAGTTGAGAATGATTAGAGGGTATGGGCCAAAAAGTTGTGATACCCATGCAATATTTTAATTAAAGCAAACTTGAGTACAAGTTGGCCCAAGATCTGCAACTGTGAACACACCGCACACCGGGGCACTCTTCCCTAGCAACACTGTCCAAAAGCTGAAAAATAATGGACATTGTTATGGCAATTACTACTCGCGGTGGTAAGGGGAAGCAAACATTGACCCAAACTATGACATCGTAATGACGAATAAGGTGACAACAGAATCTAATTAAGTGGGTAAAAGTTGATGCTGAAGAAAGGGTAACAATGCAAAAGATTGTTTGAAGTCCCTTCAAAAGGTAACTCCTTGTAGGCCACCACCCCCATTGTCCTAAAGATTATTTGTGAAAAAAAGACCGAGGATGGAAATACGGCTGTTTTACACAATGTTGAAGAAGACTTTCTTCAATGTCCCTTGGTAGAAGCTTTAGCAACAAATGCACGGTACGCAAAATTTATGAAAGATCGGGTCACAAAGAAAAAGATAACGGTCATGTTGAGGATGATGATAGAATGAGCATTGTAGTGCTATTGCTACAGATCTTATGAGTCCAAAAAAGAAGGAAGATCCGGGGGCGTTCACTATTCCTTGTACAATCGGTCTATTATATTTGCGAAAGCAATTATGTGGATCTGAGGGGCAAGAATAAATTCATGCCCTCTCGATTTACAAGACAGTTGGGTTTGGGTGACCCAAAAAAGCCCACTGTTATGCGGGGCTACTTGATGGCTGATCGAACGAGTAAAAGACCTATAGGGATGAACTCCACGATGTGCTAGTAAAAAGTGGAGTCATTATATTTCCAACAGATTTTGTTATCTTTGATTGCGACGGTCGATTGGAAAAGGGCCCATATTCTTGGGATGCCATTCCTTGGCTACGGAAGAGCCCTTAGTATAATGAAAAGGGGCAGATGAATTTTTGGTTGAATAATGAGGAAGTGAACCTTTAATGTTTGTAGGTCCATGAGGCAGAGGGTGAGCGGCCAATCGGCATATGCATATCTACAACATGGGTGAGCCATCTGAGGACACAAATAGAAGAACGTTAGGTGTAGAAGCATTAGCCGGTAGTTTAGTATTAAGTAATAATGACTTTGATAGTGATTGCATTGAAAGAGTATGAGGGACATTAGTCGCGAATCTTGAACGAGGTGATGGTCGGTAAAACCGAAGAATTTGAGCTTGATATGAAAAAGCGTGAGTCCCCACCGTTGTGATGAAACCATCGATAGAGGAGGCTCCAAAAGTTGAATTAAAAGCTATTCCCACCTCATCTTAGTATGAATTCTTAGGAAATGGTTACACTTTGCCGGGGTAATCCATTGCATCAGACCTGGATGAACAAAGTTTCATAGTTGGTGAGGTGTACTCTAAAAGAGGTTCAAAAGAGCTATTGGGTGGACCATTGCGGGACATCATATGGGATCCCTCTTGGTATTTTCTCTCATAAAATCTGACTCATGCCTGATCAAAAGCGAGTAAGTATTAAGAACAGAGCCGGTTTTGAATCCCCAATGCAAGAGGTCTGGTTTGTGAAGAAGGGAAATAATCAAGTGGTTGGATGCTGGCGTAATCTATCCAATCGCGATAGTAGTTGGGTATGCCCGGTTCAGTGTGTTACCAAGCAAGGGGGGAGGGAATGGCAGTGCGTCCCCAACGAAAAAAGAATGACATGTTCCAATGAGCCGGTTACTCGAAGGAGGGTGAGTGGAGCGATTACCGATAAACTGAACTCATGGACTGAGAAAGACCATTTTCCTATGCCCTTAATGGATCAGATGTGGGATTAGACTTGCCGGAAAAAGGTGTGGTATTGTTTTCTGGATGGATATTCGGAGGTGGGTACAATAAAATTTCTATTTGCCCAGAGATCAAGATTAAAACAATTTTACTTCCTAAGGGACCTTGTTGCGTTCAGCGAATGTATTGGGGTGTGACGCAACCGCAACATTTTGAGATGTATGATGTCGATATTTCTGAAGATGGTAGAGGTACTATAGAAGTCTTTATAGATGATTTTTATGGGGTTGTGGTGGAATGTTTCGAGCGGTGTGTTGACAATTTCTCTGAGCGGTCCTCAAGAGTGTGAACCATGCAATTTATAACTAAACTGGGAAGGAAAGTGGTATTTCATGGTGAAAGAGGGTATGTGTGGGTCATCGCATTTCAGAGAAAAGGGCATGAGGTTGAGCGAGGCAAAGTATGAGGTAAATAGAGAGACTCCCCCCACGATCTTTGTGAAAGGGTGTTGTGAGAAGCTTTCTTGGGCATGAGGTTTTTTACCGGAGATTTCATGAAAGACTTTTCAAAGATTAGCAACCGTTGTTGCAAACTGTGGAGAAAGTTGTAAATTTTGTTTTTATGAATCTTGATCTTAAGGCATTCGGTGAACTAAAAGAAAAAATTGGTATCTGCCACCTATCGTTATTTCCCGATTGGAATAGTCCATTTTGAGGGTAATCGTGCGAGCTAGTGGGTTAGCTTTTGCGTGTAGTACTGGGACGAGGAGGAAAAAAAAAACTCTTCACCCCATCGATATGCTAGTAAAGCCCTCAATGAAGCTCAAGAAGAGAAGAACTAACACAGTGGCTGAGCACGAACTCCTTGCAGTAGTGTTTGCTTTTGAGAACTTTGCTCCTATTTGCTAGGTACTAGAGCTTCTAGTGCTTACTGACACTCATCATTGACTATTGCTGGCAAAGAAGGATGCAACCCTAGGCTGATTCGTTGGGTTGGGTTCCGGCTACAAGCATTTGCCTTTGAAGTTAGTGATGGATAGAAAAGGACTGAAAACCATGTTTTTGATCACCTTCTCTGTCTAGAGGATGAAGTTATGAGAGCGTTAGGGGATATACGATTGACATTGATGATTACTTCCCCCGATGGAACATTGTAGTTAGCTGCTTCACAAGACTTGCTTCCATGGTTCGCTGATTTTGCGAACATCAGGCTAGTGAGATTGTTCACCAGTTTGTCTTTCATCAAAGAAATAGTTCAGTACGATGTGAAGAAAGTATTTGGGGATGAACCATAGTTGTATAGGAGTTGTGGACGACGGATATAGGAGTTTTGTGTGCCAGAATGTGAGATGTTGGGGTGTGTTGAGGGCATTCCATTCCTCACCGTTGGGGTAATCACAGTGGTATCGGAAACGCTAAGAAGATATAAATGTTTTGGGGTTACTTTTGGCCACACTCTTACATCAAGATGCCATTGGTTGCTAAAGCATCAAGGTGATAGTAGATCCCAATGAGATGGCCGGTTATGGCAAGAAAGCAAGAGCTCCCTTAACCCCCATTCAGGTGTGATTGAGTTATTGATGTTTGGGGGTATAGGTATGGACTTTTTATGGGCCCTTTGGAGTTAATCAGGGGATGAAGTACATCGAGTAGCAGTGATTATGTATCTAAATGGGTCGTCGATTCGAAGACATAGCAGACATCGCAAACATGAAGGGAAGGTGTCAGCATTCTTGAAAAAGAATATATTTCTCCCGTTTTTGCACCCCCCAAGGGCCATATAGTGATGGGGGCTCCCACTTCGCAACAAGATTATTAAGGGGTTATGGAGAAATATGGGTGTTCGCAATAATGTGGCCCACTCCTTACCACCCTCAAACTAGTGGGCAAGTTGAAGTGTCGAATCGAGAGATCAAACAGATTATTGTGCCAAAACAGTGACGCTAAGTAGAACGGATTTAGGTCAAGGAGCTGATGATTGACTTTGGGCCTACCGGACAGCATATAAGACTCCATTGGTATGTCTTCATACCAATTGTATATGGGAAAATTGTCATCTTTCGGTTGAGTTAGACCTAAAGCCATTTGGTCGTGAGAAGTAAAAATGGATTGGAGCGAACAGTGTTAGAGCACGGTTAATAAATGGGTGATTTGCCTGAAAAAAGCCTATGAAAGCTTAGACCTCTACAAAGAAAAGATGAAGACGTACCATGACAAAAATTGAAAAACCGAGAGTTTTTTATGGTCGGGGATTAGTGTTATTCAATTCCAGATGGCGCTTGGTTCTAGGCGAACTCAAGTCCAAATAGACTGTGTCCTTTACACGGTTACCAACTATCCTCATGGAGCAGTTGAGTTGGAAACTAAGGAGGGGGGGGTTCAAGGTTAATGGACAGCGCATAAAAATTCTATCTCGACATGCTGAATTGGGTAATGAAGTGAGCGAGGCATTAACCCAATTCTTGTCGTTTTTAGTAATCGGTAGCATTTTTTCGATTAATGGGTTTGTTTTTGAATTTGAAGGAGGGGAACAGGCAGGAACTCACCAGGAAAAATTGTCGGCAGAAGCAAAACTTACTACGCAGAAGCCACTGACGGAATATCGAGGACCGTGGGGAATGCGACGGACCGTCGTATGCCATCCATGTCTAGATACATTTTTCTGCTATTTGAAATTAGGGCACACACGACGGGAATCTGCGACGGGTTCGTCCACAACTGCGATGGAACGTCGTCGTGGAACCGTCGCGTGATATGAATTTCTACCAGACCTGACTCCGACTGGAGAACTTTCAAATTTTGAACCGTTTATACTCCCACCCGTTCAATATGTCACACATTACTTTCCTCTTCTATCATTCTCACCTTATCTTTCAACTTCCACATTCCCACCACTGATCATTGCCACCACCATTATCCAAAACCCTTAACATTATATCTAATAGTCGGAGTGCTGCTGTGATGTAGGTTGTCTACTTGCATCGAGTACCTTTGCATCTTATTTTTTTATCCATTTCTACGGTACGTGTCTCTAATTATACCTCCTTTATCTTGCATTGTGTTACTAGTTAGTATTAAACTAGTCCTCATAGTATTTTGTTATTTTATTATACAATTCTCCTGCCCTAGGTTACAAATGTTTGAAATTACATGTACCACCCTCAGACATAGGGCTTTTGCCATTGTTAGTTTCCTAGGTAGTGATGGACACATTTGGTCCACAACATACAAGATCCATGCGGGTCATCGGGGCTGGCATTGGTACCCCCAGTTCTATTAACGCTATTCAGGAATGAGACCTGATGATTGACCGTCGCACAACACGACGAACCATCGTAGGGTCCGTTCCAAAAGCCCTAGAAATTTGTCTCCCAACGACACATGTGACGGGACCGTGTCTCACGACGATCCGTCTGCCCACCGTTGTGGTTGCTCAGAGGGACCCTGATTCTAAAGGTTCTCTCCTGTTTCCATGAGTGATCCAACGGAGAAATTGGTGGACCGTATACCAACGAAATGGTCCGTCTGCACGACCGTTATTTATGATGGTAAGAGGACCCCTCTGGAAGGGTCTTCTCCCAACATTTTCTAAGTTTTTTTCCTATGACATAACACTTCCGATGTGGAACGTCTCCCAAGACGTCGTCTACTGCACGACCATCATGAGGTCAGAGACCCCTCCTTAAGGGTTCATTGATAATAAATAGACCCCAAAGTATAACCACGAGGACTCATTGACGGTCCGTCGTAGCCACAACGAGCCGTCATTTGGGCCCGGCGTGTGATTACAATATCAATATTTACTAACACACTATTTTTTTAAAGTTGTCTTGTCGTATGAGCTCGCTGTTTTGTTTACCATACTCATACTTAATATTGACACTTTTCAGGTACTATTTACTATGGCAACCAAGCAAGACCCCAACGACACGGCGGGCGATCTACAGTCTGTCGCTCCGTCTGCAGCAGCATTGTCATCGACTCTGATGATGAGCATGACACTGAGTACGTGACCCCAGGCACTTTTCCGCCCCTGCCCGTGCTGATGGCCCACTAGAATCTACACTCAAGACGATCGGTCCGGCGTATTCACTGCATCCCAGTTGATGACGGAGCGCACCAATTGACCGCGCACAGACCATTGGGGTTCTAGCCACAAATGAGGACAACACAAAAGTAGCGTCTGGCTCCTTAGGAGTATCTCGGTCTTCCATAGGATCTTATGGCTTACGGGTTCCCACCCGGCCACTGCTGCAGCGTCGGCCTCGTTATGAGGCTGAACAGTTCAGACTATATATCGACGCCAGCACGTTTCAGGGTCCCTACCCCCAACGCTCTAAACAGCCAAAAACCAAGTGGTGGTGTCGAGGACACATTTCAAGTATTCGGACTCCAGGATTCCTCAACGATAAAGGAGTGATGACTCGAACACTCACCTTGGAGCGGAGGGGTACTTACAGGGAGGTTCCCAAGATGACCTGAGATCCACCAATATACTTAATAGGCATCGTTTGGACCAGTGGACGCACGTCCGTGGTGGGAACGATACAGCGCGAGGGGAGATGGTCCGAGGTTCTACGCATTCCTACGTAGTGACACTCGATAACAGATCGACAAGCGGGCTTTCACCGATAAACAGCCCCATTGGAGCAGGTTCGCCAGTCAGGGGAGTGAGTGCCATTTCGCTGCCTCCATCCGCCGGTTCCTATACGGCGAGAGGCAGATGCTACTCGGACCACACATTACTGCCGAGGTTGACTACCACTGGCGATAGTGGAAGGAGGACAGTTCATGCGCGAGCCTGCACTGAGAGATTACCACCAAGAGGTGGATGGGCCCTTCACCTTCCGTAGATGGAGGAGGGTGCCGATTGGGCACTGAGTGAAGGGAAGCCATCAAGAAGGACAACCTCACTTCACAGCAAAGTTCTGGGTGGCGGTTGTCAATCACGCCTCTTCCCCCACAGTGCTGACACACATCGTTTACATAGGAGCGCAGTGCGTGTTGATGGCGGCAGATGATAGCTGGGTCGAGGTCGACTTGCCATGGCTTCTTCAGGAAGTCAATGCACGCTAGGGCATTATGGTACCACCACCTACCCTTTACGATGCATGATCTTCGACATTTGCAGGTCCGCAGGGGTGCCCATATGGCACATAGATCAGTGAAGACCCGCAGCTCTATTTCAATAATCGGTACCGTGACGTCGCCTCATCAGAGACGAGGATAAGAGTTGGCCCCAGTAAAGGGCCCCTCCAGGAGCTGCCCCCATTTGCTGATGATCTTGCGGATACGGTATAGCCAAGCCGCACAGCGGGACACGGCATCCATGGACATCCCCCGGTGAGTCTATCTCGGGGTAGTAGCAACAGCCCCGATCTCTCCTCGCACAGCCACTGCATACCGTTAATGGTACCGCTTTCTAGGGTCCAAAAACTAGAGCACAAAATGAACACCCTTCCTGCCAACATATTCAGCCATGATGCAGAGTGATTACAGCGTCTTTCTTTGAAGCACGTCTAGAGAGGAAGAGGAAGATGCAGCAGTTACAGAAGTGAATAGATAAGGAGGTCACCCGCGTCTGGACTTCATTGAGTTGGGAGGGTTAGACGGACCAGCCACTCCGGCGGGACGTTGTGTCGACTCTTCAGGCTGCGAGTCGAGAGTTTCGTGCAAACATCGACACGATTACCTAGACGGCAATGGTGCCGGAGTTGAGCCCCTTCTGTCGAGCATATGAGGATACTTGTGCTAGGGTCCTGTCTTACTACTCCAGACAGTCCACAACTCCCCCTTCTAGAGAGTTGCCAGAGGCGTAGAGGTCGGCATAGGATGAGGCGAAGCAAGGAAGAAGGAGCGCGAGAGGATGGAGGCGCGTGGAGAGCTCACTTGATGCCGACGGCGGACGCAACCAGATTGAGAGCGTCAGAGTTAGCGGTGGGCTAGGCGGTCTAGCTCCCCACAATTGTAGATATAGCTTGGCGGCAATACTGATGGTGTCGGCTGTTGCTGAGGACATCACTGAGGTGTCCAAACTGCACGCAAGCAGACGGGGTTCTGGGGAACCGGACCAACATCTTATGACGACGGCGCTTTTGCGCCACAGGTTTTTTGCTTCACCTACCATCTAGTATTTAAAAATTTTAGCACGTGGGGGACAATTGCATGGGTTTTTGTGGGGGTGGGGTACATGCGATAGTGAGTGTTTAGGGTGAATAGGAGTAGCCCAGTTATTATCCTCCTTTGGGGTTTTCTTGCGTTGTTCGTTTCCCCCCAAAAGACTAAGTTACTTTTTTCGGTTTAACCGGAATGTTTATATATTTGTACATAGTTTAATTCTAGCGCATGATGGCTAAAATTATATCTGATAAACTGAAAATTAATGCATGACTAGGCATAAGAAACTGAACAAGTGTTGGCTCTAGGCATGAAATAGAATTAAACCAGCATTACCCTAAGCTTTTACTTCGAAACTAGGTGTATAATAATCTTGTATTCTAGTGATGATCAATTCAAGTGAGCGTGAGGAAAATTTAAATAGTCAACTATTGGTACTGAGCTAGAACTTGCTGCGTTAGACCTGCCTAAAGTAGATGTAACAAACAATTAGGAAAGGATCATAGTCCATTATTCAAGAAGACCATTTTAACCTAAATAAATGAAACCGAAGAAAATATCCTTCTTTGATCCAAACATAATTGAGCTTTAAATTAGACTTCTTTTTCACCCTAACTGATGGTGTTTTGGGGAAAACAATGTGTTGGCCTGGTCGCCTCCTGGAATGTGCACCTCCGCTTATGCCAAAAGCATAAGGTGAGGGTGGCTAAACAGTAAACAAACTTCATTTTGGCCCTGACCCAATTGGGTATTGTTGTACCTTGGACTCATGGCAACGCCATGAGTTGAGGGGGCTGTTTATGAGGACATGCTCTGGGAAGGCAAAGTGGGGTTGTATGAAAGAACAAAAGAGAGAGAAAGAACAAAAAGTAAAGTGACTCTAAAATTAGTTGCAAGAAAGTAAAGAAAAAGAAAAATATACAAGAAATTCCAAACAAGAAAAGAAGAGAGTCACTTACCACAAAGGAAAGAAGAGAAATTGAGCAAAGGGATAAAGAGTATGAGAAATGGGCGAGGCATAAAATGATAGAAAAGGGAAGGTTTAGTCGATATGTCCAGAGGGCAAAAAGTCACTAAAAGTCTACCTAAAAATGACCCTACCTGACCTGAGCCCTATGTTCAAGCTCAAGAATTCCTATCGGATCTAAGGGTGGTATATAGCGAACTTAAGGCGGGAAAAGAAGGGCAGCTTCTTATGGCAACAGGTCTGAATGACGAGTGTGACTTTGTTCTAAGATGCGAGTGTGAAATGTAATTCCTTATACTCAACTGAAAATCATGTGTGAAAAACTGAGGATTTTGGTTCTTAAAGTGAGGGGATATTAGTTGCAATACCAGAATTCGTTAGCACTCGGTGAGAGATTGAAGAGGATAGGTGTTAAGGCATGGTGAGTCTGTGGAATGTTCTGATCCAACAAAAATTCAAGCCTAATTAGTATAGCATGCCTAGATTTGATGGATTAATCGGGATTGATAAGCCAAATGATTGCAAAGGATATAAACAGGATACTATTGTACAAGGATTGGTAGGAGCATAGTGAGTAGCTTGAAGGACACAACAACGAATTTAAGTTGGGGGTTATATACCGTGTGGTTTACGGTTAATAATTCATACTTTTTTACTTAAGTTTTGGGTCCAAAAGCCTTTTTGTGCGAGTTTATTATAAGTTCTCTTTGTTTGTAGGAAATTGTCCAAAGCCAATGCGGAGCTTTTGAGACGAGAAGAAATGTACGAAGACCACCTACTGAGGATGATGGACGGTCCGTCGTGTTGTGACGGTCCGTAGGTGGCCGTGTGTAGAGACAAAGTGATGAAGGAAGATGGGGAAGTATGGACCAAGTGTGGCGAGTACGAAGCTTGTGACGGTCCGTCATGGATAGACGGTCAGCATTGCAGGTGCGTCGTGAAGATCAGAGAAGTGATCGAGTACCCAGCACTTCGGATGAGTTGAAGTATTTGAAACGAAGTCCCTCGAGGGACCGTTGTGCTTTGAAGGTCTGTCAAATTGCCGTCGAGGGGGATGAAGAAAGCAAGCAGAAGAAAATTGCACCGTATGGGACGACGGAGTCACGCGGTCCGTTGTGACCACGACGGCCGTCGCGTGGTCTGTCGACCCAGCCGCGTTTTGGCCAGATTTCAAGCAATTAGAATTCTTGTGTAATGAGGTTTATTTTTAGATAATATAGTTCAAAAAACTTCATTTTGAGGTTAGCCACCAGATAGTTAGACATTCATATTATTAGGACTCTTGTTATTAGTGTTAGATGTTAGGGATTATGATTGATTGCAAAGTGAGTTTTGGTGATTACAATCAAGCAACCTTTTGGATTTATTATTTCTAATTGAAGTAAGTACATGAATCTATTTGTATATTTTGAATATTGTTGTTTAGTCGCTATGAGTAACTAACCTCCATAACGAGGGTTGTGGGAAAACCATAGGCAAATAATGAGATTCAACCCTAACAAAATAAACAGTTCTAGAATAGTGTATTGCATGATATAATTATTCGGTTCGCTTGAAGTCTTTTTAACGGATGATCACGTAGAAACTCGCTTAATGTTACTTTCCGGACCAAGGAGGTAGATAATAGGAAAAGAATTATTAAAATAGCATTTAGTGATAACGATATAATAGGCTAGTATTGATTGGTATGAAGGTAATAACTTAATCAAATATCTGAAATACGATGCTAATATGAGGTAAAGATAGGGTTAGGAAAGAAACAAAGTATAGCTGGAACCAAGGTGCGGACAGAGATTTTCTAGAGGCCGACCAAGGATTTAGAAATACATAACTTATCACATTGCAGCAAGATAACTAGGAACGAGTATCAGTATAGAACTTATCAAGTTAAGACTGTGGGGAAACACGTAAAACCTAGTTACGTTGTTAATTGATTGTAAAATCCAACTTTCAAAACTGTGGTCTCTGTCAATTTTATAGTTATTTTTACTCATTAGGAAATACAAACCCCGCTTTGTATGTTTACTTTCTAAAGGAAGTCATCAACGAAAACATATTAATAACAAGTTGAAGTAAGTCCTAGACTATTTTCCTGTGGGAACGCATCCAACATCACTAGATGGCGTATTACTTGAAGCGACCGCTTTTACTTCTTATTTGAGAAGTAAGTTTGAGCGTATCATTATTCTATAAAGGACTTTTAAAGAGTTATTCAAGGATGAATGTTTTCCAAGGGGGCATATTGTTAGACCTCGGAAAGCTAATAATTTAAGCTAAACTTCTACATGATGGTAATTTACATAAAAAAAAGGTTTAAATTATTTTTTAATTCTACTTTAATATTACTTAGTTTGAAAATGTTCGTGTCTAAGGATGTAAGAACGACCATGACATGTGGAAAACTAGTTACTTGAACTAGTGTAGGGTTGAGTCCTGTAGTGGGGTTTTGAGGTAAATTTTAAGTACTAAAACTTATAATTTGATAAAAATAAAAATATATATCTAACAAAGTGTTGAAGGGGTAATGACCAAGGGAGGAGTGCCAAGCAAAAGAGGCAAGGAAAGGCTGCCCCAAAAGAGAGGCTATTGCCTCACACTCCATGGGCATGCCAACAGCTCATTGTCAAGACCACGAAAATGTTGGGACCTAATGGAGTTGCCTTAGCTAAAGTGGAAGGACTCCAAGTGTCTTATACACTACCCCAACCTTCCCGATGTGGACCACGACTCGTGGTCCACTCCAAGATTTGTGAAGGTGGGCGTGGAGTTTCCTTGGTTTTAAGGAAGGTGAGGATGTTTGGAGGGGATATTGTCCAATTCAGTACGAGCTACTTTAAGGGTCGTGGTGCATGTTGATGTGCAAGGGGGAATGGTCATGAAAAGCACTTGGGTTATAAGGGTGATACCCCATTTTGGGAGGCTACTGCCTCACACTTCACTAGCCACAACACGGCTCATGGTGTTTATCACGACTCATGAAGAGGCTTGTGAGGGCTGGATGTGATTTCACTTGTGAAGGTCAAGTTGGACTTTTGTTTTAGAATTCAATATAAGTAAGGTGTGTTTTGGGTATTTTAAGGGTTAAGTATACATTGATTTTAAGTCATTTTTACACCTATTCCTAAATTAAAACATAAAATCCCAAATTAAAATAAAAAGATCTCACTTATATCTAAACTATCTGTATGTACCATGTTTCACGAATGAAGAACATTCAAGCTTCAAGTAGGGTTTAAGCTAGAAGGTTTTCAACCTAATTTCCTGATTAATCTTCAATTAGGTATGGTGGCTTTCACGATCCCCAAGTACAATACTCATATAATAAAATTGAAGAAGAAACACCATTAAAGAAACACCATGATAGCAATCCTTAGATAAAGAAATCTCATACCTTATTATAAGAATCCAAAGATAATTGAAGAAGAAACACCATTAAAGATCCATCATCAAGCTTCATCTTCACCTTGAGCTATCATGGATGTTTTTTAAGAATCTTTGACAGGAAAAGGGTTTTGATATAGTTGCTAGAGTCTAAATGAGAGTTTAATGACTTAAATACTCTTAAATATGTATACACACCTAAAATAATTGTCCTCCTATTTCATAAGAGTTGGGGTGAATTTCCCAAAGTACCCCAAGTCTTAATAGTGAAGCTGGCAGATTGCAGGCAGGACCAAAGAATGCCCAGCGACGGCCAATCGTCTGAGTGACGCCCCATCAAAGGAATTTTTCATTTGGGTCTTACCCTTAAAAACCTACAGATCCTTGGGTGTGGATTTTCCTTGGTTTTAATCAAGGTGAGAATGTTTGGAGAAGCTATTGCCTAATACACCACGAGACCCACTTACAGAGTTGTGGTGCATGTTTGCGAGCAAGGGGGCTTGGTCGTGCAAAGTATTTAGGGTGTGAGGGTGATGCCCCATTTTAAATGCTACTACCTCACCCTTCACGAGACACACCATGGCTCACAGTGTTCTTCATAGATCGTGAAAAGGCTTGTGAGGGCTAGATGGGATTTTACTAGTGAAGGTCAAGTTGGCCTTTTATTTTAGAAGTCCAACTATGTGAGGGGTGTTTTGGGTATTTTAAGGGTAGAATACACATTGATTATAATTCATTTTTATCCTATTCCTAAATCAAAACATAAACTTCAAATTGAAATGAAACGGGTCCTAATCTTTCTCTTAAACTCTTCTACTACCAAATTTTCAAAATGAAGATCATTCAAGATTCAAGTAGGGTCAAGATCTAAGAATTTCAACCAATTTCATGGTTAATCTTAACATTAGGACGGTGGATGTCAAGGACCACAATTACATAAACAACTATAATTCAAAAACGAATAAGCCAATAAATACTATAAATTCTAATTTATACATAAATAAAGGTCCAAATAATTTAACACATGAATTATACTAATATTTATAAGAGGACAATTTAACATTACCCATAGCATAGAAAAAAAATAAATATTTTTGAAGGTCAAGGGTTCATGGATATTTTCATTGAAAAACATCAAATAAACATCAATCATATCATATCTACATGTTTGAAAACGATTAATGCAAGAACCCAACACTTAAACTAGAAATTGAACGTTTTTCATATTTTTGAAATCTTTTGAAATCATATTTGAAATTTACTCTAAGGTGATATCAAGACTTATATGAAGAACACACATACCTTATTAGAAGAATCCAAATATAATTGAAGAAGAAACTCCATTGAAGATCCATTATCAAGCTCCATCTTCACCTTGAGCTCTAATGGAGGTTTTTGGAGAAACTTTGGGAGGGAAAGGGTTTTGATCCAGGTGTTAGGGTCTAAATGAGAGTTTGATGAATTAAATACTCATAAAATCCCATACACACCTAAAATAACCTTCCTCCTGTTTTATAAGAGTTTGGGTGAATTCCCAATTTACTCGAAGCCATAACAGTGAAGTTGGCAAATTGCAGGAACCACCAAAGAATGCCCAACGACAGACCATCGTCTGAGTGACGCTAATTCAAAAGGGTCTGTCGTTTGGGTATACACCTTAAATATCTGAAGGTCCTTTAGACCTTTATGTCTCAATATACGGCCAAGGTCAAAGGTCCATTTTCTGATCGAATGGCCGTACCTTGAGGGTGTCGTTTGGACACAGCCAAGCATTTCTGCCTCATCAAGTTGAAGTCAACCTCTAGGGTCCATTGTGGGCCATAGGTCGAATCATTACCGGATTTTGGACCCCTAAACATGCACTTCTATGTCTTACGAAAACCTCCAATCAAATTCAACACAAGCGAACACATAAAACATGCTAAGACACACATCAACACACAAGGACGTCCAAAGACTAACGTTCGAACGTCTCAAACGTTCTTGGACGTTTGACCTCCAAACCTTACCAAACTCCACATGCTGTCTTTAGAAACTAATATTAACAATAGAAGTACCACATAAACTCATGATACACACATAAACATATGAAAGCACATAAAAAACTAACCATCGAACATCTTGGTCGTCCATTGACGTTTGACTTCAAATTCAATTGAAATGACTTAAAAAATCACAAAAAACAGAATTAAGATAGTTTCAAGACTTTATAACAGTGATTAATCTCTAGATAAACCTAGTTCATTTTAGGGGTTTTTATAGTGGCTCTTCGGTCTTGGGATCCTCTCCCCAAGAGACTCTTCAATGTTGGATGTCAAAAATCTCAAATTTCTAGGTTTTTAATAAAACACATGGGTCTATTTTAAAATTTATTTTAATTGATATAAATTGATTAATTTTGAATACATATGATTTTTTATGGTTCAATTCAAGTAATGTTAGGGTTTTTTAGTTAAATTCCCTAAGATTCAACTACCTCGTTTCATTATTAAATTCTAAACACTCATTTGGGTTGACAATGATTAAATTATGAGAATGATGGATGTTATTTTATTATTAGTTATTGTATTGTGCTATTGGTATATATGATGAATGAATGAAAAGGAAGTAAGGTAAATTCTCGAAGGCTATATGTAACGGCTTTAAAGGTGACGAGTATTATTGTATTGAATGGTTGGTTCAATATTTATGCATTGAAGAGTTGAATTATGCTTTCCTCTTCTTTATAACAGTAAGCATGATCAAGTATGTATGATATGTTAAAAATTTTATGTTATGATATGTTATGCATGTTGTTAAATAAGGATGGGTGTGTTGTTATGTTGAATTGAAGGTAATTCGCATGTACCATAAAATGACTATGTTATGAAACAAGTATTGTCACATGATGTAGGTTCATTGATGAAAGGGAATTCTCATCTTATAACCATTGATATAATGATATATGAGGTATTAATTCCCTAAGATATTCTATATTAACTAATCCTTAAATAAAGTCTAAAGGTTACTTAAAAAGGGAATTGATCTTACCACCGTGAGGATATGCATGAGGGGGGTTTATTCCCAAAGAAAGGAAGATTTCCTCAATGGTCTCATGAGATTGAAACTATAATACTATTAAGTATAAAGTGGGTTTATCGTAGAAATCTATTTATCCCTTAACTATTAAGTATAAAGAGGGTTTATCGTAGAAATCTATTTATCCCTGAAATATACTATTAAGGACACCCTCCCATTTGTGTGAGGGTTTGACATCGGATTCCTTGTATTTAATAATAAGAATGAAGGAAGTACGTGTCTAAGCTTGTGTCCTCTTGAGGGTTCGCTTGGTAGGTGTGGGGTATGAGACCTCATATGCACATTTCCCTAGTTGACTTAAAAAGGGGTAGTGTGTAAGATCTTATGATATAATGATTAAATGAAGTCAAGCGTGTATGTTATTAATTATATCAAATGAAGTCAAGCGTGTATGTTATTGATGTGCCGTGGTTTTACAGTACTTTCAATGCTTTTTCCTTAAGTTTAGTGTCTGTCTAAGGCCTTTTCGTAGTTGTTGTAATGTATTTTTCTTTGTGTTTATAGAAAATACTGTCCAAAATGAAAATGATGAACATGTGCTGAAATTTGCAGAAAAGATGACCTACGGATCAATTGATGGTTTGTCGACCCATCGACGATCCGTAAGGGGAAACCGTCGCCATGAAGATGTTATGCTACCAAGAAAAGATCGGGGAATTCTGACTAAGTGTGGAGCTACGGAAGGGATAGTGATCCGTCGATTAATCGTTGGACCCAACTGGTGATCCGTTGGTGTTAACAGAATGTAGCCCTAGTACCCAATTTTAATAGATTCTAAATATGGAGCAACGAAGGTCATCAACGCACCGTCGTCTTCGTCCGTCGATGGTAACAGAGAGTTGGAGAATAAAGAAGTTGAAATAGAGTTGAAGTATGGACCGATGGAAGCATAGATGATCCGTCGTTGCCTCGACAGTCCATTGGATACGTCCTCGATGTGAAACGCCTTTTTGGTCAAATTTTTCTTATTTAGGTTTCCCTTTATGTTTAGGCTTCTTTTATTATAAATAGGACCAAAAACCTCGATGTGGGGGTTAGACTCTTTGTTAATTTTCATATTTTTATTGTTGGTTGTTGAGCTTTGGATTTTGGAAAATACTTCACTTTTTCGGAATCAATTCTTATAATATTTTGATTAATTCAAGTGATTTTTTTGATTTTCTTCAAACTTGTTAAAGTAAGTACATGAATTCTTTTCTAATCAATATGAATTGTGTAATTTTTAACGTGTGTAACTAAAGACACAATTAGGGTTGAAGGAACCATGGGTAATTAACAAAGTAGAACTAGCTAAAATAACAATTCTATAATAGTGTCTTGCATGTATTGATAATTCTTATGTTTAGAAATCTTTTTAAAGGTGTCCAACGTTAGAAATCGCCTTGTTTATACTTGTCGGACAAAGGAGGTGTATAATAATAATAGAATAATCTACATAGATTTAGTATACACTATTTCGATTGCTGTGAACGAATAACTAAGCCATACAACGATTATGATGCTTATTATAAGGTAAAATGTAAGGTTTAGTAAAGTAAACACACGTAGCCAGAACAAGGTGCGGAGTGAAATTCACTAGTTGCAGGACCAAGGAATTAGGGATACATAGCATACCACTTTGCATGCAAGATACTAGAAAAAAGTTGTTATAGCTTGGGTTATTGCGTTATGAACCTATGGCGAACACTTACACCGTAGTTTCTCTCATCACTTGATAAACATCAAATATTTGAATTTTCTACATGTTTACTTGCACTTAATTAATTAATTTTGTTACACAATACCCCTATTTGATTGTTTGTTTTTGGAAAGGACTTGACTAAATAGAAATAATTGTAGATTAAAGTAAAGTCTAAACTATTTTCCTCGTGGAATCGACCCCAACCTAACATTTGGGTTCTTAACTTGATATGGCCGCTTATACTTCTTTAGGAAAGTATAGTTTGAGCATATCAAATTTTAGCGCCGCTGCCGGGGGAAGGGACTTTTATATTAACTTTAAGCGCATTACAGAATTTTAGTCAACAAGTTCCTGATTTTACTTTTTCTTTTTTTTTTTGTCTCTCGCAGGTTTCCATCATATCCCGTACTAAACCGCACACTTAGCGGAATGAATATTCAAAACAATCTTGCTTATATCGATGATGAGATCAACTCTCAACTCCCCCGCTGGTTGATGCTCATAATCTAATGGTTGTTGATAACCCTAGTAAAGGTAATCCAAGGAGGCAAACTCCCACCCCACGCCCACAAGAGTACTATAGGGTAAATGTTAACATCATTGACTCTGATTTACCACTTGTCCTACCTCCTCTACCACATGATCATGCTTTTGGGGTAACTAGAAGCTTGATGTAGAAGCTCGCCTCTAGATGTTTGTTTTCGGGGCTACCATCTGAGGATCCACAAGCTCACATCTCTAAACTAAGGTCGGTGTGTAAGAGTTATGTAGGGATTCCAGACTTAGACATGGATGTAATTGGATAAAGTGTGTTCCCTCTCTCACTGACGGGGGAGGCCGCAATTTGGTTCGCTGAGTCACCTTACAATTTAATCTATACTTGGGAGCAATTGAGGGATGTGTTCCAAGAAAGGTATTACCCGGTTTCTAAAAAGCTAAACCACAAAGATTGGGTGAAAAACTTTGTGGCATTGCCAGGGGAGTCTGTAACCAGTTCTTGGATAGGTTCACCTCATTCTAGAGAAGTGTCCCGAACCACCCATTGATGATAAGTCACTGAAAGAGTACTTCTAGGGGGCAAGATGATAATAATATAGAAATTATTGATACGATTGCAGGTGGTTTTTATGGGGAACGTACTTATGCAGAGATCGCTGAGAAGTTAGAGAAAATCTTACAAACTAATAAAGCTTGGAGCACTAGGAAGTCGGATATTGGGAAAAACACTTTTGCAATGCAAGCTTCATATAACCCAATTGCATATGAGATTCGTGAACAGATATCTCAAATGAGAATTGAGCTTGGGTTTGTGTTAAAACAAGGCACTAGTGGTGCATAAAACGTAAATGCGGTGAACTATTTGGCTAAAACACCACCACCTGTTGATGAGTACTACTATGAAGAAGATTATTATATAGTGAATGAGCATACAGGGGGTTTCCGACGGTACGCCAAAGGCTCCATTTAGGAAAATTGGTGATACAGTCAAGGAAATCAAGGTCGAAACTATGGGAATTACAACCGACAGTTTCACCATGTTTGAGATGGCAACTACAACCGCGAAAACAACTTCAACCGGGGTAACTATGGTAACGAAAATGATCGGAGTGTGCCCTATGTTCAACCTCAAAATTGGAAGTTTCTCCTAGGGATTGTGGATGTAGTATGGCGCGAGTTGAGGATATGTTCCAGAAGATGATGATGAGGTTTAATGCTAGTGATGAGCACGTCTAAGAGTTGAGAGGTGATTTAGCAAATATTGGGCAAAAGGTGGATGCACATGCAATATCAATCAATCATCTTGAGTTTCAAGTGGCCCGATTGTCTTCTACTTTAACCTACACTAACAGGGTACTCTTCCTAGAAACACTGTCTAGAAACCCAAATATGATGGACATTGTATGGCAGTCACTACTCGAGGGTGTAAGCAGACAATGGATTAACCTATGACCTCAGGCTTCAAACATGAGAATAAATTAGATGATGAGGTAGAGGAAGTTAGGGGTGAGTTGGTAGTTGACTCGGGGAAAGAAGATGACACCTCAAAAAGGGACCCCCATTCGTATATCAGTACCTCCATTTCCGCAAAGATTGGTGAAAAAGACCAAGGATGGTAAATACCGGTGTTTTATTACTATGTTGAAATAGCTTTCCATCAATGTCCCTTTGATAGAAGCTCTTGAACAAATGCCCAGTTATGCCAAGTTCATGAAATATATGGTCACTAAGAAAAGATCAGTTAGTTTTGAGGATGATAATGGATGCAACATTGCAGTGTTATTGCTAAAAGGTCTCTTGTGCAAAAGAAAGAAGATTTGGGTGCTTTCACTATTCCATGTACAATTGCGTTGTTACACTTTGCTAAAGCATTATGTGATCTTGGGATAAGCATAAATCTCATGACTATCTCTATTTACAATAAGTTGGGTTTGGGTGACCCAAAGCCCACTGCGATGCGGCTACTGATGGCCGATCGAACGGTGAAGAGGCCTATTGGGATACGCCATGATGTGCTAGTAAAAGTAGAGTCAATTATTTTTCCGGATGATTTTGTGATTCTTGATTGTGAGGTGGAGTTTGCGGCGCCTATTATTCTAGGGAGGTCGTTCCTTGCTATCGTCGTGCCTTAGTTGATATGGATGGAGAAAGGGCAGATGAGGTTTCAATTGAATAATGAAGAACATACTTTAAAGATTTGTAGGTTCATTGTGAAGAACGGTGATCTCCAATCGGTACAGGCTATATCCTACAAAGTTGAGAGGTTGTCCCAAGTACAAATAGAAAAGATACTTGGCATTTAGGCACTAGCGGTACTGATCATGAATTTTGGGAGTGACTGTATTGAAGAGTATGGGTAATTAGTTGCGGCACTTGATCGAGGTGATGTTCGGTTCAAACCAAAGAAATTGGATTTAGATATGAAGCATCGTGAGTCTCCACCCACGAAACCATCTATTGAGGAGGCTCCAAAATTAGAGCTTAAGTCTCTACCACCTCATATGAGGTAGGTATTCTTGGGCAAAGGTGACATTTTGCCGGTAATTGTTGCATCAGATTTGAATATGCAACAAGTAGAGTGTTTGGTTGAAGTGGTTCAAGAGAGCTATTGGGTGGACTATTACGGATATTATTGGGATCCCTCCCGGTATTTTTTCACCTAAAAACCAACTCATGACCGATCATAAGCCCAGTATTGAGCACCAAAGACGTTTAAATCCACCTATACAAGAGGTAGTGAAGATCAAAATTATTAAGTGGTTTTGATCCCGGAGTCATATATTCGATCGCTGATAGTAGTTGGGTATTCCCTGTTTAGTGTGTGCCCAAGAAGGGGGGATGATTGTGGTCCCTAATACAAAAAATGTGCTTGTTCCAATGAGTTTGGTGACCGTATGGAGAGTGTGCATTGATAACTGAAAATTGGATGCATGGACTGAGAAGGACCATTTCCCTATGACCTTCATAGATCAGATGTTAAATAGGCTTGTAAGAAAGGGGTGGTACTATTTTCTTGATGGTTTTTCATTTTACAACCAAATCTTTATTGCACCAGAAGATAAAGAGAAAAACACTTTTACTTGTCCTTATGGAACTTTCACGTTCAAGAGGACGCAATTCAGGTTGTGTAATGCACCAGCTACTTTTAAGAAATGTATGATGTCCATATTCTCCGATATGGTGGAGAATACCATTGAGATATTTATGGATGATTTTTATGTTGTTGGTGATTCATTTGATCATTGTTTGAATCACTTGTCCTAAGTTCTCAAAAGATGTGAAATTGTAACCTTGAGCTAAATTGGAAAAAATGTGACTTTACGGTGAAAGAGGGGATCGTATTGGAACATCGCATCTTAGAGAAGGGTATAGAGGTTGATCGAGATAAATTCTAAGTGATAGAGGGACTTCCTTCACCAATATCAATAAAAGGTGTGAAAAGTTTCCTTGAGCATGCGAATTTCTACCGGAGGTTCATCAAGGATTTTTCAAAAATTGTACATTCTCTGTGCAAGTTACTTGAGAAAGAGTGTAAATTTTATTTTGATGAATCCTGTCTTAGGGCATTTGGTGAGTTGAAGGAGAAATTGGTGTGTGCGCCCATTATTATTTCCCCGGATTGGAGTAAGCCATTTGAGGTGATATGTGATGCTAGTGGGGTTGCGCTTTGTGTAGTTTTGGGTCAGAGAAGCGATAGAATCCTTCACCCTATTTACTATACCATTAAATCCCTTAACGAAGCCCAAAAGAACTACACTGTGACTAATAAAGAGATCCTTGCGGTGGTATTTGCTTTTGAGAAATTTTGTTATTATTTGATTTGCACAAGAGTTATAGTGCATACTGATCATTCTACCTTAAGATATTTGATGGTAAAGAAGGATGCGAAATTGAGGTTGATTCGTTGGGTGTTGATGTTGCAAGAATTTGACAATGAAGTGAAAGATATAAGAGGGACTGAAAATTAAGTTTCCAATCACTTGTCCCGATTAGAAGATGAAGTAATGCCAGAGTTAGGTGAAAACGCCGAAATTGATGATACTTTCAGTGATGAGCATGTATTGGCTGCTTCTCAATACTTGATTCTGTGGTTCGTAGATTTTTCGAATTACTTGGCTAGTGATATCATCCCATCATACTTTTCCTTTCATTAATGGAAAAAGTTCATACATGATGTGCAAAAGTTATTTTTGGATGAGCTATATGTTTATAGTAATTATGTCGATGGGATAATTTGGCGTTGTGTACTGTAAATTGAGATGTTGAGAGTTTTAGAGTCATGCCACTCCTCGCTTGTGGGTGGGCATCATAGTGGTATCCACATAGCCCATAAAATCTTGCAATGTGGCTACTATTGGCCAACCATCCACCAAGATGCACATGAGTTCGCCAAGGCATGTGATAGGTGCCAAAGAAATGGCGGTATTTCTAGAAGGCAAGACCTCCCTTTAAATCACATTTTTGTGATCGAGTTGTTTGATGTGTGGTGCATTGACATTATGGGCCCTTTTGTGAGTTCTCATGGGATGAAGTACATTCTTGTGGCAGTTTATTATGTGTCTAAATGAGTGAAAGCCATAGCACTTGCAAATAATGAAGGGAAGAGTGTCACTGCATTAATGAAAAAGAATATATTTTCCAGATTTAGCACCCCAAGGTCCATTATTAGAGATGGGGGGGATCCCACTTTTGCAACAAGTTTTTCAAAGGATTGTTGGTGAAATATGGGGTTCTCCACAATGTGGCCACTCCATACCATCCTCATACTAGTGGGCAAGTTGAGGTGTCAAACAGAGAAATCAAGCAGATTCTGGCAAAAACGGTGAATACAAATAGAACGGATTGGTCAAGGAGGCTTGATGATGCTCTTTGGGACTACCGGACAGCATACAAGACTCCCATAGGTATATCCCCATACCAACTTGTATATGGGAAAGCTTGTAAGTTGCCGGTTGAGTTAGAGCATAAGTCCATGTGGACAATGATGAAATTTAAAATGGATTGGAATAGGCTGTAGAACAGAGGTTAAATGAGTTGACTGAGCTTGATAATTTTTTCTTAAAGGCATTTTAAAGTGCAACACTCTACAAACAAAAGATGAATAAGTACCATGAACAAAAGATTGAGAAGCGAAATTTTTTGGTTGGGAATTTGGTGCTTTTATTCAACTCTAGGTTGCGCTTGTTTCCGGTCAAACTCAAGTCCAAATGGACTAGTCCATTCTTGATCAACCATGTTTTTCCTCATGGAGAGGTGGAGTAGGAGAATAAGGAGGGTGTAAGGTTCAAGGTAAATGGGGAACGAATCAAAATCTACCTAGGGCATGCTGAAAAGGGGAATGAAGTGATCTAGGCATACCATCTTGATGAAGTCTAAGTAATCAAGAGTCCAGCGTCGTGCCGCGACGTTAAATCAAGAGGTTATTGGGAGGCAATCCAATATGTATACTCTAGCCAACATTAGGTTTTTTGTGATTTTATAGGCCTAGTTGCATTATTTCTATTTTTATCACTTAATGTCACGTATTAATTTTCCTTGTTAGAAGTTTTTGATAGAGAGTAAACTAGGGTCCGTGTCTAATAAAGGGTCTCGTAAATACAAAAAGATTATCTTATTGAATGTTCAATGTGTAGGACCGTCGATAGGGTCTGTAGATCCCAGGTTTATTTCTTTGATTTTTTTTAAGTTAGAGCACATTCGACGGACCATCGACCGACTTACGGTCCGTCGACGGGGAATCATTGACTCCTCCAACACACTAACCTGACCCGACCGGACCGGCTATATATTAAATTTTTAAACCTTTCAATTGCCCACCCTTTCAAAACCTTCTCCTAAACTGTTTCCCTCCCTATTTACCTTCAACTTCTCCACTTCCTCACCCATTAATTCCCTTTTTATATAAGGCATATTCTCCTTTTCCCCAAATCTTCATCAGTTTCCCATATTCCTTCTCTTCTCCAATCTTCCATCTTCCTCTATCTACTGCCTGGTGGGTTTTCGAGGTCACTCTTTGGTTTTTCGTACCTTCAAGAATTCATCCCCTCATTCCCTACACTACAGTATACATGTATGTCTTTCTTATCCGCTCTATTTAATCTCGTTACTTTACATGCTAAATTTTTCAAATACGATAATGGGTCTTGAATTTGGGACACCGTTGCATGCTTAAAATCTTCAAACTGAATTCCTAGTCCCTTAGAATAATTAAAGTTAATGGGATAGGGGTGTATTGTATAATAATTGTTGTTTTTTGAGTGTCGTTGTGTTCGACTTAGGGTTTGATAGTCTTTGCAAATCAATGTTTCAAACTACGATAATTCATTCCCTAGGAATGATGAAATAAATTATTCCTTAATAGAAACTAGTTTTTTAAGAATCCAAAAATGTTATTAAGGGTCCATCGATGGGCCTCCACTGACGGATTGTCGTTCCGTCGATGGTACATCCTGCACTTCCTTTGTCTCTAACAGAACCTTTATTTTTGCGATGTCTAAATAAATTTCAAAGTGTCCACTGATGGACTCCCACTGACGGACCGTGGTTCCATCGACGCACCATCAATGTCGTCTATCAGTTAATTCTGCAGTTCTACATCACCATTCTGTTTGTGTTTCCTCCTCTGTTTTTGATTCTTTTAAGTGTGTTACATGCATACATTAGTACTAATAACCCCTCCTTGCAGGTACACATGGCACCAAAACAATACTTAGTCTACTCTCGAAGACGTTCCAAGTCTGTTGCCCTTTTCTGCTGGTTGGTTATTTGGTCGTCTGATTATGAACGTGACCCCAAATTCATGCCCTCAGGCACCCAGACACCATCATGCCTCTAGGACCTCTCAGAGCAAATCGAAGAGGGTGGCGTCTGGCGTAGTAACAGTCTCCCAGTCTTATGAGAAGCGCACACTGACGGGCATACTGTCTAGGTCTGCTGCAGTTTCTGGGAAAGCGTTTGGCTCTACCGAGCTTCCAGGTCTGAGTAAGCTTCATATTAACATGGGGCACTGGTCCAGATTCATCGTTCCACTTATCCTCACTGAGGAGGATGGAAGTGTGAATTCTACTCCAGTACCCCTAACCGATGTCCCCGCACCAGTTGTTGATCAGCCCAACTGATGGTGTGTCAAGGGTCAATATCAAATATACAGGGATGCGAAGCTTCTCAACAACAAAGGGGTCATGACTCGGACTCTATAAGTCGAGCGACGAGTTCTTAATGGGAGTCTTCCCACGATGCCAGTTGTACATGACTTTTTGACCCGCCATCGGGTAGAGTGGACGGCTAGGAGTTTGGATCGTTAAGTGAGGTGATGGTGAGAGAGTTCTACGCCGCTTATGTGGTAACTCTCAGGGCTAGTTTGGACAAGCGGGCTAACCCCGCTAAATATGCACCACTTGAGCATGTTCAGGTCCGTGGCAAGCGGGTGTTTATATCTTTTCCCACCATTCAAAAATTTTTATATGGTGGTGACACTGATGCCACCAAGACCCCCTCACTCCCGAGTTTGAATATCGGTGGAAGTTGGTAAATGAAGGCCATTTCCAGTGTGAGAGAATGCTTAGAGAGACTACAAAAATGTGGAAAACCCAGAACTTCTCCATGGATGGCGAGGATGTTGATTGGGTGTTGGAGCCCAAATGAGGTATAAAGAAGGCCAACCTCACATTCAAGGCCAAATTGTTATGGATCTTGGTCTGTCATTGGCTCTCTCCCACTGCTACAAATAATATTGTTACATGGGATAAAGCAGTGTTGACAGCTTCCACGGTTGCTAAGTTCGACGTGGATTTCGTGTAGCTTTTACAGGCTGTCATTCATGAGAGGGAATTTAAGTCCACCACTACTTACCCCTTCCTTTGCATTATTTTTGAGTTGTGCAGGTCTGCTGGAGTGCCCGTCTAGCACATTGATGTTCTCAAGACCCCGACTAGCATAGTTAATATCGATTTAATCCAGGATGATGCCAATGATTTGGCTCTTAACAGAGAACCCAGAGCTGAGGTGCAGCCGCTTGACAAGAACTTACCAGACACCATAGAGAAACCCCGAGGGGATGATCAGGCTACATCAGAGCCTACCGACACCACCCCGATTGAGTCTATCTCGGTTACTAGCACAGCTCTCAGATCCTCTCACTCCACCCCATCTGCAGCATTGGTCCCAAAAGGTAGGGTCCAGAAGTTAGAGGCCCAAATGGACACACTTCTGCATCATATCAAGCGTTGAGTGCAGAAGTCTATTGCTGAGGCGGAAGAGTGAATCGAGAAGAAGATGGACTAGTAGACTGATAGCCAGATTATGGAGATCCACTAGCGCCTTTACACATTTGAGTTGAGGGTTCTCGCCCGCCCATCCCCTATTGTAGATTTGACAACTCTCCAGGATTTTCTGGCGCGTCTAAGAGCATATATAGATGCCATACTAGAGGCCCGAATGCTTGAGTCTGAGGCCCCAGCTGTGGAGCCTGTTTAGGATACGGTGATGGTTGCACTGTTCTCCACCAATGTTGTGCAATCACTTCAGCCACGTCAGCATACCAAGAGGCACCGATGTAGAGAGGATCATGAGAATCAAGCTAGGAAGAGAGTGTGTCTTCAGTCGAAGGCTGCGAGGAGAGCCTCGCTAATTAATGAGGAGGCCCGACATATGAGGGCTCAGGCGGTGTCTGCTTGTGCGTCTAGATCCAGGATTGCTCATGTTAGGAGGAGCACTAATGAGGGTGCTGTTATTGCTGCGGACATTTCTGACAGTGTCCCTACTACAAAGAGAGCGGGTTCCGGGAAATCAGAGTCTCCATTTTGTTGATCATTGGCGCTATGAGCCTCAGGTTTGCTTCACCTACCAATCCAATGTAAATTTTTTATGCATTGGGGACAATTGCATGCTCTTATATGGAGGGGGGTAAATGGGAAGTGAGTGCTAGGGTGAAGTCTGAATATCCCAACTCGCTATCCTCTGTTGGGGTTTTCTTTCCTGTGTTCTTTTTCCCCAAGAGACTGGTTATTTTAATGTTGAACCGGCACGTTAGTATCTCTTGTACATAGTATAGATATGACATCTGAAGCATGATGGCTAAATAAAATGATATCCTGATTTAGAGAAAATGCTTGCAAGAATATGCATAGTGAATGATGAATGTGTGGCTCTAAGAATGACACAAAGATACACCACTTCATGACCCTAAATGTAAAGCTCGAACTAGGTGTCTGATAATTTGGTAGGGTAATGATATGTTAAGTGAGTGTGAGAAAAGTTGAATATCCGACCATTGGTACTGAGCTAGAACTTGGCCGGTTAGCCCAGCTAAAAGTAATTTGTGATAGAAAATTAAGAAAGGATCATAGGCCCTTGTTCAAAGATATCAAATCTTTTGCCTAGATAAAAGAAAACCAAATGAAATTAATCCCTTCTTGATCCAAATGATTTAAGTTTAAAATGGACCTTTCTTTTCTACCTAAATTTATCTTTTCTTGGAACAATATGATGGCCGTGGTCCCTCCTTAGACATCTGCACCTCACCTTATGCGAAAAGCATAAGTTGAAGGTGGCTAATGAAGAAAACAACCTCATGTAGTCCCTGACCCAACCTTTGGTATTTTTTACCTTGGATCATGGCTAAGCCATGAGTTGAGGGTGGCTATTACAAGGAATGCTCCGGAAAGTGAGGTTGAAAGAATAAAGAGAGAAAGAAGAAAAGAAAAGTGACTCAAGCAAAGTTGAAATCAATTGAAAAATTTGAAAAAAAGAGTAATTTACACCAAAGGAGAAAGAAAGGAGAAAAGCAAGGCAAAAGAATATAAGAAAATTAAGAATATGGCGTAATAAAGGACGAAAAGGTAGCACTCTTAGCCGTTACGTCAAAGAGCGAAACAAGCTACTAAAATACATCCAAATGTACTTACCTCACCGTGAGCCTACGTTACAAGCTAAGAAAGTCCTATCGTGACCCTAAGAGTCTAATATGGTGAACCTAAAGCTCTGAAAATAATGGCAAGCCTATGGCGACAAAGTACCAAATAGGTGAGAAGTTGTTCTGAGAGTGAGTGTTGAAAAATAATCCTTATACTAAACCTAAAATCACTGTGTGAAAAGGGAGGATATTGATTTTAAAGAAAGGACACTAGTTAAATACTACAAAGTTGGCACTTTGGTGAGAGATAAAAGAGGAGATGTATCGGTGCGTGGTGAGTCTGTGTCATGGTCTGATCCACATGACCGAGGCTAATAATTATATCATGCATGAACATAAAGAAAATGATCGGGAGTGATAGACAGATGATTGCGAAAGCTAAAATACGATACTTTTGTACAAAGGTTTTTTTGTGAGTCATAGTGCATCGCTTGAGGACAAACAACGAATTTATATTGAGGGTGTAGATGTACCATGATTTCACGGTAATTTCAATTCTTTATACTCAAGTTTAGTGTGTGTCTAAGGCCTTTTTTTATATTTTTAATGTACTTATCTTGGTGTTTGCAAAAAACACTGTCCAGAATGAAAACGATGAAGATGTGCTGAAAATTGTCAAAAAGATGACCTACAGAGCCATCCACGGTCCGTCGACCCATCGATGGTCCATAGGTGGCAACCGTATCTATGAAGATGTTATGCTACTAATGAAAGATCGTGGAATTCTGACAAAGTGTGGGACTACGGAAGGGATGACGGCCCGTCGTCTCATCGACGGACCGTCCTGGTGATTCGTTGGTGTTAACAGAATGTAACCCAATATTCGATTTTAAAAGATTTTAAGTGTGGAGCAACGAAGGACATCGACGGCCTGTCTTCTTGGCCCGTCGATGGTAACAGAGAGTTGGAGAAGAAAGCAGCTGAAAATAGAGTTGAAGTATGGACCGACAGAGGCGCCTACGATCCATCGTTGCCTCGACGGTCCGTTGGGCAGGTCATCGACACGAGACGCATTTTTGGATAGATTTTCCATATTTAGGTTTCCCTTTAGGTTTGGGATTCTTTTATTATAAATGGGACCAAAAACCTCGTTTTGGGGGTTCTCTTTGTTAATTCTCAAATTTGTATTGTTGGTTGTTGAACATTGGTTTTCAGAAAATACTTCACTTTTCCGGAATCGATTCTTATAATATTTTTATTAATTAAAATGATTTGTCTTCAATTACTGTTAAAGTAAGTACATTACATTCTTGTCTTAATGTCATAATATGAATTGTGTAATCTTTAACATGGGTACACTAAATCAACAAATGGGGTTGTTAGGAACCATGGGTAATTAACAAAGTAGTTAAAACTTGCTAAAACAACAGTTCTAGAATAGTGTCTTTCATGTATTGATAGTTCTTTCGTAGTAGACTTTTTAACTCGTGGACAACGTTGAGAATTAGAAAACTCACCTTGTGTACTGACCAGAACAAGGAGGTAGATAATAAGAAAATATTTATCGATGTAGAGTTAGGATACTTCTAAAGGTAGGTCGATTGGTGAAAAGTAATAAATAAGTCATTACATCGATTATGATGACTTAATATGAGTTAAAGATTAAAAGGTAAGTTTTCTAAAGTACAACACGTAATCGAGACCAAGGTGCGGGATGTGAAATTTCATAGTTGCTAGATTAGAAAACGAATTAGGATGCATAACGTACCACTTGCAGCAAGCTACTAGGAAAGGACTTGTATAGCTAGGGTTACTGCATTATGAACCTGTGGGGAACATTTAACCCTAGATTATTATCATCACTTGATAAACATAAAATATTTGAACTTGCTACTTTGTGTACTAACTTATTAATAAATTTTTTACACCAAATCCCCTTTAATTGTTTGTTTTTTGAACGGAATGATAATAGAAGAATCGTAGATTAAATTAAGTCTAAGCCATTTTCCTCGTGGGATCGACCATCCAACCTAAACATTTTGGGTTGTTTACTGATATTACCGCTTTATACTTTTATTTAGGGAGTATAGGTTTCAGTGTATCAGTTATGAAAGGTGGCCTTATTATAATGTTTTTTGTAATCTTTAAATGTGTTTTTATCTTATGGTAGGGATTGATGTTTATTCTTTAGAATATGCATTGACGGATTTTACCTTGGAAAAAGGACTATTTTAAAACTTAAGGTCCCTTAATTACATTTAATGGTTTATATTGTATGAGCTTCCATAATTAGTACAAGTTTGAATTGTATACGAACCGCCAAATTTCCTTATTTTTCTACAAAGTGCAGGTTCGGGCTTGTATGTCTTATGGAAAAGAAGAAAGCTAGGTAGGATTAGACGTCTCCAAGAGGCACTTGGTTATGTCCTCAAGCTTTTGAGGAAAACATTGATCCCACTATTTTCTTTTTTCTAATTTTGTTACAAGACTACTAGTGTACTTCTTATATGGATACTTCTATGGAGGTCTTCTAAGGCCCTATGTCATGATTCTTAGTTTTAAACTAGATGGTTAATGAGACTAGTCTTGATTCTCCGTTTTCATATATGAAAGATGTTATCATTGATTGTTAAAGTGTTCAATTTTTCTGTATTTTTCAGTGTCTTACGTACTGATAATATGCTAAAGGCTCGTATAATACCTCTTCAAGGTTGAATACATCATGGTACGACTAGGGGGTGCTCTCAGATCATGATAATGGGCACCCCCTCCCCCCATAAGATTATTCAATAGAATATAGAGTTTTGTCATAGTCTTGGCCATGTTTTTGTCTCTCTCATTTCCCTTTTTGAATATGCTCCTTAGATATATGGAAGGTGACAGGAGAGACCTGATCCTCGCAAGTGCACCATGCTCTATTTAATATTGGCATGCCATCAAGAAGTTCAGTTGCTACTAAATATCGTTTTTGCATTAACCCTCAAGGTGAGAGTTAGTTAGCGACTCATTTGCTTACAAAACCGAACTCCAGTAGAAGTGCTGAAGGAGAACGTTATCAAGAAGACCATGAATTGTGATTAGATTTAATTGAACTGTCTAGTTCTATTGTTATTCATGTGAATTGACTATGAATTGTGGAGTAACTATCAAAGCTTATTCTAGCTTTGAGAAGTTGGTGAGTTGATCTAGATTTCTCTACTTAGTATGGAATTGTCCTTGAATGGCATTGTGTGGTATGGTCCACTTATGGTGGCAGTGTCTTCTTTATTTTCATTATCTATGTGTTGCGATCATGGCCTTGAAGGCAATATGTGTAAGGTGATTCAATGTGAAGATTATCATGATTGTGAAGAAGTTGTGTTTGTCTCCAATACCAGTATCATGTTCTAGGTATATTGATGATGTTTCTATGGGTTTTTTGTGAAGGTTTATGTTAGATGGGTAAGTCTAACATGGTTGAGATGAATAGTTATTGTGTTAGAATGACTCTTACTATGGTCCACTTAATGAATGGGTTTTCTTAAGAATACTTAGGATTCTATTTCAAAATTATAAAACATAATCTTGTATCCAATGCGTATAGTGTGGTGTGTGGTCCATAGTACGAACGTTGTATTGTGATCCTTATGAGGTGGCGGCCTAAATTTCATTTGTTTTGCTATAATGTAATCTTGTTGACCAAGGTTCACCCACTAATTACCTCATGCTTTATCTATGGAGTTTAGGTAGATTTCATAGCAACTAATGAATGGATAGTGATCATATACACTATTGCCTACTATTATGCATTTAAAGTATAATATGTTCATGAAATGATGAAAAATGGTATTTTATTTATGATGACGTGATAGGTGTACTACTATGGGTAAAGGTATGGGACTTTACCGATACATTTCACATGTGTAGCGTGATAGGATAGTTCCTAGGTGATTTCTTTATGTACATGAATATAAATGCATGATTAAGCTATGAACATAAAAGTATATGCTATGATGTCAATCATATGATACAATGAAGTATGAATTTGTGTAGTATCTAAATTTGTTTATGTGAAAGGTTTCCTCATATGAATACACATACACACACATGCATGAATAAATGAAGCATGTATTGTAATCTTGTAAGTAGTGTCTTTTGAAAGGTTTGCTGAATTTTACGCTAAACTAGACTATACTATGAATATGCTATATCGTTATGTAAGGATATTCTCACATGAGTTATGTTAATGAAAGGACAATTGTCATTGATAACCTATGAGTTATGCATATGAGGATTTGATCTCCTAAAGCCTATTTTTATGAAAGTAATGTTAGTAAAGGCTTTTCAAAAAGAGAACTCAACTTGGCACCGAGTGAATCTGAAAAATAAGAGGTGCCCCTTCTCAATGAGGGAAGACATGTTCACTAAATTTCCCTATGAGGTGGAAACTACAATGCCAAATGGCATAAATAGGGTTTCAATATACATCTCCTAGTTCCTTAACTATGTTTCCCCCATAGTACTTAGCAAGTGGATCCACCTAATATATTAGCATGATGTTAATGTTCTACCTTGACAAGTAGAGCACCTTCTTTCGGTGTGGGGTTCCATTATACCGGATACCATGTCTAGATCACATGATCTTAATGTCACATAAGGAAAGGGTTTCCGTAAAGTAAAATGGACAACGGAAGTAAAGTAATTCACCCTAACTAGATAACCTTAGGGAAGTTGCTTAGTGTATGTGAGGGTATGGGACTTTATCTGCACGTTGCACAAGTATTTCTTGAAGGGAGTTCTGGAAAGGTGTTCTATATGTACATGTATATGTATATATATGTCTATTATACATGATTTTGTGGTAATTTCTTGCATGATGTTGGTCTTACTTGGCATATTGTGAAGGTCCTACTTTACATGCATGTAGGTAGCTATACTAGTCATGTTGATGTATGAAGTAAATGACAAGGCTTGTGGTCTATTTATTAGCTTAGTAAGAATGTGTGAGGTTATGAGACTTCATATGTACATTGCACTAGTAGGATTAGATTGGGATTATGAGTAAGGTCTTATGATGTCGTAATAAAATTAAGTCCAAATATGCTCATGTTTACTATTGTCTTACTATGATGATATTAGAAGTCTTGAATTGTATTTTGTCTTGGAATGAGTCTTCTATGTGGTCTATGAAGTATGCGCCTAATAATATTCTATTTTCCATGAATGTCTATGTTTAAGTAAATGAAGGTTGTATGAATTTTCACCTTGGTTACCTTAACATGATGCTTGAGTGTGGATGGTGGAATGGGACACTATTCATGTATTGGACTAAGTATTACTTAAGGGTTACTTAGGGGTTAACGAATTAAGGTAAAACATATAATGTTATTAAACATTGATGATGTGCTTTAAATGCAATATATCGATTGGTGTGTTGTCAGAATAGTGTCTATGCCTATATGAAGTATGTGAACTATATTATGAATGTGCCAATGTTTATGAAGATTCTTTAATTTAAACAAGACATCTTGCAGTATTCTAAGTTAGTTTTAAATGTCCTCTTTAAATACATGTTTGATGGTTTTCATACTAGGGTATTTTTTACTAATACCATTCTTTTCATATTTTTAAACAAAGTTTAGGTGATGGATGACTAGAGGATGTTCTTAAAGTGGAGGGCTTGAGACATGTTTTCCAAGCTCAAGAAAGTGAATCCTTATGATTTAAGGATTCCTATGTAACGTTATTTATTCAAGTTTATGTAATGGCTTAGATTATCATTATCTATTGTTACGGTTCTTGTACTTATTCTACATATTGTTGATTCTAATATGGCAATATACATAGAGTGGGGGTTTTGCGTTGAAGGAAAACATTTTCTGGAAAATGTTTCCAATTTGCTAGGTTTGGTTGGGACAAAAGTTTGAAACATGTTTTCCAGTCACACTCATTTTACTCAAAATAAGGAAAAGATTTCCCTCAAAAAAAAGGAAAAATTTTCCGAAAACACTATTCCAATTTGGAATTACATTTTTAGGGAAAAAAACAATTTCAAAAAAACAATCAATTTTAAAATTTATTGTTTTATCCGATCCCCTCACGTCCACCCCACCCAAACTCGGCCCACCCCTCCACCCAAAAAAAAAAAAATTGTGGTTTTTAAAAATTATTTTTAACTTAAATTTTTTATTTTTTTTAAAAACAATCCTCCCACCTCCCCCCCCAACCCGGGCCAGCCACCCACCCCCCAACCCCGAAAAAAATTGATTTTGTTTTTTAAAAATACTATAAAAGTTCATTTTTTATTTTTCATTCCTACCTCCTTACCCCCTGCACCCTCCCCCAAACCCACCCACACCCCACCACCATCCAACATAAAAATTATTTTAAAAAAATATTTCAATTTCATAAATGTTTTCTTTACTCTAGTAAAAAATAAAGTATGTTTCTAAAAAAACATTTTTCATCTATAAATCAACACTAAAAATCATTTCCGGAAAATATTTTCTACTCACCAACCAAACATGAGAAAATAAGTGCAAAATATAATTGTTTTTCAGGAAAATATTTTCTAGTAAAACATTTGCCATGGAAAACATTTTCCTCCATACCAAACACATCCTTAGAATCAAACTATGTATTATGATATTTTTCTATATATGAGGTGATGCTTCTAGTATATGATGTGCTATGAAAATTTTATAATTTTTTGTTATATTTCCTACGACAATGACATGAATAATGACTATGGGCTTATATAAGACCTCCGAGAGGTAAAGTGTGCCATGTTACTTATAGGGTGTGCTCCTCGGTCGTAACAGAAAAAATCGTATATTGAATAAAGGGACCAGCTCCTCCCATGAAGTGATCAATTTCGAGGTAATTCAGCTAACCACTTGCAAGATTCACCTATCAGTGAAAATGGGAATAATCCCAACGCGACTGACTCTTGTGAGATGTTTTTAAAATAGAAGTGCTTGCAAACATCTACAAAGTATCGCAGATCTTAGTGAGGATCCTCATGAGCCAATCTATAAAATAGTCCCTTTAGTTGCATAGTTGCAATTTAGTACTCTTTATATGGAAAACTGTATTCCCCTCAGCAAGGGGTAAGCGGATGGCCCGAACACCTCCCATGAGATGGGGTTAATGACATTTTGCTCATTGACATCGTTAAGGTTGCCGATGTAATCTTGGTGGCCCACCTGGCTACCGCAACTGCCTTTTACATTCTTAGCTCCTACTTTAAACATAAATACTTAAAACAAAACAAAAAATTAAGTAAATAAATTTCAACAAATAAAAAAAAGAAAGCAATAGAACTATAAGTCCTCAAGTAAAACCACTCCCCGGCAACGGTGCCAACTTTGAGCTTATCTCTGACCAACAGACATAAATACGGTTTGAGTTCTAGATCATCGATAATATATTACACAACGGAGGGTTGGGGTAATGTCCCAGAGGAGCGTTCAAAATATGTAGCTAATTAGACATTCAATTATATTTAGTTGTAGCTAAAGAGATTTACCAGTAAAAAATATAATAGATTAAAAACAGTGCGACACGAAAGTTTCAATTATAAAATAGGGGGGGTATGTCAAAAGTATTAAAAATGGTCAAATTAAGGAAAACCAAATATGATGGTAAATTCATGGGATATGACCACAATACAAGTTAATATAGATTATTGGGTGCATGCTTTCAATAGAAAATTTTTAGAAAATAATGACTAGGCTAAGCTTTAATGAAAAAATAAGTTCTCTCTTAAGCAACTTACCCTTTTTCGAATGGGTTCCTCGCGGACACCTATTTTCCACAAGCAGACCAGCCTTACGCCCCCTTACCCCTCACTTTCTTTTATCGAGATGAGTAGGGTTGCGTTGTTAGTATATGGGCAACAATGGGCCTCACCCTCTCGATTTGGAACCTCATGTTGACCCGCTCATTAGGGCCATAAATATAGTAGGGTCTTGGTTTCGACGACCTCTCCCTTGAGCATGCAAAAAATACATGGGGAACTTATTTGCAACTACCAAATCTTAGATTGAACCACAACCAATAGAATTAAGTCCTACTACACTAAATCTATGTTATCAACAGGCAAGGACCAACAACAGATATATAACTCATATTATCTAAATTACACCCCAAGATTGGGGTTTTTACCCACACATCCAGAAATAATAAATTATACCTTCAATGGTGTTGAAATTAAATGGTATAAGAAGTAAGATGGTATTTACGCAAAGGAAGAAGAACAAAGAAGACCCAGTTCCAATTACGGGAAGATGAAATCCTTCCTTCTTCAAATCTTCAAAATATCATCTTCAGACGTAAGAGAAAATTTGAAAAACTAAAGTTAAATATCTAATGACTAGAATAATGTTCTATCTCTCTAATTATCAATAAAAACTAGTATTTTTAGTTTTCAAATTTTTTGTCACGGTGGCTCGTTCGGCGAGCCCAGTGGAGGTCGCCGAATATATCGACGACTCGCCCATTTCTTCTTGCACACATCATCTTCGAAATCCTTGACCACTGGGCGATATAGTACTACTTCGTGGAACTGTTAGGCGGCACATCGTCTTCTCCTTTCACTGCCGATTTGATCCTCTTCTTTTAGGGTCCAGCATGCTAGAACAAAGGGCAAAGTATGTCCCTTCGGTGATGCTTGATATTTTTCATCTGATATTGAGATAAAACAACATTAGAGGACACTATTTCTTTTAAAATATAGCCCTAAATGAATCCAGTTTGTGGATTCATTAGATTCACGAGTCGAGGAATTAACACGAACCGTAAACCTTATCGTAGATACTAGCTTACCTTGAAATATTCCAGATTTTTCTTTATTCTCCTGCACACTTCACAACCATTTGTTTTTTAAAAAATTTAAACTATCCTAAACTATACTAACTTTATGCTAAGGTAATACAAATATCTTTAGTTGGGTCCCAAGCAATGCTTGATATATGTAACATCTCAAAAATTGGAACTTTGGATGGGAAGGAAAATTTCATATTTTGTCCCTCTTGCAGTAGGTTTACGAGTACTACCTTCGAGCTGTAGGAAGGAACTTGCAGGACCTTGGTGAATTTTTTGAAAATTTCAAGTTTGACTTATAAATAAACAAGAAGAATTGTAAGGTGTTCTACTGGGTGTAAGAGGTATCCGTCGAAGTGATTCAATTGACTAGGATTGTCCCAAGAAAGTCGTACGGACCATAGGTCAAAGTCATAGACCATTTTTGATAGATTCTTATTAAGGGTATTTCAGTCTCTTCCTACCCAATTAACTTCTAAATTATGTCATTTTGTCCCTATAACTTGCCCTATAACAACTTCTACCCTTAAAATTATTTTCCATTCCTATTAATCCCTCAATTCTTCACAATCTCTTCTTTCTCCAATATTATCCTAGGAAATCTATAGGTAAATATTAGGGTTTCAAGAGATTCAAGGGTATCTTCTCCATTACGTTTGTTTATTGATTATTAAGGAGTATGGGAATTCACCAATGAATCCTTTCATCCATTAGGTCGCAAAAAATCTCAGTCTCTTAAATTAGTTTTACTGAATTTATTAGGGTATTTATGCAAAACTACACAAGCACTATTTTTTATTATTCAATAAATTATATACAATCTTATGATGCATAATTTGATCCAATTACATGATTTTCAATTGATTTCGTACAAACATTTTATAACACCGTTCTATTTGAAAGAACAAGAATTTAAAAGAAAATTTATTGTGGAAATAATCATATTTAGAATGTTTTACAAGTTAAGATAATTATGATTTTTGGATCAACTTTAAACAACCATAAATCCTATATCAGGAATATTTAGGTGTGGTACAAGATACCATTGGAAAGATATTTGAATTATCTTTCCATCGGCGCTGAGTTTTCTCAATTTGGATTTTGTATGAGGGATATATTCCCATTTGAAGTTGGGTTATCTAGATAAATAAAGTAAAAACCAGATTTTAGAAGAGTATTGTGGTCTTTTCATTATCCAATTATTTGAATTCGTTTATGTTAATTAATTTGAGGTCTAAGCTGATTGAATTCATTTTATATTTTATCAAAATAAGTTAGGGCTTTGAGAGAAGAGAAAAGAAAAGGAGAAAAGAGAAGAAGAAGCAAGGAATCGTCAAGTTCTTGATGTTAGACTTGTGAATTTCGCCAAGGTTTTATCCCTTACAAGGTATGTGAGATAACATAGCTTTGGGCTCATTCACCCACGTGTTAATCTTGATTTAATTCCGCAATTATGCTCTTACAAATATAGAAGTTGGGTTCTCGATGGAGTTTGTTGAAGTTGTTAAGAGTTCATGATTTATATTCATGAAAGTAGATATTATTTTGAGTTCATTCTTGCATATTTTGATTATGTATTCGAATCTAAGTGTTTTGGGAAATAACAATTGAATCTATAGGGTTTAGAGTTAAAAAATGACCAAGGAAATTCGTCAAAGTTCTAGGGGAAAGGGGTGGGGGCACCGCACTACTCAGAGCGCCCCACAAAGTGTTTTGTAGTTGGGGCTCAAGGGATCCACGCCAGCCAATGCGCCCCAACTAGTTTTATAGTTTGGTCTATTGCACACCTCTACATATTGAACGGTAGGGTCACTAGTTCCCTTCCCTTTTCCCACTCCTTTCTGTACGAGTCGCCTTGAAACGTACCTCTGTTTCCTATTTGATTTATACACTCTAAGGTACGTCCAAACAATATGAAACCATCCATAGCATTAGATCATGAGCCTTGAATCTATAATTCAATTCATGGAATGTTAAGAGTCAAGTCAATAGAAGTTCATAGAGTTTTCCAAAGGTCTTTTACGAATGTTTTAGCTTTGTTTTCAGACTTGAGCTTTGAATTGAGTAAAGAGTAAAGATTGAAGTTCATTTCTCCAAAATATTATACGGGGACTATGTATTCCCAAAGAGTAAAAACCGTTTTAACATTTTGAACAAATGAAGGAAAACATCTCTAAAGCACCTTTGAGCTCGTTTTAGGAAAGAGTAATATTTTTCATCAATTAAGCAACGAGAAAAATAATAATTTCCAAGAGGAGAACTTAGGTAGTTTTTGAGTAATTATCTAAAACCACAAATTATATTTTAAACATAGAGCTAGTATATTTTGGGGAGTATATTGAGCACCAATATGAGGGAGAATTTCATACAAAGTCCTAGCCCCACCCAATAAACCCATAGATCAACTCATAGTAGAAAAAGTCAGATACTTTTGAGAGATTCTAAGTGATATTTAGCATAGAGTGAGAGGTTCCATTTAAAAGTTATAGTTCTCGTTCTATTACATTGGCAAGGTATAGGTTTGTTTTTTACCTGTCTGCGCAAGATAAAACATTTATATCATCACATAGTTATAAGTGATGGTTGTGGATAGAAAACTCCCACAAAAGTATTTTGTATTATATATACAAGCGTACTATTACTGTTATATACATCCGGAGTTTATATGGTACTTTGGATAAATGCAAAAGTTAATATTGATTCTAAATACAAGTAATTATTATCCATGTTTTTTTTAAAGATATTATTGTTGCTGCATTTATTTTATCGCTTTGATATTGAAATTACATCAGGTCAAGACTAGGTGTTTTCTTCAGTGTCCTTTCAAAATTAGGTAGTATTTTAGGAATTTCCTCCTCCTGCTTGGCATTCAATATATTGATGTTAAATTGGCTTGAATCGTTGTTACGATGTAGATTAAAGGTTACAGGATAAGGATCAACACATCGTTGATTCAGTTGAACTTCAGATTTCGTTGGTGAGGATCCTTGGCTTCTGAGGATTCCCCTTAATCGCTTTTCAATATTTTGTTCATATGGGGAAATTGGGGGTCTTGTTCAACATCCATCATAATTATGGATGGTCAACGATCTTGTTTCGAGACTTGAGTTTCCATATTGCTACTTAAATGTTTCTGTAAGCCATTTTAAGCTAGCATTTTTCCATAGATTTCAAAAATAGCCGGATGCCTCCAGACCAACGAAATTCACGAGAAGAGTTACACAAGTTATGATTATAGAGTTAACATCTAGGTATTTTCTTTGGAAAACATGGCGTCACTATCTTATGTGTTCAGTAGGATGTGTCACCAACACAAGAGTCTCCCTGGTGTTTCCGTCAGAAACAGAAAGATATTACTCTAAGATAGAGGGGGTAGTTATAGCTACTAAAGGATTGTTTTATGAGTATCGTCTATAACCGAGATAAGGCTAACGGTGTTGTTGATGCCTTGAGAAGGTTTTCTATGTATAGTAATACCTATTTTGAGGAAGAAAAGAAGGAGTTTGCAAAAGATATGCATAGACTTGCATGATTAAGAGTTTGACTTATGGATTCTACATAAGGAGGAGTAGTGGTGATGAATAGGGAGGAATCATCATTAGTGTAAGAAGTGAAAGAGAAGAAACAACAAAATCCTACTTTGCTTGAATTGAAGACAAATGATCATAAGCAAAAAGTAATGGATTCTAAATAAGGAGGAGATTGTGTATTGTAGGGTTCCCAATTGTTTGTAACTGTACCAGGGAGGATTAACTCCAAAGAGGATCACAGGAGAAAGCCCATAACTACATATATTCTTAGCATCCAGGTTCCATAAAGAGTTCGTGTCCTTCGGAGAAAATTATATGGTTGGAATAGTATGAAGAAAGGTATTATTTTGTTCGTTACAAAATGCCAAATTGTAAATAAGTTAAATTAGATCACCAAAGGCCTGGTGCTATGGCATTGAATATCGAAATTACATAATAAAAAGGGAGATGATCAATAAGGACTTCATTACTGCGTTTCTATGGTCTCGCGGGCAACATGATTAAATTTGGGTGATTGTTGATAGAATGACAAAATCAGCCTACTTTTTGTCGTTAAGGACTACACATTGATTAGAGTATTATGCCAAGTTGTATCTTCATGAGGTAGTAATATATCATGGAGTGCTTGTTTCGATTACATCAGATAGAGGTGCACAATTGATTGCACAGCTCTAGAAATCTTTTTAGAAAGGCTTGGGTTCAAAGGTGAACTTAAGTATTGTTTTTCATCCTCAATCAGATAGTCAAGAAAAGTGCACTATTCAAACATTAGAATATATGTTTAGGGCATTAATGATTTATTACAAAGGTAATTGGTATGATCGTCTAACGCTCATCAGTTAACTTACAACAATAGTTACCACTCAAGCATCTAGATAACTCTTTATGAATATCTTTATGCTAGGCGATGCAGATCTCTAATTGAATGGTTTGAAGATGGTGAAGCTGGGTTAATAGGACTAGGCTTAGTTCATCAAGATATAGATAAATTAAAATTTATACAAGAGAGGTTTAAAACAATGCAGAGCCATAAAAAATCTACATTGGTGTTAGAAGGAGGGAGTTAGAGTTTGAGGTGGACGATTGGGTAAAGTTGAAAGTTTCACCCTTGAAGGGTCTTATGATATTTGGTAAGAAGGGGAAGATTAGTCCTCGATTATATTTGTCTCTTCAGAAACATTACAAAAGGATTTGTTTAATGTATTCTTATTGAATTGGAAGAATCACACGAGTTGCAGCATTCCCATCAACATTTTCATATATCTATGATAAAGAAGTGTATGAGAGGTCCTTCACTTATCATTACATACAGAAGAAATTGTATTACGTAAAACTGTTCTGATGAGGAATTCTAATTAAGTTCCTAGACTACAAGTTTTCATTGTCAAGAACCAAGGACTTCTCTTTTCAGCTCAGTCGTCCAGTCAGTGAGGAAGTGGGACAAGAGGAGTACCAGTTAGGCAGTTAGCATCAAATTAAAAATCATTGGAGAAAGAAATTTATTGAGAAGATTACTTGGAAAATTGAGGAATATATGAAGAAAAATATTCCCACATCTCTCGGATCTGAAGAAGTTCCAAATTAAGGTACTATTATAATTCCTTTGGTTGACATTTTACTTTAAGTTGACATGGTAATAGATTTTCCGTGAGTTTTGAGTAATATTAATGTTACTCCCTTATCGCTTAGCAAATCTCATTCAAGGCAAATGTTTGCAAGGGAAAATATTGTAACACCCCGCTTTTTGAAAGGGAAATATAAAGAACTAGAAGTTAAAGAAACCATTTTTGAAAATATGTAAATGGTAAACTTTCTAAAGTTGTAAGCAAATTATGGATTGGGTTAAAAATCAAATGACCATAAATCTACACATGATGAATTTAGGTAGCTACAAAGATAATGTACGAAAAATCTTTGAATTATATTCTAACGGTTGCTCGAGCTTGCTTATTTGAGTTAGTATGAGGGGAAATATGCCCATTTGGAAGTTGGGTGCCAGATAAGAAGAAATACAAAAATCGGGATCTAGAACGGGTATAGTCTTTTCATTAAACAATTATTTAATTTTTATTTTGGTAATTAAAAAAGGGGTTTTTGGGGGGGGGGGTCTAAACTGATCATTCAGTTTTATGCTTTATCAAAATAAGGTAGGGTTACGGGTTTGGCTAAGAGATAAGAAGAGGAGAAAAGAGGAAGAAATAAGCGAAGAAAACCTCAAATTCTTGAAGCTAGACTTATGGATTTCTCACGGAGTATAATCCTACGAATTATGTGAGATCACATTAGTGGTGTTTTGTCATCCATGCAAAAATCATATTTAATCGGCGAAAATTATGTTCTTGAAAGTAAGAAATGAGTTCTTTATAGATTTGTTGAAGTTTCTATTGGGCTCTTAAGTGTTGAAGTTGCTAGGGAGGTTGCTTTGATTGTAAATTAATGGAAATAGATGTCGTTTTTAAGTTATTTATTGCATATTTAGGTATTGAATTTGAATTTAAGCATTTTGGGGGGAAATAAACCAATTGAAGTTAGAGGGTTAGAGTTAAAAAATGCCAAGGAAATCCATCAAGTTAGGGGGAAAAAAATGGGTGGGATCATCGGCGCCACTCGAGTGCGCCAAAAAATAGGGCTCGAGGATGCTGCAACTCCACTTCTTCAGTTTTTCTCTAGACCCAGGCCACTCAAAGCGCCAGGGACGCCGGTCTTCTACTATTTCCACCTTCTACCGTATGGGTTACCTTTTGTTTGTAACGTACATAGGTTTCCTTGTTTATTTGCTACACTAAAGGTATGCCTAAGAAACATTAAATTATGCTGGATAATGAGGCCTTAATCCCACAATACAATTCAGAAAAAATTAAGAGTCTAAGTTAATAATAGGAAGACATAGAGTTTCTAAAAGGTCTTTTACAAATGTGTTAACTGTGTTTTTTAAACTCAGTTTGAGGTGGAGGTAAAGAGTAAAGATTGAAGTCATTATTTCAAAAAGAGTAGATGGGGGACTATGTGCCCCTCACAATGAAGTAAACTTTTTTTAACATTACAATACGAAAGAAACTGATTATTTTTTAAAGAGCCTTGAGCTAAGAGTTCAGTAAAGAGTAAATGTTTTCACAATGACCAACAAAGAAACAATTGATTTTGTGGAAGGAAATCATTCACGGTAGTTTTTTAATATATCGAAACCACAAGTATGTTTTTTTAAGAAATAGGTAGTATAGTTTTCGAATAGTATTGAAGCCGATATGGGGGAGAGGTCAGACAATTCTATGCACTATAAACCATATAACCATCATGCATAGAAAAAGGTCATACTCTTTTCATGATTCCTTAGTCTTTTTTAGCATAGGCTATTGGATGAACTTAGTGGTAAGTTTATATACCCTCGTCAAGCAATAGGACGGCCCTGGCAGCATGAGGCAAAATGTGGTGTCACCACATAGCTCTTAAGTGATAGTTGTCGGTTAGAAAAACTCCCATAGAAGTATTTTGTATTATAATATACACAAAGTTACTTGTATATTCATATACATGTAGAGTAACTATTGTATTTCTAAAAACACAGAGTTGTAATCCATGTTTTGATCTTTCCTTTATCTTGTATTTGATCTTTCCTTTATCTTGTATTTAAATTATTGCCTTATATTAAATGAGTGTAGTTTAGTTTAGTTGAGTTTAGACAAGATTTGTTCTTTGAGTTTTCTTTTAAAGATTAGTTTTGGTTTGTTAGGATTTTCCCTTTCTGAGAATTCCAGCCGTACATCAATGTCATTGATATTCATTTGGTTGATTGGTAATTATGATACAAATAACAGTCGCAAGATCCAGATTCCAACGCAATCGTTGATTCTAGTTGAGTTGTAGAGTTCTTTAGTGAGCCTCCTTCCATCCGAGGATCCCTCTTTATCAATTGTAAGTATTTTAGTTCATTAGGATGTTGCAGGATCTTGTCCCGAAATCCCATCTCGGTTATTATAGGCATTCATAAGACAATCATTGAGTTCATTTGTCTTTTACCTGTATATATGGCACCTAATCTTTTCTCATAGTTCTGATAAATATTGGTAATTTATGTAGGAACTTTTCTGAGGGGTTATTACAAGTATATAAATTGTTTCTCGTGAGGAACGATATTTATAATGGGTTAACTATTGGTTTAAAATTGTCGTTGTAGTCAGTAGGTAGTAGATGAGTAAAAAATTTTATGAAGGTTGGTTCAAATTTATTAAGGGTGTCGAAAAATTGTGAAACAAAAATGCTTGATTAGTAAGATTCAAACAGGGAATATTGGCCATCAACGCATCTGAATATTGCTAGGCGATAACCAACTTATTGGGTCAATGGTGTTCCAAAACATGTTAATCAACTTTATGTGTTATTATATTATATATATGATTGTTTTTCAACAAAGTATATTCAATGGACATCCTGGCATGCCCGTGGCTCTGTCTGCATGTTTAATAGTGTCATGACTCAAATCATGTTGATTACACTCACACCAAAACCTCCGGTGAGGACAAATATTACTACAACCCCTCTACAAAATTTTGTGCGAATTAAGCGTTCACAAAATACAAAAGAGTTTGGAATGCACAAATAAACTAGAATTTCATAAAACTTTGAAAGTTTGAACAACACCATTACAAACAATTACGGGAACAACCACCGAGAACATGAAAGTCAATATACCAAAAATCTAACATTCAAACAAGGACATGAAAATGGGCACACCCCGAAAACTAAACAAATGAACATCTAAATTATACATCTAAGTTCAAATAAAGTGGATTACGCAAAAGAAAAATTCATGGCAGCCTGAAGATTGGCTCGCCCTTTTAAATTCGATATCGATCACTGATCTCTTTTTTTATCTGAGGTCTCTTTTTACTAGTGGCATTAGATGCCCTGTACTGACAAAGGACGAGGAAGTGTAGAAGGGTAAGTATCAGTACACCAATCAAGTTTAACTGGTAAGATCACGCAGCTATTCCAATAAGTTAAAAACACATGAGCTGTCACAACAAGGAAACATGGACATGTACATAACATATATACACATTGGTAACTTCACGAGCAAGACACCGATCCAAATAGGTGTGTTAGAACTGATACCCGCTCCCAATATAAGTGTCGGAATGCGACAACCCCAATTCTAGTTAGTGTGTCGGAACGTGACCACCGCTCCAATATAAATTTATTGGTGACGAGTGAAGTGATTCTTATACAAAACATATTTGTTGAAATAATTTTTTAATAATAGTATATTGATGGATATTTTACAAGTTAAAAAATAAAAATGATACTGAATCATACTGACTACAAAGAGAAACCCATATAATTGAGATGGATTTTCAAAAATCGAATTTTAAGTACAATTTAAAAAATACCCAAAATTGAGATGGGTCTAATATTTTGAAAAAATAACCGACCAATATCTATTAACACCCCTGCACTCACTGCTTGAAAAAGTTGCAAGACGACATTGTAAGAGTTATATAAAGAGTAATAGATGTTAATTGTTTCTTATTACATAACAAATTAAGAGACCTTTTTTTTGCCTATTCTGGATGATTATTTCTTTATGATGTTTTAATTACCACAACGTAAACACCTAAAGAGATGGAAACACTATATGCCTTTCTGTCTTTATTAACGCTCAAATATTTAGTTGTTAATCCTAATAACAAAAATGGTGTATCACACTTTTCTTATAAGTTTTATTTTTATATTTACGAAGGTGATGAAATTTTGCACTAACCACTTAAATTATAATTTGTTGTTGTACAAACGATTTTGCAATTTCGCTAAAATTTTTATAATTATTACCATTCATAGTATAGGTGATCATATGCATAATGAATATATATATATATATATATATGGAGTTCGTCATTAAATGACATAATATAGTAGTCCCTACTGACATAACTTAACTCATACAGAAACATACATTCGAGACAGCAAGATAAAAAATCTCTGAAACTTATGTGTTAAACCAATGACGTCCTATAAATACTACATAACTATAATCAAACTTATTTTTTACATTAATTTGTTGGTTGAACAAAATTTTCTCTAAAACTTGCTGTCGAGCATTAAAGGGCTATATGTGAAGATGTGGTCCTAGAAATTACGAATGAAAGGTGTTGGGCTCTCAAACGGAATAGGAAAATTTTTTAAAATGTTAATATTTTCATGTTTAATAGGTTTTTTTAGCCACACTTTCAATATTTATGTAAAATGTAAATATTTTAGTTTGTTATATATTTGATTTATGTATTTTTTTTTGTTTTTTAGTTTTCATGTATACAATTATTTAGAAAGGGAAAAATCAAGGGAGATAATATTTTTAAAAAAAGGCCTATATCACTTACAACTACTCATCAGTACAATTCAATAAAAATTCTCTTTTTCATTCGATAGTCAACGTCCCCTTTGTATTATGGTTTCATTCTATAATTGCGATACTAATAATTTTACATTTTATTGTTCAATTTAACCATTCAAATTTTTACTTTCATAGTAAAAACTAAAAGTTGTTGTTTCAGTCAGGATCAAAAATGCATAAGATGACTGCCAAAATGCATTTTTCTTTATTACATTACAAAAATTATGAGTGTATCTCAATATAATCTAACATTACATATGAATAAAATTATGAGGACAAGATTATGGAAAATAATACAATGTGAGGAGGAAAATTACAATTCTAAAAAAATAATTTGACGGTTTTAAAAAATAGAATATGTCATGCTTAAAAAATACCAAATCGATTTGAATACCCAATGAATGAAACAAACTAAAAAGGAAAATATGTTCTTAAAATACAAATGATGAGTAAAATAAAAAAACTAATTCAAAACCAAAAAATTAATATTGAATGTATGTGGTATGCACACAATTTGCAATGCTATTTCCTAGTTATTTCTTTCCTCTTCATTTGTGAATTATTTTTTCCAATTTTTTCACCAAAACCAAATCTAAATTTTATTCACTTATGCATTAGTAACCCTATAAAAAATTCAAAATTATTAAATATTAAATATAAAATAATCAAATAATTTAATATAATATGTTTGAGTTCTAATGTAGATTACTACAAATTACAATCTGCTTAATCTGAAAAAAATTAAAATAACATCACAAAAAAAATCAAACAATAGAGTTTAAAATACTAAAAGTCCGAAATGCAATAAATATTATGATGAATATGTTAACAAACTATATAAAATAAAAAATGACGGACGTTCATAATATATGACAATCAAAAGTTCAACATTTAATTTGTGATTTTGAAAACAAAATCTAAATGAATGATGCTTCTAAAACCTTTATCAATTTGAGAGATTTCACTGGAATTAATTGATAGATCTGCCACAAATTTGTATAAAACCTGAATAATAGTTCTTTTAAAAACCGAGGAGCAAATAATAGTAAAAATGATGACAAGGCAAAAAAAAAAAAAAAAGGAAGGAAAATATGAATGATGGGGACAATGTTGAAAAACTGATGAAAGAGAAAAACATTTGAAAACACGACGAAAGTTAGACAAAAAGTTAATACCTACAAAGCTTAAAGAAAAGTGTAAAATGGGTCAGTACGGATACAAATTATTTTCTAAAATGTCACGACCCAAAACCGAGCCGCGACTGGGCACCCACTTTACCCTTTATGTGGCGAACCAACCGATCTAACCTTATCATTTAAATTAATATCAACATAAAGAATGGCGGAAAGACTTAAACTCATAAATAAAAGACAATTCAATACCTTTAAAATTAAATCTATTATTCCCCAAAATCTGGGGATAGTCATCATCACCGCAAGAAAATCTATGATCAATGTACTAAATAAGAGTAATTCTAGAAGCTAAAACAAATAAAAGCTAGTCTATGCGAAACTTCAAGGCTCCAGACATGAGGAAAGGAGATCCAGTCAAGCTAGAAGCATTAAGCTCACCTGAAGATCCGGGAATGTGCCGAAGATGGCTGGAAACTGTTGAGTCGAAGATGACGGCACGTTTGCGGCAACTCCACAAATAAACAAAAAAAGGAAAAAACATAAAAGTAGGGGGTCAGTACAACCAACAAGTACTGAGTAGGTATCAATAGGCCAACTAAAAATAGAAAACAATATATTCTCAGATAAAATCATAAAATCACTAATCTCTTAACATGTGATAGCAACAAGTACAAACATCATCTATAATATCACCGATCATATCTATGAGGATCACGCCTCCATTGCCATACTTATTTGGGATACATGTTCTTAGAATTGAATATAGTAGTATCTTTCAAGATTCATATTCTTTACCTCTTGTGTCGGTACGTTGACACTCCGATAAATACTACTATGTGTCGGAACGTGACACTCCGATCCCCTACTATCGTGTCGGTCGTGACAACCGTCCCCACTAATTCTATGTGTCGGTAAGTGACACTACGATCCCCTACATAGACGGGTCGGTTCGTGACACACGTACCACTAATTCTATGTGTCGGTACTGGACACTCCGATCCCTACATCTACGTGTCGGTTCGTGACACCCGTCCCATAATTCTAGGTGTAGGTACGTGACACTCCGTCCCCTAATCTCATTCTATAATTCATACAAAAAGCCTTCTTTTACCCAAGGCGTCATCATTAATCACTTTAGTTTCATCAAGCCTTCTTTTTACCAAGGCCTCAATCATTAAAGAGATTAGGTTTATATTAAGATTTGGGATTCAATGCTTCATCGCTTGTTTTCAGCACAATCATATATATAAAATACAATCATTGCATACACAAATTAAGCCATATAAAGAAGACTTATATAATACTACCCAACAAATCCTTCGCTATATTACGAGTTTACTACAAATAGTGTAAAAGAAACCCATAACCTACCTTCACTGAAGAATTGCGATCAACAAGCTATCCTCCCAAAGCTTCGTTCTCCCTGCTCGATTCTCTCTCTCTCTTGCTGTTCTTTCTATTCTCTTTATTTCAACACATCTTTCTTTTACCATTATTATATAATTAAGTTTTAAAAGAGGGCTCTAATTAATCACTACTTAACTTAAGGTTACTCTTGAACCCCCAGTAATAGACTTATTAAACATTAACCCTATACTTTTAATTAAAGCCGGAATAGTCAAAAACGTCCCTTAAAACGTGTAAAGAAAAAAGAAATCCGACTCCGAACTGGGATTGTTGCGTAGCCCGTGACGGGCCATGTGCCTGCGACGGTCCGTCCTTGATGTCCGTCGCAAGGGGTTTAGAGAGTAAATTTGTTTTTTTACACTGAAGACTCTGTGACGGGACGTCACGCCTGTGACGGTCCGTTCCTGCCAATTTCGTACGTGCCGGTCAGCGAGTCGATTTTCAGTACCCCCCCAATTTCAGATTTTCTAAGTGTTTGAAACGACACCGCCTCACGACGGTACGTCGTTGCCGGACGGTCCGTCGTGGCCTCCCTCGCCTTTGCAGTTTTTCCAGTAAAATCTGTTGCTCAAATGACTAAACAGGTTGTTACATATATACCAAATTTACCCATCGTCGTCCACGAACGATCACAAGAAGCGAAACAAGGGCGAAAAAGGAAACCTGGAATCTGTAAACAGATGTGGGTATCTTCTCGCATATCTGCATCCTTATCCAAAGTTGCTTCTTCACCGGTCGATTCTTCCATTGCACCTGATGGATGCAAATCTATCTTGACCTCAAAAACTTACGCGAACTTCTCTATCTAAAATAGCAACAGGCTCTCTCCTATAAGAACAAGTTCTCATCAGCAACTGAAATCCCAACGGATACTGTAATTTCAAGCCCATGTATCTTTCAACATCGACACATTGGAAAACACCGGATGTAACTCAGAGACAGCCCTGGAGGCAAGGGCTAACTCATAAGCCACCTCCCCTACTGTTAAGTACTTCAAAGGGACCAAGTACCCCTTGGCTTAGCTTGCCTCTTTTACCAAACCGATCACCCCTTCATGGTGAAACTTTCAACAAGACTGTTCACCCTCCGGATCTAAGTCTCTCACTTTCGATCTGCATATTCTTTTGCTACGTTGCGGCCGCTAGAAGCTTTTCTGATGGACTTCACTTTCTCCATCGAATCCCTCAAAAGATCAGGTACCCCAAGGTCGTAACCTCGAATGCATCACAAAACCAACCAATGGGAGACCCCTACATTATCCTACCATACAATGCTTCAGAAATGGATCCATTATCATGCTTGAGTGATAGTAATATGTATGAAACTCCGCTTTACGGGAGAAGCTATCCAATGGCCACCGAATCTTCTCACACATACACGAAGCCATCTCTCCAACACTTGAATCGTTCGCTCAGACTTGACATCGTCTTGAGGATGGACCGCTTGGGTCGGTACTAAGTCCAACCTAGGACCAAATTCTGCATGCCATGTTTTCAAAATAGAAGTAACTGCGTACCTATATATGATTATGAGGATTAGTGGAAACTCCTGCAACTCGAACACTTTATGAGATGTAAAGTTTGGCTAACTTCTCTGCATTGTAAGTCACCTTTAACCGGAATGAATGAGGAGACTTAGTAAACCTACACAATCACAAATCGAGTCATTACTTGCCAAGGTCTTTGGGAGACCACCACGAAGTTTATGCGATTTCTCTCCCATTTCCATCAGGAATGGGCATTCTCTGAAGGATTCCTCAGGGCCTCTGGTGTTCATTACTTTACTTGTTGACAATTTGGACATTTGGCAAGAAAAATCCACAATATCACGCTTCATTATTCTCCACCAAAAGTGTTGCTTTAGGTCACGGTACATCTTGGTTGCACCCGGATGGTGTACGAATACCTTGGAACTATGAGCCTCTATCAGAATAGTGTTGATCAAATCATCGACAAAAGGGGTACACATACCCTTCCTAATCCTCAAAAACACTTCTTCTCGACTTTCGCTTCTGTATGCATCTCCTTGCAACACTGTACTCTAGGATCCGGATCAATTTTTCATCATAAAATGCTTCCCTCATATTATCAAGGAAGGAAGATCTTGCCTCACACAAGATAAAAAAGAAAGACTCGTTTCTCATTGACTGCTGTCCAAGCTCATAAGTCGTTAGCCGAATCTGAATTTCTAGCCCAATGGGCCGCGCCTAGAAGCTTGGCAAGTGAGCTAGACTTCCCATGCCTCCCGCCTTCTACTTAAGCATCCGCTACAAAATCGCCCTCCCGGATTGGTACAAAATAGTGGATGTCGTAGTCCTTCAGTAGATTTCCATCCATGTCCTCTGTATCCAATTCAAATTCTCCTCTGCGAGAAGGACATACGGTAGACTACGAGCGATCCGTGTAGGGACCTCAAACTTAACCCCATTAAAATAGTGTATCATTGATTTAGTGCAACACTACCTTGAGACCAAAATTACCAAATTATGAGTTGGGTAGTTTACGTTCATGCATTTTTAATTGTCTTGAAGCATAACAATCATTCTTCTCTTGCATTAGCACTGCCACCCCAAACCCGAATAAGATGCATACCATACACAATGAAATTCTGCCTTCCACATGGCAAGGTGAGAAATTGGATTTTTTGAAGTAGTCAAACCGAGTCTTGAGCTTCTGAAAGCTTTCCTCACACTCATCGACATACAAATTGAATATTTGCTTGGTCAAGTTGGTTAGTTGGAAGCAATAGAGAGAATCCCTTGACAAAATCGGCGGGTAATAGGTGAGTGATAGCTAACAAACAAAGCCCTTATTTCGAAAATTGTAGGTCCGTACCCAATTTTAACTACTTCGATATAGAAGGATCCACCATACTCCATCCCTTAGAAACCACGTGCCCCAAGAAGGACACTGCATCTAGCCAAAACTCAAACTGGAGGGGAACGTGGCATAAAAAGCTTGTTCTCCTCACGTTTTTCCAATTACCATTCATAAAATGCCTCTGTGATACCATGTTCCTTTATACTCTTGGCAGATATCAGTATATCATCAATACAATACGACTCATCAAAGAGATCTAAATAGGCTTAAAAATCCCGTCATCAAACTACCCTATGAACGGCAAAGCAAGGGCATTCGTTAAGGACCAAAAGACATCAACTAACAAAATTCGTAATGCCCATAACCTGGTCCTAAACAGCAACAAGGGCTTTGGGCAACAAGCCAGCTAAATTGAACCGTATTCTCAATATTGAGTGATAAGCCGGATCTCCTAGAAGGCGAAGTCAATCTTAGAGAAGACACAAAGCACCTTGTAAAACTGATCGAAAAAGCAGCAATGCGAAAGGAAGGAGGGATACTTGTTCTTTATAGTCACCTGCAAAATGCCGGTTAGTCTTATGCAACATACGAAAACTCCACATCTTTATTCTTTACAAACCAACGGTAGCACCCCAAGGAGATGCACGGGTCTAATAAAAGCCTTGATCAACAATTCTTGGAGTTGGGCTTTTAATTCTCTTAACATCCGCAGGGGGCCATTCTATAAAGGGGTATAGAACTGGGTCGGGTGCGTGACCCGGTTCAAGATCAATACAGGAAGTCAATATTCCTATCTGGGGATTACCGGAAGTCTGCAGGGAATAACAGCAAGAAAAACTCAGGACCAACGGCGAACCGATCAATCGGAAGGTACTTTGGGTAGAGTAGGTCATCTTGAGATGTGCAAAAAGCTAAAACCAACCTTTTGACTAACCATTTTCTTAGCACGAAGAAAGGGGATGAGTACGGCGCACCGGATTGGAGTGTAGTCACACCATCCCACACTAACGCGATATGTCCAGGCCCTTGGCTACGTCACCGCTGTTAGCATTACAATCCACAAATGATCGGCAAATTGCGGAGAAAGGCCAAGTCTACCCAGAAGACATCAAAAATCAACCATTCTTAAGATAACAAAATCGACATAAGGGTTATCCCCACAAAGTTCACCAAACAAGAACTATATACCTTTTAAACTACCAGACTCACCCACGGAGTAGAAGAACACGAATAGGCGGATCAGAATTCACAATGTAAATTTAGACCATTATCGCAAATGAGGAAGATACCATAACGAAAAAATGGGATCCAGGATCCAAAACAATACAGAAGAAGACATGCAGCATTCAGATCTTCACAAAGCCAGACCATGATTACCTGTGAGGATGAAACCGAAAGGACATACAGCAACATAGATCTCCGCCTTCCGATCTCCCAAGGGCCGGGGAAAGCATAAACAATGGGGGCCCTTCGTTAATTTGTCCGTTGGTTCCCTACCATGTTGTGATGAGTGGCTCCTGTTTGACCGTTACCCCGGCCATTTTTAGGTGCCACCAATACCTCGGCCACCGGTTTCTCCAGAAAAACGGCCTCTACCATGACCACCTCTACCCTCTAGCTATTGGGGGTCTTTACTCTGATTTGGACAATCCTCTAATATGTCCCAGTATCCCCACAACCATAAACACTCTCTAGATTCACGAATGGTCTCTCAGAGAAAAGTGTGACCGGTATGAGGTGGACCCAACTACAGTCTGTAGTGAAGACGAATGGGGGGCGGATCAGTAACCTCCGGAACCCTGTTTGTTCTCATAGAGTAAGAAACCATTAAAAATCACCCCCTTTTCGAAACCTCTTTGATTTGGCGATGATGCCGCGTGGTGAATTCATCTGGCTTCACTCCTTCACCTCTACCACGAAATATACCATTATTGAAGAGATTTGCCGTGTAGCGCACCTGTAAGGCCTGAAAATTCGCAATTCTGATATCAACCCCTTCACAAAACGGGCGAATCCGCTCTTGTGGACTGAAATATCGTTGGGTTGGCCTATCTGGATTAGTGCACGAAATTAGCTTCAGATTGCATCGGACCGACATCTCACTACCTTGCTCTAGGCTCAGAATCGTCCCTTTTCCGATCTCTCAAGGTCGGGGAATCAATTTCTCCATAAACAGCTAGCAGACATGGGGCCCAAGTCATAGTGGTGCCTCGTTGGTTGCACTCAACATTGTGAACGCCACCACATTTTGGCGTTCCCTTGAAAATGGTTACCTCACGAAAACTCAACAACCCACACCGTTCTACTATACCCATCTTGTTGTCGTTAGCTCAGACAGTCACCCAGAAAATCGAAGCCTCCTCAGATTCTGCACCCTTGAAAGACTGGAGGTTTTCATTTCAACGAACTTACTAAAAAGTTCATGATGATCATTGGTCATTATAGGCCCAGTAGTCGTAGTGGAAAAGTTTGCCTATGCCAATGAGGCATAATACGAGGGGCCATATGGCTGCATGTCGTCCTCTGAAACCGGAGGTGTTGGTGCAGAAAAAACGTTGGGGGTGCCTGACCCTTGATCAGACAACACCTAAAGATAAGCGAGAACCTGATGAAGTCATCTCTGGGGTAGGGTTGGGGTGGCATTTCCTCGTTCTGTCTGTTAAGGTCTCCCCATTTCAAATCCACCTTCTCTTAATACTCCTCAGTCGGTGGGAGGAGCACCGCCCTTAGCATCCAGATGGGCTAGGTGCTCGTCCATCTCCCTACCTAGAGGAACGTCCATCCCCACAAACCTCTCACCAGCGCTGCCGATCTTGCTAAATGTTGCAACTCAGAGCTACAGCCCCAGTGGCTGCTGGTTAGAGCATCTTGTCTGGCTGCTGTGATGGTGGCCGTTTGTAGTCGTGCTCTAGTTCTAACCATCTGCGACAAGTCGAAGGAAGGGATGGTCAGATACCAATTGTATTTTCAAAACTTAGAGGAATACCAATTGGATTGACCAAGTAATAGCACGAAAGAACACAAAGAAAGAAAGAATGAAATTTTCCTAAAGTCTATGAGATCTCCAAAGTAAAGTACAAGGCGTCACCCTACCGTTTCTTTAAGGACTCTACTAGACCTGTTCTTGTGTATGAGGACCAACGAACCCTATGCTCTAGATAACCAAACTTTGTCACGACCCAAAAACGAAGCGCGACTGGACCCACCATTACCACCACATTTCCTATTAGTGAGCGAACCAACCGATTCTCACCCTTATCATTTAATTTAAATCAACATAAGTAATGCGGAAAGACTTATAAACTCATAAATAAACAGACAATTCAATAACTTCAAAATTCAACATATATTATTCCCCAATAAAAGATTGTGAAGTTCAGTGCACACAAAAGCGGCACAGCGCGGAAGAACAATCAATGAAACAACTGTACAAAACTAAGCAGTATTCTACGAAGCAGATAAAATCAAATAAAAGCTAGTTATAGAGCCAGAAACTTTAAGGCAAGTAACCCACGGACCTATAGGAGGAGATTCCAGTCCAAGCTAGCAAAAGCATTTAGCTCACCCTGAAGATCCGGTGTGACGACAGACTGGCTTGAACTATGTGAGTCGAAGATGACGGCACGTGCGTGCAATACACAAATAAACAAACGGAAAGGAAACAACATAAAAGTAGGGGGTGAAAACAGGCACAACCACCCACGTACTGAGTAGGCACGATCATGCCGGCCAACTCAAAAATGTAGAAAATACAATAGCATCTCACCTTAGATAACATTCATAAAATCAAAAACTCATATTCTTAACATGTGATAGCAACAAGTAAAAAATCATGTTATATAATATCACCGATCAATTACGGATTGAATGAGGACTCAAAGCCTCGTGCCATAACTTATTTGGGTACATTGTTTCTTCTAGATTGAAAGTAGATAGTATCTTTCAAAGATTCATATTTATATGCTTCCTCTTAATGGTTGTCGGTCACGTGAAACTCCAGATCCCACTACTATGTGTCGGACGTTGACACTACGATCCCCACTACTCTAAGATGTCGGTTTCGTGACACGCGTTCCCACTCATTCGAGTGTGTACGGTACGTGACACTCCGATCCCCTACCCCCCATCTAAGTGTCACCGTCGCGAATACAGGTTCGTGACACCCGTCCCACTAATTTATGTGTTCGGTACGTTGCACTCCGAATCCCCTACATCTCGTTGTCGGATTCGTGACACCAGTCCCAACTCATTCTTATGTGTCGGTACGTGCACTCCGATCCCTAATCTCATTCTATTAATTCATCAAGCCTTTCTTTTATACCAAGGCGTCCATCATTCATCACTTAGTCATAAAGCCTTCTTTTATACCAACGGCATTCATCATTAACAAGAGATTAGGTTTATATCAAGTTTGGGATCCATAGCTTACCATGCTTGTTTCATCACAATCATATATATAAATCACATCATGCATAACACCACAAATTAAAGCCAGAAAGAAGACTCTATAATACTACCCAACACCATATCATTAGTTAAGAGTTTACTACGATAGCTGTAAGCAAAGATAAACCAAAACCTACCTGCACCGAAGAACGATTGCTGCATCAACAAAGTTATCCTCCCAAAGCTCCGTTCTGGCCCTCAGTGAGATCGCATTCATTCCTATCTCTCGTTGCATGTTATTTCTAGAATTATGATTATAAGTTCAACACCCCTTCTTTACTAATATTATATTGATAATTAAGTTTTAAAAAGATGGATCTAATAATCACTAATTAACTTAGAGGTACCTCTTTAAACCCCGAGGTAATTAGGAAACGCCATTTAATTAATTCAACCAATAACCCTATAAAAACTTTATAATTAAGCAGGAATATCAAAACGTCCCTAAAACGGTTGTAAAGAACTCCGACCCGACTCGGATTGCGTAGCCCGTGAAGGGCCGTCTGTGCCTGCGAGGTCCGGTTTCCTGATGTCCGTCAGAAGAAAGGGTCAGAGGTCAATTGGCACCTGAGACCTATGGTGAAATGTGACGGGCACCGTAACGGCAGTGACGGTAGTACCTGCCATTTCTGTACCCCAAGCCGAGGTAGATAAGTCTACGCACTGGTCAGAGGAGTAGATTTTTCAGGACCCAATGGTCAGACTTTTCCTAATAGGTTTTGAAACGAGCACCCTCCACGACGGGCCGTTTCGTGCCCTTGACGGTCCGTAGTGACCTCCTCGGTCGCCTTTGCCAGTTTTTCCAGAAGATGAAAAATGCTTAGTTGCTCAGACTAAATCAATCGAACTACCACAAAAAGGTGTTACAAAAATATTGACATTTTCACATTTTAAATATATTATATCTAAAGTGAGTCGATTTTTTACTCATTAACAAGAAAAATGTGACTCGTTTGTAATTTTTCCAATGGAATAATTTGGGTGGTTCTAAAAGGATTGAAATTGACTTGATTTAAAATGTAGTGATAGGTTATAATCCATGATTTTAAAAATGTTGTCGATTATAAAGAAAAAAAGAATTTAACGTAGGTTTAACCCGAATATTGACTCTTAAATGTGTATATGGGTGATTTTTCCTTGAAATAGGTTACGATTTTGTCTAACTACATATAATAGTCTTTTATTTACGGAAAACATGTAGGTGCATTTTAAACATGGGTTAGAAACTCAATATTGAACTCAATCAAAAAAATATTAAAAAAAAGTAAAATTATAGAATCTTTATAATCGAGGTGATCTCATGGATGAGCTTCCATATAGTTTATATTATATTATCTTTTATTTATATGTGATATTATTTAATGACGGAAAACGGCCAAATAAAAATACCTGAAAGTATGAAAATGGTACAAAATACACTTTATTCACCTATTGGTTCCATAATACCTTTTTCCACCAACCTATTGACTCCAAAATCCCTTGTCATCCACCTTTACGGTTCAAAAAATTGAAATTGATAACGGTTTTCAAATTAAACTTTTTAAAATATTTTTGAAAATTCGTGGGCGCTCAATTATTGGAGATATTATAACTTTACAATATCATTCTATAAACCAACCCACTACCACCCCTTACTTAATTAAGCCCCACCAAATTAATAAATCATTTCTAATATCAAAATCACCCAACCATTACTAACGCACGGGAGAAGAAATTACAGATCACTTCTGTGTATTATCAATTGTTAACATTCAATTAATTATTTGAGTCCGATTGAAAGCCCACAATTAAATAGTTTGAGGAGACACTTATTTAGGCGGACACTTTCTATTAGGATTTGTGTATTCAATTGATAACTTCGAATTTTATGAATTAAAGCGTTAAAGAAAGTAGCCCCTTAATTAATTCTGAACCCGTTTAAATATAATTATATAAATATTGATTATTTATTTTAAATATTAAAACTTTTATATATTCATTTTTAAAAAGGTTTATTAAGCAAAATCACATAATTGGACGACGTAATGGAATAATTAAGATGAACATAGTCAGACTTTTATGTTTATCGGTTAATTTTTATTTGACACTTCAATTATAGTTGTTGATTGAGGAGTTGAATGTATGATAATGTCCTTCTATAGATATTTTCGACTCAAAAATTTCCAAAACCTCATTGGGGTAGTTAGTAGTACCTTTCATATGTGATTAGTATGCGGACAGATTATTAATTGGGGTGTGATTTAACGAGAATTGTAGTGGTAGTATAATTGGTTAATATAAAATTTATTTATAAGTGAAATTATAAAATAGTGCCCCCGTGTATCAAAAAAGAGTATTTAATAGTTTTTTTTAAATTTAAAATCTTAAATAAGTGGTTAATGTTGAACTTAAAGGTGTGCATGGAAAAGGGATTTTGGAGGCAATGATGAATGAGACGGGTATTACTTGAGCCAATTGTAAATAAGTATGTTTGATTGAGGAATTAATGTATTTAATGTACTTCTATGATATTGTTGACTCAAATTTTTAGGAAAAGAAACATCATGGTAGTAACGTTCCTGTTGGTTTAGTCATGCGACATATATTAATTGGGGTTTGTGGTGTATAAATAGTAATGTAGCCTTGAAGTACTATTGGTTAATAAATATATATTAAATAGTGAACACTTATTAAAAAATAGTTGAGCTCCGTGTATTAAAAGAATATTAATAGTTTAATTTAGAATCGTTAAATAAATGGTTAATTTTGAACCCAAAGGTGCATGAGAAGGGTATTTTGGATCCAATAGTTTGATAGAGAGTCATTTTGTACCATTTCTGATAGTTCAACTTTTTTTAAGCCCTTTTCCGATTTAATTATTAAGCACATCTTTCATAAATATGATTAATATTGAATTTTTTAAAAAGAATTTCATTCTTTTTTAAGATACATAATAAAGAAATACATTACATGAACTAATAAAATAAATTTCATTCTTTTTTAAGACACTATCTTTATTTAAGAAATTCTTTTTCTTCCTATTTGATCTCTTTTTTTCCCATAGACTATTTTCAGAATTAAAATTAAGTATGCCTCTAGTTTCGTAAAAGAAAAAAAAGCATTGTCATACATATTATTGCTATAAAATTGAGTAACATTTAAAACACCATGCCCCCCCAAAAAATGCACACACCCCAAGAAAAACATGACTTCCCCATTGTCTCTCGTCTTTATACTTTAGTTATATACTTTGTTTTTTCTCATCAACTTTTGTTAATTCATTTGTCTTGTTTGACTATCAAGTAGCAACTGTTAATGTTGTCTCATTAAAAGCAGACGTAAAATGCATGTTGAGTGGGTAATGTCTTTGTGATCAGCCATCCAATAAATTTAAGAGATTCATATACTATTGATGTTTCTATAATTGTCAAAGGTGTCAATCATGTCTTTGTGACCTTGTATTAATTGGTACTAAAATCATGAAAGTTTTGAAATCGTTTACTATGATAGAGATGTAAATATTTGGGAAGGTGCTAGTAATAGTCATTTGAAAATACAAGATGGAGGATTATGTTTTCGTGTTGGGACCAACTGCAATTTGTTCTTAAGTGGAACTAACTTTAAAAAAATTGATTCATATATTTCATTATTGAATTGAAGAACAGTTTTTTTTTCATAAATGAAATCAAGTGAAAACGGTTACAAAGCGATATATTTTCTTGTTTATTCGGAGTCTGGAGTACATTTAGGTGCAATTTCAATTTAATACTATTGTTGTCTTTGTTATTGAAACCTGAAATACATGGGATTGGAAACTCAAATGTTATTTTCTTTGACCACCGATTTTTAACGACTATATGTTCCTAACTTTGCTTATGTTTGGGTAAATTTTAAATAATTAAGAAACACTCTATTTATGTAATAGTTGTAATTACTCCAAGATATTAAAAAAATCAAATCACATGCTTTGAAAGTCTAAAAATAATACAAATACGAGTATTAATTGGCCATCTCTCTTCACACACCACAAAACCAAATACACCCATGCATTCAAATTAATCCCTCTTGGTCCTTTTCTACTTACTTTTCTAACTCCTCTATGTTAAGTTAATATCTTGTAAGTTACAATATTTATATGTTAATGGCACAAACTAAACAAAAAGCGAGAAAGGAGCTCGGATACACATTTCTATTTAAGAGAAAATGATCTTGGTGACCATCCAATAGCTCCAAATGAATTTTACTCAATTGAAATTCCACTTGTTGTTTATAAAGAGATAATATATGTACTGTGTCAAATGGTATAGTAAATACTGTTTGGGACAAAAAAGGAAACTCTGCGTTTTTTTATTATAAGAGAGATCTTTCAATGGTGTAATGGAATACAAACACTGTATGTGGGGGCTGCAAAAGAAGGAGAATTATGTATGAGATCAGGAGATCATCTGTATGTACATGTTAATTGAAATAATATTACTTCAATTGCAAAAAAAATTATAAGTTTTATTGGATTGATTATACATGGGGTTTTCCTTTTCTTTGAGCATCCAATCAATTGCAATTATAATTAAAGAATACACTTTACAACAAGATTTATAAAGCTGACAACATTCCCTGTCAAGCAATTTCGAAAAATGGAACCAAAACGACACCATAAATGCGATGTAAAAAATGAAAGGTAAATTTGGAAAAATAAAAACAAAATTTTTGTTACCAAAAGGAATTTAGAGATGGAATGCATGAAAAATTATTCAAAAAGATGATCCACAATATGTATCCACAATGCCAAGTTATCAAAATGTTTTCAGTCTGCTTCCAAAGTCGTTCCAAATGGGGGTGAAATCTCACACTGTCTTAAGAACAGTAAAATCAGAGTTAATAAATGGGTTAAAGCGTAAGGGAGTTAGAAATTGTTAATCAATCATTGGTACTTTGAAAACCCTTTTAAAAAATGGATAAGATACCTGCTCCCACATTAGAAAAATGTGAAGGTTTTGAAGAAAACATGTTTAGGCAAAAAATGCTTATTACGATCAGACCCAAGCTCTTAACCATAGAGAGAGGCTCAGCTATTAGACGGAGTAACGGATGTTACCATCAGTGGACGAGTATATAGTCTATTATTACAGGTGACCCATCACGATAGTGTGAGGGGAATCAGCGTCGTGATAACCAACAAAGTAAATCTACGCGATCGTAACAGAAGGTCTCACAGTCTAACATGAACCAAATTGTGGCACAAGAGCTAACCAAACACCAGCCACTACACGATCAACGCAAATTACCTGAGACTGGACTCCTATAACGAAGATTCATTAGGACCCCCGGCGGACTTATAGAAAAACTCTGCGTAATAATTGATTTGTATTTTAAACTTGAATTGGGAGACTCAAGCGATGACAAAGATACACTGACACAAATCTATGAGAGGGTGTGCTGTTTCTATGTTTTAAGCGGAATAGCTAGACGAGCATTAAGGGACACGACCAGATTGTCGTGATGACACTTCGACGAAAAAAACCCTCCGGTGGGGAGCAGAGAACAAATTACTACAAACCCAAACTAGCAAATTTTATGACCCATACTTAATACATTAAGGTGTTATGGAGCATGTTTAATAAAATAAAAAATGAAGTCCCCTAAACTCCAGGGTTAAAGGATTGAGTAAATAAACTGGGCAAACTGATGTTGGAAGAACAACCTAGGAAACACTGCCCGTGACTGACCATTGTACCAAATCTCCTACTAATAACAAGGTAAGAAACCAGGGGTTAAAAAGAACAAAAGTTAAACAAAAACACAGTAAACAAAAGACACCTGAGGCCATAAAGAGTAGAGCAAACAAAAAAGAATATCCATGGAAACCTGAAGAACTGGCTCACTCATGAATGCAATCATGCTTTTCAATTAGTAAGATAGCTCGACATGGTCTATCAATAATCGCCTGAAGATTTTGTACCAAACAAAGAACATGCAAGTGCAGTATAAGTACACAACCATAATTACTAGTAATCTGTGACTATTCCAGTAACCATAACATACATCATAAATACAATGCAGTAAACACATACATACACGAAATATATATTCAGATCAATTATCATTTCTGCAGAAATGCACGATTCCACATTCTCAATAACAAATAGATATGAAAATAAATGGTTCTGTCATGGAACCAATTCAATGGTCCTCTCATGAAGCCATTTCTAACCTACTTGGATCGTGACATTGATTATAATATTTATGCTAGTGCTTGGTAACCGATCCCAATTGGTGTGTCAGATCGTGACACCCCTTCCAATATTTATGTTGATACGTGGCAAAAAAATCCCAGTTAGTGTTTCGGTTCGTGACACCCGCTCCATCAAACAAACCACAATTACAATCACAATGTATATTCTCACAATAATAGAAGAAGAGGTCATTCATGGCATATAGTTTTTCGTTCATACTTATTTACATTAGGTATGATCAAAAAGCTTCATTCACAAATATGCTTTCATTATAATAAAGTAATTTATAACATACATCATGCAAAATATTAAATCACAACCATCACCTACCTCGAATCCTAGCTTAAATCCCTCAAGGAACTTGAATCTTCCGTTTTGAGATTCTTTCCACTTGTTCTAGGTCACAAACAATAATTTATATGCAAGGATTAACAATTAAAGATTTAACTATCCTAATTATAATAAAAGCCAGAATTGTAAATGACCCGATCCGCGTTATTTAGAAAGGAAAAAAAAAAAAAAAAAAAAAAAAGGCGCAAGAAATTTGAATCCTGTTCGGATACAGCGGGAGGCCGATGCTGATGGCGCGGTGGTAGTGGTGTTGCAGTGCAAACTTACCCCGCCTAAAGAAGGATCAGTGAGGCAAAATCTGAATTTCAAGAAATCCTTTTTTGTAATTTCAAAAGTACTATAGGTCTAATTACCCTAGAAAATTAAAAAAGTATGACAATTTCAGAAATTAGAGCAAGGGCTTTCTAGGTGCGGATGTGAAACTGCGAGATCTAGACCAAATTCATTGTAGCGAATCTGGGAAATATGGAAAAGGAATCAGACTCCGTAGAAATTTTCTTGGCGCTCAAGTAGGTTAGGTTTTTCTGCATTGAGTAGTGGTAAATCTCTGTTTGGCTTGTTCTATACAAAATAATTTTTAGGAGATGAATAGACCCTTGTGCATCGAGTAAATTACGTGGAAAATTTTTATAATGTAATGCACTTGAGGTTAGTGATTGATGTAGAGAAATGATGAAATATCAAATGTTCTTGGTCATTTTCTTGAGTAGAATTCCTTTATTAAAAAAAGGATATCTGGTAGAATGTAAAAAATTTCTATTTATGTTGGGTTCGCCCTATCGAAGTACAAGTTGATGAATGTAAGTAATTTAGGGTTAAACCCCTATTGACGAACCCTAAGTAAGAATTAGAGTTGAAATTGGTCTCTTGAGTGATAAGAAATTAGAGAAATTTATAGGTGATGATTTTGATTTCATGATTTTGTGATGTATGTATCTTCTTGCTTCATTGTGATACTTATATGTCTATGAATGTCGCAATATTTATCATCTTTATTGTAGAGGAGATAGATAGATAATGTAGACAAGATCTCTAAATTCTTTGGGTAACAAATTTTGTTTTTATTTTCCAAATTTACCTTTAATTTTTGACATCGAATTTATGGTTCGTTTTGGTTCCATTTTTCAAATTGCTTGACAGGGATGTTGTCAGCTTTAGAATCTTGTTGTAATTATTTCTTTAATTATATTACATTGATTTGGATGCTCAAAGAAAAGGAAAAACCACGTATTCAATCCAAATATAAAAATTATAATTTGCAATTAGAGAGTAATGAATTAATTCCAATTACAGTAAAAATACAATGATTACTGATCTAATACATAAATCATCTTCTGTGCACCCAATAACAAGTTTTGTTATTCATATCACACCATGAAGATCTCTATCTATAATAAAAAAAGCGCAGATTTCCTTTTTGTCCCAAAAATAATGTGACAAGTACATGATTATATCTTTTAAAAAACAAGTGAATTTCCAATTGAGTAAAATTCATTTGAAGCTATTGGATGGTCACCAAGTCATTTTCTCTAAATAGAATGTGTATCACTGTTTTTAGTTGCATTAACAATATAAATATTGTAAATTAACAAGATTATGACATTAACATTAAAAAAGGGGAGTTAGAAGAAATTAAGTAGGAAAAAGGATCAGCGGGGAGGTTAATTTAAGCATGATGTTATGTTTTTGTGTGTTGGACGAGAGAGAGAGTCCAATTTATAATTGTATTTTGTATTATTTTAAGATTCCAAGCATGTGATTTTTGATTTTTTTTAATATCTTGAGAAATTATATTGACCTAAAATAGAGTGTTATTAATTATGTAAAATTTACCCAAACATTAACAAATTAGGAACATAATTCGTTAAAATTTGGTGGTCAAAGAAAATAAAATTGAGTTTCCAATTCACCAAGTCTTTGAAGGTTTCAATAACAAAGACACATATAGTAGTAAAGAAAATAATGAAATAGAATAAACAAGTAAAATATAATTAACTTGATTTCGTATATATTAAAAAAAAATACTCTTACAATTCAATAATGAAATATATGAATCAATTTTTTTAAAGTTAGTTCCACTTAAGAACAAATTGCAGTTGGTCCCAACACGAAAACATAATCTTCCATCTTTTATTTCCAAATGACTATTACTAGCACCTTCCCAAATATTTACATCTCTATCATAGTAAAGATTTCCAAAAATTTAATGCTTTTTTTAGTACCATAATACAAGGTAACAAAGACATGATTTGACACCATTTGACAATTACATAGAAATATCAACTAGTATATGAATCTCTTAAATTATTGGATGGCCGTCACCAAGAAATTACCCACTCAATATGCATTTGAAGTCTGCTTTTTAATGAGGCAACATTAACAGTTGCTACTTGATAGTCAAACAAGATAAAATGAATTAAACAAAAAGTTGATTGAGAAAAACAAAGTATATAACTAAAGTATATAAAGACGAGAGAGACAATCGGGGTCATGTTTTTCTTGGGTGTGTGCATTTTTTTGTTGTGTTAAGTTACTCCAGTTTATAGCAATATGTATCTACACTTTTTTTCTTTAACTAAATATAGAAGCATAATTATTTATTTCATAAAATAGTCTATGGGAAAAAAAAGAGATCAAAATAGGAAGAAAAAGATTGGTTTAAATAAAGAGATAGTGTCTTAAAAAAGAATGAAATTAATTTTATTAGTTCATGTAATGTATTTCTTTATTATGTATCTTAAAAAAGAATGAAATTCTTTTTAAAAAATTCAATATTAATCATAATTTATGAAAGATGGTGTTTAATAATAATCGGAGAAAAGAAAAGGGCTTCTAAAAAAAGTTTTTGAAGTATCGAGAAATGGTTACAAATCTACTCTCTATCAACTATGGATCAAAATAACCTCTCTCATGCACCATTGGGTTCAAAATTAACCATTTATTTAACGATTCTAAATTTAAACTATTAAATATTCTTTTAATACACGGAGCTCAACTATTTTTTTATAATTTAACTTATTAATATAATTTATTAACCAATATACTATCCACACATTACTAGTTAAACCACACCCAATTAATAAATATGTCGCATTACTAATACACAACATGAAAGTTACTACTGATGAGTGTTTCTAAAAAGTTGAGTCCAAAATATCTATAGAAGTGCATTATCATACATTCAATTCTTCAATCAAACATACTTATTTAACAATTGGCTCCAGAATATCCTTCTCATTCATCTATTGGCTCCAAAATACCCTTTTCATGCACCTTTGAGTTCAAAATTAACCACTTATTTAACGATTTTAAATTTAAACTATTAAATATTCTTTTGATACACGGGGCACTATTTATAATTTAACTTATTAATAAAATTTATTAACCATTATACTACCCACACATTACAACTTAAATCACGCCCAATTAATAAATATGTCGCATTACTAATACACAACATGAAAGTTACTACAAATGAGTGTTTTAAAAAATTTGAGTCGAAAATATCTATAGAAGGAACATTATCATGACATTCAAGTCTCAATCAAAATACTATAATTGAAGTGTCTAAATAAACAATTCACGAATAAAATATTAAAGTTGACTATGTCATTTAATTATTCATTAGCCTCAATTATGTGAGGTGCTAATAGAAACCTTTTTAAAAATAGAATATATAAGTTTTAATGATTTAAAATAAATACTAATATTTATAGAATTAATTTAAAAGGGTGCATAATTAATTCAGAGGTGCTACTTCTTTACCTTTTAATCATAAAATTCGAATTAAAGTTGAAACACAACTATAGAAGTGTCCTCCCTAAATAAGTGTCCTCAAAGTAAATTTAATTGGGGCGTCAATTCGGAATCAATTCATTGAATGTCATTTAAGGAATCTGTAATTTCGCCATGCTTTAGTAGTGTTTAGGCGATTTTGATATTCGAAAATGGTTTATTTTTTTGTTTTTTTTTTTTTGTAAGTTGGGTGGGCTATTAGTAATGGGTGGTAGTGGGTTGGTTTATAAATGATATTGATAAATTAAAATATCTCCAATAATTGAGCGCCAAGAATTTTAAAAAATATTTTAAAAGTTTAAATTTGAAACCGTTATAATTGATCAATTTTGAACCTAAAGGTGGATGACAAGGGAATTTTGGAGTCAATAGGTTGGTGAAAAGGGTATTATGAAGCCAATACGTGAATAAAGGGTAGCTTTGTACCATTTTTATACTTCAAAGGTATTTTATGCCCTTTTTCGTCATTAAAATATATCACATATAAATAAAAGATAATATAATATAAACTTTATAGAAGCTCAATACATGATATACCTCGATTATAAAAATTCATATAAATTTTAAATTTTTTTAATCTTTTTTGATTGAGTTAATATTGAGTCTAACCCATGTTTAAAATCAACTAAATGTTCCTTAAATAAAGAGTTAATTATAAGTAGCTAGACAAAAATCGTCAAAATATTTCAAGGAAAAATCACCCCATATACACATTTAAGAGTCAATATTACTGGGTTTAAACCTACTTTTAAATTCTTTTTTCTTATAACAATTTAATCATGGATTATAACATATCACTCATCGTTTATAAATCAAGTAAATTTCAATTCCTTTTAGAACCCAAATTCCATTGGAAAAATTAACAAACTAGTCACAGTTTCTAAGTTAATTAGTAAAAACATCTACAGTTTAATATAATTATTTAAAATGTTAAAATGTCAATATTTTAGAAAATAATTTGTATCCAAATACTACCCATTTACACTTTTTCCTAAGCTTTAGTAGTATTAAATTTATTTTCTAACTTTCAAGTTTTCAAATTCTTTTCTCTTTTTCCTCAAAGAATTCCGTCAAAGTATTTTCAAAAGTTGAGTTTTCATGTGGGTCTTTCTCAATCTCGAAATTTATGTTATGAATTGAATTGTTTATCATTTATTTTGGATATTATGAGTATATTAACATTTATTATAACTTAATTATGATATATATATTAATGTTTTGGTCTAGTTTGTAGAAAATGACGCTTCACCCTTAACCCTAGGTTTGATCTTGATATGAATTAAATTGTATTTGGTTCAATTGACTTTGTTATTTGTTGAATTACTACTAGATAATGTTGTTACACTAATCATGACCAAAATTAGGGTTATTGGTAGACTTTCATTCTAGTTCATTAAAAGATGATCTAGCTTATAAAGTGTGTTGTGAATTGACCTAAGTATCTTGTCTTAAGCTATGATCTATTATTGAATTGTGATGTAATGATTCTTATAGCCTTGTTATCATGTTTATTATTGACTTATGATGATGTATACCCAATTGGTGGATGGAATTAGGTTTTATTGGTAGCCCTTGATGATGAATATGAAAGAAACTTGGTATAAGTCTTGTGATCTGTATCATTTCTTCAAAGGTGGTTAATTGGATTAAGTCATAATATTGTATTGGGTAGCCTTGTTGTATACGATTGGTAGGGTGATATGATGTTGAAGTGAAATGTCTTCATTATGATTGTGAGGGTTGGCTAAGATGTAAATGGTATAAGGGAGGGTAAATGATTTACTAATGTGTTTTATATGATATGAGGATGTTAAGTGCTAACCTCATTGGATTATGAATGTAATGAAAGCATTATTACTCTTTAAATTATATGAACTATTATGATATGTTTATAAAAGGGGTAGACATAGACAAAACTAATCTATGATTGATAATAAAGGCTTACTTTTAAAACATTTAAGAAGGGACTTAGCTTAGCCACCGGAGTGAACTACAGTGAGGAGTGTCCTTCCCATGTAGCGGAAGGTAGGATCACTATGTACTCTTGAGATGTGAACTCTAATGGCATGTAGCATAAAGAGGGTCCAAACTATTATCCCCTAGTTCTGAACTATGTTGCTCCAATAGGTGAATATAGCTAGGGGCCCACGTAGTTGCTATATTTCATGTTTTGGTACAACATTGGTGTGTAATTCGCCTTCCTTCAGTGTAGGGTTCTATGTCACCCGATTCCACATTAGCTCATGTGGTCTATGTCGGTTAGGGCGATATGTTTCCAAAATATAAAATGAACTAGAGGATTGAACTCTAACTATGATAACCTAAGGGTCTAGCTTAGTCTAGGTAGGGGTATGGGACTCTACCTAAGCATTGCACTAGTTAGACTTGAGGGGAGTCTTAGGAGGATATTCTTATGTACAATTATGCTTATAATGTTATGTGACATGTATATGATGATCTTGCACATTGTTGATACTATATGATGATTAGTTTGACTTAAGTATATGTGTTGGTCTATATGGTTAAATTAAGATGATATGTACGCTTAAATGCTATGTTATGTGAAGTAGGATGTTAGTCATGATTCTTGTTGAGTTACTTGATTCAGTAAGGTTATTGGGTTTTGTTTGGTCGTTGCACTTTTTAACTTGATAGGGGTTCATGGGTAATTGACTTTCTTTGCTTATGTTGAAATGTACTCTTATATATGCTTATTGTTAATTTGACTTGATGATAAAATTACTTGAATGTGTATCTAAGTATATGATATGCATGTTTACCTTGACTATAGTTGATGTTGTTGTTCTTCTGATGTACATGCCCATGGATGTTGAACATGCATATTAATTTGGTATGGTTCTTTGTTGAAAGTGCCCATAAGATTTTAATGAAAAATGCATACTTTATGAAATGTCCCTGTTTAGGTTGTGCATGATTCAAAAGTAGTGTGAATAGGTCTCATACTTAGTACAAGTGGTGTAATAACCCCATTTCTTCCTTTCCCAAACATTTTATGTTCCGGTCGTTGATGACGTATTTTGTAGCTGACCTTGAAGAAGGCTTTGATCTTCTTATTATCAAAATAGGTAGGTCCTCAACTTCCGAGGCGAGGCGATGTCATATCTAGCTTAGGAGTTTACTTTTAGTAAAGACTTCATGGTACTCTTCCATTTAGTATGAAACAGGTATAGACCATGTGAGGCATTTTACTTGATGTATGGGTTAAGCCCAAGTTCATACTCTCTTATTAGATTGTTATGAGATGAGACGACACTATGACTAGTATGTCTATATTATTTTTTATATTATTATGGCAATAAAGTAGAAGACTAAGTAAATCTTCCTACACGAAAGTTAGTTGTATACTGATAAAATATATGTTATGTGTATGTAGAGGTTATGTAATCCTCCAAGTAGAAGTAATGAAAAATTTTAAATTTTTCCCTACTATGACCTATGAAAGTAATGATTTAAATTAAGAGGCAAGTCTTAGTCCTTGAAGAGGACGACGATGTCGGTTACATCCAGGGGGTAACCTGAATGTGACAAACTTGGTAGCAGAGCATGTGGTTGAATTATCTTTGAGTCAATGTCTCTCTCAACCACGTCTATGTAAGTTCGTATTCATAATTGTGAAGCTCGCCACACTTATGGATTGGAACCTACGTGATGCCTAGAAAACTCTCACTTTCTTGGAAATCTAATATCGTGCCATTAGATTATACTATGGTATATTTTGCATCTAATCATGTTATTGTGATTATGGGAAAAGAACACTCAATGGAATGAGGCCTAAAGGCTTGAAGAGGAGATTGCCAATGCGGGAGATCTTCCCCGTGGTGATCAAGTGCCTTATTTTTGGGGAAGGTGAGAATGATGACCAAGCTCCGATCAATCCTCCACCTTTGACCTATGGTGACATAAGGGCTTCCCTTATCCAATTGGCCCAAGTCGTCCCTATACAAGACCCAAGCTATGACGACCCAAGCTAATTGGGAGGTTTTACCTCGAGCTCATCAACAATTTGCTACCCTGGCCTCCTGTCTAAAGGATTTCACTAGGATGAACCCTCCGACTTTCTACAGGTCCAAGGTTTAAGAAGACCCCCAAGTGTTAATCGACGAGGTCTACAAGACAATCTTGGGTATGGGGTTGTCTACTAGTGAGAAGGCCGAGTTATCCACTTATCAACTCAAGGATGTGGCTCAAGCTATGTATTTTCAATGGAGGGATAATAGGACATTAAGTGGTGGTCTTGTGACTTGGAGATCTTTAAGAAGGCTTTTGTTGATCGGTTCTTTCTTAAGGAGATGAGGGAAGATAAACTAGTGGAGTTCATCAACCTTCACAAACTAGGTATGAGTGTTCATGAATACTCATTGACATTTACTAAATTGTCAAAATATGCTCCTTCTTTGATTTTCAATCCTAGATATGAAATGAGCCGCTTTGTGACGAGGTGTCGGATGATTTGCAAGAGGAGTGTTATTCGGCTATGATATATGAAAACAAGAACATTTCCCATATTATGGTGCATGAAAAACATGTGGAAGAGGCAAGGGCTAAGTGTAGCAATAGAGATTGTAGGAGGGAAAGATCTTTTGATGGAGGTTCTTCAATGAATAGTCTTAAGATACAAGACAAGCTTAGATTTAAGAAGAGGGTTTCTAATCAAGTTCTTTCCAAGATCGCTAAGGCTAGTGGTGATAGGGTGTCTAAATCTAAGCCTAATAAGGAAAAGGGTACTATTTCACCAATACCGAATCCAACTTGTGGAAAGTTTGGCAAGAAACACTATGGTTATTGTCTTAAGGGGACGGACAATTGTTTTGGTTGTGGAAAAAGTCGGCACAAGGTTAGGGATTTCCCTAACATGAGGGGTCAAGACAAGGGTAGTGGTCAATCTCAAGCAAGTTGTTCAATTGAGGCTCCAAAGAAGAACCTCTTCTATGCTCTCCTCTCTAGGGGTGAGCAAGAGACTTCTCCCGACGTGGTGACCGGAATGTTGAAAGTGTTATCTATTGATCCCGGTGCTATTTTATCATTTGTTACCCCTCTAGTAGCAAAAAGTTTAACATTTTTCCCGATATTTTGCATCTTTTTATAGTGTCTACTCCGGTGGGTGAGTTGGTTATTGCAAAAAGGATGTATAGAGATTGTCCTATAGTGTTGTCAATAGAGTTTCTTATGTTGACTAGTTAGAACTATATGTATTTATATATTGGTATGGTTGGTTGCATGCTTTCTTCCTCTATTGATTGTGAGCGAAAAGTAGTGATGTTTTAAGCTTTTTTGTGATTGAACCCGGTTGTTGAGTGGAAGGCGGGAAATTCTATTCGTAGAGGTCATATTATCTTTGTTGAAAATCATGCAAAAGGATCTAAAGTTGTCATGTCATATTGTGAGAGTCCAAGATTAACTACGTACTTCTCCCATTGTTCGCGTCCGAGTGAAGTAAATTTCTACAGGTCTTTATAATGATATTCCCGCGTATCTACCACACAGGGAACTTGATTTTGTTATCGACTTATTATCGGATACAAATCCCATTTCAATTCCTTCTTATCAGATGGCTCCGGCTGAATTGAAAGAGTTGAAGGCTTAACTAAAGATTTACTAAACAAAGGCTTCAACAGAACTAGTACTTCTCCATGGGGTGCTCTTGTTTTATTCGTGAAAAATAAGGATGGGTCCCTTAGGATGTGCATTGATTACCACCAACTCAATATAGTCACAATCAAGAACAAGTATCCTCTCCCACGGATTGACGACTTGTTTGATCAACTCAAAAAGGCAAGCTACCTTTCTAATATTGACTTCAGATCGGGGTATCACCAACATAGGGTGAGAGGTGAGAATATACCAAAGACAACATTTCAGACTAGATATGGTCAGTATGAGTTCTTAGTGATGTCCTTTGGTCTAAAAAATGCCCCAGTGGTGTTTATTGATCTCATGAATAGGGAGTTTAGAAATTACCTAGATTTATTTGTCATTGTCTTCATTGACTACACCTAGATTAATTTTTCATTGTCTTCATTAACGACGTCTTGGTATATCCAAAAAATGAGGGTGATCACATGAACCATTTGAGGGTGGTGTTACAAGTACTTAAAGAACATCAATTATTTGCCAAATATAGCAAATGTGAGTTTTGCTTGAGGTCGGTGACTTTTCTTTGTCATATCATCTCTAGTAAGGCAGTTGAGGTCGATCCAAGGAAAAATGTAGCAATCAAATATTGGCCTAAACCTATGACTCCAACCGACATTAGGAGTTTATTGGGTTTAGCGGGTTATTATCGGAGGTTTGTGGATGGCTTTGACATTGCATCTCCCTTTATTACATTGACCCAACAATATAAGAAATTTTACTGGTCGAAGGCATGTGAGAGAAACTTCCAAATTTTGAAGGATAGGCTTACTTTCGCTCTGGTGTTGACCTTAGAAGAGGGTACAAAGGTTTTGTTGTGTATTGTGATGCATCTCGAGTGGGTTTAGGGTGTGTGCTTATGCAATATTGTAAGTTGATAGCCTATGCTTCAAGGCGCGCACCTTAAAGTGTATGAGGAGAAGGACGAAACAATCTACTCACGACTTGTGAGTTAGCGGCCAATTAGTATTTGCTTAAATAAAGACGCATTAGTTGTACGTGTCATGTGACATGTTATACCGACCATACGAGGTCTCAATCTGTTTTACAAAAAGTGTTGAATCTTTGACAAAGAAGGTGGTTAGAAATGTTGAAAGATTATGACATGAGTGTCCTCCATCACCCCGGCAAGGGCAATGTGGTTGCGGATTCTCTAAGTCGTATGACTATAGGTAGTGTGTCTAACATAAAGGAGGCCAAGAAACACCTAGTAAAGGACGTTCATAGGTTGTCTAAGTTAGGTGTGAGGTTGGAACATTCTCTGAATGGTGGATTCATGGCCACAAACTCCGGGAGGCCATCATCATAGTTGAGGTGAATTCCAAAACCACCTTGATAAATCATTGATAAAGTGAAGGAACGAGTCGGTCATTGTCAAGCTTAATGAGCATTCTCTAGGGGGGATGGTATGTTTTGAGGTACCAGGGAAGGTGTGTGTTCCCAAAGAGATGAGGTTGAGGAACTGGATCCTTGAGGAAGCCCTGGGTCCCACTAACTTCTCTGGGTCAATAAAATGTTACGATGACCGTAGGGAAGAATTTTGGTGGGAATGTTTGAAGACAGACATTAGGGAGTTTGTTGATAAACGTTCAAATTGCCCGAAAAAGTTAAAGCCGAACATCAAAAGTGGATGGCGTACTACAAGAATCCAAATTCCTACTTGAAGTGGGAAGACATCAATATGGATGTTGTTAGGGGTTTACCTCGGACTCAAAGGCAATTATGACCTTCTTATGGGTGGTTATGGATAGGTTGACCCAAGTCCACTCAATTATTTCCGTTAAGTCTACGTATTGACACAAGATTATGCTAGGATCTTCATAGATGAGATTGGGTGGTTGCCATGGTATTCTATTATACATTCATATGGCATCGGGGGGGACAATTCACATCTAGGTTTTGGAGGTCATTCCATGAAAGTGGTACTAAGGTAAAGTAAGTACCGGTTTCATCCCTAAGAGATAGTCAAGTGGAGTGTACTATTCAACGGAAGAGTATTCTTAGGCTTGATCTGGCGTATTATTGATTTCGAGGAAATTTGGATAGCATTTGCCTTTGGTGGAGTTTGATTATATTCATAGTTTTCATTTCTCCATCTCCATGGCTCCATATGAAGCCTTTTTTGGTAGGAGGCATAGGTCTCCTATAGATGGTTAGGAGTCGGTGATCCTTCGCTTCTTTGTCCCAATTTGATTTATAAGACTTTGGAGAAATTTCATATCATAAGGAACCAGTTGAAAACGGCCTATAGTCTGCAAAAGTCTTATGCAAATCATAGGAGAAGAGATTTGGAGTTTGAAGAAGATGATAAGGTGTATTTGAAAATTTCGCCTATGAAAGGGGTGGTTAGATTTGGCAAGAAGGGGAAGTTGATTCCTCGTTATATGGGTCCATATGAAATCCACCAAAGGGTTGGTAAGTTTCCCTATGAATTGAAACTTCCTATTGAATTGTCTTTGGTTCATTCGCATTTCCATGTTTCCATGCTTAAGAAGTGTATCGGTGATCCCGAGTCTAGCATTCCTATTGAGGGTCTTGGTGTGAAATATAACCTTTCTTATGAGGAAGTTCCAGTTCAAATTCTTGATAGGCAAGTCAGAAAGTTAAGGAATAAGGAGGTGGCTTCCGTAGAGGCTATGGAAGATTCACCTAGTTTAGGGTGCAACATGGGAGGCCGAGCCGACATTTGGGAAAGTCCGTTTACCTCATCTATTTGATAATTGAGGTTAGTAGTTCTTACTAATAATGAAAATAATGACTAAAATTGAAGTTGCTTTGATTTTTAGTGAAGTCTTGTAAAATATGCATTTTTTATATTGCAACAGTGAATTATTGTGAAATTATGCATTGGACTTGAAAAATTGCTCTTTGGCTTGTTTTGAGTTATGTCGTGCATTTTGATATGGTGAGTCTATAGAATAATATATAGTATGTTGATAAGTTGAACTTTGAAATAATTGACTCATAAATGCTATGTTGAGATCTTGTTTTTGTGAGAAGGATATTCCTCATAATGTAATGTTGAGCCTTTTGTGAGGTAATTGAGATTTTAAATTGCCTTGTATAAGATATATGGTTAATGTTGTTTTGTATTGTTGTTGGTTGGTCTGCAAGTTTTGAGTCTATTCCTTCCTTTTAATCATTTTTAGTGTCGTTCGGGGACGAATGTTTCTAGGGGGGATAATGTAACACATCAAAAATCTAAGACGTGTTCTAGAGCCTAACATAAGTGTCATAAGGTCTAGACATTGTTTTTAAGGCATATAATGAATATAGGTCATTTAAGAAGTTTAGAAACCAAAACTTCCAAGAACTTCCATGACGTTTGGAAAACTAGCTCATAGAGATACTAGCGTGCCTTAGCGTATTTGACAAGGTTTTAGGTGTCGAAAATCCACAAAAATCGGTGGAAGGGTGTCTAACATGCGTTTAAGTCGATTCTAGGTAGAAACGTATGGGTACGACTCCTAATGGACTAACCAAGGTCCCTTGAGGAGGACCCTTGTACGTTAAAGTCAATACTGCTTGGGTAGTGTGCACCCACGAGAGGCAATCAACAATTCTTGTATGGATCGATGGGGCATCATTGCCAACCGTCGACCAACACATAGATAAATTTTTGGAGCCCTCGCCAGCACAAGTATATATCAAAAACTACAAGTGTGCAGCACGAAGGGAGGGCTTGCCGTCGATTGACCAACTATCCATCGATCGTGGTCTCGTTGATGGGGCCTGTAATTCCTGCACGTTTTTAAGTTTGTCTTAACTAATTAATTAAGAGGTTTGGTGGTTAGTTAGATATTAAGGGAAGTCTAATTAACTTAATTAACCCCTCATATAAATACCCCAAGCCCATTAGTCTAATTACACCTTTAAAAACAAAATTCGCTTTCTTCTCTCTTCTTTCTCTCTCTATTCGAAGACACCAATGAAGACAAGCTAGGGGAGGGTTTTTGGGGAATTAAAGGGACGATTTTACCATAAATACTTCACCAAACATTGAGGTATGGTATCTAATTCACGTTTGAGAACTCTTTTCTCAAGGGGTTCAATTAAAGTATTTTCAAAAGTTGAGTTTTCATGTAGGTCTTTCTCAATCTCAAAAATTATGTTATGAGTTGAATTGTTTATGATTTATTTTGGATATTATGTGTATATTAACATTTATCTAACTTAATTATGAATAGCTGATGGTTGGGTTAGTTTATAGAAGATGACACTTAACCCTTTAACCATAGTTTGGTCTTAATATGATTAGGTTGTATTGGTTCAATTGACTTGGTTATTGTTAAAACCTATAGGATGATGTTGTTACACTAATCAGAATAAAAACAGGGTTATGGTTAGTCGTTAGCTAGTTTTTAAAAGATGATCTAGGTTATAATGTTTTGTGAATTGACCTAACTATCTTGTCTTAGCTTATGATCTATTTAAATTGTGATGTAGTAATTCTTATAGAACTTTTTATAATGTTGATTATTGACTTATGATGATGTAATCCAAATTGTATGGAATATGGATTATGGTAAGTATTGATGATGAACTATGAAGGAAACATTGGTACGCTATGATATACTATCCTTTTATTCAATTTGTGGTAATTGTGATTAAGTCATGATGTTGTTTTGGAGTCTGCCTGTCTTAGGATTGATTCGGGGTGGTATGATTCTAAAGTGAAATGTCTTCATATGATTGTGAGGTGTTCAGGCTAACAGATGTAAATGTTGATAAGGGAGGGTGAGTGATTTACTAATGTGACTTCTCATGATATGAAGAGTAAATCTCACTATATAAATTGAATGAAAGGGATTTATACTGATAAAGTCTTATTGAGATATAATAATGATGATATACAAGGCATAACCTTATGACCTAAATTAATCTATGATTTGATACGTAAAGGCTAAAGAAATTTCCCAAAAAGAGGACTCTAGCGCTTAGCATCCGAGTGAACCTAGGAGTGAGGAGTTCCCCTCCCACATAAGATGTTTGGATAACTAACGTACTTTGATATTTGAGACCATAATGCATATAGCATAAAGAGGGTCCAACTATGCTCTAGTATTGAACATGTTGCCCTCATGAAATACTAGCTACGGATCCACGTAGTGCTATGTTTTATGTTTTCGGTACAGCTTGCAAGTAGTCGCCTTCCATTCTATGTATGGTTTTATTGAAACCGTATTCCACATTATCTCCTGTTGTTAGGTCTATTTGGAGTATGCCATTGTATTATGGATTGCTTGGGTGGTATTGATGTTGTGTTGCATTGAATTGTCTTTCTTTAATTGTGAGGTGTTGGCTAAGAGGTAAATGTTTATTAAGGAGGGTGAATGATTTACTGTGTAATGGTGCCTTATTATGATATGAAGATGTTTAATCTGCCCCTAAATGATGGCTAATACAAAAATTTATAATGATGCAATTATATTGAGCTAATTAATGATGATGATTATACAAGGGGCGACACTATAATCTAAAACTAATTATGATTGATAATCAGGCGTAAGAAATTTCAAAAAAGGGACCAGCTTAGCACCCGAGGAACTAGAGTGAGGAGTTCCCCTTCCCAAAGAAGGATGTTAGGATTAACTAACAGTGTACTTTGATATTGGAGACCATAATGCATTAGCAAAAGAGGGTCCCCAACTATATCTACTAGTTCTTGAAACAATGTTCCCCCATAGGAATATCATCTCAGGGGGATCAGTAGTTGCTATGTTTAATGTTTTGGACTACCTTGGCAAGTATTCCGCCTTCCTTCTGTGTATGGTTTTAGACAACAATCTCCCCCCCCCCCCTCTCCCATTTCTCATGTGGTTTATGTGGTTAGGGAAAAATGTCCCAAAAGGTAAAATGTGAACAATGATGACTCTAATTATGATAACCTAAGGGTCTAGATTAGTCTAGGTAGGGGTTGAGACTCTACCTATGCATTGCCACTAGTTTAGACTTGATGAGAGTCTTAGGAGGATATTCTTATGCAATGATTCTGTTATAATGTTTTGTCACATGTAATGATGAACTTTGCACATTGTTGATACTATAGCTGATTAGTTTTCACTAAGTATGTATTGGGTCTATATGGTTAAAGGAAGATGATATTACTCTTAAATGTATATTATGTTAAGTAGAATGTTATCAGATTCTTGTTGGGTTACTTTATTGAGTAAAAGTATGGGCTTTGCTTGGTCATTGTACTTGTTATGCTGTAGTGAATATCTGGCTTATGTTAAATGTACTCTTATATTGCTTATTGTTAATATGTTTTGACGAGTAGACTTACTTTAATATGTATCAAGATATGATATGCATGTTACAACTTGACTAGACTGATTGTTATTGTTCGTGTGATGTTATATGCCCATGGTTTAATGAACATGCATTATTATTTGTATGGTCCTGTTGAATGGCATTAAAGGTTTTAAATGAAAAATGTATACTTGAGAAAATGTCCCTTGTTTAGCATTGATTTAAAAGTATGTGTGCAGATGGTATCATACTTATACAGTGTGTACTAACCCCCATTTCTTCCTTTCCCAAACAAATAGGTTCGTTCTTTGAAGTGTTTGGAAGGCGACTTGAGATTGTTTGATATATTATTCATCCAAGTAGAGTATTCCTCATTTTCCGCAGGGCGATGCAACATCTTGCTTATGGAGTTTGCTTTTTAGTTGTTAAAGACTTTGTGGTGCTTTCTTCCATTAGTTATGACAATTATATAGCCCATGGAGTCATTTTTACTTGATGTAAGGGTTATGCCTAAGTTCTACACTGTTATTAGATGGTGATGGATGATATGCACTATTTATGACGTATTATGTCTAGTTATATTATATACTTATGTGCACATAAAACATAAAGAAATAAGTAATCTCCTATCCGAAGGGTGCTAAGCTATCTCTAATAAAATATATGTTATGTGTGATGGGAGGTCGATGTAACCTCCAAGTCAAAGTAATGAAAATTTTTAAATTTTTTCGCTAAAATGTTTCCTATAAATGTAATGATGTAAATTAAGAGGCTAGTCTTAGTCCTCGAATACCTCCCCCCTTTCTTCCTTTTCCCATTATCTCCATCTCTCACCCCCCCCCTTCTTTTTACAAGGTTCTTTGAATTAGTTTTCTGAAGGCCGACTGAGATTGTATTTAAGATCGTATCTATTCCATATAGGAAGGGAGATAGGGGCTCCTTCTCTTTATGGTCTCCACGGGGGGTTAAGCTCCAATTCGTGTCTTCTCTTTCCGGTCTATAGGTCCATGCTCTCGTGGTTTTCTTTCTGAATGGATCCTGGGTGATGTTTCGTTGGGGTTTTCTTTCAACTTCCCTCTTTTTTTCGTGAGCGGTATAGCGTATGGGGGTGGTCTGGTACTACCCATTTAGTAAGCTAAAAATTAATTAGCCCATGTGAGTCATTTTTACTTGATGGTAGGTATACTGCCCTAGTTCTTACCTGTTATTAGATGAGTTACTGAGCATAATCCTGTCCTATTTTCCTATTATTCTCTCTGTTTTCTATTTCTCTCCTCTTATGTGTGGTCTGAGGTGCCATCTCCCCCCTACCCTCCTCCTGTCCTCGCCTTGCAACGCTCCTAGAATAGGGAAGAAGACGAGACCAACGAATACCATCACTTCCTCTTGAACAGCGTCTACGACGGTTCTATCTAGCCTCTATACAATCTAGCTTTTCGTTTTTATAGTTTCCATTTAATTCTATTCACCTCCTGCCCGATTCACCTTCATGGGCATATCCACTTTTTCCCTTTTTCTCTAAATTTGACTATAAATGTATGATTTAAATTAAGAAGGCTGTCCTAGGTCCTCTATAGGTATGCCTACATCGAATTACGTCTAGGGGGGTAAACCCGTATGGTGATAAATTGTTTACCATGGGGCTTTCACTCCTCTAGTATCTCCTTTATCTTTTGTTAATTCTATCATAACTTTATTATTTTTTCCCCTTTGCTAATTTCATCATAGTCTGTCCATATCTAATCATGCGACCCTTCCCACCTGCCTAAATTTCATTCCATACCCACGGTGCTCCGGGGCCTCCCGCGTCCTACGAGTTCTCTAATTACTTGCTCGTATCTGCGTTCCGCCCCTCCTTCTTCGCCTGAAAAGGGAATCCATTCTGTATTACTCTTTCACATGCCAAGCCGACTATTTAGATGTGACAATGCTATATGGTCCTATGATCATCGGTCAATTGCAAACCCCCGGCCGCGCTGGGGGGAATGAACAGAGGCTCAGTTATCTCGGTTTCCCTTTTCCGTCTCTTTGGTCGTCGCTTGGTTCCCCTGGCTCCGAGTCCTCCGCGTCTCTTGCTCCGGCTGATTCCTCCGGCTGCAGTCTCGAGATAAAATAGCACTATCTGTCTGGCCGGTTTGGTTTCCTTATAGGGGTCTTATCACCTAGACATGTTTCTACTCTAGTCTGACCATCTTTAATAATATCATGATAGGGCGTCTTCGTTCACCTTATTGTCTGCTTCATCCCTTCCTTAGGGTTTTAGATCATGATATCCTTTTTTTACGCATAAGTGCCCAAATTAAATCTACAAAAGTTGGGTACAAAGAGCTCATCAAGAAAAGCGTATCAATATTCTACCTAACAATTATCCCCCAACCATCAACATTTAAACTTGCGAACGAGAAAAATATGGATCTTATGTTGACTGAATTTCATAACAACACAGCCTTGTTGTATGTATATAGTACCTCGTATCCATTCTCTGCATCCTTATATAAGAGAGAAGGAGTTCACCTGAAGCATGGAACACTTTCAACGTTCCTTGTACCTTTTTCACGTGTTTCAAAAAAAATTACTACCGAAAGTGCGTAGTTTATTTTTAATTAATACTACGGAATGGTTTAATTGAATCGATATATCTACTAATATTCAGGGATATCTCACAAAGTTGACACTAAGACAGCGATTAGTAATCAAAATTAGACTAACATTTCTTTTGTTACCACGATTGTAAGTTGAAGTCTCCTTAACTCTATCTTCTTCACGATATTCACGCCAAAAATGATCTACGCCTACGCGATCTAGCTTGACGCCTCTCCAAGACTTTCATTCAGACATAACCCTCCCCAAAAGTGTCAATCCTTCCTCTTCTCTCTCCAATCCCTCTATTGGATTTGAATCATTAAACTTTTCACAAAACCACCGGTGGGTAACACTACTCCCTACCCTCCACAAGCTATCTCAACAGGGACCGTCTTCCCTCCCTTCTACCGCCCCTACCCTTTTTTACTCCCCAGATCGTCGTCGCTTATAGGGTGTAACATTATTACAGTAATCTACATTAGTCTAATTATCTTAAGGTACTACCATTAGCTGTAAGCTCTACATGTTTGGGTTTCTTAAAACCGTTTGACGACATTAGCAACGACAATGGCCATAAAGTTTCTTTTTTTATGGTTTTAGCGATGTCACGACCTCGATGCCTGACACCTTGGTGCGATACCTTCCGTTACGGGACCATTCTGGCCCCACAGCAAACGCCTATGGTCTTTACTTACTATAAGAAACCCTCGAAGCTATCCAAACTCAATTCCTAATAACAAGGAAGTATCATATTTAAATAACCAATAGCTATTCATTAAATTATCTGTCCAAAATGGCCCTATGAGTCTCAAAAAGTATATTAACTCCAAACTGAAACCTACTAACCATCTACGAAGCGTCTAAACTACTGAAGAGGGATGTTGGGACAACCCCCCACGAACATCCTAATTTGTACTAATCTAGAAAATGGATGTCCTTGAGGAATGCGGAAGAGGCTCACTCAGAAACTGTGTGAGTGCTCAATGGGATCCACGGTGTCGCAACACACGTGTTTGTGCATCATGGGGGTTTACCTCTATTGGGGCATCTGGCATCATGAAGGCCTATGCAAGCAAACTGGCACAGTTATTCATTTTGAATTTTGGCGGTATCGCAATGCAATTTCCAATTGCAAAGCTAATACAAGCACGTTTAGTACTAGAAAACGAGTAAGAACACAACACCTTGGCTCTGGCTCAACTCATGATTCCTTACTTATTCCTTATTCCAATGTATCTACGGAATTTAAAAGTATTGGCAATATAAAGAAAATATTGACTAGAAGTCATTTTGTGAACTCTGAATGTATCGCTCAGATATACTATAAATTGTCTGTAGAAGATGCATACAAAATTAAAAATGACTGATTATATCTTTACGCAAATCACAATACTTCTATATGAGCTTTCTCTATACCCGCCAACCCATGCACTTGTAACCCTATAGTTATGATACAAGGTCTTTCCTGCTAATGACCGTGGCTTGTCAATGAGCCCGCCTTCTTTTCTCATAGTGACTAGGTTAAGCTTTATCCCTGCCTCCCGTATTTTACCAGGTCGCGTCTTCTACGTGAAAGAGCATTTCTTTCCTCAAAGTATGTGAGGGATGTTGGCACTTCCTGGTCCCTTATTTACTACTCGCGCTCTCATTGCCCGAGGAAAGGCTTATGAAAAGGGTTCATCTAAGAGGTATGACCCTTTTCTAACCCATGGTGGCTACATGGTTTTTATCGTCCTGAGACTTTCAGTTATCGCGCACTGCTTCTCGCGGTCCCCCCCGTCCTTGCTCAATCCTTCATCCTCTCCATCTATATTCTATCTCCCATTCTCTCTCTCGGGTCATCAGCTCAGTCTGGTATATTGGCTCTTATGTTTTTAAAGGATACTGATTTGGTGATTTGAGATTGAATGCTTCAAAACTTAGCTTTTAAAAAGCTCTTCCTCTTCTCTTCTCAAAATCATCTTTTCATTCATTTGTTTTCCTAGGTGTTCCAACTCTTCTAGTATAATGTGGAAATTCTGTCTTCCGGCTTCCTCCTTTCTTTCACAAATGTTTGAGAAAAAATTTAGTTTAAGATCTAAAGGACTACATAGTTGCCCTTACAAATCTTGAGGAAGTGAACTCAACTTGATACTCTTTCCTGCCTTAATTTCATTTTCCTCTTGAGGTGATAGCATAGTTCCCATATAGATTGGAACCTAAATCAAATCTTGTAGTCTTTCTTTACTTGAAAAACTTGAGTCTTAAACAAAGTTAAAATGTTTAAATAGGAGACTCTTTAAAACCTTTAAGAACTTAAATAACTTTAACTTAGTTCTTAACTTTAAGACTTGACTCTTAACTGCCTTAACTTTATCTTATTTTTCTTGCAATGGTTGGATAGCAATTCAAGGATACACTGATTTCATGTTTTTATGATTTCATGATTTTAATATGTACTTTAGAGTGTTTGACAACTATGAACGATAGTGTTTACATACTTAGGGAACTCGTAGGAAATATAGGGAAGAAAGGGCCTCCAAGGGGTCATCAGTGAGGGCGCTCTAAGATTCCGGGCTCACAAGTCCTGACAGACAAGGCATCCCTTGTCTCTCTGATTGGCGCACGCTCCAAGCCTTGTCAGTATAGTCTTGGAGTGCACCCTCGTGGCTCCTTTCATTGGCTCTCCCCCCCAATTCTTGTCCGCGTCGCAAGAACATAACCCAACCCGCTGGGTAATGTGGTAGGGGTTTGGGGCGAACGATTTTTTGAACTTTTTTGATTTTCAGTTCTAACTCTTTCTAGGGAGGTGGGGAGGGTGCTGGGCGCAGGGTGGGGGGGATCCCGGGCTCCGCCCAAACGTGGCTTAGGTGAGTCGGGGGGGGCCGTACCTGCGGGGGTGTCGTAGGGGCCGGGGGGCAACAAGGGGGTTTAGGGGGGGGGGTGTGGGGGGTAGACCCAAAAAAGCCCGAAAACACAAAACAAGAAGCAACTACTGCATAGATCGAACTCTCACTCCCCCACCCCTGCGCCCCAGGGCGTACCCGCTAGTCAAACTTTTTCATGGAAAAAACTTCAAGATTTAAGCGTTTCAATAAGCCTAAATTGATGGTAATGAATCAATTTGGAGATTGGTGAAGAAACCAACACCGAATGATCTTACAACATACATCCTTTGATTTAGGGATTACCCGGCCCAATGAAATCCAGAGCATCACAAATTCTTATCGCTCTTTGGGATAGCGTAAAGCAGGTGCACTGATGGTGAACTGTCTTCTTCTTCTCCCTCTTCTCTCCCTTGTACCTCGGTAGATATTTTGTCTTATTCTTTCTCTTTCTTCTTTCAAAGCCCTAATTATTTGTCTAACTTGGAAAATCTGTGACAACGGATTGGTGATCTCAAGCATTAGACACCGCCCAAACATTATATCCTTATCAATGAAATTTTAAATAATGGATTTCCAGAAAACGACGCAGGACCAATCCCCTTAACAAATCCTTATTTGAATTTCTTCTTCCCAAACTCCTCAACTTCGGAAGTGATGTCTCGCCTCTACTTACCTAGGAATGTTCTTAAACTTGACGTCGTTGGAACTGATCATTCCGAATGAGGTTAATTCCGATACCTATAAAGAACGTACACGTCAAACTCCTTACGCTGATCTGAAAGTTATGTAATTTGAAAATTACTCAAAACTAACACTTTGAAATATGAAACATTTTTCCAAATTGTCCCTTACTTATAGTATCACAATTGTGGTTATCATTCTGGTGTTAACGTTTTTCTTAATCTTAATAAACTTATTTAATTCTAGATACCAAAGATATTACGTAGGATTTCTCATAGGTTTCTAACAACTTTCCCAAGGTGTGAAAACTTGTATCTACTAAGCACTAAATCCATTTGAACTGTAATAACTTGAGAAAAAAAAAAAAAAAACAATTTTGGAACTTTGTGGTTTCAAAAAAAATTGAAAGCAATTTCACTCGTGAGAGCCGATTGAAAAATCAAAAACCTACAAAAACGTGTAATCACTTTTCTTTCCCCTCACTTCTTCCCTTTATTGTAAGTATTCTGTTTTTTCTCATCAACTTTCAAAATTATTTCATTTTCCATTTTTTTGAAATCCCAAGTTCCCAAATTTGGTTATATTTTTTTCCTGTTACAATTTAGATGGATTCAAAAGATATATGTTTCTCCGGAAGTTTACAGCCACAAAAGCGTAAGGACGTCATAAGGAAAGGTATTTGCTAAGGACAATCGTCAATTCGCCCATGTCACCAAGTTTCATAAACCCTATGTCACGTCATAAATGGTCGTGAGTTGCACCCAACCACTAACCACCTAAGTGGGCGGACTAGAGGAATTCAAACCCAACATATCATAATAATTCAACCACGAATAACAACACTAATACGGATGCGCTCCAACCTTGTTAAAGTACCATCACATTACCTCTAAAGTCTATTAACTATTATTCCCAAAATCTTAAACTAAAGTCAACCACAAAACAAGGACATCTAATATTCAAATCTATTTCTATGATTACTAAAGACACCAAACATAATTAAATAAATAGTTTATAATCTGAAAAGCTAAGACAGAGTCATGTCATGACCAACACATAATCCCACGAGCTTGATAAATATCTCATACTGGAACCATAGTATGTTGAAGACTGTCTAGTAGTTGCGGAAAGTCAAAGTCATAGGTGTACTCTGTTGCACTCCACAAGTGAAAAACGACGAACACAAGCACCAGTACGTCCTCAAACGGGTAAACACGCATCTGAATAGGATATCCACAAGACCACCCAATAGAACAACAACATTCAATGAAATAAAGTATTAGCAAAAAGTCACAACTATGTCACTTACCAGGTGAAGAATTAACAAACAACATTAACCTAATAACAACACACCCTAAAGTAAGTACGCAATCATCACAATATCAAAACACACTATGGGGACTCATGCCCTCCAACCCACGACGCACTATGTTTTCCTTTAATGTTACCAGTGTTGAACATAACACTCTGATGCCAATCATATCGTGTCACATTGACACTACGATCCTAACAGACGTGTCAGAAGTGACAATCCGGGCTAAAAAGAGCAGTTAAAGTGCTGAACGGGACGCTGCGATGCAAAAAAATCCTGTCGGAATGTACCCTCTTGAAATCAAACATGGCATAGTCAGAAACGTGACACTCCGACCCAAAAATACCGTGTTGAAATGTGACACACTGATTCAAAACTATCATTAATTTATCATTTACTATCACCCATTAGTTAGTAATATTTCATCAAGCCTTTTTATATTCAAGACATCACTTCAATAGAGAGGATTTTAGATTATAAATCTCATGGTCTTAGGATATTAGATCAATCAAAATACACAATCAGGGTGGTTATAACAGAATAGGGGAGAAGAAGGGTGCAGGGGTAGTAAGGGAATGAAAGGACAGATAGTAGTGGAGGGTAAAGTGGGAGGGAAAATGGAGAAATAGATATGAGTAGGAGAGGGAAGGAGTAGGAAGGGGCAGCGCGTCGCGGACGGGGTTCTGCGTTCGTGAAGGCGGGCGTAGCTGTTGGGTGTGTGAAGTTTTGGGGGGTAGCGCGAGGAGCGGGGGGCCCTCCCCCTTCCCGGGCCGCCTCCGCCGCCATCAAGTACAAAAAAAATTCACGGTGTCTTCAATGTAATCAATTGTTATTAAGAGTTTTATCTATAAATAGAATAAATCATAACACTTACGCTCTAATCGAAGAACCAAGTTAATCAAGCTACTTCTCCAATACTTTTCCTTCCTCAATGATTCTTGAACCTTTCCATTCTACTCAAACATAGGGCAATTTAAAAGTTAACAAATTATATAAACACCACTCTATTTTCTTGTCTATTCGCCTACACCCAGAACTTACTTCATACTATAATTGCTTTTTCCTAAAGTGTCAAGCTCAGCCTAAAGATAAGGTCTTCATTTCTCTAATGCAACATAATTTTAATATTAATGAGTTCAACTTAATATAACACAACCTATATTTAATTCCTTATCTGGGCAATATACACCAAAATTTGAATAGAATATAATACATATACAGCAAAATCAAAACTGTTCAAATTGAGCCCCTCGGTTATGAACCAGTGGCAAAATCAAAACATTGATCGATCCTACGTTGGCAGATCCAATCCACTAACATATACCTATACAATTTCCTTTCGTATCCTTATTGTTAACCGTAACCCATAATCAAACTACCAAATGACTTGAATCTTTAACGGCCCTCAATTCTCCGTTAGTTAATCATCATAATTCAATAGCCAATCATCATCACCGATCACCCCATTTATTATTACCCACTAACGTTAATTATTCATTCTGCATCTGTTTAACATCATCAAATCATCTTTCCACCCATTGCAGCTAATTTTATTCCATAGAATATTTTTCTCATTCCAATTTTCCACGCAACTTCTGACTTTGTTTCCGACCCCTTTACTATTGAATTCTCATGATACTCTTTCAACAGCCGCCTTCACTATCATTAAAACCAATTAGTAAATAATCATTACAAAGTTAGATATGATGACCCATGATTATCTGAAGAACTTACGATTTCGCACTTAAGTCAGTCACCTCGGTACATTTTTCTGTTTCTCTCCTATTGAAAAACCCTTATCTTCTTGATCTTTCTGACAAAATATTTACTCGCGAATCAAGATTTGTCTAATTAGATCACGATTCAAATGTCTAGAAAGAAGTTCCACATAGTGTTAGCTATAAGCAGTAGTTTATAAAAATTTGTAAAGGTGGACCATTATTTTTTTTAATGTTACTTTATTTAACCATCCCCCAACTAAATAAATTAGTAAAAGTACCTTTACATTACTTATAACTTATAGTCATGATGTCCAAAATTCTCATTATAACCTACAACAGAGTAATGAATTAACCTTCTAGTATTCAAGCTTAACAAATGGGTTGTTTTTTGGATACTATTTACTATCGTTCTCCTCGAACGATCAAAGAAGTCTTGATTACGAAAAGGTAGAAGAATCAATGAAATGTGTGAAGTCTTTTGTGCATATCAATGTTCGAGTCTCCCAAAGTCTTGCTCATCTCCTCTCATATTAAATTGTCCTACAAATAGGTTCATATCTATTATCCAAGTGGGTACTATTGTTGTATGTAAATTTAACTAACATCAAAATGTATTCTCATATCCATCAAAACTATCATACACACATGCAATATTTTTCAAGGACCTTGCCATAACCATTAGGGTGGAATCTCTTTCACAATAACCAACGATAACACCACGATTACATGTTTGAATCAATATTATGATTTCAATCAGTAAGTGAACCTAAAGTCATACAATCAGTATCACCCTATCACACTCATGATCACAAACCCATCATAGATCTTATGAATATTTATTCTCCCACAACATAACTTTGCCCGAGCTTAAGATCTTTAGACATCAGCATCCCCTACCAAGATGAAAGATTTAGGCTTATCTAGGACCTCAACGGGGACGATCCCCTCAGAAAGAAAATGATCAATTAACCATCGCCATCTAGAGAATACACCAGAGCACTTAAGCCTCACCTCTAACACCACTTTCAGAGCGCTAGATTACTAGTTAGGTACTCGACAAACCTTAAGAATGACAAAACTAAAACTAGACACAATGATCCCCACATTCCATCACATATAACCAAAACATTATACTGATTATGAGATAATCTTGGTCTATCGAGTTAATTTTTATGCATCGTCTCCCTATGTCCATGTCTCATAATGCAAAGTTGTGAGTGTTGAATCACTATTATACTTCACCTATTTCCAAACAAACCAGAATATTTGATAAGTGATATAACAAGTCCACCCTATCGGAGGAGGACATCACAAAATCAGTACACCAATCCACTACTAAAGGACTCACCTTTATAAAGCGAAAATACACACTGATGTAAGAATGTGAATCATATTCTAAACCAGCACACACCACGATTGGAGTATTTGTTCCATAAGAATGTATCATAGCTCAAGGTCAAATACCGTCTAGATATACTTCCCATAATGCCAAAATCAAACCGTTTTCTTGCATCTCTTATCTTGGGATTATATCTACACCCACAATCACAAATTTAGTCCCTATTATGCAATTACAAATACAAACTTCTTTATCAAACTCCCACTCCATGAATTATTACTGTTACTATTAACAAAAACACATAACATATCTATCATCTCTTTACTCCAACCATCTTAGTTCAAAGTAGTCTTACAAATACATGTCAAAACTATTGTTCGCTCTCTTTATATGTAAGATTGAAAGCATTCTCATGAATAATGAGTCCCAAACAAGTTTAATAACACGAATTCTTTTCAAAATACATGTTCAAACTATGTTATCTCTCTTTCTATTTAAGCATTTCATGAATAATTGAGTCCCACACAGTTAATAACACTAATTTAAATTTTGCACTAGTACTTATTCATCGAGATAAAACATTACCAGCACAATAGTCAACTTTCCAGTACTTTTAACAATTTCATAGTGTTCTTCTTTACCATTCTCAGAATCCTCCTAACCTATCTCCTGCAGACGACTTAGAGAATTCTTGGTCATTAATCAACTCAATATTTATAAAAGTCGACAATAAACTTCCTAGTGAGTCTGAACTGAACTATTCCCATCTCACAGTCAGGTTAAATTTATATGGTGAAATCAATAAAACTTCAACTACAGACACACCCCCAAAGTTTATACATAGTCTTATTTTTTTCATATTTTATTGTAGAAAATTCCCTATACGTATTGACTTTTCAATACACCAACTTTTAGTTCCTTTTTGCTACCTCGCTTACCAGTCTTATATTCTTTGGCAAAAAATCTTAATATTTTTTCCTTAGACTCTAGATCAAAACATTACGTGAAACCCCCCCCCCCCCCTCTTAGGTTCTTTAACATAAAAAGTATCAAATTTATTGCTCAAATTAGGAACACGTCCTGCCAAATGCTAATACTCAATAGCGATAATCATTCTCTTAGCCTTAACAATCCACACTCTTGACAAAACCACTATCACAAACCTAAAATCACAATGAATTTTGAATAATAACGTAACTATGTAACTTAATCTCCTTATATATCACATAACTCAGATCTTGACGATTTTCATACATTCCATTATCTTTTCTATCATCGATCACTCTTCATAATTATAATCATAGTCCTTCTCTAAAAATTCCCACTATAAGTCATTAATTAACAAACTCAAAATCGCAAGAGAACTTATATCACAGCTCGGAGACCCCGTATGGTAACCACAACATCTATTCATGAAGTATTATTCGATAGTTTTTAACCAATCTAATAATTTTGTACACAAGTACCATAACCATAGTAAAATCAATGCAACAACAACGGTCATGAATGATTCAAATATCTAACCTCCTTAAATATCAATTTAAAACTGAAATAATAGAGAAAATCTTATTGTATTTCACCTCTTTTTGAAGGCTACCGCAATCTTCTACTTCATTTTTTTCATTATGACTCTAGCCTAATTCTTCAAACTTTATTACGGAGTGCCCTAGACATCTCCTAAACCTTGATCTATGAACCACCGACCATATACTACTATAGTATAAAATCACAACCTTAGATACTCGTATTTCTTTATTATCATATAAAATTTACATTAACTAACAACCCAATAACTTCATATCTTATAGTGCATCCTAATCGCCAATTTCCACGAACCTATTTTTAACCATCATGCGCCGTTAGCCCTTGTCATCTCACCACAAGGGAACCTTTTACTCTACTTGACAACCTTACATCAGGTATAACGCCAATTAATTTATGAGACTAATCCAATTTTTATAGTCAATACCCACTTTCTTACTAAAAATTTTTGATTTCTTCACACAAGATATACTCGCTAGGTATTTCATGATCCCTCCTAAGTTTTTCTTTATCGTATTATCTATAATCTACCCTTTAGCACTTAAATAACATCATCAGTCCTCAAGATACAGTTGACACCTAATGAATTTATATCGTACATAAGATTCCCACTAAAAATATTCCTTGAAACTATCCTTCACCTATCGTACCCCGTGTAATAAACCAGTTGGTTTTCATACACAATGTAGAAGAACATCGGATCTCATTCTCTAAACATGTAATACTTCACTACTAACATCCAGAAGTAGTTAGTATTTTCACTTGACACCTCGAGTATTCTTTTCTGCATAACACGATACCACACTTGAAAGTCTTAAATTCCTCACAAATTCATACCTATCCTATCGGAGAAGATCATACCCGATAGCTCACCACTTTCACCTTGAATAACTATAGAACATTCATATCAATCATGTCTTTAACCCTAAGAAATTTGTATTCTTTATTAGATCAGTTAGTTAACAAAGTAACATACTTCAAAACACTAATCAAGTACGCATCACTATTGTTATAATAGTCGTATCATCACCCTCTTTAATATACACTTAATATATTAAATTATAGTAGTGAATCTGACTTTACTTGGTGCAACATAATTCGCTAAACAACCTATAGGTGTTAAGAAAACTCTACCAACTATATTTTCTAAAGTAATGATGTTCATTTTCTAGTTGTCCCTCACAAAACTTTTTACATGTGTCACATATCTAGATAAAGTACCAAGTTTGACCTCATAGGATGCAACACATTTTTCGTTTCTCTATATTCAAGAAACAATCTCTCCTCTTATCGCTCAAAGTTTGGGGTATATATTTGGATGAAGAATCTAAAAAATGTACCTTAAGTTATAGGAAGTGCCTTTACTAATCGGCACTCATGAAGAATGATCGTCATTTACGAAGAATGAGGGTTCCAACTTTATGAACTTAATAAAAAGAATTATGTTGAGCACTAACCATTACAATGCATGCAGTCAATTGAAATAATAAACCTATTTCAAGGACACTTTTCTTTTTGGTGACTGTTGTTTCAACTTCTAATACTCTAGTACTAACCATATTTGAAATAAAGTAAAGAAGTTAAGATACCAATTTGTGTCACCTAGATACCAATTAGATCAAAGTACTAGCACAAAAGAAAGAAGGAATGAAGTTTTACTAAAAACATATATCCTCTCAAAGAAAAGTAAAGGTGTCCCCTTACAATTCCCCAAGACTCTACTAGACTTGTCTTTTTGTGATTAGATCATCGAACCTAAGACTCTGATACCACATTTTTCACAACCCAAAATGAGTCGCGAGTGACAACACACTTAACCACCTAAGTGGACGGACCAAGAAATTCAAACCAACCTATACCAATAATTCAACTAAGAAAAACAACAATAATGTGGAAGCTCCAAAACATATTAAAGTAACCATAAAATGAACCTCTAAAGTCTATTACATATTATGCCCAAAATCTGAAGTCATCATATCAAGGACATCTATTATTCAAATACTAAGTCTATGAGTATTAAAGACACCAAAATAATTTAATAAAAAAGTTTATGTCAGAAAACTAAGGGCATCATGTCATGACCAAGAGAATCCACACGAGCTTGAATAAATATCTCAACCTAAAGCCTGATACGCTGGCAACTGGTTAGAGTTGGGGACAACTCGAAGTCATTGGTAACTTGTTGCACTCCTCAAAGGAAAAACAAAGAAAAAGCATAAGTAGGGCTCCGTACGGGGCAAAATGTACTTAGTAAGTATCATCGACCAACCCAAAATAGAAACTAATATACAATGAATAATAGTATAAAGTCAACTATGACACTTAACAGGTGACAATCAACATCAACTAGTGACAACAACACTAACTAAGTACGCAATCAATCACAATATCAAACACAAATATGGGGACTCATGCCTCAACACATCATTATTTTGAAAATGGTTTCTTTAATATTGAGTACATTTAGTTAACTCAATTTCTTAATGTTACCGTGTCGGAACATGACACTCCGATCCAAGAATATCATGTCGGAACGTTACACTACAATGCAAAAATATCGTGTCGAAATATGACGCTTCGATCCAAAATTATCATGTCGGAACGTGACACTCCGATCCAAAAGTACCGTGTCGGAACGTGAAACTCCATCCAAAACTAATATTAATTTATCATTTATTATCACCTATTCGTTAATAATATTTCATCAAGCCTTCTAGTTTCAAGGCATCACTTCAATAGAAAGGTTTTCAGATTATAAACCTCATGGTCTTAGGATTTTAGGTCACAAATCACACAACCAAGTCACACAATCACACAATCAAGTACATAGAGAACTTCACGGTATAATTCAATGCATATCATTCGCTATTAAGAGTTAATCTATCAAATTGATAAATCATAACCTACCTCCACCGAAGAACCGAATTCAATCAAGCTACTTCTCCAATATTATTTCTTTCCTCAATGCTTCTGAACCTTTACAATGTATCAAACATATGTTCATAATTTGTAAGTTAACAAGTTTATAAAAATCGATATATTATATGTGTAGTCTAAACGAAAAACACACGTAATCCTAAAATTAATTTCTTTAAGTTCAATCCTAAAGGTAAGTCTTAATTCCTCCAATTAACATAACTTTAATGATATTCAACTAATAGAATAAACACCTAATCTTTTATTATATATCTCAATAAACTAAAATTTGAATCATAATATAATGCCAAAATTAAAATGTTAAAATTGAAGCCACTGGTTATAAAACCAGTGGCCAAAAATCAAAACATTGATCGATCCTAAAGTTGGCAGTGACAATTCACTAACATATATATACCCAATATCCTTTCTTAATCATTATTTTAAACCATAATCAAACTGACCACAATGACTTGAATCTCCTACTGCCCTCAATTCATCACATTAATTAATCATCCCATCCCAAGAGAATTATCACCCCATTATTATTTACCCGCTAACTTAATTATTCATTCATCACTTTTTAACTTCTTAAAATCCATCTCTTCACCCTATTGCACTTATTTTATCCCATAAAAATATTATTCCTCAATTCGAATTTTCTCATGTCTGACTTAGTTTTCACCCTATTCAATTCAATTTCTCTAATCCTCTTTCACAACCGACCTTACATTAATACTAAAAACATTATGAAATTAATCAATGCACAGTGAGATGTGATGAATGATTACCTGAAGAACTCATGATTTTGTTGCTTAAGTCGTCACCCAGGTAAGTTTTCTCCCCTCAAACCCTTATTCTTTGTACAAAATATTTTCTACGTAATTGTTATATAATATCAATCATAAAAATAGTAAAGGTGATCCATTATTAATTTTAATGTTATTTTCATTAACCGCCAACAAGATAAATTATTATAAGTCCAAAATGCTCATTTAGAACCTATTGAAAGAGTCTTTTATGAAATAAAATTTCTAGTACTCAGAACAAGCAAATGGGTTGTCACACCCTAAATGTAGATAAAACGGTAAAGGTAGTACCTAAAACTGATCGGAATTATTTGATTACTAATTCCACCTCTGAAGATGTGTTTGAAGGCGGCATACAATTGAGGAAAAATGGTAGTTGTAGTGATGGGGAGGTGGTTACAATAAGTTTAAATGAGTGGAACTCATATGTCAGACTAAAAATGTTAGAAGGAGGTTAGAGGGCGAGCTAGATCATATTAGGATAATGGTGAAGATGATTGAAGTTAAGGAGACTTCATTTAACAATGGTAACAATAAACCTAGTGTAGTTTCAATTGTTCATTGTCCTAGTATCTCTTGTAAATATCCACAATTTACTAGATATATGATCAATTGATCACCTACTCTTAGTTACAACTATTAAGGTTCTAAATTTTTTTTCCAAAACACGCTTAATAAGGTACGTCAACGGTAGCGTGTTTGCCTTAGTGTGAACTATCTCTTATATAATAAAAGAATATGTATATTATATATTATTATATTTATTTTTTATATAATATAATTTTATCGTCGAATGATGTTTAGCTAATAAATATTCTTTTGTTTATGTAGTAGAGCTTGGACAACACCTTTAAACTCTTTAAGATAATCACTTATTGATTCATGAAAATGCATTTTTTATCGATACTTTATTTATTTTATCGCCAATCATAGGGATGTCAATGGTTCAATTTGACTAAGTATTTCAATAAAAAATAATATTTGAAGAGATTTCAATAATATTTTATAAATAGTTTTATATCACCAATTTTTTGTTATATGACTAGTGTATGACATAAGTGAATTTATAAATAATTGTATACTATCATTAATATTATGAATTCAATTATTTCATTTTTAATAAAAATCTGTTATTTCAAAAACTAGTCATATGCTTTAAAAATCAACGACCATCATATCAAATATATTATTTTCTACTAACGTTTTTCAAAACTACTTATTTTCTATAAAATAATTTTTTAAAACACCTTATTTTATGAAAATAAGCATCTTTCTTGGAAAAATAGATATTTTTTTACCATTTTAAAGCTGATCAAACAGACTATAAATCCGTCTATATTTTTCAGATTCTCTTAGTAATGGAGAAATAAAAACTTCATACAGAGCAGTATTTTAAATTTAATATGAAGAGGTCCATTATGATGTCCATAATTAAAGTATTTTTCGTCATCGATCGTTGATTTTTTACTCAATGTAGTTAAAAGATATAAACAAATATTACTGGAATTCAAAATAATAAAGCAATAGCTAAAGAATATGAACTTTATAATTAAAAAGCATCGCTAAAACGGATTCCATAATTAAGAAAAACAATAAAAAATAATTAAATTAAAGTAGAACAACACACGGGTTGTAATTAAGAGTAGGTTGTTGATTGATCAAATAACTAGTAAATTTTGGATATATATAAGAGATACATGGACGATGAAACTAGACTATGTTTGTTGTTATCATTGTAAGCTGTAGTCTCCTTAACTTCAATCCTCATCACTATCCAATCTATCTCACCCTCTAACCACCTCCTAACATTTCTAAGCTAAACTGTTGACTTACTCATGTAACTTATCATAAGCACCTCCCCACCATAACAACTATCACCTTTCCTCAATTCTTCACCTTCGGGCACATCCATTACAACTATCAGTTGTTAGGTTGTGGATCCTGATTAATATATTATGTACTATTTATACTCTATAACCAAAAAATTCAGAATAATTAATATTTACCCCACCGTCGTGGAAGTTTACTCACGGAATATTACAATGAAATATTGGTTTCTCTCTTTCTCTCTCTAGATCTCTCCTCTCTTTCTCTAGAAAGTTCATGTATCTTCATTCATCAAGATTATCTATGTGTGTAAATTCGATCCTAACAATTGGTATCAGAGCTAATGAGATTCAACACGATCACTGAAGATGGATAGTTCGAATCTTGGAATCGAGAAGTTTGATGGATTCAATTTCAGTTTCTTGAAGATGCAGATCGAAGATCATCTGTACCAGAAAGATCTTCACGAACCGTTGTACGGGGTGAAGTCGGAATGCATAACGGGGGAGAAGTGGAAGCTCAAGGATCGCCAGGCTCTAGGGTTGATCCGATTGACTTTGTTAAGAAATGTGGCGTTCAACATCGTGAAGGAGAAGACTATGTCCGATCTGCTGAAGGCACTATCAAACATGTATGAAAAATAATCGGCGATGAACAAGGTATATTTGATGCGTAGATTTTTCAATTTACAGATGTATGAGAATGGATCTGTTTCTGATCATATAAATGAGTTCAATATGATTGTGAGTCAACTCAATTATGTGGATATTAATTTGGAAGATGAAATTAAGGCGTTGATTTTGATGTCATCTCTGCCCGAGTCTTGGGATACTGTTGTTGCTGCATTTAGCAGTGTCCGTGGATCTGGGAAACTTATGTTTTATGAAATTCATGATGTTTTCCTTAGAAAAAGTATTCGCAAATGAGTAGTGGGAAATTCATCAGGCAGTGCTCTCAGCGTTGACCGAAGGGGGAGAAGTAAAATGAAAGGACACAATCAACATGGTCGATCAAAATCAAAAAATGGAAGAAAATCTACGAATAGATCAAATGTGACTTGTTGGAACTGTGGAGAAAAATAGCACTTTCGGAGGAGCTGTACAAATCCAAAAAAGAAACAAAATCAGAAATCTAGAGATGACAATGATTCTGTAAATTCAGTAGAGGACATTGGGGATGCTCTAATCCTTAGTGTGAACAGCCAGGTTGAATCTTGGATTCTGGTGCATCTTTCCATTCATCTCCAAGAAAGAAGTTGTTCCAAAATTTCAAATCTAGGAATTTTGGAAAGGTGTACCTTGCTGACAATAAAGCCTTAGAGATTGAAGGAAAGGGGGATGTTTGCATAAAGACCCCCTCATGAAACCAGTGAACATTGAAGGATGTCAGATATGTTCCTGGGCTCAAGAAAAAAATGATCTATGTTGGTCAGTTGGATAGCACGGTATATGCAGCAGAGTTTGGGAAAGGTTCGTGGAAGATTGTGAAAGGTGCTATGGTAGTAGCTCGTGGCACAAATTTTGGAACCTTGTACACCACTGCAGGGTGTACTAACATGGTCGTTGTTGCTGAAGGTGCTTCTGGTTCATGTCAGTGGCACAACAGACTTGGACACATGAGTGTTGAAGGAGTGAAGATGCTGGTTGCAAAAGGAGCATTAAAAGGTCTTAAGTCAATTGATATGGGTCTTTGCGAGAGTTGTGTTATGGGCAAACAGAAAAGAGTAAGCTTCACAAAGACTCCTAGAGAGCCAAAGAATGTGCGGTTGGAAATGGTTCATACACATGTTTGGGGACCATCTCCAGTATCATCACTTGGAGGATCCATTTTCTATGTTACCTTCATTGATGATTCCAACAGGAAGGTATGGGTTTACTTCTTGAAGCATAAAACACATGTGTTTGCAACTTTCAAGAAGTGAAAAGCTAAAGTTGAGAAGCATACCGGTTTTAAAGTCAAATGCCTAAGTTCTGATAATGGAGGAGAGTATGACAAATCAGAGTTAAAGGCATTCTGTGCAACTAAGGGAATCAGATTGGTGAGAACAATTCCTGGTAAGGCAAGGCAGAATGGAATTGCTGAGAGGATGAACAGAACATTGAATGAGCGTGCAAGGAGTATGAGGATACACTGTGGGTTACCCAAAACATTTTGGGTGGATGATGTGAGCACATATGCATACTATATAAACAGGGAACCATCAGTTTCTTTAGGGTTCAAGATTCCAGAGGAGGTGTGGAAAGAAAAGAATTCAAGTACTCAAAGTTGAGAACTTTTGGTTGCACTACTTATGTTCATGTTGATCCAGAAAAGAGAGACAAGTTTGATTCCAAGGTTGTGAAGTGTTACGTCATAGGCTATAATTTTGATTTTTTTGGTTACAGGTTTTGGGATGAAAAGAACAGAAATATCCCGAGACATTGTGACGTGACATTTGATGAATCTGTCCTGTAAAAAGATAGAGAGCTGAAGGTTCTAAAGATTAGAAAGAAAGTGGAATTTTAGGTTGAGTTAGATAAGAGTAACCCCCAGAGATGTTGAAAAAGATACTCAACCAACTTCTACTGAAGAATATGAAGTGGAGGAAGTTACACCTGAGCATGTGTTAAGGAGATCATCCAGAACCATCAAGGCACCAGATAGGTATTCACCTTCATTACACTATCTATTGCAGACTTATGAGGGTGAACCAGAGCCTTTTGATGAGGCCCTATAAGTGGAGGATTTGATCAAGTGGGAGCAAGCCATGGATGATGAGATGAGGTCACTTGAGAAGAATGACACATTGGTGTTGTCTGAGTTACCTGCAGGGAAGAGAGCTTTGCTTAAAAAGTGGGTGTTAAGAATCAAGACTGAACCATATGGCAAAAGAAGGTTTAAGGCTCATTTAATGGTTGAAGGATATTCACTAAGGAAAGGTATTGATTATGCTGAAATATTTTCTCCTATTGTGAAATTAACCTCTATTAAAATTCTATTGAGTATTGTTGCATCGGAGAATTTGCATCTAGATAAAATGGATGTAAACACATCGTATTTACATGGAGATCTGGACAAAGAGATCTATATGCAGCAACCGGAAGGATTTGCGGTTCCAGGCAAGGACACATGGTGTGCAAGCTCACCAGGAGCTTATATGGACTAAAGCAAGCACCAAGGCAGTGATACAAAAAGTTTGACTCTTTCTTGACCAAGAGTGGATTCTGCAAATCAAAAAAGGATCTATGTTGTTACTTCAAGAAATACACTGATTCGTATGTCTTTCTACTCTTGTATATGGATGATATGTTAATTGCAGGATCTAGTATGAGGGAGATTAATAATCTGAAGAAAAAGTTACATGTAGCGATTGAGATGAAAGATTTGGGTCCAACGAAGCAGATTTTGGGGATGAGGATTTCTCGGGATAGATCTGCTGGAGCTTTAAATCTATCTCAAGAGCTGTACATTGAGAAGGTGTTGAGCAGATTCAGGGTTAATGATGCTAAACCCAGGACTACTCCATTGGCAATTCACTTTAAATTGTCAAAGGAGCAGTCACCCAAGACAGTTGAGGAGCGTGAGATTATGGAACTTGTTCCATATGCTTCAGTAGTTGGGAGTTTGATGTATGTTACACTAGACCTGATATAGACAATGCAGTGAGAGTTGTTAGCAGGTACATGGCGAACCCGTGGAAAGAGCATTGGGAAGCTTTGAAGTGGCTTCTAAGATATATGAGAGGTACATCCAGTACTTCACTTTGTTTTTGCAAAGGCAAGGTCACTCTATAGGGTTTTATGGATGCTGATCTTGGTGGGGATGTGGAATCGAGCAAGAGTACATCTGGGTACATTTACACCATAGGTGGAACAGCAGTGAGTTGGATGTCCAGGCTTCAGAAGTGTGTTTGTCTTTCTTCTACTGAAGCTGAGTGTGTGGCAATAGTTGAAGCTGGGAAAGAGATGATATGGATGGTAGATTATCTAGAGGAATTTGGCAAGAAGCAGAGCGAGAAGATTCTTTACTCACATAGCTAAAGTGTCATACAGTTGGTGAAAAATCCAATCTATCATTCGAAGGCAAAGCACATCAGAAGGCAGTTTCATTTCACTCGCAGGGCAGTGGAGGATGGTGATATGTGTTTGGAGAAGATAGAGGGTGCAAAGAACCCGACAACATGTTGACGAAATGTGTTGATGTTGGGAAATTGGGGTTATGCAAAACCTAGGTTGGTCTTCTGTAGTTGTTGCTACAGATGTTGCGGTGCGGTAAAGATGTTGATGATGAAGAGATTTTTTTTGAGAATGTTTTTTTTTTATGACTGAGTCAGTCTCCAAGTGGGAGATTGTTAGGTTGTGGAGCCTGATTAATATTTGATGTACTATTTATTCACCATTTATTCTCTGTTACCAAAAATACTCTGAATAATTAATATATACCCCACCGCCGTAGAAGTTTACTCACGGGGTGTTACCACAAAATATTGGTTTCTCTCTTTCTCTAGAATGTTATTGTGTTCTTCATTCATCAAGTGTGTGTGTGTGGATTCGATCCTAACATCAGCTTCCCTCAATTAATCACCACCTTCAGGAACATACCCCGAGGTGGAATTAGTAATCAAATAGTTCTGATCAGTTTGAAGTAAAATAATTATTGGTAGCTCTGCATTTAGGGTTTCTGAAACTTTGGTGACATTGGCAGTGGCGATGGCCGAAGAAATGTCTTTTTTCAGGATTTTATGATTTCTACGAGTTTGAACTTTCCTGGAGAAATGTGTGTATCTTCTAAATCCATCCAAAATGTAACCTAATTTTTCTTGGGAACTTAGGGTTTCTAAAAATATTGAAAACAATTTTAGCGAAGAAGATTGAAAAATAGAAAACTTACAAGAACGTGTATCACTTCGTTTCTTCTGTTCTTCCTTTTTTTTTGTAAGTTTTTTATTTTCCAATCTGCTTTGCTGAAACTGTTTTCAATTTCTGGAAACCCTAAGTTCCCAAATTTGATTTTTTGGAGTTACATTTTGGATGGATTCAAAAGATATACATTTTACTAAGCAAGTCTACACCCAGAAAAATCGTACAACCTTGAAGAAAGACGTTTTTACGACGATCGATGTAGCCATTGTAACCAAGGTTTTAGAAACCTTAGCTGTAGAGCAACCGATAAAGGTAGTCCATTAAAATGATCAAAATCATTCGATTACTAATTTCATTGCAAGGGATGTGCTCGAAGGCAGTATAGAATTCAGGGAAAATCGTAGTTGTAGTACATTGGTAGGAAGGTGGTTACATTATGTTTAAATGAGTCAAAGTCAATTGGTGAGATTAGAAATGTTAGGAGGAGGTTAGAGGGAGATCTAGTTCATGTTAGGGGAATGATAAAGAAGATTGAAGTTCGGGAGACAGTTTACCATGATAACAACAAACGTAGTCTAGTTTTGAGTTTTCATCATCCTAGTATCTCTTGCAGATATAAAAAATTTACAACTATATGATCAATGGACCACCTACTATTAGTTATAACCCCGCGGGTTGTTATACTGAAACACGTCAAAGAAAGTAAATCAATAGAGGCGTGCCTATTTCAGCACAAATTATCTCTTATATAATAAGAGAATGTATAGTATGTACTATAATATTTGTTTTTTATATAATTTATTTTTCGTCAAATGATGTTTTAGCTAATAACCGTTCTTTAATTTATGCATTATATCTTGGACAATACCTTATAACTCTTTATAAAAATTCCTTATTGATTCATGAGAATGCATCTTTTATTGATAATTTATTTATTATATCGCCAATCATAGGGATGTCAGTGGTTCAATGTGACCAGGTATTTCAACACAATGTTTTTTTTGTAGATATTTCTGTATAATTTTATAAATAATTTATATTACCAATTATTGATTATATGATTAGTTTAATGTCATAACTGAATTTATAAATAATTGTATATTACCTGATGGTAAAAAAAACGATCATCACACCAAATATTTTCTTCTTAAACATAGTATCTATTGAAAATTTTCACATTTCTCGTTCACACATTATATTCCACTAATAATAAGTATTGAAATATCTATCTATTTATAATAGGAGAAGAAAAAAGTGATACTTGTCTTCACAACAAAAATTAAACAATTATAAAATTCAAAAAATATTTTCAATTTTTAGAAAATTTATATTAAAAATTAACAACAAAAAAAAAAGTAACCAACTAAATTTGTAATTACAAACTTATTACAAAAAAAAAATGTTAAAAATTGTGGATCTTCGTTAGGGGAATGGGTAGTTTTTTTATTTTTTTTGATGGAGTAGTTTCTTTTTCATTTTTTAAACTTTATTTTGCATTAGTAATCAAAAAATAAATTTTAAAACTGATTCTCAAAAAAAAAATTATAAAATAAGTTAAAAACCGTGGATCTTCATACGTTAAATGAGGTTGTTTTTTGTAATTTTTAAAAATATATTAAGTTGTATCCATATAATGCACCTTAGTTAATAATACAAAAAAAAAGACTTCCGATCCAAAAAATTAATTAAAAAAACCCACAACCATTAAATAATTAATTTAAAATTTGAATTCCAAATATTAACTAATTTTATCCGTAAAAAAAGGTCTGAACTTCCTAACCCACATCTTTAAGAAACAAACTATCTTTTGTATAATAGGAAAAGTAAAAAGTGTCACGTGTCAACACAACAAAAAACAAACTTTTCATTATTTAAAATTAACTACATGTAATAGGATTAAATAATAAATTTTTATTTCATTTATATTATAAAAGAAATTTCATAATGATATAATATAATAAGAAGAAGAAGACAAGAAGTTTAGAGAAGGGAGAACTTTTCTTAGTGAAGTGTGTCTTCCAAATGGTGAGTGATATATCTATTTATAGTGTTGGGATATCACTCCCAAATGTTATCTAATTAATAGAAACGTAGTTATAAAAGTTCTTATCATATTGAAAGCACCAATACAATAATCCAATTTGTTTGGATAAATCTAATGGATACAATGGATTTATCACGCTCCCCTTTAGTTGTCCATAAATAATGTGTCTCGATTAAACTTACCAGGAAAAATCCACTGGAAAAATCCTAGTGAAGAAAAAAGAGTAACAGATATCATAATACGCTTTGAATGTTGCCTCGTGAAAAACTTCACCATGAAAACTCAATTTGGGAAAAAATAATAGTTAAGGAAAATTGTAAAACGTTTATTTCACTCCCCCTGATGAAAACTTCACTTGATATCTCGGAGAAAGAAAATTCCAATCTTGAATCTCAACTTCTCAAACGTTGATGTTGGCAATGCCTTAGTAAATAAACCAACAATATTATCACTTGAACAGATTTGTTGAACTTCTATCCGACCATTTTGTTGAAGTTCATGTGTAAAAAAGAACTTTTGTTAAATATGTTTTCTCCGTCTCCTTTGATGTATCCTCCTTTCAATTGAGTTATACATGTAGCATTATCTTCGTACATTGTGGTGGGTATATTCTTTTTTAAATAACATTCACACATATGTTGAATATGGTGGGTCATTGATCTCAACCAGACTCACTCTCAACTTGATTCATTGATGTCTATTATTTCTGAATGATTAGAAGAAATAGATACAAATATTTTCTTCATTGATCGCCAATATATTGTCGTGTCTCCATATGTAAGCAAATAACATGTTTGTGACCGATCTTTATGGGATCAAATAAATACCTTGCAACTGCGTAACTATTGGGTTTTGAGTAGGATTCAGCAGAATTGAATAAACTTGTATCCCTGTTCACCCAAAGATATCGAAGTATCTGTTTTACACCATTTACATGTTTTTTTTGTTGGGGAGGAAATGAATCTTGTCAGTAGACTTACTGCAATACAGATATATTGATCGAGTATTGCTAGCAAGGTACATAAGTGCCCCGACAGCACTAAGGTAAGGAATGTTCTCACCAAGTAGCTCTTCATCCTTCTCTTGAGGTCAAAATGGATTTGTATCGATGTCAAGAAATCTTACCACCATTGGAGTACTCAATGGGTGAAATTTATCCATATAAAATCGCTTAAATATCTTTTTCGTATATGTTGATTAATGGACAAGTATTCCATTTGACAAATTCTCAGTCTGCTGGCCAAGATGAAATTTTGTTTTGTCGAGATCTTTCATTTCAAATTCACTTTTCAAACACTCAACATCTTCTAAAAACTCTTTACGAGTGCCAAAGACGTTCAAATCATCAACATACACAACTATTATCATATATTCTGATTATGATTTCGAGCATTAAATGAAAATGCAAAGACAAATTAGGTCATGTTGTAACCTTTTGTTGCTCCCCAATATACACTCAAGTTTACGTAATCGTGCAAATAATATAAAATCTTTAAAAAATGAGTTATAGTTACAAAGGGACTTATGATCAAATTATATTTAACACTTAATTCTACAATTAAATATAAAATTAACTATTCAAAAGTTGATGAGTTATGATTAACTACGACTACTATTCACTAAATGAAAGTAATCAATGATGAACTACTTTAATATGTTGTTTCAAGCAAGTTAAAATGCAATTCCAGGGCTGCAATATACAATGACTACGATGCATCATATTATTGGCTTTGAACTAACTTCAGTTGTCAAATAACTAGTTTATAGGTTTGACAGTATGATCCGAGTTACACACCTCTCATCACCTACCCCGGTTAGTTATTTAACTACATTGAGCTTTGATAAATAGACTAACATGTGACCATTTATATTTCATTATATTTTGTAATCAAGTAAGGTGTTTGTTTGCGCATCACTCCTGAACACTAATCATTACAATCTAATGAGGGACGGAGCTCTCTATATTTCTTGGTCTATCTAATCTCTCCTCGGGTCAATTTTGAGATTAGTCACTAATTTATCTCCAGATGGCCTGTCAAGAAATACTAAAATAAGAATATAAAAGTAATTTGAATTGATAACCAAAGATTAATTCATAAAGCCTCACATATTCAACAATCAATTCGTAGCTACAGCCGCAGAACTAGGGCGTTTAGCTACTTATGCTTTTAGTTTTCAATAAAAGATTATCTTTCGTGCAAAATCCAAAAAGTAGAAGAGTTTAAAGGATAACAAACTTGACTTCTCGTTCTTCACACTAAACAAACGTCGAACCCTAATAATGGCGGCATTAGGATCTATATATAATAGTAGATAAAGTTATGAACAAATCCTACTCAAATTATAAATCCTAGTCATGTTTAAAAATTGGAAAAGTTGGACTTTTGATGGGGTGGCGCGCCTCCATCGCGCCTAGCGACGCCTAGAACTAATTTATTTTGTAGCATAGCGTGCCTTAATCGCGCCTGCAGAATCACACTGAGTGTCAAGCCTTGGCGTGGAATGCCTAGTAGTGCGCCTCAAAAACATCTCTTAACGACAAGCCTTGGCACGGCGCGCCTAGCATAACCCCTCGCCTAGGTGCTACCATACTTAGCCTATTACATGCCCATCTTTGGTCCTTCTTTATTCCTTCCAACTCCAATTTCTCCCAGAGTTCCTAAAATCACTAATCATGTGTGTAAGTGCAACATCATCACAAGTATATCAAAAGTCAAGCTAATAACTCAAGATCATCCTCAAACATAATCAATTCATGGGCACATTTTGACATTATATGCCTAAGATCACCACCCCACACGTCGACTTTTGTTTGTCCTCAAACAATATTTAAACTATCAACTCTTTACCTTAAAATCAACCAAACCTTTTTAATCATGATCTTGTAGTTTACATTGGATGCAACAATTTTCAACGTATATGCCAAGTACAATACATGCTCAAAGAATGACTCTTTTATTATTTTTCCGGGCTAATGCAACTCATAAGAACACATCAATTAGACACTCCCACACATGTCATGGATGCCCTCACTTGTTTTTGTTTTTAGTACAGCCTTTCACTCAAACAATGTTAAAATCACAATGCCTATTTTTCTAAACAATCAACTCTTTCTCACAAACAAAGTTCTTACTTTCCTTAACATACCATATGATTGCCTATAGTGTCTTTAAAATTTCACATTACACTTCTCATGGAATCAAGAGGACTTTCATTTGATTGTAATGTCGACTTAACGTAAGGGAGAAAATATTTGAAAATTATTATAGTGATTAAACCTCCCTATTGCACATGTTATCATTTAGCCAACACCCTCCTTTATAACTATTCTTTTCTCATAGTAAACACTTCATGAGTATACACCCCCTTTGTTGCTCCATAATTGCCCTTTTATTTCTTTTCCATCTTTACATTCGATTAAGGTGCACATTATCCTTCATAGGATCTGGCCAATGTTTTGATGATAGTTCTAAATTAGCCACCCTCGATTTTATTGGAGGTGGACATTGTCTCTAAGGAACATGGGAAAATTTAGGATTTTCTTTTACACACAATGTAGCACTTCACCTTTATCTCATTCAACACTTATTTTCCAACCCTTCTTCTTAACATCGTGCATTAAGGACTTTTAGAGGATCAAAAGAATTAGTATCAACCAATGGGTTTCGGATTATCATGCGGATCATCAAATGAACAAGGCTATAGGCTCAATGGTGCTTCACAAGGGGTAAATTTAATGGCAGACATGCACTACAAGAAAAACTGTTATTTAAGATCGACATTAAGGGACCAACTACTTTTTTCTGTATACCATCATACTTACTGAAACCTTAATGTTCATAGGATACAACTTGTATAAGAAGGTCCTATTTATCCTTTTCTCTCTACATAGAAACAAGGATATGACTTCTCATGTATATATTTCTTTTATGGTTGATATATACAGGTTGGTGTGGTGGTTCTCTTGGTACAAAAACACATAATGTTTTGCTTATGAATTTGGTGGGGCTAACTCCATGTGGTGTTCTAGAGATTATGTATTTTGAAAAGTACAAAATTTTTTGTAGCTTGTAGCAATGCCTATAAGATAAAATTCTCTTTTCTGATTACTCCTCTATGTTGCAACATATAGTTCTGGTGCAAAATTTTGATTTCTAATGTTCGTAGTTCTTTCATTATATATTGTTTGACGATTAGAGTAAGTGAACTAGTTATTAACATTCCCTTTTTTGATTGTTTCTCAAGCTTGTAACATAAAGTTCTAGTGGAAAATTGTGATTTCTAATATTCTGAACTCTTTCTTTCTAACCTTAGAGTTTAACCTTATTTTTGTATCGGATCGTAACAAGATATTTTAATCTTATTATTTTAGTTAATTTTTTATCTTTTCTGAAAAATTGTATGTTCTCATAAAGGTTATGGCACCTAGCAAGAACTGGATGGAACTTGTTGATAATTGTCTCGATGAAATCTACTTAGTTGAGGTGCAAAAGTTTTTTGATTTTGCTTTTCAAGGATGCAAGGTGGAACTTCATCAAAGGCTGAATTATTGTCAATGCTACGTTTAACTCAAGAGGATATCAAATTCTTGAATGAAGAAAACAAATCAATGAATGAGGAAAATAAATCTTTGTATGATCGCATGTCTAGCATAGAAGATAATATGAAAGAGATAATGAATATGAAAGAATTTTTCGTTACTCAGCAGTGACATGTCCCACCTAGAACATCATCAGTTCCAATTGAATGATCACTACCTTTTCAGCTGACCAAGTTAGTAACAATATACCTGACTTATTAATTATTTTTCTTTAGAATTAGTAGTTGTAGAGATGTGATCTGTTTTTGAATATCTGCACAATTTTCTTTCATTGTGATAAACTTAGTTTTTCATGTTCTGCGTAACGACACAAACTTTGTTTTTGAAGTTTCTGCATTACTGCAACACTGCAGCTAGCTTCTCTATTTTACTATGTTGTGACTTATTGTTGTTCATCCTACTCGTCTCTTAAGATATTCTTTATGGACTACTGCAATATAACAGTGCTGCCACGCAATATTTTTGCGAGATTCTCTGTTTTACATTTTTTTGTATAACGACACAAAGCTTTCTTAAAAAAAATTGCGCTACTGCAACATAACAGTGCTGCAACTAAAGTTTAGGATCCTTGACTCTAACCTTCTTTTGCAGCTCCGAGAAACATTCATCTTAGGTAGCGAAGTCCATTGTTTGATTGGCTTGCTTTCCCCTAATCAGAACTGTTGTTTTTTCTGGTTCACATTTTTTTCTTGCTGTTCAAAATCCATCAATGGCATTTTGCTGCTGGGTTTTCTCGTCTTCCCTCTCGCCATTCCGTTCACCGTGCGCAAGATAACAATTCACGCTATCAGGCGCCTAGAGAGGCTTATTGGTAACTGTCGGGTGTATATGTCTACTTAACGTAAAATTTCCTGCACATCAAGCAACATAACATTGATAGCAGCTTCTCTGTCTTAGGTTGGCCATAAAATTCCTTCATTGCTGCTCCCTTCTACCAACCCATAAGTGTCCGTCAAAATTCTTTTTCTTATATCTTTGAAATCTCCTCAATCTTCAAAGTAATCGAAGGGCTGCAGAAATGTAGAAAGAAAAACCTTTCTCATATAACTAAAACAGAAGCAGCTATTAGAGGTATCGATAGGAAAGACAAATCAAAATATTACACTTGTCACAACCCCAAAACCATACTCTAGAATATAGGGAACAATCTTAGATTGTATCCGGCATCGTCAAACTCTCAGAGTTCTTAGACAAACCTCTTTCATATCATTTATTGCATATACACAGTGAAAAGTAGTGCGAAATTAAAACTTTTCACAAAACATAATATAGTCTTCAAAATCTTTTTCATATAAAAGTAATAGAAAATATTAAGTCTCAATCTTATCATCATAAGACACAAGAGTACTTGGGACACTGCCCATACTTCTAAATACGAATACAGAAATACTTAGTCTATTATAATACTTTGAATGAAAACCTAAAAGACACATATATGCCCTCAAGTCAAGTAAGGACATACTTCAACTTCTATTGAACGATCTTCTAAGTCCAAGTCTTCACTTCTCAAAGCTCCTCACCTACCAAGAACTATATAGATAGATAAAAGCATGGATTTAGTACAACCACATGTACTAAGTATGGTTATATGAATAAAAATCATGAAAAGGTACTTTATTGGAAATATGAATCTTTTCATTTTTCAAATCATATTTTAATCATCATAACATCATTAATCAATTTAGAAATACATAATATACTTCTAGCATGTAATTTCCTCACTAAAAGTCATCATAAGATTCACTTAAGTAACACAAAGAGAGACCGCCCATACACCCTCTCTAGATGTGCCTAAACGACCCTTAAGATTACCTATAACGACTCACATACATACTTACAAAGCAATCATAAACATCAACGTAAGATTCTTCTACCAAAGATGAACTCTAAGTCTCACTTGAGTGAGTTGTGAAGCGAACGCCCATACAATCCCTTACATACACACTTAAGAGATCCTATAGACTCCCTAAGATAGAATCATTCTCACTAAGTCACCAACACATAGATGATATTACATTCTCTTTCCAAAGGCAATCAAAATACCTACTTAAGTAAATCAAGAAGATAACGTCCATAGTGACCTTTTTGAGATTACCTAAATAGTCCTTAAAACTACCTAAGTCTTAGATCATGTCCACAAAATCAACCAACATACCTAACTAGAGTCATCCTCAAAACATCCAAAGATAATACATGAAGAGATCATCACTTATGCCCTCTTCAAACTTTAGCTAAGGAATCCTTAAGTAAATTTAGATTAGGTACTCATTTATTTACCTACTCCTTAACATAAGTCATTAGTTCATTAAGACTCATACATCACATAAAGGACATTCAAATAATGGTCTTGGATAAGACCTAGGAACTCCACATAACACCTTAAAAGTCTATTGTGCAATGTCTAGTTAGTGTCCTATACCACCACCTAAACTCCTCAAATACTAATAGGTATTCCATATGATGAGAATAGGCAATAACCGACATAGACCATGATAGCTGGACATGGAATCCGGAGTTCTATCCTACTCCGATGAGGTTGTTCTACTTGCTAATGGTAGAACTTAGACAAATTTCATATAGGCACATGGTTAAGGAATATGAAAGGCATACTTTGTATTGTAGTATCATACTTAACTAGAACTACTTTCCCCTAACCATAATCACTCGGTGCTAGCCTTCTTTCTCATAGAGTAATTCATAATCATATATACATCAAGAAAGATATACAAGTCAATCAAGACAAGTCATCACATATTTCACTTTCAACACATAATACAAGTCATTCTACAAACACCTCTAAAACAACCTAACATATACAAGTCATCATATATGATATAATAAAATCATTAATATACTCCACATAGACTCATAAAGTCAATTAGGAATAACCAAGACTTAACCTAACACAATAATCATAATATCAAAGTCATAGTCTAACATGATCAATTAAGGCAACATAACTAGAAGAATACATATATGACTATATAACTTCACATGTAGATAGATAATGTCATGCTTCACATAATCAAACTACACAAATAGCCACTAAACTTCAAGTAGTTGCCAATAAGGCCATGCTCATAATATTGCACAAAGTAACGCCGACAAGGCCACGCCAATTGCAAGTAAAAAACATAACACCGCCACCATAAGTGTACCATACCAATCACAATAGAATCAAAGTATAATTAAAATCAAATTAATAAAATCCGGGCAGCATACCTTCATTCCCTTATAAACACTTCAATTCAATGCTAAATCGTGCAATTCAACATCACAAGGCCCTTACCCAAGGCCATAACTAACAATTCAAGCAATAATCATAAAATTCAATGAAATCTCTATCGATTCAATATCGGTTTAACAATCTAGGATCAATTAGATAACAAATGAGTACAGTTCTTATATCATTAGAAATCCCATAAGAAAATACATTATAATTCATCAATATTAGCTTAATATCAAGTACCCCACATTATAGTCAAAAACTAGGCTTTATCCAAATTCATGGGTTCATATGGAATTTAAATTGAAATCATCAATACAATATGAATTACATCATAACTCAATGTTTATGAATCATTTATGCAAGAAACCATAGTAGAATCATGAAATTGGACAATTCACTTTAGAAAACTTTGAAAAACATGTTAAGAGTTAGGCTCCTTGATTAAATGAGTTTCAAGGATCAAAATCCATACATCAAGGATGATAATTCTTCGCTTTGATGATGAATTTCGATACAAAACCCCTCACCAAGATGCCTCTTCAAGTGAGTCTTCAATTGAAGTTTTGGGATATTTTCTAAGTGTTTTGGGTTTATGATATTGAAGAAAGAAGTCTTCCATGTGATTACCCTTTATATATTTAATTAAAATACCCTTAATAAACCGTGTATGACTTAATTCAGAAATAGGGTTAATTCTACCAATTCACCCCTAACTTGGCAGCAACACCTGCGCAGGAACAGGTCGTGCGACGCCTACCCTTGACGGGCCGTCACAGCCACGACGGGGTGTCACAGCCCTACGTGTTTGGCTACAGTGGAGGTACAAGCTTCCTTTACCTCCCATGGTTAAATCCCCATCAACGAATCCCTTTAACGGGGCGTCAATAGGCCTACGAGCCATTACTACTCCGTCGTTTGGGGTCTGCCTGGGGCTGTCATGCCAATAGTTTTGGTCCTTCCTCAAGGACACTTAGATGGTCTTTGAAGATAATTTCCCAGACGTTTCCAACCCAAATACTATCTTCTATAAGTTTAACACCTCTCACATGAATGTTATCCAAGATGAACACGTAAAAATCGACGAAACTCGCCTAGACGTACAAGGTCAACTCAAGGCATATCTTTCGAACGCCTTGGACGTTTTTGGTCGTGTAACCTACAAACTTCACTAAACTCTAAACACTGACTATACATGGTATATTAACTCAATTAAGAACCTTAAAACATCATGAAACACACATAAACACATAGAACCACATTTTAGATATTTAGGTGACTTAGTCGTCAAACGTCTTAGTCGTCCCTGACATTTGACATCCAACACCTCTAATATATTAGCTACTGCCTATATAACATATATTAGACATATTTAGGACATTATACCATCAATACCAACATTTTAGGCTCTAATTAACCTATGTCATTTTTGGGGTCTTACAATCTCCCCCACTTGGACAATATTCGTTCATGAATGACACTTGCCACTCTCCGAACACTTCCAAGATTAGAGACTCAACTAGCAGCTAATAAACATTTCATACAACACATAATCACAAGAAAACATGAATTTCACATATTCAAGAGATTCACAATAGAACAAGAAACTAGAAAATAATTATATAACTCATTATGCTACAAAACTCACATTCTTCATTCCAAATAGTAAAAACTCATTTTATACTCAATACACTACCCATATACATTAGTTCTATAAACATCACAATATTTTTAGGCTAACAAATCAATTAATCATTTTCTCAAGAATATGGAAGCATGCAGTCTTAAAACAACAGTGGTTTTTAAAGAAATATTTCAAAAATCCACATTTTAAGCAATTCATGATATAAACATGCTAATACGCAAAATCGCATCATATAAACACATCTTACAACATAATCATGGATTCATAAAACACACAATGCAAGAAGTTATTGAAATTCAATTTCAACCAAACTCCTAAACACCATGCACAACAAATAATTTCAAGGACTTCTATCCTATCTACAAACCATACTCCCCCACTTAGAAGGAACTCATATATTAACAAAAGAAAGAGAACTTACCAACATCATCATCACTCTCATTCTCATTCGGCTACTCCACCCTAGAACAGAGTGCATAGAAATGCCTCGTTGTTGAAGCATCATCCTTTGGAACACTAGGAGCAACTTCCTTAACCTCTCTACCTCTAGAACCAATCATTGGACAATCTCTCTCTTTGTGCCCATCTTTACCACAACCAAAGCAACTCCTAATACTCAAAAGACACTCACCATAATGTTTCTTACCACAATTTGCACAAGTAGGCTTACCATCCTTGGAACCACCTCCTTTCTCAACCTTGAACTTAGCACTCCTACATTCTCCTTAGGATTGAAACTTCTTCTTAAACCTAGTTTTCTCTTGATCACTAGCACCACTGCTTTTAAAACTTCTGGCCATCCTCCTAAGCTTAGACTTTTCAATTGATTGTGCATACACTATGAGTCTAGCTAGGGTCATATGTACGATATTCTTCCACATCTAAGTCGGCTACCTCCGTCAGAAAACGACTCATTTCATGTCTTGGATTTGACACAAGAGAAGGGGCATACCTAGAAAAAGTTGAGAATTTAAAAGAGTACTCATCAACACTCATATTGCCTTGTTTGAGAATGATAAACTCCTCCGCCTTAATTTCTCTCCTCTCTCGGGGAAAGTATATACCAAGAAAAGCTTCTTTAAATTCTTCCCATTCAATAGGAACAGATCATTACGGCCTATTATACTTCCATAGAGTGTACAAAATTTGAAAAAAATCCATCAATTGCTATGATGCCAACTCCGCCTTCTCCCTAGATGTAGCCCCCATAGCACTCAAAACTTTGTACACTCCATTAAGAAAATCTTGGGGATCCTCATTTACATTAAATCCAAGAAATATAGGAGGATTCATAATCCCAAGATCTCTCAATCTATATCTAATAGTGCTCTTCAAACTCCTAGGGATCATATTCAAATTAGGTTTCACAATCACGGCTCAGGCTATAGCAATCAAAGTCTCTCTAATCTCTCTATTAGACATATTAGAACCTCAATACCTCCTTCCACATTAGGAATAGGATCACCTTGGGGAGGCATTTGGGCATCTTGAGCACCTTGAATTCCTTGCCCACCTTGAGGAACTTTCTCAACTTGAGGGGGAACCTCCTCATTCACCCTCTCCTCTTCCATCCTCCTAGTGTCCATCCTTCTAGTAGTGATCTCCTAGAAAACACAAGGAAACTCATAAGAAGGATAATAATAACATTTACTCTACCGCACGACATAGGAGTAGAAAAGAAGGGAAACTCTATCGTCCTGTAGCCTCTCGCCCATAGATGTGTCGCGACTCACACCGATGGTCAAGAATCTACTAGACGTGACTTTATAAGACTTCTTGATTCCTAATACTACTTTCACCATCCTATGCTCTAATACCAAGCTTTGTCACAACCCGAAATGATACCCTAGAAGATAGGGTACAATCTTGGATTGAAACCAACGTCATTGAACTCTAGGAGTTCTTAAACAGGCCTCTTTCATATCATTTATTGCATATACATACTGAAAAGTAGTGCGAAATTAAAACTTTTCACAAAACATAATTTATTCTTCAAAATCTCTGTCATATAAAAGTAATAGGAAATACTAAGTCTCAATCTGATCATCTTAAGACACAAGAATACTTGGGACACAGCCCATACTTCAAAATACAAATATAGAAATACTTAGTCTATTACAATAATTTGAATGAAAACATAAAAGATACATATATGCCTCGAGTCAAGTGAGGACATGCTTGAACTTCTCTTGAACAACTTCTAAGTCCAAGTCTTCAATTCTCAGAGCTCCTCACCTACCAACAACTATATAGATATATAAAAGCATGGAGTTAGTACAACCACATGTACAAAGTATTGCTATATGCATAAAAATCAACAAAATGGACTTTATTGGAAATATGAATCTTTTCATTTTTCAAATCATAATTTAATCATAATAACATCATTAATCAATTTACAAACACATAAGATACTTCTAGCATGTATTTTCCTCACTTTAAGTCATCCTAAGATTAACTTAAGTCCAAAAAGAGAGACCCTTAAGATTACCTATAATGAGTCACATACATACTTACAAAGCAATCATGAACATCAACGTAAGATTCTTCTACCAACGGTGAACTCTAAGTCTCACTTGAGTAAGTTGTGAAGTGACCTCCCATACAATCCCTTACACACACACTTAAGAGATCCTACAGACTCATTAAGATAGAATCATTCTCACTAAGTCACCAACACATAGATGATATGACATTCTCTTCCCAAAGGTTATAAAAAGACCTACTTAAGTAAATCAAGAAGATAACGTCCACAGTGACCTTTTCGAGATTACCTAAATAGTCCTTAAGACTACCTAAGGCTTAGATAATGTCCACAAAATCAACTAACATACCTAACTAGAGTCATCCTCAAAACATCCAAATATAACACATGAAGATATCATCTCTTATGCCCTCTTCACACTTCAACTAAGAAATCCTTAAGTAAATTTAGATTATGTACTCTTTTATTTACATACTTCTTAACATAAGTCATTAGTTCATTAAGACTCATACATCACATAAAGGACATTCAAATAATGGTCTTGGATAAGACCTAGGAACTCCACATAACACCTTCAAAGTCTATTGTGCAATGTCTATATAGCGACTCATACCACCACCTAAACTCCATAAACACCTCAAATGCTAATAGGTATTCCATATGATGAGAATATTCAATAACCAACATAGACCATGATATCTAGATATGGAATCCAGAGTTCTTTCTTTGTCCGATGAGGTTTTTCTACTAGCCAATTGAGGAACTTAGACACATACCATGTAGGAAAGTGGTTAAGGAATATAAAGGGCATACTTTGTATTCTAGTCTCATACTTAACTAGAACTACTTACCCCTAACCATACTCACTCGGTGTTAGACTTCATTCTCATAGAGTAATCATACACTAGGTTAACATAAAAGGGTTCCATAACTAGTTCATAACCCAATTACATTTACCCTACCAAGGAAGGTCCACTAGGGATACCTCACAATGGAGACAAGAAGATCATGATGAATTTAATAAGGATTAATATTATGCCATCCCAGCCAACTAACTGTAAGTCCATCATTCCTTTACTTTGAAGGATACGATTACGGCTTACACTTCAATCAATCTTAACCTTACCCTTAATTCAAGGTTTTCACATAAGAGACTCTCATAACATCATTTAAATTCACATGTCATTCATACATTCAAGACTAAGAGTTGTAACACCCTAAATCAAGACATCCCATATTCATAATCATATATACATCAAGCAAGATATACAAGTCAATCAAGACAAGACATCACATACTTCACTTTTAACATATAATACAAGTCATTCTAGAAACACCTCTAAAACAACCTAACATATTCAAGTCATTATATATGTTATCATAAAATTATAAATATACTCCACATAGACTCATAAATTCAATTATGAGTAACGAAGACTTAACTTAACACTATAATCTTAATGCCAAAGTCATAGTCTAACATGATAACATAACGCAACATAACTAGAAGAATACATATATGACTATATAATTTCACATGTAGATAGATAATGTCATGCTTCACATAATCAAACTACACAAATAGCCATATAACTTCAAGTAGTTGCCAATAAGGCCATGCTCATAATATTGCAAAAGTAAGACATGGTATGAAATTGGACAATTCACTTGAGAAAACTTTGAAAAACATTTTTAGATATGGGCTCCTTGATGAAACGAGTTTCAAGGATCAAAATCCATACCTAAAGGATGATAATTCTTCACTTTGATGAAGAATTTTGACACAAAAAACCCTCACCAAGCTTCTTATTCAAGTGGTTCCTCAATGGAGGTTTTGGGATATTTTCTAAGTGTTTTTGGTTTATGATATTGAAGAATGAAGTCTTCCATTTGATTACCCTTTATATACTTAATTAAAAAACCCAAAATACCCTTAGTAAACCGTCCATTACTTAATTTAGAAGTGAGGTAAATTTACCAATTCACCCCTAACATGGCAGCAGCACCTGCACAGGAACAGGTTGTGCGACGCTCGCCCATGACGGGCCGTCTCAGCCACTACGGGGAGTTACAACCCTTCGTCGTTGGATACAGTGGATGGACAAGCTTCATTTACCTCCCATGGTTAAGTCCCCATCGACGAAACCCTTTCACGGGGAGTCAACAGGCCTACTCCGTCGTCGACTACTCCGTCGTTTGGGGTCTTCCTATGACTTCCATGCCAACAGTCTTGGGTCCTTCCTCAAGGACCCTTAGATTGTACTTGGGGATAATTTCCCTTACATTTCCAACTCAAATACGATTGTATATAAGTTTAACACCTCTTACATGAATTTTATCAAAAACGAAAACGTAAAGCTCGATAAAACTCGACGTACAAGGTCAACTCAAGGCATATCTTTCGAACGCCTTGGACGTTTGACCTCCAAAAATCAAGAAACTTTAACAAATTCCTATGCATGATATATTAAGTAAATTAAGAACCTTTAAACACACATAAACACATAGAACCACATTTTAGACATTTAGGTGACTTATTCATCAAACTTTTTAGTCGACCCTTCATGTTTGACTTCAAACACCTCTAATATTTTAGCTACTCCCTATATACCATATATTAGACATATTTAGGACCTTATAACATCAATACCAACATGTTAGTCTCAAGTAAACCTAAGTCATTTTTGGTGTCTTACAACACTAATATTTGGCCTACGGCAGTTTTGGAGGCTCTCTGTGATGCTATTAACTAGGGACAATAGCTGGTACTTTGCTCTTAAGTTTCCATTCTTTCATCGATCTTGATTTTTTAATTATGAAGAAGCGTGAAACAAAAATTCACTCCAATTGAATAAACTATTTCAGATACAAATGAAATGCAATTTAATTTTTCTCAATTCATAGTAATACATGGCTTATAATCTTGCATGTGTATCTGTTATTATGATTTAGATTGGACATAAAAAAATTTCTGTTTTTTTTCCTTGTATCGACTTGTAAGTGTATCAAAATTATTGTTCTTATAGCTTGCACATTGCTCAATTTTCATTGATGTCCCAATGCAATCATATCACTGTTGTTAATATATCTACACCTGTGCAACAAAGGCTATATTTTTGTAAAATATTGTCACATAAGTTTTCTTTAATATGTTACAAAATAACCTAATAAGTTCCCTTTCAAATAGTTCATCCAAATCATTTCTTAAGGTAACTTTCTATCCATTTATTTCTACTTTTTACTAAACTTTAGTTAGGTGTTGTTCCTCAAAATAGTTGTTGGTTTCTATTGACTGAATCTGAAAGTTTTTCTAATACAATTTCTTTCTTTTTTCTTGCAGGTTTGTGGATGTTTCTTAGTATCACATGACAAAGTCTAAACTTTAAGTTTTACCTTTTGCTCAATCTTTTGAGAATTTTGCTTAGAAGATGTACCAACTCATTTTTACTTTACTATGAACGTTATGCAAAACCTTGGATGTTATCTTAGTTTTATGTTTATTAATTAAGAAAATATTGAAACTTAAATCTTTTGTATCCAGATTATTAGTTGTATAATTAATTTGATATTTAGTTAGATTGTTCTGATATCAATGGTTGTTGAATCAACGGTCATTAGTTAGAGACAATAATTATTGACTTTCTCTAAAGGTCAATCTATGACTAGAATTGATGTTTGTTTTAAAGATATTTTAGGAACAGGTTGTTGTTCGTCCCTATGCTATTTAGGACAAACGTTTTGTTCATCCCTAAATCTATTCTAGGACCAGCTTCTTATTGTCTCTATAGCTATTATAGGAGCAAATATTTAATGGTCTTTAACACTCTTCTAGGGCCAGATCACACTATTATCTAAAGAGTTATGAGAAATAGGTTGCGGAAGCTGCAAACGAGGATTAACGACCTGAAAACCAAGATATCAATAGTCCATTTGAGACAAGATATGCAGTCTCTAAAAGTGTTCAACAACCAGCGTTTTTCTCGTCTCAAAGACATTCAAGGACAAGTTTTTTGAACTCGTCCATAGTGACCAATAGCGACGACACTTTCTAGGATAAGTGGAGACCTGATTTTTTTGTCTCGATTGCTCGTTTCGGACCAGATTTCAATTTTTAGGACTAGATTTCCCTTTCTTAGAGGCTTATTTTCTTGTAATGATACAAGTACAGTCAAGAATTGGCTATTTCACATAAACAACTCAATCACATTCCCTAAGTTATACAAGCTACTCATTCAACACACAAAAGTTAAGTTCTAGATATAGAGTTAAGAAAGAGCAAATCAATTCTCACCGCACATGGAATTATGACACATATAAGGAGATATCAACTAACATGTTCATACAGGTTTTTGCATTACGGTATTACTACTCAATTAAGCCCTTTTTCTTTTATTTTGAGTAAAACATAAGAACACGTGCTAATTACAAGGTCAACAATTTATTGTATTCTTCCAAGTATAACAACCCATGATGTTTGGTTATCTTATTCGTACATAGATTCAAAAGATGAAGGTTGGTTTTATTTAAATCCTACTCCCCTATATGAATAGGTTTCCCTTAAGACGGTCGTCATGCATCCATCATTTGGAACTGTCACTCCTAAGACGACTCTATGACTCAATAAACCAATAGACTAATCCTATACGGTTCAAAGGGACAATCCTCTATAAAATTAGCGAAAACAAACTCTGAGGAACCCAAAGAATAAAGAGAAAAAATAATGAAACTAATAAATAAAAACTAGACTCGATAAAACAATAAACAACAGTTATATACACAAATAACATCTCACCCTACACTTGAAAGATAAGAACTTCACTCAGTGCATAAGTAAAATGAAGTATAAGGTAGGAATTCCCTCTAGGGCATCTAGGCCACGCTTTCACCACGGTCGAACGCCATTAAGGAATTCACCTCATCCACAACGTCATCTTCCACTTGATTATCCATTGTTACATCAGCAGGCTGATCATCATCCAAAGGCTTTGAAAAAGCGGGACTAGTCTTGCACAGAAAGGCGACACTGTCAATCAAAGGATATGGCTCTGTCAAGGCCTCCATTTCATCATCAGTGAGCGGGCGGTCTCCAATTTGCAAATACAACTCAACCATACCAATTATACGTGCCATAACATTTTCATCGCGGGCTTTCCTGATGGGGGCCGACAAGATAGGTCCATAAAATGTGTCTAGATCCTTTGTGTGAGTTACATTAACGAACTTATCCCTCAGATCTGGGTTCCTAGAAACTGTCATGTCCACCTTTTCTTCCTGAATCTCACGACCCCTTAGGAAATGGGTAATTAGTCCCCTATAACAGAACCTCCACCTCAAATGTTTCCTTAACTTTATCATATTCTGTCTGAAAACATCCCCAACAGTAAAGGGCATCCATTTCATCAACATGTAGACTAAAACCACCTTTTCTCGACTCACATCGTTCAAATGTTTAATAGGAAGTAACACGCAACATACTATATTTAACAAAACTCTAGCTAGTCACGACCGGAGTCTAGACCCCAAATGAGACGAGTGTCGTTGACCTCTTAAAGGTCGCACACAAGCCTACTTATGTCATTCTTACTTCATCTAGGTTAATTTTAGCAGAAAATTTGAAACTTTTTCTTTCTTATCATGCAGTAATGTCATTCTACTTACATTCATAATGTTTACAATCAACCATCAAACGTTAAGATTATAAATTGAAAGAAAAAGTTCAATATTGGATTAAATGTATAATTGCAAAAATGGCACCAATACAAGAAACACTAGTGGGACATACTCCACTACCTCAATCCTATAACTAAGCTAGATTATAATGGGGAAGCATCCTCGAAAGCATAAAGACCTACCATGTACGGATGAATGCTCCACGTCCGAGTAGTTTCAGCATTAACCTGTAGCTGTAGCATCCACCTGTGCATGTACCTAAAATTTTACAGTTGTATAGGGTTAGTACACACTTGTTCTGAGTATGGGTATATGAAAGCACACACCAATGACATGCATGAGTAAGAATAGCTCTTTCCTAACAACCTGATTATAGAAAGTCAAGTCAGTTGACTTGCCAAAATGGGATTAGGAATGTTGGTGAGATTTCCAATTATGGATTAGGAAAGTGAGTGAGTTTTCAAAATTTGGATTAGGAAATTCATGCCATGAGAGTAACATCTATCATAATACTTATCATATTGCAAACAACACATAATATCTTGCATATCATTCGTTCATATGCCATGAGACCTTGGAATCATGGACTTGACATCAAGACTTCCCAAAATGAGGGCTCAACATATGGGACCTCAACTAGGGAGCCTTCTTTAGCAAACATAGAGTCTGCTTCATTCATTCATACGTACTTCATTTCATTTCATTCATGGGCTATTATAAACACTAGTTATACCTAGGATATACTTTAAAGCTTTCATCGGCTTCACTGTGCAATGATTAAGAATGATTTAGTTTCATTACTTAAGTCTATCTCACCTCTTGATTATCATATCCTAAAACCTTTGTATCATTCATTTCATTATGTGCATCATTTGAGGCTAGCCTCATTCATTCATGGGGAACTTTAACTTTAACCGACAGAGATCATCTGATCATCATGAAATTCAGTGTCTTCCCCACACCAAAAAGAAGTGGAATCACCGGCTAAAGTGACCCAAAATATGCTAGCGTACATGGGAATTAAAAGCCGCCAAATCCATATAATGGAAGTGTAGGTTCAAAGACTAGGAGATAAAGGAGACCCATACCCGGCATGCTGGACAGTCTCATGTCATGAGTACGTGAACCTCCGCCCTTCCTGAAAGAAGGCATCATCGCTCATAGCTAGTCTATCGGTGCTTAGTATAAAGTTCCATTACATTCAACTCATACGTCATGGTAGCTGGTTTCTAGTATGAGGACATCATAGCTCAATAGATGATTTCTTTTCTCATCATTAGTATTAAGTGCGTTAATCTCAATACTTTAATTAGAGTGTTCATAGAGATTGTTCTCTTTATTAACTTTACACTCTCATAGGTGAGTACGTTTTGGAAACATTTACTTTGGATCATTTGAGATTGCTCTCATTTTTTTTACATAAGCCTCACATCATGTTGTCGCCACATTCATTAACATTAGAAGATTTGTTCTTTATAATTTCTCACCTCTTTTCTTACGTAAATGTTTATTTCATCATATGCCAATGCACTTGGTAATATGTGTTTTTCACACTCTTACTTACCCCTTCTAGGGATTCATCATTTCATCAAATAATATTCATTTCATCGTATGCACATGGCCATTTAGTGAGTTTTACGCTCCTACTTAACCCTTCTAGGGTTACATCATTTCATAACGTACATCTTAGGTTCACATATTTTTAAACGTATGCTATACTTATGGGTCTATACATACAAGCCATGAGGCTTCATACATAGTTCGTTTAAGTGATTCGTATCTTCCTATGATTGTGTGGTTCAAGACATGCATCTTGTAAGTGTTCCAAGATCCTTATTTCGATCTATGTAGGCAACATTATTTTGAACATTTATTCACGTATGACTTATTTATCAATAAGGAATTTGGGCAAAAGAATACGGTTTCGAATCACTTGAACAACCCTTAGCCATTTTCCTTAGTTTTGATTTTTGTGTCCTTTGGCTTGGGGATTCAGGTTCGATCCCCAATGCTACCATAAGTATTTATATTATTTTTTTCTTTATTTACTTCACTTTTAGTCCAGGCATCTTGCTAAGGGCGTGGGATAAATTCCCCATGACCCCATATATTTTTTTTAATTGTTACGCTCTCCTTTGCCCTGAATTTTGCTACTGACCAAGGGGTAGTGGATCGATCCCCACAACCCCATTTTCTTTTGTTAATAATTTTCTTCTGATGTCGCTGAGGTTGTGGGATCAATTCCCCACGACCCCATATATTTTGTTTTACTTTTATGAAGTTGGGGTCTTCCGTGTCGTGGGATCGAAAACCCATAATAACATTTTATTATTTTCCCCTTCTTGCGAATTTTGCCGGACCTCAGCCCCAGTTCGAGCCCCTCCTGGCACATCCTTTTTTTTATTTGTTAAGGTATTCCTTAGTGAGGTCTTGGGTTCGATTTCTACAGACCTAACCTATTTTTTTTTTGACGTTCAAAATTTCCAGAAACTATCTACAGCCTATTTCCAGGTTCTGGAAGTTTATTCCACGATTTTATGCATTATTTTATGGGTCATTTTAGAATTTATTTCTTACTCATTCGTTAGGGTTCATAAGACAAGTTAGAGGAATGATTTAGTGATTTGTCTTAGCTAGAGTTGATAGCATTTCAACCATGTGAATATCACCTCTTAGGAACATCTAATTGCACATAAAACACAAGTGATTCTATGTTATTAGCATGCTAAAACAGAGACTTCAAAGTCATAGTTACAACCCAACACACATAAATTCATGTCTACATTCATATTTTTGAAAGACACAAAAACATAAGCACATAATCATGAACACATACTCGAAACAAGATCATCACCACATACACAGTGTCCCTAAATTCTACCATCAAACATACCAACCTAAGATAATTGGGAGCTAGTGACAGGGAACATGAAAAGGGGGAACAACCCTAGTTTCCGGAGTAGATATATCTGAGGCTTAAGAGTCCCTTGGGAAAAGGACCAAGAGGAAGAGAACCCATACCTTTCTGACGTTCAAACCTCGACTTGCTGCCCAATGAATTCCTCCAAACAGACGTCCAACATCAAAAGTTCAACACCAAACTCGACAGAAAACCTTCTCTTTGCCTACGTGATTGATTAATTGTTTGTTTATAATATTCGTGCATGAGTTCTTCAAGTGTGAGAACTTTGGTTTACCTACTATTTTTGAAGTTATTTGGCAGAGAGAATCGTAAAAAAACAGAGAGATTGAACATGAGAGTTGAGAGATAGACGTGAGAGAGAGTGGGAGTTTTATTAGGCTTGGGAGTCTAGTTTATGACTTAGTCAAATAAAGTTTTTATTTAATAAAAATCTGATTTCCCTTTTACTTTAAATTACATAATAAATAATAATTATCAATTAATTACATTAATTTAACAACTTAAATAAAAACAATTTTAGTTCATTGCTTCCACCTAGTGTCGAACCCGGTGGAGCAAGGCTTCACTTCAAGAACAAATTTTTGGCCCTCTATCCGTGTAATGTCCCTCCACCTTATTAATTAAATAATTAATTATATATTTAGGGTAATTACGATACTAACTTTATCCTGAAAAAAGATAATTTTACCCCTAGACCCTCCAAAATTATTATTTACCCTTTTTAAGTCTGGTAAAGACTCATTCGAGTAAATCTTCGTATTTGAGAGCCCTACATGGCTGTACCCAACCATTCCTAGTTCAAACAACTCCTTAAGTTAGTTCGCTTGGCTGTCGTAAGGGTTCCGAGTTCTTAATCTATGCACATCAATCCGTGTTACCATAGTCTAATCGTAGGCATTCTGGACACATGAAGCATTACTTATCATATCAATTTTTAGAATTGTTACATTATCCACCCCCTAGGAACATTCATCCCATAATGACACTACTAAATATTTTGAGTAATGCCAAATAGATCATAACATAGTTACTATACACAATCAAGCAATAGCAGCAAAGAATGGAGAGATAAGGAAATTTAGATTTAAGAGTAGGGAGTCTAACCTTAAGAGCTGAAAAGAAAGGGGGTAGCGGGATCTCATATCGGCCACGGCCTCCCACGTATAACCCTCAACAAGGTGATTCCTCCAAAATACCTTCACTGTGGCAATCTCTTTGTTCCTCAGCCGCTTGACATGTCTGTATAAGATCTCAACAGGTACCTCCTCATAGGACAAATTTTCATCAACCCCCAAACCTTCAACAGATAGAATCGATGTTGGATCACCTAAGCACTTCTTTAACATAGAGACATGAAAGACTGGATGAACAGAAGCTAGTTTCGCAGGTAATGCCAACTCATAGGCCACCTCTCCAACACGTTGTAGGATCTCATATGGACCAACATACCTCGGACTCAACTTTCCCTTCCTTTCAAACCTCATCACCCCCTTCATAGGTGATATCTTAAAATAGACCTGGTCACCAACATCAAACTCTAAGGGCCCTTTTCTATTGTCTGCATAAGACTTCTGCCAACTGTAAGCAATATCCAACCTATCCCTAATTACCCTGACCTTATCTAAGGCCTCATGAATCATCTCTAGACACAAAATAGATGACTTTCCAACCTCGAACCACCAAACTGAAGACCTACACCTTCTACCATACAGTGCCTCAAATGGTGTCATCCCAATGCTGGAGTGATAGCTATTATTATACGAGAACTCTATCAAAGGCAGATGGTTGTCCCACCTACCCTTGAAGTCAACCACACACGCCCTCAGCATTTCCTCCAATGTCTTAATGGTGCGCTCTGCCTTCCCATCATTCTGAGGATGAAAGGCAGTACTAAGCTTCACCAGCATGCCTAAGTTGTTTTGGAATAATCTCTAGAAATGTGAAGTGAACTGAGCTCCTTTCTCTGAAATGATAGACAAAGGAATCCCATGCCATCTCATAATCTCATCAATGAAGAGTTTCGCATAATCCTTGGTTGCAGTAAGAGTGGACACATGGTTAGAGACTACCCACAGAACAGAGGTTAGGCTGGAGGTAATGCTCATCCTAGGTCTAATCCTCAGGATACAGCAGCAGGCGAGCCTCCTAAGAGGAACATGTTCTATTCCCTAAAAGAAAGGGAGGAGCAGGAGAACTCTGCTGATGTGGTCACAGGTATGACGCAAGTATTCTCAACTTCTGTTTATGCCTTACTTAATCCGGTGTCTACGCTTTCCTTTGTAACTCCTTTTCTTGCTCTCACATTTGAGATATTTCCTGGAGTTCAGCATGATCCTATAGTGGTTAGTACACCTTTAGGCGAAAATTTAAGAACTGATAGAGTATACAAAGATTGCCCAATAGTAGTATGTGGTAAGACTATGTGTATAGACTTGGTTTAGTTAACAATGCATGATTTTGATGTTATTCTTTGCATGGAATGGCTTCATAGTTGTTATGATTACTAAGATTGTCGTAGTCAGGTTGTGATATTTCGTTCATGAAGAAGAACTAGTTTGGGAGGGGTATAAATCGAGTCGTCCTAATCGCTTGATTTCTAACCTTAAAGCCAATAAAATGATGGCCAAGGGGTTATTATGTCATCTTGTGAGTGTTAAGGATTTAGATAATGATATTCCTTCCATGGACTCAATGCCTGTAGTGAATGAGTTACAAGATGTATTTCTTGATGATTTTTCTGGAATTCCTCCCTCTCGAGAGATCGACTTTGTTATCGACTTAGAACCCGATACTAAAACCAATTTCATTTTCTCCTTATAGAATGGGTCCAGCTGAACTTAAAGAGTTGAAGGTGCAGTTAAAATATATCACTAATAAGGGTTTCATTCATCCGAGCATATCCCCTTAGGGTGCTCCAGTGTTGTTTGTGAAAAAGAAAGATGGAACCCTTAGAATTGTATCCCTCACATTTCTTTTGTGAGGTCTTGGGTTCAATCTCAATTGACCTCGCATATTTTAGACATTATTTTCAAACTCCCCTAAACTTCAACATTAGCCGAAATTAACCATTGACATGCTAGAAATTTTAATCACATTTTCAGCCTACTTTCTTCACATTTATGCGTAATTTCATAGGGTAATTGGTAGATCATTTAATACGTTCTTAGGTGCATTTTTAATGGATTCGTTTAGCCAAGAGATTATCATTCAAATCAGTAATATTTCAACTCATATGAACATCACTAATTACATAATCATTTGTACATGAAATACAACCACAACATCACATTTTTAAAGCCTTAACCCGAGGCACATAGATACGGTTCACATTGCACACACACATACACATAATTTCGAGAAAACATCAACATAAGTCACATAATTTCGAACATACATATAAACACATAATCATCACGAAAACATGTTTCATCCATAGTTTTCTAGCAAACAAAACCAACATATGATTCAATGGGAGCTAGTGACAGGGACATGCAATGGGGAACAACCCTAGTTTCTGGAATACATTAGTTGAACCTTAGGGGTCTCTTCAGAAAGGGACCAAGTGATAAGAGAACCCATAACTTTTTGACATTAAACCCTAGACTTTATACCCAAAAAATTTATCCAAGATCACGTCAAAATCCCCTAAAAGTCAATACCAACGCGACGGCAAACTTCTCTGTGCCTACTGATTGATTTCGTTTGTTTTCTTATATTTTCATTGAAAATTCTTCAAGTGTGAAGAACTTTGGTTTACCTACTGTTTTTTAAAGTTATTTGGAAGAGAGAATCGTGAGTGACAATGATAGAGACGTGACAGAGAGAGAGATCAGCGTGGGAGAGAAGAGTTTTCTAAGGAGTAGGAGTCTAGTTTAGGACATAGTCAATTAAGGTTTTTATTTAATTATTAAAAATCTTATTTCCTTTTACTTTAAATCATATAATAAATAATAATTATAAATTAATTACATTAATTTACCAACTTAAATTAAAAATAATTTAATTCATTGTTCCACCTAGGTTCGAACCCGAGTGGAGCAAGACTTCACTTTAAAAGCCAATTATCGGCCCTTTCTCCCCAAAATGACCCTCCACCTTATCAATTAAATAATTAATTATATACTTAGGATAATTACGATACTATCCTTAGCCGGGAAAATGACCATTTTGCCCCTACACCCTCCATACCTAAGATTTTCCCTTTTTAACTCTTGTAAAGACTCCTCTAAGTAAATCTTTCTATTCTAGAGACCTACATGGTTGGACCCAACCTTTTCTAGCTCAACTAACTCCCCAAGTTAGTTAGCTTGGCTTTAGCAAGGGTTCAGGGTCTGGTTCTACGCACATGAATCCGTGTGAACCCGTTCTAATCGTAGGCATTCTAGACACATTAAGCATTACTTAGCATATTCATTTTTAGGGTTGTTACATTATCCCCCCCCCTAGGAACATTTGTCCCCAAATGACACTACTCTTTACTAACAATAAGTAAGTCATCTATAGAATTTATGCCTACATAGGTAATTCAATACTCCCCATTTGTGAATATCTGATTCACATATTAACATGATGGTGCACATACTTGAAACCTACTAGTAGCTTCACATTAATGGACTAAGGAATTCTTTCCTAAACTAGTCTCATCAAAGCATACAACATAAGTAAACATGTAAGTCATACACATCAGCAACCAACATGATGACTCAAATATATTGACCTCATATTAGTTCATAAACACCATACACAGTCAAATACATGAAAAACTAATTAAGTCTACGCACCGGAGACTTCACCAGAGGTGCCTTCCCATGCACCCCTAGACTTGACTGCGAAGAATCATTGCCTCGATGGAGCCTCTTCACTTGGACCATTTGGTTGAAGTATCTCCTTCCCTTGTTCTTGACTTCTCCTATTTGGACAATCCTTCACCATGTGACCCGGTTTGCCAAAACTGTAACAAGCGTTAGTGCCCATCATACACTCTCCTCCATGTAGTTTGCCACACTTCATGCAAGGTGGTCTCTCCTTAGGTATATCTACTTCATTGTTTCTCTTAAATCTAGACTCCGAATTCCTATCATAGTGACCCTTGGATAAACTTGACTCCCTTTGGTGGGAGAGTCCCTTAGTAACATGGGCTTATCCCAGATTTCAGTACTACTCTTCCTTGAAAAATTCTCCTCGGCTTGCCTTGACCTGTTTCCTTCCCTAGTGTGCTTCCTCTTTCTACTTTCCTCCACTTGTTGGACATGGACAATAAGCCTGGAAAGGTCAATGCTGTCATGCAGCATAGCTGCCTTACACTCCTCCTTGAGATCCCCAGCAATCCCTGTCAAGAATCTACTCATCCTGTCTTTGTTGTTAGACACAAGAGAAGTGGCATCCTTAGATAATTTCACAAACTTCAGGGAATACTCCCTGACTGTCTTTGATCCCTGTTTAAGGTTGATAAACTCCTCAACATTGGCCTCCCTCATCTAGCTGGGAAGAATTTCTCCAGGAAGGATGTCTTAAAAGCTCCCAAGTGATCGTAACTCCGCCCAAAGCTCGCCTATCCTGCCACATCTTGCACCAAGTCTGTGCAACTTCCTTGAGTTGATAGGAAGCCAACTCTGCTTTCTCAGTATTTGTGGCCGCCACATACACCAAGATTTTACGCACCTCGTCCACAAACTCCTGGGGGTCCTTTGAAGTCTTAGACCCTTTGAAAATAGGAGGATTCATCCTTGTGAAGTCTCTCAACCTGGTAGCCATGGTGCAAACCAGTGGGTTCTCCTTCTGAACATTTTGTCGATTGACTTGGTCAGTCATGGCCTGAGCCTGCATAGTGATGTCCTGTGACATCTGGTCCAGAGATTCCCTCACCTCAACATCAGTCAACCCTGTAGGGTTAACCGATATGGCTACTCCTTTAGCTGGAGCCTGGGGTGGAAGTTGATTGTCCCCAACACCTGCTTCTCCTCTCCTCTAACCAATTTCTCTCCTAGTGTTCATTCTCTGAAAACAACAAGGGTTGATGTAAGACACTCTCATAACACCAAGGAAATCAGACATTACGAAAGGAATGATAAGATCAGAACAAGGGAAATTTTTCCTATGCATCATGCAGTCTCTAATCGTGGATAGTGTTGCACTTCACTACCATGACTTAGAAACAACTCAATGTGGTTGATGTGAATTTATTATCCTCGGAATTTAATATAGAACTCTGACACAACCTTGTGTTAGGATAGGATAATCAAGTGGTGAGATAGACATACCTAATGACACTAGGTCATTCTTGATCATTGCATAGTGAACCCGATGAAAGTCTTAAACTACATCCTAAGTATAATTGGTGTTTAGACTATCCTATGAATGATATGAATTGAAGTACGTATGAATGAATGAAGTAGACTCTAGGTTTGCTAAAGAAGTCTCCCTATCTAAGGTACCATATGTTGAGCCCTCATTTTTGTGAAGTCTTGATGTAAAGTCCATGATTCCAAGGTCTCATGGCATATTAATGAATAGTATGCAAAATATTACGTGTTATATGTAATATGTTATGTGCTATGTGCTAGATGTTATGTGTTGTGTGCAATATTATAAGTATGATGACGCATGTTACTCTCATGGCGTGACTTTCTAATCCAAATTTCGAAAGTTCTCTCACTTTTGATAATCCAAATTTGGAAAGCTCACCAAGTTTCCTAATCCCAATTTTGCAAGTTCATTGACTTGACTTTCCATAATCATGTTGTTAGTAAAGAGCTATTCTTACTCATGCATGTCCTTGGTGCAAGTGTTTAATAACCCTATAGAACTCTACGATTTTATGTGCAGGCACAGGTTGACGCTAGAGCTAGAGATTGATGTTGAAATTATCAAGACGTGGAGCATTCATCCGGAATTAGTAGGCCCTCATGCTTTCGAGGATGCTTGCCCATTATATTCTAGCATAGTTATAGGAGTGAGCTAGTGGAGTATGTTCCACTAGCGTTTCTTTCCGCTTTTGTTTAGACATTGTATTGGTGCCATTTTGGCAAGTATACACTTAATGATATATTAATCTATTTTTTTCATTTGATGATCTTAATGTTAGATGGTTGATGGTGAACAATTATGAATCTAATAGAATTATTAGTATGTATGTTATGAAACAAAAAGTTTCAAATTTTCTGCTAAAATTAACCTAGACGAAGTAAGAATGACGTAAGTAGGCTTTTCTACGACCTCTGAGAGGTCAACAACGCTGGTCTTTGAGAGGTCAACAACCTCTCAAAGGTCGCAAACAAGCCTACTTTCGTTCAAGTTACATTCATAATGTTCACAATCAACCATCTAACATTAAGATCATCAAATGAAAGAAATAGTTCAATACTACATTAAATGTATGATTGCCAAAATGGCACAAATACATTGTCTGAAATAAAAACAGAAAGAAACACAAGTGGAACAAACTCCACTAGCTCAATCCTATAACTAAACTAGATTATATTTGCCAAGCATCCTCGAAAGCATCAGGTCCTACCAAGTCAGGATGAATGTTCCATGTCCGGGTAGTTTCAGCGTCAACCTGTAGCTTTAACGTCCACTTGTGCTTGTTCCCAAAATTGTAGTGTTGTATAGGTTTAGTACACACTTGTACTAAGTATGGGTATATGCAAGCACACACCAAGGACATGCACGAGTAAGAATAGCTCTCTCCTAACAACATGATTATGGAAAGTCAAGTGAGTGGACTTGCAAAATTGGGATTAGGAAAGTGGTGAGCTATCAAAATTTGGATTAGGAAAGTGAGTGAGCTTTCAAAATTTTGATTAGAAAAGTAATGCCATAAGAGTAACATGCATCATCAACTTATCATATTGTACACAACACATAACATCTTGCATATCATTTGTTTATATTCCATGAGATATTGGAATCATGGACTTGACATCAAAACTTCTCAAAAATGAGGGCTCAAAATATGGGACCTCAACTAGGGGGCCTTCTTTAGAAAACACAGAGTCCGCTTCATTCATTCATATGTACTTCATTTCATTTCATTCATGGGCTAGTATAAACACCTGTATACCTAGGATGTAGTTTAAGACTTTCATTGGGTTTGTTGTGTAATGATTAACAATGACCTAGTGTCATTACTTAAGTCTAGCTCACCTATTGATTATCCTATCCTAACACCCTTGGTATCATTCATTTAATTATGTGCATCATTTGAGGTTGGCCTCATTTATTCATGGGGAACTTTAACTTTAAATGACATTGATCTTGTGAGAATCATGAAATCCAGTGTCATGAAACCCCACAGCGAAAAGAGGTGGAATCACCGGCCAAAGTGACCCAAAACATGCTACAGTACATGGGCATTGAACCCCGACAGATCCCTATATTGGTAGTATAGTTTCAAAGACTAGGAGATATAAGGACACCCATACCCGGCATGCAAGACAATCTCATATCATGAGATTTACGTGAACCTCAGCCCTTCCCGAAAGAAGGCATCAGTGATCAAAGTTATTCTATCGGTGCTTAGTGTAAATTTCCATTACGTTCAACTCATACGTCATGGAAGCTGGCTTCTAGTATGAGGACATCATAGCTCGATAGATGATTTCTCATCTCATCATTAGTATAAAGTGTGTTAATATCAATACTTTCATTAGAGTGTTCATAGAGACTGGTCTCTTCATTAACTTTACACTCTCATAGGTGAGTACGTTTTGGTAACATTTACTTAGGCTTATTTGAGATTGCTCGTTTTTTTTACATTATCCTTATATCATGTTTTCACCACATTCATTAACATTAGCAAATTTGTTATTCATAATTACTCACCCCTTTTTTTACGTTAATGTTCATTTCATCATATGCCAAGGCACTTGGCCATTTGTGTGTTTCACACTCTTATGTAACCGAAGCAGGCATTACTTTCCTGTCTGCACTCTACACTCTGACCACAGCCACACTTAGCACAATTTTTTCTGTGATGCTGCATCTCACCTCCATTGCCCTTCCTGGGCTCGCGTCTGCCTCCTCTAGGTGTTGTAGTCATCTGAGAGATAGACTTCCCTGAACTTTGTTGCCCCTTTTTGAACCTGGGCTGCTCATGGATGCCAAAAACGTTTTTGTAGCCTCCATGGTTGGGACCTGCCTGATCTTGAGCCTTAGACCTCCTAGCATCATGAACGCCTCGGTTCTTGCGGTTGTTCTCTACCTGCTGGACATGCACCATCAATCTGGAGAGGTCCATGTTATCATGGAGCATCGCAGAACGACACTCCTCCTCAAGATTTCCGTAGATTCTTGTGGGGAAACTGCTCATCTCATCGCTGCTATTACATACAAGGAAAGTAGCATACCTCGACAGCTTAACAAACTTCAGGGAATACTCTCTGACTATCATGGATTCCTTCTTAAGGTTTATAAACTCCTTAACTTTGGCCACCATCATCCCTCTAGTAAAGAAACTCTCAATAAACAGCTCCCAAGTGATCGTAACTTCGCCCAAAACTCGGATATCTTGCCACATCTTGCACCAAGTATGTCCAACATCCTTGACATGATAGGAAGCAAACTCTGCTTTCTCACTATATGTGGCCCCCATATCAACCAAGAACTTATGCACCTCATCCACAAACTCCTGAGGATCCTCCGAAATCTTAGACCCTATGAAAATAGGATGATTCATCCTCGTAAAGTTTCTCAGCCTGTCAGCCATACTGCGAACCGGTGGGTTCTCCCTCTTAAAATTCTTCCGGTTGACCTAGTCAGTAATAGACTAGGCCTGCATAGTGATGGACTATGCCATCTTGGCCAGAGATGCCCTCACCTAAGCATCAGTCAACCCTGCAGGGTTAACTGACATAGCCACTCTTTTGATTGGAGCCTGGGGTGGAACCTGATTATCCCCAGAAGCTCCTCCTCCTCTCATCTGACCAATAGTTCTCCTAGCATTCATTTTCTAAAAAACAAAAAGGATTGATTTTAGACATGCTCATAACATCACGAAATCATACATTAGGAAAAGGCACGATGAGATTAGAAGAAGGAAAATTTACCTACGCATCATGTAGTCTCTAATTCAGGATAGTGGTGCACTTCACTACCATGACTTAGAAACTACTCAATGTGGTTGATGAGAACTTATTATCCTCAGAAATTAAGCTAGTTCTCTGAAACCAACTTTGTTACGACCAGAGTCTAGACCCCAGATGAGACCGACGTCGTTGAACTCTCAGAGGTCACAGACAAGTGTACTTACCTCATTCTTACTTCATCTAGGATAATTTTAGCAGAAAATTTAAAACTTTTTGTTTCTTATCATGCAGAAAGTTCATTCTACTTACATTCATAATGTTCACAATCAACCATCAAACATTAAGATTATAAGCTGAAAGAACTAGTTCAATATTGCATTAAATGTATAATTTCCAAAATGGCACCAATACAATGTCTGAAATTAAAATTGAAAAAAATACTAGTGGTACATAATCCAGTACCTCAATCCTATTACTAAGCTAGATTATTATGGGCAAGCATCCTCGAAAGCATAAGGAACTACCAAGTCTGGATAAATGCTCCACGTCCGAGTAGTTTCAGCGTCAACCTCTAACTCTAGCGTCCACCTATGCCCGTACCTAAAATTGTAGAGTTGTATAAGGTTAGTACACACTTGTACTAATTATGGATATATGCAAGCACACACCAAGGACATGCATCAGTAAGAATAGCTCTTTCCTAACAGCATGATTATGGAAAGTTAAGTCAGTGGACTTGCCAAAATGGGATTAGGAATGTTGGTGGGCTTTCCAATTTTGGATTAGGAAAGTGAGTGAGTTTTCCAAATTTTTATTAGTAAATTCATGCCATGAGAGTAACATCCATCATAATATTTATCATATTGCACACAACACAAAAAATCTTGCATATCATTTGTTCATATGCCATGAGACCTTGGAATCATAAACTTGACATCAAGACTTTCCAAAAATGAGGGCTCAACATATGGGACCTCAACTAGGGAGCCTTCCTTAGCAAACACAGAGTCTGCTTCATTCATTCATACCTATTTCATTTCATTTCATTCATGGGCTAGTATAAACACCAGGTATACCTAGGATGTAGTTTAAGACTTTCATCGTGTTCGTTGTGCATGATTAAGAATGACCTACTGTCATTACTTAAGTCTATATCACCTCTTGATTATCCTATCGTAACAACTTTGGTATCATTCATTTCATTATGTGCATAATTTGATTCATTCATGGGGAAATTTAAATTTTGCCGACATAGATCATGTGAGCATTCATGGGGAACTTTAACTCACCCTTTTTTTTACGTGAATGTTCAGTTCATCATATGCCAATGCACTTGGCCATTTATGTGTTTCATACTCTTACTTAACCCTTCTAGGGTTTCATCATTTTATTAAATAATATTCATTTCATTATATGCCAATGCACTTGGCCATTTAGTGTTTCTTACACTCTTACTTACCCTTTAGAGGTAACATTATTTCATTACGTAAATCTTTGGTTAACTTATTTTTAAACGTATGCTAGACTTATGGGTTTATACATACAAGCGATGAGGCTTCATTCATAGTTCGCTTATGTTATTCATATTTTCCTAAGATTGTGTGGTACAAGACTTATGCATCTTTTAAGTGTGCCAAGATCTCAATTTCGATCAATGTAGGCAACATTATTTTAGAACTTTTATTCACGTATGACTTATTTATCAATACGGAATTTGGGCAAAACAATCCGATTTTGAATCACTTGAACAACCCTTAGCCATTTTCCTTAATTTCAATTTTTGTGTCCTTTGTCTTGGGAATCCAGGTTCGATCCCCAATGCTACCATAAGTATTTATTTTATTTTTTTTCTTTCTTTCTTTGCTTTACTGTTAGTCTAGGCAGCTTGCTGAGGGCGTGGGATCAATTCCCCACGACCCCATATATTTTTTTTAGTTGTTACCCTCTCCTTTGCTCTCAATTTTGCTACTGACCAAGGGGTAGTGGGATACATCCCCCTTTTCTTTTGTTATTAATTTTCTTCTGTAGTCGCTGAGGGGCGCGGGATCGATTCCCCACAACCCCATATATTGTTTTTATTATTATTAATTTTGGATCTTCCGTGTTGTGGGATCGAAACCCCCAACAACATTTTTTTATTTTCCCCTTCTTTTAAATTTTGCCGGACCTCAGCCCTAGTTCGAGCCCCGCCTAGCACACCCCTTTTAATTTATTTGTTAAGGTATGCCTTAGTGAGGTCTTGGGTTCGATCCCTGCAGACCTCACCTATTTTTATTTTATTTTTTAGACGTTCAAAATTTCCAAAAACTATATACATCCTATTTCCAGGTTTTGGATGTTTATTCCACGATTTTATGCATCATTTTACGGGTCATTTAAGCATTTTTTCTTAGTCATTCGGTAGGGTTCTTATGACAAGTTAGAGGAATGTTTTGGTGATTTGTTTTAGCTAGAGTTTATAGCATTTAAACCATGTGAATATCACATCTTGGGAACATCTAATTGCACATAAAACACAAGTGATTCTATGTTATTAGCATGCTAAAACAGAGACTCAAAAGTCATAGTAACAACCTTGCACACATACCAACCTAAGATCATTGGGAGATAGTGATAGAGAACATGAAAAGGGGGAACAACCCTAGTTTTCAAAGTAGATTTATCTGAGAGTTAAGGGTCTCATGGGAAAAGGACCAAGAGGAAGAGAACCCGTTCCTTTTTGACGTTCAAACCTCGACTTGCTTCCCAAAGAACTTCTCCAAACACACGTCCAACACCAAAAGTTCAACACCAAACTCGACGGATAACCTTCTCTTTGCCTACGTGATTGATTAGTTATTTGTTTACAATTTTTGCTCGTGAGTTCTTCATGTGTGAAGAACTTTGGTTTACCTACTGTTCTTGAAGTTATTTTACATAGAGAGTCGTTAAAAATAGATAGATTGAATGTGAGAGTTGAGAGATAGACAGGAGAGAGTGGGAGTTTTATTAGGTTTAGGAGTCTCGTTTAGAACTTAGTCAAATAAGGTTTTTATTAAATAAAAATATGATTTCCCTTTTATTTTAAATATGCTAATGAGTAATAATTATTAATTAATTACATTAATTTAACAACTTAAATAAAAACAACTTTAATTCATTGCTTCCACCTAGGTTCGAACACCGGTGGAGCAAGACTTCACTTCAAGAGCCCATTTTTTGCCCTCTCTCCCAAAAATGACCCTCCAAATGATTAATTAAATAATTAATTATATATTTAATATAATTACTATACTACCCTTAACCTGAAAAAATTCCATTTTACCCCTAGACCCTCCAAAACTATGATTTTTCCTTTTTTAAGTCCGGTAAAGACTCATCCGAGTAAATCTTCGCATTCGAGATCCCTACATGGTTGTACAACCTTTCCTAGATCAACTAACTCCCTAAGTTAGTTTGCTTGGTTGTCGTAAGGGTTCTGAGGTCTAGTTTCACGCACATCAATCCGTGTGAACCCTGGTCTAATCGTAGGCATTCTAGACAGATTAAGCATTACTTATCATATCCATTTTTAGAGTTGTTACATAACCACCTGATTGAAATTAGCAAAATTGATGGTACTAAGCCTCCCATTGTCCTTACTCCCCTCCCACCTAGCATTCGAGTTAATCCCACACAATATTTATCACATATCCTTATAAGGAGGTTTATCCTTCAAGTCATTAAACATATGAGGATCACAATTAGGGATTTCTAACACAAAATTTGAATACGGGAAGAAAACTTAACATATTTTACCCTCAAAATCAAAGTAGTATACTTTATTTCAGTTAACCAATTAGCACAAAATGCTCTCACCAAAGTCAAAATTTAATCTCCTAGATTGTCAAACATAAACCGCAAACCTAATGCATTTAGAGTTTTCTAAATAGCAGGAAATTGGACTGTAATCGTACCTCATTCACAAATTCATCACCCATGTATTTTTCTTCCCTTTGACATTCGAATCATTCGCAGCCATACCTTTCCACCGCTTTTTTGAAAATTTTTGTGCCGGTTCCTAACCACTAGAGGACTCGAAAGTTTCACCCTTTTCACTTCTTTTTGAACACATTATATTCTTCACTTTAGGATCTATTGACACATGTTAAGAAGAGAAAACTAGAGGGAAAATGGGAAAAAATGAAGGAGAAGGTCGTGTGTAGGGGAGAGGAAAGGTTGGTGGAGGTGAATGGTGGATTTTAATGGAGATAGTGGTAGTTTGAAGGTAGAAGAATAAGAGTTGGAGAGAATAGGGGGCGGAAAACATGGGTATATGAGAAGAATTTAGGATTTGGGTTTTATATTTCGAATGGCTCGGGTGGAAATTGGTGAAACCTAGAATTTAGGAAATTTGGGTGTTGGGGCGATGATGGGGAGGCACACCTCTATCGCGCCTCAATAAGTGTTCTCTCTATTAGGGATTGGCTCAACGCGCCCCAAAGTGCACCAGCCTGCACGCATTAGGTGTGATGGCAGGATGACATGTATGTATCGCACCTATGAACCTTCTCTGAGGTTTTCATCCAGGCACGGCGCGCCTAGAAGTGCGCCTGGTTCAATTTTTTTAATTTACTATTATAAAGTAAGTTACATATAATGAAAATTTCTAAGTAGCTAAAAGTACCCTATAATTTAAGAATTGAAACTACACTAATAATAGAAATTCAAAACTAAAACAAAACTGCCTATCTATTATACCTTATGCATGAGTTGCCTCCCATATATATAACATCACAGCACCACACAACTTAGATCATTCATTATTTAGCTCTATATCCTCCCGATGATGATCTGAATTGTCACTGAAATAGTGCTACACCTTTTTCCCATTGACGATGAACGTAGGTCTAGTTTCACCTCGAAGTTCAACTGCACCATGTTATGTTATCCTCTCCACTTTGAATGGACCACACCACTTAGACTTAATTTTTAAAGGAATAACCTTAATTTATAGTTAAACAGTAAAACCTTATCTCCCAAATTAAAGGTACGTGCCACTATGTGTTTGTCATGCCACCTTTTTGTATTTTGTTTATATATCTTGGAATTCTCATTGGCGTGGACCCTAAAATCTTCAAGTTCATGCATCTGATTCACTCTCTTTTTACCGGCTAGTTCGAGGTCCAAGTTTAACTTATTGATTTCCTAATAATCTTGATGCTCCAATTCTACCAGAAGGTGACATTTTTTTCCAAATACGATGTTGTAAGGAGAAGTCCCTATAGGTGTCTTGTAAGCAATACTATATGCCCACAACACATCATCTACCTTCTTAGACCAGTCTTTCCTATATGCATTTACCATTTTATGCAAAATCTGATTAACCTCTTCATTTGACTTCTCCACTTGGACACTCGTTTGAGGGTGATAAGTTGTAGAAACATTATGGCGAATACCATACTTATAAAGAAGGTTCCTAACAAGATGGTTAATGAAATGATTACCTCCATCACTTATAATTTTCCTTGGAGTGCCAAAGGGTGTGAAGATGCTTCTTGATGAACTTTATCACCACTCTTGAGTCATTAGAAGGAATAGACACCTCGACTCATTTTCTCACATAATCTACCGCCACAAGTATATATAAGATTTCATTGGATGGTGGTAATGGACCCATGAATTCAATACCCCAAAAATTTCCACCTAAAAGATATTTTTTAGGGGCATCTCATGCCTTCTTGAAATGGTACCCAATTTTTGGCACCTATCACAACCCTTCATAAAAGCAATACAATGTTTAACCAATGAGGGCCAATATAAACCAGATCGTAGTACCTTATGAGCACTGCGCTCCCATCCATGGTGACCTCCATATTGACTAGCATGACAACTCTCAAGAACATTGTGAACCTCAGCCTCCGTAATGCACCTTCTCAATACCCGGTCTACACCTTGCTTAAACAAGAATTGCTCATCCCAGATATAGAACTTGGCGTCATGATTAAGCTTTTTCTTTTGTTGGGTGGCTGCATTCGAAGGATAAGAACCACTTACTAGAAAGTTAACAATTTAAGCATACCATGGCACTTTAGATATATCTAATGCCATTAATTGTTTATCCCGAAACTCTTCCCGGATTCTCTAACCCTCATTCACATGTGTAAAATCCTCCAACCTAGATAAGTGATCGGCTATTTGATTCTCAATTTCATTCCTGTATTTGATCTCAAGATCAAATTCTAAGAAAAGCAGTATTCATCGAATAAGGCTTATTTTAGCATCCTTATTATTAAATGGGTAAATGGTCTGTAAAAACAATCACTTTCATACCTACCAAATACGATCTAAACTTGTCGAAGGTTAATACTAAAGCCAACATCTCCTCGTCAGTGATTCAGTAATTAGCGTGTGCAGATTCAAGGATCTTGCTTGTATAATAATTGAGTGAAATACTTTATTCTTTCTCCGTCCCTAAACTGCACCCACCGCTACATCGCTTTCATCACATATGAGTTCAAATGGTAATCCCCAATTAGGAGAAATTAAGATGGGAACCTCAATTAAGTTCCTCTTCAACATCTCAAAAGCTTTCAAAAATAATGCATCAAAGTCAAACTTCACCTCTTTCTCCAAAAGATTGAACATTGGTGTTGCAATCTTGGAAATATCCTTGATGAATTGCCGATAAAAACCTACATGGCCAAGAAAACTATGAACCCCTTTACAGAAATGGGAGAGGGCAATTTTTGAATGACTTCTACTTTGGACTTATCAACTTACAAACTAGATTTAGACACCTTGTATCCTAACACTATCCCCTCTCTAACCAAAAAATGACACTTCTCCCAGTTTAGCACTAAGTTTGTGTCTTTACATCTAACAAGTACCTTATCAAGATTCTAGATACATACCTCAAAAGACTTCACAAAGACTCAAAAAAATCATCCATGAAAACCTCTACAAAGTCCTCCACCATGTAATGAAAAATGGACATCATACACATTTAAATAGTCATCGGCGCATTGCAAAGTCTGAATGGCATGTGTTCGAACACATATGTGTCATAAAAACAAGTTAACATGGTTTTTTTTTATCTTTAAGTTCAATGAAGATCTGGTTGTACCCGAAATACCCATCTTAGAAGCAATAGTACTCTTATCCTACTAGTCGGTCAACCATCTGATCAATAAATGGAACGAGATAGTGATTTTTTCTAGTAGCATCATTTAGTTTTCTGTAATCCATACAAATTCTCCTCTCGGTTACTGTTGTAGTAGGAATCAACTCATTCTTTTCATTCCTTACCACAAACATGCCTACCTTCTTGGGAACACACTATATCAGACTCACCCACTTACTATCAGAGATTGGGTACGCAATTCCAGCTTCTAACCACTTTATAACTTCCTTTCTTACAACTTCTTGCATCATAGGATTTAGACAGCGTTGATGTTGTGCTTTGGGTTAGTGGTCCTCTTCCATGTAAAATATGTGCATGCACAATGTCGGACTAATCCCATAAATATCATCCATCTGCCATCTAATTTCCTTCTTCTTCCTCTATCAAATCCTCAAAGTCGCATCAATCTATAAATTAGACAATTCTGTAGAAAGTATAATAGGCAAAGTTTAATTAGCACCCAAATAAGCATACCTTAGGTTAACTGGTTGAGCTTTTAGTTCCACCTTGGGAGCTTATTCGATTGATGGCTTTGGTGGGAGGCCTAAATTGTGATTTAATGACTCCACTTGAGTCCTACGAGTGTCTACTACTGCTGGATTTAAGAATGATCAATCTTTTGGGATTTAGTCTCTCCATCTATCTAATGACCCACTAACACTTTCTCTAAAGTGTTTTTAGGATCAACTACTTGTGATTCTACTATTCGATTAACCATAGTAATAACAGATAACTCTCATAAACAGAAGGCAGTTTTAGAGCGCAATAAACATCAAATACCTCAACCTTATCATGTGCCCTCATAGTTGGTTGACCAGCAGCTACATCAATCAATACCCTACCCATGGGCAAGAAAGTCGTCCCAAAATGAATGGGACTTCAAAATAAGGTTCAATGTCTAAGACCACAAAATCTACCAAAAAACTCAATGAACCTACTTGCACTAACACATCTTCTACCACCGCCTCTGGCCTAACAATGAATCTATCTACGAGTTGAAGAATGACGCTCGTTCATTTAAGATTACGCCACCTAAGATTTTGATTCAAGGATAAGAGCATCAAACTTATACTTGCGCCTAGGTCTTACGACCCCCGAGCATGAACACTTTGCCATATTGAAATTTGTACAATAAAACTACCAATATCTTTTAACTTTTTAGGCAGTCTATTTTTGATCCTTAAGTTGAACTTCTCAATAAGTGCTATAGGAGGCCACAATGTCCTTCACGTATTTGGAATACTTTGGTATACTCTACAAAATATCACCCAAATGTAGATTAATGTGAAACTGTTTAAGGATAGAGAAAAACGTACCAAAGCATTCATCCTCATTTTACTCTTTGAGCCTTTGTGGAAACGGAGGTGGTAACTTCTTTTGAGGTACGGGTGCCTCAACATTGGATATTTTTACTACCTCTTCCACTTTATTTTGTTTGGTATCTAACTCAATTTCTTTCTCCTTTGGGGCTAGTTCCTCTAATTGCAGCTCACTTCTAGTGTATACTGCATGCAATTGCTTTGGATTGGGCTCAGTATCTCCGGGAATCCCACCTTGGGGACGCGTGTTAAAAGAATTAGCCCCTTGCATAAATTGTTTCTCTAAACTCATTTGGTACATCTGGATGTTTATGATATTATCATCCTGCTTATTTATTCTAGAACTTAACTTGGTCTCCATTTCAGTCATGAGCTTTTGGAATAGTTGTTAACTGGTCATCCCCCCTTTGGGTGCACTAGAATTTACACTTTGGTTGGGATTTTTGTATTATTGCCCAGCCCCTTGGATACGGTGTTGATTTGCCCCTGTTGCTTGATTTTAATTTTGGTTCCAACCCAATGAGCAGTTAGGATGATTCCTCTAACTATGTTTGTAACTATTACCATAATTTTGTTAGCCTTGGCCTCTATCATCAAATCATATTAACAATAGGCATGAATAAGAGTACATTAAACGAAAGTAAATTACCTATGAATCCCTATCAAGTCAACAAGTGCAATGACCAAGTAAAGCCCCATAATCTTACTCTATCAAGTAACCCAACAAGAATCATGACTAATATCCCACTTCACATAACATGGCATTTAGGTGCACATATCACCTTACTTTGACAATATAAACCAACACATAGTCATAAGTGAACTAATCAACATATAGTATCAACAATGTGCAAGTTCGTCATATATATGTCATATTAGCATTATAAGCATAACCCCTCACTTGGTCAGACTTCCCCATCTTCCTTCAGCAGCTTCACTACTCTTCCACCTACGGACCGTCACAAGCACGACGGACCGTCATAAGCTCCGTAGGTCGTCTCTTCCGCATTTGTTCGCTCAAAATCTCCGCATTCACCTTTGGACAGATTTCTTGCAAAACAAAGAGAAACTTATATATAAATTAGCACAAAAAAGGTTTCTGGACACACTAAACTTAAGGAAAAGTATTAATTATACCGTGAAACCAAAGTATATCAACACCCTCAACTTAAATTCGTTGTTTGTCCTCAAGCGACGCACTATGACTCACTACACAATCTTTGTACAATAGTATCCATGTTTTATCCTTTGCAATATTTGGCTATCAATCCCGATTAATCTCATCAAATCTATGCATACTATCACTATTAGGCTTGAATTTTTTGGGATCAGAACATGACACAGACTCACCATGCACTAACACCTATCCTCTTCAATTTCTCACCAAGGTGCTAACAATTCCGGTATTGCAACTAGTGTCCTCACTTTAAAACAAAATCCTCATTTTTCACACAATGATTTTAGTTTGAGTATAAGGATTACTTTTTCAACACTCACTCTCAGAACAAAGTCACAGTCATTCATACATATCGTCTAAACCTTCCACTTTCTATAATTTTATCTCGCCCAGTTTCTCATATTCTTTCACCTTGCTATTTTCTCTTCTTTTTTCATTTATGTAAGTGACCCTCTTATTTTCTTGCTTGTATTTCTTGTGTATTTTTCTTTTTCTTTACTTTTATTTCAACGAATTCTTGAGTCACTTTACTTTTGTTCTTTTTCTCTCTTTGTTCTTTCAATCCCATTTTCCAGAGCATTCCTCATAATAGCCACCCTCAACTCATGGCTTTGCCATGAGTCAAGGTACACAATACCCAAAATTGGGTCAAGGCCATAATGAAGGTTATTTACTACATTATCCACCCTCAACTTATGATTTTGGCATAAGCTGAGGTGCACATGTCCAAGGAGGGACCAGGGCCAACACATCGTTCCCTGAAAAGATCAGTTGGGGTGAAAAAGAAAGGTCTAATTTAAGCTCAGATTATTTGGATCAAAGAAGGATAAATTTCATTTGGTTTCTTTTATTTAGGCTAGAAATGGGCTATATTGAATAAGGACCTATGATCCTTTCCTAATTGTCTATTACAACTTACTTTTAGCAGGACTAACCAGGCAAGTTCTAGCTCAGTACTAATAGTGGACTTATTCGAATTATCCTCACACTAACTTGACATCTCATCACTATACCAGATTATCAGACACCTAGTTCGAATTTAAGACTTAGGGTAATGCAATGGTCTAACTCTATGTCATGCTTAGAGCCACACAATTATCAGTTACTATGCCTAGTCATGCATCATTTTCCAGTTTATCAGGATATCATTTTAGCCATCATGCTTCAGAATTAAACTATGTACAAAAGATATAAACACAGGCAAGAAAACCTCAGAAGAGGATAGTGAGTTGGGCTACTCAGACTTCACCCTAATGCTTACTTCCAATTTACCCCACCCCCAACAAAAAAAACATGCAATTGTCCCCAATGCATAAAAATACTAAATACTAGAGTGGTAGGTGAAGCAAACCTGTGGCGCAAAGCGCCATCGATCAGCAAGATGGTGGGTCTGGTTCCCCGGAACCCACGTCCTCTGCAATCTGGACACCCTCAGTGGTGTCCTCAGCAACAACTGCACCATCAGTAGTGCATCCTGCTATCTCCAGAGTGCGGGAGCTAGACGCCCCAGCCGTTAACTCTGATGCTTTCATTTGGTGCGCCTCCTCCTCAGCAAGTGAGTATCTCCTTGCAACCTCTATCTCTCGATGCTCCTTCTTCCGTGCTCGCACCTCGTCCTCTGCTTGACCCCTACGCCTCTTGGCACTCACTCGAGGGGTAGGTGGTGGAATTTCTGAAGTAGAAAAAAGGGTCGCCAACACTGTGTCCTCAGCAGGATCGACAGAAGGGGCCTCAGACTCCGGCACCCTAGCCTCTAAGATCGTGTCGATGTCTGTACGAAGACTATCGACTGCATCCTGAAGAGTAGACACATCCATCAGAGGGGCTGGTAGGGCTAGAAGCCTCAACTCAAAAGTGTCCAAACGCTGGTTAACCTCAACGAACTTCCGCTATGTAAACTGGACCATTTTCTTCTCTAGGCATTGTTCTGACTCAGTAATAGACTTCTTCATCCATGGCTGGATATGATGCAGAAGTGTGGACATTTGCGCCTCTAGTTTTTGGACCCTGTCAAGAGGGACCAGTGCCGGTAGAGGGGATGTGTGAGAGGAGTTCGGGGAAGTGCTACTACCCGGGATAGACTCGAACCGGGGTAGTGTCAGTGGACGCCGCCTGTGTAGCGGTGCGGGCCTGGGCTACCGTATCAGCAAGATCATCAGCAAGTGGGGGAAGCTCTGGACAGGGCCCTCTACATGGATCCAACTCATTGGCCTCGTCTCTGATGAGGCCGACGTCAACTGTGCCCTGTGGGGTCTTAAGCTGATCTATGTGCCATATGGGCACACCTGCGGACCTGCAAAGAGCAAAGATAGTGCACGGGAAAGGGTAGGTGCTAGTGACCTTGAATGCCCTCTCGTGCATTAGTGCTTGTAGAAGCCATGCGAAGTCCACCTCGAACTCGGCTATCATCGCCGCCATCAACACTGCTCGATCCCAGGTAACAATATTATCTGCAGCTGTGGGGGAAAGGCAGTGACGGACAAGCAGCCACAAGAACTTTGTCGTGAAAGTGAGGTTGGACTTCTTAATGGCTCCCTTCGGCTCAGTCACCTAATCGGCACCCTGTCTATCTACTGACAGGTGCAGGGCCATCCACCGCTTGGTGGTCTCTCTCAGTTATGGCTCACGCAGGAACTGGCCATCTTTAACTATCTGCCAGCGGTAGTCAAACTCGGCAGTGAGAGGGGTCTGAGTAGCATCAACACCCTCGCCGTATAGAAACTGGCTGATGAAAGGTAGTGAAATGTCAAAGTATACGCCCCTACTCGGACCTGCTCCACTGGGGCCTATTTAGCGGGGGCAGCCCTCCTATCTATCTGTGTTCGGAGAGTCACTACGTAGGATGAGCAGAACTCTCGGACCATTTCTTCACTGTAACTTCCTAATGGACGTGCTGTCCACTCCAAGCGATGCCTGGTGAAGAGATTGTGGATCTCAGGCATCATCGAGAGACTCCCTGTAAGGACCAACCGTTCCAAGGTGAGTGTTCGAGTCATCACTCCTTTATCAGTCAGGAACTTGGCATCGGAGTAGACTTGAAATTGCCCGTCGACACACCACCGGTTGGGCTGGTCAATGGCTGGGGTGGGTACTGGAACTGGTGAGCCTGATGTAGATTCTGAACTGTCAGCCTCATCAGACGAGGCCGACGCTACAGCGGTGGCGGGTGCATGAACCTCAGCAGAGCCGGAGGCTTCCTCGGACCATGATACTCCTAAGGAGCTAGAGTCTCCTTCTTCATTTGTGGCTGACCTAGAGGGTGTGCCGGTCAGTGTGCACTCCTCGTCAGACTGGGAGGCAGTGACTACGCCGGACGCCACCTTTTTGGGTGTGGATCTGAGAGCACGTGCAACACGGGAAGGTGTGGAAGTTCCTGGGGGCACATACTCAGGGTCACGCTCATCATCAGAGCCGATGACGATGCGGGCATACGGGGCGACAGACTTTGATCGCCCGCGTGCGTAGATTCGGTCTTGCGTGGGTGCCATAGTAGATAGTACCTGTAAAGGATCAATATTAGTACGTTTAGTGGCAAAGAATACAAGCAAAACAATACGAAATAAAACATCGAAAATAGTATGTCATTGCTATAGAAACAGTGACACACGACGGTCCTGGTGACGGCTCACCGTGACTATGACAGACCGTCATGAGGTCCGTCGTGTTTTACTTAGACTATGTATATATAGAAAACCCTGAAGGAGAGTCTTTGACTGGCATGACGGTATGTGCAGGACAAACCGTCACAGGTACGACGGTCCGTCGTAGGTGTCCGTTGTAGGACACTTAAAAAAATATGGAGACCCTTAGCAGAGGGGTCTCTAACCGTCTTGACGGTCATGCAGGACGGACCGTCGTGGGTATGACGGTCCGTCATATGTGTCAGTTGAAGGACACTTAGAAAAAGTGAGAGACCCTTAGAAACAGGGTCTCTGACAACCAGAACGGTTGTGCAGGACGGACCGTCGGGGATATGACGGTCCGTCACATGTGTCTGTTGAAGGACAGGGTGATAGGGCTTTTGGAACGGACCCTACAACGGTCCGTCGTGGGTACGACGGTCCAACATCGGGGTCTCGTTCGGTATATCAGTGATAGAATTGGGGGTACCCCATGCATCCCCGATGAACCCACATCAAACTTGTAGTGTTTTGGACCTACATTTATCTAACCCAACTACCTAGGAAACTAGCAATTCAAAATCATCAATGTCTAGAGTTGTAAACATGGAAATTTTGAACATTTTTAACCTAGGTTAGACAGAATCGTATAAAAGAAACAACATATGACTAATAATTAAGCTAAGACTAACTAATAAACAACAATGCAAGATAAATGAGTAGAAATTAGAGACACATACCTCATAATTGGAGAAAAACAACTGACCAAGTACTCGGTGGTCAGGCAGACACCCACAGTAGTAGCTCCGACTAGTAGGTGTTAACTTCTAGGGCTTTGGAGAATTTTGGGGGAACAATGATCGAGGGAGATAATGTGTAAGTTGAAAATAGACGAAAATGGGAGATAAAATGAAGGAATGGGGTGAAATGAGGGGTTGGGGGATTTAAACGGTCTAATTTTGAGAAAGACACCAGCCGGGTCGGGTCGGGTACGACTCATTAATCACACGATGGTTCCCCGACGACGGTCTGTCGCAGTTGTGAAGGCCCGTCGTTTGTTCTGTCGTGTGTGCCCTAGTTTGAAAATAACAGAAAGACGTACCTGGTATGACGGAGGCATACGACGGTCCGCTGCAGGCGCAACGGTCCGTCGATGTATCCGTCAGTGACTGTTGCAGAGTAATTTTCTGCAGAATTTCCTGGTGATGTTCCTGCAAATTTAAAAACCCATTAGTAGAAAAATGCTACCATTACTAAAAAGACTATAAGTATTGGGTTGCCTCCCAACAAGCGCCTTATTTAATGTCGCGGCACGACTGGGGACACTTGATTACTCAGCCTTCATCAAGATGGTTTGCCTCTTCTACTTTATTCCCTGATGCTTTATGCCCAAAATAGAGTTTTATTCGTTATCTATTCATCTTAAACCGCACTCCCTCCTTGGATTTTAACTCAACTGCTACGTGAGGGAATACTTGGGTAATCAACTAAGGGCCAGTCCATTTGGACTTGAGCTTGCCCGGAGGACAAGGCGACCCAGAACTGTATACAAGCACCAAATCTCCAACCATAAACTCTTGTTTTGCATATTTTTGTTCATTCTCATTCTTCATCTTTTCTTTGTGGGATATGGCAGATACCGATTGGAGCTCACCACTCTTCCTCATGGTCGTACAAATGTAGAAGGTCGCTTCTTTATTATTCAACCGAAATGTCATTTGTCCCTTCTCCATATCAACTAAGGCTCTACCTGTAGCGAGGAATGGCCTCCCAAGGATAATATGCACTTCAAAATCGACCTTACAATCAAGAATAACAAAATTAGCCGGAAAGATAAATGACTCCACTTTTACTAGCACATCATAGAGTATCCCTATATGTCGTTTCACTCTCCGATCAGCCATCAGTAGCCGCATCGCAGTGGGTTTTGGTTCCCCCAAACCCAATTTCTTGTAAATCGAGGGGGCATGATATTTATGCTTGCCCCAGATCACATAATGCTTTCGCAAAATGTAATAATCCAACTGTACAAGGAATAGTGAACACACCAGGATCTTCTTTCTTTTGTACGAGGGATCTTGTAGCAATAGCACTACAATGCTGCAGTGTATCATCATCCTCGAAAGTGACCGATCTTTTCTTGGTGACCAGATCTTTCATAAATTTTGCATAACCGGGCATTTGTTCTAGAGCTTCTACTAAAGGGACATTGATAGAAAGCTTCTTCAATATTGTTATGGAACGCTGGTATTTACCATCCTCGGTCTTTTTCACTAATCTCTGAGGGAAGGGTGGTGGTGGCCTAGGCATGGGAATTACCTTGATAGGTACTTCTGCATCTTTTCTATTACTTTCCTCTGCTTCACCACTACCCTTTACCACATTATCATTATCCTTTCTCACATTTTCCTCAGTAGATCGCATAGGTGGGTCAATGGTTTGCTTACCACCCTGATTAGTGATTGCCATACAGTAAGCATCATTCTTTGGATTTTTGACAGTGTTAGTAGGAAGAGTGCCCGGTTGCCGTGTGTTCACTGTCGCAGATAATTGGGCCACTTGCAATTCGATCTAGTTAATCGAAATTGCATGTGTATCAATTGTTTTCCCAATACTAGCTAAATCACCCCTTAACTCTTTAATGTGCTCATCACTAGCATCAAACCTCCTCATCATTTTGTGCAACATATCCTCAACTCGCGCCATACTATCTCCACCATCCCTAAGATTAACTTCACGATGTTGAGGAGGGACATAGGGCCCATTCCTGTCGTTTCTATTAGCATAGTTACCCTTGTTAAAGTTGTTGTCGCGGTTGTAGTTTCCATCTCGGACATAATGACCATCACGATTGTAATTACCATAGTTCCGACCTTGGTTCCCTTGACCTCGGCGCCAATTATCCTGATTTGAGCCTTGGGCGCTTGGTCGGAAACCCCCCGTCTGCTCATTTACTACATAAGTGTCCTCCGCATAATAGCATTCATCATTAGGAGGTGGTGGTTTAGCCAAGTAGTTGACTGCATTTATCTTTTCTTCACCCCAGTGACATTTTATTAGTACAAACCCAAGCTCGGTTCTGATCTGAGCCATTTCTTCCCGAATATCATCTGTGGATGGGTTGTGAGTGGACTGCACTGCGAGGTGTTTCTCCCTGTATCAGACTTCCTAGTAATCCAAGCTTTGTTATTCCGGGATTTTTTTTCTAATTTTTCAGCAATCTCAGCATAAGGGCATTCTCCATAAGATCCACTTGCTATAGTGTCCAACACCGCTTTGTTATTATCATCCTGTCCCTGATAGAAGTATTTCTTCAGTGACTCATCATCTATACGGTTATTTGGAACACTTCTCAATAATGAGGTTAATCTATCCCAAGGACTACTAACTGACTCTTCTGGAAGTGCCACAAAGTTGTTCACTCTGTCTTTGTGGTTTAGTTTCTTGGAGACCGGATAGTAACGTGCTAAGAAAACATCCCTTAATTGGTTCCAAGTGAAGATTGAGTTGTACGGGAGCTCAGTGAACCATATAGCATCCTCTCCCGTCAGTGAGAGAGGAAACACTCTGAGCCCTATTACATCTAGATCCAAATTAGACCTCCCTACACAACTTTTACACACTGCCCTTACCTTAGCTATATGGGCATGTGGATCCTCAGAAGGTAGCCCTGAAAACAAACCTCTGGCAGTGAGCATTTTCATCAGGCTACTAGTTACCACAAAGGTGTGGTCTGTGGGTAGAGGGGGCTAGACAAGTGGCCCATCTGAGTCTGCTATGTTATCATACCCTCTGTAGTATGCTTGGGCCGTGGCGCAGTATTTTGTCCCCTCTGTTGGTGTTCCCCCGGAGCATCGGGTAACATCTGACCATGAACATCAACCGGATCTGGGATGTTCTGGTTCGGATCATCATCATTTATTCCCAAGTTTCGATTCATATTGCGCAGTGTACGCTCTAGCTCGTTATCGTAGGGAAACAAGGGTTCTCTTCCTCTCCGTGTATTTGGCATACAAGGAGGATAGTTCTGAAAAAAATCAAAAACAATAAAACAAAGTAAAATCAAGAAAATATCAACTAAACTTTAGTAATAAGTTCAAGTTAATCTAAAAGCTATAATCCCCAGCAGCGGCGCCAAAATTTGATACGCTCAAACTTACTTCTCAAATAAGAAGTAAAGTGGTCGTGTCAAGTAAATAACCCAACTAGTGAGGTTGGCATCGTTCCCACGAGGAAAATAGTTTAGACTTAACTTCAACCTGTTATTACTATTTTTTGGTCAATGACTTCCTTGGAAAGTAAAAACATAAAAAGCGGGGTTTCTATTTCTAAATGAGTGAAAATAAATAACGAACTTAAAAGAGACACTTAACAACTTTGAGAGTTTGATTTTAATCATTTAATCAAAGTAACTAGGGTTTATGTGTTCCCCACAGGTTCATAACTTGATAATTCTAACTATAACAATTCTTTCCTAGTATCTTGCGCAAAGGGATAAGTTATGTATTTCTAAATCCTTGGTCCGGCATCTATAAAATCTCACTCAGCACCTTGGTCCGGCTACGTGTGTTGCTATCCTAACCCTTATCCTTACCTCATATTAAGCATCGTATTCGATATTTGACTAAGTTATTACCTTGTACCAATCAATACTAGACTATTAGATAGTATACACTAAATCTATGTTAATAATTCTTTTCCTATTATCTGCCTCCTTTGTCCGGCAAGTAGCATTAAGGCGAGTTCTAACGTTGGTCATCCGTTAAAAAGACTTCTAAGCGAAAGAATTATTAATACATGCAAGACACTATTTTAGAATTGTTATTTTAGTTAGGGTTTATCTCATTATATGCCTATGGTTCCCACAACCCTATTTATGGAGTGTAGTTACTCATGGCCATAAAAAAAATATTCAAATATATTAAATAAGAGTTCATGTACTTACTTCAATGAGAAAGAGTAAAATCCAAAAGTTTGCTTGATTAATCACCAAAATCACTTGCAAGAATCTCCCAATCTAACACTAATACACAAAGTCTAATAATATGATGTCTACCAATACGAAGTCTAACCTCAAAAATGAGGTTTTTCTAACAATTTATAAAAACTAAAAAAACCTAATTAAACAAGGACTCTATTTGCTGGAAATCTTTCAAAACGCGGCTGGGTCGACGGACCTCGCGACGGATCGTCGTGGTCACGACGGACCGTCATAGACTCTGTCGTCCCATACTTATGTAATTTCTTCTACTACTCTTCTTCATTACCCTCGACGGCAAGTATGACAGACCGTCATAGGCACAACGGTCCGTCGAGGGCCTTCGTTTCAAAACACTTCAACTCTTGGAATATGGGTACTGGGATCACTTCTCTGAACTTCATGATGAACCTGCAGGACGGACCGTCATAGCCACGACGGACCGTCACAAGCTTCGTAACCCGACACTTGGTCATACTTCCCCATCTTCCTTCAGCAGCTTCACTACGCTTCCCCCTACGGACCGTCACAAGCTCGACGGACCGTCATAAGCTCCGTAGGTGGTCTCTTTTGCATTTCTTCGCTCAAAATCTTCGCATTCATCTTTGGACAGATTTCCTGCAAAACAAAGAGAAACTTATATAAAAATTAGCACAAAAAGGCTTTTGGACACACTAAACTGAAGGAAAAAGTATTAATTATACCGTGAAACCACAGTATATCATATACATAGACCCTTCATATAGGAAGATTACTTAGTATTCTACTTTGATTGCACATAAGTATATAAAATATGACATAGTCATAATAGTCATCTCATCTCATAACCATCTAATAAGAGTGTAAGAACTTGGGTATAACCCATATATCGAAGTAAAAACTAAAAGCAACTCCATAAGATAGATAGTGGGAACGCCCTCGGAAACTGAGGACCTACTCTACTAGGATGATTAAGATATCCAAGCCTTCTTCAAGTCGTCTTCAAAAGACTTCAACGACCGAAACCTAAAATGTTGGGGAAAAAGAAGAAATGGAGTTAGTATGCCACTTGTACTAAGTAGGAGACTGACTATATGCACAAACACATAACATGGCATTTAGGTGCACATATCACCTTACTTTGACAATATAAACAAACACATATTCATAAGTGAACTAATCAACATATAGTATCTACAATGTGCAAGTTCGTCATATATATGTCATATTAGCATTATAAGCATAATCATACATAAGAACATCCTCCTAAGACTCTCTTCAAGGCTAACTAGTGCAAAGCTTAGGTAGAGTCCAAAACCCCTACCTAGACTAAGCAAGACCCCTTAGGTTATCATAGTTAAAGTTCAATCCTTTAGTTTATTTTACTTTTTGGGAACATCTTGCCCTAACCAACATAGACCACATGAGCAAATATGGAATTCGGTGTTATAAAACCTTACACTGGAGGAAGGCAAACTACTTGCCAAGGTAGTACCATGACAAGACACATAGCAACTACGTGGATCCACTAGCTAGTATTCCTATGGGGAAACATGGTTCAAGAACTAGGAGACATAGGTAGGACCCTCTTTATGCTACATGCATTTTAGTTGATGTACCGTGGTTTCACGGTAATTTCAATGCTTTTTCCTTAATTTTAATATGTTTCTAAGGCCTTTTTGTAGTAATTCTAATATATTTTTATCTGTGTTTGCAGGAAAACTATCTAAAATGGAAACACAAAAGACTGTGGTGAAATCAGCGTAGAAGCAATGACCTATAAAGCCATCCATGGCCTGTCGACCCATTGATGGTTCGTAGGTGGTGATCGTCGACTGAAGGTTCAAGATGCTGAAATCAAATCGAGGAATACTTATTGAGTATGGGGATACAGAAGGATCGATGGTGCATCGACTGATCGATAGACCATCCTGGCGAACCGTTGATTGTTCAGAAAGTAGTCCCAGTATTCGACTTAAAGAAATCACTAAGTATGGAGGAATAGAGGCATCAATAGATCGTAAGTCCAACGCTTGATCTGTCGATTGTAACAGAAAGGATGCAAAAGTGGAGGCTCAAAAAGATTCTATGTATGGACCGACGGAGACAGTCGACGGTCCGTCATTCCATCGATGGACCGTCGGTTGGGTCGTCGACTGAAGACGCGTTTTGGACAGATTTTTCCATATTTAGAAATTCCTTTATTTTAGGACTTTATTATTATAAATAGGGTTTAAAATCTCGTTTTGGGGGTTAGGCTTTTTGTTATTTTCATATTCTTGTTATTGGAAGTTGAACTTCGGATTTTGGGAATTACTTCAAGTTTCCATAATCGATTCTCAAGATATTTTCGTTAATTCAAGTGTAATTTATGAATTTTCTTCAAACATGTCAAAGTAAGTACATGAATTCTTGTTTAATAACCATGAATTCTGTATTTCTAAGCATGGGTAACTAAATCCACAACTAAGGTTGTGAGAACCATGGTAATTAACAAGTTAAAACTAGCTAAATAAAAATTCGAGAATAAGTTCTTGCATGTATTGGTAATTCTTTCATTTAAATTCTTTTTAATAATTGCACGCGTTAGAACTTGCCTTATTTCTACTTGCAGGACCAAGGAGGTAGTTGATAGGAAATGAATTATCAACATAGATTTAGTATACACTATATAATAGCCTAGTTTCAATTGGTGCAAAGTAGTAACTTATCCATACATTGAATATGATGCTTAATATGAGGTAAAGGTAAGGTTTAGTGAAGTAGACACACATAACAAGAACAAGGTATGGAGTGAAATTTTCTAGTTGTCGTACCAAGGATTTAAGTATACATAACTTACCATTTTGCATGCAAGACACTAATAAAGAATTATTATAGCTAGGATTACCACGTTATTAACTTATGGGAAACACTTACACCTAGTTCCTCTCATCACTTGATAAACACCAAAGTTATAAACTTGTTATTTGTCTTACTTAGAAATAATTAAAATTTTTTGTTACACAACCCCCCCCCCCCCAATTTAATTAATTATGTTTAGAAAGGACATGACTAAATAGACGTAATCGTAGATTAAAGTTAAGTCTAAACAATTTTCCTCGTGGGATCGACCCCAACCTAACAATTGGGTTCTTTACTTGATACGACCGCTTATATTTCTTTAGGGAAGTATAATTTGAGCGTATCAATTTTTGACACCGCTGCCGGGGAATAATGGCTTTTAGATTAACTTTAAGAGCAATTACTGAAGTTTAGTCAACAATTTCCTGATTTTATTTTTTTTTCTTTGTTTTTGTCTCTTTCAGGTCTATCTCTAGTGTATGCCAAGTACACGAAGTCGAGGAGAACCAATACTACCATTTCATCCAAAACTAAACTGTACACTCCGCAGATTGAACAAGCCACACAATCCTTATTATATTGGTGATGGGATCAACCATCAACTTCCTCCGCTGGTTGATGCTCATAACCAAGTTATCGTGGAAAACCCTGATGAGGGCGCTTTGAGGTGACAACCTCCTTCCCCACGCCTTCAAGATTACCGTAGGGCCAATGTTAATATCGCCAAACAGAGGTCAGTGTGCAAAATTTGTGTAGGGAGGCCGAACCTTGACATGGATATCTTTGGATTAAGGGTGTTCCCTCTCTCACTGACGGGAGAGGCCGCAATTTGGTTTACTTAGTTGCCTTAAATTTGATCTATACTTTGGAGTAGTTGAGGGATGTGATCCTAACAAGGTATTACCCGGTTTCTAAAATGCTTAACCACAAAGATAGGGTGAACAACTTTGTGGCATTGCCTGGGGAGTCGGTAAGTAGTTCTTGGGATAGGTTCACCTCATTTGTTAGAAGTGTCCCAAACCACCACATTAATGATGAATCGTTGAAAGAGTACTTATATAGGGGGCAAGATGATAAAAATAAGGCGGTACTTGATACTATTACGGGTAATTCTTATGGTGAGTGCACTTTTGCAGAGATCACGGAAAAGTTGGAGAAAATTTCTCAAAACAACAAGGATTGGAGCACTAGGAAGTCGGACACTGGGAGAAATACCTTTGTAGTGCAAGTTACACACGACCCAGCCGCAGATGAGATTTGTGGATGGCTGAAATGTGAACTGAGCTTGGGTTAGTATTGAAACATATCACTAGGGGTGTAGAGAAAATGAATGCGGTGAATTATTTGACTAAGCCACCACCGCGGTAGATGAATTTTACTATGAGAAAGAGTCTTATTGAGTTAATGGGGATACGAGGGGTTTCCGACGCAACTCCCAAGGATCCAATCAGGAGAATTGGTGCTTAGGTCAAGGATATTAAGGTCGGGACTATGGGAATTAGAATCGAGAGGGTAACTATGTTCGAGATGGCAACTACAACCGCGACAATACTTCAACCAGGGTAACTATGGTAATAGAACCAATTTGAGTGGGCCCTATGTTCCACCTCAAAATCAGGAAGTTGATCTTGGGGATGGTGGAGGTAGTATGGCACGAGTTGAAGATAATTTTCAAAAGAAGAAGAGGAGGTTTGATGCTAGTGATGAGAACGCCAAAGATTTGAGAAGAGATTTAGCGAATATTTGGCAAATGGTTGATGCACATGCAATCTCATTAAAGTATCTTGAGTTGGAAATGGACCAATTGTCTTTTACGGTGAACCCAGGCCAACCAGGTACTCTTCCTAGCAATACCGTCCAAAATCCAAAAAATGATGGACATTGCATGGCAGTCACTACTCGAGGGGGTAAGCAACCATTGACCCACCTATGCTGTCTGGCGGAGAAGATGAGATGAGAGGACATGATGTGGTAGAGGAAGTTAGTGGTGAGTTGGTAGACAAATTGGGACCCCAAAAGGTGACTCCCATTCCTACACCACCATCTCCATTCCTACAAAGATTGGTGAAAAACACTGAGGATGGTAAATACCGGCGTTTTATTACTATGTTGAAACAACTTTCCATCAATGTCCCTTTGATAAAAACTCTTGAACAATTTCCGGTTACGCCAAGTTCATGAAAGATATGGTCACAAAGAAGAGATCGGTTAGTATTGAGGATGATGATCGAATGCAATACTGTAATGCTATTGCTACAAGGTCTCTAATGCAAAAGAAAGAACATCCAGGTGCTTTCACTATTCAATGTACAATTGGGTTGTTACACTTTGCTAAAGCATTATGTGATCTTGGGGAAAGCATAAATCTTATGCCTCTATTATTTTACAAGAAGTTGGGTTTGAGTTACCTAAATCCCACTGCGATGCAGGTACTGATGGACGATCAAACGGTGAAGAGTCCTATTGGGATACTCCATGATGTGCTAGTGAAAGTGGAGTCATTTATTTTTCCAGCCGATTTTGTTATTCTTGATTGTGAGGTGGACTTTGAGGTGCCTATTATTCATGGGAGGTCGTTCCTTGGTACCTTTCATGCCTTGGTTGAATGGAGAAAGGGCAGATGAAGTTTCGGTTGAACAATGAAGAAGTGACTTTCAATATTTGTAGGTCCAGGATCAAAGTGGTGAGCTCCAATCGGTATCTGAGATATCCTACAAGGTTGAGAGTTCGTCCAAGGTACAAATAAAAGAGTGTCTTGGTGTTGAGTCACTAACGGCAGTGATGATGAATTTTGAGAGTCAATGTATCAAAGATTATGGGTCATTGGTTGCGGCACCTGATTGAGGTGATATTTAGTTCAAACAAAAGAAATTGGGTTTATATATGAAACATCACGAGTCTCCACACGCGAAACCATCTATTGCGGAGGCCTCAAAATTGGAGCTTAAGGCTTTTCCACCTCATTTGAGGTATGTTTTCTTGAGAAAAGGTGACACTATGCCGGTAATCATTGCATCAGATTTGAATGTGGAGAAAGTGGAGTGTCTTGTAGAGGTGTTGAAGAGGTTCAAACGAGCCATTGGTTTAACATTTGCAGAGATTATTGGGATTCCACCCGGTATTTGTTCACATAAAATCCAACTCATGCCCGATTATAAGCCAAGTATAGAGCATTAAAGACGGTTAAATCCATCTATGCAAGTGGTAGTGAAGAAGGAGATTATTAAGTGGTTGGATGTTGGAGTCATATATTTGATCGCTGATAGTAGTTGGGTATGCCCTATTTAGTGTGTGCCTAAGAAAGGGGGAATAATTGTGGTCCCTAATGAGAATAATGAGCTTGTTCCAATGAGGCCAGTGAATGGATGGAGAGTGTGTATGGATTACCGGAAGTTGAATGCATGGACTAAGAAGGACCATTTTCCTATGCCCTTAATGGATCAGATGTTGGATAGTCTTACAGGAAAGGGGTGGTATTGTTTTCTTGATGGTTATTTGAGTTACAACCAAATCTCTATTGGACTGTAAGATCAAGAGAAAACGACCTTTACTTGTCGTTATGGAAGTCTTGAGTTCAAGAATATGCCCTTCGGGTTGTGTAATGCACTAGCAACTTTTCAAAGATGTATTATGTCTATATTCTCCGATATGGTTTAGGACACCATTGAGGTGTTTATAGATGATTTTTTTATTGTTGGTGTCTCATTTGATCATTGTTTGAGTCACTTGGCCTAAGTTCTTAAGATGTGTGAAGATTGCAACCTTGTGCTAAATTGGGAAAAATGTCACTTCATGGTGAAAGAGGGTATTGCATTGGGCAATCACATCTCAGAGAAGGGTATAGAGGATAATCGAGCCAAAGTTGAGGTGATAGATAGACTTCCTCCACCCATCTCTGTAAAAGGTATGAGGAGTTTTCTTGGGTATGCGGGCTTCTGATGGATGTTCATCAACGATTTTTCAAAAATTGCACATTCTTTTGTGCAAGTTACTTGAGAAAGAGTGTAAATTTTATTTTGATGAATCCTGTCTGAAGGCATTTAGAGAGTTGAAGGAGAAGTTGGTGTCTATGCCCATTATTATTTCCCCCGATTGGAGCAAACCATTTGAGGTGATGTGTGATGCTAGTGGGGTTGCTCTTAGTGTAGTATTTGGACAAAAAAGGGATAATATCCTGTACCCCATTTATTATTCTAGTATGTCCCTTAATGAAGCTCAAAAGAATTATATTGTGACTGAGCAAGAGCTCCTTGCGGTGGTTTTTGCGTTCGAGAAATTTTGCTCCTATTTGCTTGGCAAGAGAGTCATAATGCATACTGATCATTCTTCTTTGAGATATTTTATGGCAAAGAAGTATACGAAGGCAAGGTTTATTAGGTGGGAATTATTGTTGTAAGAGTTTGACATTGAAGTGAAAGATTGAAAAAGGAACTAAAACCAAGTGGCCGATCACTTGTCCAGATTAGAGGATGAAGCTATGCGAGAATTGGGTGAAAAAGATGAAATTAATGATACTTTCCCTGATGAGCATGTATTGTCCACTTCTCATGACTTCATTCCATGGTTTGCCGATTTTGTGAATTACTTGTCTTGTGATATCGTCCCATCAGACTTGTCCTTTCATTAAAGGAAAAAGTTCATGCATGATGTGAAAAAGTTCTTTTGGGATGAGCCATATTTATATGGGAGTTGTGTTGATGGTCTTATCCTCCTGTGTGTGCCGAAAGTTGAGATGTTGAATATTTTGGAGGCATGTCACTCCTCGCCTGTGGGTGGGCATCATAGTGGTCTCCGGACTGCCCATAAAATCTTTCAATGTGGCTACTATTGGCCAACCATCCACCAAGATGCTCATGAGTTTGCCAAAGTATGTGATAGGTGTCAAAGAGATGGAGGCATTTATTGAAGGCAAGAGCCCCCTTTAAATCTCATTCTTGTAATTGAGTTGATTGATGTGTGGGGCATTTACTTTATGGGCCCTTTTGTGAGTTTTGATGGGATGAAGTACATTCTTGTGGCTATTTATTATGTGTCCAAATGGGTGGAACCATAGCACTTGCAAATAATGAAGGAAAGAGTGTCACCGTGTTCTTGAAAAAGAACATATTTTCCAGATTTGGCACCCCAAGGGACATTATTAGTGATGGGGGATCCCACTTTTGCAACAAGTTGTTCAAAGGGTTATTGGAGAAACATGGGTTCACCACAATGTAGCCACTTCTTACAATCCTCAGACTAGTGGGCAAGTATAGGTGTAAAACAGAGAAATCAAGCAGATTCTGGAAAAAATGGTGAATGCTAGTACAATGGATTGGTCAAGGAGGCTTGATGATGCTCTTTGGGACTATCGGATAGCATACAAGACTCTCATAGGTATGTCTCCATACCGACTTGTATATGGGAAGTCTTGCCACTTGCTGTTTGAGTTACAGCATAAGGTTGTGTGGGAAATGAAGAAACTGAAAATGCATTGGGATGAAGCTGCGGAACAGAGATTAAATGGGTTGAATGAGCTTGATGAGTTTCGCATGAAGGCGTATGAAAGTTTATCCCTCTACAAAGAAAAGATGAAGAAGTACCATGACCAAAAGATTGAGAAGCACGACTTTGTGGTTGGGGATTTGATGCTTTTGTTCAACTCTAGGTTGCGCTTGTTTCTGGGCAAACTCAAGTCCAAATGGACTAGTCCATTCTTGATCACTCAATTGTTCCCTCATGGTGCGGTTGAGTTAGAGAACAAGGAGGGTGCACGGTTCAAAGTAAATGGGCAAAGGATCAAACTCTACCTTCGGCATGCGGAAAATGGGAATGAAGTGGTTGAGGCATACCATCTTAATGAAGTCTGAGTAATCAAGAGTCTTGTGTCGTGCCTCGACGTTAAATCAAGCGCTAATTAGGAGGCAACCCAATATGTATCCTCTAGTCAACAATAGTTTTTTTTGACTTTATAGGAGTAGTTGCATTATTTCTGTTTTTACTTATTGTCATGTGTGGATTTTTTTAATTTTCTTTTAGATGTGTTGGCTAGAGAGTAGATTATTCTACGTGTCTAAAAACTTTCCAGAAAATACAAAAAGAATGAATTATTGGGTTTTAAATGTGCAGTAATTAAACCACCAGAAATCTGCAGAAATTGGTCTGGTGCAATGATCAACGAACCAATTGACAAGCTGTTGTGCCATCTATGGACCGTCGATGGGGTCCATAGATCCCAGGTTTGTTTTTCAATATTGTCTAAGTTGGATCACAATTGACGGACCGTCGATGACATACGGTCCGTCGACGGGGAATAGTAAGTTCCCCAGATTTAAGGACCCGGCCCGGCTGACTATAAAATGATTTTAAACTCGTCAGTTACTTCCAACCTTTTCAAATTCCGCCCCCCCCCCCCAACCATTTTTCTCCCCACATCCCCTTACTCCCCCACATACTCACACACTTATTCGCCCATTAATCCTCTCTAATTTTTTTATTCTCTCACCATCTCCACATTCCCAAAACCCTTAGTCCCCAAACTCCCATCCTTTTCTTCCATCTTTGTGGTCGGTGTTTGAAGGGGATATAGGTGATGTTCTTGCAAAATTCATCCTCCTATTCACTGTACTACAGTATATATGTATGTCATTCTCATTTGCTCATTGAATACTCTTTCATTTGCATGCAAAAATGATGAAAAATGTACGTGGGTCTTGACTTCTGGACAAAACTACATGATTAACTTGTTAAAATTTGGTCCCTAGTCCCTTAGAATGATAAAAAGTGAATGGGTTTGGGGTTTTAGTGTCTAAATGAACTTTGTTATGTGTTTTGTTGTTTTTCCGACTTAGGGCTTGATGTCTTTCGGAATCTAGGATTGAAAGTGCAATAATTCAAGCCCTAGGAATGATGAAATGGTGTGTTAAATGCTATATGAACATGATGTGTTGTAATTTGCTTAAAATTGTTCTTTAGGGGTGCCAACAATGTCTTACCAAATTTTATCTCTGACCGACTGTAAAAGACCCCGTCTACGAAACGTCAGTCAATCAACGGACCGTCGATGGGGTCCTTCGATAGCTATACCCCAATTTAGGATAACTCTGGAACGCTAATGTAGTCGACGGTCCATCGATTTCCCACATCTGTCATCTGTAACAGGACCCTGTTTGCTTAGGGTTTCAGAAAAATGTCTAAGTGCCCACCGACGGAAGTGACCTACGATTCGTCAGTTGATTGATAGACCGTCCTGCACATCAGTCATTTCTAACAGAACCTGTCTCTATAGCTTTCTAAAAATTTTGTCTAAGTGTCCAACGACGGAAGTGACCGACGGACCGTCCTGCACATTCTTCATTTATAACAGAACAATTGTCTCAGAAACTTTCTAAATTTTATCTAAGTGTCCAACGACATAAGTGACCTAAGGACCGTCCTGCACGTCCGTCATTTTTAATAGAACCTTTGTCTGATAATTATAACTTTTAAAAGTTTCTAAGTCTCCACTGATGGCCCTACTGATTGATCGTCGTTGCATCAATGGACCATCTATAGTGCTCGTCATTCAGTTTTGCAGTTCTAAACTTGACTGTGTCTTGTGTTCCACCTTTGGTTTTTTCTTATTTCGAGTGTGTTGAATTATTATACTGGTACTAATAACCTTCCTTTGCAGGTACAAATGGCCCCCAAGCCCGACATTGTCTACTCTCGAGGACGTTCCAAGTTCGTCACCTCTTTACGTCGGATGGTAATTGGCTCGGACGATAAGACTGACCCCGTATACGTGCCACCAAAAACCCGGACACAGACACCTACTGCTAGGACCACTCGGGGTACACCTAAGAAGGTGGCATCCAGTGTAGTCACTCCCTCCCAGTCTGCTGAGGAGCGTACACTGACCGGCACATTGTTTGGGTCTGCCACGGGTTTCGAGGGATCATCTGGCTCTGAGGAGGCTTCCGGGTTTGAGGGAGCATCAGGATCGCATAGTGCTATTGTTTCTGCTGCACCTGTCCAATCTTCCTTGTCTGATGAGGCCAATAGTGAGGATTCTACTCCAGCACCCCAATTCGACGTCCCTGCATCGAATGTTGATCAGCCCAACCGGTGGTGCGTAGAAGGCCAATACCAGGTGTACAGGGATGGGACGCTGCTCAACGATAAGGGGGTCATGAATCGGACTCTAACAGTCGAGCACCCAGTTCTTACAGGGAGTCTTCACACAATGCCGGCTATACATGACCTCCTCACCCACCATCAGCTTAAGTGGATGGCTAGGAGCGTGGGACGCTACAGTGAGGAGTTGGTGCGAGATTTCTATGCTTCGTATGTAGGGACTCTCAGGTCTTATTTGGATAGGTGGTCTAATCCCACCTAACAGGCATCACTTACGCATATTCGAGTCTGTGGCCGCAGGGTGGACATCTCTTTACCCACTATTCATCATTTCTTATATGGTGTTGATACGGATGCTACCAAGGAACCCCTTATTTCCGAGTTGGACTACTTGTTGAAGCTAATTAAGGAGGGCCATTTCCAGCGTTATACAGTGGTGAGAGAACCACCAAGAGGACAACATTCTTACATGGGATAGAGCAGTATTGGTAGTTGTTATGGTTGCGGGGTTCGAGGTAGATTTTCCAAGGTTGTTGCTGGCAGTCATTCATGAGAGGGACTTTAAGGACTCGACCACTTATCATTTTCCCAATATGATTTTTGAGGTGTGTAGGTCTGCTGGAGTGCCTATTTGGCACATTGATGTTCTCAGAACTCCTACTGAGATAGTTGATATAGGACTCATCCGGGATGAGGCCAATGAGGCGGCACCAAACAGAGGGCCCAGAGTAGAGGTGCAGCCGCTAGGTTAGAACTTGGCCTACACGGTAGAGCAAGCCCAAGGGGCTGATCAGGCTACATAAGAGCCTAGCGACACCACCCAGTTGATATATCCCGGGCACTAGCAGAGCTCCGAGTTCTTCCCGTTCTACACCATCCGCAGCACAGGTCCTGATTGCTAGGGAACATAAGCTAGAGGCCCAGATGGCCACACTGCAACATCATATCCAGCCGTGGATATGGAGGTCCATTTCTTAGGCGTAGGATCGGATTAAGAAGAAAATTGCCGAGCAGACTGAGAGAAAGATTATGGCAGTCCACCAGCGCCTTGATGCGTTCGAGTTGAGAGTTATCGCCCGGTCAGCCCCTACTATTGATATGATGACTCTCTAGGCAGCTGTGGTGAGTTAGAGGGCTGATGTGGATGTCATTCTAGATGTGCGGGTGCCCGAGTCTAAGTCCACATCTGCAAAGCCTGCTAAGTCACTACCTCCACTAGACCACCACCCCCACCACGTGAGCATGCCAAGAGGCACTAGTACAGAGAGAGAGGATTCTAGGGAAAGGAAGAAGGATTGCACTGAGTTAGACGCCGCGAGGAGAGCCTCTTTAGTAGATGAGGAGGCCTGGCAGATGAGGGCGCGTGAGTTGGCTGCTGGAGTGTCTAGTTCCTGATTGGATACTGTTGAGAGGAGCACCACTGAGGGTGCTGACATTGTTACGGACACTACTGATGGTGTCCCTACTACAGATGGAGCATTTTCGGGAAATCGGACCCACCAGCTTGTTGATCGTCTGTGCTATGCGCCTCAGGTTTGCTTAACCTACCACCTTGTTTTATATTCCTTATGCATTCAGGACAATTTCTTTCTTTCTTATTAGGGGTGGGGTAAATGGAAAGTGAGTGCTAGGGTGAAGTCTGAGTAACCCAACTCACGATCCACTCTTGGGGTTTTCTTGCCTGTGTTCTTTTGCCCTAAGAGACTGATTATTTTACTATTGAACCGGCATGTTTAGTACTTTGTACAAAGTATGAATGTGAAATCTGAAACATGATAGCTAAATACAATGACATCCCGTTCTAAAGACAATGATTGCATGATTAGGCATAGTGAATGTTGAATGTGTTGGATCTAAGAATAACATAGAGATACACCATTGCATGACCCTTAATATAACACTCAAAATAGGTGTCCGATAATCTGGTAGGGTAATGAGGTGTTAAGAGAGTGTGAGGAAAGTTAAATAGTCCACTAATTGTATCTAGCTAGAACTTGCTCGGTTAATCCTGCAAAAAGTAATTTGTATTAGACAATTAGGAAAGGATCGTAGACCCTTATTCAAATTAGTCAATCTTTATCCTAAATAAAATAAAACTAAATGAAATTAATCCCTTTTTTATCCAAATGATTTAAGCTTACAATGGACCTTTCTTTTCTACCCCAATTCATCGTTTTTGGGTATAATGTGTTGGCCCTGGTCCCTCATTGGACATGTGCACCTTAACTTAGGCCAAAAGCATAAGTTGAGGGTGTCTAATGAAAAAACCAATATCGTCTTGGCCCTGACCCAGCCTTGGGTATTGTGTACCTCAACTCATGGCAAATCCATGATTTAAGGGTGACTATTATGAGTAATCTTCATAAAAATGGGGTTGAAAAGATTAATGTAAAAAAAGGAAAGATACGAAAAGTGACTCAATAAAGGTTGAAATCAAGTGAAAAAATTGAAAATAAGAAAAATTAAAAATCAAAGAAGAGTCATTTGCACAAAAGGAGAAAGAAAGGAGAAAAAAAAGGCAAGAATATAAGGAAATGAAGAGTAGGGCACTATAGACGATGAAAGAGGTAGGACTCTTAGCCGTAATGTCAAGGAGGGCAACAAGTCACTGAAACGTATCAATATGTGCCATACTTGACCCTGAGCCTACGTTACAAGCCAAGAAAGTGCTATCCTGATCCTGGAAGTCTAATATGGTGAACTTAAAGCAGTAAAAATAAGGTCAAGCCTATGGCCACAAGTATCAATCAGGTGTGAAGTTGCTTTGAGAGTGAGTGTTGAATAATAATCCTTATACTCAAATTTGAAATCATTGTGTGAAAAAAGAGGATATTGTTTTTGAAGTGAGGACACTAGTTGCAATATTGGAAAGTTGGTACCTTAGTGAGAGATAAAAGAGAAGAGGTGTCGGTGCATGGTGAGTCTGTGTCATGGTTTGATCCACATGAATAAGCATAGTGACCTAAGAATGATGTCATGCATAATAGAAATGAAAATAATTGGAATTTATAGCCAGATGATTGTTAAATCTTAAAGAGGATACTTTTGTAAAAAGGTGTTGTGGTGAGTAATAGTGTGTCTCTTGAGGACAAACAATGAATTTAAGTTTAGGGTGTTGATGTACTGTGGTCTTACGGTACTTCCAATGCTTTTTTATTAAGTTTAGTGTGTGTCTAAGTCCTTTTTGTAGTAATTCTAATGTATTTTATCTGTGTTTACGGAATACTGTCCAAAATGGTCGTGAAATCAATGCAGAAGTGATGACCTATGGAGCCACGACGACCCATCGACGGTCCATAGGTGGTGATCATCGACTAGAGGTTCAATCTGCTGAAATCAAAGAGGGGAATTCTTACTAAGTGTGGGGCTACGGAAGGATCAATGGTCCATCGACTGATCAACGGACCGTCCTGGCAAATCGTTTGATTGTAACAGAAAGTAGTCCCAATACCCGACTTGAAAAAATCACTAAGTATGGAGGAAATGAGGCATCGACGGACCGTAAGTCCAACGACGAACCGTGCTGTTGGTTCTTCGATTGTAACAGAAAGGATGCAAAAGTGGAGGCTGAAAATTTTTTTAAGTGTGGAGGGACGGAGGCAGGCGACGGTCCGTCGTTCCAGCGACGGTCCGTCGTTCCATCGACGGACCGTCAGTTGGGTCGTCGACTGAAGACACGTTTTGGACAGATTTTTCCTTATTTGGAACTCATTTTATTTAGGACTTTATTATTATAAATAGGGTTAAAAACCTCATTTTTATGGTTAGACTTTTTGTTATTTTTCATATTATTGTTATTGGAAGTTGAAATTTGGATTTTGGGAATTACTTCAAGTTTCCGTAATCAATTCTCAAGATATTTTTGTTAATTAAAGTGTAATTTATGGATTTTCTTCAAACTTGTCAAAGTAAGTACATGAATTCTTGTTTAACAACCTTAAATTTTGTATTTCTAATCATGGGTAACAAAATCCACAACTAAGGTTGTGGGAACCATGAGAAATTAACAAGGTAAAACTAGCTAAATAACAATTCTAGAATAGATTCTTGCATGTATTGATAATGTTTCGTTTAAAAGTATTTTTAACGAGTGCACGCGTAGAAATTGCCCTATTTCTACTTGTCGCACCAAAGAGGTAGTTGATAGGAAAAGAATTATCAACATAGATTTAGTATACACTATCTTATAGGCTAGTTTCAATTGGTGCAAAGCAGTAACGTAGCCATACATTGAATATGATTCTTATTATGAGGTATAGGTAAGGTTTACTAAAGTAGAAACATGTAGCCGGACCAAGGTACGGAGTGAAATTCTCTAGTTATCGGCCCAAGGAATTAGAGATACATAACTTACCACTTTGCATGCAAGACACTAAGAAAGAATTGTTATAACTAGGATTACCACGTTATGAACCTATGGGGAACACTTACACCCTAGTTTCTCTCATCACTTGATAAACACAAAATATATAAACTTGTTATTTCACTTACATAGAAACAATTAAACATTTTTGTTACACAACCCCCCCCCCCCCCTTTAATTAATTGTTTTCGGAAAGGTTTTGACTAAATAGACGTAATTATAGATTAAAGTTAAGTCTAAACAATTTTCCTCGTGGGATCGACCACAACCTAATAATTGGATTCTTTAATTGATACGACCTCTTATACTTCTTTAGGGAAGTATAATTTGAGCATATCAGTAGTCTCCAATTTCAAGAGTACATTAGTGATCCTACCTTTCCTATGTAGGAAGGGACACTCTTCACTCTATTTCACTCGGTGCTAAGCAAATGTCTTTAATCCTGTATTATCAATCATAGCTTTGTTTCGGTCATAGGGTCTACCCCTTGTATAATCATCATCATCAATAGCTCAATAAGAACTGCATGAGCATAATTTTTTTCACTATAATTCATATAGGTGAGGTTAGCACATTAACATCTTCATATTATGATAAGGCACATTGGTAAATCATTCACCATCCTTATAACATTTATATCTTAAGTTAACACTTCACAATTCAAAGTCATGACATTTCAATTCAACATCATATCACCCTATCAATCCTAATACAAAGCATACTTCTATAAAACATCATGACTTAATCACAATTATCCATAATTTGAAGTAAAGGATAGAGATCATAAGACTTACCAAGTCTCCTTCATAGTTCATCATCAAGATCTTACCATAAACCCTCAATTCAACCCAATTTGGGTATATATCATCATAAGTCAATAACCAAAATAATAATAATAAGGCTAGAAAAATCACTACATCACAATTCAATACTAGATCATAGCTTAAGACAAGATACTTAGGTCAATTCACAACATACTTCCTAACCCAGATCATCTTCTCAAGAACTAGCATGAAAGACTACAATCACCCTAATTTTATTTATGATTAGTGTAACAACATCATATAATAGTAATTCAACCAATAACAAAGTTAATTGAACAAAATACAAACTAATTCATATCAAGATCAAACCTAGGGTTAAAGGTTAAGGGTCAACTTTTACAAACTAGACCAACCATCAATATAAATCATAATTAGTTTAGAATACATGTTAATCAATTCATAATATCCAAAATAAATCATAAACAAATCAACTCATAACATAATTTTTGAGATTGAGAAAGACACACATGAAAACTCAACTTTTGAAAATATTTTGAAGGAACCCTTTGAGGAAAGAGGTCCCAAAGGTGAATTAGATCCCATAAGTCAATGTATGATGAAGAATTTATGATGAAGTTGTCCCTTTACATCCCTCAAAACCCTCCCCTTGCTTGGCCTTCAATGGTGTATTCCAATAGAGAGAGAAAGAAGATAGGAGAGTTTTGTTTTGTGAGTTGTAATTAGTGTAACGGGGTTAGGGTTTTTATATGGAGGGTTAATTAAGTTAATTAGACTTATCTTAATCCATAACTAACCACCAAACCCCTTAATTAATTAGTTAAGGCTTAGTTAAAAACGTGCAGGAAAATTGGACCCTTATAGACAAGACCCCGTCGACAGTCCGGTTGTGAGTCGACGGTTCCTACCCCCTTCCGTGCTGCACATCCGTGTTTCATTCAGAGATTGTGATAAATATTTTATTCAAGAAATTGTCAAGTGTTGGTCGACGGATGGAATCGATTCCCTCTCGTGGGTGCACACTGCCCAGGCAGTGTTTGAGTCCACTTCCAAGCGTCCTCCTCAAGGGCCCTTGGTTGGTCTTTGGGGAGTCGTACCCGGACGTTTCGACTATGAATCAACTCAAATCCATGTTAGACACCCTTCCACAATTTTCATGTATTTCCGACTCCTAAAATCTAGTCAAATAGGCTAAGGCACACTATTACCTCCTTGAACTAGTTTTCTGATGTCATGGACGTTCTTGGACGTTTTGGTTCCTAGACTTCCTAAATGACCTATATTCATTTAAATAGACCTTAACCTTATGACAATTATATTAGGCTCTAGAACATGTCTTGGATTTTAGAAGGAAGGAATAAACTCAAGACTAGCAGCCCAACCAACAACAATACCTAACAACATCAACATATCACATTATTATAATTTTTATCATTATTATCATTATTATCATTATTATAATTATTATTATTATTATTATTATTATTAGTTATTATTATTACTATTATTATTATTAATAATAATATTATTCTGATTATTATTATTATAATTATTATTAATATTATTATTATTATTATTATCATTTTTCATTATCGTTATTACTATTATTATTAATAATAATATATTTCTTATTATTATTATTATTATTGTTATGTGTTGTTGTTGTTGTTGTTGTTGTTATTATTATTATATTATTATTATTATTATTATTATTATTATTAATATTAAGATTATTATGATTATTATTATTTATTATTATTGATTATTATTATTATTATTATATAATAATAATGATGAATTATCTTAGGATTCTTATTATTATTTCTAGGTGTTATTGTTATTGTTATGTTGTTCTTATTCTTATTATTATTATTATCGTTATTATATTATTATTTTATTATTAGTACTCTTATTATTATTATATTATATTATTATTATTAAAAATATATCATTATTGTCATCATTATTTTTATTATTATTATTATTAAAGTTGTTACTGTTGTTTTTATTATAATTATTATTCTTATTATTATTATTATTATTATTATTATTATTATTATTATTATTGTTATTATTATTATTATTATTATTATTATTATCATCATCATTATTATCATTACCGTTATTATTATTATTAGTATTATTATAATTATTGTTGTTGTTCTTATTATTATTATTATTGTCGTTAATGTTGTTGTTGTTATTATTATTATTGTTATTATTATTGTTATAATTATTATTATTATTATATTATTATTATTATTATATTATTATATTATTATTATTATTATTGTTATTATTATTATTATTATTTTTATTGTTATTGTTATTGTTATTATTATTATTATTATTGTTATTGTTATTATTATTATTATTGTTATTGGTATTATTATTGTCGTTGTTGTTGTTGCTGTTGTTGTTATTATTATTATTATTATTATTATTATTATTATTATCATTATTATTATTATTTATTATCATTATTAATATTATTATTACTATTACTATTATTATTATTATTATGATTATTTTTAGTTTTATTATTATTATTAGTATTATTATTATTGATATTATTATTTCTTATTATTCTGGTTCTTCTTCTTCTTATTTATTCCTTCTTGTTATTATATAATTAGTCTTATTATTGTTGTTGTTCTTGTTGTTGTTGTTGTTTTTATTATTATTATTATTCTTATTATAATTATTATTATTATTATTATTATTATTATTATTATTATTATTATTATTATTATTATTATTATCATTAGTGTGAGCTTTGGTTGATTTCAATTAGGTTTTTGGAGCATGTAGTTTCAAGGGAAGGGGGCTATGGTAGATCCCCAAAAGATTGATCCAGGCAAGAATTGGGTTTTACGTAGCTCTGTAACTAAAATTAGGAGTTTATATAGATCGAGATATTCTATCGTAGGTTTCTGAAGAATTTTTCTTCTATCTCCACATATTTGACTATGTTGACCAAAAAGGAGGTATCGTTCGAGTCGACTACAAATGTGAAGAGAGCTTTCAAAAGTTCAAGACTCTTTTGACCACAACACCAATTTTTGCACTATCGGTGGAACGTAAATATATTATTTTTTGTTGTGATGTTTCATATTGATGTTTGAGTACGATTTTGATGAAAGATAAAAATGTCATAACTTATGCATCACATAATTGAAGGTGACTGAGTGAAATTACCCAACACACGATTTGGAGTTGGCAGCTGTAGTGTTTTCTATCAAGATCTAGTGACATTGTGTTTCTAGGTGTTAAGTTTGAATTATTTACTGACCGCTGTAGTCTACAACACATATTCACTCAAAAGGATCTAAATTCGAGACGACAAAGGTGGATGTAGTTACTCAACGAATGTGATGTGACCATCCAGTATCATCCGGGCAAGGCTATCATGGAGGCAGACACATTAAGCTAGAAGGCGGTGAGTATGGGTAGTATAACTTGCTTAAGTTTATCCAAAGACCTTTGACTAAGTAAATTCAAACCCTAGAGTTTAAGTTCATGCAATTGGGAATCTCATAAATAGGTGGTTTTTAAGTTAGAATTGAGGTTAGGGCCATAATAAATGAGGATATCAAAGAGAAACAGTTTGAGGATAAAAAATTGAAAGAGCTTAGAAAAAAGACAATGTCTCGTAAGGCACCTTGATGCGAAAGTTGTGCTTAGTTTTAAAGGGAGAATTTGTGTTCCTTGTGTGGATGATTTAATCAAGAAAATATTGGTAGAATCCCATGTTTCGTGCGATTCCATTCATCCAAGTGTAACCAAGATGTTCCGAGATTTTAAATGATTTTATTGGTAGCCTGGCATGAGTTGTGGCTAAATTCTTTAACTGCCAACAAGTAAATTATGAGCACCAAAGCCTACATGTGTTTTCTAAATAATGCCAACTTAGGATATGGAAATACGAAATGATATATATGGACTTTGTGGTTATTCTCCCTAAGACCTTTGGGAAGTTTGATTCTATTTGGGTAGTGGTTGGAAGATTGACTAATCCAGCCCACTTAACTACGGTTAGACTGGACTATAATGCTCTACAGGCTAAGCTGTATGTGAAACATATAGTAAGGCTGCACGGAGTGCCCGTTTCTATCATTTCGGATTGTGGTACACAGTTCACATCCATGTCTAAGTGAAAATTATATGAGGAGTTGGGTACTCAACTCACCTTTAGAAATGCCTTCCATAGGCAAATGTAAAGGGCGTTATAGAGGACCATTCAAGTGCTACATCACATGTTGGGGGCATAAGTGATCAACTTTAAAGGACGTTGAGTAAGTTACTACCTTTGTGTGAGTTCACATATAATTACAATTAGAACTTCAACAATGATATGGTACCATTTGAGGCACTTTATGGGAGGGGTAGTAGGTCAACCATAAAATGGTCTGAGGCTTGAGATATTACACGTTTGGGGGTTGACTTGGTGAATAACTCTCATGATAAGGTAAGAAGCATCCATGCTAAGCTCCTAGAAATCCAAAGTTGATAGAAAAGGTATGTAGATGATCAAGTAAGACAAATGGAATTTCGAAATAGTGAAAGAGTTCTTCTTAAAGTTTCCCCTAAGAAAGGGTTTATGAAATTAGGCAAGAAGGGAAACATTAGTCCTTGGTATCTTGGACCCTTTGAAGTTCTTAATTTTTTAGGGCCAGTGTCCTATATATTTGGTTTACCTCCGAACTTATCTAGAGTTCATCCAGTATTTCATGTGTCCATGTTTAAGAAGTATTATGGGGATTGGGATTACATCACAAAATGGGACTCAGTTTTATTATATAAGACACTCTAGTATGAGGAGGAACTAGTGGTAGTTCTTGATTGCGATATCAAAATGTGAGGACCAAGGAGATAAGTCTATGCGATATCAAAATGTGAGGACCAAGGAGATAAGTCTATGAAGTTACAATAGAAGTATTGTCTAGTCGAGGAAGCTACTTGGAAAACAAAGAAAAATATGCGTGACAAGTATCCTCAGTTATTCAATGAATCGAGTACTATTCTAACCATACTTTAGCCAGGGTTTCCTAGTTAATCACTAAGGGACGAGTGATGGTAAAATTGATATATATTGTAACAACTTGATTCTGTCATTAGGGAAAAGCAAATGGGGAAAGAATTGGGTCCTGAAAACCTTTTGAGTAGTAACTTGGAAATTCAAAACTTAGTCCACAATATGATGAAATCGGAGTCATGTGAGATATAGGGAAATCTTTTAATGAATTAGATATCTAATTATGGTTTTGATTAAATGATTAGATATCTCATATATTAAGAAAATCAAACGACTTTACGAAATTACATTCGAGCTACTAGATTCCCAAAACTGATCTTAGTGCGAATGGGTAGTTTTTGAATGTCATGGGTTGAAGGCGTGTTGTTTTATGGGGGTTTGAAACTCTAATTCTAATGTTTTTTTCTCCATGCAAGCCACTATGACATGCTATATCTGGCAATGGTGGGGCTGTTCTGGCGGGACGAGAGCCATTTTAGCAGCCTAATCGCAACTAATGTAAGGATTAAACCCCCAAAAAGTCAGGACTACTATATCGTCTAATAGAAAACTTTTGATTAATAATCTTAATGTTGAGGAAGGAAAAATGGGTATTTAAAACATGTGAGCTAAGTTATATTTTGGGAGTAGTATTGAGCACTGATATGGGGGATATTTCTAATAACTCACAACCCTCAAACACCATGTAGATTACGTGGGTACCAAGGTTCATACTTTGATGATTCCTTATTTATTTTTATTATAACTTAGTGGATCCAGTTAGTTGAGGATTTCTATACCGTAGAAAGGTATATAACAGTTCTTGGAGCATGAGCGATATATTGTATCACCGCAACTAATAGTGATGGTTATAGGTTAGAGAATCTCCCAAGTAGAGTTTATTTTATATTTTTACATAAAATTGAGTTATATTGTATTTTACAATATATTGAGTTGTTATCTACTTGTTTAAAAGATTTTTTATATCGATTGTTATTGTTTTTATCTTGAAATTAGTTGAGGTTGAGTTGAGTTCAGATGATGTTAGTTGTTTTTTCAGTTAAGGCTTATATCATGTTTTAGATTTCCCCTTGCATGCTGATAAAATCCATCCACTGACTTCATTTGGCTTGCATCTTTCATGATGCATACACATGTAACCAAGATCATCAACCTTCGCTTTGTTGATCCAACTGAATTCTAGAGGTTTTTTTGGTAAGCCTCCTTGCTTTCAGAGGATCCTTTATTTATCTTCGCTTATTTAAGTTTGTTAGGATGATAGGAGTTCTTGTACCTACATATCTTATAGTATTAGAGTCTTAACAGATAGAAAGACAGTAGTTAACGAGTATTTTCATTTTCAATTATTAATGTTCTAGACTTGACTTGACTATTCTTGATAGTTGAATATTCAATTATATTTTGAGTTTATTAATTGAGTTTATATTTTAATATTATTCTGTGTTAAGTAAGTTTCTCTGAGAGTTAGGTAAGACCAAGGGTTCTCTTGGGGCCAACAATGTTTCTCGAATGTCGGTCACGTCTAGGATATAGGCCCATGTCATAATATTGCTCTAGGAGATATTAGTTACAACGATTACAAAATTCTCAAGAGAAAAATGATTATTTCTCACATCTATCAAAATGATAAGGAATTTTGTATACATTTTCTCATTAATATTTTACTATAATTCCTTGGTCAAGTTTTTAGTTAAAAAGATATTGTTTAAATAAATTGTTCCTTTTTTCATGTTTACGAATAGATAAAAGCTTCAAATGGATAACTCTTTCAAGATACTGAGTCATCTAGCTACAGTTGGACAGTCATCAAACCAACTACCTTGTTACATTAGATAATGATCAAGCCATTCATCTTGTTATTAATGGACATGTTTTATTCATTTGTAAAGAGGGCGATACCATTTGTTATTCTCCTAGAGGTCCATTACATGATTAGTCACAGGAGTCTACCATCGAAGAATATTCATAAGTCACTTCTACTCTGAGGTGAATGGTGTGTACCTTATTTATTCTTTTATAGTCCGAAGAAGTTGGCTTTTAAAGATATTCTTGAGTCATATCTATTCAAAGGTGAAAGATGTGAAGGCTATCTATTCCATATTCAAGTCTTAGTAGATTGACGTTTAAAGTTACTTTTAGGCCATATCTATTCATAAGTGAAGGATATTCACCTTATATATTCCATGCTGAAGTCGGAGGAGGCTAACATTGAAAGATATTTTTAAGGCATATATATTCATAGGTAAAGGATGGGCACCCCATCTATTATACCTTGATGTAAGAGGACTCTGACTTTGAAAGATATCTTTTAAGTCGCATATATACTGAGATGAATGATGTGCACCCTATTTATTTCATGTTAAAGTTAGAGGAAGCTGACATTGAAAGATACTTTGAAATCACATCTACTTGGAGGTGAAAGATGTCCACCCACCTATTCCATGTTGTACTTTGAGGAGGCTGATGTTCAAAGATATTTTTATTTCACATCTATTTTATGGTGAAGAAAGTGCACCCTATCTATTACATGTTGAAGTTGGAGGAGGCTGACGTAGAAAGATATTTTTTAGTTGAATTTATTCAGAGGTGAAGGATGTGTACCTTATATAATCCATATTGAAGTAGGATTAGACCAATGTTGTAAGATATTCACATTACATTGCCAGAAGTAGAAATGTTCACATATATCCCATTTATAAATTATCATATGTCCTACTGATGGGCATGGATTTAATTTTCCAAAAGTTCCAACCAATGGATCATCCTCAAGGGAACCCTATCTACTATACAGAGAAGTTTGAGGAGGGTGACATTGAAAGATATCTTTTAAGTCATATCAATTCTGAGATGAAGGATGTGCACCCTATCTATTCCGTGTTGAAGTTAGAGAAAGATGAAATTGAAAGATACTTTGAAATTGCATCAATTTTGAGGTGAAGGATGCGTACCCATCTATTCCATGTTGAAGTTGGATGAGGCTGAATTGAAAGATAATTTTAAGTCACATCTATTGTGAGGTGAAGAAAGTGCACCCTATCTATTTCATGTTAAAGTTGGAGGAGGCTAACGTAGAATGTTATTTTGAAGCTAAATTTATTTAGAGGCGAAGGATGTGCACCTTATATAACCCATATTGAAGTAGGATTAGACCAATGTTGAAGTATATTCATATAACATTTCCAGAAGTGGAAATGTTCACATATATCCCATTGATAAGTTATCATATGGTCTCCCAAAGTCCCTACCAATGGATCATCTTCATTCGTCCTACTAATGGAAATACATTCATATTCTTCTGAAGTATTATCTTCATTTGTCGTATAAATAGACATGTATTTACATCATTCTGATGTACTATTTTCACTAAACCTACCAATTGACATATATTCATATCCTATCAATGAATCATTTTCATTCATTCTACCGATTGGCATGTATTTATATCTTACGGATAGATCATCTTCATTATTTCGAAGGGTGGGCATGTGATATCATACTAATGGATCAACAAATATCTTATCGACGAATTCTCAAATGTCTGATTAATGAACATGCATTTATTTTTTCCAAAATATCCTACCGCTGGATTATTCTCATTTTTCCTATCAATTGACAAACAATTATAGTGCAAAATATCCTACTGATGAATTCTCATGCATCATAAAAATATACATGCTTTTATTTTTCCAAATATTCTATCAATGGATTCACATTTATCATATCAAATAAACTGACAATCATTTTATCACCACAATTATATTTTTGCCATAGATATGTTTGTCTTTTTAATAAACTCACAACACACTTCAATAAATAGACTATAACTATTAGCATTCATGGATTTTAAAGTAAGAATGACTTTGTATAACCAAGATTATAGCGTATACATAAAAACAAGCAAAGAAGATGATAGAAATTATCAAAAGGGATGTTACCCTTTTCTTTAAATTGTGATCTAGGATTGATTTTTTTTATATTAACACATCAAAAGGATGCATCTCAATTAATCCATAGGTGTGGACTATGTCTACAAGGACACAATATAGAGAGTAAGCATATGATAACATATTGACGAGTGTAATGACCTAATTCCGTCATCCAATGAAAATGAATTGGAGCCACATAACTGTTTAGTAGTAACTTTGAATTTTCCAACCTAGTCTAGATTTGGACAAAATCAGATTCATTCAGGTGTAGGAAAATGTAGTACTGATAGAGAGACCTAATTATTATTTGATACATGAGTTGATAGCTAAGACGATAAGGAATCCGTACTACTTTAGGCAATCAAATTTGGATGAGTACATCTTTGGGAATTGATATTAGCGTGAAAGGTATTTTTTGAGCATCGTTGGTTAGAAGGGCGTTGAGAAAGCATATATGGGAATTCCTTCAAGGGACTCACTTGTCTTGTTTGTGCCTCTCTAGCGGGAATATTACCGTTGGGGTGGTGCCTCTGTTGTTGAATGGGGACATCTGTATGATCTTGATGATGTACTTGTGTTTGTGATTGTGGTGTGTGAATGGCATTGAATTTCCATGTTACATCATACTAACTTGGATCGGATTTCCATGTATGTACATAAATATTGGATGTGATTGCCACATTGTGACATAAATATGGGATCGATTGTCATGTTTCGATATAAATATGATATCGAATTGCCACATTTTGGCAAACTAACAATTTATGTTTGGGTTCCATGAGAGGACCATTGAATTGGTTTCGTGAGTGGACCATTATATAGTGTTGTATATCTACTTGTGATGATTAAATTCATGCCGAATGAGGATTGATATTAAAAGACTATTTGTTTCTCTAAAATGATTTAATCATATATTGTTGAGAATAGTGAAACTATAAATTGATGTTATTGATTATTATCAAGTATATGTTTGGTATATACCTATTTTATAATGTTATCGTTACTTACATATGTTTCAGTAATTAGGATATCTGCATGATCCTACTAGTACATTGTGGTTGTGTATTGATACGATAGTTGCTCCTATTTTTGTTGAGTACAGAACGTCTTCTGGCAGCTATTGAAAGAACTTTTTTAGAAGATCAGTGACAGTTTTAGATTCAAGGATGACCTAGTTCATCCGGGATACCTTGGGTTCTCCTTTGTCTATGTCCACTTTTTTTGGATTCAGACTATTTGTTAAGATGTTGTTTAGTTATGGTTGTACCCCTCATTCTTAGATTTGTCATTCGTATAGTTCTGGTACAATGACTTTCAGGTTCTAGGGGTTATATTTCTGTATTTGTGTTATTTCATTTGTTTAGGTCCTTAGTAAATAATTTAGTTATTGAAAACTGCTTTTGGTATCTTTTAATGCCTAATGACTAATGCCTAATGTCTAGTTTTTCGCTAAGTTGCTTGGTTCTGTGTAGTAGTGGTTCTCCCATAAGAGGATTAATATGTGTGCGAATCACGACAGTTTGGATCGTGACAATTTTGTATCAAATTCATAGGTTTGTTGATCTCATTGCACAAAAATGAGTCTATTAGAGTCTTACGAAATGGTACAATGATGTCTATACTTTTCCTTGAGAGGATATAAGACTTTAGGAAAAAATCATTTCTTTGTACTCCTTCGTGCAATGACTTGAATCCAATTGGTATATTGGTGATACAAATTGGTATCTTTCCTTCTTCACTCTATGATTTGAACTAGAGCAACAACATTGGTAACATCATTACTAGCAAGAAAGGATGCGTATAGACTATCGACAGTTGAATAGGATCTCCATTCTTAAAAAACAACCATTGCCTCGGATAGATAAACTTTTTGACCAATTACAAGGTGCATCGGTGAGATTAACTTAAGGTCTAGTTAACATCAGCTAAGAATTGAGGCGGTAAGAATTGGGTTCGACCAAGTTCTATGATTAGAATTAACAGTTTTGTGGGGGATGTGTAGTTACTATTGTGGTTTGTGGTATGACTTGAGTCCACTTGGTATCTACCAATTCTAATTGGTATATCAACGAAGTGAACTAGATATCGTGGTTAAAATCGAGGGCCCCAAACAAAGCAAATTGGAAAATGAGAATGTTTCAATTTGTACCTGGCCCTAGGGGTTGTGTGAATTCATGGATGATCAGGAATACTCATCCATGGTGCAAAATAATTTATAAGAAAATTAGACTTATTTGTGAATTTTATCTTGGAAACTTTAAGTATGTGCTTCTGGATGTCTGAATTAACTTCGAATGAGATGTAATTTCTTGAATGTGATAGGGTGATTTTGTGCCCAATAAATGTGTGTCTAAACATATATATGTACAATATGTTGTCCTGGTCATTGAAGTTATTCAAGTTGTAAACACTTGAGTATCGTGAAATTCGTTGTGAAAGGAAAATATTAACTAAGGATCGTGTAAGTGTGTAGGTGTATCCTCTGGATGTGTGGGTTGTGATGATAAATTGACAAGAATGAATTGGTTAATGTACCGTGGGATTGACTAAGGGTAGATAATGATTATCCTAGTTTTGAGGATTCTTCAAAAATTTCTAAGTTGGGAACCTTATGGGGGATAGGGAATGAAATGAATCCAAGAAAAAATTATATTGGCAGGGCTTCTATTTCTATTCTTGCCGCTGGCGTAGGACATTTCCTGCCAAATCAAGGCTGCCAATACGAGATTCCTCTCACAAGAGCGGGACAGGGCGAGATAGAATCTCAGCATGATATCCCTTATTTTTCTAGTCATAATTATGGACCCCGAATCCCACCAAAATTAACCCCCGCGATATGATTCAGTTGTTGGTAGTAAAATAAAAGTTATTAAGTGTGTTAAAATTGTGGAGAACCTGGGCATATGAGGGTCGTATGTAGTGACCAAAAGTACTATTTGTTGCGACTAAACATCTATTATCTTATTAGATTCTGGTTCTACTTATTCGTATGCATCATTTTAATTTCCTTGGGATATGATGTGGCTTTTGATATACTTTATGCCCCCATTCATGTTTCTATCCTAGTTGAGGAGTCACTTATTGTTAGCCATGTATATCGTGTTGTCCTGTTGTGTTTCGGATTTGTAGGTTTAGCTTGATTTTGCTATGCTGAATATGAATGACTCTATATAATCTTAGTCATGAATTGGTTGTCCCTTATTATACTAGTCTTAATTGTAATGCAAAGATGATAACTCTAGAGATCCCTGGTTGGTAAAGGTTAGAGTGAAAAAGGGGTACAAGCCAACGTCAGGTAAGGACATATCTTTCGTGCAGGGTTGGAAACTAGTGGGGCAAGATGTTAGGCGTATTTGGATCATATTTGTATGTTGAGAGAGAATACCCCTCTATTGAGGCTAATCTTGTTGTTTAAGAATTGAGAGATCTTAAAGCTCAATTCCAAGGGCTTCTTGATAAAGGTTTCATCCATTCTAGTGCCTAAGGGTTCTCCTGTTTTGTAGGTTAAGAAGGAGGGTATTAGGATGACATGTGATTTTATCCTAAGACATAAGGGAGTAGATTAATTCAAAAATTACAAGCTTATGGATAAAGAAAGTCTTATTGAGTATACTTGGGTGAAGGCAATGAAAGATTTTAAATACTGCATACAAAAATTCTGTTAGCCATTTAAATTTCATGAGTATACATGAGTTAATGTGTTATTTTGATTAAAATGTTGATTTGTATTTATAGTGAAGGATGACTGAGCATAATGCTAAATAACTATTTGTGGTAGATTGTGATGGGATGCAACTATATTATAAGATTGCGTCTAAGAGAATTTGGTGTTGTAATAATGACTTGCGAGTATTTGGTTTTTGTTTTCTAATATGTTGTGAGTAACATGGTTGTACGGAAAGTTATAAGAGATGGTGGGACACCATTCAAATAGAAACTAAAGATCTAGATTCGTAATAAAGAAAAAATAATGGTATGAAGTGCAACCATTAGAGAGAGTCGAGAGCAAGAATATTTTATTTGATTGTAAGGACTAAAGAGGTATATTTAGAGGGGTAAATAATTAGGTCCATAGACGTATGATTTCATTCTTTTTGTTGTGGTTATGGTAATAATGTCACACAAGTCCATCAGATTTGTTATAAACTATTGAAAAACACTTGAGAAATGAGTGTACAGACACTAACTTGAAAGCAATGATAATTGTATTTTTGGTTTTAGTTTTCAAATGAATACAATTTATATTTTAGCAAAAATATATTGTAATATCGATGGTGATGCGTTCAACGATAATAGAAAATTCAGGAGTTTCATACAAATCTTCAAATTATAAACTAATGTTGATAGATAAGGGTATTGTGTCATACAATTGAATTTACAATTCTAATTTTAATTGAAAGTCTATATTAGTGGTGATATATTTTTTCAAGGTATGAATTTTTAAGGTAATGAATGATTAATTGTATGAGATATTAAGTATTTGAAAGAAGTATACCGGGATGAGTCATAAAACATATTATTAATTGATTGTTAAGTCCCTAAGAAAGGTTTCATTCAAAAAAAAGTGTTGGGCTATAATAAGGTAAATGGTCGGAGTGTTATGATGGTTGTTAGTATTGTCAATATGATTCACTAGCTATGTTCATGACGCTTTTTACTTTTGGGGATGGATCCATAGTGGTGGATCTGTTGTATTGATCCTGCGATGTTCTCTTGGTTGAGTGGGATGAATTGGGCAGACATGGTTAATTCAGATGACTTATGTGATATGGTTTTTACTTGTAGGACCTTATTTAGGAGACTTTATAGAAGGGTTACCTTTATCCAACAATCTTTTTTTTATCTTGTCGTCAAGGTCATGGATTGATTATGTGTGGTTGAATGTGGGGATCATTGAATCCAATTCTACTGTCCTTATGATGTAATCTACGATTACTAAATGTAGCATTTCAATAGTGTTATTGGATGGTTTGTTGGTTTCTATGTTTGGACATATCTTTTAAGAAGTATCTGATGTATAAAGATTGAAACTTTTGTAACATAAGCTTATGGAAATTTGTGTTGGGAAATGGAGATGTTGATAAGAATGATGATTGTTTGGATATTATCAGTAGAGTTGGTTGGTTTAGGTTCACCTTTAATTGTGGAAATTTTTGATTTTTGTATTTATCATGGTTATATAAGAAAGGATTAATCTTTATAAATGTGTCAAGATCCTTGATAACATATGGAAGTCGTGTGTAGGATCAACTTTGGTAGTTATTGGGATTCATTTTGTTGATTAGTTATGTTTACATACAACAATATTTATCACTCCAATGTTGAGATGACTTCATTAAGGCATTGTAAGGGAAGATGCATAGGTATTCAATTGGTTGGTTTGAGGTAGGAGTTGTGAAATCCTTAGGTGTAATAAGTTTCGGGAAGATGGGCATGCTAGACAAGTATCCCTAGCAAATCGATGATTCAGACTTTAGATAGTCTTCTCCTAGTTCATCACTTGGATACGAGTGAATGGTAAATTGATATCTATTGTAACGGCGTGATTCCTTCGTTAAGGAAAAGCCAATGATGAATGAATTGGGGACCGAATACCTTTTCGTATTTACTTGAAATTTCCTACTAGTATAGATTTGAACCAAATTGAGTCACTAAGATTTAGGAAATCTAGTAATGAATGATAGATCTAATTGTGAATGTTATTACATAAGTGGATATCTAAGACGATAAGGAATTTTTACGAATATATGAAATCAAATTTGGATGAGTAGATCATCGGGAAGTGATATTACCATGAAAGATATTTTCTGAGTGTCGTTGGTTAGAGACCCATTGTGAGAGGAGATTTTTTAATTCCTTCAAGGGACTGACTGGTCTTGTTTGTGATGCTCTAGCAAGAATGTTGCCACAGTTGTTGGGCCATTGTAGTGTAATAAGGACTACTGTGGCAGACGAGATGTGACTAAAAATCGTAGATCCAAAATGAGCGCTCACAGTTTCAAAAATGCTGTTGTGGCGGCATTTAAGGCCGCTTGGCTTTGCCACTACAGCGGGATGATGGTTGCTATATGAGGACGGGCATGAATTGTAATAAAAACTCTAAAAAACCTTATTTAACACTTTTTTCGAGCTAAGTAGCAATGGTCATACTATTTTTACTTGTTTTCACCATTCGTGAGGCTAAAGGTAAGTTTTTACCTCCCCACATCCATTTTTCGATCAGTAGAACATAATAAAATGGGTCAATATTGATAGGTAAGGGTTTTGATCAATAATTTATGGTGGAAAAAGCCTAAATTGGGTATTAGGATCTTGAGTTTTTTCCAGGGTTTTTGAATTTGTTATAATACAGATAATTAGACCTTTGATTTTTTATCCTTGCATATAAATTGTTGTTTGTAGACCTAGAACAAACAGAAAGAATACAGAAAGAGAAGATTCAAATACCTTAGGGGATTCAAGCTTGGATTTGACGTAGGGGATGGTTGTGATTTTATGTTTCTGTGATATATGTTATGAATTGCTTTGTTATAATCCATGCATCTATGTAAATGTTGGATTATTGGTCACCCTAATTGTAAATGAGGATAATTCAATAATTGTGTGCCATGAATCACCTCGTATTGTATGATCATGATGATGTACTTGTGTTTGTGATTGTGGTGTGTGAATGAGATTAGATTGCTACGTTATGACATACTATCTTGGATCGGATTGCCACGTTCCGACATAATGGGATTGCCATGTTTCGACATTAATACGGTATCAGCTTCCACGTTCTAGCATAAATATTGGATCAGATTTCCACGGTCCGGCAAGCTAACAATTAGGGTTTGGATTCCATGAGAGACCATTGAATTGTGTATTGTTAGAGGACCATTAAAATGTGTTATGCATCTACTTGTGATTATTAGATTCATACCTAATGATGATTGATATCGAAAAACTATTTGTCTCTCTAAAATTATTTAATTGTATATTGTTGAGAATTGTGAAATTTTTCTTTGATATAAATGATGGTGATATTGTTTATTTTTGGTATATGCCTCTTTGATAATGTTGTGGTTACTTACATGTTTTTCACTTATTGAGATAGCCGCGTGATCATACAAACACATTGTGGTTGTGTACTGATACGACCCTTGCTCTTATTTTTGTTGAGTACAGAGCATTTTCCGGCGGCAATTGACAAGCCTCAATTGGAAGAGCAATGACTATTTCGAATTCAAGGGTGAGCTAGTTCTTGTCGTTAGTAGAGTTTTTGTATAATGACTTGCAGGTTCTAGGGGTTCTCTTTCCACATTCGTGTTAGTTTATATGTTTAGTTCCTTAATAAATATTTTTGTTATTTAAAACTGCTTTTGTATCTTTATATGCCTAGTTTTTTGTTAAATTGCCCTTGTTGGGTTGTAGTAATGATTCTCTCACTGAGGGTTAGTATTGGTGCCAATCACGAAGATTTGAATCATGAAAGGGAGCGACTTTCTTCACCTTTAAACCACAATTTTATATGAAGGTCATGTGCTCAACCGTAATTGGTTTTGATAATTTTCTTCGTCTATGATTTCTTACATCAAACATATCTAATGAAAGAGACAGTTGTTGACATTGGCCTAACATTTTCAAAATTAAAAGTTATAAGTTTTATTCATTAAAAAGTTAAAAATACATTTTTGCATATAAATTTATCGATACTTATCCTTATTTTACAAAATTTTAGGATTTTTATAAATTAATTTTGATTGTATTTTTTGTCATTAGTGGTTGAATATCCTCATAAATTGTCCAGTTTGATGAAATCACTACTGTTTTTGTTAAATTACATTTCTTACTTGTAATTCATTTCATTCATCACACTAGTTAATATTCATTTTAATTGTTACTTTTATTAATATTTATTTTGGTGTTTTTAGCACAATCTAGAAATACTTTAAAAAAAGGATACTAATTATATACACAAATATTTTATTAATCAATAATTTTGAGTCACTTTCTCGAGCCCACAATTTGAGCCTATTGTAAAACTATTCCCTATTTAAGTTTCTAGTAGGCCAAAAACTAAAGTGGGTGGTGGAACAATTTTAAGAAGAAAAAAACCCGAAAATATTATTCTATACTATTCTGAAAGAATAGCCGCCACCGAAAGCCCCTATTATTTTTCCGGAGATACACAGAAAAAACCACCATCAACAACCCCCAAAATACCTCATTCACACCATTGAAACAACCAACGAAAAACAAATAGCCAATCTTCTAAACAATCACCGCTCAACCCACTTCTCCACAAATCAACAACCTAAACAATACCAAACTTGCTTAGATTTTCATTCACCAAACAAACCCCCCTCTTCATTTTTCTCTTTTTTTCTTGTGAACCGTTGAGACATTAACTAGCAAGTAGTGAGCTTCGAGTTTGCATAATAAAACCATTAGAGAACACAACTCCGACTACTGAAGAACTCCGCAAGAGACAAAAGATTAAACTACCAACTCCAAAAAGACTTTAATATTCATATCTGCTCGAAAAAGCAACACTCCGGTAACCCTTTTAATTTTGTATATTTTCATCTAAGTAGGTTTATTTTTAAGCTTTTTTATTAATTTTAATTCTACCTAAATGTATTTACGCTTATTACTATTTTTGGCTTTGCATTGATTTCATTGGTTTTGATTTATTTTTAGTTATTAAGTTATCGTTGCTGCTAATTTACTTGGTTATTGGAAAATTATTCCTCTATTTATTTATTTAAATTTCTTTTGTCATTGGTTTATTCATTTCACATTTGATTAACTTTATTTTGATTTCTATTTCAATTCAAAATATCATTGTTGATATATTATCAAATTGCTTTAATTTTATTTAATATTTAAAATATAAATTATCATTTTGTCTTTTACATATATTTTTTATCGATTTTCAAGTCCTTCCATGTTAATAAGACAAGTTTTATGTTTAAATTATTATTACTTTTATTTATTATCTCCTCCTCAATTAGAAAAAAAAGGAATTCAGCTGAGAGTCAAGTTTTGGATTTCGAAGTATGCCTAACACCTTCACTTCAAAAATAATTCAACTCTTACCTAGTATCTATTGGTTTTGAAAATATTATCTTTTGTAATATTTAATTGTTTCCTAGTTAATTACTATAATTATGTGACGACTCTATTTAAACACTTTTTTTCTTAAATTTCTTTTAAAATTTAATCTAATTCAATGAATTATATTATTTTTTTGAGTTACCATGATGTTTCACCCTATTTGAATAAACTAGGGATGTAACAACTCCTACTCATCGCGTTAAATACATAAAAAAACATCACTAAAACTAATTTTCAAAATCAAGTCTCTTGATATACTCGTGAAATTAAATCAAATAAATTCCAATTTTACCCTATTAGCTCATCAAATTAAATACTCCAAAACTATCACAATAAGTGAAATTCGAAATTTATCCTTCACACACTTACTCATCAAATAGAATCAATTAAAGTTTAAAATTTATCCTCATAACTCCTACTCATCAAGTTAATTCAAATAGAATATGCAAAATTTATCCTTCACACACACACGCACGCACACACACGCACACGCGCACGCGCACGCGGGTACACGCACACACCACACACACACACACACACACACACATATATATATAAGAGATTTATGGATTATACATATCCCTCTCCTACTAAGGAGTCCTAGGTGCAACATTTGTCCTCAAAAGAGAGCTTACAGAACATAGAGCATGAAGCTGAGACTGCAAAAGGAAGTGTTGATCTTCCTTCAGATGTAGAACCTTCTGCTATAGCTGACTAATACACATTTGAATGTGAAATTCAAGATTTTAGAGATTTTGAAAAGAAAAAAGATGAGCACTACTTTAAGGTTGGGGAAGTATTGGTTGCCTATGATAACCTGGATGCCACTCCTAGATTCTATGCAATCATTCTGAAGATTTTGTCTCTTGCATTTAAATTTAACATAACATGGTTAGTGCTAGGGTCGCTAAATGTAGATGAAACCAAATGACTATCTAAGGGCTTTCTAGCTTCTTGTGCTTGGTGTAGACTAGGGAACTTAGAAGATAGCGAAGATCATCGTATGCTATCATACTTGGTATGTGCAATGACCGGAAACAACTACGATGTAATAAAAATATTTACAATGGAAGGAGAAACTTGGGCCCTCATTACAAATTTGAATATGAACTAGTGTCCTAATCTCAGGATTGATAAAAAGTTAAACTATGAGTTTGTTGAGGTCTTGTAAGACCATGTTCATGCAATTTGCGATTATGTTACATACTTGGACAAAGCAAAAGGCTTTACTTGTATTTTCCATCGAGCAGGAGATCCATTTCTAGTTCCTGCAAAGGATATGTTTTGATGTAAAAATTAATAAATGAGAAAAGAGAAATGAGGCAGGGTCTACTATAAAGGAACCTTCAGGAAAATAATTCCTCTACATTCCTGTCATCTTCATAGAAAGAATTCTAGGAGAGAATCTAAGCATATCCATCGACGAACTAAAAATGGATCACCTACTTGATGCAAAAGACAAGTAAATACTTTTTCTTTATCCAAGTATGCAACATGCACATCAATAGCAACAACATAGTATGACAAGATCTTAACAAACTTCTACTTGAAATTTTTACTGCTCCTAAGATGAGGACACATGTTCATATCCCAATCTTTAAAAAGGTCCCAAAGTTTTCCTTACGTCGAAAATATCTTTATTTTATCATAGATTTTTCCATTTATCTCAAATACCAAATGTTAGAACATAGGATGATCTTCAATGTCTTCAGAGTTTCCTTGTTTGAACATAGCACAAGAAACTTGAAATCCTTAAGATATCCAATTAGTTTAATATTTATTCAACGATTATGGCTTAAACCATGTTATGAGCAATTTAAATACAGGAGACAAAATCTTCCCTATGACTGCATAGAATTTAGGCATGGCATCCAGGATATCATAGTCAACCAATATTTGCTCAACCTTAAAGTAGGACTTGTCCTTATCTTGTAAAAAAATCTAAAATATGGATATGCATATTCAATTGTTTTTGACCTTGTAATTATAGATACTCCTAAATACGAAGGAAGGTCAACACTTCCTTTTGCCTCTCATCTTCATCATATGTTTTTTGCAAGCTCTTTTCGGAAGATTAATGTTGCATTTTAGACTCTTTAGTTGCAGAGGGATACAAACCCCCTAAATCTCTTCAGAAGAATCTTCTTCTTCATCACTTAGATATTTGACACGTGATTAACACCACATAAATCTAGTATGGTGATTCTCATTGAGACACTGAAAATTTGTCCTAGATAAGCACCAACTTCACAATTTCCGCTAGATTCTATTGATGTCTTCACAACTGTCACAACCTGAGCCTACACCTTAGATGTGGCCGGTACTCAAGAAGCATTGTTGTTGCCCAAGAGAACCCTCATTATAGATGACTACTAGAGGACGACTAACTTGAGCATACATAAGTATCAAATTGAAAGAAACGTTTAAAACAACTTACTAAATCTCAAAACTTTGCCGAATATATTGAGTATCAAAAAACTGTCTATCTATGAAGCCTATACTATACATAGATCAGTGTCTGCACATGATCCATGACTCCTCAAAAGAATTAATACTAACAACTCATAAAATGAGAGTACTCCAAAAGCAAGGATGTCTTACTCAAAAGCTAGTGAACAGATGAAGTGATCTCAACAAACTCTAAGAACCTGTATCTATATCATTAAAATATACAAGTTGAATGACATGAATACATTGAATGTATGAGTATGTAATATAGCTGAATAAAAAATAACTATATGAAGAATTGGAATACATAACAATGTACTCAAGCTGAATGTAAAGAATAAATCAGTCAAATCATTTCCAGCTTTACGAAATACTTTTTCATCCCTGAACTCATTATAATAAGTGATATATTAAATTACACGTTAAATCTTTGGGAGATTTTCTAAGCGACAACCATCAGTCAACTTGAATTAAAATATTTGCTTTAAAATATTCTCCAAATTTATAACTCAAAAAAGGGTTCATGCTGAAATATAAACATGAACAACTTAACTAAAGGATCTGAATAATAATATAGAAAACTCAAATACTTAGAACACAAGAACATAGAACCGATTGATACTATTCATCTCAATAATATTCAATTCATAGGGTCCATGCTGAAATATAAACATGAATGGATAAACTAAAGAATCTCAATGAATAACATATAGAAATTCAAAGATTAGGAATAGATTTTTTTTCAAAAAAATTTTGGACTTCAATAGCACAAAATTAACTCATCTCAAGAATATTGATATCTAAGAATCAAATCCTAGAGTATTCTTTTATTGATTTGAAAGTATATGAAAGGCGTGCCTTACATACTTGCAAGAAGAGGGTTTTTGAAGAATGTTTATGAAATTTGAAGAAGAACTTGATTAATAGTCTTTCGATCTCTTGATGTAGCTTCTTGAAACTCTATGTCTAAAATTATGATTTTCATTATTGATTCATAATTGTATAGAGGAATTTGAGATGGATGGCATTAATGGAGGAATTTCCATTGTATATCCTTTGTAGAAGTGATATGACTTTTATATTTGGACCTTCATATTTTTTTCATACTTCTTGAATTCATAATAAAAAATTCATCTATAAGAGTCAAAAATAATTTTAAAATAATTTTGACTTTATGTTGTGACATGGCATATTCTATTTTAGCTACTAAAATATCAACAAATTGTGATTTTAATTCATATAATATTTTATTAAGCACCTTTAGTTATTAAATAAATGAAATACTCATTTGTGATTTGTTGCATATGAAGATTTCACAAATTTTAAAGGCTATTAATTATTAAATCATTTGATTTTTTATTTACTATATTGGATCTTTTTTATTGATAATCAATATTTAAGAATAATGCAATGTTTTAAAATAGTCGAGATGTAACATACTTACAATATAAAATGATTAAGAAAATATCACAATTTTTAATATTTTATGTTTACCTCGTTCCTACTAATCCGATTAAATTAAATTAAATTTAAAATTCACATTTTTTTCTCCTAGTCATCAAATTAAATTATATAAAATTCTAAAACTACCCTCTTAAATCCTACTTATCAAATTAAATGCTTATGATAATATCACAAGAGCTATAATTCAAAATGTACTCTCTTAAGTCTTTACTCCTACTCATCAAATTGAATAACTGATAAAGTATCACGAAAGCTAAAATTTAGAATCTACCCTCTTGATTCCTACTTGCTAAATTAAATTAAATTAAATTACAAATTTACTCCCGTAGCTCATTAAAATAAATGTTTGAAAAATATAACAGGAACTTAAATTCAAAATTTATCCTTCTCATTCCTGCACATAAAATTAAATCAAATAAATCTTAAAATTTATCCTCATGAATCCTACTCATCATATTACATAAAATAGAATGTTGTAAAGAATGACATAAGCTATTAATGCTCCCTAGATCCTACTAATAAGCTCTCAATTACACCTCATCCAATTCTAGGTGTAGATTATCGAAATCTATTATAAAATCCAACAAAGAGTTGGGATCAAACCCACATGGAGCGATACAAGTTTGAATTCAATTATGAAGTTTCCAGTATGATCTAGTCATTTGAAAGAATATAATCGAATTAAATTAAATAAGTTAATGGGGTGACAACAAATGTCAATAGGGACTTTTTTTTTGTCAATTAACAGTTAAAACAAATAGAAAAACAAGGGAAATCAATTAGGTAAACATGGAATCCCGGGATGTGATTGGTTAAAGAGCAAATTCGCTATATCGATAATTGAAATTTACTAACGATTACTAAATCTCCGTAGGTAGGCTAGACTATATATGCAATAGCTTTCTCTCAAACAACTATTACGATTCAAGCAAGTTCCCTTAAACCTCAACAATCATAACAATATAAAAAGTCCAACACCTTAATTTATCTACTCTTGAGCTTAATAGGTAGAATTGAGTTTAGGATTAACTCTTTCTCTCTGAACACACATAAAACCATTAACTACAATCATTAATCTAATCTTTGGTTCTAAAACCTTTTTCTCAAGTAAGCATAGAATTCTAAGTTAGAATTGTATTTGCAACTGCAATTCATAGATTAACACAACTATCGATTAATCCCACTTCAATTAAGCATTTAAATCAGTAAACAACAATACTCATATTCTATTTAAGCCAATAATCGCATGATCACATCCCAATAATAGGGGTTTTAGCTATACATCATAAAAAAGGAAAGAAACAATTACCAACTATATAATCCATGAGCTAGGTAATCGCTTTGAAGTCTCAACGATGCTTCAAAAACAATTGAATAAAAAATGCACTTTTAAATCCTCAACCACATCACAAAAGCTTCAAATTTAACAAAGGAAACTAAAAAACTCGGAGAAAATTAAAATTCTACAAACTTTTGGAATCCGAATTCTTCTTCTTTGAAAAAATTCATTATAGAGTCTTCTAATTTTTGGGATTCAGAGCTGTTTGGCGAAGTAAGTTAGGCTCACAAACAATGTTGGCGATCCTGTCCATCGCCAATTTTCCTTTCCTCTCATTCCTCAGGGGTTCTTTTTTTTTTTTAAGTTATCAAGTTTGAAGTCGCTGTGTAGGTCGACGATCCGCCAACTTCCTATTTATGTCACCAAGTAGGTTCATCCTCGGGCTAGCACAGTAGAACTTTTGGCGAGATAAACAGTGACCTGACGGTTTGCTGATTAGTATTGTCAATACCTATGATTTCCTTCCTTCAACCTTTTAAACTTGTTTTCTTCTTTTTTCCCGATAATGTCCTTGCCGTTCTCATTATCCTTCAATTATTCATATTAATACTTTAACATTTGTTTATGTCACTACCCAAGGAAATCCCCTAGATGTAGCACCGCGTACTCAACCCCAAACCGTCTCATATGAACCCATAACATAATCATAAACATAAGTTGTAGAAATGATGTGGAATTAAAATTTCTTACAACCAAAGCCTTTTCACTAATATCAGAAGTAGTAGTCTAGACATTATCTCAATGAACCATCTACTACAATAGAATGGCAATAAGGGTTACAACCCTTTACAATAGTCTCTAAAATAAATGTATGATAGAAACTAAGAACAAATAATTCTTGTCCTCAAACCATAAGGACTCATCGAGTGTGAAGAATACTCAAACCAAGCTTTAATCGAAAGTAAAAGTATACCTCAGCGAGTCGAAACTACACGTATAGAAAAGGTAGAAAATAAGGGTTATCACAAATATTGTATTAAAGTATAGAACCATGCATAAAAATCCTTAAACATGCTCAAACAATACTTTTACTTGAAATCATGCACTTAACAATTTTAAAATTCATCGTTCACGTTCGTGAAGAAAAATAAATCAAACCATATAATAAGAAACCCCAAAGCTATACTAATGCAATGAAAAGGCACGATCCCATAACCCTACCAAATGCTAAGTACCACTTTTAGGTCACAAAAATCATGCATATCTTACTTTGACCTCATCATTAGCCAACATTCGTAGACAAGGTAACATTTATATTCATAACTTATAATGAATGTAGTCACTATTAGCACCAATTCCTATCATACATGCATATTTCACATAGTTTAATAACATAAGGAAACCATCCTATCGCCGCTTTACAAAGCATACTTGTGCAATGCATAAGTGAAGTCCCATTAACCTACTCAAACTAAGAAGACTTCTTAAGAAGTCATAGGTGTAGTTCATATTCTTGTCATATAGGGAAATGTAGCCTTAACCAACATAGACCATGTGAGCTACATGAAATTTGGTGTCTTAAACCCATACTAAAAGAGGTTTCCTACTTGCCTAAGGTAGAACTCATGTATAAGATTTTAGATGGATCCACTAGAGAAAGACCTATGTGGGAACGTAGTTATGGGATAAGGAGATTGCTACTAGAAATCCGCAGTTTCTAACATAAAAGGTTTCCATATGATGAGAACACTTTGTGGGAAAGCAGGACTAATTAACATAAAAGCTTCTATATTATATTCATATCCACTCAGTACTAAGCTTTATTCCCTTTAAAATTCATGTTAACTTTTTAGTTATGTTCATAATCATGAAAGAATGCACTAGGCACTCAAAGAACATTGTGTCATAATAGCTCATAGAATCATTAGGTGAGAATGTCCTTTCGGCATTAAAAATTGTTAATCTGTCAGTAAACCTTTCACATCATATTCATAGTGTATTCATGAGAATATCCTGTCATTAAACACAACAATACTATCATGGTCAGATATTTCATACATAGTTATGTGTAAGGGTACGGGTAAAATGGTCTTACAAAATTACCACAAATATAAAATAAACATAGGATTTTCACATTTTATGTGAATCATAAGCTCATACAGAATTATTATCAACATGTCCAGTCCTTCATAATTTTCCCTTCAAGGGTATAAAACAAAGTCAACCTAAACATATGAAATTACTATATTAGATAGGGGAATAGAGTGATTCAATAACTCAATTAATATAAACACAATTAATTCAAATATTTCTATAATCCTTCAACCCACATAATGAATTCACAAATTACATATATGGGGGATTCATGGGTTCTTGAAGGATTTGATCATAAATCAATAATTAATCACCAATTCGACCATAATCTAAAATAATCAACCATAAAATAATAATTGAAAACATTTTGAAAGAGAACCCATGACCTAGATTGAAATTCTAGGTTCTAGGGAAATTGAAAGCTTGAAATCAAGTTTGAAGGAATTTAATGGGTGACAGATACCCATATATGAAAAGTCATCATACCTTGATTAAGAATCTAAATTAAATTTGAGGATGAACACTTAAGTTGTCCAAACCTTAACTCTAATTCCACCTTCCTTCTTCTTTGAGTTTTAGAGAGAAAAATATTAAGAAGAGAAATTTTTGTTTGATTTGGGTATTTGAATATAATGACTTGTTTTTAGTTCATTTGGACTTATAACATTTTACATAGTACCCCTTAGAATACCCAAAAAGACCTCACTTTATTGGAATTAAAAAAAGAAATGAATTAACTACCCCTCATTAATTTACCATACCCAGGTGTCGGGAGTCACCTTCATGAGTCGTGGCAAGGACCGTGATTCATGGTTCTCCTTGTAAAGGTATGCAGTCCTACGAGGGGCTCCACGGGTTGTGGTCGTTTAGGCAGGAGCTAGACTAATTTGTGCCATGAGATACCTTGCCCAAGTCATCTTTACGAAGGGATCCACGAGCTATGCTGAAGACAACGAGCAGTAGAAAAGACCACGAGTCGTGGTCCCTCTCGTGAAGTTTAGGTAGTTGCCAGGACTCTTGGTAGCTTTCTCATTTTCTCCCAACTTTTCTTCACTAGCCTTCCCATGAGTCGTTGTCTTCACCATGAGCCGTGATGTCTCTCATGAATAAGAGACTCTTTTTGGAAAATTTTAGGGAGCATACTCCCTGGGGGTTGTCTTGGTCACTAGGCATTGTCTAGGGGAGAGTGGACTGTTTTTGTCCTCCTCCTTGGTCCTTTCCCTTATCTCATGACATTAACACTCAAGTTTAGGCTCTTGTTTCACCTACTATTTTCTGGATTGTTACAATTTAGAGCACAAATTAGGCATTTGAGGACACATGAACTATGAAAACAAAGAACTAAATGAGTTGAAATCTCGGACTCATAACCTACTCATCAAGACAGATTCTATTACCACAATCTTGAGAAATTTTCTATATATACAAATTTGTTCATTGTACCTTTGCTTCCAATCCTCTTTCAATTGCATTGCAAAAAACAAGGTATAAGTTGGTTATTTTTAGATTTTCATGAGAATGCTGGCGGAGAAAGGGAAAATGTGAGACTTTTTTTGTGTGATTTTGGAAAGTTTCCATTAGCTAATAAGATTTAAAATTTTGATGGATTTGTGATCACTGAATCTTAGAAATTATACTGAAACCATCCGTTAAGGCCTAAGAAATATTTTTTTATGTCTTATCCCTAAATTTATGAATCTGTAATTTTATACTTATTTTACCTGTGTGATACTATTCATAAAGTTACTATCAAAGTCATTTCAAATGTATTGAGCCCTTTCGAAAATATTTTTTTTGTATGTACCAAAAAAGTGTCTTGAAAGCGTGTTGTAAATGTGGCAATATTAGTCCTGTTCAAGAAGTGTATAAGATCAATGTTTCCTAAAGGAAGAAATAAATTTGATGATAAAATGGATTGAGAAAAAAACTTTTGATCGAATTGAATCATTTAGAAATTGTAGTTTTATAATTTCAAACAAAAAATGATAGTCATGTGAATAATAGAATTACTGTCTACAATTTTTAGGATAAAAATAAAGTTTGTTGTCTGAAATTTACAACACATATTAAATAAATTAACAAAACTTTCTCCTATCACAACATTAGTGTTTATGAGCATAAGAGTCATTAGCAGGTTTAGTCATATTCTAATGACCCAAATCGTCACTATTTAAAAAAAAGGCAAAAGGTTGGGAGAACTAAGCCCATCATCTCTCCAGAGAGAGGATGATGCTGCTAGGGCGGCGACACTCCGGAGGAACAAGGAACGCAGAGCTAGATGGCTGGGGTAGAACTTAAATGACACAAAGTCTTATTTTCTCCTTTTCTCCAAAATACCAAAACAAGGCAAGGATCATCCTACAAACCCAAAAATGATACTCTATGCTCGAGAAGGAAAGATGAATATATTTATAGGTCAAGGTTGTCGTAGATTGTGGATTCCCGGCCAAATCCACTGTCTCATCATCTGGAAGATAAAATTGGAACTATAATCCCTCTGTAGCTGTGTGGCACCAAGGTAGGGTATTTTCTAAGTAGTCGTAAATTCATTCTAATTGCATAGTATATTGGTAATTAATGGTAGACTTTATGCTTAGTCCATTGTCCACCAAAAAATACACAATTGTACATATACACCTAGTTTATTAAATAAGATAGGTACCATAGAAGGAAGACTCATCTTAAGAATTAAGGGTAGGTAATGGTTTGATTTATTATTTATCTGTTATATACCAGTTAAGTGCTTCATCGTATGCATGTGTGTATATGATTTATGTATGTATAGTTATATGACATGAAATTATTTTTGATGGTATGAAAATGTGAACGCATTATTATGTCTATGATTATGATTGTGCTTGTTCTAACTAAATCATGTGTAACATTTTAACACATACATTGGGCCGGGTATTACATTCCGATACATACATTTGATCGAATGTCACATTCTGAAACATATATTGGATCTGGTGTCACGTCCGAAACATACATATTAGATTACTTATCACGTTCCAACACACTAAAAGTTTTGGTATGGGTTCCATGAGAGAACCATTGGTGACTTCTATGTTCAGATCTACCTTTGATGCATGTTGGGATTTAGTATGGTGCTCCTGAATGATAATTGAATTATGCATTGTCTATATGTGTGAATAATATAACTTATTTACTTATTATATATATCATTACTTAATATAATGTAAATGGTGAGGTCTAATGGACATGTGGTATGGTATGTGGGAACCGAGGGTCCAGGTGTACTATGTGTTACTTTAGAGAGGTTGTGTGTGTTCTTAAACATTTAGGAGTGGGGTGCTGTTTATCTTAGAATTGTTAGGTATCTAGGTCCTACCTTGAATATGGGGATTCATATTAAAACAGTTAGCGAGACTTGATAGAATATAGTATGTGTTCTAGGGCCGCGTTCTTATTGAGAAGAAGCAAGTTTATGTCGCGAGTGGTTAGTAGGAATTGTTGTGGTTATACCCGAGGAATATTATATGAAATAGAAATAATTAGAAATGACCGTGAACAAAGAGAGTAAGGGGTTAGGGTTAAGTGTACTAGTATATTTTAAAGTATTAGGGAATGGCAAAGGGAAGATGATAAAGGTGGACTAGTGAACGATCTTATTGCACGTTTCCTGCTAGTGGATTTTGATTATATTATGCGGTGGGTATCGAGTTGACCGATGATGCCAATCATTATGTATTGTTTTACTTATACTACTTTTGCTATGCCTTTTTGAAATAGTTTGGTTGAAGGGTAAGTGATGCTTCACAGGTGAAGATGAAGATAATAATAATACAAAAACTCCTATTTTCCTTCCATGTGGCGGGAGATGCATAATTTGTTATTATGTTTATACCTTGTAATCTTAATTGTTCTTGTACTTGTTTAGACTAGATACTTGGGGGAGTTAATTACTCAACGAATTAACTCGAATAATTTAATACTCTTTATTTTATAAAAGTTCCATGAATTTTCTTTTATCTGCAATTTTCTTAATTTTCTGAATGTTTAAACGTTTGGGAATTAAAAGTTCTTCTACTTAGGTGTTAGAGATGGTTCCCGAACATCCTGGTGGGTTAGGTCATGAAAACTTGGTATCAAAGATCCGGTTACGGTATCCTAATAGAAGAGAAATATGAAATAGACTCATGCGGTTGTGTGTTAACGTCCACATCTAATCTTAAGGAAGCTATAAAGCATTCTAGGAAGTTTTTCCATTTCGTCTCTTTTTCCTTAAGATTTGTCGCTTGTGGTATGAGTTGAGTCGAATTGGTATCTTCGGATTGCAATTAATATCTCAACAACGTGAACTGGACACTGTTGTCACACTTGAAGGGACACAAGCAAGGTAAATTGGAATCGAGAAAGTTCCAAATGGTATGTGTCCTTTGAGGTCATATAAATGCATGGATGATCAGCTAATGTTCATCCATGAAGCAAAATAATTCATAATTTTAACTTTTTTGTGTGATGTATCTTAAAACTATGAATGCTTGCATATTATTGTCTCAATAATTGTTTATGTGTAATGTTCATTTACTTGGATGCTATGATGTGATTATGTTCATAGTGTTCCCTTTCTGGAGTTTGATGTATGTTGTGCACTTGCCTAAATGTTCTAAATTATGCGAGTTATTATTCCTTGAGTTTTGTAAACTTGTCGTCACAAAGAGAGTCATCACAGGGTTAAGTGCAAAGGTCGAGAGATATATTTCAATGTGATTTGTAAATGAATTCATGAAGTGTGTTGCAACCAATTATAAACCATATGGGTGAATAACATTCATCGAATGTTCATGTTTGTTGTGTTGTATCAGTTGGAATAGATTCTAAAGTGTGTACCGTTGGGTTTATTCGGGGTGGTCATAACAATCCTAGATAAGAGGATATTCTAAAGGCTTAGTCATGGCCCTTGAAGTCAATGAAAAACTCTAAAAATGGGGAAAACCCCAGAAAATTTTAGTCCTCTAAACTAGTTCCCTCGAAGCCGCTGGGGAGAGATCATTTCCTTCACGACAAGATTGCAACAGCAAGACATGACGAGATAGAATAATAGCCCTATCTCCTTTGTTTTTTCCCTTGTTTCTTCTCTGAACTTTGAATTGTGCATAGTCTAATCCCTGTAATTCAATATGCATTCTGCAATAAAATAGTAATGTATAACCACCATACATTTAAATAGTAGTTGTGAAAACAACAAAAACAAACATTTATGTGTTTACAAAATCGTAAGGAAAAACAACATATTGTTTATTCATATCAAAGAGGTCAAACCCAAATTAGGTCACTGGGAACAGGAAGAGTCACAGTCCGAGTATAGCTACTATGGTCTTTCTCACCTGACCATTCGTCGCTCAACCAGGAGAACTTCCGAAAGTTTCCCGGCTAGAGTCAGGGAATCTCCCTCTGGGAGCAAAGCAAGAGAAAATAACCATCAAGTTTATCCATATCCGGCCTAGCAGATGGTATCTCTCTAGACCCTTATTCCTCTCATGTCGCAATTAGCGGTGGATCATCTCAATCTTGAATAAAGTGGAGGGTGGACCTGGAGTCGATGCATTAGAATATCATCTTCCCAATCTCCTCCAAACGACCTCCATATCCTCCTACACACAAGAACGTGATAGTGGGGGTTGGGACTTTGTAGGAAGAGTGTTATAAATATCTTCATTTTAGCCTCCTTCATCATCCACTTCAACAACTAGTTGACTGCTACCGGCCCCGTTATTATTCCTTTCTCTTACTTTCGTAGATGGAAGCCCGCCTGATCAAAAGGGAATGAAAGAGGGGATTTATAAAATTTATTTCATAGGTGTCAAAGAGAGGAACCTCCAACCACTTGCACATCATCGTCACCAGCCCAAAGAATGTCTTCTTGTTGCCCCGGTCAAACATATTCCAGTCATAAATGAAATATCATCACCAATGCCCGAGGAAAGTTCACGTCGGTATGGTTGACTGATGGGCTGACCCTCCTACAATCCAAGTGCACCCACCTCTGGACATCTGATAACTAGTGCGTTCTGTTGATGCCCTCAATAGTAGCCTTGTAGACCCGATCCCGCTGCATAAGCTCAAGCAGTGTATCCTTAGGACAACCCAAATCCATCTCCCGCAACATGGCCTCTTACTCAACATTAGGGACCTCTAGCACATCGAGCACCCTGTTTATGAATTTAGTACTCATGAGGATGTCAACTCCTTAGATGCAGATGGTAGAGTGATGATCATCCCATCAAATAGTAGCCAGAATGTCATAAAACTCTCTCACTCAGCCAAAGTGGGTGGTAGGGGGAGCCTCTGTCAATAGACCCAAACTAAACTCCATCATCCAGGCATGGATGGTGGGTGATCTCTTCGCTAGGACCACTAAGTGGAAACCCCTCTCACAAAAGAACTTGGTGTTCAAGTAATCACGGTTTCTCTCCTGACTTGCACCATTACGAATACCGGATTAAATATATATTTTCCTCATTAATTCCATCTATAGTAGAAAAGCCTGCAAAATTTATGAAACGTACATGTTAGTACACCGTTTGATTACTCAATCCTTAAGGGGATCACTGTCCCACAAATCCTACCATAGTGGCCTAAAACCCGCCACAATGGCCTCAATTTTGCCATAATGGGATGAAGGAGGCTGCCATTGAGGTATGAAGGACGCTTGAGCAACCTTAATCTGGGATGAAATTTAGGTGCAATCATGGCTCCCATTCACCCCAAAACCTCGTTTAAATAGATTTTTCGTCATTTATGATTATCTAAAGTCCCTCGTACCTAAATAAGTAAATATTCTAGCAATACAACCCTTAAAAAGTGCCAAAATTCATGTTTTACACCAAGAAACTATTCAACTTTCCCCAACCATTTTTGTACCATTTTGACTATATTTCCATGAAATTCTTACACTTAAAACATATTGGAGACGTTGTGAACATAAGAGATGTGCCCATACGACGTATTCTAGCAAATCAAGCAACCTATTTTCACATTTTTGTAAACTACCACAACGACTTTCTAGCCACTGCTTAATCTCATGGAAACATTTTTAAGTAAGTATTAAAGTAAATAGAGTAAGGATCAAGAGCATTACCTTAATATTGATGTTCTGAGAAAATCAATTGAGAGAGTTTCGAGAGTTTTCAGAGAGAAAATAAGGAAATGGGGACACCATTTCTTTACATTCTTCTTACTTATTTCAATCCCTTGTTACAACGGGAGTGTCCTTGCTACAGCGGTCCCACCTCACAGGAACACTGCCACTATGGCAGAGCCACACTATATAATTCGACTCTTTTTTCTGTGTGTGTTGACTTATTTCCCTAGATGGTTCCATGGGTAAAGATTGGAAACAAATATCCTTGGTGTTTCTGTAGTGGGACGATTTATTAGTTTAGGAGTAGTCCAAACGGGATAGTGCCTATCTTTTCGCTAGTCCTTTAAGTAAGATAGAAGGGTAAATTGTTATCTATTGTAATGACCCGAACAATCATAATTAAGGAAAGGCAAATTGTAGGGAGTATTAGGTCAATCATCCCTAGTGCGAGGATGATGATTCTAGGGAGGCGACGCTCCAGCAGGACAGGGAGCGCTATAGCAGGATTTTCTAGGCAGAAATTAAATAACGTGAAGTCTCTTATTCTCTCCCTTTTTTCTAAATAACCAAAAAAAGGTGAGGATAACCCTAGAAACTCTCAAAAGGGTAATCTAGGCTTGGGAATGAAATGGAAAAATATTTATAAGAAAGGTTGTCGATAGTTTGCATATTCTTAGCCAAATCCACCGTCTCATCGTTTGGAAGCAAGGATTGGTGCTACAATCCCTTTTGAACTGTGTAACGCTCAATTAGGCTAGGTTAATTAATGAGTAGTAGTAAATTCATGATCATCAAGTAGAATAATGTTAAATATTTGTATAATTCATTCTTGGGAAATTGAGAACAAAAAAGGGAAAATTGTACATATACTCCTAGTTTGTTAAATGAAATGGGTACCGTAGAAGGAACATAGTTATATGAATTAGCGGTAGGTAATGGTTATATTTCCTATTTATGTGCTATATATATATATATATTAAGTGCTCCAGTGTATGTATGCGTGTTTATGAATAGAGGATTATGACTATGTGAAATCTTCATTATGGATATGATCATAATTTTGGTTGTGCTGGATGGACTGGGTTTAAAGTTTATACACATACATTGGATCACGTCTCACGTTCCAACATATACATTGAATCATCTGTCATGTTCAGACACTTACATTGGACTGAGTGTAATGTTTGACAGATGCATATTGGATTATGTGTCATGTTACGATTATGTGTCATGTTCTGACACGCTAATAGTTAGGGTGTGGGTCCTATGAGAGGACTATTTCTGACTACTATGTTCAAATCTAGATGGATATTGTAAATGAGATGGTGATCATGAATGCTAATTGAATTATAAATTCTACATATGTGCCATTATTATTCCGTGTTTTATTTTTATATATCTTGTTACTAAATGAAATTTGAATGGACGGGTCCAATAGGGATGTGGTATGTGGGTTTGGAGGGTAATGTATAGTCTATGTTACTTTAAAGAGGTTTTACGTGTTCTTAAAAGTTGAGGAGTGAGGTGTTGTTTATGTTATAATTAATAAGTAGCTAGGTTCCACCTTGAAAAGGGGATTCATACTGAAATTATTAGCGATCCTTGATAGAATATACTATGTGTTATAGGGCTGAGTTGTGATGAAGAAGAAAAAAGTCTATGACATGAATATTTAGTCGTAATCTTAGTGGTTATATTCGGTAATTCTTCTATGAGATAGAAGGGATAAGCTATTTGGTTTTCTTAAATTTTTTCATGTTAAACATTTTAAAGTTGAGGGTTATCATGTTTAGTTGTTACAGTAGGTGTCTGCACGGCCCGATGGGTTAAGTTGTGACACATATTATGGATGTCTACTTGTTTCCCGTTGCTTTGCTAAACTTTCCTCAAATTTCTCCTTGTTTAATTAAAATTTCTTTGTTTCATTGATGATTTATATATCTTTGAGAAATTTGAAAGATTAGTAGGTGACATTACATGTCACATAATCATTCAAACATCCAAAATTTTAATTTTTTGATTGGTGATATGAGGGGCTATATTATGATTTAAAAATTATGTTGACAAACTTATGCTATTACAAGTATTTCTAACTTTTTATAAGTGACTCATGTTAAATATTCTCAAACCAACCACTTCTTATGGTAATAATAAATCCACAATCGCCAAGTCTTTTGTAGAATGAGCCTATGGTATGTTATTTTTCTCAATTATCATAATATAACTTCACAATTCTACTATATAATCATTATGGGTTAAAAGATCTACTAAATATTTGATATACAAACGATTAAGGTATAATATATAAATATGTCCTTTAACTTTGACTCAACTCACATTTGTGTTCTTCAATTTTGGGTGTGCACAAGTAGACACTTGAACTTGTATAAAGTTGAACAAATAGATACATGCATCATATGTTGCATGAAACTATGTGTCCTACGTGGTGCTCTACGTGTATTATGTCATGTATGAATGATGTGTATCAACTTGTTCAACTTTATACAAGTTTGAGTGTGTAGTTGTGTACACCCAAAGTTTGAGGGCATAAATATGAGTTGATCAGACGAAGTTAAAAGACGTATTGGTGTATTATGTCATTGATTAATCAGCTCAAAAGAAGAGTAGAAAGTTGAGTTATGATTCACAAGCACATAAATTATGAATTGTTTATGTATAAGTATAATTGTGCATTGTAAGTAGTTAATTGAAGCCCTCTTCTTATTGATGTTGTTATATAGCATTTTAATCTCAAGAGACTGTGAGATTACATTTTAATTGAGCAACGTCACTAAGAACAATTAAGATATTAATGATTTAAATTGAAAGTGGGGGTTAGAAATAACAATGTTCTAACATGAAATAATTGAATAGATTAATTGGTTAGATAGGGTTATTGGACAGAAAAACATTTAAAAATTACTGCATTGATCGAGTTATAGTAGTTGCTTGAAAAAAAATCATATTTCTCGCCCTTCTTAATCTTGTTACAAACTTCATCTAATTTTTATTAATAACTTTATTGCTTTAGAATTTTATAAATAAGTATCTTTAAATAGAAATCATAATATTAATGATTCTAATTTTGTTCTTACTTATTTTCCTAAAATTTTTATTCGAAAACTCCAAATGTAAATTTCAATAACTATTCCAGAACAAATTAAAATATTTTCAATTACATCAAATGAAATTTAAATACTATTTTTGTTTTTAGCTTTTGAAATATCAATAAATAGTTATAATAATCCATATAATATTCTTTACGCTCCTTCAATTTTTAATTAATTGAAATATTCATTTTCTTTTATCTTTTGCATGTGAAAATTTCATAAAATTTAAATTTATCGAATATTAAATTATTTAAATATTCATGATTTATATTGAATGTATATTGCTAATTCATATTACTCTTATTTCTAAAACAATCTATAGGTAATATACTTTAAACATTAAATAATTGTGAAAATATCATAAAGATTAAAATTTGAAACTTACTTGATTTATACACATCAAATAAAATAAAATAAAATATAAAATTCACTTTTATGGTTTCTACTAATCAAATTAAATTCAAAATTTTATCTTCTTTACTCGTATATATAGAATTCAATGTTTAAAAATACATCACAAAAACTAAAATTCAAAATCTACCCTCTCTGCTCACTTAAAGTAGAAAATCACCCTTCTTTGCTCCTTTTTCTCAAATTAAATTAAATAAAATTCAAAATTTATCCTCCTAGATTCTGACTTCTACTCAACAAACTAATTTTTTTGAGAAAAAATATCAGTAAAAACTAAAATAATAAAAGTACCCTCTTAACTCCTCCTAATTATATTAAATTAAATTAAATCCCAAATTTTCTCTCCTAGCTCCTACTCACCAAATAAAATTCTTTTGAATATACCAGAACTAAAATTTAAAATATACCCTCTATACTCTTATGCATCAAATTAAATTAAATAAAATGCTAATTTTACTCTCTTAACTCCTACTCATTAAATTAAATGTTTAAGAAAGTATGACAAAAAATAAAATTTGAAAATTTTCCTTTTGACTTCTACTCATCAAATAAAAAACTGTAAAGAATAAGAGAAACTAATAATTTCTTCTTTAAGACATAAATTATTATCATAATGTTTATAATATTCCTTTATAAACAAGTTTCTTCACTATCCTTTTGTCTCCAATCCTCTTTCAATTGTATTCTCAAACAACACATGTTATCAACATTGTAAGTTTCTTCATCAACTCTTTTTTTTACTTCCTCTTAAAAAATGAAAGTCAAATTCTTATTTGTTTCTATCAATCAAAGAGTGATCTTTAATTTTTTTTTGTGAGGCTCTTTTATCTAATGATTAGGGATTTGATTTCTCTATGATTCTTTTTCTTTATGGCGAGTAATACATTATATTTCATTCTAGACTAGTCATTGACTTCAACAAAAAAGATGACAAAATTGTTTAAGAGATGATGACGAGTAACAAGATGTAATTAATAAAATCTAGTTAAAATTTTGAAGCAGGTGCTTATCAGCTTGGGCAGAATATTCAGTGTCTCAATCAGGATAACCGGCGGTTTAGACAGTGATTGAATTATCTATGTGAAGAAGACGAAGATTTTTTTCTACGAAATTTAAGGAGTTTGGATATCCATCTTCTATTAAGGATTCTAAGGTGCAAAACTTTTCCTCTAAAGAGAGCTTGCAGAATACATTACATGAAGCTGAGACAGCAATTCAAACGTGAGGATTGATTCAATAAAATATCTTTTTTTGAAGCAAGATGGACAAATCATGTTCATAATTAAGTATGTTTGAGATACCAATTGAAATTTTAGGTAATACATTGAATTCAATATCATTCAGAAAAAGAGAAAAAAAGGAGAGAGATTTGCATGCAATCGTAACACGTGAAACAAATTGTAGTCAAGACTTGACTATCTTTTCATATTCTTTATTCTTCCAAAAAAAAAAGGTGAGCAAGTTCCAACCTCTTACCGTTATTTTCAAAGTATTTTTACATTTTTCTTATAAAAATAATAATTTGCCTTTCCTTTTTTAGGCTGTCCATTGTTAAATGTGACATTAACCTAATGTTGTTAGTGTGAGACACTTATTTTACTTTATTGGTTGTTCCTCTATAAAAATGTGACATATATTTTTTTAAGTCTTTGAATATCACAAGAAGTATCATTTTTCTATTGCATCATGTTAATATTGTACATTTTACTGACGGCCTTATATCATATTCTATGTAGTATTAATCAAAGGACTGAACCTACATTTGTCTTGAATCCTGGATCAACAAAATATGTAGGCGCCATGACATATTGATCATGTACCTAGTGTAATTTTCATTTATCCACTTCATAAAAATTTCGGTTGGGATATATAATTGGAGATCAATTCGAGCTTTTTCAAGAGATCTTACAAGGATAAAAATTTTGAGGAAGACCTAAAAAATTCCAACAAGTACCATAAAAAGTTTGATATCAACTTCATATGATCTCTAGAATCATTTGAAGTTCAAAGTCATCTTCAAAATCTCCAGCATTGCATAATGGAGCAAAAATAATTTCAAGATATGAGTCCCCAAACCCTCGTACAAAATTTCCTACAAGATATGTGGTACAACAATCACAAAGTATTCAAGAGAAAAACGATGATTGCTCACATCTGTCAAAATGATAAAGAATTCTATGCACATTTTTGATCTTTTTTTAAAGTTTCTTGATCAATTTTGTAGCTAAAGAGATGTTGTGTCTATTAATCATTACTTTATGAGTACTTCAAGAACAAATAAAAGAATTAAACAAATGATTCTTTGAATATATAGAGTCATCCATATCGTTACAACTGGACATTCCTCAAGCCATCTACCATTTAAAAGTTAACAATCATCGAGTAATCCATATCGTTACAATGGACATCTTTTTTGCTTGCATAAAGGGTCATAGAATATTTAGTTCTCTAAGAAGGACATTATATGATTAATAGGAGGAGGCTACCATCGAAGAATATTGTTGTCATATATATTCAAAGGTGAGAATGTGTATCTTATTTGTTCCACTTTAATGTCAGAAGAGGCTGGCGATGAAAGATACTCTTAAGTCACATCAATTTGGAGGTGAAGTATGTGAAGCCTATATATTCAACGTTGAATTATGAGGAGGCCTATATTGAATGGTATTTTCAAGTCTCATTTATTTGCGGGTGAAGGATATGCATCCTTTCTACTCCACATTGAAATCGGAGGAAGTTGACATTGAATTTTTTAAATCACATCTATTGAAAGGTGAAAGATGCACGCTCTATCAATTATACAGAGGATTTGGAGGAGTCTGACGTTGAATGATATATTTTTAGTCGCATCTATACGGAGGTGAATGATCTTCACGCTATCTATTCCACTTTGAAGTCGGTTGAAGATGACATTGAAAGATATTTTTAAGTTGAATCTATACAGAGGTGAAGGATGTGAACCTATCTATTAATTGTTAAATTATGTGAAGGATGAAGTTTAATAATTTTTTAACTAGCATCTATTCAAAGGTGAAAGATGTGCACCCTATCTATTACATGTTGAAGTCGTAGGAGGCCGACATATAAAGGTATATTTAAGCTGCATTTATTCATAAGTGAATGGTGTGCACCTTATCTAATACATATTGAAGTCGGAGGAGTCCAGTGTTGAAGGATATTAATTTTATATTATCGGAAATGGTAGTGCTCACGTATAACCTATCGATGAATCCTATGGACATTCATTTATTTTTTCGAAAGATCCTCCCAATGGATCATCTTCATTAGTCCTAATGATGGAAATATATTCATATCCTACCGATGCATTATCTTCTTTTGTCCTAACGATGAACATATCTTTATATCCTACTAATGACCATCTTCATTTGTGCTACCGAAGGACTTACATTCATATCCTATCGATGGATCATTTTAATTTGTCCTAGCCATGAACATGTATTTATATCCTAAAAGTGGATCATCTTTATTCGTCCTACTGATGTACATGTATTTATATCCTACTAATGGATCAAAAAGTATCCTATAGATGGATTCTCAAATGTTTCACCGATGGACATGCATTTATTTTGTACGTAAAATCCTACTAATGGATCCTTCTCTTTTTTCCTACAAATGGATAAACCGTTATAGTGCAAAATATCCTACCCCTAGATTCTCAAGCATCAATTGCCAAATATGTTTTTATTTTGCAGCATATTGTATCAATGTATTCACATTTTTCATATCAAATGGACAGACGATTATTTTTGCACCGTATTTATATTTTTTTGATAGATATGTTTGTCTTGTTAATAAACTCACTCCACACTTCAACAATCAGATGAAAGTTATTAACATGCATAGATTTTGAAGCAAAAATGACTTTGAAAAACCAAGATAATAGCATATTCAGAAAAACATGCAAGAAGATGGTAGAAAGTATCGAAAGGTATGCTAACCTTTTCTTTATATTATGCACAACTATTGAGTTTTATCTTAGTTTTTTCAAGAACATCAAAAATGATGCACCTCAATTAAGCCACATGTGTGGACTATGTCGACAAGGACGTAACACAATGTGTGAAACCTATTGATAATATATTGAGGAGCGACTTCCATCACATTCAAACTACGATTTAATATGAAGGTCATGTTTTCGACCAAAATTGGATTTGTAAATTATCTTTTTCTATGATTTCTTTCATTAATCATATCCAACGAAAAGATAATTTTTGACATTTTGACCTAACATTTTCAAAATTCATAACCTATAAGTTTTATACATTCAATACTTCAAAGTATATTTTAAATATCCTTATCGATACATATCTTGATTTATCAAAAATTAAGGTTTTTTATCAATTAGTTTTTCTTACACTCTTTTAATTACAATTGATTGAATATGTTCATATATTTGTTCAATATGATTAAATCATTTATTTTAAAAATACATTTTCTACATGTCATTCATTTCATTCGTTAGACTAGTTAATATTCATTTAATTTACTACTTTAATCAACATTCATTTTGGTATTTTTAGCACAAAGTAGAAATATCTTTAAATAAGGATAAAAATTGTGTACACAAATATTTTATTAATCATCAATTTTGGGCCGCAGTCTCAATCCAACAATTTTATCCCATTGTCGGAGTATTCCCTATCAAAGTTTTTATTAGGTCAAACAATAAAGTGGTGGTGTGATATTCTCAAGAAGAGAAAAACCCTAAAAAAAAATTCTATCATATTCAAGAAGAACAACCGCCGCCCAAAGCCACTATTTTTTTTTCTATTGACAATAACCCAAAACCACCATCATGAACCCCTTAACCACCTCCCTCACACGATTGAAAAAAACATCAAACAAACAACAACCAATCTTCTCCATCTCCAAGCAAACACCACTAAACTCACTGTTGGACCAATAAACCATCCAAACAACCCAAAACTTTCTTACAATTTCATTCACCAAACCCCCCACCCCCCAAGGTCTTCATTTTTCTCTATTTTTCCAGTGAACCGCTGAGCCTTTAACTCATAAAGGTAACACATAAAAACTGCCACCATAAGTGGATAATAACAATCATCATTGTAATAAAAAAACTATACATAATATTAGGAGAGTTAGGGCAGAATACCACCCATCAAATCTCACGACATCTATCCATAGCCAAATTAACCAACACAATACTCAAAGGCCCTTACTTATGTCCATGAACATCAATTCAATTCACTAAGCATAATTTATAATGGATATAATAATATACGACACTCATGTGATCAATTTGAGACAACCTATAAACCATACAATCATAATCTATACATAAATCAAGAGCCCGTAACAATCTACATATGAATTAATTACTAATTTGGCATAATCAATCTACCCACATTTTAGTCAAATTGAGAAATTTGAGAAAGTCAATGGTTAATGGAGAATTTCATTGGGAAACATCAATTATAAATCAATAGTATCGTATATTATGGTTTGAAAATGTTTCATGCAAGAACCCATACTTAGAGTAGAAATTGGACATTTTCATCTTTTTAAAATCTTTAAAAATCATCTTCGAAATTGAGTCTAAGGTGATAGAAAGCCTTAGATGAGAACTATCATACCTTATTATAAGAACACAATGATAATTGAAGAATAAACTCCATTGAAGATCCATTTTCAAGCTCCATGTTCACCTCGAGCTCTCATGGAGGTTTTTGGAGAAACATTGGGAGGGAATGGGTTTTGATCTTGGTGCTAGGGTTTAAATGAGATTTTCATGACTTATGTACTTAAAATACCTATAAAAAAGCAAAACAACCGTCCTCTTATTTTATAAGACTTTGGTTGAATTTTCAAATATCCCCCAAGTCTTAAAAGAAAGGTGGCAGGAAAATGCAGCACCATCGACGCATAAGCATCGACGGTCCGGTTGTGATACCACGCCCGTTGATGGGGTTGGTTTGTTGCATATTCATCTCCTAAACCTTCAGTATACATGTATCCATTGACAACATCCACCGATGGGTCGTCGTATGGTCGACTAGCCGTCGTTTGGGGAAGTCGATTGCGACTGCCTTGTAGTGTTGACCTCCAAGATGGGGTCCTCCTTCTAGGCCCCCCTGTGTGTCCTAGGTGGAGTCGTACTTGGATGTTAAACCTATAAACACACACGTCTAGTTATTAGGAACATATCCAAAAAATTTCAACCAGAAACAAGCCACGCAACATGCTAAAACACATCCAAGCTCACATGGACGTCCAATGGCTGTCTTTCGAACGTCATCGAACGTTCTTGGACGTTTGACCTCCAAACCTTACAAAACTAAACATGCTGACCCTACAGTATTATCAACATATGAGTATATTATAAACTCATTACACACACATAAGCACATGAAAACACATAAGGCACATAGGTGACTAGTCGTCGAACGTCTTGGTCGTCTCTTTACATTTGACTTCAAACTTAACCCAAATCTTTAGAAACTTCCTCAAACATCCTTTTAAACAATAACAGGAATTCAAGACTTTATGACACACACATTAGGACCTAGTTTAACCTAAGTCATTTTTAGAGGTGTTATACTTTACTTGGTCGTTGTACCTGTAGACTTGATGGTGGGTTATGAGTAAGGGTCATACATATATTGTAATGTTATGAACTCTTATGTACATAATTTGTTGTTATAACATGATGTTGGAGATACGTTATCTATGTATTGAATTATGGTGTTACATGTGTCGAGTCGCTTATATTTGATGATGTTTGTCTTGTGTTGTATATAGATTTGTCTTCAGATATATGTGATTATTGGCCTATGTGTTTTCTTGGTTGTTCATTCGGCTTTTCAAAGTAACTAAGAATGGTTTTGAACAAATGTCCCATATAGTATGATTTCCAATGTTTTTTGTGCATATTCCCATACTTAGTACAAGTGGGTAATAACCAATATTTCTATGTTTTTATAATTATGTGGGTTCTGGCTGTTGAGCTTCTATAAGGGCCATTTGAAGATGCTTGGAATCTCATTCTCCAAGTTTGATATGTCCTCACATTTCAAGGACGATGCCACTATATTGCTATTGGATGTTGTTTAGTCTTAAGAACACTTTGTTCATTCTCTTTCATTTAAAGACAAATGTTGTATATACCTAATGTTGACTTTATTCTCGTTTAGATGGTTTAATATGAGACATATCCTAGACTTCTTATAAATCTATATTTCTATATTATGTATTTGAAATGAAAGTAGAAGCATGTGTAGTGTTTTCTATGCGAGGAGTCTATGTAAACTCCCTACGTATATATTATGTGTATGCTAGTGGTCGATGTAAACCTCAATGTAGAAGTAATTAAAAAATTAAAAAAAATTCCACAATTTAACCTGTAAAGTGTAATTACGAATGCTAAGAGGTTAGTCTTAGTCATATTCGAGGACAACGACATCGGTAACTTCTAGGAGATGCTCCCCGTGTGTGACACAAATCATCTTTCATAAAAGTAAAAAGGACGGGAGCACCCCATAGAGAGATACTTGGTCGGATGAAACCCTAATCCAAAAATCTTTCAATTGCTCTTTCAATTGCTTAAATTCTGTTGGGGGGGGCCGTGCCATATTGAAGAATAAAGATAGGTTTCTTGTTCGGGAGAAGGTCTATACTGAAGTCTATCTTCCTTCTGGCAAGATGACCATGTATATCATCGGGAAATACTTCAAGAAATTCATTTACATCAGTGACAAACTCAAGAGTAGGGTTTTCAAAATCAGTATCCATTACCCGAATAGGAAAATATATGCAACCTTAGAGAATATTTTTCTATGTTTATGAAAAGAAACAAATTGGCCCTTAGGCAAAGAGAATATATTATTCAACTCTGGGATGGACTTATTTGTTAACTCGAATTTAATTACTGAAGTTTTACACACAATAAAAGCTTAAAAGGATGGATTCAATCCATACCAAGAATAACATCAATTTATATTATATCAATCCCTACAAGATCAAGATGAGTGACTCTATGGGATAAGGATACAAACCATTTCAATAGACTCTCTTAGCCTCGCTTCCCCAATAAAAGTATAAACAAAAGAAAATTCTAACAACACATTCAAAAAAACCATCAAAACTAATAGCCAAACTGGACTCCACAAATTATAAGGTAGAACCTATATAAAGCAAATAATAATATTAAGATTAAACACTTTCAACATATCTGTAACAACATCGGGAGAACCTTCTTGATCATGTCAAGTCTGAAATTCATAGAATCATTTTTTCTCTAGATCACTTGAACCAGAACAACTACATGGAGCTTGACTACCATCTTTTCCTTAGTCATTTATAGATGGAAAATAACTCAAGTAGTAAACATTTTTACTACAACCAAAGAAATTATTTGTGGCAATTAAACATTTTCTTGAATGACTCTTACTACACTTTTGGCATGTGGGTAACGAAGATCCATTTCCACAACTATTTACTTCATGAGTCTTAGTGTTTGGCATATGTTTTTTTTAAAATTAGGAACCAGAACATTGGAGGAAACATTAAATGAAATCGTGTCAAAACATAAAATTTCCATGCCCATTAGACACTGAATGTTAAAAGTCACAATTACTAGTTGTTACCCTCTTAACCTCCCTAGACCTTGCCTTAATATTTTCCTCTTCAGTGTGTACTGAGATTTACTTTAGTACCAATACCTTTCTGAAATATCTTTGTGTAATCATAGGTAACTAAGGAACTCTATCTGATATGATAGTCAAGGGAACCCCATCCATCCAAACTAACTCAATGATGTAGAGTTTGGTGCAGTCCTCAATTGAATCTATAGTTCTTACAACCAAGAAGTGGGCGGACTTAGTGACTTTGTCTACTTTAATTCAAATGGTTTCATGTTGTCTGCTAGTACAAGGTAAACTCGTAATGAAGTCCATGTTTATCACTTCCCACATCCATGTAGGAATTTCATATCTTGATTCATATCTCGTGGTTACCCATGCTCTACCTTCACCTATTTACAATTAGGACACTTAGCCACAAAATTCACTACGTCTCTCTTCATTTCATACTGCCAAAAAACTTCCAGAAGATCAAGGTACATTTTAGTGGAACCTGGATTAATGGAATACTTGGAGTTTTGAGCTTCAGTAAAGATCTTCTACCTAAACAATATCACATTAGAAACACATAAATGACCCTGGTAACAAAGCACACCATCTCCCCTTTGGGAGAAACCTCAACTTTCTGCTGATGAACTGCACCTTTAAACTAAAGTAATATTTGATAACTATCTTGTTTTTCCTTAACCTCAACTACCAATAAAGATTTTTATCCATTCTTAATTGTCACCCTACTATTTGATGTTTCTTTAAGGAAAACTCCTAAGAGAGAAAGTTGGTGAACATCTTTGGTCACTCTTTTCTTTCTTCCTCAACGTGTGCTACACATCCCATAGACAACCTACTGAGAGTATCAGCCACTAGCCACTACATTTGACTTACAATGATGATAAAACATATTAAACTCAAACTCCTTGAGGATTTCAAGCTATCTCCTCTGACAAAGATTCAAATCTTTCCGGGTGAGCACATATTGGAGGCTCTTATGGTTAGGGATTACATCAACATTAACACCATCAAAGTAATGTCTCCAAATCCTTAGGGAAAATACTATGGTTGTATGATCAAGGTCGTGAGTCAGGTAGTTCATTTCATACACCTTAAGTTTTATAGAACCGTAAGTGATAACCTTATCTCATTTGCATTAACACTTAACCTAGGCGGACCTTGAATGTGTCACAATAAAACACATAACCAACTAAACCATCTGGTAGAGTAATGGATGAGAGTGATGATGATGTTGGTAAGTTCTCTTTCTCTTATTGTAATATCAGTTCCTTCTAAGTGGGGAGTATGGTTAGGAAATGGGATAGAATGGTATAGAAGCATGTTGCATGTGCATGGTGTTTAGGAGTTTTGTTGAAATTGAATTTCATTAACTTCTTGCATTGTGTGTTTTATGAAGTTATGATTATATTGTAAGATGTGTTTATATGATGGTACATTTCATATTAGTATGTTTATATCATGAATTGTCTAAAAGATGCATTTTTAAAAAATTGGTAAAAATCACTGTCTCATTAAAACAGTTAACTGTAAAATTTTTGGGAAATTGACTAATTGATTCTTTGGTCAAATATTATTGTAATATGGTTAGATGTATGTAAGTATGATATTGATTACAAAATGAGTTTTCGTTATTTGGAATGAAGCATGTGAGTTTTGTAGCATCATGAGTTATAGAATTGTTTTCTAGTTTCTTAAAGTGTTGTGAATCTCTTGAATATGTGAAATTTATATTTTCTTCTTGAATTTTTATTTTATGGTTTGGTTATTATTTGCTAGTTAGATATCTATTCTTGGAAGTGTTCGGAGAGTGACAAGTGTCATTCGAGGACTAATGTTGTCTAAGTGGGGGAGATTGTAAGACCCAAAAAATGACTTAGGTGAACTTGAGCCTAATATTTTGATATTGAAGGTCTAAGTTTCTAAATAGGTCTAATATATGGTATTGAGTCAGTACCTAAAGTATTAGGTGCATTGGAAGTCAAACATCAAGGGACGACCAAGACTTTGACGACTAAGTCACCTAGGTGCCTCATATGTGGTTATATGTGTATAAGTGTGAGTCATGAGGTTTTAAGGTCCTTAAATAAGTTTTTATAGCATGTATAGGCAGTGTATCGAGTTTCGTGGAGTTTGGAGGTCAAACGTCCAATGTTATTATGAAAGTGTTTTTGAATTATTTGTATGAAACATAGAACCCTAGTTCGTAAAAATTCTCTTAGTTCATGAATTATACTTGTTAGCCTAGTTAAACAGATAATCAATGCTCCAAATTTTGAATGTCACATTATCAGTACATAAATGTTGCGTTCTAGATTGCATGTCAGTATTTTGAACTATTCAGTACTCCAATTAAATTTGTCTCATGCATGTTCAGTTGGGAGTAGACTTAGCAACGAGTTAGACTAAGGTTCATCGTACCCTCATAGTCCCAAATTTACGTGCCACCATATGATTATATATTCCCTCTATTCGACATTAGATTTAGTGATCATGTCAGACATGCCTTTATACCCCTAGAAAGGTATATTGGGTCCTCTCGATGGGGCATATAAATCGGACTCCATATCTAACTCACATGGTTTATGTTGGTTAATAGTAGATCCAGTCAGACTCTTAGTGCATTTGACTAGATTTTCAACACTTATATTAGTATAAATTGAACATGTTATTTTCTTGATTAGTACTTTTGTCATTTCATTCAATTCAGATTTTAAGTTAAATTTTAGTATCACCATATTTTCTACATCATTGCTCAGTTATGTTTTGTTCAGCTTATATATGTTTGTTACAATTAGGATCCATATCATGCATGCTCATTATAATCCATGTATTGACGCGGACTCTACGCTACATCCTTTTATTATGTAGGTTCAGGTACTCAGCATCTAGATTACACTAAAATTGATTCTCAATTTGCAATCAGCATTTTAGTGGTGAGTCCTCATATTTCGAGGAAAATAGACATGCTTTCATTCTTTACTTTCAACTTTGAGTTTTAATTTTGTTTCAGTTAGCTGAGGGGAGCGTCCGAACAATTCGAATCATTGTTAAGATTTTCAGACATAGTAGTAGAATCAGCTTGAGTTATTAAGTTTATCATTCATCTATCACTAAACTCTTAGTATGTTTCACATATTCAGAATTGTTAGATTTTCCCCACTTTTGGTTATCCATTGTTATAGCTTTCTCATCGTACATGTGTTATTTAGTTATTTTTAGAATGCCTTATATATATGCCAGATAGATGGCTAGCTTCGGGTAACTCATGATCCTTGGTATTGTGTTACTTAAAGGGTATCCTCAAGGTATGAAAAGGACTCCACACAATGTCTCTTATGAGACATCCAAGGACTTTTTTGAATCGTATTCTCTGAATACAAAATTATTCACCACCCCAAGGTACACTTTAGGTGTAACATTGTGTATAAGACCCTGATAACACATGAAACTTAGCATACATGATATATCAAAAATTTGATAAAGCAGAAGTGTAACACAAGTCTCAAAGACATATAATATATCATAAGGGGAAAAAAATAGGATGTAGTCCATACATCACTTATTAAGTTTGAAACAACAAGTCATGAAAGATAGAGAATGTCTCGGTCCTCATATCATGAATACTCACTATTCAACTTAACCAACCAGGGGATGTCTAGCCATGAGTGTGTGAGTAGGAACTCAAACCCTACATTCATCAGATAATGTAGGAACATGTATACATAGTACATGAAATGTATTGAGCGTAGGGCAATATGTACAAACATGAACATTTTATTATAAATAGTTTAAAACATCTAAATATGATCATTAATTGTACATTTTAACATAAAGAAATAAAACATAGAAATTATAGGATATAGTCAATACAATTGGAATAAAGGACAAAAGAAATACTTTGAAGAAAACATAGTCATTTTGTGGGATTTTAGACCATGAGAGCTATATCATGGAATCATGTATATTCCTCATACCAAAAGAAGAGAAAATTTCTTTCCAAGGTAGACTCCGTACATATCATGTTTTGGTAAAACGGATCCACTATTTAGGTCATTTAAAACAATCCTACGGGGGCACAATGTTTGGGACTAGAGGTTTCTACTAGAGACTACCCTACTTGAATCTCCACCTCAAAGCCTTCTTGGTGCTAAGTTTATATTATAATGGAATAGATAAGAATCCAAATATCAATTTAAGATAGGAAAACAACAATCCACTTCATTCAAAATAAAAACATAGAATATCTTCTTAAACATAATTCAACATAGATGAAAAAATCTTTAATTTTGTCAAAGTGAAGCAATATGTGAGAAATATCTTTCACAATCATGATTGTAATAGAATGTGAGAAAACCTCTCACAATAACATTGATACTTTAATTTAAAAACATTCTTAAATTCATTTATAATAACTTTATAAATACATGTATATCTTCATAAATTTCGTAATTCATTGGTTTATGCCTTCATCATAGCTTTATAGTTGAAAAATTTTAATTTAGGCATGCTTAAACATAATTCAATTGTGTACCATATATTAACATTGAATTACACATTAGAAAACTTAACTAATAAGAATAATTCACAATTGAATAAAACCCATTAGATTGAATTGAATCCCTAACTTAAATCCATAAAATTAAAAGGAGAATTTCCCAAATCTTTAAGGACCAATGGAGGAAAGAATTCCATGTGTGATTACTCACATGCCTTAATTCCAAAACACCACGAATAATGGAGGATCGAGAAGTAGGATAGAATCCTAGCTCTTCTTTATTCTTATTCTTATGAGAATTTCACTTTCACTTTTAACGAAACATTTCTATGTGTCATAAATATTTCTAAGATCCATAGAAACAACTCGTAGATACTTTCTTTGAACCTTAAAATTTAATAAAGTCTGGGACTCACATATGAGACCTATCTACGACTCGTATGAGTAATGAAGGACCGTCTAGTGGAACCCTAAAAAGGGTACTGTGACTTGATTTAAAAAATTTATTTCCCCTTTGTAAGATTTTCATCTACGGCCCGTAGAATCTTGTACATTCCTTAGATGGGAACCGTAGACATAAATTTCAACCAAAAAAGTTATTTTCCTTCTTTTTGAAATATTAGGTGTTACATGATTATACAATGTCTTTCCTGTATGCTAAATTTCATATGAAAAACATAGCTAAGATACTTTTTAGGATAAGAATTTAATAGAAGAAAGAAGGAAATTTTTCTATCTCTATTCTTTACCTACTTGTTGACGTCGTAAAGTTGGCAGCAAAACCTTGCACTACTCCAATGGTTCCCAACGTGCATCGTACGAAAGATGGTGGTGTCCCTTTTAATGATCCTGAGTTATATAAATTGTTTTTTGGAAAATTAAACTACCATAATGTAACTCATCTGGATATTTCATTTAGGGTAAGCGTTTTTAACCAGTTCATGTCTGCGCCTACAATTTTTAACATTCCGGAAAATTACATGTCTAGTGAAGAGCCCACTAAGTATTTAAGAATGTGTATTGGGGATAAATAGGCCTTCCAATTACCAATATTGAGAAATATTGTGTATTGGGGATAAATAGGCCTTCCAATTACCAATATTGAGAAATATTGTACATAGTATAAAAAATTGGCTAAGGCATATTAGCAAATTTCTATATAATGCCCAAATAAGCACAATACTAGGCATATTAGAAAATGTTGGCTTAAAGGGTGTTAGCAAATTTTTCTAAATGTACTTGAAATAATTATCCTAAACTAAAAATCTTCATTTTTCATTTCTCACATAAAAGGTATGAGGCATCCAATTGTGAAGCCTGGATACCATATCACATGATCAATTAAAATGATCATGTAGATTAAGCAGTGCCAATGGACATAGTGAGGGTCCTTGAGACTATAAGTAAACAATCCCAAATGAACCATAAATAATAGTTAGTTAGGAAAGTTCAACCAACCTATGTGCAAGCTCATGTGCAAGACATGTGAAGAAGCTGCCAAAGGAGGGGACCACCCTAACCGAATTCGGTCAGGGTAGTTATGGGGAAAAACGTGCATAAGGGACCACTCCATGTGGATCCTAACCTCCCTTAAAATTCTATACTCTAACCTACTTCCCTATATATTTAAATAATCTAGGACTAACCGAATTGGACCCATTAGTGCACCCGACAACCTAGGACAAAAATCGGGTTGACACTAACCTAGTACTAGTTAAAGAAACAACCTAGTACCTAACCTAGGATGGTCCAAAATGTTAGTTATGGTCCTTAAAACTTAGGGGTACTTTATTAATTACCATAGGTTAGTTAATTAATAAATTAATTAAAAAAGTCTAAAACCGAAAAATAAAAAGGAAATTTTCAGATTTCGGTTACGACAAGAAAGGGACAACCTAGTACCTAACCTAAGATTGTCCAAAGAGTTAGTTAAGATCCTAACGACTTAAGGGTACTTTATTAATTACCCTAGGTCACTTAATTAACTAAATTATCCAAATAATTATTTAAATTAAAGGGGTCAAACCGAAATTCCTACATTAACCTAGTACAACTCATGAAACATCTTAGTACTTAACCTATGATTGTCCAAAAGGGTTAATATTTGTTCCAATGATTTAGGGGAACCTTAAGAGTTACCCTAGGTACCTTAATTAAATAAATTAGCCATTTAATTAATTAATTTAATGGGTCAAAACGAAATTCTAAGGAAAAAATTTAGATTTGACCAAGTAATGTGCTTTCCTAGTTCTAGTTAATCTTGGAGGGGCTTTTTAGTAATTAGTTAATTAATTTATTTAATTAAATTATTAAACCCTAAGTTTAATGAGTGAATATTAATTCTAAAACCTAAAACTCACATTCAAACTGATAGACAAAAAGGACGCAAAAAAGTAAGGAACGAAAGCAAGAAAAATGCAGAAAATTTATCGATTTCTCTAGGGTGATTTCAAGGTTTCTTCAAGGTTTCATTCAAGGTGGTCTTCGTAGATTAAATTCTACATTAGGTATGGGTTTCTCTCCTGGACTTATTTCTCCTAGAGAAATTTCTTTCTAACAATTCAAAGATCTTTAAAACTAGGGTTGTTCCCGTGTTGTCGTCGAACTCCTTTGTCCCTTAAATCCTTTTCGATTCCATGTTGAATAGGTTATAGATCATGTTGTTGGTATGTGTTGCTGTCTGATCTTATGTGTAATGTTCTTTGATTATCAATGTTTGTTAAACTATGAAGTTGTGATCATATAATGTTAAGTGCTTAAAATGTGAATCATGAACCGACGATGTGTTAGGTACACCCGTAATTGTTTTAAGGGTTGATGTGTTTGTCCGAATATCGCATTGATGTTATTGTTACATTATGAAGGTGTTAAATTCATAAAATACTAATATGATTCTGTCCAATATGTCTTAAAAACGTTACCCTGAAGTCATGAACCAAGATTTGGTAAGAGAATGATACTATGTTAAGTTGTGTCCGAAACTTTTATGTATGAAGATCATTATTGTTTGTTGTGCATACGTACTGTAAATGTGACTTGTTGATGATGTTGTGTTCGTTAAATGATCATATTATGTTGTTCAAGATGTTTTAGAACTTTATGTCTAAAGTTATTTTATAAGGTTGGCTAAAAAGATATCCATGAAATCATAGTTTGAGTGATTGTTTGTGTTATGCAAATAAAATGGATAACAATACATTGTCCAAAAAGGATGCATGCAAATGGATATAATATTATGTTAAATAATTAAAAAGATTGGCTAACTAACAATATCCGTATCCAACCAAGAATGAAAGAATGTAAAATTGGCCTATGCTAGCAATGATGGTTATGTAATCTATACCCAAATGTTTATGCCACTAACCATATGTCAATATTGTATAGTAAGAGTATCAAATATATTATAATCACTTCTAAATTAGTTCAATAAATCCATAAGCAATGGCATGCCATTCATTGGAATAACTCCCAACATGCTCTAAAAGAATAAACTATGAACATATGTAACTCAATGAAAGAAGTGTTCATCGTACGTAAATGATGAAATTAAGCTATTAAACTAAAGTAAAGAGGTAACGTGAGTTATAAAATAATTAAAGGGTTCTAAATTAAAAAAGTCACCAGAATGGGGTGTTAAAGGAACTGAGACAAGTCTTAATTACACCTAAACTACTATGTTAAAAGAATACTCACGAATGAAGGTGTTAGAATGTGTGAGACTAGTCACATTAAACCCTAAGGATGATATATTAGGACAATTAACATTTCATAAATGTAAAGTAAGGATGAAAAGTTGTCAAAAGAGTAAGTAAATCTCAATCTAGAAGCAAGCCTCCATAACTTTTGAGTCAATACTAGTATATAAAGAAGAAATGAACATTCACGTAATGAGGTAAGTAATTATGTTAATTTATGATGCTAATGAAAATGGTGACAACATGATAAGAGGCTAATGTGAAAGATAAGAGAAATCTCAAATGAGCCTAAGTTAATGTTACCAAAACGTACTCACCTATGAGAGTGTAAAGTTAATGAAGAGACCAGTCTCTATGAACACTCTAATAAAAGTATTGAAGTTAATGAAGAGTTAATACTAATGATGCTATGAGAAATCATCTAATGAGCTATGATGTCCTCATTCTAGAAGCCAACTTCCATGATGTATGAGTTAAATGTGATGGAACTTTATACTGAGCAATGATAGGCTAGCTATGAGCGGTGATTCCTTCCTTCGGTATGGGCGGAGGTTCACGTAACTCTCATGACATGAGACTATCCGGCGTGTCGGGTATGGGTCTCGTTATATCTCACAGTCTTTGAACTTACACTGCCAATATAAGTATCTAGCAGGGTTCAAATCCTTATATACACGAGCATGTTCGAGTCACTTTGGCCAGTGATTCCACCTCTTTTTGGTGTGGAGCAGACACTGGATTTCATGATGCTCACATGATCGATGTTGGTTAAGGTTGAAATTCCCAAAGAAAGAATGAGGCCAGCCTCAATGTAAGAAAGATAATGAAATGAAAAATACAGATAATGAAATGAACGATACCTAAGTGTTTGTCCAAGACAATTAGAAGGTGAAATCAGATTCAAGTAATGACATTAGGTCATTCTTGGTCATTGCACTTCATGATCTCGATGAGAGTCTTAAACTTCATCCTAGGTATAGATGGTGTTTACATAAACTTACGAATGAATGAAATAAATAATATGAAGTACGAATGAATGAATGAAGCAGACTATGTGTTTGCGAAAGAAATCCCTCAGGTTGAGGTCCCATATGTTGGGCCCTCACTTGAGATGTCTTATGATACATCAACAATTCCAAAGTATTATGTATATGAAATGTATTATATATGAAACATGAAAGTAATGAAATTAATGGCATGATCAATAGAGAATTTCTTATGACAGGTAATGAATATATAGTGTAAAGAATGACTCACTATAAGTTAGGGAAATAATTCCTTAGTCCTTGGGTTACTTACATCGATTCATTGTCGGTATGGGACTACAATGAATCATTTCACTTGTAATTAAAACATAGGACCAAAAGAATTATTGAAAAACACAACAACAAGAAGAAAAAGATTGAAAAATAATCTAAGTGTACAAAGAGGAGCTCTCTTCCTAAGAGGATCGAAATCTCAAATCTTCGTTCGAGTTGTTCTAAAATAATGTGGATGATACTAATGTTTTTTAATCATAAAGAAAATGAGTTGTGTTCTTTGGATGCATTAAAATACATCATATTCATATCACAATTTACATCTAACGATTTAGGAAAGTCTAGTCACTAGGCTTTCAAGAGGTAGCATGCTTTTTAGGAAGAGCTTTCTTTGATCATGCATAGCCTTTTGTGTATGTGTGCATACACCCATACTTAGTAAAAGTTGTGTACTAACCCCTACTATTTACTATCTTATATATGTAGGTTAAGGGATAAATTGACGACTCTTGCAACAGTTTGGACATCAACGTTTCTCAAGACCATTTGGTAGGTCGTCTTGATTTCTAGGATGCTACAGTTTTAGTCTAGCCTTAGTTTTAGAAAAATATAGTGTATGTTGTCCCTAGCGTTTCTTTCGTACTTTCATTTCGAAGCTTTTGTAATAAGGTCGTGTTTGGCAAATGTATTAATGATATATTCTTATTCTATTTCAAATTTATTCTTATGATAGACGGTTATTATATTTATGTTGAGCTTATTAAATGATGAATTGATGAAATAACTATATGAAGTCTATGTATACTTCATACATTTAAATGTTTTAAATTTTCCGCTAAAAATAACCATATAAAAGTGTTAATGCAAGATGAGGCTTGTCTGCTGCCTCTGAGAGGTCAACGACGCCGTTTCAATCCGGATTCCTGATCCGGGTCGTGACACTATTAAACATTGGGAAGCATTGATGAAAAATTCTATGTTACTTTGAAAGGTGCCCTTGGACTTGGAACATTGTGTAGTAATCACAGTCCTACATGTGTTGGGTTTTCTGTAGTTGTTATGTCCAATTTATCATTATTTTGACTTTAATTGTGAAATGACCATTATTCGCTTTATCTTAGAATTTTCGTTTTTCGTTAAGGGTATGGTTAATGTAGTTTCCAATGCGACTTAGTTAGCTTTTAATTATTTGACACTTTTTAAGTTGAGAATTCTTGATAAGGTTGACTTTGGTCAACATTTTGAGTTCTTAGAATTAGACGGGAATTTCGTTAGTTTCAAACATCAAGTTTGACAAAGTCAAGTGGTTGTTAAGGTATTTGAGGCCTTAGGTTAAGATTTGGGTTTTTAGGCGACAAGTTGAGTTAAAGGCCTAAAGAGAGGTACTTGAGGGTATTTTTTTCAAAACACCTCTTATTCTGATAATCCAAGTTGCAACGACACATATTTTTTAGAATCCAATTAATCAATTGATTTTGAATATCTAATTTAGTAGGGTAGCATATTTGTTTCATTTTTATCGAGCCTCGAATGAATACTGAGGGTCCCTTTGGAGACATTAATAAGTTTAGGAGCTAGTTTTGTTGCTCAACAGAGTCAACTCATGCTCAAATATTCAATTAATGGCTAAAATCAGCCACCTTTCTTCCATTTCACTTTCTTCTCAATTTGGAAGCTTGCGAGAGAGATTTTGGAAGCATTTTCTTGAGAAGAACTTGTGTGTGTGTGCCATCATGACCTCGAATTTTGGGTCATGATATGACTACATACTATGGTGTCTTTGTTGGCGGGAACCTAGTTTTATGGAGGAGTAAGAAAAAAATTGTTATATCTCCATCCACTGTATAATGCGAGTACAGATCTATTTCATAGTCTACATATGAGATTATGTTGATACGTCTTAATGGAAATTGGCCCAATGTATCACCCGCCGGTACAAATTTGAGCAATCAAGCTACTCTTCGTATTGCCTCAAATGTAATGAATTATTAAAGAACTAAACATATTGAGGTTGACTGTCATTCTGTTCATTATTTACTTGAGGAGACCTTGATTTTCACTTGCTATGTGAAGACAAGAAAGAAACTAGCTAATTTGGTCACAAAGGCGTTACATGAATCTCGAGTTGATCATCTTTGTAACATGTTGAACATGATCAATATCTATTCTCCAATTTGAAGGGGAGAAATTATAGAATGTATATAGACTTAATTCCTAGTAAAGTACATAACGTATTTAGATAACAGATTTATAGGAATAATATTTTATTTCATTTCTAAGTTAGCACACAATTTATTGTATTTGTATATTGCTTATCTGTTGGAATAAATAGTCTTGTTCCATCTTATTACATGGTATTATAGCAAGGTTTATCCTCATTAGGCTTACCATTCCACACTCTAGTTGGGTCTGATCATGAAGGAGGGAGTTTTGGTGTGGGTAAAAGTCCCACATTGATAAGAAAATGGACAGGTGATCTCCTTATATGGACTTGAGAAAACGACTGAAGCGTATAATGAAGATTTCCTTGTTTATAGCTTCTTGTTTTTTTGTTTACATTAGGGATGATGGTGATGTGAATAAATACTAATAAATATTTATATTATCCACAACTTCCCATTAGAAGCTCGACATCCCATCCTTGCTAAGAAGATAGTAATCTCTAGTAATGAGAATTTGGAGGCCACAATTGATCAGACAAGTAGTTATGAAAAGATGAGTAAGTTAAACGCCCTTGATGATATATAGGATGATCTCAAACGGCTTGTTGATGCTAGAATCACTAAGATAGCTCAAATAGTCATTCTACCACCAATAAACAGGACAGATTCCTTGGATTCAGGTGAAACACACTTTATTTTTTTGTGTGTGATTGACGCTGAAGGCATCGATAAGATGGATACAATCAAGCATAAATAGATGTGGACAAATTAAGAGAAGCATCGGATAAATGTGGTTTCTTCCAAATTGTTAATCACGACATTCCAATATTTGTCCTTGATGAAATGTTACAAGGACATCGAAAGTTTTATAAGAAATATATCAAGTTTAAGAAATAGTATTACATTCGATATATCATGAAAAAAGATTGTTCATGCTAGAACTTTTTATTTGTTTAGCCCTTATGTTCAAGCTACAAATTGCAGAGATCACATTTTATTTAAAATGGCACCTAAACCTCCCAGTCAAGAAGAATATCAAAGACCATGTAGGTATATGTTCTGAATATGAATCTGAAAGCCAAACATTAATTTAATATGCATTATGCAGTGATAAAAATTGAGATTCGGTGTTTCATTTATTTTATAAAATTGATGTAAAGAAATACTTATGGACTACTCTAAGCATATGATGAAATTGGGTGGTTGCTTTCATCGATTATTGTATGAAGGTTTCGTTCTTGATCGTTTTCATCTCAATGATATGGATTGCAAAGGGGCTTGGTGCTTTGGCCCTTTACTATCCAGCATGCCCTCATCCAGAACTCACCATAGGCACCAACAACCATTATGACTATGAATTTCTCACACTCCTTCTACAAGATCACACCATAGGACTTCAAGTGCTTCACCAGAATCAATGGGTTGATGTTCCTCCTACGCGTGGTGCTCTTGGGGTCAAAATTGGAGATCTTTTGCGGGCTAGATTTATTATTATTTTTTAATACAATGTACGATTGATAAGATTTAATATATCCATGTACATAAGTGTTGAGCACACAGTAATGGCAAATAAAGTTGGAACAATGGTGTTAGTTCTTTGCTCGTTCAGCACAGACTCAGTGTCATCTTCGAAGCTTTGTAGACTGGTTACTGATTATTGTCAGAAGGTAACCCTCCAACATATCATGCAACAACAGTGAGACTAACGTTTTACTACCATTGAAAGGTCTAGATTGAACTTCTGCATTATCACGTTACAAGATCTAATCTTAATGTAATAACTAAATTCATGATGAGATATGAATATTTTACTTTTGATGCTGGTTATTACCTATTGTATTGTATTGCTGCTTTAAATACGACACTCGTTTTTAAAGACAACTTAACCTTTGTTGTATCGTGTTGCTAAATCCTTTGTTATGTTATGACAGAAAGACCCATTTTATATATGTAACAAATGATTTAAAAGCATTGAGGCTTGTATCAAAAGGAAATGTTGACGATGGGAACACCGAAGTGCCACAAATATTCGTTCCACCAACTAAAACAGAGTAATATGTAAGCAGTTGTGAAACAAAGTTCATTTTTCTAGTGATAGATCCAATTAAGTATAAAAAGATTGTGGACAAAGTTTGACAAGTATCGGAGACATGGGGTATAACTTCTTCCAAGTAATTGATCATGTTATTCCATTAGTTTTCCTATTGTAAAGGCTGTAAATCGATTGAATACGTGGAAAGAACAAAAGACCCAGGAAAATTTGTTACATGGGAAGGTGTTATATGTAAAGCGAAAGCAATAAAAATTCTACATGATAAGGAAGGTTCGAAATCTTATTGACGTGGACAATGAGACAAAGGGGGACAAAATGTTTGAAGGATGAGGTGCTTTTTGTAGGAATATTAGCTGGAATCACTAATGCACCCTCCATCATTGGTCTTGGTATTTGGGAAATTACCTCAATAATTATATCATCTTGTTAATCAAATTTATTTTTATTTATCATTCCACACAATTTCATTAAAAATATTGGCTTATAGTATTTTCATACCTTATTAGTTGTAGCACCTAAAGAAGAGGGAGATGAACATGATGGAGCTTTGGGAGCAACATGCAAATGATAACACCATATTTTTTCCTTTGATATAGTTGAAATTGATCGATTCGTTGAAATCAAACAAAGATTTCTCCATCCTCAGTATTCATCAAAACTCTCTTCTAATGTAAAAATAGAAGCACATTAACTAACATAGATTAAATAGAGAAGAAAATCCAATATAATAAAAATATCAGAAGAAGGAATTTTTCTTCATCTTTTCTACCTTCTAAAAGTGATTTTAAATACAAAATATAGAGGCCACAAGGTATGAAGAAGACATCCAAATTATTATGTAATATTTAAGCGTTGAAGCATATCCAATGTATATGAATTGTCTCTAGTAAATTGAAAACATTGAAAAAGTAATTAGAATAAGAATTCAAAGAGTTCTTGTTTAAAACATGTAAAACTTAAAATCCCATTTCCGCGTCTAATTTCGGATGAAACTTGACTTTTTCAACAATGAGTCTGTGATGTTTGAGAAATCAAGACACAACTTCCGACACAAGTGACTATGATCGTTCAATAGTATGGTAATCCTACTAAGGGTTGGGGTCATTTCCCAAGGGAGTGGTATTGAGAATTAATAGAAATTAGAATTACGTGCTAATTAGTTGTTGCTAAAGACATTGACGATTAAAATATTGTAAATTAAAGGGGTTATTCTAGCGGCAATTAACAATGGGGGGTTTTGTCACAGGTAAGTTATAAGAGCAAAAATAAACAAACAGTTCTAAATAATGAGAGGGGATTCTTGAGATGTGATGGGAATATAGGTTAATCCAGGTTATTGGGTACATGCTTTTGATAGAAAATACATAGAATAATTATGACTAGGTTAATCCATAAGGGAGATAAGTTCTCTCTCGAGCAACTTTCCCCGTTTCAAATGGGTTTCTCTTTGACATCCACTTACCATTTGAAGACCAGCCTACGCCTTAACACACTCATGTTGACCCACTTCAACCGGCTATCAATTTAGTAGTTTTAGTTTTAAGACTTCTCTCTCTCGCAAGCCGAAAACACATTAATAAACTTGTATTTGGAACTACAAATTCCTTTTATTCGTCCACAACTACGAAACGAAATCACAATTAAACTAAAGTTAATCTATTAATAACCAAGACCCAACAATTATATTAATCCATATTGCATAAATCATAGCCCAATAATTGGGAATTTTAACCAGACATGTGTAAGAGATAGAAATTTATACCAACATGAGCTAGTATTCAACTTGGTATGAAGTTTTAAGTCTTAATACAAGCTGAAAATGAAGAATTCAAGAGATCCATGAATAAATCATGAAGATGAAACCCTATGGATCTTAAAGTCTTCAAAACCCTCTCAAACTTAGATAAAAAATATGAAAAAGTACTATTCTTGATGAAAATTATAATATTGTTTGACTCTTTCAGATACTACTACTAGTACTTATTGTTTTCATATATATATTTGTATTGCATCATTCGTTGTCATTAGTCGGAATTTCCTATCAACTCGACAATTCCTCATTTGGTCTAGTTCATCTCCATCATGCACCAGCCTTCAACATATCCGCACTTTGGGTCATCAGGCGACATGGTACTGCTTCGTGGAACTACTCGGCGATGCACTGACTGCTCTGATTTACTGCCAATTTATTCCTTCTTGCGACGTAGTGCCCATGCTTCCCTTCAAACTTCAAATACGTGAAACTCAAGAATTTTCATAAGATATTGAGATAAAAGAAGAATTTGAGGACAATATTTCTGATAAAATATAGCCCTAAATTAGTCCAAATTGTGTACTCATCAACACCTGCATCTTAATCTTGTGTTTATCCTCAAATAAAACTGAAGTTTAGCAGTTCAACAAGGATGTCTCAAAAGTGCTACACAAGATTCAATAGTGAATGTACACAACAAGACTCACTTTACTTATGAAAGGATGAATTTTGTACTTAAAGATTCAAGTTGTGACACACTATTACCAAAGATTCTCAAGCTCGCAGTAATTTTTTCAAATGGAAGTTCAAACTAAACAAGAACATTCGAATTCCCTCACAAAAATGATGATTCAATTTTCACACACAAAGGTATAATCAATAAAATTCGAGGAGCTAGATACAACACTCACTATAAGAAAGAGGAACCCAATGCATGCTTTCGTCCATAGGTTTGCCCGTACTTTCCAATCAACATCTTTCTCAGCTCACTCAAGATCAAAAAGTTCTTTATAAGGCTTGTATGGGGTTTAGAGCAAAGTTATGGTCATTTAGACTCAGTGACTATTATCCTCATGAGTTTTGTTTCTTACAACACTTCCTTTCCTCTTCCTTGAACATTTTCTCTAGTGCTCATAAGTCAGTCTATTATTCAGTTCCATAAATCTCTTGGAAACCCCATTTCTTTTGTACATTATTTAAGAACTTTCTTTTTCATTATTTTCTTTTCTTTTTCTTTTTCTTTTTTTATGTGGATTGTTTCCATTTTTTTAACACCATGGGTTAGAGGAGACTTCCCTTGCACTTCTTGACATTTCCTTTTCCTTTCATCACACCCTAGACTAAGTTGGCTATTTCAATCAAACCAACAATCATGAGGATTATAGGAAGTTGATTAAGAAAGGTCTAGTTTCCATCAAGTTTCTTCAAAAGAACGTTCAGGTTAGAGAGGTTTTGATAGGTTCATACAATCATAAGGTAGGTAACTAAAGAGGTATATGTTAGTTGGATCACACTCTACAAAATTCCCTTAGATCATATCAAGAGAAATCCTTATTTAGTCGACAGGACCAGGGGTGGAGAATTCTAGGTGTTGTCATGCATGGTTGAAGGCTTATCACACAAGGTATAAAAACTTCAGTCAAACAAGACTCCACAATTTTTCTAGTGTGCAGCAGTCATCACAAAAGAATCAAATTAATACATGACTAGTTATAACAGGATGCAAAGAGTTCATATATTCTCTAAGAAACTTCATTTGGTCTCATCATATCCATACATTCATGTTTGTTTGATTGCAAGCGCTATTTCAGTCATCGATATTGATTGAAACTGTGACTCAAATTTTCTAATGAACAGACACATTTAAGCGCATGAAAGAGGTGGAAATTTTTTTCGGAAGGATCGAAATCATTTTAATAATGAAAACAAAAAGGATACATAAGCTCAAGCATCCATAAAAATAGTGTATAACACAATTTACATAGAACAACACAAATATAAACACAAAACACAAATATCAATATTCACACAAAAGGTGTGGACCTCACTCCACCATAATTTAAAAAAAATTGTTCCAAAATACAAATGTTTAATAATCCAAGGATCAATTTAGAGGAATACAATGAGGGAGCTAGAGAATAATCCTGATTAAGCAGTTGCTCCATTTGTTAGGGCGGCAAGTTTCTTCCTTTTACTTTAGGTCTATCTATATCTGGTGCTTTGAGTTGTAGTCATTCAACAAATTTAGTATTAAAAGAGAGGCGAGGTGGGGACATTAAACGGTCCGCTGAGTGGTTCAACAATCTCTACACACCTTTTCTAAGCACCCTAACACACCTATTATTAACCCACATTCTCTAATTCTCCACGCTACCCTGACTTAGCTATGCAAAATGTTAGACTTAAGTAAGACCCCACCTATGCAAGCACAACCCCTGAGGATATGACCCATTTTAAGGTTAATAAGCACACAAAATTTTTAATAAGAACAAAAAATTTTTGTACTTATGTGCCCTTTTTGCACCTCAACATCATAATATCATTGCATTTGATTGCAAAATCAATGAAGGGAATTATAGGTCTAAGACTAACATCTTACGATGAACGATTTAAAGTTGAATAACAGGGTAGTAATGTAATCCAAGTACTAAGTACAAATCAATTCTATAATACTTAGGTTATGAAGACATATGTAGAGATTAATGTGCAAACGTGCAGTTAAAGGAATGAAGATGTATAAAAGTGAACGAGGTTAAGAATTTAAACTTTGGCTACAAAGCTGTCCATTTCTTGCCCACTCAGCGATATTAGTCATGTTCGTTGAGTCATACAGCGTGTTTCTAAGCAATCACTTGTTTTGGTGAATTTTACAAAACTTTCTAGTAAGTTTGGGAGTTAAACGGTGCTAAATGTTGGGAATACCGACAAGTATGGTGGCTTGTTAATAATTTCGTAGGCTCACCAAATTTTTACATAATTCAATTTTGATGATGTCTTGAGTAGAACGACAGATAGGGTCAGGGTCTCCCGCATCTTATGCAATTTGCCGACTGGATCTGTAGCTTGACACCCAGCATTTTTCAAACACTTCCCTCACTTCACCCTCTACAAACAACATACCATTATTTTATCTGTACGCAAATATACAATGATGACGGGCTTCAGGTTTCCCTCCAAACAATGCTTTAGTTAAAGTCACGACACGATGCAATTCAGAAACTATCATTCATCCTTGGAGTCAACCATGGGGTAGTTAGGCGAGTCCTTGGTGAACAGTGGATAGCAACCTATAATCAAATGGGTGATTTGAGAATCCTGCAGCTGCATAGTCATGGATTTTGAGGTAGACATTTCATTCATCATTTCAATGTCGTCCTTCAACTCATTCATCTTCTTGTCTTGTTCTTCGAGATTTTGTTGAATGACTGAAAGAGCATCGTCATTTTACAGACCCCCATGGTTTTTCCCATGCTTACCTTATCAAAGGAAGAAGTTCTTTTCCTTTTTTATGGCTTGTGCTTCCAACCCTATGATTCATTTGGACAGAACGTCAACTTTAGCCACTAGTGCGTTACATTCATGTTTTTTGGGATTCCTTGTTTGTGTCAATCATACTATTAAGGAGTGTTGTGCCGACTTTGTAGGTCTGGTGGAGAATAAGTCCCTTGAAATTTTGATCGTCTATGCTTCTATGTTTGGGTCTTACACCCCAATAGAACCACTCCATCACCGTCTCTTTAGAACTTCCATGAGATTGGCAATAGTTGTAGCACTTATTGAAACTTCATCCACATTTCTTGAATTGTTTCACAATCTGGGAGCACCCCCTAGACGTAACCTGCGTGGTCATCCTCATAGAGGAATTAGACTAGATCTTAGCACTCGTCATACATATAATAGGTCAAAATACAAAAAATTAAAATTTTTTACATCTTGAAGTATACATTGATGTATCACATATCATTTATGGAGTTTACATGGACTCCTCACTTCGTGAAGATTACATAGGCTTATCATTTAGTCAACATACCAATATGTAAGAATTTAGTCTAATAAAGTCATGTCACAATAAAGCATCTAAAACAAAGTAGAGTATTTGAGCATAGCCATTATACAAATTCATATTGCCACATAGGGCTTACAACAAATATATTCAAGAATAGGAAAAAATTAATGTCTCTAAGATAATAGCAATACTACTAGGGTAGAACATGTGACACCATCCTTGAACTATATGACCTACAAAAACATGGGGAAAATTCAAAGTCTTCGTGCAAACCAACCTTCATACCTCAATGTCCTGAACCTACATTGCTGGTGAAAAAATAAAGAATATGGGTTAGTACACCCATATGTTTTAAGTATGGATATTTGTAATAAACCAGTTTGATGACACGCACAAAAGAAACCATTTCTTGAAAACATGCTAAGTCATTTACAAAGCCTTTATGCACACAAGAGCATATACAAGTCAATAGGAATAATAATATTTAATACAAGTCCATATTCAACACAAGACCAATACCATCACAAAGTTAAGTCAACGTGGATAATATCAACATAAGGCCATATCAACATGAATGGCATCATATCAAGATCGTATAAGCATAACAACTCCAACATACTGTCCTAGCAACAACTCATGCACAAGAGTTCATAACATCACATAATATAAGACCCTTGCTCACAACCCCTTGCCGCGCAATAAAGTCCAATGCTTTTGTGAAGACCCATAATCCCACACAATCAAGTAAAAACCAAGTAAAGGACCATAAGAAATGTCTACATTTCATATATCTTTATATTATGCATCCTCATAATCATGTACATAAACATAGACCAATACAATGTTCACCAATGAAACTAACATCATATAGGATTATCAACATGTAAAATTATCATATACATTTCATTCATCATAAGTACATAAGAACAACCTCCTAGGACTTCCCTCAAGGAAAACTTGTGTCATGTATAAGTAGAGTCCCATGCCCCTATATACACTAAGCAAACTTCTTAAGTCACCCTAGTTAGTGTTCACTTTATTACTTTCATTTTACTTTTGGGAACAATCGCCTTAACCGATAATAGACCATGTGAGCTAAACATGGAATCTGATGTCATGAAACCTTACATCGAAAGAAGGTGGTCTACTTGCCAAGGTAGGACCAAAACATGAACATAGAATTATAGGTGGGTCCACTAGCTAATGTTCCTATGGAGGAAACATAGTTAAGGAACTAAGAGATATACGTGAAACACTCTTTATGCAAAATTGCATTATAGTCTCCATCTTATGAGAACCATTGTGAACCGACTTTTGCACATTGGGAAGGGACATCTATCATAACTAGTTCGCTCCATGCTAAGCTAAAGTCCCTTTTTGAAATGTATTTCACTCAGTCTTAATCATCTTAGCATAATATAGGCCATAGGAGACTAACCCCTTGTATATCATATGATTATCTCATTAGTTATTGCATGAGAACGTCCCTTCATAACAACCCTTTATTTGTGAGATCAACACATAATAATCATATCATAGTAAGGCACACAAGTAATTCATATTTAATCTTGTATCATGATACCATTAATATGATCTCCAAATTCACATAGTCAATACATTTAATCAGAATCATCATATCATTATCTTCTCAATCTAACCACATACAATACTTCCATTGGATATCATTATCAAGTATAATTCATCATCATTGAAGTAAAGAACTCAAAATTGTAAAGTCTTACCACATAGCCTTCATAAGTATCCTTTAAGATCTTACACTCCATTCATCACGTTTATCCAATTATCCACTCATCATCATCATAATGTAGTGAATTAGACAATAACATGATCGATTCCAATAACCCTAATCATGTATAAGTCCAATTCGTAACTAGGGTTAGGGAAAGGGGTTCATCCATTAAGAAATCCAACAAGTAATCCAATCCCAACAATACATGACAATGAGCAGTCTATAAATGGAATAGCATAGTTAACACATAAGTCTAACAATCAATTCATAAGCATGAACCACGATTTGGGGAAGTTGGGGAAAGGACATGGATCACACAAAATTCCCATTGATCAACATCAATTACACAACAATATTTACATAATTAGACATAGGTAATCACAATTAATCATAATTAATCATCAATTTAATGTTTAGAAGGAAGCCAATTTGTAGAGAAAAACCCTTGGAATTGGATGATTTAGAAATCATCTTTGAAGGGACCTCTTGGGGAAAGAAATCCTAAGGGTTAAGAATCCATAACTTAATGAATACTAATTCGACGAATTTGATAATAAAAGTTGAGAAGTTGATATTCTTCTCCAATCTTCCAATGCTCTTCAATAGAGGTTGAGTTAGAGGGAGAATTTACAGGGAAGTGAGAGTGATTTCATGAATTGTTTTGGGTGGGTAAAAATTAAATAAAACTAAACCTAAATCAATATATAGTTACCCCCTAAATTACCCAAAATACCTCTCACTTTATTGTGTCTTTTTGTGAAGTCAAATTCACTTAAAAACGACATGAACGAATTTGCGAAGTGGTTGTGCGTCGCGTGGCAGTTCCAGATCTTTTTTCTTAATTTCGGTTTAAGGCAGTGATCCTTTTAAAGGTCCCACGTCTCGACGAAATATTTTCCTTCCAACTGTTATCTGCGCGACGTGTGACAACCTCCAAATATTGGCTGCACGCTGGCTACTTTGGCAACCTACTTGCCAATGTTCGGGTCTTCCTAAAGGACCCTTGTGGTGTTCCTTGGGGAGTTGTGACTGTACTTTCTGACCCTATAAAAATCATTTTACCTATTTAAAGTCTTTTTATACGTTTTGGACTTCATATGACACTCCCAAATCTTCACAAACTACAGGGACGTCTACAAGTTTAATTTCACTAGTTTGTGGACATCAAGGTCGTTCTTTGACATTTACGCTCTACTACTTCTAAATAAATGTAATTATGTTAGTCTAGCTCTGGAAACATCATTTTAATCATTATTAGATAGATAAGTCTCTAGTCTAGTTATAGGACTGCCGGAGTGTTACAAATTGTCTCATTCCGTGCTTGTTTGAATATATGGAGATTTTCCTTGAGGTTGAATAGTTTCAAGAGGGGATGATCCACGTGGTACTCATAACTATCATCCATTCTTTTTTCCCTTCTATAATATTTAAACAAGCAAAAAAAAATACAACTAAAATTAGTAAAATTGAAACTAAGAAGAATCATAAGTTCTACGTAACTAAGAACTCTCTCATAACACTACTTTCCAGTAGTGGCGTCATTTTGATGTTTGAGTAATCAAGACACATCTTCTAATGCAAGTGTATACAATCGTGCAATATTATAGTAAACCAACCAATGGTTGGGGGAATGTCCCAAAGGAGTGGTAGTAAGAATTATTAAAAAAATAGTCGTAGCTAAAGACATTGACGATTCAAAATATTGTAAATTAAAGGAGTGACACAAGTGTCAGTTAACAATGGGGGGTTTTGTCACGAGTCAGTAAAAAAGGCATAAATAAACAATAAGGATTCTTGAAATGTGAAGGGAATACGGGTTAAGCAAGTGGTCATATTCTTTAGTTAAGAAATCATTGAATAATTGTTACTAGGCTAAGCTTTGATGGGGATAAACTCTCTGTAGAGCAACTTACTCCGTTTCAAATGGATTCCTCTCGAACACTAACTTGCCGCTCATTTTGTCGAGCTGAGTATGTGGGAATGACACTGCGGTTCATTCTTACGAGCTGAACCTCATGTCGACCCATTCCCACTGATCATCAATTTAGTAGTTTTAGTTTTACGACCACTCTCTTGAGCAAGACTAAAACACATAAATAAACTTGTATTTTAAACTACAAATTCATTAATTTCATCCACAACTACTAAAAAAATCACAATTAGACTACAAACAATCTATCGTCAAGCAAAATTAAACAATTATCTTAACCTATATTCGCTAAATCACACACCAAAAATTGGGATTTTAGCCATACATGTAAAAGATATAGAAGATTATACCAAACTGAGCTCGCACTCAACTGGGTATGAAGATTTAAATCTTAACACATGCCAAAAATGAAGAATCTATGATAGTGAAGTCCAAATCATAAAGATGAACCTCTTTGGATCTTTAAGTCTTCAAAACCCTCTCAAACTTAGGAAAAAAATATAAAGTACTATTCTAGACAAAAATAGTTATATCTTTCGACTCTTTATACTACAACTCTGACAAATAGTTACTTTTTCACAGATCTATGTTTCAGCGTATCATTCGGCCTCATTAGTTTGAATCGCTCATCAACTCGGCGATTCCCCCTTTGTTGTAGTTCATCGCCGTCTTGCACCAACCTTTAACATCATCGTGCGTTAGGTCATTCGATGACATGGTTCTACTTCCCAAAACTACTCGGTGATGCACCAAGTGCTCATTTTTACCGCTGGTTTGGTCCTTTCCTTTAGGGCATACCAGACTTGAACAAAAGGTGAAGTAAGACTTTTGGTCGACTAACCAAGTGGACTCGGCAATCCTGCAGCCTTCATTCCTCCGTTTTTTTCACCCTTTTTGTTCCTTTTTTTGAGGTAGTGACCATGATTCCTAATGATTCAATATATGTATCCTTTATATTTCGTGATCAACGACACTAACCAACAGTTAGAGTGTCTACGAATCGAAGCTAGTAAAGTAACTCAACCAAGGGTTAGGGTCATGTACCAAGGGACTGGTAGTGAAAGTAGTACCTTCTTAGAATTCCATTCTAAATAGTGATAGCTAAAGATATTTTTGAATATTAAAAAATTAAATTCAATTGTGAAACAAAAGTGTCAAATATCAAGAAAGGGTTATGTCGCAAGTAGTAAAATAGAAAAAAAAAAGGAGAAAACAAGTATGGGAGAGAGTTCTTGGGGTGTGACCGCAATATATGTTGACACAAACTAATGGGTACATGATTTTGATAAGAAAATTCGCAGGACAATGATAACTAGTCTAAGCTTTAGGTGAAAGTAAGTTCCCTCTTGGGCAACTTACCCCATATCAAATAGAATCCTCTCGAACACCCACTCGTCTAAACTAACATGTCTACGCCTTACCCACACTATGACCTTCCGATAGAGGATGCTTAGATATGGGACTAGGACTTAACCTTTTGGGTTGAGCCTCATATAGACCAACTCCTTAGACCATTAGTCTAGTGGTCTTGGTTTTGCAGTCTCCCTCTCAGGCAATCCAAAAAGACATAGGTGGTTTTTTATTTGCAACTACAAACCCATTAAATTAAACCGCAACAACCAAGTGAAATCACCATTAAAATTTATCTAATCTTATAAGTAAGTAAGATCTAACAATAGTATCAACACATATTTACTAAATCACACCCCCAAGAAGGGGGGGGGTTAGCCACACATTAAGCAATAATAAAATATTCTTAAAATAATGAAGGAATCAACTGGGTATAAGAGATTAAACCTTAAAAATGACAAAGAAAGGTAAATAGAGAAGATGCACTTCCAAGATTTGATGAAGAACTTCTTTCCTCAAGCTTCCTCAAAACCCTCTCCAAACTTGAGAGAAAATCATAAGAAAAATCAAAGTGTCTAATGATTGATACTCCAAAATTTCTCAAAAAAAATCTATCTCTAAATAATAAAATAGTGTAGTACTATAGGCTTCAGATTTAGTGCTGGTGGATCCACTCGGCATCTTCATTCTTGAACTGCTGAGTGATTCAGCGATTCGCCCTTTCTCTGATGGTCGTCATTTGAGCCTTGCCTTTATTCCATGCATGTTGTAATTTTTGGCGAAATATCTCTGCTTCGTGTAACTATTCGGTGAAGCGCCGACTGCGTCTTTTCTTCAGCTTTTGATCTACTTCCTTCAGGGCTCACTTGTTGTAACAGAAGGCGAAATCCTGCTACATGGCGCGTTGCCAAGTGTGCTTGGCGATGCGCACTTTTCATCATTGGATATTTTCTTTCGTTTTGTTTTTGGTTTGCATCTAAGTGTCCATGCTCCTACCAAATCATGAAATACCTGAAACTTTGAAGTTTTTTTAACCAAATATAGAGATAAAATACACATTTAAAGACACTATTTGCATTAAAATAAGGCTCTGGATGAGTCCAATTTGAGGACTCATCACTTCTCTTCAAACTTTGAATACCTATAACTTAAGGATTTTCATTGGATATTGAGATAAAACAAGCATTTGAGGACACTAATTATATTAAAATATATCCTTAAATAAGTATAATTCATGGACTCATCAGTCCGCCTTTGTAAATATGAACCATCTCAAACAACCTTGCTTCAACAGGACCATCAATGCCTTTCCTGCTATCAAAATATCCCAATTTGACTTTCATCCTTACATCTCCTCTTCTTCTTTTTTTTTGGATATTCCCACTTTCTTGCAATCTAGGAAGGTGCACAGTGTTGGCGTGAGTTTAAGTATCAGTTTCACTCTCATAATCCACAAACCTAATACTAATTTTAGCAGATTCAAGTATATAATCACAGATATTTACCAACTTGAACACCAAATAAGCATCATATTATTTCTTTGGTGACAACATTTCTGTTCCTATTGTTCCACGAACAACCTATTGACTCCCAATTATAAGATATGCCACTTTAGGGAATCTTCAAAAGCATTGCAAAAAACATTTGTAAGGAGAATTTATTAAAAAAAATTAAAAGATATGTAGGTCTTTAGCTATTTAGTAGGTGTACAAAATGCGAATGTAAAAAAACTAAAATATTGAGTCATACATGGTATTATTTAATTAACTCTTTAGAACAGTTTTTCATTTTTATCATCAAAACATTGACAAGAACTAGTGCACCATGTCTTTGCACTATAAAGACCATTACCTGTGGGGATATTTAAGACATTTCTATTAAAGCATCTCCACTAATGGGCATGATCCACCTTTTCTAAAATATAGATGAACATTAACCATCTTTGATGTGTACTAATTGACCTTCATTAATCATATCATTTAGTATTATTTTACTAATACCATGCTAATAGAGGGAATCTCTTAACTTTAAAGTTTGAGTATTATCCTTGAGCTACTCAAAACCATTTCTTACAAAGATTTTTTTCATATCAAGAGTTTGAAACTGAAACTTATAGTTTAGAGAGGAGCATCCACATCGATTGCCATATATTGTTTGATGGTAACTTTTTTCCTTAGTTATTGTGTTAATTTGATATCTCCTAACCCAAATCATTATATGTGAAAATTTTCCATGTTGAGCTACTATTAGTTATGGAGTCATAATTCTCTGTTAATCTCTTTACATACCCTAAATGTATATGCATATCGAATCCATAATGTATTTCATGATATTTTTGTATCTACGCCAAAATTTCCATAATATTTGATTTAGTACATATTAAAATAAAGGTAATAATTATCATTACTGTCCGCTACACATAAATGAAGGTAATATAATCTTTCACATTCCAATATGTATTTGCTTGTCCTTTAATTTTATACTGTTACAATAGCATTGATGCGTAACTTTTAATTTGTAATTTATTTAAGACATTAAAGTGTAAAATCATTTGTTTTTTTTTTGTTTTTTTTGTCTACAACAATCTACTCCTTTTGACTGTTATATTTTTTTCATCTTCAGCAATACTGCCCAGATAATTTCTTTTTCAATTAAGGTGTTCGGTCTCCATGCTTTGGAGCAATAAGATCAATGACACAATTCATAGAGGGAGAATTCAGTCTAAAGAGAAGATGAAGGAAAGAAAACTACCTTGTTGAATAAAACCTCTCAAAGGAAAATATATTTGTAGATCAATGAAGTTGCAGATCAAATAAAGAAAATGAAAAGAGATGAACCTGGTATAGAGGCGTGCATCCCATTTCCAAGGGAATATATCATCACTATCTAAAATTATAAGCTCTCTCTGTTCTATCATAAAAGATTTTGTCCCACTATGTGTATCAAGAAAAAAACTATGAACTAGAAAAAAATAAAATTTCAATTTGATAATCTAAATTTATAGCATGTAAGATTAAAAAAGACTTTTCATAGTTTTTTTTTCTTCATTTCAAAGCGTTTTCATCTTGCTTGTTTGGATAACTACTAGAAAAATATAGTTTCACAGTGTATCATATTGTATTCTTTCAATAAAATATTGTTTGGATATATTTTTTCCATGTAAGGTCACATATCAACAATCGAATATTATGAACCTACAATATTATAAAGAAATATAGAAATCATGGTAAAGTTCTTATATAAAAAGGGTATAGACTTTGATAAAATAGGATTATAAAGTAATAAGAAAATGAAAATATAGTAAAGACACACACCACATCAAATTATTCATTATAGAACATGAAGCTTTCATCTATTTATTATGATGTATTTATTGATATAATATAATAAATTTATGTAACAATCAATATAAATATTGTGATTAAAATAAATCTTTTACAATAGAATATAATAGATAGCAAGCACTAAAAGGGCAAATTGTTCAATTTGAATAACCTAAACTTTGTAGAGATGAGCGCAATAAAAATTGGGACTTTTATTCCCCCCTACTCAAAAAAATGTGTAAAAAAAATAAACATAAAATGTGACAAGTATTACAATAAATGAATTAAATAGAAAATTATAAGAGATCACATTTTAAATTATGGTGAATATACAAAATAAAATACAAGGAGATCATTTATTTTTACCTACTTGAGCTATCATAGAACTTTGGTATAAGTATAAGAGTTAGAGGAAGAAAAATAGTTCAATTGAATTTGTTAAGTCTTACAATAGATGAAAAGAGTAACACAAACAATTGGATTTGTAGTGAATAATTTTATTGAGCTTTCTCTTGCCTTAATATATTCGTTCACTTAAAAAAATAGAAAAATACAAGGCCAACAATAATAATATGTAGTTAGATAAAGATAAAATCAGAAACATCTAACAATCCTAAAAAATAGGACTTCATGCAACTGTCCTTGACTAAATCAAAGACAACAATCCTTAAACAACTCAAAATTTCCAACATTTCCTCCCTTGAACTTATTTGTCTTATCAAGAATCAGCTCAAATATGAATCGGTGCACATGCCAAACTCTTTAAGCAGTTTTTGAAATGCTTCCACTTTAAGAGGCTTTGTCAGCAGGTCTGCAAGTTTATCTTGAGTGCCGCAAAACAGAAAATTAACGACTCCTTCTCTAGCAAGATCCCTTAGGAAATGAAATCTTATTCTTATGTGCTTAGAACAACCATGTAAGACTGAATTCTTGGACAACTTAATAGTTGAGAAATTATCACACATTAGCTTTGTACCAGCAGCCTGGACATGACCAATTTATTTTAGGATTCTCCTCATCCAAAATAGCTTGACAAGCACATGCAGCGGCTTCAACAAACTCAGCCTCTGTAGTTGACAAGGTGATGATAGGTTGCTTTCTGAATGACCAAGCTATGTGTCCTCCACTCATTATAAATACATAGCCTTAAGTACTCTTGTTATCTTCCATTTTACCAGTATAGTCACTATCACTGAATATGACCAGCTCACTAGCTGCTCCCCTTTATAAAACCCAACATAGTTCACCTTACCTTTTAAGTAACTTAGTACCCTTTTTTCTGCTGCAAAATGTAGTTGCGTTGGGCATGCCATGAAATGAATAATAAGACTTACAACAAACATGAGATCAGGACGAGTGGATGTGAGATACATCAGACTTCCCACTATCTTCTTGTATTGAGTTGCATCCACTTTTATGTCAACTTCATCTAATCCAATCAATTGTAGGATCTGATATCATCAAAAAAGGCCATGTTTGCATCATCTTCTTCAGAAAAACCTTCACCGAAAGTATAATTTTCCGACCATACAGGTGGACGTCAATTTCTGCTTCCCATACTACCACGTCTAGTGCAACAACTGTTGAATTACTTCCAGTTGATAAATTAATCTCGACTTTTTTGACTTCTCCTTCTTGAGTGTGTTATCTTCTACAATGTTGTCTCCCCAATCTAATAAAGTTAGTGTTCTTCTTTAGAAATTCCATTCCAGTCCCAGATAAGATTTTCTTCGAAAATAACATCAGGACTAACTTTAATTCTTTTGGCTGGATCAAACATTGTTTACCCTTTGGATTCACCATTAACCCCAAATAGAACACAACTCACACTTTTTTCTTCAAGTTTGGTTCTCCTAGCATCTGGAATGTGAACATATTCCATATATCCAAACACTCAAAAATAATCAACTCATGGCTTCTGTCCTCTCAATGCCTCTTCAAGGGACATATCTTTTATATCTAGAGTAGGTGATCGATTCAAGACGCAAATCATTCACTTAACTGCCTCAGGCCAAAAAAACGTAGGCACTTTCTTTTCTATCAACATAGTTCTCACCAAGCTCATTATTGTACAGTTCTTGCGCTCAGCTACTCCATTTTTCTGTGGAGTATAGGTTGTGCTCAATTGTCTTTTCACTCCATGTTGTTTGCAAAATCATTGAATTCTGCAGAATTGAATTCTCCTCCTCTATCTATTCTTAAACATTAAATGGGAATCCCAATTTCCTTTTCCACAAGTGCTTTGAAACATTTAATGTGATAAAATGTTTCTGATTTTTCCAAAAGAAAATAAGGCCATGTTTTCCTGGAAAAAGTATCTATATAACACAATAAGTACCTCTTCTGGCTGCTTGATGCTGGAGTAATAGGACCACAAAGATCTGCATGAACTAGACCCAATCTTCTAGTTGCTCTTTACTGACCCCTTTTACAAATTGGAGTCCGATGTTTCTTGCCTTTCATGCATGCCTCGCAAGTGGCACTTAGTGCTACAATTTGAGGAAAACCCTTCACCATATTTTTGTATTTCAAAGTGGGAAGGCCTTTGTAACTAAGATGGACATAAAGATAGTGACAAATAGTTGATTGATCTGTATTGTTGATTTGGAGACATCTTGCCTCAATATTTGTGGATGAGGGCTCAACAAGCAAAATAAACATCCAATTTGCACTGATAGTGGATTCCGCCATCTTTCCTCTTTGTGGATGATAAACATTGCACGCACCATCTTTAAATAACACAGCTAATCCTTTTTCTTGAAGATGACCAATGCTCAAGAGATTATTTGTAAGCTCAGGAATCCAATACACATTACCAATAGAATAACAAACTCCATGAAAGAATAATTTCACAGTCCCCTTTCTAATGACCCTCATTTTTGTATTGTTTCCAAGCTTGACAGTGTGAGACAAAGTTGTGTCAAGGATCGAAAACAAAATTTTGATTTCCACACATGTGATTTGAGCATCCACAATAAAAAAAACCACGCATCACTCCTCTTTGCTTCATGTAGTTCTACATAGGCCATTAACTGCAACTCATCTTCTTCTTCCAATTCTGCATAATTTTCTTCCTTATTTAACATTTTACATTGATATTGAAAATGTCCTGAATTATGGCGTTTATAACATTCATAATTGCTTTGTTGAATGTTGTTCTTCCTCTTCCTTATCCCCTTCCTCTGTAGGGTGCTCTCCGTCGGTTGCTTGTTCCTAAACGACCTTCTACTTTCATAGATTCATCCTCATCATCATTGCTTGGTCGGTGGAATTTTTGTTTATGTACCACTAATGAACTACGTAATTCATCGATGGACATGTTTTCAGTATCTTTTGATTCTTCGATTGCTACTACAACATATGTGGACTAGTCAGTTAGAGTCCACAGAATTTTTTCAACAATATTTTTCTCATGCATATCTTATCCATTGCTTCGCATCTTATTTGAGACCATCATCACGCTTGCGAAGTACTCAGTGATGGTTTCATCCCTCTTCACTTCTAGAACCTCAAACTCTCTTCTTAATGAATTTAGAAAAAAAATTCACCTTTGAATTTCCTCCAAACTTCCGTTTCATTGTGTCTCAAATAATCTTGGATGTGGGGCGGTCCAAGATTTGTTCAAAAAAAGTTCGATGGATTTCTTTAAAAACATAATGCATGACTTGGTAATCCTTGATTCTAGCATCGTCAGGTTGCGTCTGTCGTACATCCGTCAATATAGTCCCTTCTCTTGGCTTTTCAACACAAATCTCCACCAAACCCCATAGACGTTTCTCTCAAAGAAAATTTTCTATCAGTTCACTCTAGTGGTTATAATGACAATCAAAGTAAGGAATTTTATTCACAGTATTGTGCTCACTCATTCTCACAATGTTTGATCATTCAATGATTGCGACTTTGTTCCTTTTCTACGAGCCTAGTGGGGGCTCTGAGATCAATTGTAATGTCCTACAATAGCTGAAAAGAGTAACACAAAAAATTGGATTTGCAGTGAATAATTTATTGAGGTTGCTCTTGGCTTAATATAGTCGTTCACTTAACAAATCAGAGAACTACAAGGCCAACAATAATGCTAAGTTGTTAAGATAAAGATAAAATCAGAAACATCTAACAATCCTAAAAAATAGGACTTCATGCAACAATCTTTGACTAAATCAAAGGCAACAATCCTTAACCAACTCAATATTTCCAACAGAATTACCATGTTTCAAATTAGAACGACGCAAATAGGGTTAAACGATTATTTAAAATTATATATGGACTATCAAATTCACTTAATATAAGGAAAATTTATAGTTTCGTCATAGGTTATTTTAGCTTATGAGTTTAAACCCTAGGTGTGACACCATGTAAAATATTTTTATCTCTATACATGAAATTTTTTACTCCGTCACTATGTGATGCATGTATTGATGAGAGGTAGAAACATATGATATTAACTAAGGATTAATCTTAACCCAATACTTCCATATTGGAGCATGTATTTATGTGCAAAAAATCAGGATAAATATTACAACTAGTAGATATGAGCCCACAACATTAATAATAACAAGTTAAATATTAAGAACCTTGAAATTTAATCCATAAAGATTAAATCTTGATACTGCCTCATGAGAGATATCATGTATCGATAAATAATTTAGGTATGTACACACAATCAATAAATTATAGAAAAATAACTAAAATCATAAAAAAAATATAACCACATCAAAATAAAATTTCACTAGTTCGTCTCCATCAAGGAAAATGGTAGAATCACACATACGGGGAAAAAGCTACCATTTGTGTTGCAAAAAATAGGAAACTCAGAGCTATCAATTATTCTTGATAATCATGCGGCAAAAATCTTCGCAAATTTCATCTGATTTAGCAACAATTTGAATCCTTTGGAATAAAATTATTGATCTTACTGCATTTGCTGGAGTGGTATTTTAAATGATTTCAAATTTTCAACCTTCTAACAAGCTTTCAAAATAATCCATTGGACCAATAACGATAGAAGAATTCATGTCACAACTCAAACCAAAATATATAACAATTATTTCTGTTCAAAACATTATATTTAAATAAATAATCAAAAGTGGAAAATACTTTAATTTAAATCTGTATTGTTAACTATAGTTATAAGTACAAATAAGCATGACATTATGTTTTCCTACTGTAGTTTGACTATGTAGTACATTAATATTTTACTTTAGAATAACTCTTTCCTTACTCAATTAGTACTCAATCATTATTCACCATAATAAGATACAAAATACTTAAAATGACCTTCACACAACATAAATTTTATTGTTTTAATTATTTTAAAGAAAATAATATAAAAGACAATCAATTTGTCTGCACGAGTTTACAATAAAAACTATTAATATAACACATTTTGCTTCTTGAATAATGTTTAAATAATTAATATATCATTTGGCCATATATTTTAAAATTTAAACTTGAATTTTTTTTTAAAAAAAAAATCTGCCTTTTTTTGGAAATGGAAATTATTTGAAGATCTTATCAAATTTCATGGTCAAATACCATAAAAAAAGAAAAGAAAATAAACAATATACTTTAAATATTTTGTGCACTAAATTCTTCATTATTTAAATTACATAATATAAAATATTTGGATAAAGTAAATAAGCACATCATACATTTTTTGTAGAAGTCAAATGTCGATCAGTTTTTATTTATTCAACATGTAGTACTCCTTTTTTTTTCTGTACAAATAATAACACATGAATATCATATTATTTTTTAAATTCCACTCTTCTTAGTAATTATAAAATAGAAGATCAGCAATATATATTATTAACCTTTTCATTTACAATTAGTTTAATATCTAAAATCATAAAATTAAATAAATTTGAGAAAAGACTTAAAACCCACAAAAACATCAATCAAAATTGTTATTATCACTCTAATTTTTGGAGGATCGTATGAAACTCTTATATAATTTTAAAGTGGATTAGATGCCCATATATATGTTGAAGTGGTAGAAAGAGTGAAATAAACCTTTCTTAAGAGAGTGAGAAGTTATATTCTTACTTATTTTAGTTGTATTTCTCTATCGTATCACCTTAATTAGATTTATTTACATTAACGCATCATATTAAAATGGATTCACCCTAAAATCAAGATCAAAAGGGACAGTTCGACCTCAACCATATCAATTTAATGTTAACTCCGTACGTTCACTTCAAAATACATCAGAATAATTTAGAACATTTCTCTCATAAACGACTGTACTACAATTTCTTTTATTAGTTAAATTTACATGTAAAACTTCATCTCTTCTTCATCAATAAATACGAGGTTATTCACTTCACATTTTCACATTCATATTTTATCTTCTTCTACTTATAATATTGTATTTTGTTCAAAATATCATAGTCATGACTCAACAATTCATAAGGTGTCCATTTTAACAAGATGTATGTAAATGCAATGAGTATTATCAAATAAAAACTTCGAGAACTCTAAGAAATATCAGTCGTTATAAGTTTTTCTGTTGTGCACATTCTAAGGTAAAATTTTTAATTTTTTATCTTTAAAGTATCTAGATATCAACGCAAATGGTCAAAGTGTGGGGGTTAAAGTCCAAATCTTTGTGGTTTAAAACCGTGCTAGTTACTCTTACAAGGGTTTCAAAGACCAAGTTATATGTGTCACAATTAATTTGTGAAAGTTTTTAAACTACCCCTGCAACAATTTGCGGCAATCAATTAGCGATAGTTTGAACCCCAAGTATGTATTTCAAGAAATAATTTGATGGAGTTTATAAACTCTTCCAATCATTTTTATAAAAATTTTATTACCTCTTTTTCAAGCCTTAAGCCTACACCTGTGACGTGGCCGACACCTGAGAACCATCGTTGGTCCCCATGCAAACCCTTGGCCTAGCTCAATACTCAGCGAAAGACTTACTCAACAATATTGGAACTCAAATGCAAAACTCAACTCATATAGTCTCATTAATAGAATGGTTTAACTCAAAAAATATGAAATAGTCCGACAAACATAGGTGCGCAACTCACAAGGGAAATGAGAAAAGACTCCTTAACAACTATTGTATATGATGTTAGGACCGAAAATAAGCAGGTGTAACGCGGAAGAAAGCAAAGCAAACCTCGAAAGACCACGAGTAAGAAGACAACAAGAAATATACCAAAAGACACAAAGGTTTAACGTGGTTCGGTCAATCGATCTACGTCCACAAAGGAGATGAGCAATCCACTATAAATATGAGAGTACAAAATACAGAGAGAAACAACCTCAACCAATTCACTCGGAATACATGGGAGGTTCACACAAGTGATAACGTATCAAGCTTGTGACCCACAAATTCTCCCCCTAACCAAAACTCTCAAAGCCTACATTGATTACATTGTGAATGCTGATTAAGTTAGAAGGAACAAGCCTCTATTTATAGAGTCCTAAACCTTTTCCTACAAGAAAAGGATTAGTCAATTCAAAACCTTTTCCTACAAGGAAAACCTATTTATGGTAAGAAATTTAGGGCAAATAAAACCCAACAAATTTCCCCCTTGACCTGAATTTCTGACAAAATAAATTTGTCCACCTTCTTCACTTAATCTTCAACAACTTGCTTCTCCTCTCCATAATCTCCTTTGAAAAATTTATTTCTCAACACAGAGAGCCTATTTGAAACAATTTCTCCAACAAAATCTTCGTTACTGTCAAAAAGGTTGCGGCTAGAACTACATCCGTCAAGATGAACACCTCTTTCTAACCTGGTTCAATCATCGATTATCGAACCACTAATCCTGACTCCATCATTGAATCTGGCTCTGATACCACTTGTTAGGAACGGAAATAAGCAGGTGTAACGCGGAAGCTAGCAAAGAAAACCTCGAAAGACCACGAGTAATCGAACAATAAAGAACACCAAGTTTAACGTGGAAAAACCCTTCAAACCGAAGGTAAACACCACGGGATCAACAAGATCCGAATTGCTTCACTATAACAATAAGAGAGTTACAAATATTCTTCTAATGGCTACACAACAAGTGCCAAAAGAGAACAAACAATAGCTACACCAACAAAAGATAAATAGAAAGAAACACCACCCAAACCCAGCTTCTGTTCGGGACCTAAAAAAGGATCTTTCTGACCTCCTAATCCGATCTCCACCGTTCAAATCAACCACCAAATGTTAGGACCACTCAGTCCAAAATTCAGCCCGATCCAACGGTTAGTTAATCGGAAAACACGATCTGAACGTTGCTGGTCGGAGAAAAGACTGCAGCAAAAGAATCGTTTTCTTTCTCTCTTTTTCCCTTGTTGAAAGCTCTCTCAAAAACCTCTCTTATGTTTTAATGTCTTTCAAAGACAATACCAATGAGCAATTAATTATTCTCTCAAAACCATCCTCTATTTATAGAGTTGTGCTTTTCCTTATAAAGTCAAAACCAACTACAAATAGGATTACTATTCCAATCCTTTTCCTAATAGAATTGGAAACCAATTAAGGAGAATAATTCCAATCCTTTTCCAAGTAGGATTAGGCCATGGGCCTTTGGCTGGAACATGGGAAATAGCCCAACAAACTCCCCTCCATCCAAGGGGCCAAATGGACTTCAAGTAGAGGATCTCTTGACAGGCTTCCTGCCTGCCACACTTCTACAAAACTCATGATTGTCTACGATGAGTTCTTTCCTCTTATCTCTATGAGTATCTAACATGACTTCATCATAACCTTCAGGTTCTCCCATATTAGTCAATAGAATATACTCATCATGAAAATAACGTGTTGAGCTTCGCTTCTCTCTAGTAGATCTTCTACAAGAGGTTTCTGGAGCATCTGAAGCGGTCATCCCAACATGAGTTGGTTGATTATCAACCACAACATCATCAGTAGGAACAAATACATGTTCTACACTCTCATCATTGTCTTGATCATTACCTTGGGTTCTCTCATGTGCAAAAGATGTATCAATAGTAGGAATTGGATCAACATCAACTAAGCTCTCATCAGTATGAGAATCTAGTTTCTCAGTCTTGTCAATATCTTCAATAGTTTGATCTTCAAAGAACACAACATCACGACTTCTAATGAGTTTCTTATCAATTGGATCATAAAAGCGATATCCAAACTCATCTTGACCATAACCAATGAAGATACATTGCTTAGTTTTAACATCCCATTTTGACCACTCATCTTTTGGAACATGCACACAAGCTTTACACCCAAACACTTTCAAGTGATCATAAGAAACATCCTTATCAAACCAAACTCTGTTTGGAACGTCACCATCCAAAGCAACAACAGGAGAAAAATTGATAACATAAGCAACAGTGTTAAGTGCTTCAGCCCAAAAAGAATTTGGAAGCTTAGCCTCTGAAAGCACACATCTAACTCTCTCAACTAAAGTTCTGTTCATCCTCTCTGCCAAACCATTTAATTGAGGAGTCTTTGGAGGAGTCTTCTGATGACGTATTCCTTGCGATTTGCAGTAGTTATCAAAGGGACCAATATACTCACCACCATTATCAGTGCGAATACATTTTAATTTCTTTCCCGTTTGTCTCTCAGATAAGGCTTGAAACTGTTTAAACACATCAAGCACTTGATCTTTGGATTTCTAAGGATATACCCAAATCTTGCGAGAATGATCATCAATGAAAGTAGCAAAGTAAAGTACACCACCTTTTGACTTCACTTTGAAAGGACCACACAAATCTGAGTGTACTAGCTCCAATAGCTCAGACTTTCTTGAAGGAGGATGACTGTGAAAAGAAACTCTTTTCTGTTTCCCTGCTAAGCAATAAACACAACTTTTCACCTTTGCTTGTTTCATACCAGCAAGCAAATTCTTCTTAGCCAAACAGGTGATCCCTCTCTCGCTCATATGACTAAGCCTCTTGTGCCACAATTCTGATAAATTCTCTCTCTCCACCAAATTTATAGAGTTACCAATAATCGATCCTTGTGTCACGTATAAATTTGAATGTTTTCTTCCTCGAGCTAAAATCAGTGAGCCTTTGGTGAGCTTCCATTGGCCATTGCACAAGTCATTATGATAGCCATCATCATCTAGTTGTCCTACAGAGATCAAATTTATTGGAATGTCTGGAGCATGCTTGACATTCTGAAGGACCAATGTTGAACCAGTATTGGTTTTCAAACAAACAGTGCCAACACCTAACACCTTAAGCTCACCAGCATTACCCATCTTTAACCCCTCAGAGTTAACAGAAGTATAAGATGAAAAGAAGTCTTTTCTTGGTGTGACATGTGATGTAGCTCCAGAATCTACTATCTAACTTGTATCTTGAGATACAAAATTGATTACGTCTTTATCACAAGCGAAGAGAAGATCATCTTGGACAACAGCAACAACATTATTTTCATTGTTTTCTTCCTTCTTCCCTTCTTTAAGATCTTGCTTCAATTGTTTACAAAATCTTTTAATATGTCCTTTCTTTCCACAATGATAACATGTAATATTTGAATTCTTGAATTTTGACTTGCTTCTACTTTTACCTCTACTCCTCGGATCTCTTGTCTTATGTCTCCCTCGATCTTCTGTATGTAGAACATCTGAATGTGAAGATGTGTCTTGAGATTTTCTTCTAACCTCTTCATTCAACACACCACTCTTTGCATATTCCATAGTCACCTTTCCACCAGTGGCAGAATTTGTTAAAGAAACACGAAGAGTTTCCCAAGAATCCAGTAGAGTATTAAGAAGCCAAAGTCCTTGTATTTCATCATCAAAATTCACACCCATTCCTGATAGCTGATCAAGAATACCCTGAAAATCATTTATATGATCAAGAATAGGACTACCCTCCTTGTATTTAAAGGTCATCAATTGTTTTAACAAGAACAACTTGTTATTGCCAGTTTTTGAAGCGTAAAGCGTCTCCAACTTTTCCCATAATGTTCTAGCATGTGTCTCATTAACAATATTGTTGCGAACATTATCTTCAACCCATTGTCTTATATATCCACATACTTGTTGGTGCTCAAATTCCCAATTTTCATCGGTCACATTCTCGGGTTTATGAGCAGAGAAAACCGGAAGATGCATCTTCTTCACGAACAATAGATCTTTCATCTTGCTTTTCCATATGTTGTAGTTTCTTCCGTTTAGACATACGATCTTGCTCATATTCCCCTCCATATAGATAACCTTAGCTCTGATACCACTTGTTAGGACCAAAAATAAGCAGGTGTAACGCGGAAGCTAGCAAAGCAAACCTCGAAAGACCACGAGTAAGAAAACAACGAGAAATATACCAAAAGACACAAAAATTTAACGTGGTTCGGTCAATCGACCTACGTTATGGGATACATGGGAGGTTCACACAAGTGATAACGTATCAAGCTTGTGACCCACAAATTCTCCCCCTAACCAAAACTCTCAAAGACTACATTGATTACATTGTGAATGCTGATTAAGTTAGAAGGAACAAGCCTCTATTTATAGATTCCTAAACCTTTTCCTACAAGAAAAGGATTAGTCAATTCAAAACCTTTTCCTACAAGGAAAACCTATTTATGGTAAGAAATTTAGGGCAAATAAAACCCAACATATGAAGCCTCTAAATATTTAGATAGAAGTAAGGAAAAGACCTAGGACATCCTAACAAAACTAAAATCTAATTGTGGAGACCTCTTGAAGAAGATGGCTCACCAAGCAAGCTGGAATAAGATGGGATCAATGAAGCGCTGGTTGATGATCCTAAACACTTGTATCTGCATCATGAAACGACACAGGTCAAATGACATCAGTTGCTTGAATGTACAACTATGTAAGGGGAAAATTCAACATAGGGATATATAGTTGAACTGATATAAAGGGAAAACATACTCACCTAAACTCAATATGAAAGAAACACTACATGCAATATATAAATTTTTTTAAACAATAGGTAATAACTCAAATCTCTATAAAAAAAATATAATAATAAACTCCTTACTCTTATTTGGGATATTATCTAACCAACAACCATCACTATGATCTATGTGATTATACACAGTCTCGTCCATGTTGTCACAACTTTCCAATACCTTGTCGGGGTGTAGAACATCCTCAACTAAGTGGATCCACTAAGATATGGTTGAAAGAAACAAAAAATCATCAGAAAAATATGATTTTTTTACCCATTGTTGGAATATATGGTTTATGAGGATTTTTATTAGTCTGAACTCATCCCCATAATGATGCTCAATACTACTCTCAATAATATGTAGAACTCATGCTCAAATTTATAAAACATAACTTATTCTGAACTTTAGATATGGTCGTTTGAAGTTGATCAATTAGATTCATACATAAAAACTTATTAGGGTTCAGGGATTAATCATTAAGTAATTATTAGATCCATATTAAAGACTATACTGAAAGGGAACTAGAGTGTTGTTTTCATAAAAGTGCAGTGTCCCTTTTGTAAAATAATATATTGGTTTCTATCGAAAAAATCCTTGTGATCATTAGATGTTAGAGGTACTATATTATATCAATATAATTTATTTAGGATATTTAGACGTATTCAGACTCAACCTAAGGCTTAAAATCTAGGAAAAATATTACACTCTACATCAAGATTAGGAACTTAAGTTTTTGTTACATGAGTTTTGGATCTAGGCTACACATGTAGTAATAAGGGTCTCTATGAACTCATTTGCTTATGAACATTACATATTTCATAGATTTGGAAAAATTCTGAAGCTTTACGAAAGGGAAAGGCAAAATGTTGAGATTCGTGATACATGTTCGACATTCAAGATACATTAAGACTTTCTGACTTTGTTGAAGGATTTTTTTCTAATTTAAAATTAAAAATGGAATAGAGCATGGGTAGGGAGAATGATGGGAGGTCTCGTACATCGTGTGACGTGCATTCGTACGAGTACCAGTGTTATATATGGAAAGTTATTTTCTATAGAATGCAGATAGTAATCCGAGGATGCCAAAGTAAATGGGCATTAGCTGATGTATCATTTACTTGAATTCTTTTGTGTGATTGTGTTTTCTTTGTTAAACCCGTATATTTGTGATATTTTAGGTGATTATACAAAACTATATGAAATACTCATATAAACTCGTATATTCGATGCATCGTTATCCCCGATTATTGAAATCATGTGGTGCACATGCATCGACATGAGATTAATTATAAGTTTCACAAGTGAAGATCATCCATGCTAGGGATTGTGAGGTGTAAAAAATATAATTTGGGCAACTAGAGATCATTCATGCGATAAAATTTGGCTTTATGATAGTTGTTTGAGATCATCCGCAAAGACACATAGAGATCGTTTGAGTTGATATATAGAGATTGTGAGTCCCCCATGTGTGATGACCTTTAGATGTATTTTTTAGCATTATTATGTATATACAGTTGAAATAGTACTTAGCACCTGAGGCATATCATTTCATGGTTTCACGTTGAATTGCATCTCATCACATCCTTTATTCTTGTTTATTATGTGCTCTATTGGTGATTGGACATTAAGTGACATTTGATTATCCCTTTTTGATGAAACTTTACTAGTAAGTATAATATAGACTTTTACAAGTAAAATGATGAATTTCTTATTTGAACTCCTGTCATTACTTTTTCATTGTAAGTCTATCAGATATAGTGCGTACATGTGATTTCATACTCATACTACTCTTGTTGCACTATTTGTGGTGTAGATTTATTTCTGAATACGAACGCATCTCGTGGAATTTTTGAGTCCGAGCTTGGAGTATCTTGATGTTAAGGTGACCTACTTTGTTGTGACCTATCCCACTCTCCCTCTATTTATTTTTTATTATGTTCCTTTTGTTCTTAGACATGATATCTCATATGTTTAAGTTTGTCATTTTAGTTTGACACTTGGACCGTATTTTTAAAAATCTCTTGTACTTATGTCCCAATTCAAGAGTAGTATTTTAGTTTTCCATAGTTCCTACTTATCAAAATGCTTAGTCCTTGAGGTATTCTGCTTTTTGTTTAAGTTTCACCCTAATTATTTAGATAAATTTGTAAAACTAATGGGTTAACTTACCTATCGGCTGGAAACATAGGTGTCATTACGACATGTGAAATTTTTTATCCTGACAAAGACTATTGAGTTTAATTATGTATTTCAAGATTCTTTGTGCTTGAATAAGTCTTCCACTAAATTTATACATAGACCAATGATTCTCTTGTGGATCATAACTGGTTCTCAATTGCTGCCACGTCCACGGTGTAGGCTCAGGGCGTGACAAATAACATCTTCTTTGTTGCAAACCATCAGTAGTCTAGAATTTAAAAATATCAATCATTCACCATAAAGATCAAAACATTTTACAGAAATCAAACCCCAAACAATCAGATAAATGAACTCCACAAACAAATAAAAACATAAAAGATCACTCTTTGATTGATGGAAATAAGCAAACTTGACTTTTATTTTTTTACAAAAAAAATAAAACTGAGTAGATGAAGAAACTTAGTTCATAACTTGTTTGTTTGAAAATGTAAATGGAAGATAAATTGAAGAAACGGGAGAGTGATGAAATTTATACATAGGAAAAATCTCAAGATTATGGTAATACATTATGTCTTCATGAGTATGATCCGTGAGGATTAGTAATTTGTCTTAATTCCTTACAACATTCTATTTGATTTAATATGATGAGTAGGATTCAGAAAAAAATTTCAATTTTATTTGATTTAATTTGATGAGTAGGAGTTTAATGAATAAATTTAAATTTTAGTTCTTGTTATATTTTCTTAAGCATTTATTTTTATTAGTTAAAAGAGTAAAAATTGAAATTTTATTTAATTTATATAACAAGTAGTAGCCAGGGTAGATTTTAAATTTTAGTTTTAGTGATATGTTCTCAACAAACAGAGCATGGTATTGCACTTCTATAAAAAATTCTTGGAATTACATTGGAGTAAATGGGCTTCCAGAGATTTGATATGGACATACAATACCATATTCTGTTTGTTGCTTCGACACATCTTAAACTTCCTTTAATTTTGCCTCCACAGTGTCGCTCTGTTGTTCAAGCTCAAAAGTATTCTTCAACATTTTAATGGAAGTTTTCAACATCCACTCTATGCTAGTCATCTTGATAATTTTTTTGCATGACAAAACTTCTACTTTGGAAAATTAAGAAATTATGATGTAGAATATATATACCACCACTATATTTATAGTGATTAATTATCATATTGTTTGTTAATAATAAACTTATGTAAAATATGTATTTTACTATAAATGGCAGTAGAATATTTTGAATCCCTTCTTCTTCTTTTTGACTAATTAAATTTCAGAATCACAGTATAATTTAATATACAATAATTTGTTACATTTTAATTGTAGATCCTTTGTATAGGTTACTTAACTTTTAAATTTGAACCTTCATATTTTTTGGTCAAACTTCTTGAATACTTGATAAAAAAGTATTTATAAGAGAAAAATATTTTTTCGTCATTTTTACTTTATGTTGTGACATAAAATATATTTTGTTACTCCTGAAATACCAATAAATTATGATATTAATTCTTATAATATTTTATTAAGCTCCTTCATTTTTTAATTAAATGAAATACTCATTTGTGATATTTTACATGTGAAGATTTCACATATTAAAAATTCTTAATTATTAAATCATTTAATTTTTTATGTACTATCTTAAATTTTTATTGCTAATCCATACTTAAATAATGTAATTTCTAAAAATAGTCAAGAAGTAACATACTTTTAATATTAAATGATCAAGTAAATATCACAATAATTAGAATTTTGAATTTACCTACTCATCAATTAAATTCATAAAATTTTAAAATTACCTCTTGAATCCTACTAATAAAAGTAAATTCTTAAGATACTATCACAATGATTAAAGGTCAAAATTTACGCTTTTTGCTTGAACTCAGAAAATCAATTTAAATCAAATTCAAAACTTATCCTCATAGGTCTTGACTTCTATTCATCAAATTAAATACTTGAGAAACTTCTTTTAATTTTGCGTCCACACTATCGCTCCGTTGTTCAAGCTCAACAATATTCTTCAACATTTTAATGGAAGTTTTCAGCATCCGCTCTATGCTAGTTATCTTGATAATTTTTTTTTTGCATGAAAAAACTTCTACATTGGGAAATTAAGAATATATGATGTAGAATATTGATACCACAAGCATATTTATAGTGATTAATTATCATACTGTTTGGTAAGAATAAACTCATGTGTAATAACTAATTTACCATAAATGATAGTAGAATATTTTGAATCCCTTCTTATTTAGTTTTATTAGTTGAATTTCAGAATCATAGTCTAATTTAATATACATTAATTTATTACATTTTCAATGCAGATCCTTTGTATATGTGATTTAACTTTCAAATTTGGACCTTCATAATTTTTTGTCAAACTTCTTAAATACATGATAAAAATAAGTATTTATAAGAGTAAATTTTTTTTACATCATCTTGACTTTATGTTGTGACATAGACTATTTGTTTTTAACTCCTGAAATGCTAATAAATTGTGATATTAATTCTTATAATATTTTATTAAGTACCTTCAATTTTTAATTATATGAAATACTCATTTGTGATATTTTGAAAGTGATGATTTCACAAATTATTAATTATTAAATTATTTAATTTTTCATGTAAAATGTTAAATGTGTAATGCTAATCCATACTTAAGAATAATGTAATTTCTAAAAATAGTCGAGAAGTAACATACTTTTAATATTAAATGATCAAGTAAATATCACAATAATTAAAATTTTAAATTTACCTTGTTCCTACTCATCAAATTAAATTCATAAAATTCTAAAATTACCTCTTGAATACTACTAATAAAATTTAAATTCTTAAGATATTATCACAATGATCATATAAGTCAATTTACCCTTTTGTCTCTAACTCATCAAATCAAATTATTTGAAATTTAAAATTTAACATCTTAGGTCTTGACTCCTACTCATCAAATTAAATAATTGGAGAAATTATCACTAAAACTAAAATTTAAAATCTACCCTCTTGATTCCTACTAGTTAAATTAAATTAAATTACAAATTTACTACCTTAAATCATTTAATTATATGCTTAAGAAAATATCACAAGAACTGAAATTTGAAATTTATCCTTTTGACTCCTACTCATCAAGTTAAATCAAATAAAATTTAAAATTTATCCTCATTACTCCTACTCATCAAATTACATAAAATAGAATGATTTAAAGAATGAGAGAAACTACTAGTCCTCCATAGATCCTACTCAAGACATAATCTATTGTGATGATCTTGAGAAATTTCCTATATATACAAATTTGTTTACTCTCACTTTGCTTCCAATCTTCTTTCCTTTGCGTTATCAAACAAACAAGATGTACAGTGGTTAGTTTGAGATTTTCATGAGAATGTTGGCGCAGAATGGGAAAACATTAGACTTTTTGTTGTGTGTCATGGCGAGTTTCCATCAAATAATAATATTGACAAATTTAATGTATTTATTATCACCGAAAGTTGCAACGACTCTCATAATAATGTTAAATTTTATAGATATTCCAAAAATATATAGGTTAAATACCATCTTTACTATAATAAATCTGTAAAGAATCTTCCCAATTTTACTCAAACCATCCTTTAAAGCCTAAGCAATACTTTTTATGTCTTATCCATATCTTTAAGAATGTTAGAAGTTTTATAGTTATTTGACCTGTGTTTAAATACTATTGCTACAGTTTTTATCAAAAATAATTTTAATTGTATTGAGCCCTTTCGAAAAGATTTAATTGGAATGTACCAGACTAGTTTCATGAAAGCTCGTCATACTTGTGACAATATTCTTCTTGTTTAATAAGTTTATAAGATCAATGTTTCCATACTTGTGACAATATTCTTCTTGTTCAATAAGTTTATAAGATCAATGTTTCCAAAAGGAAGAAAAGGAAGATGATGGTTAAATTGGATTGAGAAAAATAACGTTTTATCGAATTGAATTGCCCTTTGCTTATTTACAGTTGGTGAGATCATTGTGGTAAATACCATCATGATTGCATACTTAGTGTAAGGAAAGCATGAGTAAACTAAGAGTTGAATTAAGATGATAAGAAAAATAATTTATAAGCCAAAAAGAAAGATTGTTGTGTGAAATTTACAACACATACTGAATTCATTATCAAAACATTCTCCTATCTCAACCTTGTTGTATGGGAGCATAAGGTTCATAAGCAGGTTTAGTCATGTTATGGAAGTCCATCGGTTTTCCACTACTTTGCTATACTTTCCTCAAGTTTCTGCTTGTTTGATTCAAATTTCTTTATTTCATTGAGGATTTGTATTTCTTTGAGAAATTCGAAAGCTTAGTAGGTGACATAACATGTCACATAAGCGTTGAGGCATTATAAAATTATTTTTTAAGTAGGTGATATGACACGTGATATTATGATTTAAAGATTTATTTTAACGAACTTATGATATTACAAGTATTTTTTGAATGTTTATATTTTGCACTATCTAGAATTTCATTCAAATATGAATAACATTACATACACAAATATTTTATGAACTAATTGTTTTGACCCACGATTTTAAGGTTATGATATTGTATTATAGGTGATTTTTTGTTTTCTATTTAAGGCACTTCTTGCTCATTAAGTTGATGGTGATGGATAAGAGAATGAGTGTAATTTTCAGATTTGTTAGTCTTTAGAAATTTATGTACTATTTATAATTTTCCAGTGACAAGATCACTGGATTTCCGGCAGAATCTAACAAGTCCACCATCCAAGGGACCCCATTTGCTATCTTCTTGTACAACAGAAACAGCCATTCAAACACCCTTAACCATTCTTCCCCAGCAAAACACCACCAATAATTCCGACTACCACCAAATATCCCAAGAGATTTAACCTCCATTCCTTACTTTTTCCTGCTTAAAACGACCAGAAACAGCCACCCAAACCACCTCCATTCATCATTTTCTCCGACCTCAAGAACCAACAACTAAACAGACCTTAAACCACCTCACAATAACTAGACCAACCACCAAACACCCCCACCCTTCAACCCACAAACCAGCTGACAAACAAACCCAGGCTCCGATGTGGTACTTCAAGCTCCGATGAACCGAAGCCAAACAAAGATAGTTGTCAGTTCCCTTCTCCCCTTCCCTCTATTGAGTTTGTATTTATTTTTACAGGTTATTATTGAGCTCAAAGCTCCCTCAGGTAACCTCCATCTCCCGTGTGGCTCCAAGCCTCCAACTCCATTAGACAATGACAGATCCGGCAGTGATAATCAAGACCCGACCAGCCTCCATTCATTTTTTTAAAATATGGGGTGAGAAAACTTACCTTCTTTACGTTTATACATATTTATGTATGTAATTTGTTTGTTAGATTATTTTATTCATTGTTACTTTAGTTTTTGATTCTTTTTTTTTTGTTACTTTAGTTTTTGATTCAATATGGTTGGATTATTCTTGTTTATTATTGTATTTTTATCAATCAATTTATGTTCGTATTATTAAGTTGATTATTTGAAGCTGATTATTTTGTGATTTATTTATATTTTCATGAATCTTTGTTTTCATTTTTCTTTCAGTAAAGTTCATTTTTGGTACTTTTCAATTGAGATCCATTTGCTTTATTTCATTTTTATCATGTATTTTATTCGTTTGCTTATTGTTGCTTTATGGTGTATATTTGACTGCTCTTAATTTATTGAAATGATTGTATGGATTTTAATGTTTTTTAGCAAGACGTATTTTTATATTGTTTTATTGTTATTTTACTAAGTTGTTGTACCTTATTTTATTTTATCGTTGGTTTTATTTGATATTAATGTTGTTTTGAGAAAAATATCATATCAAATTGGCCAATCAAAAATTCATTTAATTTTTATATATTTCGTATGTTAAAAATGGCCGATTAAGAAATAATCATTGATTTCTAAGACATCCCATGTTAATAATATGAGTTTTTTTTTTAAAGTTATTACTTTATTCATTTATATCTTTTCATAATCAATTATTACCAACACATTTACTGAGTGTCTTTATAGGTACTTGGAGTTGTTTCCCGTTGAAGCTATTCGAACGAAGTTAGAATTATATTTATCATTCAATATTTTGTATGTATCGATGTAAGACAAATTTTGGTTGTGTCTTATGTTATTGTTTTATTTTATTACTTGTGTATATTGAATGTTTATTATACGTGCATATTGTTTTTATATCTTCCTCAATTTTAAAATATGAATTCATTTGCGACCCACATTTAAGGATTTCGATGTATGCCTATGTAACACACTAAAAAATTTCTGAACTAAGACTCGAGTCCTGATTTGTGTAAGTAGTATTTTACTAGAAATTTAAAATTTCTTAAGTATTAAGGTCAGATCACTAGATTTAGCACCTTGAGTTACCAAGAAGAATTTAAAAGAATTCATTCAAGTCATTCATTAGTTATTTTTAGTTTTGGTCAACTTTAAACGACCATAACTTTCAGGATAGGACGAGTTAGAAGACCCATACGATATCAAATGAAAGATTTCTGAGTCCTCTTTGTAACCCACCAAGTTTGCTAATTTTCCAGCTCATATGAGGGAGACATGCCCTTTTGAATTCATACTGTCCATTTAGGAAATTTACCCAAAAATATAAGGGGGTATTTTGGTCATTTCCTTAACCAATCAGATTAAAACAAAATATAGTAATATTTAGGGGTCTAAGCTGATTTGGTTCAGTTTTCACAAATCCTGCTTACGCTTATGTTATTGGAAGAAAGTTCAAAAAGATAAAAGAGAAGAAAGGAGGAAAATGTTTATGGATTTGGTCGAAATTTCATATAAACATTGAGGGAGTTTTGCCAGGAATTCAATCCTCAGAGCTATGTAAGTTTTCATAGTATTGGGTTCGTTTACCCACGAGCCAATCATGAGTTCTTCTACGAATCTATCAATAAATATTGAGAAATTTAAGTTCTTGATTTGTTTTCTTGAAGTATTGTTTTGATGAATTCTTCAGAGGAAAGTTCTGAGTTGTGTTGATTTTCTTGTACTTATATTTTGTATTCGAATCTAAGTAAGTTTTGAATAAAATTGATTCTAAGTAAATCAAAGTCAATAATCGAAGAAAACAAGTCATCAGATGTTTTTTTGGGGAGGGCTTGGGTGCCGCTCCCTAGTTGGGCCAGGTTGGTGCCTCTGAAGTTTAGGTATAGGCTTTGTGTGCAACCAGTGTGCCATGCTTCCCTAACCCCACCCTTTTTCCGTCTTTTATTCATCTAAATTCTTTTAAAGTGTTCATGTAATCTCAATTGATTCTATATACTCTAAACTACTTCTAAACATCAAGAAATCATTCATAACTTTAATCATAACCTTGAATTAATAATTCAAATTCAAGAAATACTTATGAGTAAAGTTTGAGAAAGCCCCTTTGAGTCTTTTGGAGGTGTCTACTACAACAACTTTTAAAAAATTTCAAGACTCGAGTACGGGAGTATAAGAACGAGGAAACTGTATTCATGAATCTACATATTGAGATCAATGAGTCAAGTCGTCCATGCCCATGAATTCCACATGAACTCAATAATTTGAGTGTCTTTGAGAGAAGTAGTATCTGTAAGTTCTATGTTCTTGAGTATTGAGTTCCTATTCTTTTTTAAAACTAAACTTCATAATTTTGATTACTATATGTTATACAAGGAGATCCTTGAGTTGAGTGGGTCATGCCCATAGTCCCCCATGAACCCTATGAGTTGAGCATTCATGAGATAAGTTGTATCATTGAGTCCTTAAATTTTTGAGTCATTGACTTTTGGTTATTGAGTTCAATATATGGTTATTGAGAACCTTGAATTGAATCATTCTCTTCCATAATTATCCATAAATCCTATTTTGAGTTGTCTTTTACAATTATTCATAATTATTTTGAGGGCTTGAGTAACTAAGTATGAGGAAACGTAGAGTAAAGTTTAATTTTTTTAAAATGTTATATGGGAACTAAGTATTTCCATGAAAAAGTGTTTTTATTTTTAAATGAGAAGGAAATTGAGATTTCAAAAAGAGGTTTGAGTAGTTTGAGTACAATGTCTTTTAAGAGAAATATTTTTGAGTAATAATCTCAAAACACAGATAAAGTTATGTTTTCTTTAAAATATATGAGCTAAGTATATTTTTTGGAGTAACATTAAGTACCAATATAGGGGAGAGTCCTAACAACTCACAGCCCCATAAAATATGTAGCCAACTTGCGTAGAAAGGGTTATACTTTTTAGATGATTCCTAATTAAATTTTAGCATGGATTAGTGGATAAACTTAGTTAGTAGGTTCTATACCACGACAAAGTATATGAGAGTTCTGACAGCGTGGGATTTACGTTATAGTATCACATACCACGTAGTGATGGTTATCGGTTAGAGAATTTCCAAAAGAGATTTATTTTATATCTTTACATACGAATAAGAGTTATTATTGTATTTCATACTATTGAGTTATTATTGTGTTTATGCATAAAACTAAGTATTATCAATTGTTTTAGAAGCTTTCCAGATATTGCATATTTTATTGTTGTTTTATCCTTGAGTATCAAAAGTTAAACTACTTTTCACAGAGTTGAGTTGGACTATGTTTCACTGAATTGAGCATCTTTGTTCAGTTGAGCCATATTTCTCTTAGTTGAGTTGAGCTATGTTTCACTGAATTGAGTATCTTATTATTGTATTAAGCCCTATTGTCTCTTAGTTGAGTTGAACTATATTTCATTGAGTTGAGTTGAATGTAGTGAACTGAGATGAGGTAAGTATGTTTCTTATCAATAAGTTCAAGCTTACGTTTATGCTTTAGAATTTCCTTTGCATGCTCGTACATTCCATGTACAGAGTCGTTTGGTGTGCATCATTTCATGATGCAGATACATGTACTCAAGATCATCATTAGGCATTTCATTAAGTTCATGTGATATTCTAATCACCTTTGGTGAGCCATCTTATTTTCTGAAGGACATCACTTTTATCTTACAGTTAATAGTTGGAGATGTCAGGGGTATTGTCCTGATATCCTTTTGTAATAGTCGAGACTTCATAGATAGACAAAATTGAGGAGTTTCTCTATATACTTTGATTTTGAGTATACAAACTTTTAAAAAGGTTGAGCATTTGATTTCAATGAAACTTTAGTTAGTTTTAAGCTTTTGTATTCTTGAGTTAGTCTTCCACTCGTAGCAAGACAGGATGATGGTTCGGTTGGGGATCAACCATTTCTCTTGAGTGGTAGCCATATCCACGGTGTAGCATAGTGACGTAAAAAACTTTGTATTAGAGCACAATGTTCAACTGTCCTATGGTGTCATGGAATCGATTTCAAGTAAGATCCTTTTTATGGTTTCGGGGCCCCCAATACTATAAATAAGTGACTACAGACATTTCATATAATCTTCCCTTTTTTTACTGTCTAAATCATGTAATGGAGCTATGTAATATAGACATTCTAATTCGTGTGTTCGCATATCCATTCGACTACCTCAATACTAGAGATGTTAAAAAGCACAGTCTGTCCTTTACTAATGAGTTGCTCTTCAAAAAAATCTTAAGGAAGTCATGAGACTCCATAGGATATTGAGATAAGCCTAGGGGATAGTTAAGTATTGAATTTCAAGGAGTGTTCTCATTTTTATATGAATCTTGTGTTCAACCTTAAAAAGAGTTGTACTCGCTTCTCCAAGCCCTATTTTCAATAATATCCTTATGAGTAAGAATGTTTATATCTTGGGTAGTCTTTTCATCCAAATTTTTTTGCATGAGTTACAAAATTATGAGCAGTAGTAGTGAAAGTACCCAGAGTTACAAAAAACTAAGAAGGGGTTTAGAAATCTATGAAAGGGAGATAGTGATGGGGAAGATTATGTTAATGTAATCATGCACCCTTTCAATTATAAGTGATGTGTTTTGATATGAGTGAAGTAAAGAATAATAATGTGCTAGTTATTTCTTGATCGAAAGAAGAGGAATAGATACTAGTCATGTTTAGATAGAGTATATGCCAACCAGAAAATAGTTGATGTCGATGTTCCATTGTGTTAGAGGAGACTAAATATATGTGTTTTTAATAAAAGCACTAAGTATCCATGAAGTTATAGATCAATGTTAGGCTTATGCTTTGTTTGAGATGGTCATGATGTTCCAAAGCTTAGAAAAGCAATTAAGTGATGAGTTGTAATAAGTGAGAAACTAGTACTTAAGTTGTGAAAAAGTTATCTAGACCAATTTAAAGATAATAGAATAGGTCCATAGCTTCACTTTAGACCTAACAATGAGATTATAAGATGAAAAATAGAAGTTAAAAGTGTTGAGAATAATACAGTAATGAGTTCAAAAGGTTATGGGATATATCTTTGGAAGGGCCTTTTAGTAATGGAGTGATGTTAGGTGGATAAGGTTGATGATCTTATTGTGATAATAATGGTGTGATAATCCCACCTAAGTTTATAAATGAGGAGCATGAGGTTTTAATATGAGAAATATTTAAATGAGAGCCTTTAGTTTGTCCCGAGTAGTATTCCCGGAAATTCAGTTTGATATGGCAGGGATGATGAGAGAATGGGAACTTCATAAGAAGTTGGTTAGTAAGATTCCATGGATTTGTTAGAATACTAAGCATTAATATGGTGTTGTTAAACATGGGGAAGTTCTTGATATGATCCTAGTGTTGATTAAATGAGGTGGTAAAGATTACTTCTTTTTTGATGAGACTCCCCTTAGAGAGGTATAGAACCTGAACCTTAGAATATGTGTTACGCTTGAAAGACTCAAACCTTGATAAGATAAGTCATGTACCCTTGAGCGAACTATGATTTGCAGCTAGTGAGGTATCATATAGGGAAAGAAGAGGGTAGTTGATGAGTGTTTCCTAGATTAATAATTAGTAATCATATCACCAGGCCATGGTATTCCAGTTCTTAATTCATGCCCTTATTTCCTTTATTTATGATAAGGTAACTTCATAGAGTGTGACTGTGCTTCACAACCCAACCCATTGGGCCGGGCTGGCACCCACCTACTGTAACACTTAAGTATGAGAGAACTCTATTCCCAACCGTTTCAAACATGTGGAAGATTAAGAGAACTTAGATAGAGACAATATCATAGTTATTTGTATAAAATAACAACTTAGAATGTTTAAAAGTTAAATGGGTAAAAGAGCTACTAAGAGTCCAAGGTATAAAAAAATTGTATATGACACTACTTCCATCATGCGGAAGGAAATGTATAAGCTGTTGGGGATTATTTTCATCTTTACGTATGAAACATCACTTATCCTGTAACCATACTAAGCAAAAAGTCATAACAAGAGTAGTATCAGTACAACCCCATGTACTGGTAGGCATCATTGGTCAACCCGATACCCACTGCCTAATTTCTACTGGTAGGCATCATTGGTCAACCCGATACCCACCGCCTAATTTAAGAAATCAACTAGCAAGAGACATGCATTAAGACTTAATAATTCTCAAATGCCTTAAAGGCTCTAACACTTACTCTCTCCCTTCTTCATAATACTTTATCATTCTATCCTTTAGAGGAAATTTTGTAAATGACTACTACCAATCCGGTCTACAATCTGAACATGCCCTTACTTCATCCCCGACACAACTCAACTTGTAAGCCCATGGTAATTTTGTCAAGGCTTGTTAACCTTTTTAATGCTACCTCCTTATCGGGGAAAAATCCCAACTAGTAACACTAAGACATGACACCATCCCTGTAACAACGCGTAAAAATAAGATAGGTTAAACTAAAGCCTTAATGCGGGGGTTAATGCCAATAGTTAAGGGAAAGGGCTATGATTTTGGGTGTAGGCCATTGTTTGGGAACCTAGGCTGCCTAAAACTAGGCTTAATTACTGCCTACAAAGACTATGAGGGTCGTCATAATCCTTGTAGCAACCACGAGTTGTGGTTCCACCAACGATTCATTAAGTAGTGAGCCCTAGACTTGTGCTAAGCGAAGGCACCCCTTTACGAGCCGCTTCACGAGTCGTGGTAATGATCACGGGCCATGGGAAGGATCGTGGGGTTTCTTACCTTAATGGGAGTTGGTGGGGTAGGAAATGGTCAAGGGATCACAGGCTCCAGCACAGGACATGGGGACCGTAAGCACCATCACAAGCCGTGGTGACCTTGAAGTCCGTATAGGTGGTCGTGAAGTTTACTTGGGTGCATGAAAGGAAAGGCAATTTGAGGAGGCTACTGCCTAATGGATCACGGGCACCACCACAAGCCGTGGTCCCCTTCATAACCCATTGAGTTTGGCGTGGTCCCTGATGGGCTGCATTAGTTTAGGGTGTTTGAGTAATTTTATTTTAATTAATTTAAGTGTATGCTTGATTAAAATTGTTTAATGTGTATATTTTTAAGTCCTAAAACATTTACTAGGTATTTCTATAAAACCAAAATAAATCAGAAAAAGTTCTTCATTTAAAAACTTCTTTCTGTAGAAGTTCCTAAAGAAGAAGAAGAGGTGGTAGCCAGGGTTCTGTATTCAAGGTGTTATTCTTCAAATTTCTTGGGGAATCACAAGAAAGGTATGTTGATCCTTCATCTAGGGGCATTTCTTACCCCTAGAGTCAATTCCAAAGTAATTTTCAATGTTTTCAAGTTCATGAAAAACACAATCTCATGGGTTCCTTCATCAAACATTTTCAAATGGTTAATAATGACAAATTATGATTGTATTAGTGTTTAATTAATTATTTATTATGAAAATACACTATGAATAAATGAATTATCTCAATTCCTAAATTGTGCCTTTATGAAGTGGGTTTGTTGATTATGAATATTTCTGAAAGGAATTTGACTATATTATTTTGGTTGTTGAATTTTATCATTGTCCATGACTTAATATTAGTAATTTTTTTGTGTATTAGTAATTTGATATTCATGGTTTTGAAGGCCAAGTATGAGGAATCGAAGTAATATCATGATATCTTGAATATAAATTTGAATTCAATGAAGTTAATTTGATTATTTCTAGAATGTATTGGTCTTGTTATTGAAAAGATATTTGCCAATTCAAACCTATGAATGTTTATAATAGAATGTTAGGCTAGAATTCCGATGAAGATCTTTATATCCTACAACTTTGTGCCCATATAGGTTATTAGATAGTCGATTCCAATTAAACTAAAATGTTACCGGTCCTATGTTAGGAAATTCGATCACATTTTTCCGGTGTAAGGCCATATAATATCGGATTGCATAGTTGAATCTCATGGTTTATGTCACTTAATGCCTATTCCCATCATGTGACGTGTTCATTATGGTTTTTGAACAGATCTATGAAGTGTGGGTGGTATTACGGGATTCCATCCATACATTGCATGATTAGGATTTGAGAGGGTCATAGTGAGTTCTCTAAGTCTTAATGACTAGTGTATGAAAGTTTCCTTAATAAATTAAATGAAGAATGTTGACTATATGCATAGATGAGATGATTCATTCTATACTTGGATTGTATTATGAGTTACTTGTCATGATTTATTGAGAATGAATGTGCTTTCTCTATTTTTGCTTTAAAGGAGTACATAATGTGAGTAGTAGTATGGAATGCTACTCATAAATTGTATAAGTATGACTTATAGTTGCGCTTCATGATTATCCTTATGTGATGATATGACTTATGAAATGTTTATGTCTCATACGTATGCATATTGTGTAAATATGGAAAATATGAATGGTAAGTTAACTTTTGTTGACATTAATGTGGGACCTTAGTGTGGATCGTGGTATGGGACACTACCTATATATTGCACAAGGTATAGCAAAGGGTTACTTGAGTTGAAGTCCTTATATGAAGGTAATGGTTTACATGTTTATTTCAAATGTGATATTCTGACTTGTATGATGATTATACTTGTATTTGATGTCTCTTAAATTGTTGTACATGTTATTTCTTAAAAGTGACATAATGCATGGTTTCCAATTAAAATATTCCTTTTAAACCATGTTTTGCATGTTCATTATACTTAGTAAATTTTTTATGCTAACCCATATTTCTCATATTTTAGTACAAGTGTAGGTCTTGTCAAGTGAGCTGCTTCTCTCTAGATCAAGGGCTTGGATTTAGATTGCACCAACGGTAAGTGGTATGTCCTCATAGCTCGAGGACAAGTACTTTTACATGTTTCGTTCTTTCATATAAAAATACAATTGTTAGTCTTTTCTATTGTAAAGGTTCGTGACCCTACTTTAATTTCAAGATATTGTTTAGATAGCGATGTATGTCAATAGACTTCTATTGTGTTTCAAGTGTTTTAAAGTAAAGTTTTGATGATTGTAGTTAAATTAGTTTTAAATTTTGTACTATTTTTTTATATTGAATGTTATGAGCGCTAAGAGGCTTGTATGTTACCCTTGGGTTCAAGTATGTCGTGTGACATCAGGGGTGTAGGCTTTGGTTATTACAAACTTGGTATGAGAGAACAAGATTTCAGAAATGGTTTTTAGGATTGATGTCTTAGAAGCCACGTCTAGTAGATTCTTGTTTATAAGTGTGAATCGTGACACGTCTATGAGTGAGAGGCAATAGAATGTTAGGAAGTTACACTTCTTTCATAATTATTGAAGTCGTACCTTAGAGTTTATCTCTAAAAGTTTCTTTTCCTGATTCTTCTCTTGTGTTTATAGGATATGAATAGAAAAAGGACGCCCACAAGGAGAGTGGAAGAGGAGGTGGTGAATGAAAGAGTTCCTTCCTAAGATCTTAAAGGTCCTCAAGGTGACAAAGCTCCTCAAGAAAACCAAGTTTCAGCTGATGCTCTTGCCATGACTAATAATTAAATTATGTTGGCTTTTCTAACCTTAGCTAAAGCTATGACGGCCCAAGTTACTAGAGATTTGGGGCCTATAGAAAATTATTTTGAGAGTGTAATGGCTTTTAGGTTTAGCGACGTTTTGATGATGAACCCTTCGGTTTTCTAGGTTACAAGGTGGGAGACAATCCACAAGAATTTTTTGATGAGGTGTATAAGATAGTCGATGCTATGGGAGTGACTTCTATTGAAAAAGTAGAACTTGCCACTTACCAATTGAAGGATGTTGCCTAAATTTTGTTTACCCCATGGAAGAGTGATCGGTAAGTAGGAGCGAGGTCTATAGATTGGGAATTTCTTAATGAAGAATTCCTTGGTAGGTTGTTTACCTGTGAGAAGAGGGAGTTTAAGATGGAGGATTTTATCAACCTCAGGCAGGGTAACATGAATGCCCTAGAGTACTTCTTGAAATTTACCCAATTGTTTAAGTATGCTCCATCATTGGTGTCTAAACCTAGAAATAAGATGAGTATGTTTGTTATCGATATATCTGACCATGTTAAGGAAGAGTATCGTATGATGATGATGCATGATGATATGAACATTTCTAGACTTATGGTTTATGCTCAATCTATTGAGGAGTCCAAACTCAATAGGAAGAATAGAGAGTTGAAAAGGTCTAGGCCCGATAATAAAGGTTAGCCTAGGCTCAAGAAGAGAGCTCCAAACGAAGATTTTCAAGTACTTCTAATGTTAACAAAGAGAAAGGTGGTGGATCACAATTTTCTAACCCTACTAGAACGATGTGTTGAAAGGAACATTTTGGGAAGCGTCTAGCTCGTACTGGTGGATGTTTTGGGTGTACAAGAGTTCCTTATAACTTTTTTCATGTTTTTGAGTCATGCGTAATTATGTGTTTCCATGATCTCTTTATGTAATAAATGTTTTGAAGAACTTATATGTTAGATGAGAAAATGAGTTTTCATGAATTGAGTTGCTCAATGAGTTGTTAGTTCCTACATGCATGTATAGAATTGACCTTATTGATGTGGAGTTGATGTTTCAACTTATAATTATTCCTTTTTATTGATGTGACATGCATGATGGACTGCTAGTTTTGAGACAGTATCCCTTTAAGTATTTTTAAAGTGTCATTCAAGGACGATCATTCTTACGAAGGGGGGATAATCTAACGAATCGAAAAAATGATAGGTTAAACTAAATCCTAAACACGCGGTTTAACGTCATTAGTTAAGGGCAAGGGCTAAGGTTATGGGTGTAGTTCACAGTTTTGGAACCTAGGCTACTTAAAACTAGTCCAAGATATTGCCTAAAAAAACAACGAGGGTCTTCAAATCGTGGTGGCCACCATGACTCGTGGTTCCACCCGTGGTGGGTTCTACAAGGGCCACCCATGCTTTGTTAGAGACTGATACCTAGATTGGTGCAAAGCCAAATCACCCCTTCACGAGCTACCTCATGGATCTTTGTCATTACCACGGGACATGGGAAGGCTCATATGGTTGCCTTAGCTAACCAGAAGTTGGTGGATGATGAGGTATTTACTGGTGAAGGGATCCGGGGGCGCCACCACGAGTTGTGGTGCCCTTGATGAACCGAGGATGGTGATCATTAAGATTAGTTAGGATTTTGGAGGCAAGTCTTAGGAAGCCTTGTCACTACTCCAAAGACTAGGGGCATCACCACAAGTCGTAGTGCACTTGACGGTACGTATAGGTGGTCGTGAAGACCACTCTGGTGTATCAAAAAGGAAAGGTAAATTGAAGAGGTTACTGACTAAGGGTCTAGGGTTGTGGATTCAAAAGAAATAAAAAGAAGTTCTTCCTTTCAAAAATTCTCTGTGTAGAAGTTCCTAAAGAAAAAGAAGAATTTGGAGCTAGGGTTGTGAATTCAACGTGTTATTCTTCAAATTTCTTTGGGAATCACAAGAAATGTATGGTGATACTTCATCTAAGACCTTCATCTAGGAGTATCTTTCACCCCTATTGTCAATTCAAAAGTAATTTTCAAAGTTTTCAAGTTTATGAAAGAGTAGTGTTTTACTTTATTTCAAGGATTCTTTCAGCAAACATTTTCAAACGGCTATTAATGAAAAATTATTTGTATTAGTGTTTTATTGATAATCTATGATGAAGATACTCTACAAACCCATGATGTATCTCAATTCCTAAATTGTGCCTTTAGGAAGCGGGTTTGCTGATTATGAAAGCTTATGAATGGAATATGTCTAAAATAATTTAGGTTATTAAATTGTATCATATTTTGCATGCCTTAATTATAGTAAACTGTTGGTGTGTTGGTGAGTTGATATTTATGGCCTTTGACGCCATAATGTGAGAAATTGAAGTATTATCATGATATCTTGTATATGAAGTTGAATTCAATGATGTTAGTGTGATAGTGTCTAGAATGTTGTGTCATTATTGTTAGGCTATTTCTCAATTTGACACTTGCGAATGTTGATGATTGAATGTGAAGGGTTTCTATGATTAGATTTTCTAACTTGAATTAGTAGTCTTAGACATCCTATTTTTCTATAAATTAAAGTATTGTGGATTGATGTATCTTGAATTGGTAGGATAAGACATCCTTTTTATGTCGTGATGAATTTGTATTAACTTGATGAACATGAATAGATAAGCTTATGTCATTCCTTTCATAGATGAATTATGAAGTATCCTAGGCCATGTCTTGAAACGACAAACCTAGTATTTGAAGCCCTTCATAATGAGTCTATAAACTAATGTGATTATAAACCTTGACTTAGTAAACCTAGTGTTGGTCGCCCTTTGATGTGTGAAATGATGATCTTTGTATCGATAAACACAATATTGGTGGCCCTTCCTTAGGATTCAATGAGCTACCTATCTAATTAAAATGAATCAATAGGCTTATGGAATTCCTTCCATGTGTTATGATGTAACTCAGATCGATAGTCCAATGGTATTCTTCTCAAGTATATTAATGTTATGTGAATGAAATACTCTAGGGAATGGAGGCTAAGTACCGTGTGGATATGGTAAAATGGAAATTCTACCAACGTTACGCTAGGGTTCTGATGAACATATTCATATCCCATAACTATGTGACCACATAGGATATTAACTAGTGCATTCCATCAAAGCTAAAATTTTACGGGTCATAGGCAAGTAGACCACCTTTTTATTGTGTTGGGTCATATGACAATGGATTCCATGGTTAGATCTCATGATTTATGTCGGTTAATGCATATTCCCATCATATGAGATGTGCATTTTGTTTTCTTGAGAATATCTATGAAGTGTGGGTGGTAGTATGGGATGTCATCGATGCATTGCATGAGTAGGATTTGAAAGGGTAATGATGGTTTCTCCAAGTCTTAATGACTAATGTATGAAAGTGTCCTTAATGAAGTAAATGAAGAATGTTGACTTGTATGCTTAGATGAAATGATGCAGGCAATACTTGGATTATATTATGAGTTACTTCCTTGTCATGATTTATTAGGTATGAATGTGCTTCGTCTATGGTGGCTTCAAAGGAGTACTTATTTTGAGTAATATTATGGGATGCTACTCATAGATTGCTCAAATATGACTTAGAGTTTCCCTCGATGACGGTCCTTAGGTGATCATATGACGTATGAAATGTTTATGTATCTTATGTATGTGTATTGTGTAAAGATGGAAAGGATGAATGGTAATTTCACTTTTGGTGACCTAATGTGGTACCTTAGTGTGGATGATTTTATGGAAGGTTAATCATACATTGCAAAAAGAAATCTCATGAGGGTTACTTGAGGTAAAGGCCTAATGTGCACGTACTGATTTACATGTTTATTATGTTCAAATGTGATATTATGACTTGTATGATTATTATAATTGTATTTGATGTCTCTTAAACTATTGTACATGATATTTTTTAAAAGTGGAATAATGCATAGTTTCCAACAAAAATGTCCCTTTTAAATCATGTTTTCAAATGATTGTCATACTTCGTAATTTTTATGTATTAACCCATGTTTCTCCTATTTTAGTACAAGTGTAGGTTACACCAAATATGTTGCTTCTCTCTAGATTAAGGGCTTGGATTGAGATTCCTCCAAGGCTAAGTTGTATGTCCTCATAGATCGACGACAGGTACTTTTAGATATTTCTTCATTTCATGTAAAAAGTCTATTGTTAGACTTTTTAATTGTAAAAGTCATGACCCGATTTTAGTTTTCAAGACATTGTTTAGATGGCCATGTGAGACAAAATATTTCTACGGTGTTTCGAGTGTTTGTAAGTAAATTTTTGATTGTTTGGATTTAAATGAATTTTAAATTCCATAATATTTCTATATAGAGAATGTTATGAACACTACAAGGCTTGTACGAGACTCTTCGGGGTCAAGTATGTCGTGTGACATCCAGTGTATAGACTCAGGTCATTACAACCACCATCTTCAATGACGAAACTCATGACCACCTTTCTAAATAACAATGGCAACGTCGGGGCCCTTGGTCCCCACTCCCTTACCAATATGGACTCGTCCATTCACAGGTCATTCATTATGAGATATACCCAATTACTTTAGAACACCTTTAACTCACATATAAAAATACAATGTACATTCCAATTATGTTTTCTGGAAACATGTCCAATTCAACATTATCAACAATTGGCATATATGATAATTCAATGGTTCTCTCGTGAAACCCAAGCCCAAACTATTAGTGTCCCTGATTGTGACACCTAAACCAAGTTAGTGTCTCAGAACGTGACACCTGATCCAATATGTATGTCAATATGTGACATTTGATCCCATTTACTATGTTGGAACGTAAAACTCGATCTATTCAACAAGCCATAATCATAATTAAAATGTAGATTCTCATAATCAAACAATAAAGTGTTGATTCATGGCATAGAATTGTTCATATTCAATCTTTTCGTTAGGTAAAATTTATATAATCCCTAATTCCATACATGTATGCATTTCACTAAAACATTAACAAGTTCATTTCACAAATGGAGAACCAACCATCACATAACCCTAGTTCATGGGACCGGTCTTCCTCATACAATATATGTTTGATGTAACACTTAAAAATATACGTATAATTATCTCTATTTTGGTGCATAAGACCCTACGCATGAATACAACCGTCAATTGCCAATATACTACGCAATGAGTCACGAATTTACATTGCTCAATTAATAAACCTAACCTACCTATGTGCCAAGCATCTGCATGGGATTATCTCTCCAATTTTGGTGTTTTGATGATGAAACGACGGACTTGATTGGAAATACACAAGCTATAGATATCCTTATGCTAGAAAATGCTTTATCCTTCCTTTCCATGCCTAGAGAAGCCTTTTAAGGTTTCTATAGTGATCCTTGCCAATTTTTGGTGTTTTTGGAAAAAGGAGGAAATTAGACTTCGTGTTATTTAAATTCGGTCTGGTCCATCATGCTTTGGCAGCTACTTATCCCGCTAGAGCCCCGAAGACCTAGCAGCATCAAGCCCGCTGTAGCGGGATGGAAGACACAGTTTCCCCAACACTTTTTTGTTCCTAATTAATGAAAGTTTGGGTAATTACAGTAGATACCAAGTTAGCCATCGTTCATCCTCGAACGACTAGCAAAATGATAAATATGTGTCGTTATCAGAGTATTTCAAAACTAATGAATTGGTAATACACAAAACCACGAAGGGTGGTGGCTCTTCAAATTTAGGCGCAAAAGGTTTTATAATAACAGAATCGATAAGGGAAATGAGGTAACAGACAGAGGAAATAAACGTGTCCCACTACAAAGTGTTCCTCGCCATAGCGGAAGGGATCCCTCTTCAGCGGTGTTGTTGTGGAGGGTATTATTTCCACTGTAACAAGGAGTTGCAACTAGTAAGTAGGGTGAAAATTAAAGGTTTCCTCCATTTCTCCTAAGCTTCCCCCAAAATTCAAAAATACTTTTAATTGCTCTACTTCGAAGTCAACTTCTAGGTAATTCTCTTGTTCCTTATGTTAAATACTTCATTATTTACTTAACAAAGAATGCATGTCATTAAACAATTGATTATAAGGGTCTTGGGTATCTTTTAGAAAATGAAAAGGGTTGCTTGATATTGATAGAAAAATGTAGCATGAAAACTTCCCTTACGTCCCCAACTTCTCCACAATGTTCTGGGAGTGAGGATTTCATAAAAATATGATTGAAATTATTCCAAAAAGGGGGAGAGTTGTTAAAAGGTTCTGTTGGTGTAAAACTCAGATTCACTATTTAGGGGTTATTTTACTAGAATGATTGTATAATTCGATATTAGAATACTTTCTAGACTTTGATCTTCTGAAATTCTGTGAAAAACAAAGGTTTTGGGATGAAGAGATTCCACGATCATGACCTCATCCTGTTGTGGCCGACTCCCTCATCATGCTCTGGTGAGATTTGCACCGCTGTGGTGGGACTTAGTGTGGTAGTATCCCTGTTCTACTTAAATAAGGAAACTTTTCCTTTTCTCAAGAAAACATTTTAAACAGCCTCCAGAATTATTAAAGATACTCTTAATAAAAATTGCAGGTTGATCTACTATGGTTGCCTTTAATGAAGAAAACCAACCTTTTGTTTGGTTTTCTGATGCTGCAAGTCAGGAAAGGTACCACAACCACTGAAACACCAATTTTCACTGTGAGAGGGGTTTCCATTTACTGATTTTATAGGAGAAGGTGGTTGACTTTTATGCTCGGATGATAGAGTTTGGTTGGTCTCCAATGATGGAGGTTCACCCTGCTGCACGCTTCACATGGGTGAGGGGTTCTATGTCATCCTACGTATTATTCAGTGCCCACCCTACCATTTCCATTGCATACTTCATTCATTAATGATGTACTCAATGTACCCGAGGTTCCCAACACGTAGTACATAGCCAAGTTGGGAGATATGGACTTGGGCTGGTTGAGGGATACACTGGTGGAGCCTACGCATTGGGATAGGAGGTTCTGCCCATCGGGCAACCGCATTTCCATGACTTTCCATGATATTTAGTTTTGACTTGCGTTATATAGGGATCAGACTGAATGTGGGTGTGCATATCAAATTTAAGTGGAACTTTTTCTACACGGATAACCAGAAAATATTTTTCGGGCCGGGTCTAGTCACGACAATGTGCAGGAGGGCAGGGGTGACATTTTTGGACAATGACAAGGCACTTCCTATGGATCCCTGCCTTCAACCTCTTTTAGTTAGGTAGTTTTGTACGTACATGATAAAGAGGAGGATGGATAGGGAAGGAAACACTCAGTTGATTATAGAGGAGGATGATGAGGAGGGGATGATAGTGCAAGAGATGAGACTTTTCCCACTTGGCCCCACCCCCCGCCATTTAGTGCACGCATGGAGGACTTGTATGCCATATAGAGGTGGTTGGGATGTTTCTTTGCTAGCACCACTTTGGTTCAACCCAGCGTTACCCTGGAGGTTGAGATGCTCCACTTCAAACTATGCTAGAATACAAAGAAGGTTCTTGAGAGGGATCGCCTCATTGTCCAGATATGGAAGGCCGTGAGGATCTTCTTCTCTTGAATTTCCCATAGAGAGTAGGTTTCCTGATTTGAGGGAGGAGACTACCATAATTTTACCTTTATGGATGAGGCCGTAAATGATGTGGTATCCTCGTAAGACTTAGACTCTGATGATGATACCTCCCGGTCCCAGTGATCCTTATTTGTTTTTTCCCCTCTTTTGGTATGTGAAGAATAAGTTCATTATCTCTTCTGTATTTCTTTATGTTTTCCAAGAACATGGATGTTGGTTTTTTCTGTTTATGAAAACTAACGATCAATGCTAAGGTTTATAACTTAGTGTTCTGTTGTAAATTACTGGTAGAGTCACGAGCATTGACCCACGTATGATTCGGGATCGATAGGTGTGACTAAGGAAGAATATGGGAGATGGGGTTAAGGTTATGCCTTGTCCTGTCGTGCTCTGCAGGAGATATTATTCCATGGCGGGATTAATTCCCCAAAGAGTCTCTAAGGGATATAGAACAAAAGTCACAATTTTTCTAGGGCTCTACTTGTTCCTAAAAAATTCCACTAATCCCCAAGGCATAAGTAAGACTTTAGGATAACTCCCTTCACTAGGATGGTCAATGTCTATGCCAAGTGATTCTCACAATTAACACTCCAGAACCTACTCTCATTAATTCTTCATCACCACCACTTACACTCAATGAAAATGCCCAGAACGTCATACAGTTATAATTGGTCCCAACACCACGTCAAGATTTTTTTTACAGATTACATCGCAGTTTGCCTAGCTCCTTGCATCAAACTCGGGCAATTACGACTCGCACCATTATGAACATGAAGGCTAGCATATTGCACACATAAAAATATAGATAGGAAATATTTTACACATTGTTATGTCATCGCTTCCAAGCAAACATACCTTTCACATAAATAGTTAATTTAGACAAAAAGAAGCACACATTCAGTATTTTTAGTTAAAACTCCCAAATAAGTCAAAATTATTTTATTACTTCACTCCATTGATGACCATTACTGATCATCCATTCATTTACACAACCCTCAGGTCCATATACAAATTAGAACCTTCTCAGTTCCAATCCTTGCTTGTGTCCCTTCAGCCGTGACTATGGCGTCCAACAAATTTTTTTGAGATAGCAATTATATTCGGGAGATACCAATTAGAGTCAACTCAGACCACAAGTGAAAATTCACATGGAAGGATAGAAAACGTGTAATGACTTCCTACAATGCTTCACAGTTTCTTAAAGATTAGATGTGGACGTTAACACACCAATCCTAGGAGTCTATTATACATTTTACTCTTGTATTGGAGACGGGTAAATTGGGCTCTGATACAAATTCTTCACGACCCAACCCACCAAGACATGCAGGCACCTGCTCAAACACCTAAGTAGAAGAATCCTCTGTTCCCAATTATTTAAAATAAGTGGAAGGTTAAGAAAATTGAGATAGCGGCAATTTCATTGAGATTTCTATAAAATAAGAACTTAAAATGTTAAAAATATAAAACTTGTAAAGTAATTAGTACACCAGGAATGTATTCTAAATAGGTACAAGAGCTACTAATAGTGCAATGTATAAAAAGTTATGTATGACACAACATCCATCATGCTGAAAGAAATGTAGAAGTTGTAGGAGATTATCTTCATCTTCACCTAGGAAACATCACTGACCGTGCATCAAGGCTTTGAAAAAAGGCATAGCAAGATTAGTATCAGAACAACCACATCTAGTGGTAGACATCATCAATCAACCCGATACCCACCACATAATATAAGAAATCCACTTGCAAGAAACATGGAATAAGATTGTTCATTCATCCACCTTTATAATTGCGAAATGCCTTAGATGCTCTAATCCTTGCTTGCTCCATTCTTTATCATACTTAATCATACTATCTCTTAGAAGAAATATTGGATAATTACTACCAACCTTGTTAAAAATGACAACACGCCTATTACTCGACACTACTAAACTTGTAACCTTAGGGTACTTCCATCAAGTCATGTTAACTGTTTCAATGCTACCTCCTTTTGGGGAAAACCCAACTAGTAACACTATCACATGACACTACCTCCATCCTTAACGACAACAAACACGACAATATTTCTAAATAATAATGAAAATGTCGAGACAATAGGTCCTCGCTGGCATACAGATCTGGACTCAACCATTCACATCTCATTCATTATGAGATATACCAAATACCTTAAAACACTGTGAACTCACATATAAGAACATAATATGTAATCCAATTATCTTTTCTCAGGATATATCCAATTCGACATTATTAAAAATATACGTATATGAAAAGTCAATGGTCCTCTCAAGGAATCCACACTTACTGTGTCGGATCATAACGCCCGAACCAAGTTAGTGTGTTGGAATGTGACACCCGATATAATATTTATGTTTATAAGTAACATCCGATCCTTGTTAAGGTTAGAATGTAACACCTAATCTATTCAACAAGACATGATCACAATCACAATGTACATTCTCTTAATAATATGATCGAGTGTTGATCCTTGACATACATTTATTGATATTCAATCTTTTAATTCGGTACAATTCATATCATCCCTAATCCTATACTTGTATGAATTCCATGAAAACATTAACTAATTTATTTCACAAAAGAAGAAACAATCATACCATAGCCCTAGTTCACAAGATTGTTCTTCTTCCTACATTATACATTTGATGTAACACTAAAGAATACATGTATAATCATCTATTTCCTTGAACAAAAGCCTACATGTGAATACTAACATCAATTACCATTATACTGCATAGTTAATTACTTATTTATACTACTAAATTAATAAACCTAGCCTACTTGGGCTCCAAGAAGCTACACAGGATTATCGCCCAAATGTTTTGGTGTTTGGACGATGGAACGGTGGACTTGACTGGAAAATCTATAAGTTACCGATATCCTTACGATAGAAAATGCTTTTTCCTTCCTTACAAGGAATAGAGTAGCATTTTGAGGGTTTATATGGGTGATCCTCACCTCTTTTTGGTGATATTGAAAAAAAAAAAAGAAAATCAGACTTTGCATTATTTACATTTTTTTTCACCCATCCTGCTGTAACGGCCACTTATGGCGCTAGAGTACTGCCTCCCCAACGGCATCAAGCCCGCTATGGTGGGCTAGGAGACCCAATTTCCCTGATGTTTTTCCTTTCCTAATTAACGACGGTTTAGGTCGTTACACTGTGTTCCCAATATAACCGTTCTTGATTAAGGTGCTATAGAAAATCAATATTATTAGTGCTATTCACTCCAGTCTATGTTAGTATGCAAGTTCATCACCTGGAAGAGATAGTGAGATTAGCCCCATTCCATAATTAGTACAATAGTCATTCTAGGATGGATAATTGTAAGGGTTATATAATACAACACCCTAATTTTTTTTTAACTAAGACTCGAACTCTTTTTTGTGATGTGTAGGATTTTACTTTGAAATAAAAATTTTCTTATGAATTATGGTTAGGTGAATATATATAACACCTTAACTTCTAGAAAGAATTAAAGAGAATTCATTCAAGTTATTTCATAGTTAAAAAAATGATGAGTTAGACACCCGTAAGATATCAAATGAAAGATTTTTGAGTGCTTTTTCAAATTCCACCAAGTTAACTAACTTTTTAGCTCGAATGAGGAAGATATTCCCTTTGGAAGTCAAGGTGTCTATTTGAGGAAAGTGATCCAAAAATATGAGGGGAATTTTGGTCTTTTCCTTACCCAATCATGTTAAAACAAAATATGGGAATATTTTGGGGTCGAAACTGATTTGATTCAGTTTTCACAAATCCAAATTTCTCTTTGGGTTTTCATAAGAAAGTTCAAGAAGAGAAAAGAGGAGGAATGAGGAAACGGTTCAGGGCGTTTATCGAGATTTCTTCCAATCTTATGGGGGTTTTTGCAATAAATTTTATCCTAACATATATGTAAGTTTCCTTTAGGTTGGATTCATTAACCCACACACCAATAATGATTTTATTTTCTGAATATATCAATAAATATTGAGAAACTTATGTTCTTGAAGTATTGATTTCGTTGTTGAATTAGGATGGATTGATGAGTTCCTGAGAGAAAAAATAGGATTTTTAGAGATTTTATTGAGTATACTTTTTTGTGCTTATATTTTGTATTCAAATTAAGTAAGTTGTGAAGAAATTATCGATTGTAGGCAAATAAAGACAAGGATCGAAGGAGAATGTTCTACGGATTTCTGAGGAAGGGCAGGGGTGGCGTGCCATAGATGCACCAGATATGGCTGGACCGGCGCCCCAGAAGTGTATAGGTTGCCTTCCCCCATCCTTTTTCAATCATCTCATTTGTGTAAGTTCTTACAAAGTGTACAATTACTGTCTATTGATTTTAAAAACTTTAAACTACTTATTATCGAGAGAACATTCATAACAAGAATCATATCCTTGAATTCATTAAATAAAGGAGGAGTTAAGATTAATGTTTGAGAAAGTCCCTTTGAGTCTTTTAAGGAGACTCTACAATAACTTTTAAATTGTTTCAAGAATCGAGTAAGGGTGTTATAAACCTCAAAATAAATTAGGGTGAACTAGTTCCTCACATAGATTTTATGAGTTAAAAACTTGTTAAAATGATGAAGAATATCTATAGAGGTCAGTTTTGAAAAGTTTTGAAGTCAAACATCAAAAGATGACCAAGACGTCCGGAAACTAGTCTTGTGTGTGCTAGTGTGTCCTAGTATGTTGTGCATGTTTTTATGTGTTGTTTGGAGTATAAAGTTAGTGAGGATGACCCTAACAACTTTGGGGAAATATTTAGGATCAAAACATCCGGTTATGACTCTCCAAGGACTAACCTAAGGGCCCTTGAAGAGGACCCAACCACTGTCCAACAAGTTTCTCAAGGCAGCAAGTCATTGTGCATGGCAAAACAAGTCTGCGTCGCGGACTAAGATCACCGTAGGAAAAAGTGTTAGTCATCATCGCGGACGTGTCCCAGACTCTACTGTCCTAAAATTTAATTCAATAAATTTTGTGGGAAGAGCTCCGCGACACAGACTCATTCTCCGATGAATAGTTCTGAAAATTAAGTTAAGTTTTACTTTTTTAAAAAAGGTCAAATTGATGATGTAGGGGTGTTTTGGGTATTTATGTGGTGTATTATGTATTGATTTTAGGTCATTATATACCCATTACCCAAATCAAAATACCGAACTCTCAATTAGAATAAAAAAAATATTTGCTCACCCTTTTCTCTAAATTCTCTCTCCAGTCAAGATCCTCCATTGAAGAACCTTCATGTTCCAAGGAACAATGTAAAATTATCCATGTTTTAAACCTAAATTCGTGGGATTTCAACTAATAAGGTATGGTGATTACATCTTTTATTCTTATCACATTTAAGGAGCCAATTTCAAAGACTTTTGAAAAGATCTAAAAAACCCTAAATTCTATTTCGAATTTTTAGCATGGGTTCTTACATTAAAAAGTTTAAATTGATTATTTATTAAGTATTCATTGTTAATTGAAGGTTTTATGATAAAAAAAACTCCATGAACCCATGTATTCCTTGAATTCTTAATTTTGCCCATAAAGTGGGTATATTGATTATGATCTAATTATTTTGAATTCAAGTTTAGATTTTATGGGTATATTGATTGTTGAAATTGTTCATAGTTTTATTTATACTACTGATATCCAAGCTGGATTTTGTTGAATCATTGATATGGATAAATTGGTGGTCTTAGCCTATTGGGCATTGTAATTGGTAAGTTTCCTTGTTGTGTGGAGTGCTTGGAGATGTCGAGGTATGGTGATTGTGGCTATTGGAAGGTGGTAAGTTTACCTATATCCTTTATTTAATATATAATTGGTATTGAATTGCTATTTATTTGTATGATCCCCTTATGGTGGCAGTGTTATATTGTTATAAATGTTATGATTAAGGCCTTGCCGACATTATTATGGCTATTGTTATATTATCATGTATTGGTATATGTAAATGTATAAGAGGAATGTGATCATGTGACTTATATATAATCTTGTATGGGTGTTATAATGATATCATTGAAAGTACTTCTTCTGCAATTGTTGATATATGATTATGAAGGACTAAGAAGAGTCTTTATAGAATGATGTTGTTCTTCGGTTGGTAGACTTAGTTGTACCTACTTAGTAATTGAATTGTATTGAATGAATGTACAAATTTAAGTCCAATATAGGTAGACTTAAAGTAGGCACCATTGTAGGAAAGACTAATGTGAAACCTTGATTATGAAAAAAATGTTAAGAATGTGAAACCTTGAATATAAAAAGAAGGTTATTAAAGAAGTCTTGCAGTGGTAAACCGAAATGTTAACCCCTTCTTGAGTGGAATGATGGACTTACCAGTAGGTTGGATGGAACGGTATGAAATCATCTCTAAGAAAGTCATAAGATCTATCCAAACAAACCTTGATTGGTAGCCCTAGTTGACCCCTTCTTGGAAATGGTATTATGAGTTTGTAGGGCCTAGTGATGGTACCTTCTCTGATACTCTTATATGAATGAACTTACTCCATGTTAACAAGGAAAAACAGCAAGTGGATATGCTTAAGGGAGTAGACCAACATCACTTGTATTCCCGTTCTTCCTTTGGCAAGTCGAACACCTTCCACAGTATGGGGGTTTGATGACACCGAATTTCATGCCTAGCTAGTTTGCCTATGTCAATTAATGCCTATTCTCCTCATGTGGGATTTACACTTTAGCTATCAGACATGTTCTTCAACGTGTAAGTATTACAATGGGACACTATCTACATATGACACGAGTAGGATTTGAAGATTATAGTGTGAGTTCTCAGGTCTTCCAAGACCATTATGTGAAGTCCCCTATTTATTTAGTTATCTCCTAAGTGTCTTAAATGAATAATGTTCAGTTTGTAAAGTTTTATTGACTTAGTAATATTCTTACCTAGGATTGCTTGAGCAACACTTAGGTATGTATTAAAGAGGTTGTATGGGCGGTCTCTTCATGTCTTACCTAGGTTAGTCATAGGATAACCTTAGGTAGAGGGTCAAAATGAATAAATGGGTAACTGAATGATTGTGGTCTTACCTTATATCTTAATATTGACTTAATGAGGTTTATTATACTTGTTTTATGAGATTTTTATTGAAATATCATGAAAAGAATGTTTCAAATAAAGTGTTCCTCTTGAATAGTTTTCTTGCATGATCACCATTCTTAGTGCATCAATTGTGATATTTCCATTTGTTTCTCTATGTCTACAATTATAGTTGGTCGAAAGTGAGGATTCCTAAAGTTAAAGTTTGAGAGGTATATTTCTACTCAAGATTGGTATGTCCTTATATATTCCATTACATGGATTTTATGTCTAATTTTATTTCATTAAAAACATTGTATTAGACTATAAATTTTTATTCAATGTAAGGTTGTGACCCTATGATAATGCTACGTGTCTAAGATGATTTATGATGAGACTTAGTTTCATTCCTATGTTAATAGTTTCCTTACCAACTTTATTTATAAGAAGTATTAAATTCTTCACTACTTTTCAAACTTATGTAATGAATGAATGCTAAGAGACTTGTATAAGAGCTCCGAGAGGTCGAGTACGCCGTTTCGCGACTTGGGGGATCCCGGGTCGTAAAAAAGGGAGCATGATAATGAGTAAAATTAATTATTGAGTCTACATTATCATTCAGATCTTTAAGTTATGTTGTTCATGCCAATAAATCCCACATGAACTCTATAATTTGAGTATCTTCGAGAGGAGTAACATCTTCAAGATCTATGTTCTTTAGTGTTGAGTTCCTAATTCTTCTTGAAACTATAATTCATAATTTTTTATTAATATAATTTATACAAGGAGATCCTTGAGTTGAGTGGGTCATGCCCATAATCCAGCATGGACCTTATGAGTCGAGCATTCATGAGATGAGTAGTATCATTGATTTCCTGAATTCTTGAGTCGTAGAGTTTAGAGTAGTGAGTTCTATATATGGTTATTGAAAACCTTTAATTGAGTAGTTCACATACGTAATTCGGCATGATACCTTTTTTGAGAAGTCATTTACAATCATCCATAGTTTGTTTAAAGGCTTGAGGTACAGAGTATGAGGAAGAGCAGAGCAGAGCCGAGTTTCATTTTCATTAAAATGATATATAATCACTATGTATTCCTAAGAGTAAATATTTCACATTTGAAAGAGTAGGAAACTGTGATTTCTGAAAGATTTTTGAGAAGTTTGAGTACCATTATGTTAAAGAGATATTCTTGAGTAATAATCTAAAAACATAGAAAGGTTTCCTTTTTTATTTAAAACATATTTGCTAAGTATATCTTAGGGAGTAGTATTGAGCATCGATATGGGCGGAGAGTCCTAAAAATTCACAACTCCCATAAACCATGTAGCCAATGTGGGTACAAAAGGTATTACATTTTAGATTATTCCTTATTTATTTTACCAAAGACTAGTGGGTTCTATTCCCAACAAATTATAGGACTGTTCTGGCAGAGTGGGCTAGATGTTGTATAATTACAAAGCTCATAACGATGGTTGTTGGTTAGAGAATCTTTCAAATAGAGGTAATTTGTATCTTTACATACAAATAAGAGATATTTATGTACTTTCATACAATTGAGTTATTATTGTACTTTTTCATACAACTGAGTAATTATCCATTGTTTTCAAAGCATTCAACATATTGCATCTTTTGTTGTTTCTTTGTCCTTGAGCATCAAAACTTGAACTATATTTCACAGTGTAGAATTGAACTATTAACAGAGTTAAGTTAATCTACGTTTCTTTGAGTTGATTTAAACGATGTTTCACAGACTTTAGTATCTTACTATTGAGTTGAGCCGTATTTTCTCTGAGCTGAGTTGAACTATGTTTTATTGAGTTGAGTTGAGTGAGTTAAGAAGAGGTAAGTATGTTTATTTTCCATTAGTTCAACCTTATTTTTATGATTTACAACTCCCCTTATATTCTTGTACATTCCATGTATTGTGCCATTTGGCATGCGTTATTTTATGATTTAGAAACATGTTCAGGATCATCGACAGGCATTTCGTTAAGGTCATGAGATATTCTAGTCAAATTTAGTGAGTCATCTTATATTCTACAGGACTTCACATTTATATTACATTAAGTAGTTTTGAGACGTTGAGGGTCTTGTCCCGATATTCTTCTATAATAGTAAAGGCTTCATTGATAGACATAGTTGAGTATTGTTCAGACTTTTAAAAAGGTTTATTGTTCGAGTTGACTGAAATTTAGTTCAGTATTAAGCTTTTGTATGCTTGAGTTAGTCTTCCACTTGTAGCCAACTAGGATTAGGGTTCTCTTTGATACCTACAATGGTTCTCGAGTACCTTTCACGTCCAGGGTGTAGGCTCAATTCATGAAAGCCTAACATCTATCATTCACAATAAATTAAACCTATTAACTAGAATATATTGGTTTCATAGATATTTTTTAATTAGTTTCCTAGTTTTTCATAAAATTTGGTGTAGACTCTTTAAAAACACTTTTTTCTTAAAATTTATTTAAAGTTAACCTAATTGATTATTTTTTGAGTCATCATGATGTTTCACCCTATTTTATTGAAGTAAGGATGTAAACACAAATGTGGCATGAAATTTTTTGTCCTACGTTGTGCCCTACGCATATTATGTCATGTATGAATCATGTGTACCTACTTTTTCAACTTTATACAAGTTTAAGGGTGTACCTTTTCACATCAATAGTTGTAGGAACTATATATGAGCTGATCAGATGGTTAAAAGATATATTTGTGTATTATGTTGTAGATTAATTAGGACAAAGAACACTAAAAACTTGATTTATGATTCCCAAACACATAAGCTACACATAATTTGAGTATAAGTATAATGAAGCATTTATAGTAGTTAATTGAAGGCCCCCGCTTGTTGATATCGTTATATAGCTTGTTATTCTCAATAAGTATTTCTGAATCATAAAATATGATGGCTCCTTTGGGGGCCTCTGGCTCAAGATCAGAAACTATAATATTAGTTTTTAGTTGGGAAACGTCACTTCGAATCATTAAGATATAATGACTGAAATTTTAAAGTGGAGGTTAGAGATAGAAATGTTTTAACACGGTCAAATTGAATAGATTAATTGGTTAGATAGAGTTATCTCATAAAAAACATTTTAAAATTACTACATTTGATCTAGTGATTGGTGGCGATAAAATAATTATGATTAATTGAGATTTGTTCAGACAAATTATAGTGAACCTAATGAGAGGGAACTCACTAATGGGAAAAAACATATCTCTCGCCCTCCTTCATCTTGTTTCCAACTTCATCCTCTTTTTATTAATAATTTTATTGCTTTAGAATTTTCTAATTAAGTAATTTTAAGGGAAAAGGGTAAAAATTACCCCTCAACTATGTTTTATTGGTTTACCCCTGCCGTTAAAAGGAAGTTAGTTTTACCCCTACCATCAATAAACATAACAAATATACTCCTCCTTTGATGGAAAATTTCAAATTAATTAAAGTTATTTAATTTTACCTAAATTACGAAATTTAAATCTGACCCGACCCACTTAATAATATAAGCCATTTGTTTTTACCAAATTCAACTTTGTTTTTCTCACCATAACCAAAGCCACCACCACCAAAACCACCACCTCTCCCACCATGGTACAATTACTCCTCGTTTTTGATCCCTTGGTAACTTCACCAAAGCTCTATCTAAGTGACGCAATGTATTTAACTTTGAGCTTCACCGAGTTCCATGACTTAAACACACCTCAAGCAAGCATTTAGTATCACTGATACTCTGAAAGTATATGGAATGATTAAAAACAATAGCTTAATTATCCCTTTCATTATGTTTAACTAACATGAACTCGCTATGTTCTGCATCACCAATCATCTAAAGTTTTCAGAAAAAGTTGGATGTGGTTTGCTACTTTAAAACCAGAAACTATTTCTCCTGCAATAGTCTTATAATCACCAGTAGGTAGTTAAAAAGAATCCAAAAAGGAAACATATTGGAAAATTGAAAAGGAAAAAAAATGAGGAGGAGGTGTACCATGGTGGGGGAGGTGGGGGTTTCAGTGGTAATGGTGGGGGTGAAGTAGATCACAGAGAGGGTGATGATTTTGGTGGTGGTAGTGGACAAAACAAAGTTGATTTGGATAAAACAAATGAGTTATATTATTATGTGGGTCAGGGGAGGGTTAAAATTAGATAATTTAAGTAAAATTATGTAATTTAAATTGATTTGGGGTTTTCCATCCAAAGGAGTGGTACATTTGTTAAGTTTATTGATGGCAGGGATAGAAATAACTTCCTTTTAACGGTAGGGGTAAATTTAACCAATAAAACAAAGTTAAGGGGTAATTTTACCCTTTTAACTAAAAATCATAATATAAATAATTCAAAATTTGTTCTTACTTATTGTCTAAAAATTTTCATTCCAAACCTCCTAAAATAAATTTAAATAACTCTTCAAGAACAGATTAAAATGTTTTCAATTACTTCAAATGAAACTAAAACAATATATATGTTTTATAGCTTCTGAAATGTAAACAAGTTGTGACAATAATCCTTATGATATTCTATTTAGCACCTTCAATTATTAATTAATTGAAATATTCTTTTTTTAATCTTTTGTATGTGAAAATTTCATAAATTTTAAAAGTTATAGATTATTAAATTATTTAAATATTCATGTATTATATTTAATATATATTTGTAATTCATATTTCAGAGTAATGTTATCTCTAAAACAAAGTAGATGTAACATACTTTCTACATTAAATGATTGAGAAAATATCATAAATAGTAAATGTGAAACTTACGTGATTTCTACTCATTAAATTAAATTAAATTAACTATTAAATTCACTTTTATGGTTCTACTCATCAAATTAAATTCAAAATTTTACCTTCTTGACTCGTACATATTAAATTAATTGTTTAAGAATACACCAGAAGAACTAATTAGATTCAAAATCTACCCTCCCTACTCACTAAAAACTACCCTCTTTGCTTCTTCTTATTAAATTAAATAAATAAGATTTGAAATTTACCCTTCTAGATCCTGACTTCTATTCATCAAACTAAAATTTTGAGAATATATCACTAAAACTAAATTTAAAAAAATTACCCTCTTGACTCCTCATTATATTAATTTAAGTTAAATCCCAAATTTTCTCTCCTAGATCCTACTCATCAAATTGAATGCTTAAGAATATACCAGATTTAAAAGTTAAAATTTACTATCCAAACACAGACTCAAAGTAAATTAAATAGAATTCTAATTTAACTCTCCTAGATCCAATTCATCAAATTAATTACATATGGAAATATCAGAAAAACTAAAATTTGAAATTTCTCCTTTTGACTTCTACTCGTTAAATAAAATGTTTTAAAGAATGAGAGAAATTATTAATTTCATGTATTACCATTATCTTCATAATTTTCCTAGACATAAAAGTTTCGTTACTATCCATTTGCCTCCAATCCTTTTTCATTTGTATCCTCAAACAATAGAAGTTATCAACTTCTGTTCCTTCAGAAACTCTTTATTTTTTGTAAAGAAATAAAAGTCAAATTAGTGTTTGTTTCAATCAATGAAAGAGTGATCTTTTATGTTTTTTGAGTTTGTGGGGTTCTTTTATCAGATGGTTTGATCTTTATTCTGAATGATACGTCATTTTATATTCTAGACAAGTCATGGACTACAACAAAGAAGAGGTCATGATTGTTGAAGAGATGATGCGAAATTAAAAAAATAAATCAATAAAATGTAGTGAAAATTATGAGACAAGTGCTTATCTTCTTGGGTAGAAATTTTTAGTGTTTCAATGAGGAAAACCGACTTCCTACACAACGTTTCATTTATCTAAGTGATGAAGAAGAAGATGTTTCTAAGAGATTAAAGGGGTTATGATATCCCTCCCCTACTAAGGAGTCTAAGGTGAGAAGTTTTTCCTGAATTGATCTTGTAGTACAAGAGTATGATGTTGAGACTGCAATTGAAATATGAGGATTGGTACGATTCACAAGTTTTGTTTGAAGCATCATGAATAAATCTTTTTGATACTTAACTATGTTGAGGTACGACTTTGAAACTATAGGTATTACTTTGAATTCAATCTTAATTAGAAAGAGAGAAAAAAGGGAGAGAGATTTATATGCGATCCTGACTCTTGATACCAACTATAGTCAATATTTTACTATCTTTTCACATTCTTTATACATAAATAAAAGAGGTGATAAAGCACCCACCTCTTAATATTTTTCAAAATATTTTGTTAGATTAGTTCTATTAAAAATAATAATTTGCATTTCCTTATTTGGCTTTATGTTGTAAAATATGGATTTAGGCTAATCTTGTTTGTGTGACAAGCCTATTTTACTTTATTGGGCCGTTCATACAAAAATTATGAAATATCTATCTTTTAGACATTGAAGTTGTAAGAAATTTAATTTTTCTATTCATCATATTCATAGTGTCATTTCCTACTGATGATCTTGTCTCATATTCCTTGCAGTATTAATCATACAATAGATTGAAACTACGTTTGGCTTGATTCATAGATCAACAAAATATCTAGTCACCATGACGACTCGGTCATGTAACTAGTGTGATTTTCTTTCATCCTGTTAATAAAAATTGGGACATAACTTATCAGACATAATTGGAGATCATTTCGAGATCTTACTAGGATAAATATTTTAAGGAAGATCTCGAAAATCCCAGCAAGTATCGTCGAAAGTTCAATAGTAAAATTCAAATGATATCAAATATAGCTAGAAGTTCAAACTCGACTTCAAAATCTCCGGCATTGCATAATGGAGCAAAGATAAATTCAGGATACGAGCCATCGACGCCTCGTACGAAATTCTCTAAAATAAATGAGTTATAATGATCTTAAAGTGTTCAAGAGAAAAATGATTATTGCTCACATATGTCAAAATTATAAGCAATTTTGTACACATTTTCTTAAAGTTTCTTGGTCCAATCGCTAGCTAAAGCGATATTGTGTCTATTAATCATTCCTTTCCGGATGTAGGAATAGATGAAAGCATCAGACAAATGATTCTTTCAAGATACCGAGTTATTCACTATGTTACAGGTTGCTAGTCATCAAGCCATCTACCGTGTTATGTTTTTCAATAATCAGGCCATCTATATCGTGACAATGGACATCATTTTTCACTTGGAAAGATAGCCATACCATTTTTTATTCGCCGAGAGGACCATTACTTTATTAATCGGAAAAGGCTACCATTTAAGAATATTCTTAAGTCACATCTATTTGGAGGTGAAGAATGTGCACCTTATTTATTCAAATTTTATATTTGAAGAGGCTGACGTTGAATGCTACTCCTAAATTCACATCTATTCGAAGGTGAAGGATGTGCATCCTTTCTATTCCACGTTGAAGTCTTAGGAGGCTAGTGTTTCAATATATTTTTAAGTCAAGTCTATTCACTAATGAATGATATGCACCTTAGCTAGTCCACGTTGAAGTCAAAGGAGGTTGACATTTGAAGAGATTTTTAAGTCATATCTATTTGGAGGTGAAGGATGTGCACCCTATCTATGTCGCAGAAAAGTCGAGGTAGGCTGACGTTGAGATATATTTTGTAAGCGGAATCTATATAGTGGTCAAGGATGTGCACCCTATCTGTTCCACATTGAAGTTTGAGGAAGCTCATATTGAAAGATATTTTTAAGTCGCACATATTTGAAGGTGAAGGATGTGAACCTATCTATTCCACATGTAAGTCATAGGAGGCTGACGTTCAAAGATATTTTGAAGTCGTAACTATTAAGAGGTGAAGGATGTGCTCCCTATCTATTCCATGTTGTTACAGGAGGAGGCTGACGTAGAAAGACATTTTTAAGCTACATTTATTTGGAGGTGAGGGATGTGCACCTTATCTAATTCATATTAAAATCGGAGGAGCCTGACATTGATGGAGATTCATGTTACATTACTAGAAGTGCCAATCTTCACATATATCCTATCGATGAATCATCATATGTCTAATCGATGGACATGCATTTGTTTTTCCCAACAATCCTACTGATCAGTCATCTTCATTAGTCCAGCCGATGGACATAAATTTATATCCAACAGATTATGTTCACACGTCCTACAGATGGACATGTATTTATATCCTACTTATGGACCATCTTCATTCATACTATCGATGGACATACATACATATCCTATCGATGAATAATTTTCATTCCACCTACCAATGGAAAGTATTGATATCCTACTAATGGATCAAAAACATTCTATCAATGGATTCTCAAATGTCGCCCACTGATGAACATGTATTTATTTTTTCCAAAAATATCCTACCGATTGATCTTTCTCATTTATCCTTCCAATGGACAAACAATTATAATGAAAAATATCCTAATGATGGATTGTAGCGCATCCTACCAACATAAATGCATTTATTTTGCCAAATATTCTATCTATGGATTCACATTTGTTGTATCCAATGGATTGACAATCATTTTATCACCATACTTATATTATGCCAATAGATATGTTTGTATTTTTAATAAACTCACATCACACTTCAACAATCAGACAAGGTTTTTAACATACATGGATTTTGAAGCAACAGTGACTTCGAATAACCAAGGTCATAGCGTATTCACAAAAACATGCAAAAAAAAAATCTCTACTATTGAATTTTATCTTGGTATTTTTTGAGAACATCCAAAAGGATGCATTTCAATTTGGCCACAGGTGTGGACTGCGCTGACATGGAAGCAACACACCGTGAAACCTTTTGATAAACAATTTAAGAGCGACTTCCATCACATTCAAACAACACTTTTATACGAAGGTAATGTGTTCAACAAAACAAAAGGTGAGTTGTTGTCATTTTTTCCTAACATTTTAAAAATTCATAACTTTTTTGTTCTATTCATTTAGTAGTTCTAAATGTTTTTTAAATATAATTTAAATATCAATGCATATCTTAATTTATCAAAATTTTTGGATTTTTATCAATTAATTTTGATTGCAATTTTTTCATGGTAGGTTGAATATGATCATATATTACATGTCATTCATTTCATTCATTACACTAGTTAATATTCATTTCTTATATGTCATTCATTTCATTCGTTACACTAGTTAATATTCATTTTATTTACTAGTTTTAGTAGCATTCATTATTGTCTTTTTAGCACAATTTTGGAAATACGTTTAAATAAAGATAAAAATAATATACACAAATATTTTATTAATCAATAATTTTGGGCCACTGTTTCAAGCCCACGATTTCAGCCCATTCTATAACTATTCCCTCTTTATGTTTTTATTAAGTAAAAAAATAAAGTGGGTGGTGGAATATTTTTAAGAAGGAAAAACCCTAAAAAAATTCTTCTATTCTACAAGAATAGCCGCCACCCAAAGCCCCTGGATTTTTCACTGTGACAACCCGCCAATACCATTATCAACCCCCCCCCCCCAAACCACCTGCCTCATGCCATTGAAACAACCAGACAACCCATCTTCTCCATCTTCAAACAACCACCGCTCAACCCACTGCTCCACCCACCCAAACAACCCCAAACTTGCTTCAATTTTCATTCACCAAACAACTCACAATGAGACTTGAACTTTGGCAAGCAGGGAGCTTCGTGCTTGCACAACGAAGCATTAAGGGCAAATACAACTCTGGATATTGAAGCAGGCCGACAGATCTAAATGAATAAACTAGCAACTCAAGCAAGACTTTTCACTTTCAGATCTGCTCGAAAAAATAACACTTTGGTAACCATTTTAATTTTGTATTTGAATTTCAGTCTGGGTTTATTTTTCTACTTCTTTGTTGTTGTTGATTCTACCTAATTATATGTACTTATTAATATTTTGGGGTTTGAATTGATCTTATTTTACATTTATTTGTTATTAGTTATTAAGTTGTTGCTACTAATTTACTACACATTAAATTATTATTATCATTATTATTATTATTATTAATATTATTATTAATTTCTTTGATTAAATAATATTTAAACGTAAGGTTTTCATGTTGCTTTGTTCACTTTTTTATAATTATTGGAAAATTATTCCTCTATTTCTTTTATAAAATTTCTTTTGTTGTTGGTATTTTGATTTTTATTTTGAACTCAGGATATCATTGTTTATATATTGTCACATTTCTTCTCTTTTATTTTATTTGATATTTAACATATAAAGTATCATTTTGTCATTTAGATATGGTTGTCACCATGGATTTTTTATTATTTCAACATGTGTGCATTTATATTTTTTCTATATTACAATTTAAAATTGGTGGATGAAGAAATTACAGTTGATTTTCAAGGAATCACATGTTAATAAGTTGGGTTTTATTTTTAAATCATTAATACTTTCATTTATTATCTCTTCCTCAATTTGAAAAATAAAAAGAATTTAGGCTGAGACCCACAACTTTGAATTTCGAAGGATGCCTAACGTCTTCTCTTGGCAAATACTTTAACCTTTACCTAGAATCTATTGGTTTAGTAGATATTTTCTTTTGTAATAAATTAATTGATCTCCTAGTCATTTCCTAAAATTAGGTTGGGCCTGTTTTAAACTCTTTTATTCATAAAATTCTTTTAAAATTTATTTAATTTAATGAACTATATATTATTTTGAGTTATTACGATGTTTCATCCCAATTGAATAAAGTAGGAAGTAAATAACTCCTATTCATTAGATTAAATACTTGAGAAAATATCACTAAAACTAAAAATACAAAATCTAGTCACTTGACTCATACTCGTCAAATTAAAATTTTATAAACTCCCATTTAATTAGAATGAAGAAGGAAAATGGAATATAAATATGCACATTTTACCATTGATTTTAAGGGAGAGCACAATAGCAAGACAGCAATTGTGCATTGAGAGTACTTCCCGATGACTCGCACCCAACAAGCAACGGATAGAAAAACACAAAAATAGTTACCCCTGCTGCTACTGGTGAAGAGCAACAACTAAATCCACTTACTTTTAGGATCTTCTTACCTCCAAAATATTGTACGATTTAAGAGGAGTCTGATGCTAGTAGTGTGAGATAAAATTCACTTGGAGAATGCAGATGGGAAAGAGACTCAGAAAAGGAGACTATATTTTTCTGATGCTGAAACGTCTAAACATCCTACTCCATCGGGAGATTCTGATAAAGGCAACCGCACTAATGATAAGACCTTGAATTTTGTTCCTCCTATGCTTAAGGAGGGTATTCTTACAGTGAAATTTAGGTGGAAGAGGATATTTTTCTACAAATCAAGTAATGGGAAACATCAATAATTGGCTATATAATTGGAGACAACCTGTATGAATTGTATATTCTTGAGTATTTCAAGAAGGTATGGGCTTCTGTTGAACTGCCCAGGTATTATTTCTTGATAATGTATTCTATGTTTTTAAATTTCGTGGTATAGATGAAAAGGAGAAAGTGATGCGGAATGGACCCTATTTTTGTTGAAACAGGCCCATGATTTTGTGGAACTGGGATGTGGACTTTGAATTGGATGCTGATATAATTAGCTGAATTCCAATTTGGGTAAAGCTTCCCAGATTATCTACTGGATATTGGTTTGTTATTGCATTAATCTTGGTTTCCAATGCTATTGGGATTCCGTTGGTTACAAATGGATTTAATCCTAAAGTTGAGAAAATATCTTATGAGAGGTGGATATATTCAAAGTCATGCTAGAAACTATTGTTGTTGAAACCCCTTCTAGGCATCGGAACCAAACTATTGAAGATGAATGGAGACCCAAATTTTGTAATGATTGTATTAAACTCGATTACATGGAAGATGAATTTTTTTTTAAACATGCCCTATATGGGAAAAAAGATAAGATAAATTAGAAGGATTGAAAATGACAAAGGGAAGGCTAGAAAACATGGGGTAATAAAAGGGTCGTTACTAAATGGATACCTATTAAGCCTCAGAAAATTGATAAAAACTCTAATTAGTGATGAAGCAACTAAAACTCCAATGGTCGCACAACTTTCTAATGAGCCTGATCCTTGATAAAGGAGTCGGAGGCAACATGTGGAGGATATTATTAGTGCAAAGTCTATAACATCAACTCTTGAAACGGATCCTGAAGAAGGAGTGGGAATCAACAAGTCTTGGATAATATCTGTTTAGAAAATACATTAGCACCTATTGAAATTGATCCTGGTCAATGGAGTGGAAAGAAACAGGTGGAGGAAAGTTTAGACAGTATTGGAGAATCAATTGAAAAATGGAAGGAAGAGTGGTGGAAACTACATGTCATTCCTTCGCACATGATAGTCTCTACTTGGAGTATTAGAGGACTTAACCAATGCCATAATCAAAAAGAGATCAAACTCTTTCTGAATAAATATAATGTAGATTTGTCTCCTGATATAAATGTCACAGTTGTAACACTATCTACTATATATTTATTTAGAAAGAGTTTGATCTCCTTTTTTTTGACCTTGGTTAAGGCCTCTAACAGTCAAAGTAGAGATGATCATGTGTGAAGGAATGACATGTCATTGCCAGCACTCTTCCTTCCATTTTGCAATTGATCCTCCACTGTACTGTCTTAACATTCCTTCTCATGTTTCTTTCCACTCCTTTGTCGAGGATCAATTACAATAGCTGCTAATATATATTCTAAACAGATTCTCTCCACCATGTTACTTCCCACTCCTTGGTCCAGGATCAGTTTCAATAGTTGCTACTATACACTCCGTACTGATGTTGTCCTCCACATGTTTCCTCCACTACTTTTTCAAGGATCGGGCTCATTAAAATATTGTGCCACCATTGGGGTTTCAGTTGCTTCATCACTAATGTTTGCATCTTTTTTTTGAGTCTTAATAGGTATCTATTTAGTAACCAGCCTTCTTGTTTTACCCCTTGTTCTCTTACCCTTCCCATGGTTCATGTCCAATCCTTCTAATTCAGTCTGATTTGTTCCAATCTGGGGCATGTTCGAACCAGCATTCATCTTTCGTTTGTTACAGTTAAATACAATTATTACGGAAATTGGGTATTCATTCATATATAATTGATTGGTTCCAAGGCCTAGAAAGGGTTTCAAAAACAATAGTATCTGGAAGGACTTTGGAAATATTCATCTGAATCAGGACCCTCGTATAAGATATTTTCTCAACTTATGCACTTAATCCATTTGGAAGCAATGGAATCCCCATTCCTCATGCAACCTTTCTTAATGTCGTGACAGACCAGTATCCAATAGGTAAATAGGAGAATTTTACCTAAATTGGAATTTGGCTAAACATATTAGCATCCAATTCAATCCAATTCCTCAAAATCATTGCTAGGTTCCAATCTGAATCACTTTCTCTTTTTTAGATATATTATAAAATTTAAAAACATAGTATCCATCATCATGATATAATGTCTGGGGAAGTTCAAGAAAACCCCATGCCTTCTTGACATACTCTAGCATTGGCAATTCATACGGGTTATATCTAAATATGTAGCCAACTAATGTTGTTTCCCAATCCTTGATTTGTAGGTTAATGTCCTCCTCCTTAATTTTCACAGTAAGAATGCCCTCCTTAAGCATAGGAGGAATAGAATTCAAGGTCTTACCATTGTTGTGGTTGCCTTTATCAGAATCTCCCATTGGAGTAGGTTATTTAAACATTTCAGCATCAGAAAAATGCAGTCGCCTCTTCGGAGTCTCTTTCCCATTTGCATTATCCAATTGAACTTTATATTCCACACAAATATCATCAATATTCTCTTCAATCGTAAAAAAAATTTAGAGGTAAGAAGCTCCCAAATGTAAGTGTATTCAGTGTTTTTTCTTCATCAGTAAAAGGGTAACTATTTTTGGTGTTTGTCTTTGAGAAGTTTCACGGCAGCGAGTCACCGGGAAGAACTTTCAATGCAGAATGCACAATGAATAGACCTAAGAATCAGTGCGAAAGTGCGCCAGTTTGAATTCAATCTTCCTGCTTCATCTAGTTTTCAAATTTTTCTCTATTAGCTCATCAGGTTAAATACTTCACAAAATATCACAAGAAATGAAATTGACAAGTTTATACTTCTGACATCTACTCATCAAATAGAATCAAATAAAGTTTAAAATTTATCATTATGACTCCTACTCATCAAATTAAATCAAATTGAATTTTTGAAGAATTGAGAAAAATTACTTATCCTTGTGGGTCCTACTCATTAAGACATTGAGAGAAACTACTGAAATCAGTGTCGTATACAACGTGTCAATTATCTAAGGGATGAAGAAATGACATTTCTAAGAGATTTAAGGATTTTGGATATCCCTCTCCTACAAAGGAGTCCGAGGTATGACATTTGTCCTCTAAATAGAGCTTGAAGAACATAGAGATTGAAGCCGACACTGCAGAAGGAAGCGTTGATCTTCCTTATGATGTGAGCCCTACCGATAGGGCTTAGTAAAAAACATTTGAATGTGCAGATCAAGATTTTACCGATTTTTACAAGGAAAATCATGAGTCCTTCTTTAATATAGGGCAAGTATTGACTGCCAATGATACCGTTGATTCCATGCCTAGATCTATGCAATCATCAAGAAGATTTTTTCTCCATCATTAAATTGCACAGAACATGGTTATAGCTAGATCCGCCAAATGAAGATAAAACCAAATAACTATCTGAGGGCATACGAGCTTCTTGTGCTAGGTGTAAACTATGAAACTCAGAAAATTTAAGATCATCCAATGCTCTCACATTTTGTATATGTAATAAATGGAAACAAATACAATGTAATAAATATCCATGAAGGGCATTGGGCCAGGACTAAAACCGCCAAGGCAGGGTTGATGTTTCAGGCTGGGATCAGTCATGGCGGGCTAGTCGACAAAACCCCAAAATCATGCTGCTGTGGAGGATTGGGATCCCTCGTGGCAGTCCAGTTGGCAAAACCCCAAAATCATTACTTTAAAATTTTTGTTCTTGAGAGCTAAGATACGACCCTGGGAAATTCTTGACAGTTTTCACAATTTCTAGCGCTAAAAGTAAGATAATTACTCCCCTAATCCGTATTTAGATTCTTAGTACTTAGAATCTTGGGTAATCATAAATGGGGGAGGGTTTTGGCCTGAAGTTGATGGTGGGAAAAACTCTAGTTGAGTATTAAGATCTTGGTTTTGTCCTTGGACTGATAGTATGATTATAATCCGGGTAAATTAATCCTTGTTTATTGATCCTTGTGTTTAATTACTTGTGCTTAGACCAAGAACAAGCGGAAAGAATCATCAAAAGGGTAGGCTCAAGTGTCTTTGGAGGATTCAAGCTTCGTTTCAAGGTAGGTGATGGTTCTATTTTCTGTTTGTGTTATATATGCTGGTTGATTGCTTCATTAATGAATGCATATATGTGAATGGTAAAATGTAAATCGAACCTAATGAAATGAGTAAGTGTGAGCAACTACATACAATGAAACTAATACCTGACCACATGACTATATGTACTATTCATTATGGTGTGGTTCTGATTGTTGTTGATCTAATTTGATGGGTGTCACACTTTGACATAGCATTGGATTGGTGTCATGTTCCGACACATATTGGACTAGGTGTCACGTTTTGACATATACATTGGATCAGGTATCACATTCCTCCAAACATATAGTTTGGGTATGGGTTACATGAGAAAACCACTTCTGATTATTATCTTTATGTATACTTCTCATTGATATTGGGAGATTGTTTGTTTCTTTGAAATGATGACTAAACTATGCATTCCAGATATTTGTGTTGACTGTGTTGTAATTGCATGTGTACATTCTTCTTACTAGAGTAGATGCATGATCCTACTAGTAAATTGTAGTTGTGTAATGATACTTCACTTGCTCATTGTTTGTTGAATACTCGGTATCTTAAAGAGGCTACTCCCAGACCTTAGATGGGAGATCAATGATCGAGACTGAATTCAAGGTTGAGCCAGTTCTTACACGTTACCATGGGTCCTCTATTGTTTAGTCCATTACTTTCGAACTCAGAATTTATAGTTAGACTTATTCCTATGTCAGTTTCGGGGTTGCACCCCATTTTCTTAGACTTCGAACTCAGACTTTATGTTTAGTTGTTTATTTAAGCTTTCGGAGTTTATGGTAACTCCCTGTTATTCTATCATTTAAACTTGCTGATGTATCTTTAAATGCTTAGTTTTTCTTTAAGTTACTTAGTCGGGTTATAGTAATGGTTATTCCACCGGAGTGTTAGTGTGGGTGTCTATCACGACAATCTAGGTCATGACAATCTTTCCTTTGAACGAAAAAGAACTACAGCACCCCAAGGGGATAACCTTGTTCCAATGAACCCTTATTAAGGATATCTTTTAACTTCTCTTTTAACTCTTTTAACTTAGTTGAAGTCATTGTATATAGAGGAACAAAGATGGGTTGACTATCATGTGGAATGTCTATTCCAAAGTCTATTTCCCTATTGAGAGGTACTCCGGGAAGATTATTAGGAAAGGTTTCTAAGAATTCATTAACAACTCAATACACCCTTTGAAGACAATATTTTGGGCCTTAAGATATGAAATGCAACGACCTTTAGTCACTACTGGACTACCTTTCCATATTCATAATAGCTTATCTGAAAATTGAAATTTTACTACTCAATCCTTATAGTCAATTAATTCATAGCATGAATACAACCAGTCTATGCATAGAATAATAATAAAATCTACCATATCTAAATCAACAAAGTATGTTTTGGTGGGTTTATGGATGATTGAAATGGTCCATTCTAACGAAAAGTAATAAAAAGAAGGAACGAGTGAAGTAATAAGGGTCTAGGTAATGGTTCAACAAGGTAGAGTCGCTATATCAAAAATTTTATCATACCCCTTGCCACTAACCTCATTAAAACCCAGTGAAAGACCATTGTGATCCCAAAAAAATAGATCATTCATCATTTAAAAAACATAGGGAGCTTATGGTTGACATATGCATGTTATTCTATTTGAGAGATTGAGTGTTCGTTGTGATCCCCAAGCTTATGGTTTGTGAGAGAAGGGTATCATTCTTTGTGTAGACAACTCAAGTATGTATGTATGTATGTATGTGTGTATATATATACACACATGCATCATGGTTTGATAAATCTCAAAGAAATTTTTTTTGTTAGAAAATATAACAGTAACTATGTATTTTATTTATTGTGGAAGTCATTTTTAATAATTGAGAAATGGAAAAGTGTTTAGATAATTGTAGTATCCGTTCTTACGTGGCTATCTATTTTTTGACTTATTTATATCTTGGTGATTATTAATAATACATTATTATTCTTAATTTTTTTTTTATTTCCCTCCTATTTTTATTCTCGCATTGCTGAAAATTCTAAAGTCTAACAAACGGTCAAAATTTTTGGCTCGTACAAAATCTATTGTTGTGTTTATAGCAAAATCAAACTTGTTTTTTTTTTAGTATTCTTTAAATTTTGAGACCTACCACAAATGAGGGCATACTATTTTAACACCATCATATCAATTTATCAAATCCATCGCAACTATTTTTACATTAAAAATTTTCATTGTTAACATTCTTACTTTTTAAGGTTTGTGTACATCTTACTTTCTCGAGACTTTACTTATGTGATTATATTGAGTATGTTATATTTATTATATTTATGTAGGCCCCCAAAACATGTTGAAATGTCCCTAAACATTTGTCTAGCATAATTCTGCATCTTGATGAGCTATTATGAGCATTTGTTTTAATTGTTAATGATTAGGTGAAAGCTTAGCTTGGTGAAACACAAATTAAGAATTTACAAAAGAAGAAACAAATTAATTCAATCTACGTGAGGAAGAAAAAAAATGAGGTTGAGAATGTAAATGGGCTTCCTTCTATCTGAAAGCCCTACATGTATTTACGAACAAAAATAAGGGCCCAGATCCCATCCAGACACGTGAAGAAAAAGGCCTAGAATTTCACTATCTTTGTAGTATAAATTTTTGCAATCCCATAGTTCTAAGATGAAATTACATCATATTTCTATTTATTTTTTTATTACATTAATCCTTGAAAAAGTTACACAATCCGGATATGTAAGTTGAAGCTCGCGTAAATTAATATTTATATGTTATATATTTTTCTGTTGCGCTTTAAATGGAAAACAAAACATAATATCAAAAACATAATCCCTGAATTAATGTTAATTAGTTTCATTTTTATTGTCAATCATAGAAATGTGATTCCTAAAATATCAAACCAATTAAGAATTCAAAAATTCAAGTCTTGTTCGTTTCGTTCCTTGTTTCAACGAAGAAACATTCAAGAAAGATCATACTTTTTGTTGTAAATTTGATTAGATACATAATGAATATCTCAATTGGCATTCATGAGTATGGGAGAGTGAGGTTAGATATAAAAGATTAATGAGTGATGAGATAGTGGTTGGTAAAAATATTTCCTACATGAATATAATTTTAACCATTGTGGCTGAGTTCAACATTGATGAGCCTAAAAAAAATGATATATCATACATCATAGAGGGAAACTCCTCTACAATGAATATAAAGAATGATCATATGGGGTAAAACTATACTTAGAGGTGAAGAAACATGAGGATAAATTTGGTATTTACCCTCTTTGTTTTAATACAACTAATAAGGATGGTGGTTAGATCGAAAGTTTTTATTTGTCGACTAGTGCAATTGTCTGTGTTGAAGGTGCTAAAAAGGGCACACTCGCTCTCAACTTGAAAGAATAAAAAATGGTGATTCATGTTATATACCATAAATGGAGTTAACAAATTAAATATATGATACGCATAGTACGAATGTGAAGGTGAATTAATTGTACAAGGATAAAATCACTCTAGTAGTTGTAATGGAAAAATACAAAATAAAACATGACTTCAATTTTTGAGTTAAAAGATATGATAACAAAAGGTATGCAACTTATTTTTCAGTCATAAACTTATATTTTCGTAAATAAGCATGGTACATTACTAGTTATAAGGATGATACAGTAAATGTTTGACGTATATATTTCAAGGTATCATATGTGTAACTTACAGTAATGTTAGCATAAAGTATCAGATATATGTGGCGATCCTCTTTTTTATGATTGAATTTGTATGTGTATAATAATCATGATACATTATTGCATTCAACTTGATACAATTATGATTTGCTGTATATTTACTATTTCAATGTGTTTTTGTATCTATGACTCAATGTAATATTAGTATAATGTATCATATATATTTGAACTTCTATTCTTATATATTAATGTATCAATGTATGAAATTTTTTCATTAATTTATCATTGTACTTTAATCAATCAATCATGATAGATTACAGGCTATGAGGTTGATACATCAAACGTTTGACGTATATATTTTGAGTTATCAGATCTTTTAGTCACAATACTTTTAATATCAAGTAACAGATACATGTGACCCTCCTCTTTTAAATATTTGAATTTATATTTGTATAATAACCATGATACGTTATTGCATTAATATCACTATAAAAATCATATATTTTCCCTTTTTTATAATATGTTAATATATCCGTATATTATTTTTTCATTAATGTTCAATATGTAAAGAATATACTATTTTAATGTATCCATTATACATTTTACTAATGTATCTGAAATAATTGTAGCGACGTATTATTGTGTTTATCGAACGACTATTATTGATAATTGAGTGCATCTGTTAGGAAGAAATCAGGTTTATTCAAAGTGAGCATATATGTACATTAAGGGATAAGATATTAACAAAAGGTCAAGCTACAATTGGGTTTATTAATGGTGTGACACCACCTAAACTGGTAAATGATAAAATAATTCATACTCCAAATGATGTAATTGATGATATTTGAGCACTTTATGTTGATATTTTGAGCATTTTAATATTTATCTATTATTAAATTGTTTCATAGTATTATGTTAAAATCTATATGAAATTGAGATTATGACCGTTGCAGTGCATTGGATTTGTGCATTTGTCCCTATTACTGAATGGTCACTTAATGACCATATGCATAATAATGCACTTTACTTTCTGAGAAATGTTGCATTAGTGAAAGAGGGTCGATTTATTTTTCTCGCACACCACTCTAGGCAGTCTTACAGCGTCTATAATACTTCAGCCTACTTACACCCACGAAAATTGACTAAGTATAGAAATACTTAAAACAGTAATGTCAAACAACCAACAGAATTTACAGGAACTAGTCCCAACCTTTATTAACCTTTAAGTAATACAAAGGAAGGCTTCACGAATTAATCTAAGGCTAGAAACACACTCTGTTTTGCCTTAGACGAATTTCCACCTTAAATCAAAATTCTGCACAATGGCAGTTACATGCGGCAGTTAAAAATGACACCTGTCTGACACATGTCAGCCCAGGGTTCAAAACTAACTTTCCAACAGCTATATTTTCAACAGATAGAATTTAATTCAAATTACATTCTTATCTACACGAAATACTAATATTCTAACACTTAGAATATTTCAGACTTCATTCCAACACTTAGAATAATTCTGTCAGCTTCCAACACTTAGAATATTTTAGCTGTCTTCCACACTTAGTTTTATTTCAGCAATTTCGGGTGAACTGCCTTTGTCCTTGACATTACCAAGCCTTCACAGCCTTGCTTCATCAAGCCAACATGCTGTCTTGCCAACGCCCTTAGCCCGCACGTAAGCCATGCACGTTCAAGCTGCCTTGCCAACACCCAAGCACTTGAACTTGTGTTGCACTGTTTTGTCATCATCCATGTCAAGACCAATGCCCAAGTCCTTGACATGTCTGCACGTAGTTAGATCAAGTAGTTTGCGGGTCTAACAGACCACCCGCACCACTTGAACTCGATGTCCTCATCGAGACTGTTTTGAGATAGTCATCGATTTGAGCATCAAATTGCCATAGGTCTTTTGCTTTCTCCCAACAGCATCTGCTGCACTCTTGCCTTTCCAGTGAACCAAGAACTCAGTGTTAGTATTCTTCTTACTTGTGCCCAAAACCCGGTGATCAAGAATCTTCTCAATTTCAGCATCATACTGTGTAGGTACTGATGGAGGAGCCCTCTTTGATCTGTTTCTATCCGGTTCATCCGCATCTGCAAAGTAAGGTTTTAAGAAACTCACATGAAAAGTAGGATGGATTTTCAACCTTTCTGGCAGCTTCAACTTATAAGCAACTTCGCCCACTCGTTTCACCACTTCAAATGGACCATCATACTTAGGAATCAAACCCCGATGTCTGGTTTTACTCACAATCTGTTTCCAGATTTGTGGGGTAAGTTTCCGCAACACCTTGTCACCCACATTGAACTCAACTGAGCGACGATGTTGGTCAGCATACTTTTTCATGCGCCGCTGAGCCTTGCGCAAGCTATCTTGTGCCTCAGATAACATTTCAAGTCTATCCCTTGCAACTCTGTATGCTGCTGGACACTTTCCCTGATTTTTAGATTTAGCAACATCTAGTGGTGTCATAGGCTGTTTGCCTAAGACGATTTCAAAAGGACTCATTTCTGTTGCAGACGACTTGTGCAGATTATAGAAAAACTGCGCAGTGTCTAACAATGCCACCCAATTCCGTTGACTTGCAGTCACATAATGCCTTAAGTACTCTTCCAACAAATGATTAATTCTTTCCGTCTGTCCATCTGTTTGTGGGTGATTTGCAGTAGAAAATTTTAATTCAGTTCCCATCATATTGAACAATGCTGTCCAAAATCTACCCGTGAACCTTGTGTCTCTATCACTCACAATGTCAGCCGAAACACCAAAGTATTTAACCACATGTTTATAGAATAACTCAGCAGCAACTTCAGATGAGCATAACTCAGGAGCAGCAATAAAAACAGAATATTTTGAAAACCTGTCAACTACCACCATGATAGATGCTTTGCCATCTACTTTAGGGAATCCAGAAATGAAATCCATGCTTACCGATAGCCATGGCCTTTCAGGAATAGGCAAAGGTTGCAGCAAACCTGCTTCCTTTTTACGTTCTGTCTTGTCAACTTGACAAACATGACAAGTCTTAACATACGCCTCTATATCGTCTTCCATTTTCGGCCAAAAATACACACGAGACAGTAAGGCTAACATCCTTTCAACACCTGGATGTCCAGCCCAAGTAGAGTCATGCGCTTCATTCATCAAGTCTTTGCGCAACCCACCTTTATTTGGTACGACGATTCTCCCCCCTTTAAAATAGAGAAGATCGTCCTCGATCCAATACCGTCTCATTGTGCCCTCCTGCACCTGACTCATCCATTTTACATATAATGAATCATTTGCAGCACACAACCTGATTCTATCATAGAAATCAGTTTCCAATTTTGAAATTGAATATACTGCAACAAATACTTCTTTTCTACTCAGCGCATCAGCAACCTGGTTGTGTTTTCCTGGTTTATGTTCCCACATGAAGTCATATTCTGCCAGGAATTCTTGCCACCGTGCTTGTTTAGGACTCAACTTTTTCTGTGTTTTGAAGAATGTATTTGCTACATTATCAGTTCTTACCACAAATCGAGTACCTAAGAGATAAACTCTCCAAGTCTGCAAACAGTGTACTACCGCAACAATTTCTTTCTCATGTGTTGAGTATCTTTGTTCAGCATCATTCAACTTTCTGCTTTCGAAGGCCACTGGATGACCTTCCTGCACTAATACGCCACCAATTGCCTTGTCTGACGCATCAGTGTGCACTTAAAATGGTAACTCAAAATCAGGCAATTTGTGTATAGGTTCAGATGCAATAGCATTCTTCAAATTCTGAAATGCTTCTTCACACTGTTCTGACCAAACCCATTTTGTATCTTTCTTCAACAAATCTGTCAAATACGCTGCCTTCTTTGAGTAACCAGCAATAAACTTTCGATAATAGTTAGCCAAGCCAAGAAACGACCTCAAATCCTTCACATGACGAGGTGCCTGCCAATCAACAATGGCCTGCACTTTCTTAGGATCCATTCGAACCTGGTTTTTACTAACAAGATGCCCCAAGAACTTTATCTCTTGTTGAGCAAATTCACACTTTTCCATCTTGACATAAAGTGTGTATTTTTTCAATTGAGACAGAACCAGACTTAGGTGATTAACATGTTCTTCCAAGGTTCGACTATATATAACAATATCATCTAAGTAAACAACAACGAAGTCATCAAGATAGTCAAACAGTACATTGTTCATTAAATTGCAGAATGTTGCCGGAGCATTAGTCAGCCCAAACGGCATTACAAGGAATTCATAGGAACCATATCTAGTTACACATGTTGTTTTTTGTTCATCACCCTCTGCTATCCTAACCTGCCAATAGCCTGCCCTCAAATCAAGTTTTGTGAACCAGCATGCCTTGCTTAACCTGTCCATTAAATCTTGCACCAACGGAACCGGATACTTGTTCTTTATAGTTGCCTTGTTCAATGCCCGATAGTCCACACACATTCTCATTGTTCCGTCCTGTTTCTTTTGGAATAAAACAGGAGCACCATACGGAGCCTTAGACGACTGAATCAACCCAGCATCTAGCAATTCATTCAATTGTTTGCGTAGTTCAACCAATTCTTTAGGAGCCATACGATAGGGAGCTTGTGCAGGAGCAACCGTACCAGGCAGCAACTCAATCTTATGATCAATGTCCCTCCTTGGTGGTAATTTTTTTATTAATTAAGGAGGCATAACATCAGCATACTGTTTAAGCAATTCACCAACACAATCAGACACTTCTATTTTCACATCAGGTTTAATTTCGACCAAGGCAGCAAGTATGGTTTCGTCACCCTTCTTCAGCCCTTTGTCGATCGACATAGCAGACAACAACATTTCCTTGTCTTTCTTCTTCGCAACTTTGTTAATGTTTCCAAACGGATGAACACCCTTCAGAAAACAAGCATCACTTCCACTCATTACCATCACTCCATCTAGGTGAGGAAACGGAACAAACTGGTATTTTCTTAGAAAATCAATCCCAAGTATAATTTCAAAGTCTCCAAGCGGCATCACCATCAAATTATGTTTTCCCACCCAATTTACAGTCGACATAGACACACTATAAGCCATGCCCACAATGGCTTGTGCTTTTGCGTTGACTTTTTTGACATAAGAAGGGCTTTTAGACAACTTCAGCCCCAATTTTTCAGCAACCTTCACATCAACAAACGTGTGTGTGGCCCCTGTATCAACCATTGCCATCACACATTGTTCTTTTACTTTCATTTCTATATGAATTAAGGAAGCATGAGGATTCGAAGTGCTGGAGATTCCCCCAACAGTATTGATCCCCATAATGTGATTAAAAGACAATCCCAATGGATTTGCCATTGCAGCCACAATTTCTTCATTCTCCTCCCTTTGATTCATATTTCCAGCAAGCATAGCATTCACCTTTTCCCGTTTTGGACAAGATTTGGCCAAATGAGGACCACCACAAGTCCAACAGCCTTTAGAGTTTCCATCTTTACTCTTGGGTCTGTCTTTCCCATCCTTCATTTGTGCCTTTCCTTTATCATTTGCATTCTCTTTACGACTATCCTTTCTCCATTCCCCTTTCTTTTCATTCTTTTTCTTATTTTTCGAAGTAGAAGGGACATCTGTCGAAGGACGAGTCGTCCGGAAATCTACCAACGAATCAACAGCAGCAATTGCCCCAGGCAGATCTTTAACATTCTGCCTTCGTAGTTCGTTTTGAGCCCAGCCTTGCATGCCCGAAATGAAATTGTGAAGTTTATCCTCATCAGACATGTTTTGTATGTCTAACATCACAGAGGTAAATTCTTTTATATATTCCCTCACTGAACCCGTCTGCCTTAACCTTTTCAATTTATCCCTTGCAAGCCAAGATGCGTTGCTAGGAAGAAATTGATCGCGCATTTCTTTTATAAGCTTATCCCATGTATCAATTCTAGGACGACCAGCACTCACGTCGTCTGCATTTCGAGTCCTCCACCAAAGTTTTGCATCACCCGACAAATACATTGTGGTAATATTCAACTTATCAGCGTCTGGCACTCTTGCTGCAGTAAAGTACTGTTCCATGTCCCGTATGAAATTTTCAAGTTCTTTAGCACTCCTTGCGCCACTGAAGGCTTTAGGGTCTGGAATCTTAACCTTAGATGATTCAACACGAGTCGAACTCAACATAGCCACAGCCCGACATAAAACAACGAGTTCTGCACGAAGGTTTTCATTTTCCTTCTGCAGTCCCTCTAGTTTCTGCGTAGTTGTAGCACGAAAGTCCAAGATTTCAGTAATGTGGTTATCAACATTCTGTCGATATCCACCAATTTCTCCCTGAACTTTCTCAGCGTCCACTCTCAACTCAATGATTTGTGTGAATAAATCCACAAACGTAGGGTCTGCCAGGATATCTTCAGTAAACCCGACGAAGGATTCAATTCTTCTTGCCAATTCCCACAATTCTGCGTTCTTCACCATTGTTTAACCTTGCTCTGATACCAATTGAAAGAGGGTCGATTTATTTTTCTCTCACACCACTCTAGGCAGTCTTACAGCGTCTGTAATACTTCAGCCTACTTACACCCACGAAAATTGACTAAGTATAGAAATACTTAAAACAGTAATGTCAAACAACCAACAGAATTTACAGGAACTAGTCCCAACCTTTATTAACCTTTAAATAATACAAAGGAAGGCTTCACGAATTAATCTAAGGCTAGAAACACACTCTGTTTTGCCTTAGACGAATTTCCACCTTAAATCAAAATTCTGCACAATGGCAGTTACATGCGGCAGTTACAAATGACACCTGTCCGACACATGTCAGCCCAGGGTTCAAAACTAACTTTCCAACAGCTATATTTTCAACAGATAGAATTTAATTCAAATTACATTCTTATCTACACGAAATACTAATATTCTAACACTTAGAATATTTCAGACTTCATTCCAACACTTAGAATAATTCTGTCCAGCTTCCAACACTTAGAATATTTTAGCTGTCTTCCACACTTAGTTTATTTCAGCAATTTCGGGTGAACTGCCTTTGTCCTTGACATTGCCAAGCCTTCACAGCCTTGCTTCATCAAGCCAACATGCTGTCTTGCCAACGCCCTTAGCCCGCACGTAAGCCATGCACGTTCAAGCTGCCTTGCTAACACCCAAGCACTTGAACTTGTGTTGCACTGTTTTGTCATCATCCATGTCAAGACCAATGCCCAAGTCCTTGACATGTCTGCACGTAGTTAGATCAAATAGTTTGCGGGTCTAACAAATAGTCAGAATATAATATTTGCACGTTGGTGCATTTGTTATTCTTCATCTTTATTTCATTCTTTACTGCTCCATTATCCTTGTAACCTATGTAACTTCTAAGACCATTATCTTGATCATTTACTATACCATTATCTTCCTATTTATTGCTAGGAAGACTTCATGTAGTATAAATAGTGGTGGTCTTCATTTGGTTTGGTAAACAAAAAACACAAGAGCAAACAAAGAGTGAAAGAGTTAGTCTAAAAGAGAGTTCTTATTAGTTTAAGGGAGATGTTCTTTTTTTTTTTTGGAGCTTTGGACTCAACTCTTGCCCAGTGTTGTTGAGTTATACTTTGTGAAGGTTGTTGTATCCTGGAGGGGACAAGTCAAAGAGGACTACTGCCGGACCTGTGAAAATATTTATTGAAGTGGAATTGAATCTCCTTAAAGAGAGCGAGATATCCGCGCCTCAGCCGGAAGAGATTAATTTCTTAATTTTTTTTCAATTGTAATCTTTAAATTTCATTATCTTGTACGTTTTTTCACTAACAATTTTAAGGATATTCAAGATTGCTACAGTTGAAAAAACCGCGGATGTCAAGATGGGAGATCTTAACAAGACATTTCGATTCAATGGAAGAGTAATTTACGTTTCTACTTAAGTCTTCTCAATGTTTCTTATGTATTAACAGAGAAGAATCCAAATAAAGAAGACATCACCACTATGAATGATGATGAAACTATTTCTCATCTAGATAAAGTGGAAAAGTACGATGGTGATTCCTATAAGTGTCGGTATTATCTTCTTAATTGTCTATCTGATAATTTTTATGATTATTATGATAGAACTTACTCTAGTGCAAAGAAAATTTGGAAGGCATTGTAGAGTAAGTATGATACCGAAGAGGCTGGGCAAAAAAATATGCATCTAGTAGATTTTTTCATTTCAAAATGGTGGACAACAAGTCAGTGGTAAATCAAGATCAAAATTTCATCATGATTGTTGGAAAGCTTAGGTACGAAGAAGTTAAAAATGGATATAACCTTATTGTGGCATAGTGGATAAACTTCCACCTTCATGGAAGGAATTTTAAGAAACGATGTGTCAGAAACAAAAGGAAACCTCTCTTGAAATCTTAATAATGAAAATCCGCATTGAAGAAGAAGCAAGTGGCCAAGATGCACTTTTATAAAAAGAATAGAACAACATCACATCGAAGGTAAATTTAATTACATCGAATAATGCTACTCCAGAAACTCACAAAAATACTTGTTTAAAGCCTAAGAAGAAAAAATTCAAGAAATATAATGGTAGACCTCCCAAGTAAAATAATGGTGAAAATCACCAAGCACAAAATTAGCAAGTTCAAGAAAAGGGACCATGCTTTGTTTGTGGCAAGAATGGGCATATTGCTTAATTTTGAAGATTCCGAAAACGTGGTCCTAACCCTCAGGTAAATGTTACTGAAGAACTTTTTGTGGCAGTAATTACCAATATAAACATGGTTGAGAATGTTGATGGATGGTGGGTTGATTCTTGTGCAAACCATCATGTCTATTATGACAAAGATTGTTTTAAAAAATATACTCATTTTGAGGATACCAAAACCATCATGCTTGGTGATGCTCACACTACTCAAGTGCTTGGAAAGGGAGATGTTGAATTGTGTTTTACTTCTGGAAAGATATTAACATTGAAAGTTGTACATTATACTCCTTCTATGAGAAAAAATTTGATGTCTAGTTATCTTCTTAATAAAGTAGACTTTAAACAGATTATTGAATATGATCAATAAGTAATAGTGAAGAAAGGTGTTTTTGTTGGGAAGTGGTATAAATGTGATGGGATGTTTAAGTTGAATGTTGAAATGAATAAAACTTCTACTTTTGTTCACATGCTTTCTTCTACTAATTTTTGGCATGCTCGTTGGTGTCATATTAATGATCGTTATGTTGGAATCATTAATAGTTTAGGATTAATCCGAATGGTTAAAAAGAATTTTGAAAAGTGTGAGGCTTGTAGTAAAGCCAAGATCACTAAAAGGCCTCATTTTAAAGTTGAAAGAGATTTATTATAATTAGTTCATACTTATATTTGTGAACTTGGTGGAATTCTAAATCATGGAGGTAATAGATGTTTTATAACATTCATTGATGATTTTTCTAGGTTTACATATTGTTGAAAAATAAAAGTGATGCTTCTGAAAATTTCAAAACTTATCTCAATGAGGTTGAAAATCAGTTTAAATGAAAAATAAAAAGAATTAGAAGTGATAGAGGCCGTGAATATGAGTCAAATGAGTGTAATTCTTGTGTTAGATCATTGAGAATAATTCATGAAACTAATCCTCCTTACTCTCCTTCATCTAATGGAGTAGCAAAAAGGAAAAATCGAACTTTGGTTGAATTGACTAATGTCATGCTTATTGAGTCACATGCACCTTTATGTTTTTGGGGTGAAACAATCTTAACTGCTTGTTATGTGTTGGATCGTGTGCATCATAAAAAGTCTAAAATTACACTTTTTAAATTGTGAAAAGGTTACAAGCCAAGTTTGGGATATCTAAAAGTTTTGGATTGTCTATGCTTTGTGAGGCTAATGGATCTCAAGATTACAATGTTGGGTAAGAAAATTACTACCTGTGTTTTTCTTAGTTATGCTTCAAATTGTACAACCTATAGATTTTTTAATCTTGAAGATTATGTTGTACTAGAATCTAGTGATTCAATTTTTCATGAAAATAAATTTTCTTTTGATACTAAAAATAGTGGGGGTCAAAGGATTGAACAAGATATTTTTTCACTAACTAGTTCTTCTACTTCAACTTTCAAAAATAAAGAAGTTGATGATTTTAAGGTAAGAAGAAGTAAAAGAACTAGAGTAGAAAAAGATTTTGGTCCTGATTTTTATCTGTTTAATGTACAAAATGACCCTCTAATTTTGAAAAAATTATCTTCACATGATTATATTTTTTTGGAAATGATGAAATGTAATCTCTAATTTCTAATAAAACTTGGAAGTAAGTTGATTTACCACAGGGTTTTAAAATAATCGGTTGCAAATGGGTCTTAAGGAAAAAGTTGAAATCGGATGGTTCTATTGATAAATACAAGGCTAGGCTAGTTGCAAAAGGTTTTAAATAACTACAAGACCTAGAATATTTTGATACTTTTTCTCCGGTAACAAGAATTACATCCATTAGATTTTTAGTTCTTATGGCTGCAATTTTGATTTGCAAATTCATCAAATGGATGTAAAAACTGCTTTTCTAAATGGAGACCTAAATGAAGAAATTTATATCGACCAACCCGAGTGTTTTGTTGAAGCATGCCAAGAAAGCAAAGAATGTAAACTTACTAAATCCCTATATGGCTTGAAATAGGCACCAAAGCAATGGCATGAAAAGTTTTATTCCAGCATGATTGAAAATGGTTATAAAACAAATGAGTTTGATAAGTGCATATATCATATGTCTTGGAATAATTCACTTGTGATCATTTGCCTATATGTTGATGATTTATTGATCTTTTGCTCTAACATGAATGTTATTGATGAAGCTAAAAATGTTCTTAGAAGCCATTTTGATATGAAATATCTTTGTGAGGCAAATTTTATTCTTTGAATAAAAATAACAAGAACATGTGAGGGGATTTTCCTTGACCAGTCACATTATGTTGAGAAATTTTTTTAAAAATATAACTTAAAATATTTCAAGCATGTTGCTACTCCTTTTGATTCAAGTGTTCAGTTATTTCTCGTTGAAAGTGAAAATGATGTAATAAATTAAAAGGAATATGTTAGTATAATCAAAAGTTTGAGATATGTTACTGATTGCAATAGGCCTGATATAGCATATGTAGTAGGAGTACATGTCATGTTTACAAGAAATCCAGGTAATGAACATTGGCATGCTATAACAAGAGTGATGAGATATTTAATTTGAAGAAAAAGTTGTGTTCTGTTCTATAAAAAATATCCTGCTGTACTTGAAAGCTTTTGTAATACAGATTGGAACAGTTTGTCGGGTGATTCCTGTTCTACCATTGGTTATGTCTTTACTCTAGGTGGTGGTGATGTTTGATGGAGATCAAAAAAACTAACTCTACCATGGAGGTTGAACTAATTTCTTTAGCTTCATCTAGTGAGGAAGCGAATTGGTTAAGATATTCGTTGTTTCAAATTCCTTATTTTGAAAAACCAATTCCTTCTATTTTAATTCATTTTGATAGCACCGCTGCAATTGGTAGAGTTCAAAATCGTTATTACAACGGTAAATCTAGACCTATAAGGAGGAAACACAGTAATGTAAGATTGTATTTGACAAATGGTACCATTAATGTTGATTATGTCAAATCTTGTGATAATCTTGCAGATCCTTTTACGAAGGCCTTAACAAGAGAAAAGGTCTGGAGTACAACGAGGGAGATGGGATTGAAGCATGAAAATACTTGAGTCATACATGAGGAAACCCAACCTGGGGACTAGAGATCCTATAGCAAGGTTCAAATGAAAAAAACTAATCATATGATGACTTTTTGAGAAAATGCACTACCTTTTTATTCCATCCCTATGATGTGGGTGCATTATTTCCTGCAGTTTGTGAAGGTTGACTTGATAAAATTCTGAATGAATATTTTTAGCCCGTATGGGTTGAGTATAAAAATAAGAACTCTCGACAGATTTAACCTATGTGATGTGTGGAAGTAGGTTGCTTCCTATGAGAATTGGCTTAGTCTCAAATGCAATCACGAAATCGGGATAGCACATGACCATAACGTGCTGAATTTAAAGCTCATGTCAACACCTTGATTATTATGTGTGAACAATTATATTTTATTTCCCTAAAGGAGTCACAGTTCATGTCTGAGATCACTATGACTCTGGAGTAAAGTTATTGTTTCGCTAAGTGGAGGTTCAATGCAAAGCATGCTTTCATTATGCATAGTATTCTTCCTTCAACTAATATACTCTCTTGTCTAATATTAAAATGAGTGGGTGATTGTTGGCCTTTTGAGAACATTAATATTTTTTTATTATTAAATTTTTTTCATAGTGTTATGTTAAAGGCTTTATGAAATTGAGGTTATGACCGTTGCAGTGCATTGCATTTGTGTATTTGTCCCTATTACTTAATGGTCACTTAATGACCATATGTGTAATAATGCACTTTACTTTCTGATAAATGTTGCAATAGACAAAATGTAACATTTTCACGTAGGTGCATTTGTTATTCTTCATCTTTATTTCATTATTTACTCCTCCATTATCCTTGTAACCTATGTAACTCCTAAGACCATTATCTTTATCATTTACTACACCATTATGTTCCTATTTATTGCTAGGAAGACTTCATGTAGTATATATAGTGGTGGTCTTTATTTGTCTTGGTAAACATAAAACACAAGAGAAAACAAAGAGTGAAAGAGTTAGTCTAAAAGAGAGTTCTTATTAGTTGAAGGGAGGTATTCTTTTTTGTGGAGCTTTGAACTAAACTCTTGCCTAGAGTTGTTGAGTTATACTTTGTGAAGGCTGTTGTATCCCGGAGGGACATGTCAAAGAGGACTACTGCTGGACCCGTGAAAACATTTGTTGCAGTGGGCTTGAATCTCCTTAAAGAGAGCGAGATATCCGCGCCTCAGCTTGAAGAGATTAATTTCTTCATTTTATTTTCAATTGGAATCTTGCAAAATTATTATCTTGCAATTTTTTTCACTAACACTTTATGGGTTCAATATTTTATACCAACAAGCATGGGCTGCTAGAGAGTGTGCACTAGCGATGATAAGGGGTAAACCTGCCTATGGATATAGATAGTTTTTTAGATACATATATGTGTGGGAAACTATGTATCAAAAGTTTTATATAAGAACGTATAATTCAGATAAAAATGAGTTCATGTATTTGTTCATAGCATTATGGCCATTATTTAGGGGGTTTGACTTATATAGACCAGTAGATATTGTTAGCGGTGCATATCTTGGTGGAGCTTACAGAGGAACTTTTCTATTTTCAAGTACTTCATGGTGTATGTATGATTAGTGTATTAGAATTATAATTTTTTTCTGGAAAATTCACAAATACTCCATAAACTATGACCGAAATTTCAGGGACACACCTTAACTAAACTAAGGTCCTATTACCCCCCCCTCCCCCTCTTAATTTTTTATAATTTTGTGCACCATTTTAGTTTACGTGGAATTCAAATATCTCCTACGCGCCTCAATTGCGTGGAGTCATGGGTGTACCACGTAAGACAAAAGGTACACAAAATTACATATGAATATTTAGGAGGGTAATAGGAACTTAGTATAGTTAAGGTGTGTCTCTGAAATTTTTGTCATAGTCTGGGGGGTACTTGTGCATTTTACCATTTTTTCTCATAACAATGATTTATTGTATTTGATACATTATATATGGATAGTTGTGTATCTAAAAATTAACAAACATGTGCGCTATTTATGAGTATGGTACATATTGTCGTTAGCTTATGCATTGATGGACATGAAAAATTATAATTCATGGAGATGGTTATTTCAATAGTTTAACGGTGCCCTTGGGGAGAAAACAATATGTGTATTGTATCAATAGAAATGAAATTATGATGAAGATTGTAAGTACAATTTTTCCAAATGTTCATCATTTTACATGCATATGGAACCTTTAGAAAGATGTTTGTTCAAACTTCAAGAAAAGTAGAAACATACTAAGTGATGTGTTCTATGCATGTTACGAAAAGTGGTTAGGAATTCGTGAAACAATAAATAGGGGGAGAATGATGAATTCTAACATAGCGAAATGTAATAATGGTTGTCTTGAAGAAGCGCGACAACTATCTATATCAGAGTTCTGGAAGAAGTTAGAACTCTATTCGGTTTTTGGAACTGTAAAAATATAGAAATAACATCATATACCAAAAAACATTAGGGAGGAGATTTGAAGAGTTATTTATTCTAAATGCTTCTAGATGTTCAAAAATAAAAGTATGTAGCCAATATATGAACTATCATGCATCTGGAATTCGTTGTCATTTTGTTGTTGTGAGTATAAAATTGAGTTAATTGAGAAGTTGTCTGTGTCATAATGTTACCAGGTTGTAGAATCTACTTAATTTATTGATTAAGGTGAACAGAGATATACTGTTTTGTTTGAGAGAAAAATTTGTCATTGTGATAGATTTTACCTAGACGACATACCTTGTGCACATGTATTTGCTGTTTTGAAGAAGACAAACATTATAGATATACATTACCAAATACATATAGTTCAAATGCTAGATAAGGAGGATTGGTCAGCATTGGAGTTTGTTTTGGACGAAATCTCCTTTCCACCTAGGTACAAAAGTATTGATGGACGACCAACAAAAAAGAAAGAAGAATAATCTAGATGAAAAAATAATCATAAAACAAATCGTTGTGGACAAAAAGTCACAACCAACAAAATGGTTTTTTCCGAAAGAAGGTTGAAAAACTTCTTTGTTGGGGCTACTATTATGTTTCGGATACATTATTTTAAGCTGACATGTTGTTAGATTTTTTATTTTTGGGTTGCTATAATTAACTTTAACTTTGAAAAAATATTACAACATATTATTACGTGGTCAAATTTTGTGATATTAATTTAAAATGTTATGATTTTCAATATTGTGTTTATTTTTGTAACACATTATATTTCAAATACCTTTTAAAAATAATATATCGTTAAATATTTGATAATAATGTACAATATATAGTGTTTGTGGGCATTATATCAATTAATATAGTTTCAGATATAGTTTTATACGATATATTGTGGTCTAATTGAATAATAATGTATCTTATACAATAAGTTCTTAAAAATATAAGTATGTAAAATGAAATAAGAAGTATAAAATAAATGTATCACAATAAGTAATAATTAATTTATCAATGTTACTAGATAAATTAATAAACCTGCAACTAATTACAAGAAATAGTCCAAATGTATTCGCATGAATGAAGAAGCAACTAATTAGAAGTGAATTATAAACTACATTTCATTGGTTATGTGTGAAATTATTAGCTCCTACAAGAATTAATGAGAGTAAATAATGTTGTGTGTTTATGAATTAATGAAACTAATACATAAAGGTTATCCTATTTTTGTATCAAATTATATATGAAAAAATATGTACTACAATCCATATTGTAAATAACAGCTTAAAATATTGAAAGTTTATGACAAAATAAATAAGTTTTTAGCGAAACACACTAATGCTTGGGTACAAATATTTATATGACAATAATAGAAATTAAAAACATTAAAACTAGAGTTCATGTATTTCAAAAATAATAACGTTGTAAAAAGTTAATAACAACTGATAGATAAACACTATTGAATATTGAAGAAATATTCTTGATCTCGAGCAATCAATTGACTTTTACGCCTTCCCAGATAATGATTTTCACTAACGTAATATATCGTGCCTTAAACTTTTTCAGTATCGTATTTCCATAATATGTCTCAATTATCGTGTATAAAGGTATTGCGAATGGAAATTATTTTTTGCAATAGAAATCCCATAGCTAAGGAACTCTACAAATACAAACTAATAAAAATTCTACAGTATATTATAAAAATAAGGAATATATGTTATAATAATATAAAAGATACATTGTAATCAAAGCAAAATTGTGCTAATACTTTCAAGCTATCACTTACTTGTTGCATAATGTCTTGTAAGAATTAAATTTAAGTTCATGTTGTGGTCACAAAAGCATGCCAATTTGCTTGTCCTTGTAAGCATAAAAGATGACAAGTCGATTCAATCAGGTTGATAAAAAAAAACCACTATCATGAATTTAAGATGACAACATTATCGTTAAGTTTTTTATCTCACTAGATGATGCTTTTATTCTTTTACGCAATGATAAATCACACACATACGAGTCTCTCTTTTAAAACTACAACAACCAACACTAAATGAAACTTCCCATCTTATTCCCTTGAATGTATACATCAGCAACTAGATATCCCAATAATCCAATCAGGATGAAAAATCCTTTGATTATATTTTTAATTGACATCACAAATGCAAATTCAACATCTTCGTGACCCATGTGCTCTTGCACATTTAAATAATCATCAGGAGGGCTACAATAGTATCTTGTGTGTGCATCATAGGTAAATATCTTGAATAATCAATTGAATATCGAGAATTGGTATTGATTGGGGCTGTAGAGTTTTGAATACTTCCTTAAGTAATTTAAAAACTTTATTGATGTGTTCTACAATAAAAAAAAATAAAACAAAATATTGATCAATATGATGCTGTACAACAAACACAAGTTAATGTAATGTGTATTGTATGATTTGAGTTTGTATACATTATAAAGGATATATTGATACAAAATATCAATGTATGATAAATATATTAATAATGTATATTTTGTATCGTACCTCATCTCTCAAACATTTTCTGGCTAAAATATTACATAAAACAAATTTTTATTCTTAAAAAACAACTACAAAGTCCATTAGTTCAAATTCAAATGATGTTGATTTGGCGCTATATTTATCAATCATATATATAATATATATATATATATATAATATATATCTATATATATATATATATATATATCTCTATCTATATGTTATTTTACTATATAGAATATTGAAGAGTTATTTTCTTGTTATCATGAGTTTTAAGGAGGCTGTTAGAAATTCACTGGAATATTCTTCCATTAAATTTAATGGACATTTGTAAGAAATACGACATCCATAAATTGAGGAGATTGGAATAACATCTTCATCAAACTTCTGTTTTCCTTTGTCATTGAATTCAAATTCAATCAAATAGGGTGAAAAAAATATTTGATGGAATCCTATTTTATTAAATATGGGTGTTTGAAAGTTTATACACGGCCATCTTATTGCCCGATATTTCCATGGCTAACTTACTGTATGACATCGATTGATATGGTTCAGTTAACGTATCTTACATGACATCACTTATCGATTGCACATTCAAAGGAGTTTGAAGGCCAAAAATAAGTGTCTATAGATTCTTGGGTTCCACAATAAATGGTTGTCGATATGATGGAATCCAATATTGATTTGATAAATGATAAAATAATAATTTCATTCACTAACTTCTAAATACATGACGAATATTTGTAAAATTTACTCAATCAATGTTTACTGACACTTTTTCAGGATGTGGGATGTTATGTCGCATTTTATCAGCAATATATTGATCCACAGTTACTTGTTCAGATTTCTTGGTGTCAACCTGTACTACATCATCCAGAGTAGTTAAAACAAAACAAATTGTTATAATGATATAACGATTGATAAATAGATTTATACAAATATTTGTATTTACAATAACTTCCTTGGATACATCTGTTCCGACTTTTTTAAACCGTTCATATATCAATATACTATGTATATTAATGTATAAGTGAAATAATAATGTATCAAAAGCTGAAACTTATACAACATTTGTTGTGAATAAATACTTTTATTAAGTATCAACATAATGTATCTAGAAAAAGTTAAGAATGAATCATACTATTCAAGTTGAAATTGGATGATTGAATTGGCATATAAAAAAAGTGATAAACATTTAAGAATGCTGATAATTTAATTGAATGTATATGATACTTAACTCTACTCCCTCTACAACATCGTCCATGGTTACGAAAGAGCTAAATTAGCCAAAAGAAATGGAGTTAAGGTTTGAGTTAGAGAGAAAAGAACTTTAACACCATTGTAAGCGAGGGTAAAGTAAGTAACACTCTAGGACCGAAAGGACCTGAGAGAAAATTATTTGAGTATATTGAGAAGTGTCAAATAAAGTTTTCTACATTTATTTTAAAGAGATGAATTTCCGGAAACTCAAATATGGAAGATCATTAGATGTAGAGTCACTGGGAAAACAATTCTAGTTTTACTTAGTCATTGAATCAACTTTATAACTTAAGACGGTTAAATGTAAATCTGGACTTGTATTGCCAATCTTTGTTACTATACCATTTAAAACTAAAAAAATTGTAATTTTCATATCTGTTTATCTAGGAAACAAAAACGATATTTGAGTAAACTTGACAGGTGAATCACTTCTATAAAGAAATTACCAGTGGAATCGACCTCAACTCCTGTTAAATTCTGTAAATTTACTTCGACCATTTATTGCTCTTAACAGAGGTGTATGTTTGGACCCATCATATTTTGGTACTACTTTTGGTGGTAGTTATATTGACAAATTTTACGTTTTGCTTTTTGTGTGTGTCACTTTAAAGTGAGTTTGATTGTGTATGCCAAATACAAGAAATGAGGGAGCCTTGTTAGTCCCATATAATCCATAACTCTAGAAAACAATCTGCAAAACAATGAAAAGACAAGAACTTGAGGCACAGAGATAGATATTTGAATTGGAAGTTGAAACAATTGTAATATATATTCAGCCAAATGTTGTGAATAACCCCAGCTAGGGTACTGGATGAAAAAAATACTAGTGGGTGGAATCATTTCTCCCCACCGTCAACGAATAGCTCGAAGCGGTATAGTACAACATCAAACTCACATGATGTATGACGAGATGGCCTAGACTTGGATGGATCTGGAGGAACTAGAGTAATAGTGTTACCTGCACTACCTCCAGGTGTTAAAATTAACAATCACAAGCACTATGATTCAAATATTGAATCGAAAAGGTATTTTAAGGTGTGAAACTAGTGATGATGCAAACTAACATTTGATGAACATTGTGGAGATCTCCAAATTGCAAGAAATTACTATAGGTGATGGAATCTTTGATAAAAGGTAAGTTGGTAAGGTTGTTTAGCTTTATTTATGAAATTCTCTTGAGTGGTATGGTTCACCTTCTTTGTGGCAGTTTTTACTTGATGAATTTTGATATACTTGGTGTGTATTGTAAGAGTGGCTTTGAAGGCCTAATGTGTGGAATAAAGTCATAATGAAGATCTTTCTTGTAATGCGTATTATGAAGCTTGAATTGTATGAAAGAAATGTTACTTTTGTATTGAGAAAGAGGCCATGAAGGCATATTATGTGAAGTAAAATTATTATGATGTTATCATTGTTAATGTGACTTATGAAGCTTATTATAAGAAGTATGCTAGAAATTATGTCAAGATGAATTATATGATTAAGAGAAGCATGTTAAAGTGTATAATATGATTAATGAATGTCTAAGCATGTATATAATGAATGTAAATGAAATGATGCTTTTTTGAAAGGTGTATTCACATGTACACATACACACTTGAATGAATGAATAAATCTAAGTTAAGTCAATAGGGGAGTTTTGGGGTGAACGCTCTTCATAAGTTAAGATGAATGACTTACTAGAAACCTCACTACATCCTAAGATCTTTCTAAGATAGGTCGGAAGATGAATGCCCTCCGTGTGTTGAGATGTGGTATTTACTAGTTATGCTTAACCTATATTATATAATTGTTAGAATCCATGGGGATTATGCCTAGCATCGAGAGGATATGAACAAGTGGTGGTTACACTTCATGAGTTGAGATCTTTCATTCTAATATACCTCTTCAGATGAGAACTCCTCCTTTGTAGAGAATGAGTTAGGTAGTAGCAATATCCTTATCCCTTAACTATGCACCCGCATAGGTGTAGCTATTGGGAAATCCATGTAAAATCTTAAAGAAAGACCTCACTCTAGGAAAGTGGGAGGACCCTTCTCCGATAAGGGAAGTATTGAAATTCCATGTTTAGTTCTCATGGTCCATGTCAATAAAGCTAACCCCACAAAAGTAATGACAGTACTATGTCTTCAAAAAGAGTGTACTTCTTAGGATAGGTAGTTTAATGGGAAGCTATTTATCCATTGCAATAGGTAGGCATTCCAATAGGGGAGTCTTGGTGATCTTATATGAATTGAAAATACTAATTCTTATACTACCTAGGGTAGGTGGTGGAATGGGACGCCATCTATTCATTGCACTAGGTAGGCATCCCGAAAGAGGAGTCTTGGTAAGTCTATTATGAATAAAATGAGTTAAGTCTTCTAAAAAAGTGTACTAATTAAGGTAGGTAGTGGAATCGGATGCTGTATACTGATTACACTAAGTACGCATTCCAAAAGGGAAGTGTTGGTGTATTGTTTGGCCATTCTTCTAATGTTGTGTCATTGAATGGGTACTTGTTCTCCCGAGGTGAATAAGCCTAGAAGGGTTAGTCTTGGGCATCACCTTGGTGTGTATTGAAGGAGGTGTATGTGTGTTTCCTTTATGTCTTACGTGCGTGAGTCTTAGGATAACCTTAGCTAGGGAAACTCCTACGGAAATGAGTTCACTTCCTCTTTGATTGACCTTGGAAGTTCACTATTTTGTAGTTATTTTTGTTCACTGTAATATTTCAAGTGTTTACTATAGATTTTGAAAACTTACTATAATGTGTCTCTTTTTGTAGAAATTATCGAAATCCTTTTGTAAGTGTTATTTTACTCTTATATTCATGAAGGTTTTACTTATCTGGCATGAAAGCTTATTTTCCAAAAATGACCCTTTTTAAATGTTTTTGCATATGCCATAGTTAGTCTATTATTTGTACTAACACCATACTTTCAATACTCTATAAGTATAGGTTTGGATGCAAGGTTGAAGTTAGAATACAATCTTGGGAAAGACTCTCTCAATAATAAGTATGTCCCCATATATTCGAGGTCATGGTTCTATTTATTAGTTTGTTATTTAAGACTTATTATGTATTTTTCCTTAAAATGTAAAGGGATGGTCCCGAAGATATTATGTCGTGTCTTTAAATTAACTTATGAGGATTGGGTTTTCTTAGTATTTATGAAAGAATTCAATTTTATATTAAATAACGTGTAAATTTTTAATTCTGCACTACTTTTAATGCCTTAATGTAATGAACGATAATTAAAGGGCTTATACAAGACACCAAACGGTAAATTACGCCTTGTGACGATCCAAGAGTTCTTCCTAACTCTAGGAGGTACTTGCGGTTCGTTACAAGTTCATCACTCCTAGGCTTCCTAATTTATGCAACAATTAGATTTAATTTACGAAGAACATGGAACCCTAAGTAAGAATATTCAGCCAAACTATAGATTGAACTTGTTAACTTCGCTACACAATCACTGTCCATCATCCTTATGGGAGTAACTACGCATTTTTAAGCATAAAATTTTACTTCATTCAATCCCAAGATGAAGACCCACTTTTGGATTCCCATTTGTAACTATGAACGAGAATTGAAAGTTTAAATGAGATCAAAGTACCTTTCTTTGAGGTGGTGTGGTTGTGAGGGACTTGAAAGAAGTAGGTTACGTTTCCAACCTCGATTAACCACCTCTTGAGAATGAAGAAACAGAGAATTCGGAAGACATCGAAAGTTTGGGAACTAAATATTCTGATGGTTGTGTGTTTTGGGGTTTGGGGAGGTTGAATTTGAGTGAAATAGGAAGGAAATAATGGAATGAAATGGTTATGGAAGGGAATTTTAAATGAAATGGAAAGAGGATGAATTGAACCGTTATGTATTTTTATAAGGCTGCCCAGGTCGGGTCGGATCAGTGTTAGATATGGACCTACGAGACCCCATTGACGTTCCGTCGACTGGGACCACCGGTCACTTGGAGACTTAGAAAAAATTATGGTACATAGCTGGGATCTACGTACAGAATCGACAGTTCATCGGTGGAATGAATGTCCGTTGATGGGGTCCATAGACGTCTACCCTAGACCATTTTCTGTAGATTTTGCTTTTGCTCCCTGCACATGAAACATTCAGTAGCAAATTCTTTTTGTTTTTTTTGGACACTTTTCTGACACGGACCCTATGCTAATCTCTAGCTAATAGTAACATAAAAGCAACAATGAAATAATGAAAAACAGTCAAAATAAAATTACGACAATTTCTACAAGGAAAAGAAAAACCTATTGTTGGTTAGAGGATAGACCTTGGGTTGCCTCCAAAGAAGCGTTTGATTTAACGTTGAGGCACGATGCAAGCCCATTCGTTACTAAGATTTATCAAGATATAGGCCCCAAGCACTTCATGCACACTCTCCGAATGACCCAAATAGATCTTTATTCTTTGACACTCAATTGTGAGCTTTGCGCCTTCCTTATTCTCCAACTCAATAGCTCCATGTTGGAACACTTTATTAATGAGGGTCTAGTGGTAAAATGATCTTTTTCCAGGCTGAACATAGTATCGTAATTATCCTAAATATATAATTAATTATTTAATTAATAAGGTGGAGGGGCACTTTTGGGAGAGAGAGCCAAAAATTTGCCTTTTAGTGAAGTCTTGCTCTACCCGAGTTCGAACCTAGGTGGAAGCAATGATTTTAATTGGTTTACTTAAATTGTTAAATTAATTTAATTATTTAATAATTATTAGACGATTTAAGAAAAAGTAAAAAATCAGATTTTTTAAAGGCTTGAAAGAGTCCTAGTTTGACTAAGTCTTTACCTAAGCCTAAACCACCTTTCACGTTTAACTCTCTCTCTCTCTCTCTCACGTCAAAACCTTTCTCTCTTTTCACGTTATCTCTGCCAAAATACAATAACTGACCAGCAACTAAAAGTTCTTCACACTTTAAGAACATTCACGTTAAAAATATAATCAAAACATATCCAAAAACATTAGGCAAAGGGAGGGTTTTCCCGTCGATGTTTGGTGTTGAAGCTCGGATTTGGACGTGAGTTGGATGAGGTATTTGTGCAACACGTTCAAGGTCTGAACGTCAAAGTATTTTATGGGCTTTCTTACTCTTTATTGCTTTCCTAGGAGACCCTTTGGACTAATATGAATATATTCCAAAAACTAGGGTTGTTCCCCATTGTATGTCCCTGTCACAAGCTCCCATTGATTCATAGGTTGGGTATGTTTGTTGGTAGAAATTAGGGATGTAATGTGTTTTTGTGGTAATCATGTTCATGCATGTGTGTTTCATTTATGTGATTATTAAAGTATATTTTTCCAAGACTATGTGATAAGTATGTGTGCAAAGTGTGTGTTGCCGTCGCTCTTGGACATGGATTGGAGCATGGAATGGCATGTTTATGGTTGTATTTCAAGTGAACAAACTTGTTTAAATCATGATGTTCATAAGTAATGAAAAAATTCTTATTTGAGTGCAAACTCTTTATCGAATGTGATATTGAAAATGCACCTAAAGAACTCACTAAAAACTACTCCTAAATGTATATACATTTAACGTGAAAGAGGTGAGAAAATAAACAGCAAAAATATGATAAAAATTTCCAGCATTGTGTAAACTTAGTTTCGGCCAAAGAATTGATAACAACAAAAGATTTTAAGTGAATGAAAATAGGTGAGGTCACTAGTGCTTGAACTAGAGACCTCACACGTAAAACGCTCCAAAAATGAAAATAAAGAAATGGGGTCAAAGGGGGATTGAACATGGGTACCCTTAAGTTAAAAGTTGGTGAATTTCACTAAGGCATATTATAATTAATTAAGATTAAAAAAATTGATTGAGGCACACGCGATTCAAACTCGATTGCCCTTAGCCGATTTTCCCTAAATTAAATATAAAAATTAAGAAATGAGAGGAGTGGGGTTCGAACCCACTACCTCTCAGATTTAAGGAATTAAAAGAAAAATAAAAGGTTGAGGTGGGTGGGAATCGAACCCACAAGCTCTAGGCATAATAAAAGAAAATTTAAGGAAAAAATTGAAGTGGGGCCATTGGGGTTCGAACCCACACTCTCTTGGCCAAGAAGGAGAGAATTAAAAGAAAATAAAATAAAATAAAAGGAAATGAGGTTGTGGGGGTTCCATCCCACATCCTTTATGTCCCAATGAACGAAAAATAGAGAGATATATCAAGTAAAAAATGAAATGAAGGCGTTGGTCTCGATCTTGGGTCCCCAAGCCGTGTGGATCAAACCAAAATGAATTAAAATATAAGTGTTGTCCAAGGGATTCGAAATCTGGTTCCCTTGCCAAAATTTTGTATCGATACATAATTCATAAGTGAATATATGTTTAAACTAATGTTTCCTACATAGATCGAAATCGATATCTTAGCATACTTACAATATGTATAAGGCGTGTACCACCTAATCTTTGGAAGATATGAATCACTTAAACGAACTATGAATGAAGCCTCAAGGCTTGTACGTATACACCCATAACTCTAGCATACTTTTAAAGTAAGTTAACCTAATATGTATGTAACGAAATAATGAAACCCTAGAATGGTCAAGTAAGAGTGTGAAAGATACTAAATAGCCAAGTGCATTGGCATACGATGAAATGAACATTTACGTAAAGGGGTGAGTAATTATGAAAAGCAAATGTGCTAAAGTTAATAAATGAGGTGACAATATGATAAGAGGCTAATGTGAAAGATGAGAGCAATCTCAAATAAGCCTTAGTAAATGCTACCAAAACGTACTCACCTATGAGAGTGTAAAGTCTATAGAGAGACATGTCTCTATAAAGACTCTAATGAAAGAATTGAAGTTAATGCATACTTAATACTAATGATGAGATAAGAAATCATCTAATGAGCTATGATGTCCTCATACTAGAACCCAATTTCCATGATGTATGAGTTGAATGTAATTGAACATTATACATATTATAATTAATTAAGATTAAAAAAATTGATTGAGGCACACTCGATTCAAACTCGATTGCCCTTAGCCGATTTTCCCTACGTTAAAAATAAAAATTAAGAAATGAGAGGAGTGGGGTTCGAACCCAGTACCTCTCAGATTTAAGGAATTAAAAGAAAAATAAAAGGTTGAGGTGTGTGGGAATCGAACCCACAAGCTCTAGGCATAATAAAAGAAAATTTAAGGAAAAAATTGAAGTGGGGCTATTGGGGTTCGAACCCACACTCTCTTGGCCAAGAAGGAGAGAATTAAAAGAAAAGAAAATAAAATAAAAGGAAATGAGGTTGTGGGGGTTCCATCCCACATCCTTTATGTCCCAATGAATGAAAAATAGAGAGATATATCAAGTAAAAAATGAAATGAAGGCGTTGGTCTCGATCTTGGGTCCCCAAGCCGTGTGGATCAAACCAAAATGAATTAAAATATAAGTGTTGTCCAAGGGATTCGAAATCTGGTTCCCTTGCCAAAATTTTGTATCGATACATAATTCATAAGTGAATATATGTTTAAACTAGTGTTTCCTACATAGATCGAAATCGAGATCTTAGCATACTTACAATATGTATAAGGCGTGTACCACCTAATCTTTGGAAGATATGAATCACTTAAACGAACTATGAATGAAGCCTCAAGGCTTGTACGTATACACCCATAAGTCTAGCATACTTTTAAAGTAAGTTAACCTAATATGTATGTAACGAAATAATGAAACCCTAGAAGGGTCAAGTAAGAGTGTGAAAGATAGTAAATAGACAAGTGCATTGGCATACGATGAAATGAACATTCACGTAAAGGGGTGAGTAATTTTGAAAAGTAAATGTGCTAAAGTTAATAAATGAGGTGACAATATGATAAGAGGCTAATGTGAAAGATGAGAGCAATCTCAAATAAGCCTTAGTAAATGCTACCAAAACGTACTCACCTATGAGAGTGTAAAGTCTATAGAGAGACATGTCTCTATAAAGAGTCTAATGAAAGAATTGAAGTTAATGCATACTTAATACTAATGATGAGATAAGAAATCATCTAATGAGCTATGATGTCCTCATACTAGAACCCAACTTCCATGATGTATGAGTTGAATGTAATTGAACATTATACATATTATAATTAATTAAGATTAAAAAAATTTATTGAGGCACACGCGATTCAAACTCGATTGCCCTTAGCCGATTTTCCCTAAGTTAAAAATAAAAATTAAGAAATGAGAGGAGTGGGGTTCGAACCCACTACCTCTCAGATTTAGGGAATTAAAAGAAAAATAAAAGGTTGAGGTGTGTGGGAATCGAACCCACAAGCTCTAGGCATAATAAAAGAAAATTTAAGGAAAAAATTGAAGTGGGGCTATTGGGGTTCGAACCCACACTCTCTTGGCCAAGAAGGAGAGAATTTAAAGAAAATAAAATAAAATAAAAGGAAATGAGGTTGTGGGGGTTCCATCCCACATCCTTTATGTCCCAATGAACGAAAAATAGAGAGATATATCAAGTAAAAAATGAAATGAAGGCGTTGGTCTCGATCTTGGGTCCCCAAGCCGTGTGGATCAAACCAAAATGAATTAAAATATAAGTGTTGTCCAAGGGATTCGAAATCTGGTTCCCTTGCCAAAATTTTGTATCGATACATAATTCATAAGTGAATATATGTTTAAACTAATGTTTCCTACATAGATCGAAATCGAGATCTTAGCATACTTACAATATGTATAAGGCGTGTACCACCTAATCTTTGGAAGATATGAATCACTTAAACGAACTATGAATGAAGCCTCATGGCTTGTACGTATACACCCATAAGTCTAGCATACTTTTAAAGTAAGTTAACCTAATATGTATGTAGCGAAATAATGAAACCCTAGAAGGGTCAAGTAAGAGTGTAAAAGATACTAAATAGCCAAGTGCATTGGCATACGATGAAATGAACATTCACGTAAAGGGGTGAGTAATTATGAAAAGCAAATGTGCTAAAGTTAATAAATGAGGTGACAATATGATAAGAGGCTAATGTGAAAGATGAGAGCAATCTCAAATAAGCCTTAGTAAATGCTACCAAAACGTACTCACCTATGAGAGTGTAAAGTCTATAGAGAGACATGTCTCTATAAAGACTCTAATGAAAGTATTGAAGTTAATTCATACTTAATACTAATGATGAGATAAGAAATCATCTAATGAGCTATGATGTCCTCATACTAGAACCCAACTTCCATGATGTATGAATTGTAATTGAACATTATACATATTATAATTAATTAAGATTAAAAAAATTGATTGAGGCACACGCGATTCAAACTCGATTGCCCTTAGACGATTTTCCCTAAGTTAAAAATAAAAATTAAGAAATGAGAGGAGTGGGGTTCGAACCCACTACCTCTCAGATTTAAGGAATTAAAAGAAAAATAAAAGGTTGAGGTGTGTGGGAATCGAACCCACAAGCTCTAGGCTTAATAAAAGAAAATTTATGGAAAAAATTGAAGTGGGGCTATTGGGGTTCGAACCCACACTCTCTTGGACAAGTAGGAGAGAATTAAAAGAAAATAAAATAAAATAAAAGGAAATGAGGTTGTGGGGGTTCCATCCCACATCCTTTATGTCCCAATGAACGAAAAATAGAGAGATATATCAAGTAAAAAATGAAATGAAGGCGTTGGTCTCGATCTTGGGTCCTTAAGCCGTGTGGATCAAACCAAAATGAATTAAAATATAAGTGTTGTCCAAGGGATTCGAAATCTGGTTCCCTTGCAAAAATTTTGTATCGATATATAATTCATAAGTGAATATATGTTTAAAGTAATGTTTCCTACATAGATCGAAATCGATATCTTAGCATACTTACAATATGTATAAGGCGTGTACCACCTAATCTTTGGAAGATATGAATCACTTAAACGAACTATGAATGAAGCCTCATGGCTTGTACGTATACACCCATAAGTCTAGCATACTTTTAAAGTAAGTTAACCTAATATGTATGTAACGAAATAATGAAACCCTAGAAGGATCAAGTAAGAGTGTGAAAGATACTAAATAGCCAAGTGCATTGGCATACGATGAAATGAACATTCACGTAAAGGGGTGAGTAATTTTGA